>OZ014498.1:5133789-6458789 GCA_963966045.1 Xestobium rufovillosum | reverse complement strand
AAACAAAGAAACAAACAAACGGACAAACAAACGAACAAACAAACGGAGGGACAAACAAAGAAATAACTTCATTCATTATAAACAAACAAACAAACAAACAAACAAACAAACAAACAAACAAACAAACAAACAAACAGACAGACAAACAAACGGACAAACAAACGGACAGACAAACAAACAAACAAACAAACAAACGGGCGGACAAACAAAGAAATAACTTCATTCATTATAAAAACAATTAATTTTCCACTACTAAAATTGTGAATCACAAAATCGGCAATTTTCCACTACTAAAATTGGGAAGTCCAAAATCCACACTTTTTATCTACTATCACCGCATATTAAAAAAATCTAAATACTTTACTTACGATTTACAATATTGACCCAAATGACCACAAGTTCACTGCACGATTCCAACAAAATTATCTTGGTTTCTTTCTCCATGAATAGTCCAGAAAATAAAACATTTTCGGTTTCCGTTGCCATGTGCGATACATTTCCGCACATAATCATTTTGGGTTGGTTCTAAAGATATAAAATAGTTTACAATTATGGAACAGATACGTGAGCTTTTTAACTACATATAATGAAATTATTATGAATGAGTTTTATTAACAGAATGCTTGAAGAATAAAAGAAATGATTACTGCAAATGGACTTACTTTTAAATTTTCCGGTAAATTTTGGAGGATAAAATGGTACAATAAAATATCTCCAACATCATCTTGGCCAATTACAACATCCATATTGGGAAACTAACTTTTACCGCACCTATTCCGTGGGAACCAACTGAACTATTGAAGTGATTACTAAATAATAATTCTCGCAATTATATTCGTTCTATTTATCTCCCAGCTTTTGCCGAGCTTGCAAAATTTTGGTAACATGCAGAAGTTATCAAAAACAACAATCAATCGAGTGTTTATGTTTCTGGCGGTGGCCTTCAAATAGCACACTCTCTAAATGACCGTTGCGCCACTTGATGATAAGCTGCATACTCAGGAGTTGAATTATCCAGTGCTCGTACTGAAACTCCACGAACACTTTCTTCAAAATTATCTTTTGATTTTTTCTTTGAATTTTTGTTCAATCTGTAAAAAACGCAACAGTACAATAATGCAAACCAGCAAGCAGGAGGGAAAGAAAAATTTGGAATAAAAGTACCTTGGATGTCCCTCAATTGCAGAATCTTCACTTCCAGTACTTTCAAACTGCGATTCCGTCCTGGCATATTCCTCAGCTACACAGTTATCAATGCTAGAAAATGGGTCATTTCAGATAGGTGTATGCACTCGTTAAATTTGAAGCATTAGTGACAAAACAGACAAAATCTCAATGTTGAATATTGATACCTTAATCCATCGAGATCATTATTACAGTCACTATCACGGACTGTTGAAATAACATCAGTTTGTTTCAACCTTAACGAGCCATTTTCCTCAGTAGCTTCAGAATGTGAGGATTCTTCAATAATTTCATTTAAATGCTTTTCCGCGGTCAAATAATCGTCTAGAAATAACAAATCTACTAAGTACTAACATTTGGTTATATTTGATGCAACGTACCATAAGTGCAATGTACTTTTTTGATTATAAATTTCGGCCAATCCACAGAAGGAGGAAGGCAACTCTTAACAATTGAATCGAGTGACTTTTTGTTAACAACTCTAGGCCAGTGACAGTAATTTTTCGCAATCCACAGAAGTGGTACCACCGAACATTCCTTATTTTCAAATTCAGCCACAGCGAACAGTTTAGGATTCATTTTTCTCGTGTTTGTTGTATTTTGATGCCTTCTAATTATTGTAAATGAACAAGATCAGTTTAAACTTTTAAAGAGAATTATCTATTGTTATAGCAGATCCGAGAAGCATTTTTGAAGACTTTTAAATTTGAAATCACGAAATTAATTAAATCCGCATATAAAATATACAGATTTATCCTGCACTTTAATTTCTTTATTGAGCATTTAGTATTTATTTAGTTAATTATCTGTAAATTAGGACCCTTAATTAAATAGTATGCAACAATGGAAAAACAGCACAACTGATGCTGTTATGTTCTATAGCTAGACATTTGAACTGAATATCATCAACTGAGAAATTTTCTGCATTATCTATGCTCTTAACAACAAAAATATTAAGTTTTGAAGACTGAATTGGGTATGTATATAAATCATACATGTACTTATATGGTACTCCAGTACACCAATAGCAACTATTAAAGAAATAAATTGATTTTATCCTAAAGATTCTATTTCTTACAGCGACTACATTATCTGAATTTGTTAAAGCTATAACAAATCTTTTTGTTATAAGTTTTCGACACTGAAAATAAGTTTCGGATTCTAAAAATTTCCCTTTTGCGATAAATTTATTTTCATTGGAATCTTCACCGTGATTTTTATCCTGTATTCCCTCATTAATTCGATTGTAAATCTGTTGTAAAGGAAGATTTCTTCCTCTAATTCCCCTTTTCAACTTTCCCAGAAAATTTTCGTAGTCAAAGCAACTGATTTTTCCCAATGAACCATGAATCTTTACATCATCACACAAATGCAGTAAACTATGAACGTTGTACACAACAAAAAATTTGTTATATACACGTGCACTCTGAGAAACAAATGTTCTTAATGCTGTTTCTGCAAGATCAATGTATTTTTCAATAAAACAGTCGCATGACAAAATTGTAATTGCCACATGTAAATTTAAGAAGTGTTTATATACAAGTGATTCAACGTGGTGTTTAAGTAATACAGGACTGCAATACAAAAGAAAATTTTTAAATTCAACGGCTTTCCATCTCGGTAAATCGTTAAGTGAACTTAATCTACGTCGTGTAAATTCTTCGGAAAATTTAATTTTTTTAATAGCGCGATTAATATTTAATTGTGAGCTAACAGATATTTTAAATTTTCTTTTTCCTTGCACTAAATATTTTAATAACAATCGTTTGGTAACTCCTAAATAAACTAAATGCATGGGATCTAACACGAACCCAGAAACCATCCCTATATTCAACTCTAACAATGGAGAATTGCCTTTTATATGATTATCATTTATGGGTACAACGTTTCCTTCAAAATCAGAATCTTTTCTATTTTGGTAAATAGAACCAACAGGATAAAAGTGCTTTCTGTCTTCATAAAATGTTTTTATTTTACACCGTTCACACCCAAATTTGCTCGTATGCCCTCGTATGCACTTGAGGTATGCTCTGGCAGGAGCATCACAAGTAAAAAATTTTATTTCGACTGTATAGATTGTGTTGTTTATTTTTAAGCCATTAATTGTTAAATACTTCATTTCTTCAACAAAATTTCGCAAAAAAGTTTTCTGTGGTAATGGTTTTCCTTTGCCACAGAAAATTGCTGCTATTAATAAATTGTCTGAATCGTTATTAATTTTACAGAGAATCGGCCAGAATTCTGTAAGACTATCCCTATAAAAGAGGAATTCCATCAACATTAAACTGCATCTCAAGATTCTGTCCTTTAACATTTTCAAATTTAACTTTCTGCCTTATTTCATTTTCAATTCCAAAATATATATTCACCGTTATCTAATTGAATGGTTTCAATTTTTCTCGGAGTTTTTAAGAGTGATCGAGCGTCACTGGGTAAAAAAGGATATCGTGGTTTTAGAAGACGCAGTAATTCAGTTACTGCTTTGTGGGTAATATTATTATTACAGGACCAAAATTTTAATTTACTTAAAAATTGCAAATTCTGTTCATTGTTAAATTTATCTGTGTCACTTTGATCAACAAAATTTTGCTGATTGTTGGTATCATGAAAACGATATGTTTGAAAACAATCTAAACTGTCAATAGGGTTTATAGAACGAGAGCACAATGGAAGTGGCACATTTTTAATACGATCTAATTCCAAAACTCTGTAATCATCATAAGCAAAGTCAGGTGTATTAAGTTCTGAATCTTCTCTAACATCAGTAAGTAATGATAAATTACTGTTACTCTGGTCTGTTACCACAATATTTTCAAGTGTTTCTCTAACATTTTTAGAAATTTTTCGTCTTAAGTGTCGTTTACTAATTATTTTAAAAGGCATTTTAAAACACTGACAGCTTACACCTAAAATTAACATAAAAAATCCCTGTATAAACACTTATTCTACAAATACCTATTTCAACTTACATAAACAGGGATCACCAAACGCAAACGTATCCTTTTTCAGAGAAACTAGGTATAGCGTACAACCACCGGCGTAAATATCTGTAAAATCAGAGGTTAATAATACGTATGTTCGTATGTACCTTTATAAGCAATTATTAAAATAGTAAATTGATAATGGAAGAAGGTATTATCCCAAACGTTATTAAAATATAAATAGCATCACGACTCTTTTTGCAGCAAAGAGCAAAATGGCCTCCGATTGTAATTAAATATTAAAGTGTGCAGAAGATTAAGACACAATAGATGATACCTAGGTACCTAATTGCTTATTACTAATCAAGAATGCATGCTTAAAATGTAGGTATGTACTTACTCAAATGTATGTGATCCACTTCACAACGAAGAAGAAACAAAAAAGCAAGCAACAGGTTGATTGCTATGCATCGCATTTTCGCATTTCTGTTTCTGCAAATGGCTGGCGACTGGCGGGTGCAACTATGCATGCGGTTTGCTGCCTGGGTGGGGGAAGAGTTGTCGAAGATTTCAGATCCACTGGACTTGTGTAAGAGAAATACTCTGATTGGTGGAACTAATATATGAACCAGAAATGATTAAATTATAAGTTTTAACGCACTATTAAGTTCCGTCAGATTATGATCACGTATAAAGTGATTTAAAATCAATATGCTGAGTCTAAGAGATAAATTAACAACTTTAGGTGTGCTGTATGCACCCCATAAGCACGTATAAGTTTATAGTTATGAATAGCTTATTCCTTCCGTCGCCCAAATTCAATAAATGAAATAAATTTAAACAAATCAACTCAACAGAAAATGGAAACTAGCGTGAATCTATTCAGTGTTTCCTTATTTTCAGCGTGAGATGTATATCGGATATCTATTATACGTTTAATTAACAAACCTCAAATATTTTGTTTATGAGATTCATATTAACTGTTTATGATCTCCAAGACAAGCTTGTGTATAAAAATAAAAATATATCCGCGTATATGGGTAGATTTATTTGATCCCCGCTAGTCATCTAAATAAGATTGATATTTAGATGCATAAATATGAACTTCATAATCTTCTAAAAAATTTAAACAATCGATGAACGTTAAAAAAATATTTATTAGATATCAGATTCAAGACAAGTATTAAAATGGTATTTAATAAAACATCTATATTTCATCGTTAGATATACCAAGACGATAATTAGATGAATTGCATGTATATATGATATCTTTTAGACCGGGTGGTGTTGTCTGGGTGCTTATTATTTTTGTATAATATGTATACATAATTTTCATATCAGTTGCTCTGCAATAAACCCCGTAAATATACACAGTCTTTTATCGATTATTCAATAAACTGCTTATTGTTTTGACATGCGTGTAATTACTCAATTACCTTTCCCACTCTGTTGCAGTAGCGCAATCTAACGTACAATAGCGAGATGACTTACTCCGTTACGGTTTCCTCTAATTTGATTGCAGCGCCATCTAACATCAAATGGCAACGAATTACAGTTTCCTCTAATTTGATAACTTACTCCGTTACCTGTAAGCAAACCGCAAATCTAGGGACTTTTCTGATGATTTTTTGTTTGTTGGTAGTACTTACAACAACCATTTTGATAACGACGCCATCTGTCAATCTGCCATTTTTAAATTTGTCAATTTTCCTTTGCAAATTTTTACCTGTCAATATTTACCTTTGATGCCGCCATTTTTAAATTGTCAATTTTTAAATTGCCTATTGCCAATTTTTATTTTGAACGCGCCGCCGCGATGGCCGCCATTTTTAATTTTTATTTTGATAGCAACGCCATCTGGCGGAGAATAGTTGCAACGTCACCTGCACCATTACAGTTTCCTGAATATTATAGGTTGTTGCCCAGACTATTAGTGGTTGTTGTCCCAGAACGGAAGTAAAAGCAGTTTTTCAGCTCTTATGGGACTTTCAATGTTAATTGTGAGTCCGTATCCGCATAGCTCATCTACTGTCATTTATCGCAAGCATTGGATATATTTTTGGATATATTTTTGGTGACGGACGTTTATGCCGTAAATTCCTGCAAAATGATGTTAGAGGGCAAGCAGTATTCAAGGGCAATTCGTGGCATAACTTTAACTGCAGATGCATTATTTAGACTTTTCTTAGTCTTTCTTTGAGTGGTGCAACGATCCAGAAATACAAGGCGCTTTGGATAGTGATATACAAAATATTTTAGTTGGTTTTAAATACTCTTCCTTTAATAAAACAGATTTTCAAACGTTCCTAAAGAAACTTGACCCTATGCAGGCAAAAATTAAGGAATTTATTGCAGAGGGCTCTACTACTTTGTTAACATTTAAATATTGGAATTCCTTCCTTGCCAGCGCTGATCTTCTTTGGAGATTATTAGTGTAACAATGCACCGTAATAATGCCTAAAAGCTCTAATGAACTTCCGTAATTGTTCGACGAAACCGCAACCGGCAAATTAACAGAGAAGGAAATACTAAATAAGTCCGTCCGTCCGTCCGTCCGTCTACGCATGCACGGAAGAAAGAGATGAGCAAGTCCCAGATGCGACAGACGTCACGCGAGAAAAAGGGAATTCCGAATAGATTCTGCACGCTGCACTAACGTGACGTAGTGAAGACTGACGCCCACCTTTCCGAAATAACCAGAATGCTAGATGAATCTCTGCACACGACCCCCAGCGCTGACGTAGGAAATCTCGAAATAAACCGCCGGCGAAGTCCCCTCCCAGCTTATAAAAGTAGATGCAGCAGAAGCCAGTACTTGGTCGTTCGGCCATCAGCTGGGACCAGGGCTCCCAGCATCGGAGATGATGCTGGCCGCCGACATCCGAAATACTAGTACCTGATAAACCGTTCTGACGACGCCGTATGATCAACTGAAAGTAGCCGACCCGTAAATATTTGAGTAAGATAATTTTTGAATAGTTGCCTGGTGCTTAATGGTTGTTATCACTACGATATCAACAATTAAACATCATCCAGTCATAACCTGGCTGGCCTAGCTTATCCGAGACTAGTGGGTAGTGAGGTGTCCAAACTCGGGAATTAGGGGTGTCTGCTGGTGAAGGTAGGATCGTTTTGGCAACCTCGTGTGGCACTTGTGCCTGTAACTTGAGGCGGCATATGGCGGAAAACGATCATACCCGGGTAACCGGCGGCCGCTGGTGACATGCCGAGGGCGGACTAATTATTATTTACTGGCAGCGTATAGACTAGGGGTATTTCCCACGAGATATAGTAGCCTGGTGCTGCGACGAGAATCTCGCACCGAAGCCCGTTTAGGAGTCCGTACCTTTTGGTGATCCCACGTAGACTCCGAGCCCGTAGAAATAATTCAGTATTGGATCGTACGTCGAGCGGACCGCATTATCAGAGTACACCTCGAGAACCGGTTTTTATTTGTTTCTTTCACTGTAAATATATCTCGTATTTTTCTACATATTCCGTATTATAATTTCACTTCAATTTTATCAAATGTAAATAGTTAAAACGAATAGAGTCAAGTTATATTTGGTTTATGTCTATTTATTCAATCGTCATTTAGCAATAGTGAATGAACCCAACCCTTCTGCGACTAAGAGCTTAAGGGTTATCAGCGAATAAATCTTTCAACCGACCAGACCGTAGAGACGAGAGACGGGTTCATAAGAGACCGTCCAGATCCCCTTAGATATACTAGTCCTAGCGGTTAACGACAATTTTGGCCGAAACCCTGCAAATTGTGTTAAAAGTATGAAACTTGGTGGGCAGCTTAAATAGGTCAAATTAAGAGATTTTGCCCGCAGTACCCAAAAAAATACCCCGTAGGAGCAGCTCAGGGGCGGAATATATTCCAAGGGGCTTGAATTTCAAAAATAATTAAATAATAACCAATGTGGGCAAGTAATGTGTCATTTTATGTTGATTTGATATCGCTGAAGTCAATTCAAACCATATTTTATTTATAACTATAAAATTTTCAAAATGGCGGCCAAATTTCCAATTTTAATTAAAAATTTTGTTAAATTCGCTAATATTAAAAAAATTGTAAAATATATAACATTTTTATTTAAATTGCAGGCTCTTAACCTGTTCTAATGATATATTTTGGTGTCCCCAAAAATTTCAAAATGGTTGCCATTTTTGAAAGTAAAATTTATTTGCAGTACCTAGGTACCCTGTTGGATATGGATGGAAGAACTGAGGGCATTATAGAAATTTAACTTTTTGTTTCTCTTTTTATTTAACATGTCGACAATTTGTTTTTGAAGATAACTATACCTACATACAGGGTGTGTCACGACGAGTTCCTATTAGACGTTTGTGGAGAAGCGCATAATTCGGCTAATAATTAGCTCTTGCTAATACTTGCATCAAGCGTGTAAGTATACAGCAAGCAGTATTGCATGGTTCAAGTGTGTAGGGCAAAGCAACGTACTGATGAGTCTCGAAATGACGAAACCAGTGGTCTACGGTTTTCTATGCACATTCGAAACATGCAATATTGAAAAACTTCTGACATACATAAGACTACTGCTGGTAGAGATCTAAGGATGTTTCAAGCCCGACGATATGTTTGGGGTAGCATCCCGTATAAGATCTCGTAGTACCCAAAATCTGGATTTAGTTCTATAATTCAAAGCCTGGCGGGGTACTTGCCCGAGGAGTAGTTGTTCGAACGGTCCAGTACCACACAGAATTTTGAAAATTTGTAATACATATCACGTTTTCAAATATTCCATATTTAATGAAAATAATGGCAATTTAATCCATCTTCCGCTTATACCAGAAGTGGCACTTAACTTCCTTATTTTAAATAGAACTAATACCTAATTTTTTTACACTTTCCGGTTCTCCATAAAATTTTAGATGGACTTTATGTAACATAAATAACCTCTAAATGTCGAAATTTCCGAGATATACGCGAGTTTTAAAATTTTTTTACAGTTGCAGGGTAGGTACTCTTTGGCGTCTGCGGCAAAAGAAACAAATTGAAATCGAAACAATTCCCGGCGGTAGCATTAACGACAAAGGTCTAAATTAAAGTTCAGTGTACTGAAAGTTTGAAAATACTGCGAACAGTGATTAGGATGCGACATTAAACTGAGAAATCAAAATATTGCCAGAACTCAACAAAATTAAATGGAACGCCCCCTTTTTATGCACATTTTGGATTTATATCGACTCCAACTAAAATTTTCCTTAGAATCCAAAAAGTGCAGAAAAAAGGGGACATTCCATTTAATTTTGTTGAGTTCTGGCAATATTTTGATTTCTCAGTTTAATGTCGGATCCTAATCACTGTGCGTAGTATTTTCAAACTTTGAGTTCACTGAACTTTAATTTAGACCTTTGTCATTAATGCTACCGCCGGCAATTGTTTCGATTTGAATTTGTTTCTCTTGCCGCAGACGCCAAAGAGTACCCTGCAACTGTAAAAAAATTTGAAAACTCGCGTATATCTTGGAAATTTTGACATTTAGAGGTTATTTATGTTATATAAAGTCCATCTAAAATTTTATGCAGAACCGGAAAGTGTAAAAAAATTAGGTATTAGTTCTATTTAAAATAAGGAAGTTAAGTGCCACTTCTGGTATAAGCGGAAGTTGGATTAAGTTGCCATTATTTTCATTAAATAGAGAATATTTAAAAACGTGAGTTATATCTCGGGTTATACACCTTAGACACAATGACCCCTGATTTCTGCTGACGCAACTCAATTGCGGTGCATATCATATATATACCGAACTCGCCACGCGAGCGGTCATTCAGATTTTTATCGCTTTAGGCTAGACTTGCTTGTCGTTTAAATATCTGTTTCACTGTTTTGAAAGTAACATAGATTTTAATTGTGAACTACATTTTATTGTGTTTGTAACGTTAAAAATAAATTGTTTTTAAAAAGTTATTATCTGTGACTTTCAACTTAACTGGCGACCGTGACAGGACTTGAAGCACCCTTTGTGAAAAGAAGCTCTGGTTTCTCGAAATCGCTTCTACATATGGTGAAGAATTTTAATTCCTAACTTCAAGTCCGAAAGAACCTCACCTTGGTTATTGGAACCACAAGATACATTGCCAAAACCGGAACGTATACAGAAAGGAGCATCTATACTGCCCAGGACGACATGAGATCCATCCTGTAAGTTTTGTTATCCATTCTTTCCAAAATATTATTGCTTTGACTTTGCATTTTTTGGCACCTTAGCAAATAATTATTGCTGCAGCTATTTTTCTTGTATCACTTATTGGATCTTCCAATGATTCAAGTTTTGCATGCATAATTTAATTAAGAAATAAAACAAGAATCAATTTTGACTGCTTTATTCACATTTTTTTGAATAATTTTTACGTTTTTGTTTTTTCATACATTGACTATTTATTGTATCCAGAAATTTTGTATTTTTTATAACTAATGAACAGTTCCGATTCTGAAGAAGAAATCGAAATTGAGATCGAACGATCCAAACAAAAAGAAAGGAACACTAAATTTCAATTAACCCCCTCGAAACTTAGTTTAATTAAAGAACGCTTAAATATGACTACCCAATCATCTGCTGCCCTTCTCTCACTCTCTGACAGAGACTTAAGGGATCTAGTTCGTGATCTTCCAGAATTCGAACCTGGAAGCCACTTGGCAAAATTCATACAAAGCGTAGACCAACTTGCTACCTATTTAACGACTAGAGTCAGCATCACGGAAAATCAGCAACACATTTTCAGTACCATTTTAAATTCTAAAATCAAAGGGGCAGCCGGAGATTATTTGTTTAATGAAAATAAGGTAACCTGGCCTGAAATTAAAGAAGCTCTAAAACTTCAGTACGGAGATCAAAGAAATTTAAGAACTTTGGAATTAATTATTCAAAATTCAATTCAAAACAAAACTGAAACTATCTCTGAATTTTACAATCGCATTCATCATCATAAGGTTCTCAGTCCGAAGACTGGTTGGACGCGTACCTCCATTGTTTTCTATCCTGAGCTAACCTACGCATTTCCCTAAAAGTAGAACATCCTACATCCCTAACTATTTGAGAGCAGTAGTCTAATCTAGGCCTACCCCTACCTCTTTTTATTCCTATCTCTGACTCTAGTATGTCGCGAACTATTCCTTCGTGTCGTAGAAGGTGTCCTACCATCCTATCTCTCCTACTCTTTATTGTTTTCCATACCTTTCGCCTTTCCCCAACTCTTTCTAATACTTCCCTATTGCTAACCTTATCTATCCACGGTATCTTCATCATGCGTCTGTAACACCACAGTTCAAACGCTTCTACTCTTTTTCTATCCGCTTCTCCTATTGTCCAAGTTTCGCACCCGTATAATGCCGTACTCCATACATACGACTTTAAGAGTCTCTTCCTAGTCTCTATATTAACCGTTCTCGAACATAACAGTTGTTTCTTTTTGTTAAACGCAACTCGTCCCTGCGCCATTCTTTGTTTTATATCTTTAGTGCTCCTACCGTCTTGGGTTATTTTACTTCCTAAGTAGCAGAAATCCGCGACCTCCTCTATCTTCTCATTTCCTATTTGTATTTCAATTTTAGTTCTATTTTCACTCCATCTACATACCAAAATTTTAGTTTTCTTTTTATTGATTTTCATGCCGTAGCCCTGTGTCAAAACTGCTTCCATTTCATTCAAAGCCGCTCCTAATTCTTCTTTGCTAGATGCTAACACTGCTATATCATCCGCAAATCTGAGCATGTTAATAGTTTGGCCCTGTACATTGATCCCTGAGGCTGTTCTTTCCTTAACAATATTAATCGCATCTTCGATATATAAGTTGAAAACTAGAGGTGACAATGCACATCCCTGTCTCACTCCCTTCCGGATATCTACTTCCCTTCGTTCTTGCTCACATTCTATAACTGCCTTTTGCTCTTTGTAGAGATTATGTATTATTCTTCTGTCCCTGTATTTCATCCCTACCTTTCTCAGCACTTCGAATATCTTCCCCCATTTTACGTTGTCGAAGGCTTTTTCTAAATCTACAAATCCTATATATCAATCGCATTATAACTAACAGAAATAATGCCATTCAAAAGGCCCAACTTACTTATACCAATCAACCCGACTTGCATAGAGAAATTGCTCGCTATCACGAACAAGCTCTTGACGCATTTCGCTGTGGAATTTCTAACCCCTACTTCGAACATATCAGAAGTCTAAAATTCAACACATTAGAGGAAGTATTACAAGAATGCTACTCTTATGACCAGATAACTCAACATAGACAATATCTTCAAGCTTCCCAAGTAAGGGACAGACCTACTCTTCAACAAAAACCAATTCCCCAAAATAGATTTCAAAATAATTTCTATCCTAACTTTCAACCACGACCTAATAACCCCACTTTCCAGAGAAACTATAATCCAACACTTCAATTACCTGTTACTGCGCCTGCGCGTTTTCCTGCAGATAATTTTAAACAAAATGCTGGATTTGGCGCTATTCCTAAATTTACGCCTCGCCGACAACTCCCTACAAATCAACAAGTATTCGGAAAACCGAATACGCAAAATCCTCAATCACAGTTTAATAAACCTACTCCTATGTCTACTACTTCACATTATACTTTCAAACCACATCAACCTACTCCTATGTCTACTACTTCACATTATACTTTTAAACCACAACGACCGCAATTTCCCAGACCGACATTCCAACAAAGACCTCAACAATCTCCTAATTATTTCAAACCTACTGATACCCCTAACTTTATCAGCAGAGAACTGTATAATACCGAAGGAAACCCCTCTTCTCAACCTGAATTTGACGAACAATATGTACCGGAATTTTATGACGAATACGACCCTGAAAGTTACGTCACAGAACCCGAAGACAATGAACAAGACGACGAAAATTTTCCTACACCAGCCTCGAACAATCCATCATCGACTTAAATAACATAACCCTACAACCTCGCTTACCATTCTTTTATCTAAAGATACTTATTGATACCGGTGCAACCGATTCAATTATTAACCCTGATGTAGCCCAGCAATTTTCAAATTACTACTTGCATGAACCCTTTGTTATAAATTCCCTCAACAATCAAACCATCTCCTCTGACAATATCGTTATCCCTTTGTTACATGAATTAAATATCTTTCAAGAAATCAAAATGCGTGTTATACCATGGCACTCAAGATTCGATGCACTTCTCGGCACCCAAGACTTGAGAAATCTTAAAGCTAAAATTGACTATGACCAGCAATCGCTAAGTATTAATAACATTGTTATACCTTTTTATTTTGAGTATAATGTCAAACGGAACTATGTCCAAAATCCTTACCAATCAAAAACACTTCAAATCCCAGTTAATCTAGAAAATGGACAAGCTTATCTTCCACCTATTCAAGTAGCTGAGGATTCTTATCTACCTGAATGTATTGTCAATATACACGATGGCTATTGCACAATCCCCAACGATTTCCCCCATTTAGAAATAAATTTTAGTGAACCCATGGAAGTCATACCCTTCGATCAATTTGAAAACGAATTTGAACCTCCTTCTGACAATCTACCAAAAATCAAAAGTTTACTTCGAACAGATCATTTGAATGGCGAAGAAAAGAAACTAATTTACAACCTGTGCCACAAACACCGTAACGTGTTCTATTACGAAGGAACCGACCTGTCCTTCACCTCCCACGTTAAACACAACATACGCACTACTAATGACAGACCTATTTACGTTAAATCATTTCGACACCCTATCTCAATGCAAGAAGAAATTCAAAAACAAATACAAAAATTATTGGACAATCAAATCATCCGCCCTTCTATCTCACCATATAGCTCTCCTGTATGGATAGTCCCCAAGAAATGAGACGCATCAGGCAAAAAGAAATATCGTATGGTAATAGATTACCGCAAACTGAATGACGAAACCATTGAAGATAAATACCCCCTGCCCAGAATCGATGAAATACTCGACAGACTCGGAAAATGTCAATACTTTACCACTTTAGATCTTGCACAAGGTTTTCACCAGATAGAGCTGGACCCTCAGTCAATCGAAAAATCTGCTTTTACAGTCAACCATGGACATTTTGAATATCTCCGAATGCCCTTCGGACTCAAGAACGCACCGGCCACATTCCAAAGAATGATGGACGAAGTTCTAAAAGAAGAGCTCTACAAATCCTGTTTCGTATATATGGATGACGTAGTAATCTTTTCGAAATCCCTTCAGGAACATCTTTATCACATTTCCAAAATTTTTAAGAAACTCCAGGATGTAAATTTGAAAGTTCAATTAGACAAATCCGAATTCTTACGCAAAGAAGTCACTTTTCTCGGACACATTATCACCCCAGAAGGAATAAAACCTAACCCTTCCAAGATCAAAGCCGTTCAAAATTACCCCTTACCAAAAACACCAAAAGAAATCAAAGCATTTCTTGGTCTAGCCGGCTACTATAGAAGATTCATCAAAAATTTCAGTAAAATTGCATCCCCTATGACAAAATATTTGAAGAAAAATGCAAGAGTTGATTTAAAAAATCCTGAATATACTTCTAGCTTTAAAAAATTAAAAGATCTCCTAACCAATTCACCTGTACTTGCATACCCTGACTTCACGAAACCCTTTGTATTGACCACCGACGCATCCAACGTTGCAATTGGAAGTGTACTATCCCAATCGAACAAACCGGTCGCCTATTTTTCCAAAATCCTCAATTCCGCAGAACGTAACTACTCTACGATTGAAAAGGAACTTTTTGCTATTATTGAATCATGTAAAAACTTTAGACCTTATTTGTTTAAAAAATTTACCATCGAAACGGACCATAATCCATTAGTATGGCTTTCGAAATTGAAAGAACCAAATTCAAAATTAGTCCGCTGGCGACTTAAATTAGAAGAATTCGACTTTAACATCGTTTATAAAAAAGGAAAAGAAAATTTCGTGGCCGACGCGCTGTCACGCGTAGAAATCAATTATAAAGAGAAAGATAATGAAAGTATGATCCCTAACACCTCTGAAGTCCCAGATCCTATTTCATTGAGTCCAGACGAATTTAACGAACTAATCTTACCCATTGACTATCAGCCTACACCTGAAGAAGAAGAACTAATTAATGAAGTCGCCCGTGCCATGGAGTCTATTGACCCCCCTATATTAAAACCTGCCGTCAAACAACCCAAAATTAACATTATCTCAGACATTACTATCCCAAAATTTACTTATGTTCCTAATAAGGATGGCCAAAATAAACCAAAGGAACCATCTACTAACGGTAGTACATCCCACTCTGTTCAAAACGAAGACGATGGAAAAATTTTGCCTATTTCGGAAAAAGCTTTAAATCATTTTAGATATCAAATTGTATTTTATACACAAAAAGGAAAGTCAGTTAAACCTGACCCACTCAAAATCTTCCAAAACTTAAGATATACGATTACTCTTGATGAAAATAATCTAGTTAACGATTTGAAAAACACTTTGAAAGAAATTATTCAACCAGACAGACGATACTGTATTTATATTCCATATTCTAAGATTCTGAAACTAATGTTTCCCCAAGTTGTTCAAAAATTATTTAATAACAAAATTGATCTGATCGTAACCAACGCCTTACTCGCCGATGTTGTATCTCTAGATGACCAAATAGAAATTACCCAAGAATATCATAACAACAATCACAATGGTATCAACGAGACTCTCAAACAGTTACATTTAAATTATTACTGGCCAAAAATGAGTAAAACTGTCACCAAAATTATTAACAATTGTGAGCTTTGTCTTACTTCAAAATACGAACGTAAGCCCTTAAAACCTAACTTTAAAGGACCCCTCCTCTCCGATCAACCCTTCCACACTCTACATATGGACACCTTTACAATCGACAAAACCATGTTTCTGACTATTATTGACGCCTTCTCAAAACTTGCTCTCGCCTATCACGTATCAGATCTAAATAGTTTAACCATAGCTAGAAAATTAAAGCATTACTTCATGCACTATGGCTTTCCTGTACAGGTCAAATGTGACCCCGGAACAGAATTTAAGGCAGTATTCAAAGAACTTTGTGCTTTGCATAATATTAACCTCCACTATACAACACCCAACAACTCAAACTCGAATAGTTTGATTGAACGTTTTCATTCGACTCTTAAAGAAAAATATGTTGTTTTAAAACAAAAAGATCCATCAGAATCAGTTCCAAACTTAATTACCGACGCCGTGTTGATTTATAATCAGTCTGTTCACTCTTCTACTGGTTACACTCCTTTTCACATTCTATTCGGACCATACGAGCACCGACCACCTTTCGACCAACAACTAACCCTTTACGACAACTATGTTCAACAACACAAGGCAAAAATGGAACCTTTCATAAAACAAATTTACGACAAAGCTTTGGAAAAAGAAACCAAAATTCTAGATAAACGAAACGAGACACGAGGAAACAATATCCCCTCCGAATTACCCGAAACAATATACGCTAGAAACTCTAGTAGAATTAAGTCAAAACCACCTTACGCAAAAATAACTGAGGTCACCAAAGTTAACGACAAAATTAAAGGAAGAAAGAAAAAGAAAATTGTTACTCTTCCAGTGTCAAAAGTTAGACCGTTAAGAAAAAATCCTTCTTTGTTGCAGGATCATTCTGATAACACCGCTGATGATGACTCGAGCACTTCAGATAACTGAAATACAGCCACCAACGTATCTAGATCCTTTAGGACCAACTAAATTATTAAGTCACTATCACAAATTTTATTTTTCAATCAACACCACTCTGTTACAATTCGCCCTGAATTCCTTTAGGGATGCGTACTCTCACTTTTCAAACCCGATTGCTCAAACTCAACATGATTTTTATCTTTCAGAAGTAAAAGCAACGAAAGACTCGTTAGCAAAAATATTGCATTTTAGACAAAAACGAGGATTACTCAACCCTCTCGGTTCAGTTATTAAATTTATATCCGGTAACCTAGATAATGATGACTTAATCGAGATTAACAAGAATATAGAAATTATTCAAAGAAATAATCAACAAACTATACAACGCATTTCGGAATTATCGACCCTAGTTGTCAATATCACACAAAGGTATGCTGATATCATAAAAATTACCCAATCTAAATTCGAATCACTTGATTCTGTTGTACAGCAATTAAACGATAAACTCAGCTCCGTACAGTTTTGGAACAATCAAATATTTGCTATTTTGCGACTGCATAATATTGTGAAGATCGTAGAAAGAACTATTTCTCTGGCAGCACTGGATTTACCAAACTTAGAACTTATTACAGTTCAAGAATTAGGACTTATGTATGAGTATTTACTTCAAAATTACAAACCAGATTCAATTTTACCCATTGATTCGAACCATATGTTTGAATTATTGTATTTTTCTCACACTTCTATAGTCATTACCAACCAAGCAATAATATTTCTCCTTAAAATTCCTATCTTACATAAACCTTTATTTCAATTATATAAACAATATCCTATCCCCTTCGAGTGCAACAAATCTAGATGTATTACGATAAATCCCTTCGTCTACTATATCGAACCCAACCAATGGACCAATACCTGCAAACAGCTTGGAAACTTTACCATCTGTAGCCAGGCTCAACAAAACATCTGCAACAATCAAGAAAATAGAGAGAAATCAAGATGTGAAACCATAAGCTTGATAGAACAAGAAACTATAGTACATCAAGTACAACAAGGACTATTAGTGCTAACGGACAGCAACGTTACCATCCTTGAAAAGTGTAAACAAAACTTAGAACATACCCACATAAATACCAATGTGCTAATCGCATCACCCTGTGAAGTGATTTTAAATGACCAAGTGTACCTAGTGCCTCCGGTTAATTTCCAAATTACGATCCCGAAGACCGTAGAAGTGCAAGACGTCCCTTGTAAGGAAATACATCTTCAACAACGACACTTAGAGGACGTCTCCGACTTGTTGCGAGAAGCAACTTACATTCAAAATAATCCTTTAGTTATTAATTCACTTGTCCACTATATACACAGTGGAGTTACAATTAGTTTAACTTTCGTATTAGTTTTACTTTTAATTTGCTTATGTATCTTTAGGAAAGTACTTTATAGGATATTATGTGTTAAACGAAGAATCATCACCGTACCTCGTGATGTCGCTATTGAACTTGCTCACCTACAGAAGGTAGAAAAGGGCGAGGACGCTCCTTTTTCCTAGGGAGGAAGAGTTATATCTCGGGTTATACACCTTAGACACAATGACCCCTGATTTCTGCTGACGCAACTCATTTGCGGTGCATATCATATATATACCGAACTCGCCACGCGAGCGGTCATTCAGATTTTTATCGCTTTAGGCTAGACTTGCTTGTCGTTTAAATATCTGTTTCACTGTTTTGAAAGTAACATAGATTTTAATTGTGAACTACATTTTATTGTGTTTGTAACGTTAAAAATAAATTGTTTTTAAAAAGTTATTATCTGTGACTTTCAACTTAACTCGTGATATTACAAATTTTCAGAATTCTATTGTGAGCGCTTCTCTACAAACGTCTAATAGGAACTCGTCGTGACACACCCTGTACGTAGGTATAGTTATCTTCAAAAACAAATTGTCGACATGTTAAATAAAAAGAGAAACGAAAAATTAAATTTCTATAATGCCCTCAGTTCGTCCATCCATATCCAACAGGGTATAGGTACTGAAAATAAATTTTATATACTTTCAAAAATGGCAACCATTTTGAAATTTTGGGGAGACCAAAAAATATCATTAGAACAGGTTAAGAGCCTGCAATTTAAATAAAAATGTTATATATTTTACAATTTTTTAATATTAGCGAATTTAACAAAATTTTTAATTAAAATTGGAAATTTGGCCGCCATTTTGAAAATTTTATAGTTACAAATAAAATATGGTTTAAATTGACTTCAGCGATATCAAATCAAAATAAAATGACATATTACTTGCCCACATTGGTTATTATTTAATTATTTTTGAAATTCAAGCCCCTTGGAATATGTTCCGCCCCTGAGCTGCTCCTACGGGGTATTTTTTTGGGTACTGCGGGCAAAATCTCTTAATTTGACCTCTTTAAGCTGCTCACCAAGTTTCATGCTTTTAACACAATTTGCAGGGTTTTTTTGTTAACCGCTAGGACTATACAGCGTGTCCCAATATGTGAGACCGAGGGATACAGGTGTATATTTAAGGGTCCGTACCGAGGACGTCGTTGTATAAGTGACGTTCGAGAAGAGAAGAAAATGTACTCGTTGCATTACAATCAGAAAGAAATGGCGATTTTGGGTCTCATCTGTGTGCAGTGTATGATACATTAACATATTTTGCAGCTGCTGGTCGTAATTTGTATTTTTTGAAATGGATACCTGTTTATTTATCTGACATGGAGAATCAGCAACTATCCAGACATGTTTGCGTTTTTAGCTAAAGGAAATTTTGTTGTAAAGAAAACCAGTGAAAAGAAGTTTAACTGTGTTGCCTCAGATATGGCACTAGAACAGACAATCAACAAAGATTGTAAAAGTATTTCTGGAGTAATAGGATTTTCTCAAAAACCCGGTACACTATTAAGGTGGCTCGCATCAAGGCATGCATAGGTACTTATTAATTGTTAGATATTATTAGTCAATTTTTATTACGGTTTTTTTTTGTAGAAGTAACGTCAACAGTAAACAAGCCAACAACCTTTGCAGATAATTCCAAATCCCTAAGAAATGAAAATGATATTCTCAAAATGATAAGCAGCTTAGAAAAAGAATGGTGCAACCCATTTGATTTGAATACATTACCAACAAAACAGTTTATAAACATATGTATGCACAGGGAAAGTTGCAAGTGAAGAAGTGGAGAAAACTCTAAGTAGTTTCTTTGAAACAGCCACAGTGAAGTTTAAAAGTTTATTGCAGAAGTCTCCAGAAACCAGTTTTTGGAAACCGATGAAAAGAGATAACGTTCTAACATTCAAAGATACAAAGGCAACGCCCAAAACCACCTCACAAAAAACATTTATTGACTCCAAATTTATGTTTCGGAGAATTCTATGTGTCGCACGTGTACAAGAAATGGATTTGTCAAACATTTTGTCTTACGAACTTTCCTCTGTTCCGGCTTCTTTATTTCACGAAGATGGTACAATGCGTAAAACAACAAAATCGGAACTTTCAAAAAAGTTAGTCATTTACTAGCCCTTTATTAGTCTGCCCACAAGTAGATTCATATATTATTGATGGGATTGTACTAACACAAGAATTGAAGTCATCAACGTTTTCAACTTTTAACGATTTTGGACATTTGCTATTAACAAAAATTTTAAGCTGTGGGAGAAAATATGGTGCCAAAAGCATTATAGTAGTTTTTGATGCATACACTACTCAATCACTTAAGAATGCCGAAAGGTGTAAACGTGGCGACTCAAATTATATTGATTTTCAAGTGATTGGTACACGAAAAGTTTCTAATTTTAATGAATTTCTTAAGTCGTCCTCGAACAAAAGATCGCCGTTAGTTTATTTAACCGATTACTTTCTTCAAAATGCTTCCAATTTATTAAATAATTATGAAAAACTAGTAATAGCAGGAGGATTTGAAAATCCGAAACAAGCGTTACAAATTACCTGCAATAGAGAACCCGAAAACTTAATATCACTAAACAGCAGTCAGGAGGAAGCAGACACTCGGATTATTCTTCACGTTTTGTCAGAAATATCAAATAGCACCTCCATTCTGGTAAAATCGGTAGATACTGATGTGTTATTATTACTTCTACACTTCTATAGTATCACTCCAGAACTGGAAAAATGTGCTGTATTCATGAAGCTGGGACACAGCAAAAATAGACGCGCCGTTGCCATCCACGATATAGTTAAGAAACTTGGAAATCTTATATCCAAAAACCTATTAGCAATCCATTGCTTAAGTGGTTGTGATACTAAAAAAACCGCTTTTGATAGATTAAAAAAATATTGAGGGCCTTTCAGAACTTGAAAGGCTTCCAATATTACCTGAAGATGAAGCTATGAAACTTGCCAGCAAATATATTCTGTTACTCTATAAAAACTAGTTGTCAATGCATTGACAGAACAGCTTCCTAGCCACAGCCACAACTGAACTGGAGGGCGCGCTTGCCGCGCGCCCTCTTTTCGTATTTTTTTTCTCAATTTTTTCCTTATACAACCTATTACGATTTTCGCACATCGTGTAGCGAAAAATACCCTCTATCCGATGCAATACAAAAATATATACGGTCTCATTGAAAAAAATGTTCGATGACGCCATATCTTGGCTCAAAAGTGCTTTAAAAAACCGCCCCCTCAGTTTCCTATGGACCATCTCTGATATACGTATGCAAAATTTCAGCAAAATCTGTGGAGCCGTTTTCCCGCAAAAGTGCCAACATACACACACACACACTGTGACATACAACCACGTGACGTCACAACGGGAGGGCCCTGCCGCGACTAAACCCGAGCCGGAGATGGGAGCGGGTATAAACAGATTCAACGGGCGCCAAGGAATTGTTGGCTGGTCCTCCGCAGCGTAACCAAATAACCCAGCGAGCACAACTCCTAAAGCTCGCCGGAGAACTACAGTAGTGGGGTGGTAAAATATAAAACGCCAAAGATAGCAAATACCAAATATATTGAATATATAAAGAAAACGGTATCTCGATCCAGTAAATAAAATGAAAATATGAATGAATTTAAATGGTACACAAAAAAAGGAAACGGAAATTGGCTGACACTTAGTCTCCCGGCACCAATGTTCCGTCCAAAAGAAAAGCAATGAAGCCCAAAAAAAATATAGGCGCGGATGACGCGGGGAATACGGTCGGAGCTCCGCACGCACACCGTCGGGTCAGTCGCACGCGCACAAACGCTACCGGACGTAACACGAGTGTCGGTTGTACTAATTACAAAAACGAGCTTATTCAAAATATACTGGCTAATGAAAGTAACAAAAAGATAACTATAACTACTTTAAGAATGAACTTCTTAAACGAAAAGACTATATAAAATGAATGCTGAGTAGGTATTTGCTACTAATCTTAACCAAAGTAAAGGGCTAAATCCAATAATAACAATAATTAATAATCCTAGAATACCAGGAGTGACGACGATAAGCAGTCGCCAGTCGCTACAAAAACAAGCCGAACGGGAAGGCGTCCCGAACGAACATGCGACGTAAGAACAATACAAAATACGAATACGTTGACACGATACGCCGTGCCGGGCTATACTTAATTCCAGCCGACGAACGAACTGGTGACACACAAATACAAAAGATCTCTGACCTTGGTATTACAGATGATTGGGGGGCAGGTGCACACGATGGTAATGTCAGCAGCTGGCAGCCTCCACACTACGGCGTCCTTGAATTGCCGTAGGACAACGGGTTCTCAAAAATTAATCCCCGTCAGAAAAACCCTACAAAAACCCACCAGGACCAATTAGGAACAATACTAAATAATAGTCGACAAAAAGGGAAGATATATAAAGATAAATAAGAGCACTAAACATCAGAAAAAAAAAGAAGAATAAGAAACTCGCTTACCACGTGGGGTTTTCCTTCTCTGACTACTTCCTACTGAACGTCGAATCAAAATCCCCAAAAGGGTAGACGATGCCTTCCACAATCAAATTAGCATAAAAACAACGTCGCAAATTAAGAGATTGGAGACAAATCCCAAAATAAATGGAGCAAAACTAATTCTGCAAAAACTCTCCCAATCACTTATTAGTTCGAAGAACAGAACGAAAGTAACCAGCTCCGAGCGAAAGTAAATAATCTTCAAAAAAAGTAACGGCAACAGCCAACTATCGAAACATTCCCTAACGTATTCTAAAACACACTAGAATCCGTTGGTGTCGCCGCGCACGGAAGCGAAAACGAAACATAGAAAGCTAAGAAAGAGTGAGAAAGACCAGGAAAAGGGAATGTAGCACCTATACAACCCTTAAACGATATTCACAGAGTGAAAGAATCAATAATAAATGGCCGAAAGTAAAAAGATGAATAAACTAGATATAGGGAAACGTCCAAATCGTACGCCTCTGTAAGCCCACGACAGCCAACCTGAACCTCAGCTACAACTATTGACCTAGAAATAATCGCAGCGGTCAAGAAACGTCAACCGCAAATGTAAACAATATTGGGAAAGTAAAGTGGACAAATAGATCCTGCTAATTAAATGATCACATCCAAGAAAATGATCGAGAACACGGATAACATGGTGATCCAAGAGTTACAAAGTAGAAATAGATGAGAAAATAAAGGGACATACGAAAGGTAAACTATCAATAATACTACCGTTAACAAGTTAGTAAGAACCTTAATACATTTTAGATGACCCTCACACTCAAAATAAATTAGTAGAATAACAAAGAAAATTGAACCGTCACAACACACACACACATACATACGGACGGAAATGTGCCACCTTGCCAAAAATTCTTAGCATGACCTGAAACGTCCACATTTGATGAAAAAACACCATGGTCAAAAAACGACTATCACAATAGCTACCTAGCTTAGGCTAGGAAGCTAATAGCTTAGGCTAGGAAGCTAATAAGGATAGAAGCATTAAAAACTTAAATGAATTAAGATTTCTTCTAACAACCTCAAACAAGCCTGCTTGTGAACTTTCGCCGACAGTAGATGCTTTTGGGCTACATCTAAAAAGGTATATTTCACATTTTAGCACTTCCCAAAGAATATATTCCTGTTTTATTTTTTTAGATGTATGTATTTATCAATTAAAAATTTGGTATTCCAGTTATTTGCCGGAACCTTTATATCAAAATCCCACAAAGTTTGGGTGGGTATTAAAAGATGACGTTTGGATACCGCAGTTAAATATTAAAGATCCAGTGCCAGAGGACATGAGAAAGATTTTATCGATAAAATGTTCAGACAAAAATTGCAATAGTAGTAAAAAATGTGTTTGCTTAAAACAGGGATTAAAATGTTTGAACGAATGTAAATGCAAATTATGCAATAATAGTTCAAGTTTTAACGATGTATCAGAGTCAGAAAATGAAGAAGTCTAATATGATTTTTACGATTTTTATTTCTTTTTATGCATCTGAGATACCCAAGCATTGCAGATCAATTACGGAAATTAGGCAATAAACACAGCAAAATTAAAGGCACCGAACCATTACCCATTATTATTGCACCGGGCGCGCAAACTTAGATATTACCTACTCTCTAAAGCTCTAAAATTAAAAAATCATATCATAAAAACTATTGAAAATATCCAATGATTTTTTTCTAAAAACTTTTTTGGTCTTTTGGCTATATTTTCTTCGCAGCATGTTACATAAAAATTTCCAAAACAAAAAAGTTTCTCGGTTAGCGAAAATTTGCCTGCATAGTTTCTGAACTTCCAAGGTCATCGGCGTTTTTATCATTTATCTAAAAAATAATACCACTATTATTATACCTTGAAAGAAGCGCATAGGTATGTGCTTTAAAATAAAAAAAAGATTACGTCGATAGCTTAATTCGTTTTTGAGATATGCCAGTAGATATGCAAAAAAGCATGAGTTTTAAAAAAGTAAGAATTGTATGGTTTTAAAAACATAAAAAATGTGACCGCTACAAAATGTCGTATTTTGAGTTTCTATGTGTATAATGATCTTGTTCTAAGCTCATAAAAAACGACACAATTTTACCTGTTATTTACTCGGCTACAGGGTGCAAATATTTTTTATGAAACTAACAAATTATTAAACGGGTTAACGCATGATTTCCTGGTAACAACGCTGGATGTTTCCTATTGAAGGATAAAGAAGATTGCGCTAGACGACTACCAACTCTAAGTATTGAATGTTCATCTAGAAAAGGACTGAGTTTTTGAAGTTTCTTTTCTAAAGGTCGACCAGCCCTGATTTTAACTATTTGTTCTTGAAAACATTGTTCTTGTACTAAACGAACAATTTTCATTAGTGTATGGTCCAACTCTTGATTACTAATACCAGATATCCTCGCTGGAATAATGGAACGACCACCCAATTTAAAACAATAACTAAGGACTCGCAATAAACGACTCAACGAAGAGAACCTTTCCAAAAATTGGTCAAACCATTTCACAGACTGAGTAACAATCAAATTTACAAGTCTTTTTTCTGCTTCCATTAATTTATTTTCCTCAAATGAAGGTCTAACTACCTCCATGGGCCACAATGATTTTTCTAAACGTAACTACGAGGAGCCCGCCCACCATAAGGCATGTGACACAAGTGTCTCTGGCAACAATCCCCGCGATAGACAATCACTTGGATTGTCTTGAGAAGGAACGTATTCCAACAATTGGGAGGTATTAAATAGCGCTCACTCGGTTTGCAACAAAAACCTTCCACTGATGAGGCGATGAATGTATCCAAGATAAAACTACTTTAGAATCACACCAAGCGGCTACAGATGATATTTCCAATGAATCTGAATAAGCCTTGACAACAAAATCTAACAATTTAGCGATGACTATCCTCGACCAATATCTGCCTATACATTTGCTTAACATCCGCTATCAAAACCACAGCATGAGAACGAAATCTCAACAAAATAGATAGCAAATCATTTAACAATAAATTTGGGACCAACATATAAGACGTCATTCAGAGATTTTCCATTGCTTGCACTTGCAGAAGCATCAAAGACTGCCCGAAGCTTGGTTGAAATACCATCAGGACGAAGAATACAATGATGTGGAATAAAATAAGACTTATCCGTTGGAAAATTATCATTTGCTAACGACATATGGCCAGCTTCCAAATAATCCTTCATGAACTGATGGTATTGTTTCTAGAGGGATTCATTTTTATCGAGACGCTTCTCCAAAAGGTTGTACCTGTTTAAAGCTATCTCCTTAGACAAAGGAAACGAAGGATGTTCTTCCTTGAATGGTAGTGCTACCACATAGCGACCTTCATGAACCGAATTGGAATATAGTAATTCACAATTATTCTCCTCCACAGAAACCCTTGAAATACTAGGTAATTCTTCCAATTCCCAAAATGATCTAATAGTCGATTCTAACGAAGATTACAAAAACCCACAAAATGAGTTAACATCAACCTCGTTATAATTATTAACACGACCAACTAACACCCATCCAAAGACAGTATTCATAGCATTGGGTTGACCATTTTCACACATAATTTTTTCATCCAATACAATCTGTAAAAATAATTCAGCGCCTAACAGCATATCTACCCTTCTCGGCATTGCAAAATCGGGATTAGCCAATTTCAAATTTTCTAACAATTCCAATACACTGAGAATTTACTTGATAACTTGGCATATTCGGACAGATTTTTGATAAAACAACAAATGGCGCAACAAAATTCAATTGCGGATTGTCCCTTGGTTGAATTTCCAACCTCGCAATTCCAAAGGAAGAAACAACGTTCTTACCCACGCCACCCAATGTTCCTCTTGCAGAAGAGGAACGAATGCCTAAACGATCCACAGTTCGTTTAGTGACAAGACATGCTTGACTTCCACCGACAACAAGACAACGAAAAATATGCGATTTCCCATCCATACCTTCAACAGACACCTGAGCAGTTGCCAACAATATTGTTGATTCCACATTTTCAACTGATTGTTGGTTACTGATCTAGCCCGCAACGATTATATGTGTTACCTGGTTTCTTGTAGCTTGTGGCCAAATTTTTCCCATAAGAGCTTTTTCCAGCCACTTCACCATACTTGACTTGGTCCGGAGCCGGTCCTGCGCGTCCGTAA
The DNA here is from genome assembly GCA_963966045.1 of Xestobium rufovillosum. Lineage (NCBI taxonomy): Eukaryota > Metazoa > Arthropoda > Insecta > Coleoptera > Ptinidae > Xestobium > Xestobium rufovillosum. The sequence goes on along the minus strand of OZ014498.1, from coordinate 6,431,903 downwards.
TTTCGTTCTTGAAATTGTTAATTTGCTTGTTGTTTTATTGTACACACTGCAACACTATCACTGTTTGTTATTTGTTTTTGTGTAGCGACACTACTTTCCATTGATCTACAAATCTGAATTGCGTCATTCAGTTTTAAGTTAGCATGTTGTAGCATGTTCCTGGATTCGCAAGTCTCTAATGCCAAGTACGAGTCTATCCCGAATTAACACATCTTTTCCTTTAAAATCGCACGTGCCCGAAAGCTGACGTAAAGAAGTAACAAATTGATCGATCGTTTCACCGGATATCTGATCGCGTTTAAAAAATTTAAAGTGTTCATAAACTAGATTTTTTACTGGGTTACAGTAATTATCAAACTTTTTTAACACCGTTTCTAATTTTGTTATATCTTCATTATCAAGATATTCAAAGGTATTGAAAATTTGCAACCCTTCATCCCCTAAAAAGTTTAGAAGAATCGTCGGGTTTGTTTGTTTTCCCGCTAGCCAGCAAATAAAGTTGAAATTTTTGCTTCTACAACTTCCAGTTGTTAGCGATTTCATTTCATCAGGGGTTTTCGCGTGATCTGCCATATTTTCACGTAATTTCCACGTAATTTTCAAATATTAGAATACACGCCACGCTTGCGTAAGTTGGTTTCTCGCGGGGAATCACTCATAGATATACACCGCCCGTCGCGTATCACGTATGATAGCTTTTTTCCACTTGATTTCATTTTTACCTGCTTCCACCATGTAATGTTTTCGGATTGGGGGTCACTGGTTTTGGAAAGACACCACTGTAATCAAGTAGGCTATTTAATGTATAAACACAACAACAACGTTACACGACATTAATACATAACTACAACGCTTGGAGTCTGATGGTGTACTCACGTTACTTAACTTATTACAAGGTTGCCAACCTTAAAGTTACTAAAAACACTGGCGCGCGTATGCGCATGTACTTAAATACATCACAAGCAGAATTTTCTGCGGACATTTCCGACATAGATTCGGGTAACACATGTTGAGCCGAAGCCGTAACGAGAGCTTTAGCTTTTGAAACCGCCTCAAAGTATTTTTCTTCGAAATCGGCGCGCTCTCTTTCATCGATATTTACGTTTTCCACATTAAGTCGATCTTTAATTGGATGTCATTACAATCATCCAACAATGATTCAATTTTTAGCATTTGCGTTTCTACTTTCTACCCGAGCAATATCACATTATTTATTGTCGATTTTTATTAGAATGCTCTGGAAACGTGCGAGCTGGCCTTTTATTGCTGCCCTTTTTATTATTAAGGCTTGTAATTCCGCCATTGTTTATTATTGTGCAATACAATTACAAATTTTAGTACACAAAGCAAATAATTATTATATGCGAGTAATCGGCATGCGTCTACCTACTAATTAATTTCATGTATCACCTTTATTACAGGAATACAATATCAAACACGATGAAGCATGCAGCAATTTGCAGGAAATAGGTATATGTTTATAGAACTAACCTTGGAGGACAACGTTGTAGTAGTTGGCAACCATGTGCAACGAACCTATGCAGATTTGTAATGTCACTTGAAGTCTGTAATAAAGTCAGTTACCAGCAAGACGCAGACGTGTATGTAAGTTGACTAAATGTCATTCCCTCCGACCTCCCTAGCACATAATACATAAGATATGGCGCAACCGAACGGTCGAAGAGGTTAGAAGACATGTAAAATAGAGTTCCCGCCAAGAAAAGGAAAACAAGAAAATGGTTTATCGTGGTATTCCGCCGATGAAAACGCAGGGAAATTTAGTTTAGTGGTGGAAACAAACATTTCTAACCTACTTGCAAGCCACAGAAATCGTGAAAAAAGATGAAGTAACAAAATGTGCCCAATTACTGACGCTGATAGGGGACGAAGGAGTAAGGGTCTACAATACATTTACATTTCCTGCAACAGAAAGAGATAAGTTAGATCCATTCATACAAAAATTCGAAGAACATTACAGCCCAAAGAAAAATTTAACCTTCGAAAAACACAAGTTTTTGACTCATAAACAGACAGCAGGACACTCGATTAAAGAGTACATAACAGAGTTAAGAAATTTCTCATTATCTTGCGAATTGGGAGATTAACGTGAGAGTTTTGTTAAAGATGTTCTGATATGCGGTATAAAAAGTGTTGAGTTACGTCAAAAGCTTTTACAAGAGGGCCTGAAAACTTTGGATGAAGTAGTGAGAAAGTGTGTGAGCATAGAAGCAACGAAAGTAACAAATAAAGCAATATCGGGAGTACAGGAAGATACTGTGGACGTTATAAGTAGAAAGAAAGAGTTTCAGCAGGGTGCTCGCAAGAAAATAGTGAAACAAGAAGATAAGTGTACGAGGTGTTCATATCCACATCGTCGAGGAGAGTGTTCAGCATATGGGATAAGATTTGCAAAGTGCAATGGAATTAACCATTTTGCAGCAGCCTGTCTGAGGAGGAACTATTCGAGTAACAATAAGTATAACAAACCCAAAAATGTTCATTATGTAATAGATAATAGTTTAAATAATGTAGACCAGTCAGATAGCGATGAAATTTTTTTTTCATAGGTGCAATACAGAAACAGAGAGATGAGGAATCGTGGGTTGCAGTATTAAGGATCAATGAGGTAGAATTACATTTAAAATAGACACAGGAGCAGCAGCCAACGTTATCTCCGTAGGTGCTTTAAAGAAAATCAGGTACGATTTTCACAAAATTATGGAAACAAAAATGAAATTACGTTCTTATACAAAATAATCTACCGGTGCTACCGGTCAGTGTTTCTTGGACTGCATGTATAAGAAAAAAAACAATATTCTTTATTGTTTTATGTGGTTGATTTAGAAAGTACACCTATTTTAGGGTTAAAATCAAGTATAGAATTAGGTGTAGTAAAAAGAATAGATGAAATAGACACAGAGTTAAAAAATAGAGGAGATGAGGTAACAAGTAAGAATGTAATAAGCAAATATGAGCATTTATTTAAGGGTGCAGGGTGTTTAGAAAAAGCCTATCATACAGAATTAAATGAGAGTGGTGCAGTACCAGTAGTTCATGCAGTAAGGAAGGTACCTTTTGCAATTAGAGATAAACTAAAAGAAACATTAGATAGTTTAGTAAAGGATAATTTAATAGAAGTAGCTGAAGAGGGAGCTGACTGGGCAAACCCAATGGGTATAGTAAGAAAGCAAATGGTAAGTTACGAATATGCTTAGATCCTAGAGATTTAAACCGTGTTATAAAAAGACACTAGTTTCAAATCCCAACGTTAGATGAGCTTACAGCAAAGTTAGCAGGTGCCAAATTTTTTAGCACATTAGATGCTACTCAGAGTTTTTTACAAATTAAACTCTACAAAGAAAGTGCAAATTTGTGCACTTTTGGAACACCTTTTGGCCGTTATTGATTCTTGCAACTTCCATATGGCTTGTCAAGCTCAACGGAAGTATTCCAAGAATGAATGATAGAAATTTTTGACAAGATAGATGGGTGCAGTATCTATATAGATGATTTATTAGTTTGGGGAGAAACAAAGTGTTTCAAGCAGCAGATAAAAATAATATAAGATTCAATAAGAATAAATGCAAATTTTGCGTAAATGAAGTTAAATACATGGGACATGTTATAATACACTGAGAAGGGTTAAGTGCAGATGAAACTAAGATAGAAGGGATTAAAAACATGCCCACACCAAAAAATTTGACAGATTTACAAAGGTTTTTAGGTTTAGTTACATATGTTGGAAAATTTTTAAATAATCTCTCTGAATTAACATCGCCGTTGAGAGGTTTATTAAAAAAGATGTAATTTTTAGGTGGGAGAACAATCATCAAAAAGCTTTTGATGAATTAAAGTCTATATTATCCAGGAGTCCTTGTTTCAAATTCTTTGATGAAAAGCAACCAGTAACAATATCAGTGGATGCCTCTAAGAATGGCATGGGTGCGGTTCTAATACAAAATCATATGCCTTGTGCCTATGCTTCTAGAGCCTTTACAGATCCTCAGACTAGGTATGCTCCGATAGAGAAGGAATTATTGGCAGTCTGGTTTGGAATACAAAAATTTAGCCAATATGTTTTCGCAAAGCATTTTGTAGTAGAGACGGACCATAAATCACTAATACAGATAATAAAGAAACCTTTGAACTCTTGCCCAACTGGATTGCAAAGAATGCTTATACAGCTGAGAAAATATAACTTTGAATTAATCTATAAGCCAGGAAAGAGTCTTATTTTAGCAGACACTTTGTCTCGTGCTTTCGAAAAAGATAAAAAATTCGACGAGGAAAAAGATTTAGAGCTCGATGCTCAAATTTGTTTATTGTCAAAATATATAGATGCTTCAGATGAAAAAATTAAAGAACTAAAAAGACTTACCTGTGCAGACCAAGAAATGAAAGACTTGAAACATCAAATTTTAGAAGGATGGCCTAATAGATTAAAACAGGTATCAGACAATATAAAATTTTATTACAGATTGAAAGATGAATTGACAGTAATTGATGATCTAGTGTATAAAGAACATAAACTAGTGATACCAGCTGCAGCTAGGAAAGATTTGTTGGAAAAGTTACACTATAGTCATTTGGGTGTCACTAAAAGTATAGATAGAGTCAACTTATTTTTCTTTTGGCCTGGTATGACTAAGCATATACGGGATATGGTCTTGGCTTGCGATATATGTCAGTCATTTCAAAAAACACAGAGATCGGAACCCATGATTCCACACAAAATAATAAAAAAACCATGGTATAAAGTTGCAACTGATGTATTTCATTTATTTTAATCCGAATCATTTTTAATTATAACAGATTATTATTCGAAATTTATAGAAGTAGTTGATCTAGAAAGAGATTTAACAAGTTATAATATAATACAAGCGTTAAAATCAGTATTTTCAAGACAAGGGATACCCAATGTACTTGTTTCTGGTAACGGAGGCGAGTTTTTCACTTTGGAGTTCAAAAATTTTACCAAAAATGGGATATAAAGCATGTGACATGATCACCAAGGTATCCACAGTCCAATGGGCAAGTGGAGCTTACAATACAAACTGTAAAAAACGTTCTTAAAAAGTGTGTTATTGATGGAAAAGATCCCTATTTGGCTCTTTTGCAACTGAGAAATATGCCTTTAGATGTTAAATACTCATCAGCAAATGTTTTGATGAATAGAAATCTGAGAGACCTAATACCTCAACCTGTAAGACAAAAGAAATTTAATAAGCATCAATACGATAATTTTTACAACAAATTAAAATAAAACAAAAAACTTATTTTGATAATAGAGCTGTTAGAACTCTCAAAGATCTACAAAGAGGTACCAAAGTAAAAGTACAAATTAAACCTGGTAGCCTGTGGAAAAATGGAACTATTTTAAAAAAAGTTGGAATTCGCTCTTACAAGGTATTGATGGAGGATAGCAAAATATTGATACGTAATAGACGCTTCATTAAAGAGAACAAAAATACTACAAATGTTTGTCCACCATCCATTAAAAAAAAGCAGGAGAGACATAGGGAGCGATTTAGAGTAATAAGGGTAGGTACAAGATGATACAGAAACTTGTCCAGTCAGGGATCAAAATATCACTACTCGGACAGGTCGTTGTATCAGAAAACCTGCGAGGTTTAATCAGTACATAATGTAATATGAATGTCTGTAATGTTTTAATTTTAATTATGTGTTAGTGTTATAAGGTCAATATGTTTAGTTTTGTAAAACATTTTAAGTTAGTATAAAAGTTCTGAAGAAGAGGGATGTAGTAGTTGGCAACCATGTGCAACGATCCTATGCAGATTTGTAATGTCACTTGAAGTCTATAATAAAGTCAGTTACCAGCAAGACGCAGACGTGTATGTAAGTTGTCTAAATGTCATTCCCTCCGACCTCCGTAGCACATAATACATAAGATAAATGTAACATGCACGATCTTCAAGTTTGGTTCAGCTCACGTATTTTCTGTGCTTACTTGTACAATAAACCAATAAACCATTCAATATTAATTGCTGGTTGTTGATTCAATCCCGTTCGAAGGACCATTTGTATCGGCTTGATCGTTTTCAAGCTCAAAAAGTAATTTAAAATATCTTCAATTAGACATTTACTAGTTAGCCGTATATACGAGACAGGTGAGATTTCAGAAGATTACTAAAGGAACATCATAGTCGCATTGCCAAAAAGGAAAGATGCAGATAAGTGCGAAAATTTTAGAACTGTCAGTTTAACTTCTCACGCGTCACAAATTTTAACTAGAGTGTGCAAAGAAGGATCGAGAAGAGGGCGGAAGAAATATTAGGAGAAGATCAGCTCGGATTTAGGCGAAATAGAGAAACGCGCGAGGCCATTTTAGCTTTACGAGTTATATTATATGTACCTATACAGGGTGTCCTGGTGAAGGTGGGAAATCTCTCGGGTGCGTATAGATTACACGAAAATAACACCCCAAGTTCATATAAAGTTTTCTCCTACGATCTTTCACTTCCGAGATATTCTCCCTTAAATTGGAGAAATAAGAATCGTTTTTTTACATAAAATTTTTATTTTTAATTGTATTTCTATAATTTTCTTGGTGGCGTACGTAGTGTTTGAATGTCTATAAAATAATGAGACCCGTTTTTTGATAGTGCATCATGGGAGCAAGGGGTGAACTACCCCTTACCTTCTTAACTTCATATTTTTTAAGGGGCTGGATATTTTTAAATTTTAACCTCATTTTTTGTTTCCCCGTACAGGTGGTTCATTTTGGATGCAAGTATGGGGGATTTCGAAAACTATCACAGTTAGAAAAAAATAATGGCGCAGTTTCGACCTCTTTTTATGAGCTTTGCTCAGTGGCACGAACAAAATTTTGCGATCGCCTTTTGTTTTCAAGTTATGGGACAAAATTGCCTTTTTCCACATTCCGGTGACTGCTTATATCTAGCTTATTATTAGAGATTCGGGGATGTTGTAAAGACATTCTTAAGACAATTTTTGGGTAGATTACAGTGGCCTGGTCAGATTTTTATTTAAGGATACGGTTTTAACATGACAACGCAAACATTCTTAATTTCTTATAGGGAGTATATTTGAATAATGTTGGAACGAAAAGAGCGTTTTTTCTGATTTTAGCGTTATATAGTTTGATATGCTTATTTTTCTTAATTTATGAATTATCGTGATTTTTCTAGTTTTATTGTTATTTTATTGACATTGACAACAGATATATTAGTATTAATTTATCTTTATTGCTTATTCATACTAGTGCTTTTTAGTACGATTTTTCATTAATATCCGACCTATCATATTGTCTAATAAGTGCAGAACATGCACAAAACGAGAATATTATAGGTATGTGCATGTCCTGCACTTATTAGACAATGCGGATCGCATCAAAACAGTATGACCCTGAATCTAGCCAAGTACTCGCCTACTAAAATGCCGTTAATCGATACTTTGCAAAAAATAACAATAAAACTCAAATGAGTGGATGTCTGTCTGGCGTAATGGCGACCCTTATTTGTCCTTTTGGACCAGAACCCGTTTTTTGTTCAAAAGAAAAAATCGTCATAACAAAAAATAAGAACTGCAGTGACGTGCGAACCCTCAGCGTGACGGCATGGTAGGATGAAATCACAACCAGTGAACCACCAACGTGTGTTGGCAAGAACGTCTACGAAACTAGTATACAGGGTAGCCCGAAATTAGCGTGCAATATTTTACCAGCGTATTCTGTGGTCAAAAATAAGACAAAAAGTTCCTATAAGCATATACCGAACTATGCTTCGCAAGGGAGCTATAGCTTTCTAAAAAAGAAGGCCTGAAGACGTTTCCTTCTAAATATCTTCGAAACAAGTCCAGTTAAAATTATGAAATTTTATGAAATGTGTAAGTACCAAATGCTGAATCTTTTGCTGCAAACATAATTTCTAAAATTTATCAGCGGCGTCCCAAATCTGAGGGTGGTGGAGGTAAGATCTCCGACTTTTCCGGTAGATTTTTCAAAATTTTCTTCCCTGACAATTACGAACACAACAAAAAAGAAATCAGCCAAATCGGTCGAGACGTTCTCAAGTAATGATCTTTCATACATGCGGCAATTGATTTTTATTGAAGTGAAACTTCTTAGTCGACTTCGGAGACGGTTGCGTTAAACGTTTAACGCTACTATGGTGGGGGAATGCGAGTCATACAAGACGTTACGCTACCACAAGCAGTGTTGCCAATTTAGCGGATTTCCCGTCAAATCTAGCTTAATTGATCATCGTTTAGCGGGAGAAAACGATGATTTGGCGGTTGGCGGAATTCCTAGCTTTTTCTATATGCATCTAGCTTGAAAACTGGCTCATTTACCGAATAAATATCAAATTGTCCAAAACTATTATAGCAGAATATCATGATAATGTCCGAAATACTAAAAACAGCGAATGTCGACACGCATACGCAGAGGAATTCGCTGACCACCTATTGTATAAGTGCTCAATTGAACTCCCGAGATACTGACCGAAAATGTCAAAAGACATCACGTTGTCACTTTGAAGTTTGAAATTTTTAATATCAAAACAAGTTACCACTGCAACAATAGGTGAAGATGTGGTGATTTGTGATTTGTGATAGTGTATGCAAAACAACACCATGCCGAATTTGATCCACCAAAAGATTTAATAATTAAAACGTCAGAAACTTATATAAATGGGACGCAGGATGAAGACTTCTTTTTTTAGGTTTAATCTTCAGCAATATAATACAATATATTTTTTATGTTTTGTTGATGTGAAATAAATGTTTGATTTATTTTTGTTATTTTTTTTAGTTTGAATAATTATTCATTTTGTTTAATAAAGATCATCAATATATGACATATTAATGCTAAATTCTTTACTTCCCATATTTTTTGGTATAGAAATGCATTAAAACTGCCTTAATACACATATTTTTGAATCTAGGATTTAGCGGATTTTTAGCGGTTCGGCAACGCGTATTTGACGGATGCGTATTCCATATTGTTGGCAACACTGACCACAAGTGAAACTTCTTGGTAGACTTCGGAGACGGTTGCGTTAAACGTTTAACGCTACTATGGTGGGGTAATGCGAGTCATACAAGACGTTACGCTACCACGAATTCTCAAATCTCTAAGAAAGACGTTACGCTACCACGAATTCTCAAGTCACTAACACCTTTAATCCTAATTTTTGAAGTGAAACTTCTTAGTGGACTTCGGAGACGGTTGCGTTAGTAAGTACAAGAACTAGTTTAACTAGTTTAACTTATAAAAATTATTACTGTAAAAAATCAATTAAAACAAACTCCGCTTTTGAATATCATAGTGTGAAGTTTCACTTCATCTGCGCGTAGGGACTCCACGCACCAGTTTTTTATATAGACTACAAAATTCAAAAAGTCTTAAAATGAAAATACATTAATACATTAAAATTAAAATACATCAATACTACTTGTCTGACAAAGATCTACGCTTTTGCTGTGCTAGTTTCTTAGCGCAGGAGCGCAGCATAGCGGCAGGACGGGGGTAGCGCTTTAACAAAAATGGAGATTTCGATTTTTTTTTGAAGAGGCCGTGCCCTTAAGGTCACGTTGCCGTGAATGTAAAGTGCTACAGGGCTTAATACATAATCATAATTGTTCTTACGTGACTTACACTTTTTCTGGTTCACGTTTTTGTTTGCCGTAGACTCCTGCAATTTTCTAACCTCGTTTCCAACACTCCGGTAGTCTTCAATCTCCCGATTTTCGGAGTCGGAGTGATCACCATCACTACTTATTATTATTTCCGACAAAACTTCCGATGAAATAGATATTACTTCTTGCCTATCCAGAGCTAAACAGTAATTTAGGTCATTTTTCACATTAGCGTTCATCGCGATTTTACGTTTTTTCAGTTGATACGTGTTTTTTAAGCCTTAGTAAGGTGTTATTTGATGTATTTCGTCGGCGGAAACCCCATAGCACCCATGAAACTGCTTTCCATCCGCTTTAAAACTCCCCTGCAATTTTTCAGCTGCATTTGTGAGCCAAAACCTACTGCACCCTTCCCCCAAACGCACGTTTTTTCAATTGATACGTGTTTTTTAGGCCTTAATACGCCATTATTTTATGTATTTCGTCGGCGGAAACCCCAAACAACCCATTAAACTTACGGGACCCTTTCCCCAAACGCGTACAAGTCATTCTGCCTTCCCCTCAATCCTGGCAGATCCGCTAAATTTTGCTAAATTTTGCCAACTGATAAACTCGCAAGTGCACAGATTTACAACGTGTCATTTACCCACCTAGCACCCCTATTCGCTCCCCTGTCCCGTAAGTTTCATGGGTTCTATGGGGATTCCGCCGACAAAGTACATCAAATAACACCTTATTAAGAGCCAGACACACACACAGGGATTTTGGAAGAACGGTAGACGTTTGCCTGTTTGTAAATATTTATAAAACTATAAATGATATTAAATTGATTTTGTTTGCAAACAGTTCTTAAACTACAAATCTACTATTGCTATTTTGAAATTTGTTAAAAAATATTAACCACACGAGAAAAATAATTAAAAAAATTAAGTAAACTTTTATTGCGGTTCATAATATGAAGGCAATGGCCATAGCTTTGCCACAGGGCGTTTAACGGTACCTTTAAGTGTTTGTACTAACGCTACGCGAACAACGCCATCTATTCCGGGAAACGTTTCTAGAATACGACCCAATCGCCACTGTAAAGGTGGTGATAAGTCGTCCTTGATTAGAACCATCGTTCCTATGTCTAAATTTGGACTATTGCCCAACCATTTCCTTCTCTGACTCAACGTATGCAAATATTCCGCATGCCATCTAGACCAAAAGTCTTGATGGATTCGTTGCACCAATTGCCATCTGTTTAACCGATTTAAACTCAGAGAGGTCAGATCAAGATTCGGTGGAGCAGTCAAGTGCTCTAACGTCAAAAAATTACCTGGCGTCAAAGGCTGGGTCTGAGCTAAGCGGGCTCAACGGACGAGAATTCAACACCGCTTCGATCTGAACTAACGCGGTATAAAATTCTTCGTAAGTCAGAGTTTGCGAACCCACAACTCGTATTAAATGTGACTTTACGGACTTAATCCTCGCTTCCCAAATGCCCCCAAAGTGCGGCGCAGAAGGAGGATAAAAACTCCATTTTACATTTCCTGATTCAGCGGCGAGACGCATTAAACGAGCTAACTCTCTATGAGCACCGACGAAATTGGTTCCGCAATCACTAAATAGATGAGAGCAGCGTCCTCTACGGCCTATGAACCGACGAAGTGCCGCAATAAAAGCATCTGCGGATAGATCCGAAGCCAGTTCAAGATGAATGGCTTTCGTCGAAAAACAAACGAATAGGCACAGATACGCCTTTTGTGACCGAATACCCCTTCCTTTACTAGATCTTATAAAAAATGGATCACCATAGTCGACGCCCGCGCACGAAAATGGCTTCAACTGACTTTCCCCTAATGCCGGCCAATCACCCATTAATGGAACTACAGGAGTCGGATTAGCACGAAAGCATTCAAAACATTTAGATGCACATCTGCGAATCGCTCTTTTAGATGACAAAATCCAAAACTGCTGAGCCAGCAAAAAATGTAGCGTCTGTAAACCTGGATGCAGATTTTTCCGGTGCGTATCTTCAATGATTAAATTTATAAGTCTATGTTGTCTAGGTAACAGAATAGGGATTTTCTTATCATAAGACAAAGACGAATGCCGCAAGCGACCGCCCACCCTGAGAAGTCCCATTTCATCAATAAAAGGGTTTAGTTTTCTGATAGGTTTAGAGCAACGTTTATTGTTTTTAATTTTTCTAAAACATCTAACTGTACAAACAGAATCAGTTTTAAAAGCGCGTCATATAAATCGGCCGCAACGAATGGTTCCGCCGAAACGGTTTTGGTTTTACAATTTTTCAAAAACCGAATGCAATAGGCCATAACGCGAGTAATTTTTCCCAATTGAGTATCTATTTACCAACCATTCCAACTTGTCTTCAACACGAACGTTGACTAAGACTAAACGTCTTTCTTCGGATAGAACATCCAATTAAGGTGATACTTCAAGTCTAAACTCTGGCCAATCACTACGGGGTAACTCTTGGACCCTTCCACCACAGGGTCGTGTCGAGTAACTGACTCGGAAGATTCTCCCTCGAAGCACAATCTGAAGGATTGTCCTTACCACTCACGTGATGCCACGATGCCGGATTGGATTTCTCGTGGATGTGACTAACCCGATTACCGACAAAAGCCTTCCAGCGATGAGGCGACGATTTTATCCACGACAAAGTAACCGTTGAATCGGTCCAGGCAAATATTTCGTACGTAGGTATACGTCCACTATACATATTTACAACGAAATGTAACAAATCTGCAAGCAGAACTGCCGAACAAAGTTCCAAGCGGGGCAAAGAGGCACGCTTCAATGGCGCAACGCGAGACTTCCCAGTAATTAAATGGATGTTCACATTTCCTAAATTATCTTCAAATCGAAAATATACCACAGCTGCAAATCCCTTCTCCGAAGCATCGCAGAACCCGTGTATAGAAAAACACTTAAATTGCTTCATCAACACCAACCGAGGTAAACGCAACGATGCTAAACAAGATAATTCCGATTTAAAATGAGTCCACGATTGAACCATTTCCGCCGATGGTTGATCGTCCCACTGAAGTCCAGAAGTCCACAGTAGTTGCATAAAATGTTTCGCGAAAAGAGTTACAGGAGTAAAGCTACATTTACATCCAATTGGATATCGGCACACTTCGAAATCGGATTGCAAATTGTGCTAGAAACTTTGAAGTCAAATTGGGTGTCATTTACATTGGAAATTCTAAATGTGATTTCGCGGGTGGTATTATCTGACAGAACCATTGCTTTCAGCTAAAATTGAAAGTTAAAGGATGTAATAGCATACAAACCTGGTCTATTAATTACTTTTCACCGATTTTCTGACTAGATAATGGAGAAAATTACATTATATTTCACATATTTTATAACTGACAGCTGTCACTTCGATATTTTGTCGCAATTCAAATTGGAAGTTTGCGATTTGCAAACACGCAATCCGAATTCAAATTTTGACATGAACCGTGCTGAATTGAAAGTGCTGTTGTAAACGCAAATGCATAAATGCGAATGTCAAATATCCACTTCGCAATCGGATTTCGAATTGTGCGGATATCGAATTGAATGTAAATGTTGCTTAAGAATTCCGAGCGGATCAAAGATTTTTGTAAGATCCGACAAAATGGTACGTTTTGTGCATGGCCTATCATTGATCGATACTTCATAACAAAAGAAGTCTAAAGTAGGGTTCCAACGCAATTCTAAAATTGTAATTATTGTGTTCTGACTATCTAAATCTAGTGACTGAGGATTTTCATCACGATCATCGGAAATATGTACGAGGGCAGACGGTTTATTGCTGCTCCATTTCCTCAACTCAAATCCTTTCTCCATTAAACCGACCAGCTGTTTTTGAAGAATAACAGCATTTTCTACCCTGTCACAGCCTGTTATTATATCGTCGACATAGATATCTGACTGCAAAACTTGAGCTGCGACTGGATAATTAAGAGCTTCATCAAAAGCAAGTTGTCGAATTGTACGAAGGGCTAAAAACGGAGCCGATGCCACACCATATGTTACCGAATTCAATTGATACTCCCGCACTAGATTTATTGTTGAAGACCTCCATAAGATTCTCTGCTAACCGCGATCTCTTTGATTAACTACAATTTGCCGATACATTTGCTTTATATCTGCAATTAAAACAACTTGATGTAGTCTAAAGTGTAACAACATATCGGATGGAAACTTATAAATCAAGTGATGTATTTCACATGACTTCAATCCGTTTTCAAATTGTTCCAATGCAGGTCGCACCCTACAAGCTAGATGGAATTTGAGCACATCTGTAATAATCAGCAAACATTAGTTAACAGTTTCCATGTGTACATGTTTTTCTTACCCGCAATAAGTTTTCCATTTTGATTCAGACCACTTATGACCATCCTGATATCGAAATCTTATCTTCTCCTAGGATAAGATTCTGTACATCATTGAGATCATTGCTTGCTGATAATTGCTCTAAAATAGTTTGAAGTTTCCCATCGGATAAATCATCTATATTTGGCGCCATTTCATGAATTCCAAACGACAGGAAGTCAAACAATGTTTCAGATAGAAAGTTAGGTCCGCCATAGCTATGTAGTATTGACATTCCTATCATTTGTCCACAGAAGAATTAAGTTTTTTGATTAACTTGTTCGATGCAAAATGTTAAGATTTTGATTTTTCATTAACCTCAAATAAGCATCTTGTCTGGAAATATTCCAGACTTAATCGAAACATTTCGGCAGTAGGCCCCACGCCATCAATCGCCCTCTCTATTTTGTCATCAAAATCGACAAAGTTGACAGACAGCCGATTAAAGGGGTCAACATTTCTTCATTGTAAAGCAAGTTTACAAGTCATAAATATGTTTTCTCTATGGACGTTGAAATATGTAGAGCTTAACTCATTTACTTTATCATGGAGTTTTCCCAAAGCTGTTGTAAAATCTTCATTATTGTTATGTAAAGTATCTCGATCTTGATCGCTGCTATCAAATAGGAAACCATTGGTTCCTTCTGCAACGGAAACAGCTAGGGAATATTGGTTGATCACATTATCACAGTAAAATTCAAAAATTTCATTACTGGGCGGATCGATCGCGGCTAGTTTTGTAAGAACAAGGAAAGGGTTCATTCAAATCAACAAATACCTGGGAAATTATTTTTTTACCGTCAGCGTCCTCCTCCTGCAGTAAATTAATGTGAGGACGTAGGTAAAGGGGTTTCTGTTGCGTCAATCTTTTTAATTTCATTCCAGTCAATTCTTCATTGTCCGTTTCTATTTTGGACAAAAATACACTAACTGAAATGCAAAGTTCAAAGTCTGTGTAGGTTAGTTTTTGTTGAAAATCTTCCTGTAAGTTCTCCTTGATGTTATCGAATCCACATTTTGTGAAAAATTTTACAGCTGGCTTGGCATAACCTACGAAAAATTCATTTAAATATGGAGTAATTATGTAAAAATAATTATGTACCACCTCTGAATGTATAAAATTTTTCATTTCGTTTAAGAGTCTCTTCACAACATTTGTCTCTTACCAACAGCACCTCTCTTTCAAACGATGCTGTGCCACTCGCCCTAGCTCCTGATACGGTCCTCGCATTCCTTGTTCTCAGGTTTCCAATTGCTGACGTGCTCGTGAGGAACTAGAAGTGCTGGGAAACATTTCCTGGATTCTGGAAGATATCAATTACTGCTTCGTAGTTGTAGGTGTCTGCAGGGCATTCTGCCCAGATATCATCGTTGACTGTACCGTAGATGTAGTTGGAGTTGAGGCTGTGGAAATGCAGCCTGAAAGGGCGCTATTGATGGCATTGCAAAACTGAAGGCTTGTTAAGATCTCCGACAAAGCACTTCTAATTTCCTCTCTAGAACTGCTAGCCGTCATGAACGAGGATTTCCAGTAATTTCCCACTGAATATGTAATTCTCGCCATTTATGCATCTGCTGTTACCTGAACAACATTTTTTAACGCAACAAACAAAACAACAACAAAATTGTAACTAGTGGCAATGCAATAGGTATCACTCACTTAAATGATCATAACTTTTTGGTGAAATGAGATAGGTATTCAAAATTAAGCGCTTATCTATGTAACTCGTAGCATTATTTAAAAAATCCATAAAATATTTTTCAATCTCTTTTTCATTTTATTTACCCATGAACTCATGAACACGCAACGGGACTAGCGACGGCGACGGCAAGAAACAACACAGGCAAGTACAGTCACAGTTCACAGACCGACTGACAACCGGAAATCAGACATAGCAGATAAGAGGGGGAGCGATTAACGAACCAATTGGAGATCTCCCGGCAGGTTGTAACGTTGCTGTGTTGCGGACAACCCGACGATAAAAAAATATTTTAAACATAGGTTCAAGTAGCACTAGGAGATTTCGGAGGACATTTTTGGAGCAAAGGAGAACGGAGGACAATTTTGTTAAATGGAGGACTCTCCTCCGCAATGGAGGACGGGTGGCAACCTTACCCACCAAACATCGACAGAGCTGAGGTCCGACAGTAAGTGAAAGATTTTGTCGAAAATATAACGGTCGTTGGGCAATCAACTCCAGCCGTAATTAAGTCTACACTGGAAGACACGCCCAGAAAAATAACATATAGGAGTAAGATATGTAAACGTACCCTATAAATACCATTAATCACACAATACTCATTGTTTTTTTATTCCAGTGTCTGTTGGTTCGAGTGGGATAAACACCTATTTCATTTATGTTACCTACTGTTGTAATTTTTAAAATAAAAAGTTCTATTGTAATAATATTTTATTTGTGCGTAAATTTCCGGAATTTGTTGATACCTATCTATCGAATGTCCACATGATACAGCTATTAATGTAGTGTGCATATTTTTAATCAATTCTATATCGATTTTCGTTATATCTGCAGAAACTTCAGGATTGGAAAAAACGTCTTGGCGTATTGCCGTAATTTGAATTTCCAAAGCCGGGTTTAGGGACGTTCACGATTCATCCTATTTTCTTCCTAAATTGCCTTTGGATGTTGTTTTTTGTTTCCACATCTACAGTTTTCTCGGCTTCACCTCGAACTTGGCACTTTTCGATCGGAAGTTTGTAAGTCAAATGTGGGAGGTTATCTTACCAGTATTACGAAGGTTAACGAATTTCAGAATAATTAGGAGTTAATTATTTGTCTTAGTTGTTTAAGTTTCGTTCTTATTCAGTGCATGGAGTACCGAAATACCAAATTTCAAATGTTCCACTTTTATTTTCCTTTTTATAATGTGATTGATAAAATTACAATTTTTCGACGTTGCGCCACAAATTTAACATTTCCGTGTGGATGAGGTATCAACCATTGCAAAAATTAAAATGTGACTTACTGAAATAAATTTATTGTTGAAGATCAAGTCACTGTTACGCAGATTCTTTATTTCTTCGTCCGCCCGTTTTTTCTGCCACGGACGTTACTGCCAATTCCTTTAAAAAGATTATTTTTAATGGTCCAGTACCTTGTAGAAGACGGATGGGGGTTTTGCCAGATTACTTTAGGGTTTCTTCCCTCTGGGTCGCAAACTAGACGAAGAGGTTCGAGAGATGTTATGAATACAGCAGCATCACTGGCATCGGATTCATGAAACGTCTGTTTGTAAGAACTACGACCTGAGCTGCCATCGAAGCCCCACTTTGTTATTAAACACAGTTTGTTTAACTGAAACGGTTATTGCATAAATGAAACAAGTCCACATTTGACCCAAACTAAACTAGCATATACATTTTGCAGATCTTGAATAAGCGCATCGATGAGACTATAAAAAAAACTTCTCCGCCTAATCATACTTAAATAGCAGCCGTTAGAAATTCTTGTTGGTTATATAACAGTAACAACCATATTATATGGACATGTTTCCCTTATACAATAAATTTGGTGACGCTGTAGTTGTATCGTTGATATCCCATTTTTATATGTCATTTTACAACAGATATTTGTTGCTGCATGACAGTTTAGAATATCGCCTGATAATTTCATAGTTTTGAATTTCATTTTAACGAGTTATGTCAAGTTCGAGTGGTGAGAGTGAAGAATTACCTCCTAAAAGAAGAAAAGGTGTTCGAAACCGTGATAAATATGCGAACAATGTACAAAAAATCCAGATTGTTTGGGGAAAGCTATAAAAGGCAAAAAGGCGTTATTAAATGTACAAAACGAACAGGCCCGGACTGCAGGTAACTTCAAATTTATTTCAATATAATATGTATTAATTAAAATTCCTAACAAATCGATATTTTTTGCAGATGTAAATTTAAATGCATGGAAAAGTTCTCAGAGGACGAGAAAAAATCATTTTTAAATCACTATTCAGGCAAGCCAGAAAACGAACAGGACACTTTTTTGATGGGACTTCTGGATGCCAAAGAAGTGATGAGACGCGGATCAAGAAATCAAGCACCTAAACAAAATCCCAGAACTAATTTTATATTTCACGTTTAAATGGGAAAGATAGACTTCGTGTATGCAAAAAAGCATTTAATAATAATAATAATAACATTAAACGTCTTTATTGTGACATTACAATAGAAAACAACAGAGAAAAAAAAACATTTTCAATGCCACAAAGAGCGAAGTTCAGCACATGTTGTTCTTCCACTTAACCCCAATATAATAAAACAATTAAAAGAAGCAAGAACAAGTGTATCTGGCTATAGGGCTACGAAAAACTAATTAATGCGGTAGAATAGGAAAGAAGAACTAGAAAAAGGCGAAAGTAAACGGCAAAGAAAAGTAGAAAAAGCAAGAGAAAAGGAAAAAAAAACCGCAAATAGAGACAATTACTGTAGTATTTATATTTATTGTTCATTGTTCAGTTAGAAGGATCTGCTTTACCTTTTTGCGAAACTTAAATATGGTAAGAGACCTGGTTTCTCTTGACAGTTTGTTAAAAACATTACTAATATTGTAGGAGAAAGATCTTTCAAACAATGCAGACTTATGCAAAGGCGGAGTAATAAGAGATTTTCTACGTATGTTGAGATTATGTACATCAGTTCGATAACGAATTTTGTTATACAGATAGGGCGGGCAGCCAGTAGTAACAATTCCGTGAAAGAAAACACATGAATGCAGAAAACGCCTGTTAAACATGTTAAGCCAGTTTAGTTCTTTAATTTTAGAAGATATATGATCCCTTCTACACATACCACATATCAACCTGGCACACGAATTCTGCACCACCTGTATCCTTCGAGACGTATCTGCATCAATGCAAAATCCATATAGTACATCACAATACGCAAAATGCGACAAAACCAACGAATCACACAACAACCGAATTGTAGATTTTTGCAAAAAATCCTTGCTTGCATATATAAGTTTTAGATTGCAAAAAGCCCTCTTGACACAATTTTTTATATGTGTTTTAAACCTCAAATCCACATCAATTGTAACACCAAGACTTTTAGACTCATCAACACAGTTTAAAATTTTATTACCAGCTTTAATTCTTAAAGTGTTAACAAGTTCTTTGCGAATTGAAGGTTTTCCAAACAACATCAGTACAGACTTTTCAGGATTGATGATTAAATTG
Organism: Xestobium rufovillosum; assembly: GCA_963966045.1. Lineage (NCBI taxonomy): Eukaryota > Metazoa > Arthropoda > Insecta > Coleoptera > Ptinidae > Xestobium > Xestobium rufovillosum. The sequence goes on along the minus strand of OZ014498.1, from coordinate 6,412,721 downwards.
TGGTCAAGAGAAGCCTGGATTAATAATGACAAATCCTCGTTAATGCGATCCGTGGCCTGCACAATATCTACCGGTGAAAATGTATAGTAAATTTGCGTATCGTCTGCATAGCAATGCACCCTGGAATATAATAAGCATGAATACAAATTCGAAGTATAGATAGAGAACAGAAGAGGGCCAAGGATGGTACCCTGTGGAACTCCTCTGTCCAAGGTGCTATCCAGGGAGCAATTATCTTTAATTCGAACTATTTGCTTCCTGTTGGTTAAATAACTAAGAAAGAAATCAATTACACCTTGGCTAAAACCGATATATGATAAAATTGATAGCAAAATGTGATGATTTATACAATCAAAGGCTTTAGAGTAATCCAAAAGAATTAATGCAGTTAACTTATTATCATCCGTGGAAAGTAAAATTTCATCAACAATATGTATGTGTAAGAGCTGTAGCGCAACTATAGTGTTTTCTGAAGCCCGATTGAAGGAAGGAATAATGTTATAAAGTGTTGTAAAATTTGGTTATACACTACCCTCTCCAGCACCTTGGACAAAGAAGGTAGGATGCTGATTGGTCTCAAATCTTTATACTCTCTTGGCTGACTGATCTTCGCTAAAGGAGTAACATATGATGTTTTCCACAGCTTGGGTATAACACCGCAAGTCAAACAGCAATTTATTAGGTGTACGAGATAAGGCAAAATGCCGGGAAGACAAAGCAAAAGCATCCTGACCGAAATACTATCAACACCAACTGCTTTACTTTTGATGGAATAAATCATGTCTGATACAATGTTTTCATCTACTTCTGTATGCCTTATCAGGTAAGGCAGTATTCCGTCTAACTTCGCTCTTATTAAATGTCAGTTCACCTACTGATAAACGTGGTCTTCATATAAAACGTAGCAATACTCACATTAATTCGTTTCCAAAAAAAGAAACTCATTATGGTAGCAAACCCCTATCAAATCTTGACTCTCACATGACGGCAAAAAATATACGAAATGTTTTGTTCGGAAAATGCGGATGAATACTACCTGAAACATTTCAATGAAAATTTTAGTATGCCACAGGTCGATGTACGTCCAACTTGCGAGGAGTTAAGTGTGAAATTAAAATCTCAGACCCCAAACGATAATGCGAAACGTGTGCTCTCTGCAGAGTTACTGGTACACAAAAGACGAACCTCAAAGTTCTATAAAAAATTGAATCAGTTAGGGAACTGTGTAGTAATAGTGAAAACGTGGGTGCCATCGTATTTGATTTTATGCAGAATTTGCCGCTACCTTTTATGCCAATAAATGATATGTTCTACCTCCGAAAACTTTGGCAGTATGTTTTTGGTATCCACGATTTAAAAACCAATAGAGCAATATTTTGTGCATACTATGAGGGCACTGCACAAAGGGATTCTAATGAAGTAGCTACCTTTTTGCAAGATTAAACCAAAGGAATACCAGAAAAGTCACAGAGTTACACGTATTTAGTGATGCACGTAGTGGCCAAAATCGTAACCATACTATTATTAGATTTTTATTAAATCTAACCATGACTGGAAGGTTTACACAAGTCCACTATTACTTTCCTGTTCGGGGTCATTCCTTTTTACCTTGCGAGACTTATAAAACGAGTCTGACAGCGTCGTGATCGCATTTATACACCAATGGAATGTTTCATTAATGGCAAATGCAAAGAAAACTAAGCCATCCTTTACAGTAAAGGTAGTGAGTACAGATGAGGTGTTGGATTTCAAGAAAAGTGCTAAAGAAATCATTACATGACAAAATATGTCAAGGAAACATTTCAGAATATCTAAGTATAGACACTTTACGTATAAAAGTGCTTCTCCAGGTTATGTCCCGGCAAGGGAGTTAATAGATTAACTTTGTACGTCAAAATTTCGCTTATCTAAAAATGTGTCAACACTTCCATTTCCGAATCAAAACGCATATCAAGAAAAAGTGCCCATCAAAGGTAAAAAGTTTACAGATGTAGGAAAGATTGTCAAGTACATTCCAGAAGAACACTGTGCACACATTAAGAACATATATGTAGTGGACTGTATTTGTTTATTTACACTATATACAATATTCATACAATATGATTCGGCTGGTACATAAACGCGTGATTCTTCGTACTTAACTCTAGTAGTACTCTACTGTATATGGTACTAGTGGAAGGGCAGCCGCGGAGCACAGGTCACTTGCGCACACTAAGTATGATCATGTATGTGGGTTTGTAACCAACATAAACTGGGGGGCACGGCAAGCACCTTAAAAACTAAATACACAATTCGACTTAAAAATAAATAAGTAAGCCTTCAGCAAGAAATACAACGCTACATAATAACATTGAAAAATAAATCATTTTAATTTAAACAAAACTAACTGTATATTATAATCCCTTGCCAATTATTGACCTATGTAGCGTTTAAACTTAAATAGTTTCAAAACAATAACTAGATCGAAACCTTAACAATAACACAAATGTTTGAACAGTAAATGAACATAAGTAAGTAGCTAAATAGAATAACAAATTTCAAAATTAATTTTTATTATTTGTTTACGTACATATAACTAAACAAAAATAATACGAAATTTTCAAAATTAATTTTCACTATATATCGGTAAAACACATATTTTTGTGATAGATGTCAGACAAGTGCCGTTTTTTGTTTTAATTTCAACAACCCTGACCTTGTTGTAAGTTCCCCTTACTACTTTTGTAATTCGGGCAAGTTTCCAATCTAATGGGGAAACATTATCTTCCTTCATTAATACTAAGACCCCTACTTCTAAATTAGGCAGTTCTTTTTTCCATTTTGGTCTGTTTTGCAATTGCACCAAGTAATCTCTAGACCAAGACCTCCAAAATGACTGCTGAATCCTAGTGCAGAGTTTCCAAAACTTAAGACGATTAATTGGAACAGTAGTGACATCAGGTTCCGGTATACCAGTCAACTCTGATCCGATCATGAAATGACTTGGAGTTAGAAAGTTAAGATCTGAAGGATCATTTGTGATTTGGCACAACGGCCTGGAGTTCAAAATACCCTCCACCTGAATAACTACAGTATTCAGTTCCTCATATGTGAGTATAGTTGTACCTAATACGCGTTTCAAGTGGTGTTTTGCCGATTTTATGCCGGCTTCCCACAGACCCCCAAATACCGGAGAATAACTTGGTATAAACGACCACTGAATACCTAAAGAAGAACAAGTATTTTCCACAGCTGTTTTGAGCTAAGTAATAAGAATAACTCCCTTAATTGGTTATGGGCTCCTTTAAATGTAGAGCCATTATCACTGAAGATTTTCGATGGACGTCCCCGTCTTGAAATAAAACGTTTGAGGACATTTAAAAAAGTTGAAGTCGTCATATCAGACGCTAATTCTATATGAATCGCCTTTGTAACGAAACAGATGAATAAGACAATGAAAGATTTACTATTTAAGGATTTTGTAAGTCTTGATTGTTTAATTAGGAAAGGGCCTCCATAGTCTACTCCAACCTTTTGAAATACTCGAGCCACATTTACCCTATCTACAGGTAATGAGCCCATTAATTGTTTTGAGCTTTCAGCCTTCATACGAAAACATTTGACACATTTATATAATACTTTCTTTACTTCTCGATTGCCGTTAATAAGCCAATACCTTTGCTTTAAATTTGCCAACACTTGTTTTGGCCCAGCATGTAATAACATCAGGTGCTCATGTAATTTGATTAATCTAGTAATATGAGAGTTTTTTGGCAAAATTATAGGATGTTTCTTTGTAAATGGTATGGAAGCATTCTGCAGTCTGCCACCCACACGAAGAATTTCATCTGTATCCAAGAACGGATATAAAGAAGTAAGATTGGAGTTTATAGGTTTACTTTTCTTTAATTGGGCAACCTCCAATTTGAAATAGGTACGTTGCTCTTGTCGAATAAGTACAATCAATGCACTGCGCATTTCCTGCACAGTAATATTACCATAACGCATACCATTTTTATTACGAAGGTTGAAACTAAATCTAATACAAAGAGCAGTAATTCTTTGCATTTTAATTATATTAGAATATCTTGTAAATAAAGGCAAAGATTCCCCTTTATCATCAGCGACAACTGAGGCTAATGTGTTGATTCCTGAAAACTCGTTTAAGAGAATAATATCATCTATACAAGAAGTTACTTCATTATTGTTTTTATGTACAAAATTTAGACTTGCTAATTCAGATGGTCCATGCCACCCGGACTCTTCATTTTGAAGTACTTGGGGTTGGACGCCTCGTGATAAACAATCAGCTGGATTAATTTCTGATCGCACATACTGCCAATCAAATTTTTGGGTTAATTCCCTAATGATCTTCACCCTATTTCCCATATACACATGATTAGTATGAATCCAACTTAAGGCAATAGTCGAATCTGAATATAAATGTACTCCGTGTATACGGTCCCTTAATAAATTATAAATCTTATGCGCTAATTTTGCTAGCAATACACAGCTATTAAGTTCAAGTTTGGGAATTGTAAGCTTTTTATTTAAAGAAGCTACTCGAGACTTGGAACATAGCAAATTTGTATCGACATGATCTTCATATACCGTACGAACATACAAACAAGCGCCAAAGGCATATGATGAAGAATCGCAATAACCTAATGATTCGCTCCTGATCGCATTACTCATATGTAAATTTCTGTCAATGTGCAATGGGCGCATTGACATAAGTTCAGAAGCGAATTTGTACCATTCTGATGACAGATTACTAGGGAATTCTTCATCCCACGATAAATTATTTCTCCACAGCGTTTGCATTAAGAGCTTGGCCTTGACCAAAATTGGTCCAGACAATCCAAGTGGGTCATAAATTCTCGATATGAAGCTAAGAACATTTCGTTTCGTGGGTATTTTAGCTAACTGGGTTTCTGGACAATGAATTTTGAACATATCTGATTTTACCTCAAATACCAAACCTAAAGTTTTTATAATGAGGTTGTCCTTATTTATTTCAACTTCATCACACTGAAGATGTGAATCTGAAATGTTGCATAACAAATCAGTGTGGTTAGCGCACCATTTATGTAATTTGAAATGAGCACTGCCCAACAATTCAATCAACTGTGCTTGGGTTTGCATGGCAGTTTCTAGATTATCTGATCCACACAAGAAATCGTCTATGTAACAATTGTTTAATATTGCATTGGACGCTAGAGGATACAAATGGGCATTTTCCTGAGCTAATTGTGCTAGGCATCTAGTTGCTAAATGTGGACTCGCTTTTAAACCGTATGTAACAGTTTTTAATTGCAAACACTTGACAGGTATATAAGGATTATCCCTCCATAAGATATTTTGCAATCTTGGGATCAATTAATATTTGCCTATACATCTGCCTTATGTCGCAAGTGAAAATATAGTCATACGTTCTGAACTTAATAAGTATATCAAATAACTCTGGTTGAACTATTTTTCCGTTATACATGACTTCATTCAAAGAAATATTATTTTTTGCCTTCATGGAGCCATCGAACACTACGCAAAGACGAGTTGATGTTTTATCTTCACGGATAACTGGATGGTGTGGTAAAAAATACACTGGCTCGTCTGATGTATACTCCGAAAATTCTACAAATTTTGCATGACCCAATGCGACATATTCATGAATAAATTTTGAAACGTTTTTCTAAATTTTCTAACCGTCTATATGCAAATAGAAATGAGTCTCCCAAATCTAATTCATTTAGTTCGACCTTTAAAGGCAATTTTACCTGAAATCTTATGTCTACCTTGGTGACAGACTTTGCGAAAATGGCTGCGCACATTTCTTCCTCGGAATCTAATTTGTCAGTCTCCCCAGTAACACTCTCTGCTTCCCAAAATTTCATAAGCAAATTATCTAAATTTGCATCGCTGATGCCAACAATAGAATGCAGGGAGACGGATAACAAATTAGTTTTATTGCAATTATTTAATTTATCAGTAGACACAGAACCACTGACAATATATCCAAAGAGCGTATTTTGTAAAATTGGCTGATTAAGACCATATTTAATTGTGCCTGTAGAAATAATCCCAAAGAAAATATCTGCTCCTAGAAGAACCGAAATTTCCGAAGGCACATTAAATTCTTCATCTGCTAAATATATATTAGGAGGTATCTTAAGATTATTTACATTGAAATAAAATTGAGGCAATTCTGAAGTTATTCTTGGAACAACTGATAATTTGGTGGTAATTTTATCATTAGAAATATTAGAATATATATCCAATTCAACAAGCGGATTAGTTCTGGTTTTGTTGTTAGATAATCCTACGATTACCAAATCATGAGCAGAAGGTGTTATTCCCAAAGACCTCACTAACTTAGCAGTTATAAATGAACTATGCGAACAGGAATCAATTTTGTCTTAATGAAGTGGCCCCTATTGGTTCTTATTCTAATAACTGCAGTGGGAAGTAGCACTTGGCATGAGTGACTGCTTTCAACTAATGCAACCGTGTGACTAAACACAGGAGAATTTTGATTTTCATCAATATGAAGCAAACTATTATGTGACTTGCCACACAGTACACATTTTTTTGTATAAGCACATTCACCCGAATGGTTATTTAAACACAATTTACAAAGTTTATATTTTTCTACCAAACTCAATCGTTCACATATAGGAAAATTCTTGAATTTGGCGCATGAAAATATTTTATGATCTGGTACATTACATAGCACACAGCGTGCTGCAACATTATTATTTGAATTAAGTTTTCTGGGATTTTTATTTTTCAAATTTGTGGAAACATTCAACGTAACCTTTTGTTTAATTTTACAACTATTTACAGATGAGGACGACGTAGCAGCTTCTAAGCTCAACGCTCGTTTCGCTACGAATTTCAAAAATGCATCCAAATCAGGCAATTGACTTTGATCCTTTTCCAGCTGATAAGTCTTATTTGTGAAAGAATCTACTTTTTTCGTTAAAATATATACTATACTTGGGCCGGCCAACAGACGGAGTGATCACCCTGCAAGAACGTGCTCTAGCGGGGCCAATATTAGTGATGGGCGGACTGGAGTGCAAGAATCAAAAAGTTCTCGATTCTCAAAAGTTCTCGGTGTTCTCGAGAACTGTTTTAGTTATTGGTCTCGAATGCACGAGTTCTCGCTCAGTGAGAAGAGACGAGATAAACAAATTTATTGAGAACACGAGAACTGAAATGGAATCGAAAATACGGCGCGAGATCGGCAGCGGTATCAATAATATCAAGTATCAACTAGAACCAAATAGACAGTTGTAGTTCTCAGTTAGGTTAATTGTTATTTCCGATGGTATAGTTTGAATTTCTGGAAACCCAAACGAGTAGAAACTTTAAGATCATTTTGGAATTGCGAATTACAGTTAATACCTATGAGTGCTACTACTGGTTAAAAAAGAAACGAAATAAGTATTAATACACAATATGTAACTAAAATAAATTTCTAAAATTTAAAGTATAAACAAAGAACTAGATAAGTTCTAAGAGAAAAACGAACAATGTGCGCTTTTGCTAGTACCCTTTTTACGAAAAAATTCCACACTATCGTTTCATTTTTAATGTGATAAGCGATACCTAATCCAGAAAAAACGCAAACCCATTTCAATTTTTATTTTAATTAGAAATGTACATAATTTTTTGATTTTAATTTTATTTCTGCTAGTACTACGAGCACGACACTAATATTACTTTAATGAGAAGAGTTATGTAACTTGTAAGTCTTTTTAGAAGTTTCCAATAATAAATTTTACATTGGCACCATCGAATGAATAATTGTTCATTCAACGAATCTACTGAGAAATGCATTCAGAGACGTTACCGCCATAAAACTAACAGATGCAGGCTATAAAAAATGAAAAAAGATGCCGACGCATGCCGATTGAATTAGGCGAACGCTGCTCGCCGCTGCTACCCTTTGAACGTGGTCCAATGCTGCAGTACCGAGACCGAGAGAGTATCAGATTCCGAGTCTCGCAGCTCCCGTATGAGGTACAATATTTTTGTGTTGTACTCGGGTCTCGGGAAAGTTCTCGATTCTCAAAAGTTCTCGGATACGGAGTTCTCGATTCATTAAAGTATTCGATTCTGCCCATCGCTAGCCAATATTAATTTTTGACGACCGAATTGGAGTGATGCGACTTCGTTGGGTCCAAAGAAAGCGCATCACTGCGGTTCGGTCGTCCTAAATTGATAGTGGTCCTGCCTAGAGCTCATAATTGCAGGGTGATCACTCCGTCTGTTGGGCGGCCCAAGTATAGGATCGAATTCCATTGTTCTACTGGTTCACCTAAATTTTTTAAACACCCAACCTGTTGCCTAATTTTTGAGACAAATTCTCTCAAATTCTTTGATGAGCCTACACTAACCGCAGGTAAATCCAGCAAGTGCTGTAAGTGGGCATTGATTATCAGTGCCTTATTATCATATCTCTTTGTGAGAAGATCAATTGCACTGGCATAAGACGCATCGGTAATGTGCAAACTTGATATTATTTCCAGCGCTTCCCCCTTCAAATACTTGTTCAAATAGCAAAGTTTCTGAACATCAGGCAATTGCGTATTTTTATGAATCAAGGCAGTGAAAATATCAAAAAAGGAATTAAATTTACTAACATCACTACCATCATATATAGGTATTTCTAGGGTTGGTAATGAAGATTTACCTAATGGTTGCTGTTGAGCCGTATGCTCAGTTTTAATACCTATCGCACCAGCATTACCCTGTATAGAAAGAACTCTGACAACTTTTTCTAATTTTCCCATAACTAAAAGATACAATTCTAATATATCAACATCATCTATCTGCGTGGGATCAGCCACCAGGATATCATCATGCACTTCTTGATAAGTCTCATATGCCTTATTAACAATATCTTTTCTTAATTGAAAATCATCTATTGTGAATTTATCCTTCTCTACTAACTGCTCGTATTCTCGCATAAATGTATCAATTTTTAGAATCGTACTTTTTGCAGAAGCACCACGCCTTTGAATATTCTTTTTAGTTGCCATTATAATGCAATTTATTTGAAAATAAAATAATATTCGAAACTCGACCGAGAAAAGCTAGAACGTATCTATTCTTTAAAAACGCCACTTATCTGACTTTTTTACTGGTATACAAATGAAAAAGATTCACATACAAAATTATAAACAAGTGTGCATATTAACACAACAATAATAAATATTGTAACAAATTTTATAATAACGCTGGAAAATATTATTTTAACGATATAAAATAAAACAACGAAAAACTTCAATGTAAATAACACAAATAAATACGTGTGTCTATCGAAAAAACATGAAAACAGCTCTTGAGAAAAACAAACGTGGAATAAAATTTTGCAAAAATGTTTATCTGCATTACTACCGACTCGTTCAAAATTCTGCTTCTGCTTGTTGAAACTGCCAACCAAAGTGCAGCCGCCTCCGGTCTCGCCGCTCGCAGACCAGCTTATAATATGCCGGCCGCTGCAGAGTTCTCGGAATAAGTAGGTACAGTTTGAACTTACCCAACTATTTCTTCTCAAGTGAACAACCTATTGTGCTTCCTGTTCTGTTATATATTTTATTAAATTCATGGGCAACTTATTGTGTCCTTTTTTGGGTGGAAAATTTATTCCATTACCATTTACCATATTTAACTTGTTAGAAGTTTACTACTATTTCATCCAATTCGGCTCTTGATTGGACCATTTTAATGTGCAATACTTAAACTACACATTAAGAACATATATGTAGTGGACTGTATTTGTTTATTTACACTATATACAATATTCATACAATATGATTCGGCTGGTACATAAACGCGTGATTCTTCGTACTTAACTCTAGTAGTACTCTACTGTATATGGTACTAGTGGAAGGGCAGCCACGGAGCACAGGTCACTTGCGCACACTAAGTATGATCATGTATGTGGGTTTGTAACCAACAAACACCAAGAGTTTTACATACAGTTTCAAGAATGACCGTCCACCAATCAGGAATATGACTCTAAATGATGTATCTTCTATGTTTTTGTTATAAGTATTCGTCTTCTTTAAGTTATGGAATGGAATTAAAGCAGTTTTTTCATAAAATGTTGTGTTATTCCAACTTATATAAAGTAAACAAGTCCGATAAAAAAAATAATGCAAATCAGGTTTGATATAAGTAGTATCCTATTTCTTCATGCAGTATGTCATTCTATTAACCCATTACTTCATTTTGTCAATCAGACAAAATTAACCCAAAATTATCGTTTTCCCGCTATTTCGTTTTTTTTTCTCCAATGCAATTGTTATGGACATGTTCCATACAATAATCGCTTCAATTTCTCATTACTTAGTGATGCTATTACACTTTCCCGTACAGATATTAAACGTTCCACAGTGTGATTCAGCAGGGCCTGCATTTGCACTTCTGCCGAAGTCGAATTTATTTTGATACAATGCTTATTTGGACAGCATTTTGCATTTTGTATGATGGAAATCTGTCAGAATTGCTCATTCTAATGAGGCTATATTGACTCCTAGATAACTTGACATCTACCAATAATGCTATAGCATCTTCACCTGACATTTTGCGAGGAGACTTTATAAATGTCCTATAGGTAAGCCTTTCTATACTGTTTTGCTTACGTTGGTGTGGACCTGGTGATTTCATGCACCAATTTGGAAGTAGTGAATCATCAAGACAAGAAATCTTGTCTTGACAAGAGATTCTTTAAGACAATGGGACCAATGGGCTACATAGACACATGCCTGCAAAACATTCACGGGAATTTGAAATTTTGAACCCTAAAAAATCCCTGCCTTATAATCAGCCGGAACTGGAGAGTTTCTTAGCTGCTAAAACAAAAGTAAGTAGGTATTGACTATGACTAACAAAAATTAATAATCAGGACAATAACTTGTTTGACGTTTGACCTGGTAATTTAATAATTTTGATATGAATTCGTTATTTACAATTCGCGACTTTCTCCTCCAGATTCTTAACCAGTGATTAGTAATGAGTTCAAGTAATTGCAGTTATTTGGATAAAAATAAACAAATAAATAAATAAATTATAATTAAACGTGGGTTCATAATGTTCAGTGGCGACTTGTCCTAATGGGTATAAGGGAAAGTATGCCCATCGTTCAATAAGTGCAAGTACCCCAAGAAGAAAAAACATAAATAGTAATTGTACATATGTTTTTTTGTTTTTTTGTTTCTTTTTTCTTTATTTTAAGTAAACAATTTAGTTTTTATATAATATTCTTAATCTTTTTCGGCTTCTTCCTGAAAATTGAAAATGGCTCGAACTGACAGATCTTTAATATTGATGATTATTTAATTGTTTAATTTCAGAAAAGCAATAAACAGTTCAACAAAAAAGAATTTGAGGATCTCTTGGTCAAGAAATATTTGCCGTTTACTTTTTTTCGAATACGAAGATAGTAAAATACTATATAAGTCTTTGAATGAAGACGTTTGTTTGCCAAACAGAAATACCCTAAGATCTTTGGTGAAAAAGAAATTCTCTGAAATGCAAAATAGCGCACGTACTTTCTTAATATCGCACCCGAACAAAGTATCATGTACCGTTGATGGATGGACTTCAATTGCCAGTAGATTATTTTAAGGTATAACGGTGCATTTGATAGATAACAATAAATTGGAAAATGCAGTCTCTAGTTTTGGATTTCGATCCTGCTTCGATAATAAGAGTCAACATTTTATTTGTTTTGCCCATGTTCTAAACTTGGCCGTGCAAAATTTTATGATTTTAATTAGAGGGGATCCACCCAACCAGGAAAATGAAGCTGATATTAATGATGAGTCTGCAATTAGTGAAGAGGAGCATGACGAAATTGAAGAAAATTTGCTGAAAAAAGATGATAATAGGTACCCTGTCAAAAAATTAGATTTCTCGCTTGAAAAATTAAACGGTCTGAACAGTTTACAACTTCAATTTAAGAGCTGTTGTCTAACTACTGATCTAGATATGACAGTGCCTGTTGTTGACGTAGTAACGACGTGGAACTCAATGTTTGAAATGGTAAAATGGGCAGTAAAGTTCAAAGTTGCACTCGTCATTTTCTGCAATAATAGTGAGCAATGAAAAAATACAAATTATCAGATCAAGAATGGGATCAGTGTTGCCAAATATTTGATAAGCTTTAAGTCTCTGTCAGATACTCTGGGAGGTGAAACATATTGCACATTGCCGATGGTTATAATGGGAATAAATATGTTTTTGGATAAACTACACTCTTGAGCATTTAAACTAGATAACAAGCCCAACAGAAGTACAATCAACGAATCCTTTATACTTGCTCTGCAATCTGCAAGAGACAAAATTCTCAAGCATTACAAAGAAAGTAATTGAATGTACTGCGTGGCTTTAATCCTGGACCCGCAATGTTTAGTATGACTGAATGGGGAAAGACTATGGAAAACACCGCACTCTCTCTGAATTCGAAAGGTTGTATAAAGTTGTTTATTACAAACTAACTAGTCAAGAAAAAGTAGGCGGCAGTTCAAAACTCGAAGAAGAAGACGAAGGAGATGACGAGTACAATTTGAATTTAAATGCTTTGTTAAAAAAGTAAGGTAGATGAAAACAATATTTGTAAAAAGGAAATTGATCATTATTACGAAAGTAAATGTGCTGAAGAAGATGAGGATATTTTAGTTTGGTGGTGCAACAATAAACACATGTAACCTAATCTAAGCAATATAGCACGCGATTTCTTCAGTACTACGGCAACGTCAGTGCCAGTTGAGAGAATGTTTAGCAAGGCCTCTCTTACTATCCGCAAGCACAGAAATCGATTAAATAATGAATCGGCTAGGATGTTGATGTGCCTGAATTCATGGCTAAATAAGAAAGATTTATTATGTTAAATAACAATACATAGTTATTTCTTATTTTTGTATTCACTCTTTTTACTTAAGATAAAAATTTATTGTCGGACGTCCAGTCAATTACAATATTTCTTGAGAAATCTATCTGTAAATCTTTCTACATTCACCCATTTAGACTTAAAGTGGCTTATTTTTGTAGCGGCTTGATCGTTTTCAAGCTCGTAAAAGTAATTTTTAAATATCTTTAATTGGACATTCTTTCAAAACAACTTTTATTTATTTATTCACGTGATTTACGGCAACTACATTTTTTATCTCACAAACACATAGCCTACCTAGACCCACAACATGCCGGCCCCCCTAAAGTCCCAGAGGACTTTAATACTAATTGCAATATTCACAATTAAGAAGATAAATAGTGGTAGGTACTTAAAGTGAATACAAAATTTGACACAAAAGAACAAAATGAATAGTGTAAGTTACAAAGTGAACTTAACCCGTCTGATGGGTATAATTCTGACAAAAATATAAATATTTGCTATACCAAAGTGAAATAAGCATAATATTTAGGTAAGTTTATACCAAATTTCTGGAACATAATAACCTTTGTTTTTAAGTATCAACATTAAAAGAGTCGCCTGTGTGAACCTTTATTTACAGGCACGCACCAGCGTCAAAGTTGTCACTATCGCGAATACTTTTGCGCTCGTCACTATTCCCGTCATCACAAGGAAGCACACATAACTTGCCGGTCGCTTAAAGGTACCGGAAGACGACTGGATTGTAGCTGCTCGAACTACCCCATCTGCACCAGGATGTACTTCGATGACTCTGCCGAGTTTCCATCGTAAAGGTGGTAAGTTTTCGTCCTTTACCAGAACTAGCTTGCCAATTTTTAGTAATCAAGGATAATTCTTTCTCCATTTAGTCCTCACTTGTAATCTTTGGACCAGCGCCGCCAAAACTGCTGTTGCAATTGTTGTAGATATTGGAACCTCGTGGTTGAGCTCATTTTTACATCAACATATTTGCAGTCCAGGAGTGCAGTTAATTTCTCGACGATGATAAAATGTGCAGGAGTAATAGGATTGGGATCATTTGGATCATTTGATAAAGGATATAAAGGGCGGGAGTTGATGCAAGCTTCAACTTGAGTGAGCATAGTTACAAATTCTTCAAAAGTTAGAACCGCATTGCCGATTACACGCTTCAAATGAAATTTAACCCTTTTTACACCAGCTTTCCATAAACCGCCGAAGTGGGCCGCCCTGGCTGGAATGAAGTGCCAACTCACACCCTCCTGAGCCAATTCACCCTTTACTGAGTCATGAGAAGACTCCAAAAATTCTTTAATGGCAGAATTCGCTCCTATGAAGTTGGAACCGTTATCAGAATATAAGTTAACGCATTTCCCGCGTGTAGACGCAAAGCGCCTTAGTGCAGCCAAAAAAGCGTACGCAGTTAAATCACTGACTAACTCTAGGTGTAACGCCTTTGTCACAAGACATATGAATAAACAAACATATGCTTTAGTAGTTTTGTAATTTCTAGTTTTCCTATGCGCGGCGTATAATTCTAACCTTGGAATGCTTATTCCCTTTAACGGTGCTACTCGGGACTTAGAGCACAATAATCTAACGGAAAGATTACCATGCACGTCAATACCCTTGAAGTAAATTACAGCCCCATAAGCCCTTTCAGAAGCATCTGCATAGCCGTGCAATTCAATTGTTCCAGGTTCCTTCAACAAAACATGTCGAGGTATTTTAACGTCATTTAAATAGATTAAATTATTTTTGAACTCTAACCATTGAGTTTGCAAATCTGCAGGAACTGATTCGTCCCATGACAGTTTCAATTGCCAAAGAGTTTGCATGATTATTTTAACCGCAACGACTACAGGACTGACAAGTCCCAAAGGATCAAATAATTGAGATGTCTCAGACAAAATTGTTCTTTTTGTTATCTTCTTTGTCACTGGAGCCTTGACGAAATAATGCAACACATCTGCAAATGCTTTCCAGCATAAACCTAAAGTTAGTGTTTCATTATTATCACTAATATTCAAGATAGCATCATCTCTGGAAGATACAATATCTTCAAGAACGTCTTCACTGTTAGAGAGCCATTTATTCAGACAAAATCAGCCTCTCTGTCGAATATCTGAGATATCGCGTTTAAAATTTTTATTTCTTCTATGCTCGAACCACCTGTCAGCAAATCATCGACGTAAAAGTCATTTATTATGCATTCACTCGCCGAAGGGAACTCATCAGAATGATCTTTGCCTAATTGATATAAGCATCTAATGGCGAGAAAGGCGGCAGAAGCCATTCCGTAGGTAACAGTGTTGAGTTCGAAACACTCAACTTCTTCTGATTTATTATTCCTCCAAAAAATACGTTGCAGACACCCAAAGTTATTATATAGGAAGTTGCCTAATACCCGTAAAGCGCTGTAGCACCGCGTGAAGTACGAGTGGGGGAAGCATGTGACGTCAGCGATGGACCTCGGCCGCGCTCCGCAAGCATACTATTGTACAGACGTCTGCATGTGTTTCCCGATTTCCACGCTTTATGCATGCCTTTGATGGCATAAATTTATGTATAACCTGCGTTGTTATGAAGTTTCATCGTTCTGCAAAGTGTAAGTAAAGGTCTTAAAGGTACGTACTTACCTACCTCAAATTCCCGCGCTAAATTTCCGACACTTGTTACTTCCGTAGGTAGGTAATTGTAGGTAGGTAATTGTAATTGTAGGTAACGGCGGATCATTTCATTGAGAAATAGTCAGGTTCAAATTGGAATTTCATTCATTCGATACTTACGGACTTTCACGGATTCTATAGTTTCTTCTGGGCGTGGGCCTGACTATTTGTGGTATACCTAAGGTTTATTACTGAAACTTAACTATCTATATGAATAGGTAATTTGTAAAATTTAAAGCAAAAATGATCGTATTCTAATATAGTACAGTAATTTTTGAATTAGCATTGTTAACCTAATAAAGTTAAATTTAGATTGAAAATGAAATCGCCCTCGATGCCGTTCAATTTTAACTGGAGATGATTAAAATAACAGTATACCTACTACAAACTAAAATCCACATCCAGTTTTTAATTTCAGAAATAAGTACATACACCCATACTCCGACTAATTCCAAACAAAGTAAAAAGTTGAAAAAAGTATGCGCATAACTTGAAATGTAGTAGGCAGTATAAATAGATATAGATAACATTATGTACAGTTACCTACTTCTAAACACTTTCTGCTCGCCGCAGCCGATGTGTTTTGAAAGCAAAACTAAGTATGTACCTACCTAATACCTACCCACCTTCATACCTACTACTACTCGAATAAATACGTACCTACTTGCCTAATATCATTCCCGAGATTAATCTGGAAGTGTCTATTAGGTACGGTAGTACTGAATTTTGTGCATTCATTGATTCATCACTCATCATGGCGAAGAAAGTGTATTTAGGTACCTGCTGAAACAGATGTTCACCGAAATTTAGTTTTTGGGTTAATAATAAGAAATAATTATTGTTGTGTATCTTCCTTTCGTTCGATTAAAGGAAACGCAAAAGTTTTGATACGTATTTTATTTTAATATAATACAAAGATCGACTGCTCGCTACGCGTTCTAAAAAGCGAGTTTTTTTCTCATCTTCTCGTAAAACAGATACACACACACAAAATTCTTATCTCTAAAATATAAACACATGGCTCGGTTCTATATACAAGAATATAATACAAGGTGTTCGGAGTATCTATAATTATTTTATACCTAAAGATTTATTCCACCGTTCTATGCGCTCCGCTTATCGGCTAATGTACGGCAGGAAATTGCGGTCCCGCGGTGACGTCAATTTCCGATCGCTGCCGACTAAGAACGAACCTCGCATTAGGCAACTTCCCATATAATAACTTTGGCAGACACCTTTGTTTCGGATGCAATTGAATCATACGATACATTTCGGTTACGTCTGCTGCAAGCACTACGTTGTGTTTACGAAATCTCAAAATTATCGAGAACAAATCTTGCTGAATCGTAGGGCCGACCAACTGGATGTCATTTAATGAAAGACCCCTGGTTGTCTTCGCAGATGCGTCAAAGACAACCCTTAACCTCGTAGTGAGGCTAGAATTTTTGATCACACAGTGATGAGGTAAATAGTACGACCCATTTCTTGTATTCTCATCAATCTTGTTCATGTGATTTAACATACTCTTCCATGAATTTTACATATTGAACTTTTAATTCGGGGTTACTATCTAGCTTACGCTCAATATTTTAATGCGCATTGTCGCGATTCGCTTAACTTGTCAGATGAGTATTTAAGCGGAATACTTACCACGAACCTACCATTTTGGTCGCGGTATGTATTTTGAACAAAGTGTTCTTCAGCAGCCTTTTCTTCAGCTGAATATTTACTATCGGCAGAAAAACTAATTTGTTCTATTTCCCAAAACTTTTCAATTGTATTATTTAAATCAACCGTAGACACATTACACGAGAAAATATCACCTTGTCTTGGAATTTCCCCAGCTATCACCCAACCTAGCTTTGTTTTTTGAAGGAGCGGTAAGCTTTTTCCAAGTCTTATTTGACCCTGGCTAAGAAGAGACCAGAAAATGTCAGCTCCTAAAAGCATATCTATTTTGCCGGACACGTTGAAAGTGGTATCAGCAAGCGACACGTTTGCAGGTAAGTTTAGCAGGTTGGCATCAAAGCTGCATGAAGGTAAATCCTCAGTTATTTTGGGTAATATCAAACACGAAATTTTTGCAGTGAATGAATTAAGCCGTGATTGTACTTTGACATATACATGATTGCGTATATTCGTAAAACATTGATTAATTCCAGTGACAGCAAAATCAATGTTAGATTTACGAAGCTTAAGTTTATTTGCAAGTTCTTCACTTATGAAGTGAGATTGAGAACCGCTGTCCAATAATACGCGAATCTCATGAACGTTGTTTGAGGAATCAAACACTTGGATAACCGCCACGGACAACAAAATCTGCGCTAATGCCCTATTAGACGTATGATTCACGCTCGTTTGACCGACTTCTTCATTTTGAATTTTTTCAGTTACCCTTTGGTTAGTTTCATGTATCGGTCTATTAGTATTCTCAGAAAAATGTAAGAGTACATTATGTTTCTTGTTGCATTTACTACAACCTGCTCGTTTACAATGGAGGGGGGAATGTTTTGGTTTAAAGCAATTTACGCACAATTTTAAACGCTTAATATTTTCGTACCTTTCGTAAGGTTCGAGTTTTAGAAATTCAGAACAATTGTATATTAAATGTTTCGCGTTGCAAAATACACATTTTTCCCCGCTCGTTGAAATATGAGCTTTTATTTTGGGTTTTGAGTAATAATTTTTATTATCATCATTGCTTTATTGCAAAATTTCTAATAAACGACATTTTTCCTTTAGAAAATTTTTAAATTCATAAAGGGATGGCAATTCACCCTTTGTGCTTCGTGACTCCCACTCCCGTCTGGTGAGGGGGTCCAATTTGACAGAAATAATGTGAATAACTAACGTATTCCACTTTTCGACGGGCTGTCCCAAAACCTCTAAAGCGCGCAAGTGCTTGGAAAAGCCGTCCAATAACTGACGCAATCCAACAGAGGATTCCTTAGTTACACCAGGTAAATTCAAAAATGCCTTTACATGATTAATTTTTATTTCCATAACGCTCTAAAATAAGCTCCCACGCGGTGTTATAGTTTGCTGATGAAACTTCCAATGATTGAATGATTTCCGCAGCGCCACCTTTTAAAGCTGAACGTAAGTAATGGAATTTCTGCACTGGTGACAGAATTTGGTCTTCATGAATGACCGACAGAAACGTGTCTTTAAAATATAACCATTGGTCATACGACCCGTCATACGTCGGTAAACTTAAAGTAGATAATTTAACATGGTTAAAAACATTTGGATTTGAATAATTCGCGCCAATTCGCGAATTAGCAGAATTTTCTGCGGAAATTTCCGACATAGATTCGGGCAACACATGTTGAACCGAAGCCGTAACGAGAGCTTTAGCTTTTGAAACCGCCTCAAAGTATTTTTCTTCGAAATCGGCACGCTCTCTTTCATCAATATTTACGTTTTCCGCAGACTGCATTAAGTCGATCTTTAATTGGATGTCATTAAAATCATCCAACAATGATTCAATTTTTAGCATTTGTGTTTCCACCCGAGCAATATCACATTCCTTATTGTCAAATTTTATTAGAATGCTCTGGAAACATGTGAGCTGGCCCTTTATTGCTGCCCTTTTTATTATAAAGGCTTGTAATTCCGCCATTGTTTATTACTGTGCAATACAATTACAAACTTTAGGACACAAAAACATAAAATTATTATATGCGAATAATCGGCATGCGTCTACCCAATTAATTCCACTTATCACCTTTATTACAGGTAATTATACAATATCAAACCCAATGAAGCATGCAGCAATTTGCAGGAAATATGGGATTAGGGAACTAACCTTGGAGGACAATGGACAATGTAATATGCACGATATTCTTCAAGTTTTGTTCAGCTCACGTATTCTTTGCGCTTACTTGCACAATAAACCATTGTACCATTTGTATCCGGACTCGAAGGACTATTTGTAGCGGCTTGATCGTTTTCAAGCTCGTAAAAGTAATTTTTAAATATCTTTAATTAGACATTTTTTCAAAACAACTTTTATTTATGTATTCACATGATTTACGGCAACTACATTTTTTATCTCACAAACACATAGCCTACCTAGAGCCACAACAATTTTACTGTTTAATTCTTTCAAATGCTCTACAAGATGTTTCTTTAAAAAATGAATTGGCTTTCAAATTTAACCTGTCCAGAATTTCTCAATAAGTTGAAAAGTTCTTTTCTAGTCATGAAAATGGCATTATGAGTTACTAGCGTTTCATGACGACAAAGTTACAAGACTTGTAATAACCAGTGAATTTTCACAAGTAACATTTTTACAGTTTCACTATTGTAACTAAGTATTTTTTTACAAGTTACAATTTTACACTTGTGAAAAGAATTAATTATTTTCACCCAGCCCAAGTTTTCTGTCAAATTATTTATATTTTATTGTTAATTTGTGTTGCGAATCATTAAAAATTGCCATGTGGGATTCTTCTTCTGACGATGAATTAGCTGTACAGCCACGTAGCCACCGAAGGCTTGAACATTTATGGCAAGGACAAATTGTAATTTCGTCTCTATATAAGAGTTCAATGAGAGATTTCGAATGTCATCAGTGAATATGGAATCTCTCCTCAGAGAAATTGAGCACAGACTTCGACATGCAACAAGAAGAAGTCAGGCAGTATCAGAAAGAGTTCAATTATGTGCAGTTCTTCGTTGGCTAGTCAATGGAGGCCAGTATATCATGGAGTCGCTGATATGCATGGCATATCAAAAGCAAGTGTCTGTAGGGCATTCAGGGTGTCTAGTGAAGTCTAACCTAAAAATTCCCGCATATTTCCCGTACATTCCCGGTATATTTCGGGGAAATTCCAGTATGTTTCTAGAAAATGTGCAAAAATGGGAATTTTTTACATTACGTTACATCGCCATTTTTCCGTTGTTTTGGCCTCGTAACACCTTCCAATGTTTTTGTAAGTATGTAACTTGTGAAGAGGAGAATACACAAGTTCAAGTCAGTAGAAATAAGTAGGAATTGTGTTTAGAGAATGCTCACTTGGAAATAACAGAAACTCAGCTATTGCAATGTGTGATCCGTTGGTGGATACAGCTAGGCAGCCGTATTCAGTGTTGGGCGTGTGCAAAAGGCGAGAACGAAATTGTGATTTTCTCTGGGGGTAGTGATTTCCGCCGCAAAAAAGTGGATCACATGTTCACATGGCATTCTGAGGTGATTCCTATCCATTGGCACCGCGTCCATCGCGGAATTCCGATGTAACGTAATGCAAAAAATGACCAAAAAAATTAATTAATGCTATGATTTTAGTAAGAAGTCAGGATATGCAACAAACGTATTTTATGAAACAATGAAATTTTTTATTGATACTCATATAAACACATATCATTCACAATTACAGCGATATACAGCACAGTCCTAAAAATTCGTTGTCTGTAGCGCGATATGTTAACGGAATAGTTTGCCGTCGGCAAATAACTTGCCCGACATCTAGGGTATAAGGCTGTATAAGGTCTATATTTTACGTTTTGCGTTTATCGCAACAGTGCTCATTTTTCGAATCGCACACCGTATAATCTACTAATTTATGACGTACAAAAGGCACATTTCTCCGTGGACACTAATCTGTTCCATTTTTTCGCAAAATCACGTTCGGAATTCGCTCCACACGCCATCTCGGCTTATTATAAGGTCCAAAATATTTCCATCACAACTAATCGCGATATAGGTACATAATACGATTTGCGCTAAAAATCATTTGTAGACTTACAAAAATCAGTTCCAACAATTCCTCATTAACAAATCAAAATAAAACTTTAACAATTAAGGACTTGTCTCGAAACCGCCCGTTCCGATAATCTTCTTGTTTTGCACATTAATTAATTAATAAGTTATGAGTTCAAATATTGCATGTTTTGAATGTGTATGGAAAACCGCAGACCAACTGGTTTCGTCCTTCTGGGACTCATCAGTACGGTGCTTTCCCCTACACACCCAAACCATGCAATTTAATCTTGCTATATATGCTGCTGCGCTCTGGACAGATATCAGCAAGTGACAACTACTTTGAGTAATTATCTGGTATTAATTAGTGGTACTGGACCGTTCGAACAACTACTCCTCGGGCAAATACCCCGCCAGGCATTGAATTATAGAACTAAATCCAGATTTTTTGTACTACGAGACGTTTCAGACTGCTACCCCATCTAAGATGGCTTTGAAACAATCCTAATTTGTCTCCATGTACGTACGTGCTTTTTAAGCAGGTCTTTGTTCAAATATTGCATGTTTTGAATGTGTATGGAAAACCGCAGACCAACTGGTTTCGTCCTTCTGGGACTCATCAGTACGGTGCTTTCCCCTACACACCCAAACCATGCAATTTAATCTTGCTATATATGCTGCCGCGCTCTGGACAGATATCAGCAAGTGACAACTACTTTGAGTAATTATCTGTTATTAATTAGTGGTACTGGACCGTTCGAACAACTACTCCTCGGGCAAATACCCCGCCAGGCATTGAATTATAGAACTAAATCCAGATTTTTTGTACTACGAGACGTTTCAGACTGCTACCCCATCTAAGATGGCTTTGAAACAATCCTAATTTGTCTCCATGTACGTACGTGCTTTTTAAGCAGGTCTTTGTTCAAATATTGCATGTTTTGAATGTGTATGGAAAACCGCAGACCAACTGGTTTCGTCCTTCTGGGACTCATCAGTACGGTGCTTTCCCCTACACACCCAAACCATGCAATTTAATCTTGCTATATATGCTGCCGCGCTCTGGACAGATATCAGCAAGTGACAACTACTTTGAGTAATTATCTGGTATTAATTAGTGGTACGTTTCAGACTGCTACCCCATCTAAGATGGCTTTGAAACAATCCTAATTTGTCTCCATGTACGTACGTGCTTTTTAAGCAGGTCTTTGTTCAAATATTGCATGTTTTGAATGTGTATGGAAAACCGCAGACCAACTGGTTTCGTCCTTCTGGGACTCATCAGTACGGTGCTTTCCCCTACACACCCAAACCATGCAATTTAATCTTGCTATATATGCTCGTAGTACAAAAAATCTGGATTTAGTTCTATAATTCAATGCCTGGCGGGGTATTTGCCCGAGGAGTAGTTGTTCGAACGGTCCAGTACCACTAATTAATACCAGATAATTACTCAAAGTAGTTGTCACTTGCTGATATCTGTCCAGAGCGCGGCAGCATATATAGCAAGATTAAATTGCATGGTTTGGGTGTGTAGGGGAAAGCACCGTACTGATGAGTCCCAGAAGGACGAAACCAGTTGGTCTGCGGTTTTCCATACACATTCAAAACATGCAATATTTGAACAAAGACCTGCTTAAAAAGCACGTACGTACATGGAGACAAATTAGGATTGTTTCAAAGCCATCTTAGATGGGGTAGCAGTCTGAAACGTCTCGTAGTACAAAAAATCTGGATTTAGTTCTATAATTCAATGCCTGGCGGGGTATTTGCCCGAGGAGTAGTTGTTCGAATGGTCCAGTACCACTAATTAATACCAGATAATTACTCAAAGTAGTTGTCACTTGCTGATATCTGTCCAGAGCGCGGCAGCATATATAGCAAGATTAAATTGCATGGTTTGGGTGTGTAGGGGAAAGCACCGTACTGATGAGTTTCAGAAGGACGAAACCAGTTGGTCTGCGGTTTTCCATACACATTCAAAACTAGCAATATTTGAACAAAGACCTGCTTAAAAAGCACGTACGTACATGGAGACAAATTAGGATTGTTTCAAAGCCATCTTAGATGGGGTAGCAGTCTGAAACGTCTCGTAGTACAAAAAATCAGGATTTAGTTCTATAATTCAATGCCTGGCGGGGTATTTGCCCGAGGAGTAGTTGTTCGAACGGTCCAGTACAATTAACTAATTAAGTTATGAGTATTTACCAAATAGGTACCTATGCAAGAGTTCGCTTCCCAGTAAAACAGCACAAACACACAACTTTCCACTTCTGTTGTTACTCATAAACTGAAAAATCTGAGGTTTTCTTTCATTATTGCATCATTGGCAGGTGTCTGACTTTTTTAAAATTGCAGATTACTAACTAACCAGAAATCACAAAAATACTGAATAGCGGCGTACATGAATATGACATGCCAACACTCGCCGGCACTTTCGCGGCTTCGCCGACAAAGTCGAAGACGGCCGCTAAACTTTAGAAGCACCCGTAGCATTAAGAAGAAAAGCTTTCATCGGCAGGGAATTGTTTTACGTTCATTTACCACACCCAGACATGGAGTTCTCGAGGATTTTTGAATTCTTTTTATTTTTATATCAATTTTCAAGGATGCTAGCGAAATATCCCGTACACTTCCCGCATTTTCAAGCATACCATAAAAACCCCGTATACGGGACAAGGCTTTGGTTAAATTTAAACGAACAAAACGCGATATTCATTATTCTTATTACAAGCAACTACGCAATCTGACTAATAATGCAATAAAACACGAAAAGAAAGCTTATATTAATTTCATTTTAAATAGAGACAAGTCTACAAAAACTCTCTACAATGAATTGCACAACTTAAACGTATATTCAAAGAAAACTAAAACTGTGCAACTTCCAGATCACTTAGTTGATTTAAATGCCTTAAATAATTTTTTCGTAAATTCTACTCAAGTTACAGGGGATGGCGACATGCAAGTACTAAATCATTTAAGAAATAATGTGAGGCCTAACATGAACAAATTCAGTTTTCAGTTGGTTGGTGAGGAGGATGTTCGTGCGGCTCTTTTTAGCATAAAGTCCGGTGCTGTCGGCTCTGACGGGATAAGCATAAGAATGCTGCTGTTATGTTGCCCATTCATTTTTAAATATCTGGTGCATTTAATTAATTTTTCTATCGAAACGCATACATTTCCTCAACAGTGGAAGACTGCCTACATAACTCCTCTACCAAAAGTTAAAAATCCAAACAGTTTTGAAGATCTTCGACCTATAAGTGTGTTACCTTCATTATCCAAAATATTTGAAAAAGTTATATACAAGCAAATTAAGCTGCATCTAGAAATTAACTCAATTATTCCTGCCAATCAATCTGGTTTTCGATCTAATTATAGTTGTGCAACAGCATTGTTGACTATAGTTGATGATATTCTGAAGGCTTCTGACAGTAACTTGGTAACTACCCTTGTGTTGCTGGATTACTCGAAAGCGTTTGATAGAATAAATCATCAATTGATGTTAGCAACTTTACATAATATTGGTTTTGACGATGTTGCGGTTGGTTTTATGGGCAGCTTTTTGTGTGAAAGGGAACAAATAGTAAGGTATCAAAATCGATTCTCTTCATGTATTACTTGCGTTAGCGGAGTTCCACAAGGTTCAGTATTGGGCCCTCTACTTTTCTCCATTTATACGTCAACTTTTAAAAATTCACTCAAATATTGCAATAGTCACTTCTACGCAGATGATACTCAACTTTATTTTTCCTGCAATGAACATCAAATGAACGAATCTAATTTATTTATTAATGCCGACCTAAAATCCTTATATGAATTATCAAATAAATACTGTTTGTCATTAAATCCCTCTAAGTCGAAGGTAATGTTATTCGGTAGGAAGGTAACTCGCGACAAATGTATATCTCAACTTGAAATCCAATTATCCGGTGAAACTTTAACCCAATCAGATGTGGTCAGGAATCTGGGACTTTACATTGATTCTAACCTACGTTTTGATGTTCATGTAAATAATATTATAAAAAAATCATTCTCCAATTTAAGATTACTATACATCAATCGACAAATGTTAAATATAAAGTCAAAAATTATTTTAAGTGAGGCACTGGTGTTGTCACATATGAATTTTTGTGATACGGTATTTGGGCCATGTCTCACAAATTATAATAGAATGCGTTTGCAAAGAATTCAGAATGCTTGCGTTCGGTTCGTTTGGGGCCTGAGAAGACGACAGCACACAAGCGAACATCTCAGGGCACTAGGTTGGCTCGATGCCCGCGGTCGCAGATTGTTTCATTACACGAATATAGTCCTGAGGGTTTTCGAGAGCCGGGAACCTGCGTATTTGTTGCATAAAGTTAGATTTCGTAGAGAAGATCATGTTGTGAATGTTAGGACTAGAGACTACGCCACCCTCCCTTTGTATCATACTTGCCAGTTTCGGGGATCATTTTCATATATGGCAGCAAAAATAACGAACAGTTTGTATCGTTACAAAGTAACAAGTATTAAACAATTTAAAAGTTTACTGTTATTGGGAAAAATTAGTTTCAATGTGAAAGTTTAGGTTTGAAAGACTTCATTAATATTATATTAATTGGTACACATTATTTTTCTGTTTTCCACTTCTGTTCATGCGGAGATTAGTATTTTCTTTACAATTTTGTATGTTTTAGGCCTTTTTATAATAATTTGTATAAACCGTTGTTTTCCGCATACTCATTTATGATTACTTATATTTGTTTTTAATTTTTCTGGTGGTAGGGAAGACCAACTCCGTACTGTTGTACGGAGTTGACTATTACCTTTTCTGGGTGTTGTCCACAGTTTAATAATTAATAAGTGTATAGGGTTAAAATATAATGTGTCCGATACTCAGAATAAAATTTATTTATTATTATTATTATTATTATAATCCCCGGTTTTCCAGGAATTCCCGGTCGCTAGACACCCTGGCATTGCACGCTGTTGTAGAGGCCGTTAGTGATATAAAATTTGCACAAGCCGTTGACTGACCGAATGACATTCATAATGTTGCTCTTAGGTTTTCTCGATTAGCACGAATGCCGTTGGTTATGGGCTGCTTGGATGGAACACTAATTATTAATATAGATGCTCCATTACATAACGAAGAACAGTACATAGACCGACATAGGGGCGAATTCAGCCATAATGGCATAAATATTCATGTACTATAAACAATTTTCCCAGCGAGTAGACTAGACCGAGACGTTTCTACATTCGCACTGCACGTTTTTAAAGGGCGATTCGCACTATACGTACCGTCACCGTCCCGTTGTCGTTCCGTTACCGTCGTAGCAATTTGGCGCGCATTCACACTGGGACGGCCAGTTACCGTTCATTATTCAACTGCAGAAGTGTTTGCAATGAGTTTATTTACTTTGGAGGAACTTGGAGTAATTGCTCTCGTCTTGGACACTGAACAAGAAGAATTGAAGAAAAAGAAACGTAGAAGAAAAATATGGGTACACAATATATATCGAGCACGGAAGGATGAAGGCGAATATCATACCTTATTTAGAAGATTAGAAGATGATGAAATAAAGTTTTATAAATACTTCAGAATGTGTAAAAACCAATTCTTCGCTCTTCTGCATAAAATTGAACCTTCCATAAGAAAGAAAAACACCACATTCCGAGAAGCAATTAGCGCCGTGGAGAAACTGATGGTGTGTATAAGGTAAGAAATGGTAATTTTTCGCATTCATTTTATTATTAGAAAATACAAACATAATAGATATTATAAGTACAAAATAATAAGAGTAACACATGTTTATTGATTACTGTTTGTCCCAAAAGATTCATAATATGTTTGGGCGGACACGGGTCTTACTTGTGATGGCGTTGGTGAAGTAATGTTATCGTAATAACTTCCAGGAGATCCTACTGAAGTAGACGGTGTTGATGTAGTACCATAGTTAGCACTAGTGGTAGGCATAAAGTGATGATTCAGATTTTGATCCGAAGGCCCAAAAAAGCGTGTATTACCAAGTCTTTGATTTCCAGAAGGAAAGTTTGTCGATTGCTGCATTTGCAACAATTCCAACTCTGATACTACATTCAAAAGTTTAGTTTTTGCAATATTTTGATAATAGGGAGAGAAAGTTTTTACAGTCGCAGACAGGCTATTAAAAAAAGAATCTATTGGATGAATGCTTGAAGACTGATGCGATAGTTCAGATTTTTCTTTATTTGCAATTATAAATTTCATTAGAGCTGATGAAGCTGATTCTGGTTCCTGATTTCTTTTACAATTTTTGGGGTTACTACCCGAAGGCGGTGTTGCTCTGATTATAATGGGCTTGGGTTGTTTGGGTTTATTTACAGGCCTAGCGCGTTTTGTTTGATGGGGAACTTCGTCTTCATTGTCCTGTTCATCAAGAGCATCCGTTTCCTGGGTTGATATTCCATCAACTTGAGAGTCATCTGCTTCCGGAGATTGCGAATTTTCATGAATCTCAGTTTCTGTAAAATCGGGGATATTACTTATTGTTTCCCTTTCCCTCACGAATGGAATTAGAAATGCCATAATTTCGTCATATTTCCAGGCTTTTACTATTTTTCGACCTTGCCCACTTTTTGTTTTCTTCTTATTCATACCCCTTCTCCACTGATCCCTCAATGATGTCTATCTATTCCTACATTCCACTCCTGAAAACAATATTACACCTATTATACGAGGTAGACTTGCTAAGACAACACATTCCTATCAAATATGCGTAATTTTTGAATAAGGACTTCTATTTTCAGATTTTTGGCAACCGGTGATTCCTTTTTGACCTTATCCTTCAGTTTTCGGCTAGGACATTCTACAGTACATTACATAGTTAAAGAGGTATGCAGTGCTATAATTGAGAATTTGATGACGGAAGTGATGCCAACACCAACTACTCAAGATTGGCAAAGAATTGCGGAGGATTTTTTGATAACATGGAACTTCCCTAATTGCGTTGGTGCTATTGATGGAAGACACTTCCCAATTTTTGCACCGCCGAACAGTGGGTCACAATTTTACAGTTACAAACACACTTTTTCTATAGTTCTGTTGGCTGTCGTGGACGCCAATTACAAATTTATATCAGTAGATATAGGATCATATGGGAAAAACAGCGACGGTGGAATTTTTTCGAATTCAAACTTCGGTCGGGCTTTACAAAAAGGAAAAATGGGTATACCTCCAGAAAAACATTTACCAGGTACGCAGAACCTGGCCCCACATGTACTAGTTGGAGATGAGGCTTTTCCTTTAAAATATTACTTATTACGACCCTATCCGGGTAGTGCAATTAATGGTGATATAGAAAAAAAAATATTTAATTACAGACTGTCCCGTGCTAGGAGGGTTTCTGAAAATGCATTCGGTCATTTGGTTCACAAATGGCGAATATATTTTAGAACCATAAATGCTTTGCCAGAAAATGTTGATAAATTAATTTTAACAACATGTATTTTGCATAATTATATCAAAGATCAAGATGTTTTTCATCATAGTTTATTGGATCCACCTGAGGGTGAACCAATTTTTAGAAAACTACCCCGTCAAGGGGGCTATGCCGAACAAGATGCATTTCATGTGCGGGAGAAGTACAAGACTTACTTTAATTCGCAGTTTGGGGCCGTTTCGTGGCAAATGGATCAGTTTGAATGACACGCATCTTGCAAGTGCAGTGGGTGTTAGTAACCAGAATAAGTTAGTTTTATTGTTTTTGAAAGATTGAGTTAATAACTTAAATAAGCCTGTATCTAAAATTTCATGTTGCAGAATGCAAGTTTATTTACTTAGCCGTGAGTGATTGATCACAGTGGGAAACTCAAAATTTGCACAATAATAAAACTAACTTATAACAATTACAGTAAGATACGTACTATTTCTATGTTCTATCGAGGGATTGATGATATAAAATAAATAAGTTCTTGGTACGTACCTGTCTTATTTAATTTTTCCCCAATTTTCCTCCAAACATTTTCTTTGTAGATATTATTGCTATAATTTTTTGATGTCATGTTGTAGAGATCTTCATATTTTCGTACCTCTTCAATGAGTAGCTCGTCTTGATCGAATTCAGCCATAATGGCATAAATATTCATGTATTTAATATAAACAATTTTCCCAGCGAGTAGACTAGACCGAGACGTTTCTACATTCGCACTGCACGTTTTTAAAGCGTATACGGACAGGCTCCGCCCTGTCAAACATTCTTTTCAAGAATGCTTGACGGTACGGGATGGTGACGGAACGTTACAGTGGCGGATAATGTGAATAAATATATTGAATACCTATACAAGAATATTTGATGTGACGGTAACGGAACGGCGACGGGACGGTGACGGTACGTATAGTGCGAATCGCCCTTAAAGCGTAAACGGACAAGCTCCATCCCGTCAAACATTCCTTTCAAGAATGCTTGTCGGTACGGGATGGTGACGGAACGTTACAGTGGAGGATAATGTGAATAAATCTATTGGATACCTATACAAGAATATTTGATGTGACGGTAACGGAACGGCAACGGGACGGTGACGGTACGTATAGTGCGAATCACCCTATAAACGTATTGGCTGTCTGCGGACCTGACTACAAATTCTATCACGTGATGGCACGGTGGCCAGGCAGTGTGAATGATGCTCGAGTTTACAGAAACAGTACATTGCATCGCCGTTTTCAAGATGGTTGGATATCGATTCCTGATGGATTCATACTAGGCGAGTCTGCTTACCCATTAAAAGAATTCGATTTACTCGTGGTCACAAGTCTACTAGGCGTGCTGTAGAGAACTCGTTCGGCACATAAAAGTAGAAATTCCCGTGTCTCAATTACCTACGAATGAATACTTTCTTTGCCTGTGAAATAATCAAGTGTTGCTTCGCACTCTGCAACATTGGAAGAACTGATGATGATGCCCAACGTGCCCTACAGCTTCCAGCAGCAGCAAACCCCAATGAAAG
The DNA here is from genome assembly GCA_963966045.1 of Xestobium rufovillosum. Classification (NCBI taxonomy): domain Eukaryota; kingdom Metazoa; phylum Arthropoda; class Insecta; order Coleoptera; family Ptinidae; genus Xestobium; species Xestobium rufovillosum. Next base: position 6,382,495 of record OZ014498.1, on the reverse strand, counting down.
AAATGAGGAGTTAGATGATGAAGATGAATATCCTGCTGCAGCAGCGAGAAGACTTCAAGAATTAATAGATTTCTTCAGATAAATTCTCTGTTTTATTTGGGCGATTTTTATGTTACTTCCAAAGTTTGAAAATACACGTACGAAAACATTTACTAGAGTAGCTTACTCACGTATTAACTAATAGCGGTGACCTGAGTGCGGTATACCTACCCAGGAAAGAATTGATGAAGTTTGAAGTTTACCAAGAAATGAATTTGTTTGAAACATAATTTAATTTCTTCGACACAGATACAATAATTAAGGGACTACGCTCCACGGAAATTAGCGATTTTCAAAGTAAGAAAAATAACATAAATGTTTTATTTCAAAAATTTTAACTACTTGAAATAAAAACATTTTAATTTTTAAAAATGACGTTTTCAAGATTACCTCCATTTCTTTGTAAACAGCTTTCCAAATGTGATTGAATTATCTTGCATAGCATTTCCAATGGAACATTATGATTTCCTCTCAAATTATCAATTTTAATTACGCGCCATTTTGTGGATGAAGAACGTAAACGCCAGTTTTCATACAAAGCTAAAGAGACGAAAAGGAGCTTTATTGCTCATCCAAACATTATCAGCAAAATTTGCAGAAGGCGCGCTACACATTGAGGACTGCTCATCACACCAGCCTTGACCGAGTGGATGTTTTCCGGTTTGAACAGGTTTTTCTTTTCCAGAAAGCTTCTTCTGAAAGTTCTTCACGTATATTTGAATAGCATCTTCTTATTATTATCCGATAGAAAATGAATCAATATTCAAAATCATTCGTTATCGTGTCGCACCTTGTACTTTGATATATAAAAAGGATTATAGACTACATTTCTTCTGTGCAACCACCTATATTATTACTTTCAATTTCAGTGTCTGTTTCCATAAGTATTACTTGTTGCACAACAGGAAATATTGAAGAAAAATCTAAGGGTGGTAACCCCAATTTCCGTTCTACTTTCAATATTTCTAGGCCCTTCAAGTAAGACTCTTTCTTTATAATCTCAATGGAGAGTTTTAGTTTTTTTGCCCTCAGTTCAGATTAGGTTTCAGTATTTCGGGTGTCCCAATTGTTGATGTTGACTCTCTTGCCCGAGAAGTGTTAATTATGGTCGATATCGAAGGGGTTTGTTCAATTAAAACTACCGGGTTCTCTTTATTATTTTGGCTCATGCCTTCAACTAAGGATGGTGTATTTTCCCACGTCTCTTTGAAGGGAAGCCCTGTAACAAGTGGAGTGTGGAGTCCAAGAATGTCAATGATTAAATTATCTGTTTCATTTAGCCCCCCACCACTACCAGTTTGTTTCCGGTTGCCAATTTTTTTCGGAAAATATTAATAAACACCGATAAAACACAGAAGACACTTTCCCACATTCACTTCACAAGTTCTTGGTAAAGTGAATACTTAATTTGCAAATACGCAATGATGTTTTCATATGACTTTTAGTAGGTACGTCAGCAAGTGGCGTAAACCTTGAAGTATACCCCCGAAGACCCAGCAAGGCATGGGCACACGGCCACCAGAGGGACACAACCGACTACAAAAGTTTACATGTAATAATGTGCAAAATTTATATGCTGCCAAGCCTCACAAACTTGATTTTGCCATGGGTCTATGTTATTTTGCGTTACGCCACTTGCATAAACAACAAATTATTATTCATTATAGATAAACTAAGTAATCATACTTACAACGATGTAGTTTTTAAGATTTTGCCAATACGTGACTCTAGTGCTAGTGTATGTGAAGTCGTTAGCTGGCACAATTCCTAATGCCGATGCTTTCTCGTGAATGATCTTCCACTCTTTTATTTTATGTTGTTTGGTGGGTTTACCTGAGAAAGCCCCAAATAACGTTGCCTTCGAAGAATACATATCTTTTAAAAATTGCAACTTCCCTTTCTTCTTTAGCGACATTATAATATCATACAAAATTTTTAAATCGCAAGACGAATTTAAATCACACTTGTCACTTGCAACTTTTGTTTTACAGTTGTAACTAATTCTCACAAGTGTTAAAAATTTTCGTGAAACACATCTAAGTACTTGTGAATTGTTATTACAATTACCTGTAATTGTGAAATTGTGACATTGTAACTTTCGTGAAACGGGCCCCAGGAGTGAAAATTTTGCCACCTCTAAGTGAAATTGTTTTTTTTAATTTTTTTGTCTAAAATTGTAACCGTGAATCTATTGATTTTCTACACAATTTTAGGTAAACACCTGGAGTGGAAATGTTACCACTCCTAAGGGATTTTTTAAAAATTTTCTTGTATAAAATTGTAACCGTAAATCTATTGATTTTCTGAACACATATGGATGTCCGTAATACTCTCTAAATGTTACAATCTCAAGTAGATATCTATGTCGACGATATAATAACAGGCTGTGACACGGTAGAAGATGCTGTTATTCTTCAAAAACAGCTGGTCGGTTTAATGGGGAAAGGAGGATTTGAGTAGAGGAAATAGAGCAGCAATAAACCGTCCGCCCTTGTACATATTGCCGATGTTCGTGATGAAAATCCTCAGTCACTAGATTTGGATAGTCAGAACACAATAATTAAAATTTTAGGATTGCGTTGGAACCCTACTTTAACCTTCTTTTGTTATGAAGTATCGATCAATGATAGGCCATGTACCAAACGTACCATTTTGTCGGATCTTGCAAAAATCTTTGATCCGCTCGGATTTCTCACTCCTGCAACTTTTTTCGCGAAACATTTTATGCAACTACTGTGGACTTCCGGACTGCAGTGGTATGATCAACCATCGGCGGAAATAGTTCAATCGTGGATTCGTTTTAAATCGGAATTATCTTGTTTAGCATCGTTGCGTTTACCTCGTTTGGTGTTGATGAAGCAGTTTAAGTGTTTTTGAATATGTTGCGGACAAAACAAGAAATGTAGACAAATCCCGTTTTGTCCAGGCAAATCTAGATATGACCAGGTTTTTTAGACAAAGCCCAAAGTGGTATTAAATTTATGTTGTTTCGATGTTTGTCCAGACAAAACGCATTATGTCTAAATAGAAACGGACAAATCACATTTATAGCACTTCGTAACATTTTATTTATTACAGCAAGAAAGCGAAGCATGACACTTGGAATTAGAAAGAACATTATTGTTTTTACACTTACATCTTTTTGAATTGCACTTGGTTTTACAAAAACATTTAAAAAACCTTGACTGCCAGTTCAAGAGGCATCTGTGTTAGCTTTTCTCAAACTCACAGGATTATCAGGAACCTCATTTAAAGTAATTAAATTTTCCTGGCACATGCTTATTTGATTTCTTGAGTACAAATTATTAATAATACCAGATTTACAACCAATTTTGTAATATCCATCTTCGCTAACTTCCATAACAATACCTATTATATTTCGTGCATCAGTTTTACTTCGATCAACTTCAGAAACCGGCAACGTAACCGATGAACCAACCGGAATTGCTGGAAATTTCTTCTCACTGCAAATTTTCATTTTCTTCGCTTGACTTTCCAGACAAGAACGTGCCTTTTTGCGATTTTTGTTTATTAAACCTTTGGTAATGCATAGCTTACATTTGCAGCTGTCATCATGATGACGGAAAATTTCCTCTTCTATTGATTCTTGCAGAACAGGTGGTGCTATATGAGAGGGGCTTTCTTCACCACAATTTGGAGATTCATCATTTACGTTGTCGCCATCAGTAAGTAAGAGGTTGCTCTTCTCCTGTTAACAGACAAAAATGGAAGAGTATCTTTGTTTAGAAATTGACTTACTAGCTCAGGATTGTTGTTGGCGTCATCAAGGGTGTCTTGATCTTCATTATTACTAAACATTTTTTCTAAATCTTCTTCTGATACTAGTTTTTCTAAAATGTCTGAAGGAAGTTGACTTGATCGTAGACCAATTCTGGCTTTTCGTCCAAAAAGAGCCTCGAATGGTGTTTGCTTGATTCCACTGTGATATGCGTTATTCTTACGAAATTGACAAAATCTAAGACCTTTACTCCAGTGACTGTTTTGCGTTTCTTCCATCCAAGTCCTCAGCATCTTTTCTATGTCCTGGTTCGCTCGTTCGACCGACCCCTGGCTTTGGGAGTGGCGCGGTTTCCCGTCCACCATCTTCAGCCCTGGCCACACAGTCGAAAGTTCTTTAATTATATGGTTTGACCGTTATCGGATTGTAAAATATTTGGGGCACCCAGAATCGAAAATATATCTAACAATGTGTAGCTCACTTCTTCAGCCCGTTTTGATTTCAATGGGCGCAAAAAAACGTATTTGGTAAGATGGTCCTGGTATACCAAAATAAATTTGAAGTCACCATCTTTACACGACTGTAAATCAATAAGGTCTACCTGAGCACGTGAATTTAAGTCATTGAACACCATCGGCTTTACAACTTAACCTTTTCTGGGCATATTTTTCTTCTTTTGGCACGGTTCACATAGATTCAAATACATCGTTATCACGTCGGGAGGAATATTATGAAACTTGCGTTTTAAGTTCTCTTCTATCCTTATACGTCCCCCATGTCCACACTGGATATGTGCTTCATGAATAACTAACTAAGGGCACACGGGGATGCAGCCAAAGGATTGAGGAAATGAAACTCCCTTTACCACTTATTCAAGCTTTCGGATTTATTTTAATCCTTCCTCAGGAAATCTAGCAAATATAAGCAATGCAAAAGTCAAAACAGGAACTGACAATCAAAAATTGAAATAGACACAGTGATGTGGAAGATCTTACACACATAACACATTCATTGATACCCATAATAGCATGAATAGGCGCACTGACACCGAAAATTTAAGCAATATTTACATATATTTACTTCATTTTCTTAGGAATTCTCTGCAGGTTATAGCAGATAATACTGTTCCATCCATCCTCATTTAGGGGTGCTTTTCGTTTTTCTGGTCTGCTTGATACTAATACCGTACTCGTACCGTAGGCTTCCTAGCTGCTTGGGTCGCCTCTCCTGGTTGATCCCTCCAGCCCTTTCTTGTCCTTATGTTTTCTCTCTGTATCATGTGCTTTACTAACTGAACGGTCATTGACCTTTGAGTGTCCCTTATATGTACTTTTCCTATCATTTGTTCCTGATAGGTAATTATTTAACATTAGTTATGTGCTGCATATGTCTTATTCTTTTAGGGAAACTTTGGTTTATATCACTGAGTGGACCTCTTGTATGTATTATTGTGGCTCTCATTTTCATATTTCCCTCCTTTTATCAATCAAGTTGGTAACCATCCACCATAGTTACTTTTCATTTCTATCTGTTTAGTTTAGGATTTTCTCTGTCACTTGTCATATTTCGACCGTTTTTTCGGTTTTCCGGAATAAAAGCTAGGTTAGATTAATTTTAAAATTTGACGTGCGTGCGTCTTGACCTACTTTCTTAAAAGTTTTATTTATACATTTTGTCATCATTTTTGTTTAATATAGTGTCTATTGCATTGTCTTAGTAGACTAGTTTACAGTGGATTATTTGTAAAGTTATATTAGTTTACCACCTGTTTGATGTTAGTGGATTATAAGTTTTGTGTCCATGTTTTCATCCGGACGTTTTTCTCGTCCTTTCTGGATGAGCTCAGCTCGTCTTGCGTTATGTGTGTAAGATCTTCCACATCACTGTAAGTCTATTTCAATTTTTGATTGTTAGTTCCTGTTTTGACTTTTGCATTTCCTGAGGAAGGATTAAAATAAATCCGAAAGCTTGAATAAGTGGTAAAAGGAGTTTAATTTCCTCAATCCTTTGGCTGCATCCTCGTATGCTCTTAGTTATTTATCAACTAGACAGCCGTGTCTATCGTCAACTTTACTTCATGAATAACATCAAAAAGCTCAGGTAATTGGACAAAATATTTTACGTCACCGCTTGTTTTGTTCGTTGGCGCAATTAATTTCTTCTTCTCACCAATGTTTAAAATATCATATCTCGACAGACGTCTATAATCTTTTGATGCGAGTTATTCTTTGCTTTTCTGCCTTTCTTTTGCCGCTTCGACCTCCCCTATAATTTCCTTGTACCTTGTGGGCAAAATTAAACCACTATTATCACTTTTCGTCAGCAATAATAGTTTCTTTGTGAACTTATCTTTTAAAATACTAATATTGGAGTCGGAACTCATTTTAAGACCTTTTGAAGCAAATCTACTCCTGATTTGTTAACATATCAATGGGTACTAAATAGGTTATGTTCTGGAAAAGTAAGGTTAGAATATGTCACGTCAACAAAATTCGGGTTCTGTCAACGTTGACATGGACAATACACAATTTGTGCGGACGAAATCATCAGACATTTCTAGATTTGTCTGGACAAAACGGGACTCGCCTAAATTCGCACTTTGTCCGTAACATATACACAGATTCTTCGATGCTTCGGAGAAGGGATTTGCAGCTGTGGTATATTTTCGTACACCGTTGAAACTAAAAGTGTATAATAAATTGTAGTTGTTTCGTTGTTTGGACGTTTTGGGTATTATTAATTTCTACCGTATCTGTAATGGGTGTAACAAACTTCGAAAGTAGATAGAATACTTAAAAATAATGCGAAGAGCCCTAACCAATGTATGTTCGAAAATGTCGAATAAGTGAGATACATGTTGTTGAAATTTTTTAAAAAGTGTGTTGTTTTTTAATATCTGGAAAACTACCAAAGCTATTCATTTGAAATTTGGGGTATATTAATTTATTAAAGTTTTATATTAACTTACAAATTTTGAATTTCGTACTCTCACCATTGGCGTCCCTACGAGGTGGGGAGGCCACATTTAAAAATACGTTTGCATTTTACGAATCTTATTTGTAATCCAATATTACATTACAAATAAAAAGTGAACCAATGGGAGTGCAGTACCGGGTGATTTTTAGAAGCAACTATCTAATTAAAGTCTTAAAACATTCGGCAACAAGAGTGTCCTTCAAGTAAAGTAGATTCGTTTCACATATATTAACATTACCAGCATAATTAATAGCTTATATAAGTACTTAGCAAGTTTTCATACCTGTACTCTTCTTTTTTCCTAATAGCGTTTCTACTACGTTCATTTTTAACATTATATTTTATTTAAAAGGCTTGAGAACAATGCAATAAGTCCGTGGGCTGTAGACTGCTGGTCTATTTGAAAAAAAAATTTGAAACGAAAAATGTAGCTACTAATTTTTAGTGCTCTTGTTGTAACCTCACAAAATATGCATATTATTACAAAGTGAAACAGTATGTGGCTGAGTATATTATTCATTACGAGTCAGGGACAATCTCAATACAACCTTTTCAAACCGGTGGATTGGAAGAGGAGGGCCATGTAATTGGCCGCCCCGATCACCCGACTTAACTAAATTGGATTTCTTTTTGTGGGGCTACGTTAAGGAAATCGTTTATAAGGAACCTCCAACCACACCAGAAAACATGCATCAAAGAATCAGAAACGCATTTCAAAACATTACACCCGAGCTATTAGGAAGAGTACAAAGGTCATTTCATACCCGCCTCCGTTTGTGTCTCCAAGAGAACGGAAGACATATTGAACACATGTTCTAGTCATTGAATTGAAAATGCTAAGTAAAATTATTATTTATTAGACAGTAATTTTACGATTTTTACGAATATATGTGAAACCTTTGAGAATGTCTAGGTAATTGTAATTAGAAAACATGTTCATTTTTGAATTCTGCATCCGACGGGATAAAAATATACAGGGTGTCCCATTTGAAAACATGGAGAAAAATAGCATTACATTTTGAAAAGTTTGGCATTGAATTTTGAACAACCTGTATAAGTTATTTTTACGATATTCATAGTAGGATAAACTGACCTTTTATTATAAGCAACCTGCTGCTTAGTTTTGGTTTGAAGATGTTTCTTCTACACTGCTGGACAATTGAAATGGACCACTTCGATTTTTGAAAGTAAATTATGTGTAGCTATTTTGCTTTTGTAGTTTTCTATAATAAATAGATTATTTTATTGTTTATTGTCGATTTCAGTTTGCATTAGTCATTATAGGGTTGTAAAATCATACCAAATTCTGCAGATATTCAACAAAATTTTTTATTAACGAAAAAGTGATAACAATTTTAGGATATTCCAAAGATGGAAAAGTGAATGAGAACAATACAACTAAGTAGCATCTAAATGTTAGTATTTTGTAGGCCCTCCGCGAGCTTCCAGAAGTACTCTGCATCTTCGAGGCATACTCCTAATCACTTCATTGATAAATTCCTGTGGTATCAATTCCCATTCTTCCAATAAAGCGACAGACAGCTCTTGTAGTGTCGAAGGATAACGCTGGCGTTGGTTTAATTGCTTCTGCAACTTGTCCCAGACATGTTCTATTGGATTTATGTCTGGACTTCTTTCAGGCCAATTCATTCTAACGATTTCGTGTTCTTGTAGGGAGTTGGTAAAAATTCTTGCACGGTGGGGGCGAGCATTATCGTCGACCAATAAAAAATCTCGTCCAAAATTTTCACCAAATGGAACAATAATTGGTAGAATACATCTGTCCCTATAGATGTGAGCATTCTTGGTTTCATTAATCAAAGCAATCAGGTCAGTGCGGCTGTTCATAATTATGCCTCCCCAGGCTGTGACACCCCCACCACCAAAAGCTACACGGGGCGACATATTACGGTCTAGATAACGCTCACCTGGTCTTCTCCACACGAACACTCTTCGATCTGAAGGGTGTAGATGAAATTTTGATTCATCGGTGAATAAGCATCGGCTCCATTCTTCATTGCCCCAGTTTATATGTTCTTCAGCCCAAATTCTTCGGGCAACGCGATGCTGCCTAGTAAGCAAGCAACATGTCGCATGCCCCCTAGCTCTTAAATTGGACTCATTCAACCTTCTTCTGATGGTTCGAGTGGAAACATCAATTCCAGCAGCATCGTGAAACTCATTATTAATTTGAGTTGACGTATGAGTGGGATTTCGCCTAGCGGTTAAGCGCACATAATGTGCCTGCGCTGGTGTAAGACTTCTTTGACGACCTCCGCCATGCCGGAAAGCAACACTTCCAGTAGTTTGAAGTCGTTGATGAGCTCTGCTTAGTACGCTATGCGAAACATTAAAAAATCTAGCAATTTCTCTTTGTGAAGCGCCATTTTGGATAAGACGCAAAGCTGTATTCAAATTATCTACGCTTAAACGATTGTAAGGCATTATTTTCTTAATTTGCTTAAACCAGAAATCTGAAACAACTGTAAACAACCTCGTATTCTTAGTAAATTATTTTATTTTTACAATGGGTTATACCTTACATTTTAATTTTTTTGCAACTTTATCAAAAATAAACACCTTTCAGGAACTTTGACACTTATGTGAAACAAACGCAAAATCTTAAGTAAACTTTAATCAACGCACTCTTAGAGAAATTTTATTATTGTAGCTTAAAATCAATTTATTTGAGGTGGTCCATTTCAATTGTCCAGCAGTGTATTTTTTATAATTTTTTTAAAATATGAGGAAAAAAAATTTTTTTTCGATTTTAATTTATTCCTCTGGAACTATCAAATCAAATTTGATAATATTCTAGGGGTATGTACAGTAGCTCGAAAGGGTCTCAAAAATCAATAAGACTATAGGGCATTCCATTTAAAAAAGTACAACTTTGATGCACCACCAATTTTCGGGACAACCTGTATATTCAAAAGTATTTTTAAAATATGCTTTCCAACAAACAGTCTATTGTCCCGTTTCAATCATTTTTCTAAAATAAATCGTTTAGGTGTAATAGAAGACGGGAGGTGAGATGCAGGACCCTGTATTACGAAAACGACTTCTGAAGGAAGTGATTGGACAAAAATCCCAAATACTTGGAGCAAAAATCAAATTTTCACACAACTCTCCAAATCACCACACGTCCTAATCGACGAACAGCATGCAAGTGAAAAATCAAAGCGGATCTTACGAATTTTCGAAAAAAACGCGCACGAGTTTCCGGTTACCGACCGTTAACCAAAGATACCAAAACCCAGTGGCGTTGCAGGACACGGACAAGCGAACATGATAGCTGACATCAACCAGAGGCAACTCAGACTAAAGGTACCTGAGCAAGCAATAAGTAAAATATACCATCTAACATCTCTAACATTTTCAGGCATAGAACAATAGCATTAAATATATAAATGAATCCATACACCAAGGCCGTTGCGTAAGTCATCGACGGACATCAACCCAATCGAATAGGATGAAACTAACAAAGGGGAGGAAGAACCAAAGGAAGAATTAACGTTGAAAATAAACTATGTTAGAATCCGATCCGTACAAATGTGACTAAGAAACTATAAACCAAATATACGGAAACTTGTAATGAGTCTGAAAAATAGATACTAAGTTTAGAATGTTGCATAAATGTAAAAATTGAACGTAACAGTGTGCCCAATAGTTTCAGACTTTAAAACAGCAAAAAATTAACAATGAAATTGTGGAACATTATATAGGGAAAATTGATGTTTTATGTAAGTATTGCCATGCTAAACATTTTGTTGTTGAAAAAGTAGATAACAAGGAAGATTGTTGTAGTCATTGTACAGTGTTTTTGGATTCTTTACCTATTTTTCCACAACCGCTTAAAAGTTTATCTGAATCCATTGATTTACGGTTAAAACGTTTCCGTAAACAAATACGTCCCCTATATACGTAATAATGCTTTTTCATTTGCATTGTTTAAAGCAAATTTGGTCAAATTAAGATCTTATATTGTTTTAAAATTCAAGGTCAAATTTACTATCAGATTATGGCTAGTCTTTACCCAGATCAGGACGAATCTCCAAGTTATGGTCAATTGTTGATCCTGGCAAAGCGACAACAAATCGTTCAAATCCAGGCAGGAATAAAATAATGTTGATGTAAGTAATCGATTTTGAGACTAGAACCAAGTGTCGTAGTTCACAACTACTAAACCAAGTGTAGCAGTTCACACCTACTAATAGCAGTTCCATTACTGAATCAAAGAGGGCCTTGTGTGTGACGGCGGGTGGCGACGAGACCTTAGTAGTAGCTACCGGTTGCATATAATACGCATCCGCACGCATTTTGGAAGTGTAAAAAAAACTAAACCTGAGAGAACGCTTTTTTAAAATAGACCCTTACTTGCCCTTTCGCACCAGACACACGCCTTTTTTGGCAAAAAGATGATGTAGCAACAATCAAAAGATGCGGGACCCGTGCGGGATCAGAACTCGTCTAGCCGTAGGAGACCAACACGGCAGTTCTGTACGATACCCGAACACCCACCGAGATCGCCGCCGATGTGTTCCAATAACGATTTACTTCAACGTTATATACTGATATAGTGTAATGGTCACGCCGCATGCGTATTGTATGCAACCGGTAGCTACTATTAGTGTCTAATGTGTGGCGCCGCTGTTGACATCTGGTGCGTTCAGAAACAAAACTGTTGTTGCATTATTTTCCTTTTGAATTATGTGATTTTATCATCGTTGTGCTGTCGGAGTGTCACAAGATTACGAATGGTTTCAGTGATTAACATGATTTCACAATTTTTGTCGAGTTTTTGACGTATCACAATGGGTAAACAATATTAATCATAAAGTTTTGAGTGTCTGAACAATTTTCATGAAACGCCAACATTCCAACGTTGTTTCTGAACGTACTCAAAGCGCCACACAAGGTCACTGGAGTCAGTATTAATTATCTATGACTGTAGTAAAGGTATCTGTCAGAAGGTGCTGCACGTTACAATGTTACAAATAAGAAACGGTACAATACCCAAGACCGTGTCGAAAAAGCTTTTGTGTTTTATTATTGATTAAATAAATTTCTTCTTCTTTATTTTCCTCTTGTCTATTTAGACAACAACCAGGTTAAATAAATCACAATATTTTTTTAAATTACATTAATTTTTGCAGTAAATTCTGGGTACACGGTAATTTTTGGACTCTGGACGGTAATTTATTTTAAGGATGTTGGCGACGCTGACTTTTTGGCGACAATTTGGCAACACTGCGCATGTCACGCGTGCGGAAGTGTGTTTCTCGTATTCCTTTCATACTTCATACATATTAATGTGATTGTATAACCTTTTGCACGTACAGCGGTTGTACAGCAAGATTTATGTTGTTTAAGTTTGGTAACGAAACAAAAAATCTAACTGTACATAGTCTAATCTAGAACAAAGAACATAGAACCCAGAACAAAGAATCCAAAGACCAAAAAGACAATAGAAACTAACTGCACGTAGTCTAATCTAATTTATAATCTAACCTAGAACAAAGAACGGAACAGAACAAAGAACCAAAGGCCAAAAAGACAACAAGAAATCTAACCTCACATAATCTAACAACCCTAGAACAAAGAGCATAGAACCAAAGAACCCAGAATAAAGAACCGCTAGAACAAAGAATCCAGAGATCAAAACGAATTAAAGAGATATAATACTGCAATCGTCAGACGTGATGGCGAGCAACAGAGATGCGCAGTTGAGTAATCCCAACTATTCATCCACTACCCTCTCGACCGGGATTGATTTTCGGTGGACGCACGCAACTGTCAGTGGCGCACGATTAACTTCATAATAAATTCATCTATAGTCCAGGGAACCTCCCGCCACTGCCTTAAACTAGGGCGTGGCCTTGCCTGCGCGGGCTGTCGCCATCACGTTTGACGATTGCTGTAAGAGACTTGAGAGAAATCCAAAGTATAAAAGCAAACAGATAGAAATATAAGAGCAGACATCACAAAAAATAAATAGAATCTAGTCGCCGGGGTGCTACAAACGATCATCGTGCGAGCGCTTCCGCCTACAGCGTCATCTCGGCTTGGTATTACTTAGACTGTGCGTGGTGGCAGTGTACGAGCAGCATAATGACGTTACAGCTTCCATAACAATCTATATTGGTTAGACTGTGACTTTCAGTAAAATTCGAACTGGAGAAATTCCGCCTGTTGGATTTTGCCTGTCAAGCGGAATTTATTGGAACAAAATGTCCAATGCAAATAGGAAGCCTTAATTTGATTGCCAATAACGCGCCTATGAATGTATTAGCAATTTTTAATTGCAAATTAATGTAAGTAACAGAGTTTTATTAATCATTTGGAAAATTCTGGATTATTCGATGGCTGACTGGTTGAAATTTCCAGATGTCCCGAAATGCCTTTTGAAAAAAAAAAATGTGGTTTGAAATAAAAGAACCTGTTTTTATTTTTTTTACAAAATATGTAAACAAATATTAGATATTTATTCACTTGACTGAGTGTTTAAAAGTCTCACTGCGATAATTTGCGATTCTCCTGCAGACGGTTTCTGCAGAGTTTTAATGGATGTCTTCTTCGGCTTTTTGGTTGACCAAAACTGTCTGTGCAGCAATCCTCTTGTTTGCATTAATATTATCTGAAGAACAGAAACTTGTTCCTTGGCCACTACTGGTTACAGCAGCTAATGTGGGGGAGATAGGTGCCATTATTTTCTCCAGAATTTCCAACTTTGTTGGAGTAGTTATATTATTTATATGTTTCGACAATTTGCTCTGAAGTTTCTGCTTTTTTTCTCCTATATCTGACTGCGAATTTGTCTTTCTATTTGTACTCAGTTGGTTTAAAATAGTGTCTCTTTCAGAAAGGTCCTCGTTCTCGCCATGAATATATAATTGATATTCTTCGCCGTTTTCGATATTTTGGCCTGCAAACGATGATTTTTAATGTACTTATGGCAAGTGGGAGCCTTGACATAAAAAGGGCAAAGCGCAACTGAGGAGGTACGTTGTAATTCGGGTAAATCCATTTATACAGGTGTCCCAAAATTAGCGTAAAATATTTTAATGGTGTATTCTACGATTGAAAATAAAACAAACGTTTCATATAAATACACGTCGAAAAATTCTTCCTAAAGGAGCTACAACCGCCAAAATATGGGATTCTAAGAGCGTTTTTACTCTGTATCTCCCGAATCATTAAGAATGTAATTATGAAATTTGCGATAGTTACTAAACTTACGGTGCCGAAACCGGTTGAGATCAAAAATTCAAATTTCAAATTAGGATAGCCTAAAATGAGAGGGTCTTTACCTAAAAACTGAGCCAACTCTTTATGCGTGGTTTTTTACATCCCAGTGAAGTGAAACAAGAACACCTTTTTATTGTAAAAAATATAAAAATTTTATAATTTGGCCTCAATAAGGTCAGGTCAGGTAGGGGTAGGCCTAGATTAGACTACTGCTCTCAAATAGTTAGGGATGTAGGATGTTCTACTTTTAGGGAAATGCGTAGGTTAGCTCAGGATAGAAAAGAATGGAGGTACGCGTCCAACCAGTCTTCGGACTGAGAACCTTATGATGATGAAGGTCAGGTCATTTCTACTTAAAATCAATCATATTTGGGGCGCTTCTGGTTGAAAAAAATTATTTTTGATCACAGAATCTGTTTCAGTACCTGAAGTTTAATGGATGCCCGAAACTTCTTAATTTTACGTTTAACGGGTAAATAGATACGCAGAAAAAAGCACTGTTAGAGTTCCATCTGTTGAGGGCTGTATCACCATTAGGAAGAATTTTTCGACATGTATTTATATGAAACGCTCGTCTTATTTTCAATCGTAGAATAGGCTATTAAAATATTTTACGCTAATTTTGGGACATCCTGTATGTATAAGCTGGCATGGCAAATTTGATATAGTAATCAAAACCATGTCAACTGCACAAATGCCCGATTTTAACGATAAAAATACATGCAAAATGTATCCCGATTTCTAAGGCGCCGACTGTACATACATATTGTTAAAACAAAAACAATTGTACACGAAGAAAATCTCTTTTATTCACGACTGGACTCTTAGCTAGTCAGCATCACCACTCAACTCATACATAATATTAACACCATATAATCGGGGCTCGGCCGAGGCTCCTTGCCGCTTTTTGTTATTGTTTTTGCTGCGATAGTGACAAAGAGCCGGACCGACACTCCTTCAACCAGTAATGATTCAGTGAGGAATTATACAATTCAAAAGATTAATTTTTGGTGTA
The DNA here is from genome assembly GCA_963966045.1 of Xestobium rufovillosum. Classification (NCBI taxonomy): domain Eukaryota; kingdom Metazoa; phylum Arthropoda; class Insecta; order Coleoptera; family Ptinidae; genus Xestobium; species Xestobium rufovillosum. Next base: position 6,367,478 of record OZ014498.1, on the reverse strand, counting down.
TCTAACATTCGGCCATTCTGACGTAGGCGAGACCCTGCGCCCCTCGTACTGCATTATCTCATGACAGAAGTCCCCTCTGGGGCGGAATCTTCACCGTAGTACACAAGACTACTACAATTTTCAGAAATGCTGCACACGATCATTTTCAACAACGACTAATGCCAATTGATGATGCACAAGATCATCAGCATTTCTTTGTATAGTTCTCAGGACTATACATCAAGTACGATTTTGATTAGATAATGCACAAGATTATCCGGCGAGTCACAAGTTCGCTACTGTCCGAACGGACGTGCTGTACATTCAGACTCTGGTTGGCCAACCCAATTTTTTTTTCACAAGACACAACAAATGCCACATTGATGCTCAAGGTCAATGCAATTTAGTCAATTATAATTAACACAAGTTAATTGCAAATTCGCATTCAAAACCGAGACAGTGATACACAGGGTCACTCAACATTCTCATCATATTTTACAACATATATCGAATACATTTTATCGATTTCCATTAAATTAAACAAGAACAACGGAAACACCCAATAAGCAAGACGAAATTTATAAATCAACTTTCTATGGTTTGAACAATTTCAGACGGTCAACAGCTACCGTTCCCTTAAATCGTCTTTTATCTTTTGAAAATGAGGCTACACGATAGCGATCGTTTCCCAACACAGCAATTATTTTTACGGGTCCTATATATTTAGGCACTAGTTTACCACTAGTTAACCCTTTTACCAACATTGTCCTTTCAACCAGAACGGTGTCGCCTTCCTTGTATTGTTTCGCCTCTAAACGGTTTTTGTCGAATCTTTGTTTCATTTTCGCAGCTACCAAATCACATCTAGTCTTGGCTTTTGACCTTAGTGCGGCCATGTCAACTCTGTTTACATTAATTCTGATTTCGTTATCCATATCGGGTCGAAATCCATGCAATAACTCACTAGGGGCAGCTCCTGTTGTTGCATTTATTGTCGAGTTAATACCTTTTTGAACTTGGACTAAATGCTTGTCCCAGTTGTCATGTATGCCTCCTACAGCGGCTATCAAAGATTCTAGAATTGTCCTGTGCGGTCGCTCTACCTGTCCATTACTTCGAGGCGAAGCAATCGCATTTCTTATGTGTCGGATACCGTGTTTCTTACAAAATGTTTTAAATTCTTTACAATCAAATGCTTTACCAAGATATGTAATTGCTCGTTTAGGGGTATGCACCAACTTAATTAACTGTTCCAATTTCAGACATGCCCAACTACTGCATGTATTTGGTACAGCTTCAATCCAAACAAACTTTGTAAAACCGTCGATTATCGTTAATATTTGTGTGTTACCATTTTCGGTTTTACAAAATGGCCCAACATGGTCAATATGCAGAGTGTGGAAAGGTTCCTGCAACTTTTCGATCGGATGCAACTTTCCCTGTCGTCTACCTGTGGGCTTTTTGGATACTAAACAAGAAATACAATGTCCAACAAACTTTTTATCGAATTTGTGCAGATCATTGAACCAATAAGTGTCTTTTATGGCTCGGAGAGTACGTTGCCATCCTGGATGCCCATTATCATCGGGGAACATCTTAACAATTCTCCACCTCACATCACGGCGGATCATGATTTTGGGTAAATCGTCAATCACTTTACAAATCTTATCGTCTTCTATGACGTAACATTCATCGGCTTCCTTGTTTGTTATTTGTTGTCGTAGCAATTGTAAGTCTTCATCTTGAGCTTGAATTGCACAAACCCATCTGATTTATTGAGATTGCGTTTCGGCTCAGAGCGTCAACGTGGCTCATCTGGCTTCCCGGTCGATGTGAAACAGTAAAATTAAAGTCTTGCATAGCCAGCCACCAATTCTGGGCGTAAGATCTCTTTTTGTCCATGTAAGTCGCATGGCATTGCAATCTGTTATTATCGTAAATTGTCTACGAAACAAGAAATTTCTGAAATGTTTCACTGCCTCGTAAACCATCAGTGTCTCTAATTCAAAACTATGATAACGCGTTTCCGGTTCTGTGGTTCTCCGACTCATAAATGCTATAGGTTTCCAATTTCCATCCTTTTGCTTTTGCATTAGCACCGCACCCAGACCAAGTTTACTTGCATCCGTATGGAGTTGCGTTTCGCCGGAAGGGTTAAATATCGCCAAGGTTGGGGGTTTTGTTATCTCCTTTTTCAATAAATCAAATGCATTTTGGTGCTCTATCTTCTTGATTTTTCTTCAATAAGTCCGACAATGGTTTTGCCTTGGTTGCAAAGTCACGTATATATTTTCTAAAATATGATGCTAACCCATACAACTGTCTTGTTTGGTGTACGCTTTTTGGCGTTTAGAATTCTCGGACGGCTATTAGTTTTTTTGCAGATGGCGAAAGAACTCCGTTACAAATTTCGGTACCCAAATAATCCACGGTTGATTTGAGAAATTCGCACTTTTTCAAGTTTATTGTGAGACCATCCTCATTTAAAGCTTTAAGGACGTGATCTAGTCTTTCTAATCCTTCTTGTTCGTTTTTGGCTATAGTGAGTATATCGTCTAGGTATACCAATGCGTATTGGTAAGTAAGAGGTCCTAAGGCCATGTTAATGGCTCTCTGGAAAACGGCGGGCGCATTAGACAAACCAAACGGAACTCGCAAGTAATGGTAATGACCATCTGGAGTCACGAATGCTGTGTATGTTTAACTATCCTTAGCCATGCGAATTTGGTGGTACCCCGCTTTCAGATCCAAGGTTGCAAACACAGAATTATCTAGCAATCTCTCCAAATGATCTTCAATGAGGGGGAGGGGGTAGCGATCTTTTACTGTAATCAAGTTTACTTACGATAATCTACCACCATGCGAAAATCGTTTGTTTTTTTTGTATTAACAGTACTGGGCTGCTATATTGAGAGATCGTTGGTTCAATAATACCCCTTTTTAATAGGTCATGGACAATTTCCCACACTTTCTCCTTTTCAAATAGTGACAATCGGTAAGGTTTGTAACTTATAGGCACAGTTGATGTTAGTTCGATATGCATCTCTATATCAATGTTACACAACAAATTGAAATTTTCGCCAAAACACTTTGGATATTTTGTAATTAATTTCTGTACGTCTTTGCGAATAGTATTTGTTTCACATAATTCAATAGTTTTTACGCCACCACGCGCAACACAACTATTTCCAAGCAACTCGACACTTTGCAGACTCATATTTAAAACATGTAATATACCTGTACCATTACAAAAGTTTATTTCTTTTTCTGGAATTATTATGGGCGCTGTATTGTGAAACTGATGAGAACTATTACAGCAAACAGTACCATCCTTTATATCAGTTTTGACAACCACTGAATTTACACCCGGTATTAGTTCAGTATCCGCATTCAATATTATCTTCCGTAAATGTTCGACATTTTCCCCAATCTAATCGGATAACAAATTTTGATTACTGAGTTGCAAGGAACTTTTATAAACAAAAACTTCGTCACTTTCTGTAATCGATTATCCTTTTAAAATATCGGTCGTTTGTAATGTATTCGGGACGACATAAAAGTTTGTTAACATTTTAATATTGTCCAATTTAATTTCTGCTTGCACGACACCCAAAGGAATAACGGTTGAGTCACCATAGCCCACAATAACGATGTCAGTATTTTCGCGCCGGGCACTCAAATTTAACTTATCACTAACATCGGATATTATGGTGTTACAGCTACTACCAAAGTCAACATATGCAGTAACAACAACTCCGTTTATTTTGGCTTGTTTATAAAATTTTTGATTCCTACTAACGTCATTATTATTAATTATCAGCTTATTAATTTTACGAACAGCCGATTCCCCGAGTCTTTTCTTTTTAAAACAATCGCTTTCAACATGTCCTTTTAATTTACAAAATGTACATGATGTTTGAGATTTATTTTTAAAGCACTCCCCCTTGCCCACAGAGATAACAATTCATTCGCTTTTGTCCTCTCGTCGTCGAATCCGCGTGTTTAACAAATTTTAAATCCCGTGCCGGGTGATTTATTGTTCGATTTTGTGGCCTTTGTTCCGAGTTTTTCATTAAAAATTTTAATAATTGATGTGTACTTACGCAGGAAGCGGCTCGAATACCTGATTTCAAGAAAGGGTCAATTATTGTGTTTGCTATAACATCCACAATCATGCGATCTTCCAGTTTGCAGTATTGTCCGAGGGCCAGTTTCTCGTAGTAAAAATCCACCAAATTTTGACGTGCTTCTCGTTCGACATTCACCAATGCCTTCAGTTTACTAAACACACTTTGTTGCACCGGAAATGCTTCAATACGTCTTTGTTTCCAATGTTTCCACGTAACTTTAGTACTTTCTTGGTTCAAATACCAGGTTTTCGCGTTTCCTTTTAGTTTATTCGTCATACAAAAGTTCGCGCTTTATCGTCCCAATCAAACATGTCACCCGTCGCGTCAACAGTGCGTAACCACTGTTATACGTTCAATTTCCCCTCAAAATCGCCAGAAAAGTTCGGCACACTATCTATTTTACCGTGATAACAACCCGATTTGGCAGTTAATTTTTTCTTCAGTTTTCGAACCTTCTGTCATAATTTGCGTTTTTCACTCGAACCACTCGAATCACTACACGTACTACTACTTGAAGTACTACTCGAAGTACTACTATCGGTACCACTACTACTATCACTGTCTGAAGACGTCTTACCCCGTTTTCGTTTATTTTTGTTTCGTCGCGGCATGATTATTCTTGTATTTTTATGTTTTTACGTAACACGGCACGAGGTTGAATCGCACTTCTGAATTGTTAAAACAAAAACAATTGTACACGAAGAAAATCTCTTTTATTCACGACTGGACTCTTAGCTAGTCAGCGTCACCACTCAACTCATACATATTAACACCATATAATCGGGGCTCGGCCGAGGCTCCTTGCCGCTTTTTGTTATTGTTTTTGCTGCGATAGTGACAAAGAGCCGGACCGACACCTCTTCAACCAGTAATGATTCAGTGAGGAATTATACAATTCAAAAGATTAATTTTTGGTGTATCTAACAATATATATTATACAAAAGAAACAGTTAAACCATAAACCGTAGAACCCATAGAACACAATTATTATTTCCAAATAAAAAACCAAACCAAGCCTATCAATCTATAACCATCACACCACCAGTACGAAAGCTTTACCTAACTTTATCTTATTGTTTCGTAGATGCCTCCAAACTACATTGTTAAAATCTGCGGTGAAAAAAGTTTTGCGATAGGTATTTGCCCTGATTTTGTAAAACAATTTTCGTCATTATTTGTTAATAGAAGAAAATAATTTATTACCTGCATCTTGTCCTTCATTTACTGGATCCTCATTCACTCTTAGCTTCGACACTATGTGACTGTGCTTGCACATGTTAAATTTAATAGATCCATCAACACAAGAACAGGAGTAGCGATGGATGCATATACCGCAATCGGTGCAAGTTAGTTGACTGTAACGTTGCAAAAAGAAACACATTAGGTAATCAAGAATTGATTGTGTTTACTTTTAACGTTCTGGCGTCACGCCCGGATCCCGAAGAGATGCACGTCACCTGTGTTCGTAGACACAGGTGGGAGACGCAAGCGCGCGCCAGTTGAGACGACTGTCAAGCGAGATGGATGGTAGTTGCGGCCGTTACTAATCTGACGTCCTGCATTTTGCACCCGGCACTACTCTTCCCGCTAGAAACTCGAAGTGACCCGCCGCCGAAGACCTCCGGCTCCTCGCGTATAAAAGTGGGTGCTCCGCAGAAGAAAAGGCAGTATTTGGCCGTCCGGCCCTCAGCTGGAACAAATACTCCCAGCATCCGGGATGATGCTGGCCGCTGACATCCGACCTAGTAGTACCTGATCGACCGTTCCGACTTTACCGTGTGATCGACTGAAAGTAACGGACCCGTAAATATTTGAGTAAGTACCCTAGCTTGTTGGTAACAAATAAGTTTATACGTTCATACTGGGGAATTGAAAGTGCTGCCTGTGAAGATTAGATCGTTTTGGCAATCGATCGCATCTTTATAATGGGCGGCTTTTGGTGAAATCTTAAGGCAGGACGTATACTTATTTGCAACGGACCAGCTAGCGGCGTTTCCCCCAGGTGATTGCACTAGCGTGCTGCGACGAGAATTGCCAACAGAAACCCGGCTCGGAGTCGGCACCGTTCGGTACTCCCACGAAAACTCCGAGTCACCGTAAATATTCAGTTTTGATTACACGACAGGCCGTAGCGCACCATCAGGATACTCCGCGTTTTATTTCCATGTAAATATCTCGTATTTTTGTATATAAATCCTGTTTTTATCCGTTCAATTCTGTTTATTCAATTCTTTCAAATGTACATAGTTAAATTAATAGAGGACCGTTTAATTTTGTTTCTGTTTTGTTATTCGACGTTTAGCAATAGTATTAGAACCCAACCCTTCTGCGACTAAGAGCTTAAGGGTGATCAACGACTAAGTCTTACCGACCTGACCGTAAATACAACTCCAGAAATCGTTCATAAGAGAACGATCCGACCACCCTAAATATACAGCGTATCCCAATAAGTGATACCGAGGGGTACCGCTGCATATTTAGGGACCGCACCTAGAACGTCCAGAATTGGCGTACGAAATAAACCCAGACGTAAGTTATCGTTGTATAAGTGACGTCCGAAATCAAGAGGAAGAAATCGTTGCATGACATTTACATGTTTTATCCTTCTCCTCAACAAAATATATTTCATTTGTCGTTTAGGATGGTACATTCCAACCACCTTCCTCTGCAATCACCAACGTAGTATCTAGAATCTAGATGGAGAGCATTTTTGTGGCGATGTCGAATGTCGCTTATTTTACTGGAAATTTTGCCTTTGTGTTGAGATATTATAAGCCTATCGAACAATTTATCCCGGACAAATGGCATAATAGCATAAATGGCTTTGTCAAGTCTTTTTACAGTTTTACCCTTTAAATAAATATATTTAATAGTCTTATGCATCCTCTTAAGGTGCATATTTGTATTTATTCCAGAATGGACTATGTAACAAAATGCCCATTGCTGTGCTTTAATGACGTAATTATCTTTGAAATATGCCAAGAATTCAGTCATTTCATTTGCACCAGAATCACAAAATTGCTGAAGCATTTTTTCAAAGGCAGTTTTATCACGTTCTTCTAACAGTGTTCGTAAATGCTTGTAGGTAGCAACCTAAAATTCACAATATAATAACGCTTACCTACTTCCATCAGTTTTTCATCTTTCTTACCTGTAGTTCTGTACACTTAATTTAGGACTGCACATTCTTTCTCCACGCTCGGTCAACGTGCCAATTGCAAAATAAACTGAAAAAATACATTACATACTATGTAATGACGCCTTAAGCTTAGCTCTAAAGCTACCGTTTTTCTGGCGCTCCCATAACTTCCAACCAAAAATTGAAAAAAACCGTCTGCCATGTCAGACATGAATACCTTTGGTGTTAGCGTAGTACCAGCCCTGTTTTTGACTTGCGTACAAAATATATTTAGCACCGCTTGATCGGATCTGTTGGATATTAAAAAAAAGCAGGGGAAACCTTCCCTAAGATCGTCTAACATCAACAAAGTGTTAATTTCAAAGCCGTAGCTGTTTAGTCCGTGTATCCCATCAACGCATAAAACATCAGATCCATATTTTACAAGAAATTCACACTGAGCAGTTGTCATGATTATTAAAACAAAATCTTCGAACTTTAGCTCCGGCCGTTCTTCTTCAACAGTACCCTGTGGCTTGTAGTAAAGAACAACGCCTCCTTCTCGTTGCATGTCATTTACCCACAAATCAACGCTGATTGCATCGTTAGGATACCTCACCGCAGTCGACTACAAATTAAATGATTTTTCTATATTGAAGAGATCCTTGCGGGACAAGAGGTGTATTCGCTCCAGATTACAATTTGAAATTGAGTCCCTTATTCCATTTAAAATTTAATCGAAAGGTATTTTCGCTGAAATTTGTTGAGCCACCTTTTGTCTTTCCGTCTGAGTAAGAAATAGGTGACCCAAGTCCACTAGATGCCCCACGTGTGTTTCAATGAACTCGACTTTATAAGTTTCATTTTTGAAATCGTGAGTTAATTTAACACTCGCTGGACAAAAGGCATTAATTTTGTTACTTCCTTTTATTTTCAGATGTCTTAGACCCTTCACTTGCGATATAAACATCCCAGACCGATGACAAACGAATGTCTCAGTAGAATGATTTTTGTAACGTTCTGCTTCTTTCTTTACAAATTTTGATTTGTTTTTAGTCTCAGTTTCTCATTTCCAGAGCAGAAAACGCTCGTGCGTTGGAAATGAGAGTTCCCTTGATTCAATTTTGATGTCATGTACTTGCATAAAATGTTCCAATATAAGTTTCTTGTATGCAATTTGAAAGTTACACATGGGTCATTTTTTGGCGCCACTTTGTGTTCCTTTTTCTTGTGAGCTATGGACTCTCTTGTGATTACGAAAATTACGTTCATCATTGAAGTTTTTTCCGCACTCTTCACAAGACCATTTAAAATTATCAGGTTGTTTATAATTAGTGGTACTGGACCGTTCGAACAACTACTCCTCGGGCAAATAACGCGCCGGGCATTGAATTCTAGAACTAAATCAAGATTTTTTGTACTACGAGACGTTTCAGACTGCTACCCCACTTAAGGTGGAAACAATGACACTAGTTTGGTTAAGTAATTATTTATTGGTACAACTACACTCTGTTGTACATAACAGTACACGACACATGGAACATCGAACCATCCTGAGTTGAGTCAGTCGCGCATGCATGAGACATGGGAAAATGCGCACACGACTTTTGCTAAGCGCAAAATCCGATCCCCAATACATTACACCACCCCGCCCAAAAAACATAAACATCACTCACGAATAAGTAAATCTGTCGGGTGCCTTCCTGCAACGTACAGGGCGTCCCGAGTCTACCGAATCCGGCGACAAAATCGACGGCACGACCGACACTTCGTCACTGTGCTCACCATTTTCGTCCGTGACACTGTCATCGTCCGGATGTTTCCCAGTGTCGGGAATATTTTGTAAAACAATACCCTCGTCATCGTTAGGGTAAACTGTTTGTATTTGATTACTATGTCTCTTCCAGCGCAGAGACGAATCAAAGGGTTTCACAATTACCACATTTTTACCTAAAATCTTACAAATTTCTGCTTTACACCAAGTAGGTTTCACATTTCTATAATCTCTGGCCAGCACCACGTTTCCCACAGCAAATTCGATCTTCCTTCTCCCCCTATAATATGTTTTGTTTTTGTTTTGTGAAAACTGTAAATTTTGTTTAATTTTTTTTTATATTAGTGTAATTGTCAACGACTTTTGTTAAGCTCATCGGTTTAATTAAATCCAACCTTGTTCTCAATGATCTACCAAAAAAAATTTTTGCGGGAGATTCGCCGGAAGACAAATGTACTGTGTTTCGGTATGTCAGCAAAAATTTTGACAAATTCAAATTCACATTTGGTGTCTCAGCTACTTTCAGCAAGAATCGTTTGACAGTCTTTACACTATTTTCCGCTTGCCCATTGCAATGTGGTTCATACGGAGGAATTGTTGCACTTTTTATTCCATTAATTTTAAGAAATTCCTCAAACTCTCGTGAAATCAGCTGAGACCCGTTGTCACTAACTACCACTTTGGGTAATCCATAACGAGCAAATAGTTCTCTAAGTTTCTCTATAGTTAACTGAGAAGTAATGCCCTTCATCGGAAAAACTTCGATCCATTTAGAAAATGCATCTAACACTATAAAAAAGTAACTTTTTGCCCGAGTTTCCATAAAATCAATGTGGATACGAGACCACACCCCGTCAGGGACAGGCCAGCCCTCCAAAGGTACTTTTTGCGGGTTGCTTTGTAATTTTTGACATTGTCCACAATTTCGGCAAGTATCCTCAATTTCTTTGTTTAAAGACGGCCACCACACATGTTCTCTAGCTAACAACTTCATTTTTACCATACCAAAATGTGCATCATGAAGTTCTTTTAATATGTGTTCGCGTAATTTAATGGGAACAATTACGCGATTTCCCCAAAGCAATACTTCATCATCGACACTTATTTCATTTTTTCTAATATAATACTTTTTAATTTCGGGATCTATTCGATTCGGCCAACTTTGCATAACATATGAATAAATTTTCGACAAAATTGGGTCTAAACGCGTTTCATTTCGAATATCAGAAATATCGAGAGGTAACTCGGAGTCTTGCTTCACGTAATTAATATTAAAATCAAGTTCCTCTATTTCCAAATTCTCAGTACACTTTTCGGGCAATCTACTCAAAAAGTCGGCAATATTTTGAGTTGTATTGACATATTTTATATCAAAATCGAATCCTGCCAAGAAGTAAGCATATCGCTGCAGTCTTGTTGCCGCCATTAACGGGATACCGTGCTTGGGTCCAAAAATGGACACCAAGGCTTTGTTATCTGTGATCAAATTGAACTTTATGCCGTAAAGATATTGGTAAAAATGCTTTATGCCCCAAACTATCGCTGTTGCTTCCTTATCTAAGGCAGAATAGCCTTTTTGAGCTTGAGTCAAGGTTCTGGAGGCATAGCAAATTGGTCTTTCAACACCATTACCAAAAGTATGAGATATAACGGCTCCTATACCATAGTCTGAACTGTCTACCGTTAAATTTATTTCCAAATCAGGATTATAATGCATCATAGGATTATAATACATCATAGAACCTAATATATTTTTTATATATTCAAAAGCCTCCTGACAATCGCTATTCCAATTCCAGACTGAATTCTTTTTTAATAGTTGGTACAAGGGATGCAAAACATTCGGGATATTTTCAATAAATCTATTATAATAAGTAATAGCTCCTAGAAAAGATTTTAGTTGCGTTACGTTTTGGGGTTCCGGAATATTCTGTATCGCTGTCACTTTATTTGGATCTTTACGCAATCCCGTTTTATCTATAATAAAACCTAAATAACTAACTGATTCCTGAAAGAAGAAACATTTTTCCCTTTTAATTGTCAACCCCGCGTCTTGCAGCGTCTTTAAAACCTCTCGTAGGTTCTCTAAATGCTCCCTTCTGTCCCTGCCAGTTATTAGAATATCGTCTAAAAAGACGACCACCCCTGGCAATTGTGAAAGTAATTGCTCCTGTAGCAAAATAGCCCGTCGCACATGTTTCCTTATTTTTTTCAGTTAAACTCTCATTCTAAGAAACTGCCATTTCCTCACAAAGAGCTTCCTGCAATATACTATAAAGCTGCAAGATACCGGAAGGGCCATACCCTATATTCTTCTTGTGTTTGTCTCTCAAATTGTCATGTCCTTTCTCAAACAATACATGTGCAGGCTTAACGTACTCCGGCCCAGCATTATTCCCTTTGTTCCGATTCCACTGCTGTTGTAAAAGAATCATGTTAGGAGAGAGGCGTGACTAAATGGTAAATTTCAGTCTTTCTAAAGCGGTTCATCAGTGTAGCAAAATAGCAGCCGCACATGTTTTCCCGTTTAACTTTCATTCCAAGAACTGCCAGGCTCTAACAAATAGTTCCCTTCAACCTAATCGTAAAGTGGCAATAAACTGGACGGGTAACATCTCATGTTTCTTTTTGTGTCCTGTTTAGGAAATCCACAGAGAGACCCTTAAATTATAAAGTCAACTCACAGACAATTCATCTGGACCGATAACTTATTTTCAATGGCAGCTTCCTTTTTCTCAAGTTTCAATTGCTCTGCATGAATGTAACTTTCAAATCCCTGTCAAACCCCTTGTAAAAGTCTGGCGGCGCTCGTAAAAGAATCTCTCTGTGCTAAGAATCCTGAGAAGCGCACGTGTTTTAGACCACCCTAAAAGCAGTTACCCCCAGTCTGGGACGGACGCAATTAATAATTTTTTTTTATAGGCCCGAGAGTAGCCAAAAGCTGGCAAATTGATACGAGAAAATAAATTTATAATAATTTTGTCCATTAATTTAAAGTTTAGATAGGATTGGTCAATTTTAGTGATATCAATTATTGTTCTGTTTTCATTAGCAAGTTAGTATGGGTTTTCTAAAAAGTTGTTTAGTTTTTCCCTCCGAAAGGTAAATCAGTAGATTGCAAGCACATTGGCAATTTCGTTAATAGCACGTTTTTTTAATTCATTATATTTATTTAGATAGGAGTTTTAAGTACTATTAAGAATATTTTGTTAAGGCGTGGTCGTAGGGCAAATTACCTAATACCAAAAACCAGTAAGAACCAGCTTTCAGCTGCCTACCCCAGGCAAGCCAATTAGGGGCTGTTGCAAAAAGGGCCATAAGAAGTGGCTCCTCCCTTAAAAGTTCCATAAGGATATTTCAAAAACGTAGTTTCATGTACATTTAGCCGATATTAGAAAAAATCACAAGTTAAAGTCAACTCCCTTTCCGAGATCACTTGTTCAATTACGACAAAGTCAATATCAGTTCCAGATTTATTCTCGAGTCTTTCAGACGTGTCGAATATTATCTTGTCTCTTGCTTTCCAAATTATCTCATATAATAGTCAGTGTTTTGTTTAATTCTTGCTTAGGTGCGGTTCTCAGTCTTAAAGTAAAGTAAAGTTTTGTACCCAGGGGTTGAAAGGTATTTTGCTATTTGTTCACGGAAATTCTCTTAGATTTGTTTATTTTTTTTTATTTTTATTTTATTTTTATTTTTTTGTGTTCATTTCGTGGCAGTATTTAAACTTTATTCACCTTATGTTGGTTGTTATCATGATCTGTGCATGCTGCCGTTTGAGTAGTAGATATAAGTAATAATTTTCAGTTTAGGTTTCACTAGGGGGTTTGTTTCCCTCCTTATGAGTTTAAATTCAGTTCACACTCAACTCAGTCATCTAAGTAATTTCTTTGATTTCCGGTACGATCACGCCGGTTTTGTGGGGTCACTCCCTTTTGTTATAACCGTTTTGTGAACAGTTTGCGACAGTTCTCTGTCTATTGAAAGTTGTTAATAAATCCCATAGTTCAAACAAATGCTAACGTTTTCATGGAGAATTTCTTGACCCAAATATCTTCAGAGAAATTAAAACTAAAGTGTTTGTGTGTGCCGCTTCGCTAGAGGAGACGTCTGAGGGTGGTTCAAAAAAGCAAGTTCTTCAGGTACAGAGATAGCAGAAGACGGCGAAAGGTAGGGGCTTTCCGTTTATCTGGGTCTTTGTATTATCAGCTGATGAAATTGAAAACATGTGAGTTTACCTAATTTTACCATAGGGATCAGAAGTTTAGAGGTAACGTAATTCAGACAATCTTACTTATGGGGGATAGTTGTTATATAACAGCCTTTTGGTTGCATCCGCTCGGCAACGTAAATAAATAAAGTAAAGGCCGTTGTTATATTTGGTGTCAGGTGTGGGGTTAGGATTTAAATATATGTTATTATAAATCGCGGATCACACCGTAATGGGATAAATTTATTGATTAACTATTTGATCTTTGTGTTTAGAAGAGAGAAAAGAAATGCGGTTCCCTTGGTAAGATTATTAAATTCATTTGTTGAACCACCCTGACCGACTCCAGGAAATATTTTGTCCTTCAAATTCAATTTCAATAGAAACATATGTTCTGCACACATCTAAATACATGTGAAATCATAATTAAAGTTTTTGGTTTTAATAAAATTTGTTGTCCATTGAAGAACCGAATAAAGTAAGAAGTAAAGTCGAAATTAGTTTATTGGTCAAGTAATTGAGTCAAACAAGAAATGACTAAGTAATAAATGTGGAACTCCGGTCAGAATAATAATTCTGATCGAAATAAATTATTTATTGTTTTGTTTTATTTGTTGTGATTGGGATGAATTTCATCTCGCTGTGTAATTTTTTTTCAGTTATTAGATATAAAGTGTAGAAATGTGGAAAGTTGGGGGAATTTGTATAGGGAAAAATTAGTAGAACAAAGCAATAATAATCAACGGTCAATATTGTTAGGGAAATCAAGCAAACCATAGGTTAATGTAAAAATAACTTCTAGAGTAAGAAAAATAAAATTAGGACTACAAGATGAGTTGATTTATTTTAATGATTTAATTTGATGCAATAAGTGAACATGTTGTTTATTTTATTATATTTGTTTGGTGTTCAATTTTGAAAAACTTTTCTACCATACACCTCAATCTTGGTTGGAAGAGTTACCTAATGGCTCTTTGTAATAAGTAATGTGTGAAATGGAATTTTCCATTTTTCTTTGTTGTTCCCATATTTGCAGGTTTTCTTTGTGGTTATTTTGTGGTACTTCGTACATTTTGTAAGTGATTTTGAGAACTTTCTACTCGGAAGTAAAATAATTTTGGCGTAATAAACTCTAAGACGGGGATACCGAATATTTTATTATTTACGAGAGAAGGTGATTAGAAGTCTGGGCCTGATGATTTTATTCTGTCTATAGGAACGTTATGCTAGAAATTGTTAGTAGTTTTGCAGCAAGGATTAGGGGTTAACTCTGAAATCTTGTAATTTTCAAAAAATTTGCACTTTGAAATAGGATTATTAGAATCTGCAAATTATTAAACTTATCGTTATGGTGATTATTAATTTACATTAAGTTTTCGTTACAGGCTACATCTGCAAGCCTGATCCTAAACACCATATTTCCTGAAAGTTATATTTAAAACTAGTTCCTTCGTGTTTACATAAGAAATAGTCTCAAATTAGGTATTACTTAATTAATCTTTCTTAATTAATTAATTTTTCTTTCAAAGGTAGGATAAGTTTTGTATGTTCTTTAGTATTTTAATAGAGTAGAGCTACTAAGCTGTTAATATTTTTAATTTTTTTTGTTCTCATTATTAGCAATTAATTGTAAGGTGATAGGCAGAATAAGTTATCAGTCGGATTGAGTTAGAAGTTTGTCAACAATCACTGCGGAAGTCCAATCGCGGTTTTGTTTTTATTTTTTTTTTCAGATAATTAAGTGTGTGTTTGTGAAAGTTGGTGCAGTGGTTAGCGTTTGGTTGGCTTCGTGTCCAAGAAATTGGTGTGCGTTATTTTAGTACCAGTGAACGTGTGATTAATCTCGCATTTTTGACTTATCCGTATACATCACATTTGAAAATCATTTTCTTCCTTTTCAATCAAAGTATTTTACAATTTAGTAAATTTAGTAAGCCAAATTTAAGATGTCGCAACCTCGTCATCATCATCATCAGGAAGGTGAGCCGAGTAGGGCTCCAGAAAACCCGGTGCCGCCGCCAAAGATGGTTGAACCAGCGGGGGCAGTCGGAGGTGCTGCGTTACCTCCGAATGTCACTGGTGCTCAATCACCTGACGCGAACAGGGCCAATATGGAGGAATTAAATTTCTATTTACGGAGAATGACAATGAATGGTGCTCAAGCACTAGGTTACATTGAAAGTTACAGTGGGGGAACCGACTATGAAATGTTCATCGATGCAGTATGTAACGTAGCGACCATGTATGACTGGCCGGAAGACCAGACTGTTAGGGCCATCGAAATGAAGTTGAAAGATCAGGCGCGAGAATTTTATAGTTCATTGTTGCCCGAGGAACGACCAAAAACCATTTACGAGATGAAAAGCTGGTTCCGCCGAATTTTTCGCAAGAAGGTATCGTTAGTCGAAGGGGAGCGGGAGCTAGCTAAATGTATTAGAAAGCCAGGTGAACCATTGGGCGCATTTGCACAACGGTTGAAACTCTTAGTTAGGCGAATATTTCCAGAGGCGACTCTACCTCTTCATAAAAGTTTCAAGCGCAATGAAATGTTAGTGCATTATTTTATACAGGGTATCGAGGGCCGGTTAGCTAACGAAATTATTAAAGCAGGCGAGATCTTAACTCTCGATAGGGCATTAGAAGTAGCGGAGGACTGCGAGGAAGTAGTTTCTAAGCTAGTTTCTGAAACAAGCTATGACAGGGCGGTGAACTATCTAGTGGGAAGCGTAGCCGCCGCAGACACAGAATGCGCTAACCAAAACGAGATGCCTAAGGGTAGAAATTATGGCAATTATAATAGGAACTTCAGGTCACCGAATCCAAAATTCCAGACAAGACAGTTTTCGACACAATACCCGAGATTCACTGGTGCCTTCCTTCAAACGTTTCCGTACATGCGCGATAGGTGCATGAGGTGTGGTTTCCCGGGGCATTTTAGCAAGAACTGCGGGGAAGGTAAAAGGATCTTTTGTTTTGCGTGCGGGAAGCAAGGACTGACGTGGGAACAGTGCCATTTAAACTTGAGGGTGGCGTCAGGTCCCCAATAAGTAGTCCACCACAGACTCTGACGCCAAATGAGAAATCGTTATCCACCATAAAGCGGGAGAATAGTAGGAGGGAAATAGTGTTGAGTATCAGCACCAACAACACTTATTTCATTTATTTCAATACCGGACATATCACCACATCCTGGTTAATAGACAGCGGGGCATCTGTTTCCTTAATTAAGAATTGCGTAGTCAAAGCGTTAAACCTTAGGGAATTCAAAGATTCAGATCTAATAGTTATGGACATTTCAGGAAATAGGTTGAATAGGAGGGGTTCCGCCAATGTAAACTTTCAATTGCAAGAAAATAGTCAAATTCAATTTGACCATAAATTTGTAATTTGCGAAGACGATCTGAAGTTACCATCTGATGGGCTGATAGGGATAGATTTCTTAAATGCATTTAAACCATTATTAAATTTTCAAAACCAAACTTGCCGAATTTTCAATTGTGATGTCCCCATGTACAGTGACCATGCGATTCATCCGCTAGTTGCGATAAAAAGCAACTCTTTGAAGAGAGAGTCGTTCGACATCCAATGCGACCTCGACGGGATGCAGGACGGAGAAGATATTGAGCGTGTTCCACGGCGCTTGCAGGGATTCAGGCAGAATACCCTGGAAACGCCGCCTCGTGTGCTGTTGACGCAGAAGAGCCCATGTGTTGGGAGCAGTCAACCTAGCAATTTGTGTAACACAGAAGAGCCCAGGGTGGGAGTGTTTAGTGTGGGAGTCACAGAAGAGCCTAGAGTAGGAGTGACTCAGGAGTGTGGTAGCGGACGACAAGGGGAGGACCCTAAGACCTCATCTTGTTGTCCTGCCTCATTTGGACATGTATCAGGTACCAATCTTCGAACTTCTGCTGCCCAGAACTCCCTCTTCAGTCTGCCCACCCATCTACCATACAGTTGTGACGAAGTCACCCAAGAAGTCAATAGACCGGAAGGTTCGTACAACACCCCGGAGACAATAGACCCCGAGTCCTGTAGGAAACCTGTAGGAGACACTGTTCTCCTTAGGAAAGAAGCAAATGGGTTAGGCCATCTTCGTTTACTGAGACTTCGGGAAGATTTGGAAATACCCGCATTTCATGGTTGCGACTTGAATGTTTCAGTCGAATGCCGGCTCGACGGTGACACGATGGTCTGCGAACCGTTACCATTCAGAAAGAGTCCACCGAAAACCGAAATATAGTTGTACGAATCCTGAATGTATCTCCAATACCACAGTCCATAACATCTAAAACCCCAATCGCGAGACTGGCAGATGCGATGATGAAGGATGTCCAAGTGAACCCGATAGAGTCCACAGGGAGTTTTGAAGGTAATCTTGTTCACTTGCATGGCGCGGATAAGGTAGAAATGCAAGAATTCTTAGGGAAATATAGAGACATTTTTGAATGTGGCAACAAGCCACTGGGGGTAACGAAGTTAGTGAAGCATAGAATAAATACGGGGAATAGTCAACCAATTGCTAAAGCGCCATATAGGGTTCCTTTCAGGTTACAGAGCGTAATTGAGGAACAAATAGAAGAGATGCTGCAAGACGGAATCATAAGACCCTCCGTGTCTCCTTGGAGTGCACCAGTAGTTCTGGTGGAAAAGAAATCGACTGATGGTCCGAAGAAATATAGATTTTGCATCGACTTCCGAGGTCTAAATGAAGTGACGAAACGGGATTTCTTTCCAATACCCAACATCCAGGATACCATAGATGCGCTAGGAGGAGCAGAAGTATTTACCACCCTAGATATGACCAAGGGGTACTGGCAAGTGGAGATGGATCCAGAAGATAGAGAGAAAACGGCATTTTCAGTGCCTTGGGGTCACTACGAGTGCAATCGCATGCCGTTTGGTCTAGTGAATTCACAAGCTACGTGGCAAAGATTAATGTATGCGGTATTATCAGGATTAACCGGAAAACATTGTTTCGTATATTTAGACGATATAATTTGCTTTTCTAAAAACAATGTGCAGGATCACATTAGTAAGTTACGGGATATTTTTGACAGAATTAGGGATGCAGGATTAACTTTAAATGCGGAAAAGTGCGAATTCATGAAACCCGAAATTTCCTATTTAGGTCACGTCGTCTCGAAGTCTGGAGTCAAACCGGACCCAGGGAAAGTTCACAGTATAAATAATTATCCCGCGCCTACGTCCGCCACGGAAGTCAGGTCTTTCTTAGGTTTAGTCGGTTACTACAGGCGGTTCATAGAGAATTTCGCATCTATCGCGAAGCCGTTAACGGAATTAACAAAGAAGAACGTTACGTATTCGTGGACTGCGAACTGTCAGTTAGCTTTCGACCAATTACGAAACTCGTTAGTGTCCGATACCATTTTAACGTACCCGGATTTCAAATTACCATTTATTCTTACAACCGATGCTTCAGGTTTTGCGATAGGGGCTATTCTCAGTCAGATTCAAAATGGACGCGAGTTACCAATAACTTACTCCAGTAGGCAGCTAGATAAAGCGGAACAAAATTATTGTACCACGGAGAGGGAATGTTTAGCGTTAGTTTGGGGGATTAAACAGAACAGGTGTTATTTGCACGAAAGCGAGTTCGTGGTGTACACCGATCACCAACCGCTGAAGTGGCTTATGAATGTAAAGGACCCAAGTCACCGGTTAATGAGATGGTCGCTAGCGCTAGCCGAGTATAATTTTAAAATCGAGTACAAACCGGGAAAGAAAAATTCAAATGTAGATGCACTTTCGCGAATTAAAGTCATTGGACTAAATCAGGTGGACGAGCAGTATGAACCTATCTGGTGTAGGTTCAGTATTAAAAGCCGTCAAAGATCTGACCGGAATTTAAAGAAAATTATCGAACGCGTAAAGAAAGGAAATACCCTAGAGTATTATTTCGACACCGATGGTCTATTGTATAAATATTCTCAAGATCGTTTTGATGACCAGCTAGTTGCGCCCCGATCATTACAATCCACTATTCTGAAAATTTATCACGATCTACCGATTTCGGGCCATGTAGGGTTTGACAAGACGTAAGACCGTATAAGGAGAACGTTTTTCTGGCCGAATATGAGGGAAGATATAAGAAGATACGTGAATTCATGCGACTCGTGTGCGAGGCGGAAAACGTCCCCTCATATTAGACCAGCGCCATTACAGAAATTTGACATTCCAAAACGGCCGTTTTATAGAATCGCGATGGATGTAGTAGGTCCGTTACCCGTCACCAATAACGGATTTAAATATATACTTACGGTACAAGACGCGCTCACAAAGTATGTAGAAGCGTTCCCCATACGCGATCAAACTGCGGAAACGGTAGCGAGAGAGTTTGTTAAGGGAATAGTCTTACGACACGGTGCTCCAAAACAGTTGTTAACCGATTTAGGGACGAACTTCATGTCCAACTTGATGAAGAATATAGGAGAAGTTTTACAAATTAAACATTTACGAACAACCGCTTATAGACCACAGACGAACGGAGCACTCGAGAGATTCCATAGGACACTGAAGGACTTGCTCAGTCATTATATAAGACCAGATCAACGAGACTGGGACGAATGGCTACCTTTTGCCCTGGCGGCATACTCATCAATGACTCACTCGACAACCGGAGAAAGTCCTTTCTTTCTACTTTTCGGAAGATATATGGACTATCCGTACGAAGAAATCTTCAAGCCGCTACGTGTCAGATATGACACAGACTCAAATTATATTTCGGAATTTCTCCAAAGGATGCAGATTGCCCATCGGAATGCCATAGAGAACATAGAGAAGAATACCGAGAGGGTGCATCAACAGTTCAACAATAAGGCCGGGGACCCAGGGTTAACGGTAGGAGACCGCGTATATTTGTATGATCCAGCTGACAAGCCAGGACTAAATCGGAAGTTGATGATGAGATGGACCGGACCATATCGAATAGTAAAGTTGAGAGGAGTAACCGCGGACATCAAGGAAATTCATGGAAAGAGGAACCAGAAGGTTCATGTGAATCGGCTGAAGCCTTGTCTAGCCGCCGAAAATCTCAAGGACCAATTAGCCTATGAGCCATTAGAAGTTAAGAAACAAGTAGATTGTAGGTTTCCACTAGACGTGTATAAGAGTAGGCTTAATGAAGTAGGAATAGGTAATAGAAATGAAAATAAAGACGCCAGTAATTCTCCCTCACCCTCTGTAAGCCCAATACCTCCCGAAGAGAGCGATTCCCAGACTTCTGATCATACCCCTCTATCTGCAAGTCATCTGCCGCTACCGAGGTCGAGCAGTTCTGATCATCCATCCCAGAGTTCTACCGAAGCCGAGGACTTAGAATCAGTCCCACCGCCCACCAAAGCCAGGACCGAACCTCCCGTGAGGACAGCACCACCCGTTCAGGAGCGAAGACACACCCGCAGTCAGGGTCCCGTGCCAGACGAACCGTGGATACGGTCAAGTCGAATATAAGTGTTCCACACCTACCCGTAATTATGCTTGTGTTTCAGATACTCACCGCCCTTATAGCCATCCCGTACCTTAGCGCCGACATCATCGCCTATGACTGCCAGGACCAATCCACAGAGCTGACGAAGGTGTCCCTCCTGACGGTGAAACCATGCCTCGATCCCAGGAACGCGACCCAAAGGAGCCATCGAAACATCCAGCTGGTACAGAAGAGGAAGTACATCGGGGTCCACGTGTATAGTTGTCTGGTGACTGTGATACAAGCTGTACAATATTGCGGAATGCACTCCCACATTAGCTCCGTCAGCGGAGGACTAGGGAAATACGTACAGTACATCCACCGGGACGCGTGTATTAAAGCGCACCAGTACCAGCAACTAGATCTACAAGGAATAGGAGCCGGAATAATAACCCGCTTAACGTTGAATGGGACCTTGGAAATATCAACAACACTACGTGGATCAGTAGGAAGAGATGGGAGCTGCGATGGAGTCAAATTCTCCATTGGCGATGTCGAATACAAGAACGTTATTGTATTGGCGGCCATCACCATCAAGCTGTCCGACTACTACGCTACCGCCAATGTCGAGAATAATAATGTGCAATTAAGATCAGGCACCGTCTGCGGATATAACGAGGGGTACTGTTTCGATGATCTGTCGGGGGAAACAGTATGGAAATCCGAAATGGCCGATCAGTGCACAACTAAGGGGGTAGACGTTTTATACGAAGGCAACGCCACCATACTGTTGCTAAGCGAAAACCCGCCAATTAGATATGTCATGGTAGAAACCACCGACACCGTGTTCGCACTGAAGCTAACCAAGAGTGAAGACCTTTGCCACCAACGAGCTTGGCAAACTGAACAGAATCGTCTGCTCGTAATCATCGAGGACTCCTTAGGCTTTTATTATCGGAGCTCGTTGAGACTACCCCAAAATGTTGATCTGATGGCGCAAGTTCTAAGTAAGTTGCTATTCTTAGAAATTGCGGTCAAACAACAAATGGCCGATTTGGTATATGATGCCATTATGAAGAGGTGCCAGCTGCGAGAGAAGATTCTGAGGAACCGGATAACCATCGCACTCCAGGCCCCAGATAAAATTGGCAACGTCATCAAAGAAACCAATGGATACATAGGAAGAGTCATGGGAGAAGTCCTGTATATTGCCAAATGTAAACCCGTCGTCGTCCAGTATCGCCGTACTCAAGCCTGTTACCAAGAACTACCCATAACCTACCATAATAAATCCTACTACCGAACCCCCATCAATCACATCATCACCGAACATGGAACCCAAATAGACTGTCAACCCTTACTCCCTTCCAATTTCTTCCTTGAGGGCACCTGGATAGAGACCACCCCAGAGCTGAGAAGAACCGACGACGTAATCGAGCTGGATGCGAATGAGGAAACCGAAGCCATCACCATGAGGTCCATTTCCCCTATTAGTGCCAATGGGGTGTATACCCGAGAAGACATGGAGAGTTTCCAGCACACTCTCCTATTCCCGAACGAGAGAAGTGCCATTACCAACGAAGTGGTGCGAAGAATTTCGGGCAGAGATATGGAAATGGAACGGTACTACATGCCCAACATCTTTTCACCGGGAGAGTTCAAAAGCCTTGCCCACTCCGCCGCCTCGGAGGTATGGGGATTTCTGTCCAAGATGGGACACATCTTCTCCATCTGTGGTTTTGTATATACCGTCTGGTGTATACTGAGCTATGCTGCTAACGTTACGATGAACTATTTCGCCATCAAGAAGATCGCTAAGAAACATCCCAGGAAGAGGAGGTATTTGTGGGCTAGCCTCTGGCAATCGTTAGCTCACAGATACATACACCGACTACATACCGAGGCGACGTCGAGGTCAAGCAGAGTCGAAGAAGGAGAAGGCGCCATCATAGACCAACCAGGTCTATACCCAACGCTACAGGCCATCACCGTCGAACGTACTCAAGGAAGAGAGTGCATGCCGGGCCCAGCGAGTGACTGTGTACAGTGTCGCGCGGGACCAAGCGGTGAGTGAATAGTGCGTTGTGAGAGTTCTAGAGACTGTAGGCGTAGGGTAGCATAGAAGTTTTTTGTTGTAAGTTTTCCGTATCAATTTATCAGTAACGTGTTTGAAAAATTGATCCGTTCTAAGGGGGGAGGTAATGTAGCAAAATAGCCCGTCGCACATGTTTCCTTATTTTTTTCAGTTAAACTCTCATTCTAAGAAACTGCCATTTCCTCACAAAGAGCTTCCTGCAATATACCATAAAGCTGCAAGATACCGGAAGGGCCATACCCTATATTCTTCTTGTGTTTGTCTCTCAAATTGTCATGTCCTTTCTCAAACAATACATGTGCAGGCTTAACGTACTCCGGCCCAGCATTATTCCCTTTGTTCCGATTCCACTGCTGTTGTAAAAGAATCATGTTAGGAGAGAGGCGTGACTAAATGGTAAATTTCAGTCTTTCTAAAGCGGTTCATCAGTGTAGCAAAATAGCAGCCGCACATGTTTTCCCGTTTAACTTTCATTCCAAGAACTGCCAGGCTCTAACAAATAGTTCCCTTCAACCTAATCGTAAAGTGGCAATAAACTGGACGGGTAACATCTCATGTTTCTTTTTGTGTCCTGTTTAGGAAATCCACAGAGAGACCCTTAAATTATAAAGTCAACTCACAGACAATTCATCTGGACCGATAACTTATTTTCAATGGCAGCTTCCTTTTTCTCAAGTTTCAATTGCTCTGCATGAATGTAACTTTCAAATCCCTGTCAAACCCCTTGTAAAAGTCTGGCGGCGCTCGTAAAAGAATCTCTCTGTGCTAAGAATCCTGAGAAGCGCACGTGTTTTAGACCACCCTAAAAGCAGTTACCCCCAGTCTGGGACGGACGCAATTAATAATTTTTTTTATAGGCCCGAGAGTAGCCAAAAGCTGGCAAATTGATACGAGAAAATAAATTTATAATAATTTTGTCCATTAATTTAAAGTTTAGATAGGATTGGTCAATTTTAGTGATATCAATTATTGTTGTGTTTTCATTAGCAAGTTAGTATGGGTTTTCTAAAAAGTTGTTTAGTTTTTCCCTCCGAAAGGTAAATCAGTAGATTGCAAGCACATTGGCAATTTCGTTAATAGCACGTTTTTTTAATTCATTATATTTATTTAGATAGGAGTTTTAAGTACTATTAAGAATATTTTGTTAAGGCGTGGTCGTAGGGCAAATTACCTAATACCAAAAACCAGTAAGAACCAGCTTTCAGCTGCCTACCCCAGGCAAGCCAATTAGGGGCTGTTGCAAAAAGGGCCATAAGAAGTGGCTCCTCCCTTAAAAGTTCCATAAGGATATTTCAAAAACGTAGTTTCATGTACATTTAGCCGATATTAGAAAAAATCACAAGTTAAAGTCAACTCCCTTTCCGAGATCACTTGTTCAATTACGACAAAGTCAATATCAGTTCCAGATTTATTCTCGAGTCTTTCAGACGTGTCGAATATTATCTTGTCTCTTGCTTTCCAAATTATCTCATATAATAGTCAGTGTTGTGTTTAATTCTTGCTTAGGTGCGGTTCTCAGTCTTAAAGTAAAGTAAAGTTTTGTGCCCAGGGGTTGAAAGGTATTTTGCTATTTGTTCACGGAAATTCTCTTAGATTTGTTTATTTTTTTTTATTTTTTTGTGTTCATTTCGTGGCAGTATTTAAACTTTATTCACCTTATGTTGGTTGTTATCATGATCTGTGCATGCTGCCGTTTGAGTAGTAGATATAAGTAATAATTTTCAGTTTAGGTTTCACTAGGGGGTTTGTTTCCCTCCTTATGAGTTTAAATTCAGTTCACACTCAACTCAGTCATCTAAGTAATTTCTTTGATTTCCGGTACGATCACGCCGGTTTTGTGGGGTCACTCCCTTTTGTTAAAACCGTTTTGTGAACAGTTTGCGACAGTTCTCTGTCTATTGAAAGTTGTTAATAAATCCCATAGTTCAAACAAATGCTAACGTTTTCATGGAGAATTTCCTGACCCAAATATCTTCAGAGAAATTAAAACTAAAGTGTTTGTGTGTGCCGCTTCGCTAGAGGAGACGTCTGAGGGTGGTTCAAAAAAGCAAGTTCTTCAGGTACAGAGATAGCAGAAGACGGCGAAAGGTAGGGGCTTTCCGTTTATCTGGGTCTTTGTATTATCAGCTGATGAAATTGAAAACATGTGAGTTTACCTAATTTTACCATAGGGATCAGAAGTTTAGAGGTAACGTAATTCAGACAATCTTACTTATGGGGATAGTTGTTATATAACAGCCTTTTGGTTGCATCCGCTCGGCAACGTAAATAAATAAAGTAAAGGCCGTTGTTATACTCCATAATTCTTTGGAACTGCGCAGGAGCAGAAGTTATACCAAAAGGCAATCTATTGAACTGAAAAAGACCCTTATGGGTACTAATTACTGTATATGGACGCGATGATGGGTGTAATATGATTTGTTGATAAGCTTGACTTAAATCTAATTTAGAAAATTCTTGTCCTCCTTCTAATTTCGCAAATATATCATCGATTCGCGGTAGCGGGTATTTATCAGTAATGATATGAGGATTAATTGTAATTTTAAAATCGCAACAAATCCTAACACCCCCATCTTTTTTACGGATAGGTACAATCGGTGTGCCCCACTGAGAAAATTCCACAGGTGAGATAACGTTATCTTGAACTAATTTTGCCAGTTCAGCTTCAACCTTTGCTTTTAATATAAATGGCAATGGTCTGGCTTTGAAAAACTTTTCCACCGCGTTTGGTTTAATGTTCAATTTCAGTTGCCACTTATTAAACGTGCCCAATCCATCTGAAATTCTGCATTTAATGTGCTTATTACATCTTCATTTACGTAATTGATCTCCTTAAACCCCATGTTATAATGCCTTATAAAATTGCGCCCCAAAAGTGCTGGCCCATCATTTTCCATAACGTAAAAATCCAAATAATTAGTTTTATTGTGAAATTTAACCTGCAAACTCAATTTACCCAATGGATGAATTTTATGACCTGAGAAATTAATTAGAGAAATATTTACATCAACTAACTCATATTTCCGAAAATACAAATTATAAATAGAAAACGGTAATACAGAAACAGCTGCTCCCGAATCTAATTCAAATTTACAATGTTTTTCCTCTACCAAAACATCAATATAAATAGGACTATCCTTTTCGTTTTTATCAGTTTTTATACAAAGAACAGGTGACATTTCGTTCATTTCGTCCAAAAAATTCATACTTTTTGTTTGAGATCTTTTACAGACAGCACTCAAGTGCCCCTTAGTATTGCAAGAATTGCAAACGTATTCTTTAAAACGACAGTTATTTGATAAATGATTTTTCCCGCAATGAAAACATTTCACCCGCGAACCACTGCTACCTGGTTGCGACCCATAAGCCGCTCCACTTCCTTGAGCTCTGCCACTGCCTGAATCACGAAATCCTCGCTGCTGATGGTAGAAGCGACCAAGATGCTCTTGCTGATGCGCAGGACTAGCTTGCATATTACCTACTTGAGGGGGGTATCTTCTAGATATCACGTGAATGTCCTGGTCCATGGGTTCACATTTTATGTGCGCTGGCGTCTCCAGGCATGCTTCTTTAATACCGGCCTGGGATGCTTCTTCTATTTGAGCTGCTTCTAACGCCTTACTAAACGTAACATCTGTCTTTAAGGCGTACAATACATTTCTCACCTTGCCTTCGCTGTATTTTGTAATAAACATGTCTGTTAACTTAGTGTCCAGCCCGTTGCCGAATTCACAATGAACGGATAATTTTTTTAGACGTACACTCCAATCTTGCACGGATTCATCAGTAAATTTATACGCATTGTAAAATTTAGCTCTTTCTACCCATACCACACACGTCCTGTTGTAATAGCTGTTTAACCATTTAACCAGGTCCTTGAACGAACATTCATCCGGGTTTTTCGGAAGACACAAATTTGTAATTAATATGTGCGCTTCATCAGCCAAACTGTACAACAACACTACCCTTTTAATTATATCGTCCGTTATATTTTTAGCGATAAAATATTGTTCTAGCCTTTTAATGAACACATTCCACTCGCCACCTTTTGGATCGAAGCATAAATTTAGATTTAAATTTTCCACGCTGGCGGCCATTTTATCAAGCTAGTATACTTTCTTTACAGCTTTCTTCACCAAATTTTAACCTCGTCGCCAGTTGATGTGTATTTACACATTGAAACAATGACACTAGTTTGGTTAAGTAATTATTTATTGGTACAACTACACTCTGTTGTACATAACAGTACACGACACATGGAACATCGAACCATCCTGAGTTGAGTCAGTCGCGCATGCATGAGAGATGGGAAAATGCGCACACGACTTTTGCTAAGCGCAAAATCCGATCCCCAATACATTACACTTTGAAACAATCCTAATTTGTCTCCATGTACGTACGTGCTTTTAAGCAGGTCTTTGTTCAAATATTGCATGTTTTGAATGTGTATGGAAAACCGCAGACCAACTGGTTTCGTCCTTCTGTGACTCATCGTACGGTGCTTTCCCCTACACACTCAAACCATGCAATTTAATCTTGCTATATATTCTGCCGCGCTCTGGACAGATATCAGCAAGTGACAACTACTTTGAGTTATTATCTAGTATTAATTAGTGGTACTGGACCGTTCGAACAACTACTCCTCGGGCAAATACCCCGCCAGGCATTGAATAATTATAGAACTAAATACAGATTTTTTGTACTACGAGACGTTTCAGACTGCTACCCCACCTAATGCAATATTTGAACAAAGACCTGCTTAAAAGCACGTACGTACATGGAGACAAATTGGGATTGTTTCAAAGCCACCTTAGGTGGGGTAGCAGTCTGAAACGTTTCGAAGTACAAAAAATCTGGATTTAGTTCTATAATTCAATGCCTGGCGGAGTATTTTCCCGAGGAGTAGTTGTTCGAACGGTCCAGTGCCACTAATTAATACCAGATAATTACTCAAAGTTTTATCTAACTTAGTGTTGTACTTGGAACATCAGCCAACTGACAAGGAAAGAATTTGACCGGTCAAAAACACAACCCTAGTTTGACTGCAATCTGCAATAGATGATCGTGGTGAACGCCACTCTTGAAAATATTAATGCATCCCTTGGCTGACATTTACTACCCAAGTACTCGAGTTCCTTAGTAAATTTCTATTGTACTGTTTTTAAAACCAAAGAGGACACAAATGAACTACTTCGATCCTGAGAAGACGTTTTTCACATAAGTACAAACCGGAGACACTAGTAAAAGAAACTTCAATTTCGGTTGGCATACTGTAAGATCCAGTTATAAAAAAATTCACTGGGAAAGGTCTTCATGGTTCAAAGATTCTATATAATTTTGAAAGTAATGAAAAACTTTACTTTCTTCATTTGAAAGATCTGCCGATGTTTTTAAACATTCCAAAATTTTTTGTTGTTGGTTTTTGACTTGCTAATAATTTATTTATAACAGTGCCATTCCATTTCGACCAAAAATTTTTTATTTGTGCATCAGGTATACCTTCTTTCATTTTCATAATTAGTCCACGAGGTTTTTCGAGCAACAATTTATTAGCAATAGCTAAAATTTGTTCACGTATCTCTGCCTTTTTGGAACATCAAAATAATTGTATGCAATGAACGCGCTTGTCAAAATATCTATATCTTTCGAAGACATTGTGTCATAATTTTTAAAATGTTACTCTCCAGCGAGGGAACATGGAGTAAAAAATCATCTATGAGGATTTGCGGAGCAATTGTAACACCAGCAATGGTGTAAAGAACTGTTCGGGACAATGTTACTGGCAAACATCCAGTTAAAAGCACCATATGTGCTAGTATTCTCCCAAATGTTTTGAATACTTCTTTTTCCTTCCTGTATCTCTGGAGTGGTAAATAGGGAACAATGCAATCCTCACCTATAAAATAGTCAACAGCAATTGATTTCCAAAACAAATTAAAAAGTTCTTTTGTTAATCCTCTCATATCAGAACCTTGCTCATTAAGGAAGTTCACATATTTTTTTTATTAAGAATATGATCGCTTGCATAAATAGATAGCATCGTGTCAACACAATTTTCACGTAGTATGAAAATATGCTCGCATCCTGCACTTAAAGGTAATGTAGGCAAATCAAAGGTAAAATTTAGATTAATATTCAGGTCTAAATCAAAACTATTGTACAGTGCAGCCACATCTGACATACAACTTCTGGTCATAGTGATTTCGTCAACTCCGATAGGTGCTGGGGTATTAGTAATTATTTCGTCCATAGAATTTACACTATTGGTTGTATTAATTTCATCAATAAAATTTATTTCATAGATTGTAGGATTCCTGCTGATAATTGTATTGGGCACAGAAGAATATCTATTAATTATTTCATCCACATAATTTCTGCTGTTGGTTCTACCATTTTCAAAATTGTTTCTGTTGATTGCAAGGTTACTGCTGATATCTTCATCAACAGAATTCCTTCTGTTGGGCACAGGATTCCTCTCAATGCTTCCATAAAAAGGAAGAACACTATTCAGTGGAATGTCTCTATTTGGTATTATTACCAAAAATCCTTGCCCGAGTCTTTTAAATAGATCTTCAGTAGAGTAGCTATGAGGATTCTAGAACACAATTAACATTGAAACTCCCATAAGAGCTGAAAAACTTGGTTACTTCCGGTCTAAGACAAGAACCTAGAGTTAGTCTGGACTACAACCTAAAATATTCAGTAAACGGTAATGGTGGAGGCGACGTTCAACTATTCTCCGTCAGATGGCGTTGTCGTCAAAATTAAAAATGTCGGCGGCGCGGCGACGCATTCAAAATTGACAATTGACAATTGACAGGTAAAAATTTGCAAATTGAAAATTAAAAAATTGAAAATTGACAGATGGCGTTGTTATCAAAATAAAGAAGAATATGTAAAAATTAAAAATGGTCGTTAGATGGTGGTACAGTGTGAACGCGCCTTTAGTTGCAGTACATTTAAAAACTGTTACAATTTCTCCAGGGCCACGGGATATATGATAACAGCATAACAGGAAGTGTTATCACCGGCAACCCATATTATTCGGTTTTAACCAAGTCTTTGAGTGAATGTTGGGTGTTTTGTGTATCTAGGCGTGGTAGTTTTTCTATAAGAAAATAGAAGGAAATGGAAGGAAATGAAAGATAGATAAGGTGAGTGTTGTAATTGTATATTTTTCCTTACATAAATGAGCTCAAACGAGGGGGTTAGTACTAACTATTTAGCCGACGCATTTCTCATTGCAAGCTTGCATTTTGTTAAAAATTTGATATACAGGGTGGCTTGGAAAATTAAATTTCAATTATTATTTTTACCGTTTTGAATTCGTCATATACAGGGGGCAGCTTATGGGTATGTGTTTATACTTTTATGGTAATTTATAACATTATTTTCATTTTACAGGCTACAGCATAGTATTTCTACTTGCTATAACTAATATTTATCGTTTGTTTTCCTCAGAAACGGTGAATTGGTATTCTCGAACCAGATAGCAAGCCCTCTACCAAAGGGATATTGGGCCATCGTAGGAATACAACAGAGCAAGTCGAAGAACCAAAACATATTGTGAGTCTAATAGAGGAAGGGCGAAACTATAAAAATGTAAGTACCTTTATAGGATTTTAAGTAATTATTTATGATGTGCGTTAACATATTATTTTTCTTACTGCCTAAACTTTTCGCCCAATTTTTATTTCAGGACTTTTATTTCTATTTACTATAACTAACATCTATTTTTGTGTTTTCCTCAGAAATGGTGAGAATTGGTATTCCTGGAACATCTTATGACTAAATGGAGAGAGAGATGGAGATAGAGGCGATTAGGACACTCTGTATGATCTTCTACGAAAGAGGAAAATGGGCTGTTGGACATTTCGAATCTGGAACGATGGTGACGTCATCAATCTTCAAGTCAGCTTCAAATGATAAGATCACATGACTCTTGCAAGTATTTTTACGCCAATTTTATGCCACCTGGTGATGCTCTTATTCTAATTTATACAATAAAAATCAATGTACTTAATCATCGAATTTATTTAATCTTACATTATGGTAATAATCCACTTACATATGAATATAAAGTGAAACAATTTCTTATTGCACAAACACAATAGGTGTTATTAAGATGACTTAAACAATACGGGATATTTTTCTCAAAATTTGGAACAGATTCACAATCTTCGGTTTCTTCAAGGTTGATTACGAGAGGGATCGATGTAGTAGTCGATGCTGGAGAGCTTCTTTCACGCATAACCACACTCTCCAAGAATTCCTTCTTTTCGCGTCCTCTTACGTACACCCTTTGTACATCGGCAGAGCACAAAAATTCTCCCAAAACATCGCCCACATGTTCGTATTTAATGTGACCACTGCTGTACCTGATACAATGATGGCTAGATTCTAAATACCTGACTTGTCGTGCTTGTTCCACAGATAAAGACGAATAATTTTTCGGCGGCCCAAATATGAAATGTGCTGTTCTCATACCATCGTTTATGGCAACTTCTTTCGCCACAAATTCGGGAATACGAAACCCTTGTATGTCTACAACTAGAAACTTCATCTTTAACTCTCTCAGTCCTTCCTTCCTTCCGGGCAATCTGCTCAATACTGACGGTTAAAATTACATTATATTCCTAACGATGCCCGTCAGAGGTTTATACTCTACTACGCAGTCGTGAATAATTATGCAGTAGGCTCGGGTATTTTCGGGAAAATTATTCGAACTTTCCAATTCCAGTTTGACATCTACGGTCGACGACTTTAGAGCTTCGTTTTGCTTGGAACAGTCAATAACAAATATTGCTTTCTTGTGGAACTCGTAATATGAGAGTAAAGGTTCAGGGTGTAATTTTCCGCGGAAACTTTTTTGAAAGTCTACGTACATTTGATACGCGTCCATGTACCGTTTTTTCCTGAAATCCATTCGCAGAGATTCATACGGATAACACTGAGTTTAAATGAAGTCTCACGTCAGTTAAATTTACGTTGTCAAAGTAATCATTATCGCCCTTCGGATTATCTTTTCTACCCGTTTGAAATGCCACAATGACATATCTGGGCCGTTCAACGTTTGTTGTAGTTTTAACAGCCCACACATCTCGGTTTGTTTCCCGCAATGCAGGTAACTCGTGAAACTCCCATCGCCTGAACGGAATCGGTATAGGTGAATCTTTCGATATTTCGTTCAAAAGCCTCAATTTCACTGAGTCATTTGGATATACGTGCTTCACACGTAACTCAATGCTAGTAATTTCAATCGATGCCGTCTTAGTACTGGCGGGAGGAATTTGAAAACAATTATCATCGGTTCTTGCTCTTATCAAGCGCAGTGTATGCTTTCCGCTAATGACCCGTCTGTAATCTTGGAAGACCCCCAACAAATAATCCAAGGGCATTCCAACTGCATAGGTCTTATCAGTATGGAGGGTTGGAATAGGGGTGTCGTCTCGGGGATAGTTCCACCCTAATACGTCATAGGGGACGCATTCGCTGGGACTGAGGGATATGCAGGTGCGTAGAGAGCTAGTTGTTCCGGGGTCTCTAATTTTATCCACTTCTTTTCCATTTAATTCGTAAGTTATAGATTCAAACAGATAAGCCCCCGAATTATTTGAAATCTTCACTTCACCCGCACCTTCCCCGCCAATTTTTAATTTTGCTTCTATATGTAAAACGGCCTCATTCAATGACACCAATACATCCTCTTGATTGATTGATATTATAATTTCATCCGAATTGCCGAAAGATTTGGTCTGGGGGTGATACGTATGTATTTCTTCCCGGACGATAGAGTCATCAAAATTTGGGTCGTTGAATATTTCTAGATTGCTTGACATGGTGCCCCAGAGACCGAAGAAACCTGATGTTTTCTAAAGTTAGAGCTGCTCTGTTGCGTCGTTGTTGTTCTTGAACTGTCTGCTAAGACTGAATCTTTCCGAAACGGTCCTGCTTTAATATACTCTGCGAAAGTTAGACCCATGATGGCTGCCTCTTCAGTTCCAATCTGATTACGACTTCTTCTCCCCGAAAATTGATTGGTTGATTGTTCTGATCGAGCAGTGTAAGCGTAATATTGTCTATACAGGTTTTGTTCACGAGCGGTAAATAAATGTGATTGGTCGGCTCAATATTTATACTATATCCTGGAGGGACTGACGGGCTGAATTCGTATATGGTGTGCGCCTGGGTGCCACCGTAGTAGGCGCCACTAGTAGTATTGCACTCTACTCTGATGGTTACAACCTTGATTATGTTGGCAAGTCGGATTCATGCAGAATATCGGGCTTTAGTTTTCGTCTGGAGAATCCCAATATGGGGCCGATGCTATCTTCACGGTCGAAATTAACGGGAAAAGCGCTTTTCAGCTGACACTGCAACGTATTGTTGTTCGCGGCCAGAGACAGAATTTTCTGATTTGGTGTGTTCGTCGGCGAGAATGACTGAATGCAAATATTTCTCGATGTCGATTATTTCATAGGAACCCGTCGGAATTTTAACAGACACTTCTGCGTTCTTATTGGTTTTCGTGTTTTTAATTGTGTAATAGAATTTATTACACCCCACATCAATGTTAGGTATAGAGTTGTAGGTATGAAATCCTATAAGAGCCAACGAATATTCAAATCTGGGGATAAGTTCAATCGGGGGATAGAAATTTGCAGACAACTGATTGCTTAGTCCCTTGAGGGTGAACGTCTGAGACATGACTGATAGAAAGACGCTTTTATTTATTTGCCAAAAATTCTAAGCACAAATGGCCGCAGTTAACGCTTCCATAATTTTGATATCTGTTGTAATTGTATAATATTTTACATCCGCGAAAATAATTAAGTAACTCGAGAGGGGGTTTGAGATCTCCAAAACTGTCAAAGTACTGCACAACTCCGTCCCGCTTCTTGTAAGCCACCCAGTGTGTCCCTCGTCCAGATTCACTGTCAAAATTAACTACTGCAGACTCGTTGCGTTTGAAGGTAGCCGGCATACCGTCACGCATAAACACACCTCTAAAATGGGGAATTTTCATTTGTTTTGCGTACTTCACGATATCTGAGTTCGTCAGAGGTTGGCGGCGATTATTGATTCCTACCGGCATTTTGATTAGTTTTTTCGCTCTTGAGAAAGAGGCCCATACCTCTTCGGTACGGTTTTAAGTATAGGCCGCTCCCCTTTTTACCCAACGCAATTGCTTCCATAGTTTTGTTGTGTCGAGATAATTCATCGAATTTCTTGGTTGCTTGTTTCGAGTCGTTAACAACCTTCGCAATGCCTGCGGCGCCCCCAGATAGAGCCCCCAATGCTGAAAGTCCCGCGAAGATGGCCGGCAAGAGAGGTAAAAAGCCCCCAGATTTCGGAATAGGTATAACTCGAGGTGTTCGAACTTTCTTCTTACCTCCGGCTTTACGTACTGCGTTCCGCGCCGCTTCTAAAGCTAATTTAACGGCATCATTAACATTTGGCGCTCTAGCATCTTTTATCGCTTGCTTAGATGCTTCTATGATTCGTCTTAAAGCGACTTTCTTTTTCTTAGTCTTTAATCGTTGTTGTTGTCTTCGCTGCTTCAAGCCCATTCCTAGTTTACGTTTAACTTTCATCGCGTTCGTGACTGCCCAAGCTGCGGCCTTTTCACCGAATTTTGAATCTTTTGCCTTCACTCGGTCCCACGCTTTATACTCGAGAATTTTGTCGGCTTTGTGTCGTTCCTCAAGATTCGCACTTTTGGAATAAGCTACGTCGTGGTCTTTACACGCTGCGTCTAAGGGATTAATACCGGTATCTCCGCGTTGAAGTCTTTTTCTCAATTTAGTACCAGGGCCACAATACTGATAACCAGGCACGTGAAGTTCAAACGGGAGCTTATTTATAAGAGCGTTTAAAACACCCTCACCTTGATAGGTTAACATAGATACTGAACCGACCACGAAGAGATATGCTCTATAAATAGATGCGTACGTGTAATGTTCGATCAGTTAATAGAAATGCGTATAATTAAGCAAACCGCTTCGCTGCCAATAAGAAATCTCGATGATGTTGCCGGATCTGTTGAATCGAAACTATCAAAGCACGGGTGTCTGCTACCAAACAGCATACGTGCTCTAATTTGCGGCCCTAGTGGATGCGGAAAAACGAACGTCCTCATAAGCCTCATTTTCGATCCTAATGGGCTGCGTTTTGAGAATGTTTACGTGTACTCGAAATAATTGAAGCAATGGAAGTATGAAATTTTGCAGAAAGTTATGTCACGTGTCAACGAAGTGAACTATTACCCCTACGAGGATAATGATGAGGTATTAGATCCATCAGAAGCGAAACCATATTCTCTGATGATATTTGATGACATCGCGTTTGTTAACCAAGCCAAAGTTTATCCATATTTTACGACAGGAAGACATTGGGAAGCATCTCATACGAGATAATGCAAACTGTATAGTTTTGTTTAAACAAGACGCTCTGAACTTGAGACATGCCTACAATGAACATGTGACGACAGACATGACATTTGACAGGTTCAAAAATATCTGTTCCGAATGCTGGAAAGATAAGTACGGTATGCTAGTCATAGTAAAAGATAATACGATTAACGAGGGAAGATACAGAAAAGGGTTCGATGGGTACATTGTAATATAAATACAAGCGGTTCAGTGATTATCAGTTCATATCAACCGATGACTCAGACCGGATCAGTTCATTAGAAGTGACCGCTCAAGAGACCAAAGAGACTGATCGAAGAGGTCGCATCAAGTGATCGCTTGAACATCATTAACTCCATTTCCATAAGGAAATCAAACTCTATTATTTATGTATTTTCCTTCAATAGTACACTTCGTACAGCTGTAATAGCCACCGTACCCTTTAACGGAAAGAACAAAGGCCTTTGCAGGAGCAACACAAATCAGAGCAGACAAATGTATATTTACCAATTGATTACTTACAGTAAAACGGTCATTAATTAAAGATTTAATTTCCTCAACAAATATTTTTAGATAATCATTCGCACTTTCTGGTTTGTGTTTACCATAATAAGCGCCCACTACATACACATTTGGTAATGCAGAATCAGAACACAGAATTGGCCAAAGAGAACTAGTAGATGATTTGGAAATTGGTAATCCATCAACGTTTATTAATAAATAGATATCGGAAGTGCACATGTTCGATTCTGTCTCTCATTAAACAAATTAACTAATGCTCGCTTTAAACCGAAATGACAGTAGCTTCCAGCAGCACCCATTTGTATTATCTCTGAATTTCTTGGGGTTTCAGCAGTGTGCGCGAATCTTTCGGCAGTTTAAGATTTGTGTGCTGTTGTAATATAACTAGCAGAGCTGATAACGCATTTTGGTTTATATTATATGAAACTGACCACTGTTGCAATGCTTTGGAGACCGAAACATTTGATTCGATAGCACTATCTTTTGGTTGTCGTTGGTCATAAATAATTTCACTTTCATTATCACTTATTACGTCCAAACATATATCTGTCCAAGCGTCTGATATTCCACTGACATTGTTTACCGATAAGCTTTCACTTGAGGAAGTAGACGGTAAAGCTTCAATTGCATTCATCTGTAAGTCGTGAGAGTCATCCCGAGTACTGTCCAATTTATACTGATTTTCTATTTGACATTTTATTTCTTCTATTTCTGCACTAGTAATATTACTCATTATACGTCTTTGATGTCTACTGCTGTAAAATTTGCGACCCTTGGCTTTTAATGAGGGTTTGGAGTACATTATTAGGGTAAACAAAACAAACCAAACACAAATGTAACTTACACCAGGTTTGTTTAAACATTATTTCCCGCTGATGTATATTAGCGGGAAACAATAAATGTCAACAGGAGATTTAGGAAGCTTTCTAGGTTACACCGTAAAAACCAAAAGTAACTTACCTCGCTTTGCGATGCCGATGCCATTGTTCACTTTACAAACATACAAGATTAACTGCACAGATTAGTAACTATTAACAAATACTGTATTATTTATAGTATTTGTATTAACTGCCCCACTAACCTCAACGTCTATTTGAAAGTTGAAACGTTCAAACTGTCAGTTGTCAGTAACAAATGGCAACCAACACTGCAAATTGGAATGTCCTGTCGAATACCCATTACTACCAACATAATATTTTCCTGAAGTTTTTATTTAGTTTTTCGGATTTCAGAAACAAGATGGATTTATTATTTAGTTTTATAAGAAGTTGCATAAAATAAATCATAGTAAGGATAATAACCAAGAACAAAAACACCACAAGAAAGTAAAAACTGAATTTCTCCTACGTTTGACAGAAGGTTGAGTACCTACATCATCAAGCATGCCTACATACCGCCAATGATCTATTTTACACATAAACAAAAGAATAAACATTATTTTTTAAGCAAAATTGCAGGAAATAAAAACCGCAAAAAATATGTTCCGGAAAGATGGCATACATGTTTATAACCAGACATTACAGATTTAATGTGTATGAAATATCAATTTTGTAATATTTTAAAGTTGAGCTTACAGAAACATTTATGAAATATCTTCATTGAAATGTTATATAAATGGAACATGTGGAATATATTTGAAACATTTCTGACATGTACTGTGCTGTGTGGGTAGTTCCTTCCAAATTTTCAGTATTTTTTATAAAAACATTTTCAAACCAACTGGAAAATTGTAATGGCTCCAACCACATCTTCAGAGCCATTTTGGCACCAGTTTGAATAAAGGTGTAAGCCTTGATAATTAACATGAAAAGGTAGGTATTCTCCTATTGCATTGCAACAAACTAGCACAGTATACGTTGATTTTGTCACACTCCCTACAACTTTGTGGGGATTGCTAGATACTCTACGACATAAAATTTTCTGTATTCCAACTTCCGTTTGAAAACCTGATTCGCCACAATGAAAGATATTTTGTGGCCTGTTTTGTAAGTTATGGCGTTCAATGGTTTCTTTTAGCTTTCTGTTGAAGTCCTTTAACACTTCTTCAGAACAGGCTTGCGCTCTATTCTTGGGCAGATTTTGAGCAATTCTACGGCTTAGGCGATCCTCCCAACGATTTTCAAACCCCGTAATCCAGTCTTTCCCTGGTAGGCTATTTTTAAATGGATTTTGTCTATCGAGGGTTTTGAGATAATATTGTACACATGTTTGTAACTGAAATCTGTCTAACCCAAACCCCCAGTCTGCTAATTTAATAAGCGCATGCACTATTAACTGCTCTTCCTCATGGGTTAGTACGGTGGACCTTCCGACAGTTTTACATTTGTAATTTTTTACGTGATTCAACAACGTAGTGCGATTAATGCCAAAAAGATCGGCAGCTCGTTTGATGCTCATGCCATTCCTTACACACTGCACAGCAGATCGCATACTTTCTTCCGAATAGGTTTTATAAGCTCTCTGCACAGCAGATCGCATACTTTCTTCCGAATAGGTTTTATAAGCTCTCTTTTTTGATTGCGACATACTAAACAGAAAGAAAAAAATCACTGAATTGACATAACACAAGAGGGTAAGGTTGGCACCAGTGTCAATCATAACCTCAATGTACTATTTATAAATTATTTTTAACTACTTTGAAATGTGCCGGGATACCTTGATGCCTTCGTCAATATTGATGTAAAACTACTTACCTTGCATGACAAATGTTAGAACTTGTTAAAATATTGTTCACAAACGAAGTTACGTGACCATGCGGAAACCGGTATTTCAAAACAACACATTTAAAGGCGTGCAGTAACCGATACGGTAGGCGCAACACAACTTTCAACTATTCCAACTAGATGGCGGGACCGTAAATCAATTTTTAGTAATGTTAAATTCGCACTCTGCTTGAAAACACTACCAGATAGGCGGGATTTTTGAAAAGGTGTCAATGTTACCCCGCTGTCAATGTTACCCGGCGTTACTACTACCAGGTTGTGCAGGAGTTTTTTAGAACGCCTTTTAGGCTATTTCGGGAATTACCTAGATAATTTATATTAACTGTTTGCTATTAAAAGTGTTTCTTTTGTTTTTAATCTATTTTTCTAAAAGTTTATGTTGACTGATGCTCTTGATCTACAAACAGTCTATTTTTGATAGAAGTTGTAAGTGGTTAAGAGCGATCAAGATGGCGAAAATGTTAGTATTGTTTTTTGTGCTAGTAAACCAATATTCTGTGTAATTTTTGCCTCTTATTTACGGTCCTTCGAGTGGAGTTTGGTGTAACAAACATTGGTCCTAACGAGCCGGATGTGGTGAAAAATTTTTGTGTTGTTCAACCGTGAAAAGTCGGGTTAATGAACAAAAGAAAAGGTGTAATTTTGAGGGTAGATTGCATTCTACTACAGGTGGCTCAAACAGCCAAAGAAGATGAAACAAAGCTTTTGGACTTTCAAGTGCGCTATCAAAGTTCACATGAGTTGGTGAATCTGTTCCAGGCTTATCATGATGAAATTTTGTTGTTGTGTAGTCAATGAACTGCATGCTCAGCACAAGATGCGACTGGAATTTGACAGCGTGCAGTACTCAGTAAAAATGATTTACAGAGAATTAAACCCCCCAGTTGCATCCAGTGATCATAAACTTCATAACAGTGTGGATGATCGTTCTTCAAATCGGTCGGGTGCAAGTGGTGTAGAGAGAAGGTATTCTTCTACCAAACACTGATATTATTGTGTTCTATGTGCGTAATTTAAAAAGCATTTAATATTATAATGTTCTACCAAAACCACCAATCAGGTCTCAGAATGTCGAACTGTTAGAATAATACTTTCCAGAAGCAGTTTTTCGAGAAGTGCGTCGTCTCCTCGTCTGTGATTGTTTATCGTTTAAGTGATTATTTACCCACTTCATTCAAAAGTGAATGATACTGAGATCCCACAAGTAACAAAATACTCTATTACTGCTAATTGCGTTTGCAACTAACGAAGTACTTAAATGAGAGTATAACGTATAATAATGATGACGTTTCGCGTGCCCTTAATATTTATTTTAGCAGCACGCTAGTGTGCCTGCAGTCATGGCGTTCAGAAAATGCGGCGAGTAAGGGGACGTTAATGGGCTCCTGTATTATTTTTGTAGCACATTTGCACGAAGTTGTTAAGGCATATTATTTGTTTAACTACAATTCTGCAGAATCTGCAATAAAATTAAATTAAATGAACCAACAGTGATCGAGAGTCATGCAAGTGCCGGCAACAAATATAAGAGGGACACATCGATGTGCACCTTATCACTTTGTTTAGAGAAGGTAAATTGAGCTCGATTCTGTTGTATGTAATTCGGTCATCTGGGAACTCTCCATCGAAGATTCCGGAAATTACTTCATGGGACAGTGATGTTGATCCAGGTCCGTCTAAGCGCAGGTAACATTTTTACATGTAACTAGGGTAATCAAGCTGCAGTTAAAGAAATAGTTAACTGCAGAAAATGTGTTTTATTTTCGTATATCATATTTTCAAAATTATTTATTTTTAAGGAAAATCACCTCAAATCCCAAAGCAAGTACTTCAGAAACTGAAACATATTCAGCAGTTGAAATTCCTTCTTCTGTCACTCTTACAGCAGATAGTAGCAGTGATGAAGATTAAGAAGTATCTACCAGGGACTTAGAAAAACAGTAAGTGCGTAACGTAATTTGAAATATAATTCAATAATTATAATTGTTTTAGGACCTTATGGCCTGATTGAGGGTGTTGAATCGTTGCCTTCTTCCTCCAGCACAATGACTGCCTCTGAAACTGAAGAGCAAGTATTGTCAGCAAAAGACACAAAAGGTGAAAAACAAGACCTACCATTTGATAAGCTCAGAACTGAGTTTCGAGGAAGGCTCTCTCTTATAAAAACTTCCAAAAAAGGTACATTTGAAGTCGCTCATAATGTACATTACAGTTCTTATCAGCAAGATTTTGTAATCGTCTACTTCTTTGGATTTCAAGAAATGTCACAGCTAAAAGATTTTAATATTTTTTCTAGGTAAAATAGAAAAAAAATTATTGGTGATGTCACAAGTGATGACTTAGCAACTCCAGGGAGAGCAAAGAAATATTACAACAAAACCAAGAATAGTGTTTTGGAACAGAGGTACAAAATTAAAAATTTGCAACAGATTGTAAGGCGGCTTCGTTCTAGAGTAACCAATATGAATGCATTAGTAAAGTTATTGAAACAGAAACTACTCCTATCAGAATATTCAGAAGCTACAGTTATGGTAAGACGTAAGACACATTTTTCTGAATTGTTGAACCATATACCCATGGAGTTGTTGAACACTCTGCAATTTTTGTTATATTTCAAGTATATTCTGATTTGAAATTTCAAACAGCTACAAACTTGGTAAATACAGTTCTCGTTTTGCATTATTTATACTTTTTTGTTTTAAACAGCATCCTGTATATTCTAATGCTATTCAATTTATGCTTGGAATTTCCACCTTCTAGTTATATATGATAAAGTAGTGTTTTGAGTTATTAAGGAACGTTCTCACAACTAGTTCGTTAAAATTTCGCAGCCTAATAATGGCAACAAAAGCACGCACGGGCTTGTCCGATGTTACAGGATGTCGTACAGTGAATGGTTGTATACGTTGCGAGTAAACACCCATTAAAACACCCTTTATGAATTTTCTCTCAGGTCTGTCACAATAATAATTCGCTTTGAACGATGAAATAAGTGAAGATATATTACGATATTTTAAAGACTTAGTATAGTGCAACCTCGCTAATCCAAAGCGCGACCCAAAAAACATTGCTATAATTTGAAGAAAAATTCAAAAACCTCGATAATCTTATTGGACTTTTTCTTTAGGACAAAGATTTTTTAAACATTTTTTTAGCACTTTAATAAGTCCTAAGAAAACGTACCTTCAAGGTGGTATGCCACTTTTGTAACATCCTGAATAACTACTTGTAACTTCACGTTTGTATATTAAATAACAAGAACGAGAAAATCGCAGATTGTTCAACAATGAAGTGTACACAGTGTACTACCGGTATAGGAAATTAAAAATAAGTAAATATAAGGTGTACGATAAAGTATTTTTATAAAGTTTATAATGAAATCTTACATATTTTTTGTTCTTGCAGGGTTGTTTACCTTAAAAATCCAAAGAGCTCTTCAACAGGTTGTTGAAAGGGCCGCAGAAGCAAAAGTACACTCCAGCTGTACGTGCTTTTGCCCTGACACTTAACTTTTACTCGCCAAGAGCCTATAGCTTTGTCGGTGATACTTTTAGCAAATCGCTTCCACATCCAGCTAGGATAAGTAAGTGGTATAAAACTGTAAATGGGGCACCAGGATTTAGCGAAGAATCACTTTTCACTTTAAAAAGAATGGTTGCAAAGCAAGCTTTGCAGGGAAGATCAGTTTTATGTAATTTGGTATTGGACGAGATGGCAATTATTATAGGTAGAATGGACAGGAAAAAAGTCTCTGGATATGTTAATTTTGGAACTAAGCTTCAACCTGATGGTCTTCCAGTAACAAAAGAAGTTCTCGTATATATGGTTGTTTGTTTAAATAGTTCTTGGAAGATACCTGTTGGATATTTTTTCTTGGCTGGTCTCTCTGGAAGCGAGAAGGCTGCATTGTCTGTCAGATGCTTGGAATTTCTCCATAAGAGTGAAGTGATAATTACCTCACTAGCATCTGATGGTGCTGCAGCAAATTTCGTTATGGCAGCAAAATTAGAGGCTAATTTTACAGACCCTGAAAATTTGAAAATCTCGTTTCCCCATCCTCTGCCAAATAAAAAGATCTTCATATTTCCAGATCCTTGTCATATGATCAAACTTGTGAGAAACTGTTTTGAGTCTCAGAAGATTTTAGGAGACCTTCAAGGAAATATAATCAACTGGTCCTACCTAACTAAATTAGTTGAGCTTCAAAATATCGGGGGATTGCATCTTGCCACTAAAATTCGAAATAGACATTTACAGCGAACAAAGGAGAAAATGAAGGTACGAATTGCTGTGCAGACTTTAAGGAAAAGTGTGGCAGATGCTTTGCTGTATGTGTCTCACGATTTGCAGCTGCCTCAGTTTCAAAATGTTGAAGGAACATGCGGATATTTGCAAACATTGTACTACCTATTTGATATTTTAAATTCCCGAAATTTATTTGCGAAATATGTGTATAAAAGTGGATTATCCTGCAAAACTGCTCCAACATTCTTTAACTGCTTGGAGAATGCAAGAAAATATATCCTAAATCTAACACTGGGTGATAGTAAAATTTAGGAAAGTACAAGAAAGACGGGTTTTTTAGGGCTGCTGATATGTATAGAAAGTTTAAAGGACATATAAATTGTATGTTGTCGAAATAAAACTTTTAAAATATGTCCTATCATATAAACTTTCCCAAGATCACCTGGAACTTTTCTTTGGGGCAATAAGAAATCGAGGTGGCCACAATAATAATCCCACAACACGACTCTTCGAAGCTGCATATAAACGTTTGATTGTGCATTCCCAAGTGAAAGTTGGAGAGTCCCGGAATGTAGTAAATTTAGATGCAACCACAATTTTCCATTGTGGGAGTGGTTCTATTACTACAAATAATAAAGGAGAATATCTGTTACAAACTGGGGAATATGACACATTACAGAAAAACATTAATAATGACTTTTGTAAACATAGCTTTCTTTTTTCTTCAGCATATCATTTAACTGACTATGCAGAAGATGTAGTATCTTACATTGCAAGTGTGTTACTATGTATTTACTTTCTTCCTACAGATGTAAACGTAAATCTTCACACCTTCCTTAATTATTTCAATGTTTTAAAATGAGATAATTTTTATGCCAACTTAATTTTTTTGAACTTTAGGCAGGGAAAGCCTGAAGAGTCAGGAATTTGATCTAAATTTAAAAGTGGAACAATGTATTAACCATTACCAAGACCAGACAATGAATAGGGGAATTGGGAACCTTCCAATGTATGGCAATATTGATGTTATCTCGTGCTTAGTGAGCTGTTCGCTAACAGTGTTCAAGCAATATGTTTACATAAAAAGGATAGTACATTCATCAGCAGTTTGCGAACAATAAATATCTCTTGAGTGGTTCATACAGTTTAACCACTTGAGCAAAGCAAGTACATGAACAAACCCTTTGATGTTACTGGTTCTAAAATGAAGACTGCGATCTGCAGATTGCTTGCAAGCTGTTTTGTTTTCGTTGTCTACATTTTAATTACTAACGGACAATCGAGGCTTTATGATCGAGAAAGACATAAAAAAACAAGGTTGAAAGTGTTTCATAAGATTGAAATTATCCTCAAAATACCCATATTTCTGTAAGTTTTTATTATGAGTGAAATATGCTAAACTTGTTCTTGAGAATAATTACCTACCTAATCGATGTTTCAGAATTTTCGAAGAATTTTTATATTTCTGTCATAGGCTGATATTTGAATTATGTATATGTCCCTGACTTCTGCAAAATATATTATTTACGTCTTATTTGTTGTGAATTGTACTTTTAATAAATGTGTCTACTGCAATTATGTATTTGTGTTCTTTAATTATACATGCTTTATTCGAAATGTTATAATCAATAGGCAAATAAATTTGTTAATTATAAATCGTAGTCTTTTGAAATAAATATGGTCGTGGGTTTCGTCAGCTGTAACAAATAGGTACCCATAGATTTTTTCAGGCACAAAAAGGTAAGAGGTAAGTAAGTACATAAGTGCGTTGATTGAGAAGGACTTCTCAATCAACAATAAGTG
Source organism: Xestobium rufovillosum (assembly GCA_963966045.1). Classification (NCBI taxonomy): domain Eukaryota; kingdom Metazoa; phylum Arthropoda; class Insecta; order Coleoptera; family Ptinidae; genus Xestobium; species Xestobium rufovillosum. Next base: position 6,323,043 of record OZ014498.1, on the reverse strand, counting down.
TTAGCATCATTTGGCTTTCCCACCCACTTTACACTAATGCATTTTAAACATAGGTACTGTATATACTATAAAATTATTGCTTGAAAATATATTTTGTGAAAATACTCCCTAATCGTTATCCATAGATTAGGGAATATGCATGTTTTATTGATGAAATCTGAAAATTGCATTGTAAATATTTGCTGCTTTAGCATCCCCAAATTGCTCAATGATTAATAGTTTGATGGAAATAATTACTACATTTATTTATTTTTCATTATTTTCTTTACCAATTGAACCCTAAAACAGCGCGCCAACGGGTCTGATGAAAATAATAACAAACAACGCTACCCGCGACCCGCTGGCCTACGAACGTGTAGGCTTCAAAACAAAATCAGCTGTTCCATAAGGACGCTAGGTCTATTCTAGACGTCTTTGGATGGAATACTGTCTCCTGCCTTTCGCTAAAGTTGCTGATCTTACGAAAAAATTTAAGTTCATGCCACCTGTTGATGTGACTTTCATTAAAACATTGTTCAGACAATTGAATAATGCTGTATTATTCAGAAACGAACAAAAAAGTTGAAAAAGGGAAAATAATTAGTTGAGTAGTTTAGTTGCAAAAATGATTTTGTTTGTTTTCTTGGAATTATGTAAGGTTCATTTTCATCCCAAAGGACGTCTATTCTGTTAGAACATTTTTGGAATATTTGTTAAGTTTACTCAAATAATTAAATAAAAATGTCCCATTAGCAATTGTTTGTTTATTATTTAATAACCTTAGAGAAAACTGTGTGAAACAAAATACTTAAACAGAATAAAGAAGATTACACGAGCCAAGTACAAATATCCATAAAATCACATGGTCAATTTTAAAAACGCAATTCTCGGAAGATTAGTTTTACTCTGTTAGAACACTGTAATACTCGACCCACGAAATGCAAACTATGTCAGTTTTGGGTACTGTGTATTACTGTGAAGTGCGTCCTTGCTATGGACTCTATCCCAGATATAAAGTGGAAATGATCGACGTCCCAAATGTGTGTGGCCAAATTCTCTCAGTGTCCGTAAATGCTCTGCAATGGAATTATCTAAAGGGCCTTCGTTACACTCAATCAGGAGACATTGATGTCTTATTGGGGGCAGATGTACTTGGGCAATTAATTCGACCAGGAATAAAACGGGAGTTTTCTCCAGGTGAACCGCAGGCTATAAGCACATTATTTGGTTGGGTACTAATGGGCAAAGTTGATGTGTGTTCGTTGGAGTCAAGTGTCAAAACTTTCCATACTCTTGCTGAATTGGATGTGTCCCTCAAGAGGTTCTGGGAGTTGGAAGAGGTCCCCAAATTTGAGTTCAGAAGATTCTCTGTGTGAGGGGATATTTTAGAGGAATTGTCATCGAGAGGAGTCTGGTAGAGCATTGTGAGTCATTCAATATGACTAGAGACCAGATTCTAGGTAAAATGCCTTTTGGTCTAGAATTAAGGCACATCAATGAAAGTTGTATATATGTACGATTCGCGTAAGAATAAGGGTTTATACACATTTTTTAGGTCCTAAAGTCCTAAATTGACTGTCCTTGACCTAAATTGACTAGATGTGTCTTAAACATAAATATTTTCCTACTTAGTGTCTTATTATCCCACTTTACCTCCAGTTTTGAAAAAAATGAATGTTGCAATTTACTAAACGGCAATTCTGTAAATAACTCCGATAATGATTTCTCAATTTTTAAATATATGTGCCTATTACAGCTTGTGATGTGGAGAGGTCATTCTCTGTACTAAGGCCTCTTGCACACGAACGGTCAATCCACCGACCGGCTATTTCACCGACCGGCAAAAAAAACGGAAAAATTATTATACGAACGTTCAAATACAATTTAACACACCCACCGGGTATTCTGCCGACCGGCCGCCGGTCAAAATAAAATGGTCACGGCGGTCGGTAAATTAACCGACGCATTTGTTTCAATACTGAGGCCTCTTGCACACGAACGGTCAATCCACCGACCGGCTATTTCACCGACCGGCAAAAAAAAACGGAAAAATTATTATACGTACGTTCAAATACAATTTAACACACCCACCGGTGCCGAGTATTCTGCCGACCGGCTGCCGGTGAAAATAAAAAAATGTCCACGGCAAACACACGGTCTCCGGTCGGTAAATTAACCGACGCATTTTTTTCAATACATGCAAGTCTATGCATGTTCACGATCTGTTATTTTCCCGTCGCCGGCCGTCCTCGTGCACAGAGTCGCGCAGATATCTCAGTGTCATTTTCGCTTCACACGTGCATGATGCTAGTTTAAAAATGGAAAATTTAGATATTGAAGAGTTCATTTGTGCAGTTGAAGAAAGGCCGGTGATATGGGACAAGACTAGTGAAGTATTTAAAGACAGAAATAAAACTAGAGCAGCCTGGGAAGATATGTTCAACATATTTATTGATAATTATCAACAACTGACAAATGCACGAAAGTATCTTGAATAATAATGGCGAAGCTCCGTCTACGTCGCAAGACAGTACGACTCTGCCAACTGATAGAAATCAAGTGCCCGACCGGTCGCTGGTACTGTGTGTAAAATTAATCCCGTTTTTTTGCCGGTCGGTAGATTGACCGTTCGTGTGCAAGAGGCCTAAGGTGACAAAATGATTCTTAAGTAAAGTTGCAGTAAATTCAAACTTTTATTTTTTTATCCATGTGAATTTTTTCAGTTTGTTCCTCTGTCCAATTACAAAAATGTCAAAGGCTGCCTTTTTATTTTGCAGTAATCTTGTTGATTATTTTTTATTTTAGTTTACCAGCCGTGTAAATTTAACGTTGTTGAAGATTTGTCATTTGCTCATTTGTTTGTTGCAAATAATAATAATCAATCTTGTGTTGACCCTTGTGGTCTGGCGGTAAATTGCTTATTTAAGTGTGAAGGAGTTTAAGATTGAATCTTTTAATTCGTATAAAGCTTTTTACGTCGCCTTGTGTTTTTGTCTCGAGTACCGTTTTTGCCTGCAAAGAGAAAATGTCCAGTTCTTGTACCGTCTGCAATATAAAAATTCTTAATAAAAGGAAGATAATAAAATGTGGAGAAAAGATATGTACCAGGGTATGTCACACGGATTGTGTCCCACGTGAGTTGGAGACTGATAACTGTAGCAGCCCGCCATCGCTATTTGAACTGTTACGTGAAATCCATAAATTAACTGCACTCAATCAAGATATGGCTGACTCAATCGAGAACTGTCATAATAAATTAGATGATAATAATAATCTTGTAAAGAGTTTGGACAAGAAGTTGGATGAGCGTTTTGCCGAAATTGAAGGTTTGTCTGTGAGGTGTAAGAAGCTGGAGAAAGAGAACGAAAGACTGAGGGAAGATCTGAATGATCAGGAGCAGTACTCGAGGACGAATTGTCTAGAGATAGTGGGAGTGCCGGATGTTGGAGAGGAGCAAGTATTGACCACAGTTATGGCTGTCGGGCGTGCAGTGAATGTTTCTCTGGCTTCTGGAGACATAGATTGCTGTCATCGTTTGAAGGGACGGAGCCATGAGGAAAACAGTAGAATTATAGTAAAGTTCGTGTCAAGGATGAGGAAGGATGAATTTATGAGGGGAAGGAGAGTGAAGAGAAATCTGACTGTGCATGACATCGGTTTAGAGTGGAAATCTGTGGTGGATATTAATAAGCCAGTGTACTTTAATGAGTCGTTAACAAGAGCCAACCGTGCGTTATTCGCTAAGTGCCGTGAGTATCGAAAAGCTAAAAATGTCAAATACCTTTGGACGAGGAATGGGAAGATTATGATGCGGATGACAGATAAGTCAAACATATATTATATAAAATGTCTTGCTGACCTGAATGATGTCCATTAGACAAAAATGTAATCAATTTAAGATAATTTATGAGTCTGTTCAGAGTTTGAGTTTGAAACTGTGTATTTTTATATTTAGTCTGTTTTTCTGTAGTTGTGATTTTTCAATTTTGGCAGAGGCTTGGTTCGCCATGTTTAAATGTGGCGAATTGTTTGACGATGGATGTTCTGTTTGTAAAAATAATGTCGATTTTGTTGTTGCGGGTAAACGTATTGGTTGTGGGTTGTTTATGGGTGTTGGGTCATGTATTATGATTTACTGATCTGACGTGGTTGAGATTTGGGGATATTCATTTTTGCGAAGTGACAGAGCACACAGGGGAGGTGGTGTGGGTGTCTATATGAAAAACTGTTATACTGCAAATATTATATCATTTGATTTTCCTGTTGACGTTCAGTTTGAGCAAATTTGGTTGAGGCTTAAAGTAAATAGTAAGAAAGTTGTACTAGGCATTGTGTACAGGCCACCTAATACGAATTGTGTTGCTTTTGTTGATATGCTGGACACAATAATTTCAGTGCTTTTGCCAACGTCGGACATCTTGCTATGTATGGGTGATGTTAATGTGAATTTATTGAGTGGTAGTAATCCTCTGGATAGATGTTTTAATGCGTATGGTTTTACCCAGTTAATTCGCGATCCAACTCGGATTGCTTGTGAATCGCTTACTTTACTGGATCCTATTTACATCAGTGATGATAGCACTGTGATTGGTGCTGTAGTTGTGAATGCCGACTCTATTTCTGACCACCATTTGGTTTATTGTAAGCTCAATTTAGTTTCTACGAAATTTTCTCCTGTAGTAGTAACGTACAGGGACTTCAAGAACTTTGACTTACGTAATTTTAGAAATGATTTGGAAAGCTTGGATTGGTTTTCTCTGATACGCGAGGAGGTTATTGATGCTAAAATTAATATGTTTACTGAATTTATTACTCAAACTTTTCAGCGTCATGTTCCTTTCGAAGTGTTAGGGTGACGCGACCTAAGTCCCCATGGTTCACACCAGCCATGAAGCTCATGCAGAATTCGAGAAACGATGCACTCCGTAAATATAAGACAACAAAAAGTCGGGCTGATTGGATGAACTACCAAAGGCTTCGAAATTTGGTTGTGTGGTCTATTAGGAGCGAGAAACGGGCATATCTCAATAATATGCTTCGCGTGGAGGGGAACAGTCGTAGATTGTGGAATAATTTAAAAAATCTGAACGTAAAAACTAGTAAAAACCGTAATGTTCCATTATCCTTGGCTGATCCGGAAGCCATAAATAGTTTTTTTTCGGTAGCGTGGTGCAGCCAAATTTAGATGATTGCCGGGATACAATTGACTTTTACGATGGAAATCTATTCAATTCTGATAATAAATTCTCTTTTGTTCTGACTAGTGTGGAGGAGGTTCATGATATTATATTCAGTTTAAAATCATCTTCTTGTGGAATGGATGATATAACCGTCAATATGTTAATGTACTGCAGCCCGTTCATTGACAAATATATTACCCATATTTTGAATTCTTGTTTCATTGCAAGTTATTTTCCGGATGCATGGAAGCAGGCTGTGGTTGTCCCCCTTCCTAAAATTTCTAATCCACGTAATCTATCTGATCTTCGTCCTATAAGTTTACTATCAACCTTGTCTAAGATATTTGAGAAAATTATTTTTAGGCAGATGTTTGTTTATGTCTCTGATCACAATCTGCTTCCTCTCCGACAATCTGGATTTAGGAAATCTCATAGCACGGTGTCAGCTGTTTCAGATGTTTTAAATTCTGTAATTAGTGCTACTGATGCTGGATTGGTGTCTGCTCTTGTTTTACTTGACTATTCAAAAGCCTTTGACACCATCAGCCATGAGGTTATGGTGTCCAAACTTAAGTTTTATGGTTTTGAGCAGTCAGCTTCGGTTCTCCTTCAGTCTTACCTGCGGAATCGTTCTCAACGAGTAAAAGTTAATAATATATTATCTACTTCCACGCTTCTGCCTTCTGGGGTACCACAGGGTTCAGTCTTGGGTCCTCTTTTATTTATTATTTACACGGCAGATTTGCTAAATTCTATTGCTAATGATAATTGCCACTTACATGCTTATGCCGATGATATACAATTATTATATAAATTTCATTTAGATGATTATAGACAGGCATTTTTTAACATTAACTCGGATCTAGATATACTACAACAATTATCGAAAGCTCATAATTTAAAACTAAATTCAGCTAAGTCACATGTAATTTTATTTGGAAGCAAAAAGAAATTGTTATATCTTAAGCCTTTATTTCTTGTTCATATTGAAGCTGTACCTCTTCCTGTTGTCGATAGTTGCAAGAACCTGGGTATCACTATCGATAGCGGCTTGAAGTTTTCAGGGCATATTGATACTTTAATTCAGAGAGCCTATATGTCCCTTAAGCTGTTATACGTTGACAAAGATATATTGAATGCCAACTTAAAAAAAACTTTAACTGAGTCTTTAGTGTTATCCCATTTCAATTATTGTGACTTTGTCTATGGACCGTGCTTGGACTATGTTGATTCACAGCGAGTTCAGCGGGTTCAGAATTCATGTTGTCGCCTAATTTTCAATCTACGAAAGTATGACCACATATCGGAAGAGTTTAAAAGATTGGAATGGCTTAGTATGTTTAACAGGTGGAGGCACCATCTGGCTGTGTTTGTACATTCAATTATAAGTGGTGGTAGTCCTGCCTATTTGGCGAACTTGTTGGCCTTAAGAAGTACCTACGTTACATAATGTGAATATAAGACACACACATTTACTTCATATGCCCAGACATCGTACATCTTTTTTTCGCACGTGTTTTGTGTACAATGCTGTCCACGTTTTCGGTGACTTGCCTTTGGAATTGAAATCTTTGAGTGTCAATAGATTTAAATCGTCCAGTAAAAAACATTTCCTCGAACTTCAGTTGACTCAAAATTAATTGATATTACTTATGTATGTAGTTTATTTTATTTGTAGGGTTTGTGTGCAGCCCAGTGACTCAGTTTGCTTTTGTTAAGGTATTAATATAATTTTTGATTGAACTTTGTCCTTGAGTGCGTGCTTGCGGATGCTGTGGTGTGCCGGTTTTGATCTGTTGTTTAGTGTATGTTTGATTATATTTGGGGTTGAGTGGCAGAATAGCCTAAGGCTAAACTTCGCCCTAATATTGAATACTTATATTTTTTATGTCAACGTATTATGGGAATAAAGTCGATTTATTATTATTATTATTATTATTAATAAAACAATTCATTAAAATTTCTTTTTTGCGTCCTAACTTAGGATGTGTCGTATTTTTATGACATATTTTTCATGTTTCAGGACCTATTTTAGGGTCCTATTTTGCAACTTTCAAGGTCCTAAAAATCCGGTCTCTAAATATGACAGTTTGTAGATTTCTTTAGAGCTACAGTTAAAACGGAAACCTACTCGTTATGATCAGTATAAAGAGTTTATGTTAGATTACTTGAATCAAGGCCACATGTCTGTCTGTGATACCCAATTCTAAACGTGGTGTAGGAAAATACTACCCCCCTCATCATTACGTGGTGAAACCAGACAGCACTAGCACTAAATTACGTGTCGTATTTAATGCTTCTGCGATAACTTCAAATGGTGTTTCCTTGAATGACGTTTTATTCACAGGCCCAAAGTTACAAAAGAATATTTCTTCAATGTTGCTTATATGCTCATGTTTCGTTTACACAACATAGTATTTACAGCTGATGTGCGCCAGATGTATCGGCAAATCTCAATAGTCGACCACCATCGTGATTACCAGAGAATTATGTGGAGGTTCTCATCCGATTAGCCTCTTGAAGAGTGTCACTTAAATACTGTGACGTATGGTATAAATTCTAGTCCCTATCTTGCAATACGCACATTACTTCGTTTGGCGGAAGATTGTTCTTTTAAATATCCACCAGCGACTCAGGTGTCGCAAAGAGCCGTATACGTGGATGATGTGTTACGTTTGAAATTTACCCTAACACCTGGTTAATTATTTGGAGCTTTTACTTAGATACTTTTCATGTGCTCTGATTTTCCTATAAATATTTCTGTAGGTACTTTCATTGTTGACCTTCTTGGCTGTTTATTTCCGATCTGCGTCTGTCCCTGGTTTTTGATTTCTTCCCCAAGTCTCTGGTTTGGTAATTTTAACAGCTTTCTACCTAGAATATTTCACTCTCAGTTCTGGAGTTTGCTCCACTTACCTTTTTGTTTCTATTTTTCGTATTTCGGCTGTTGTGTTTATGTTCCTTTATTCTGTGCTTTCATTCTTGTCACCTGGACTATGCCGGCGAAAATCTCTCGTTAGTTAGGCTGAATGTTGCTTATCCTTGATAGTTTCAGTCTTCTGAATTTGTTTAAGAAGATTTATTGTCATAACTTTGTTATTTAGGCATCTATTTATGATCCCCCTTGTCAGGATATTTTATGTTAGTTCGCTTCTGTCACTGTCATCCTTTCTACGTGTTCGGAGGGTCAGTGGCGTGCCGATCAGATTTTCCTTTTCATCTTGAGTCTTTGGTTCCTTACGTCTCTTATACTTTATTCTTTCGTCTCGCAATGTCTCTAGAGGGTGTCTATTATCATTATCTTCTTTTATTTCGGGTCGGTAAGTCTTCTTTAGCCTCCTTCTATTCGGTTTATTGCGCCCCATTCATTGACGCTATTGAAATTTTTGAGTTTCTAGGGGAAATTTGGGTACTTGTAATTTTCATGGCACCGACTCGCACTATCTTCTCGGTGCGCGCTTTTTTTGATTTCCGATTGTCTTTCTCATGCTGTGCTTCGACGTGTAGTGTAGGGTAATTTGGAGAGTTTTGGCAATTTTTGATTGTGCTAGCCTTTTCGTTGGGATTTTCTCCAATCACCTATTTTGGGACCTCCATTGATAGTTATTTTTGAATTGGAATCTGTCGGGGTTTGCTTAAAGAGTGGACTGTATGGGTTTCTTGAAGGTAGCTGACATTGAAATACCAACTCCAAGTTTAACCATTTAACAATTTATTGAACACTGCTTACAACACAACACTTAAACACTTAAAATTTTGTACACATTACAATTGAAATAATTTTTTGTAGAGGTTTTGCAAATGTGCAAGCGACAGTTTTTATTTTATTTTTTGATAACAGAAAAAAGTGTCGTCAAGACTACCCACTTCTACCTACTTGGGAATTAATATTTATAAGTGACGTGAAAGCCAACTTCAAATAAACTTTATAAACAAGAGAAAATATATTTAACGACTAACTCTCAACAGAATCGTCGTCTGACCTTTTTAAGGGATTTAAACTCACTTTTTGAAGTTTGGCGTGCTTTTGGCAAAAAACCCCACGAGGTAAGCGAGATATTTTTCCTTCTTTCATTTATTTAAATCTTCAATCATCTAAGTGCCCTGTTTTCTTTCTTCTCTTTTGTTTCCTGATTTGTTTGTGTTATATTTTAGAGTTTTTTTTGGGGGTCTAATAATTGTTGAGTAATCAAGGAGCGCCGTACTCTCTCCTGATGCTAATAACTGCTGCACGTGGCCCCGAGAATTTTCAGAAGTAGCTGACCTCCTTAACCATCTGCAAGGTCAGAAATTTTGGTATTTTCTACCGTTTGTGTCGCCTGTCCGTTTGGATCATCGTGTCCAGCGGCTGGTTTTATATGCCTGGTCACGGCTTGTTTGTGACTACCCCGTTTATGTAGTTAGTTCATTTATTTGTAAATCCATTAATTTAATTTCTTACAGTAAATTTGCGTAGTTCATTTGTTCATTTGTTTAATAGTTTAATTCAGAATTCAGTAATACATTTGGTTTTTTTTTACAGTTTTATTGTACACTTTTTTGTAGCTATTTTCTAAATTCGATTCAATTAATTGTTTTTTTTGTGTCGTGATTTTGTTACATCCGATACTCCCGTTTGCGCCTCATTGCGTTTTTCAGGTAGCGTGCGTGTGACAGACCTGTCGGTGCGCCGGGCGAGTAGAGCTTCACCCGTGTTGCGTATTTACGGTGTCATCGGCGCCTATTTTTCTTGTTCTTTTTTGAGAGCGTAGCGTTAGTACCGGGTGCTTCGCGTCACTATAAGTAATTTGCTAATTAATCTTTCTGTAACTTTTTTTTAAATTAATTAATTAATTATTTCAACTTGTAATTTTCCGCATTTGCATTTCATTTACCAGTTGTTTTTTTAATACACTATTGAAATTGACCATTTTGATTACGTACTTTTTTTTGTTTTGTTACCCCCTTTTGTGTACCAGTGGCTCTTATAAGTTGTAGCCACTGCGTGTTGCGTAGTATTCTGGAGGAACTGTCGACAACTCCTTGGCGCCCCTTTCTGTTATTAGCCCACGCCCATCTGCGGCCGTATCCTCCATTGCGACGTTACGTCATCGGTGACGTCACAACTGGTGCAGAAACATCGAGTGAAGCCCAGCAAATTCAAAAGGACTTGATCACCGCCTTGGGTGAAAGTGGGTTTGAACTACGAAAGTGGACCAGTAATAATGAAGAGTTGCTCGCTAGAGTTTCAGAAGACTGTCAACAATTTCCTCATGATTTTCGTCAACCTAGTGAAATTATTTCCACTAAAGTTTTGGGTCTCCAGTGGTCCCCTATCAATTATTCGTTCTCTTATAAATTACAGTCAATTCAGGGTGGGTGCGGCAAGCGCACCATCCTATCGGACTTAGCAAGAATTTACGATCCCCTTGGTTTTCTTGCTCCCCTAACGCTGTTTGCGAAAATTATTATGCAACAGTTGTGGACTTTAGGCGTAGGGTGGGATGAAGAGCTCCCGTTAGAAGTGCTTCAACGGTTACAGTTGGCCGACATCTCCTTATCAATTCGCATTCACCGTAGGGTAGTTGTAGCCCTCAATTTGGGTTCAGTTCAAGTGCATGGATTTTGTGATGGATCCGAACGTGGACTTGGAGCGGTAGTATATTTTCGCCAAATGTTTTCGGACAATTCAATTATTGATGTGAACTTTGTGTGTGCACAATCGAAAGTCGCTTCGTTGAAAGTTGTGTCGCTTCCGCGTTTAGAACTATGTGCTGCTGTATTACTGGCAGATTTGGTGGACTACGCGATTTCGGTTTACAAAAGTTACATCACCTTTGCAGACATATTTGCATGGTCAGATTCTACTCTAGCATTGTCCTGGATCCGTTCGGTTTCTCATAGGTGGAAATGTTATGTGGTGAACCGCGGGAGTCATATTCAGAGCAAAATTCCCCCTAGTGGTTAGTGTCACATTAGTGGTGCTGAGAACCCAGTCGTGGACTTCTTCCGAGTGAATAAGTGGTACATCCTTTATGGTAGGCGGGCCCTTGCTGGCTTAGCCCATATCAGCGTGTGTTGCTGTGTCTGACATTGAAGTAGAAAATCGAAATGTTGTTTGTGCCGTCGCCACCATACCGTCGGATTGGATAACAGTGATATTAAAACGTCATTCATCCCTACGTAAAATTACGAGTATCATCGCCTATTGTCAAAGGTTTATTCATAATACAAAGGCTCATCGTGAAAATCGCGAACTGCGACCCCTATGTGAACGTGACTTGTTTTGTGCTCTTCAAATAATTGTGCGCTCCGTGCAGCATGAAGTTTTCTCGCAATAAATTCGCCAGTTAGCTCGCGGGCATTTGTGATCGAAACCGTTTCAAAAACTATCCTCCTTCCTGGATGAAATGGGAGTTCTTAAGGTGGGCGGACGTCTTCGTCACTCGAAACTGACATTTGATGTGCTGCGCTCCGTGCAGCATGAAGTTTTCTCGCAATAAATTCGCCAGTTAGCTCGCGGGCATTTGTGATCGAAACCTTTTCAAAGACTATCCTCCTTCCTGGATGAAATGGGAGTTCTTAAGGTGGGCGGACGTCTTCGTCACTCGAAACTGACATTTGATGTTAGACATTTCATGTTACAACCAAGTCATCATCGCCTGACTGAGTTGATAATCCGTGATGTTCATCATAAGAATCTACAACCGGGACCTCGTGCTTTACAGTTCTTACTGTTACAATCGTTTTGGATTTTATCGGCTCGCCGTGCAATAAATCATGTTTTAAATCGATGTTTTCGTATCCGCCCTCATCCTCTAACTCCTGTGATGGGTGATGTTTCAAGTTAAGGTTTTTTCTAATATTGGTATCGATTTTGCTGACCCTCTTGCGATCACCATGGGAAAATATCGTCGTGCAAAATCTAGTAAAGTTTACGTCTGTATTTTCATGTGCTTTGCCGTGAAAGCGGTTCATCTAGAACTAGAACTAAAATAGAAAAAGAAGAGAAGGAAAGTTTGGTTTGTTCGCACACAACAACCGCATATCATGATTTCGCTCTATTGGAGCTCATCAGTACGGTGCAGCTGTGTGCGAACAAACCAAAAGAAACCCCTAGACATAAAAGCGAGCGGGCCACATAGGTAAGGGAGCGCCAATTCCGAAAAATAGCTCTCCGCCACCTATCGGCCGCCCAAAGCATTACTAGTCAATGCTAAAGACTTGAAATGAAAAGGTTTGTGTACTTAACGGAGACAAAAACCGGGAAACACTCTGCTATCAACTAATGCAGTATTGAGAATCCGTCGTGCTCCTGGCGTACACTGAAACGGTACACGCCCCGTTACGGCATTAATAGAAAAAGAAGAGAAGGAAAGTTTGGTTTGTTCGCACACAACAACCGCATATCATGATTTGATGATCGAACAAACCAAACTTTCCTTCTCTTCTTTTTCTATTAATGCCGTAACGGGGCGTGTACCGTTTCAGTGTACGCCAGGAGCACGACGGATTCTCAATACTGCATTAGTTGATAGCAGAGTGTTTCCCGGTTTTTGTCTCCGTTAAGTACACAAACCTTTTCATTTCAAGTCTATAGCATTGACTAGTAATGCTTTGGGCGGCCGATAGGTGGCGGAGAGCTATTTTTCGGAATTGGCGCTCCCTTACCTATGTGGCCCGCTCGCTTTTATGTCTAGGGGTTTCTTTTGGTTTGTTCGCACACAGCTGCACCGTACTGATGAGCTCCAATAGAGCGAAATCATGATATGCGGTTGTTGTGTGCGAACAAACCAAACTTTCCTTCTCTTCTTTTTCTATTAATGCCGTAACGGGGCGTGTACCGTTTCAGTGTACGCCAGGAGCACGACGGATTCTCAATACTGCATTAGTTGATAGCAGAGTGTTTCCCGGTTTTTGTCTCCGTTAAGTACACAAACCTTTTCATTTCAAGTCTTTAGCATTGACTAGTAATGCTTTGGGCGGCCGATAGGTGGCGGAGAGCTATTTTTCGGAATTGGCGCTCCCTTACCTATGTGGCCCGCTCGCTTTTATGTCTAGGGGTTTCTTTTGGTTTGTTCGCACACAGCTGCACCGTACTGATGAGCTCCAATAGAGCGAAATCATGATATGCGGTTGTTGTGTGCGAACAAACCAAACTTTCCTTCTCTTCTTTTTCTATTAATGCCGTAACGGAGCGTGTACCGTTTCAGTGTACGCCAGGAGCACGACGGATTCTCAATACTGCATTAGTTGATAGCAGAGTGTTTCCCGGTTTTTGTCTCCGTTAAGTACACAAACCTTTTCATTTCAAGTCTTTAGCATTGACTAGTAATGCTTTGGGCGGCCGATAGATGGCGGAGAGCTATTTTTCGGAATTGGCGCTCCCTTACCTATGTGGCCCGCTCGCTTTTATGTCTAGGGGTTTCTTTTGGTTTGTTCGCAGACAGCTGCACCGTACTGATGAGCTCCAATAGAGCGAAATCATGATATGCGGTTGTTGTGTGCGAACAAACCAAACTTTCCTTCTCTTCTTTTTCTATTAATGCCGTAACGGGGCGTGTACCGTTTCAGTGTACGCCAGGAGCACGACGGATTCTCAATACTGCATTAGTTGATAGCAGAGTGTTTCCCGGTTTTTGTCTCCGTTAAGTACACAAACCTTTTCATTTCAAGTCTTTACCATTGACTAGTAATGCTTTGGGCGGCCGATAGGTGGCGGAGAGCTATTTTTCGGAATTGGCGCTCCCTTACCTATGTGGCCCGCTCGCTTTTATGTCTAGGGGTTTCTTTTGGTTTGTTCGCACACAGCTGCACCGTACTGATGAGCTCCAATAGAGCGAAATCATGATATGCGGTTGTTGTGTGCGAACAAACCAAACTTTCCTTCTCTTCTTTTTCTATTAATGCCGTAACGGGGCGTGTACCGTTTCAGTGTACGCCAGGAGCACGACGGATTCTCAATACTGCATTAGTTGATAGCAGAGTGTTTCCCGCTTTTTGTCTCCGTTAAGTACACAAACCTTTTCAGAACTAAAATACTTACACACCTTGCAACAATGTTCAAAGTGGACCGCTCCTATCCCCGAATTGAAAGTTGGGACGTTAGTGGTGATTAGATGATAGTTCCCTTCCGGTATAATGGCCGCTAGCTCTTGTCATGAAGTTATTTCCAGGTCATGATGAAATCGTCCGCGTTGCGCAAGTGCGTTCGTCTAAAGGTGTATTCGACCGACCGCTAGTGAAACTATGTCTCTCGCTCTACATAATATTTGTTGCATATTCTGTGTGTTTTCCATGTGTTATGAAAAATATGTATATTTTTGGTGGGAGGTTTGTTTGCTATTGGTTCTTAAATGTGATTTTTTTGGTTTTTAATATATTTTTCTAAAAGTTTATGTTGACTGGTGCTTTTGATCTACCCATTGACAGTCTATTTTTTCATAGAAGTTGTAAGTGGTTAAGTGCAATAAATTAAGATGGCGAAAATGTTTTTGTGCTGGTGAACCTACTCTGTGTAATTCTTGTCTCTTATGCACGGTCCTTCGATTGGAATTTGGTGTAACAAGCATTAATCATTAATTAATAGCCAAAGTGCATAGTGTGTGACGCGTGAGTGAATATGTCGAAATGAGAATTAGTAATAGTGTGTGAGTAAGGTTAACTCTCAAAATTTTAAATTACGTTTCTAAAAAATTTCGTATTAATATTTCCAGGTAATTAACATTGAAAACAAGACAAACAATAAAACCATTTCTTAAACATATGATTCATAGTTTTGTTTGCGACGCTCCAGCCAGAGCTCTCTTAAAGTATGTAAAATTTCATAATGAAATAGTGAGACAAGATAATATTAACTACATAAATCCCATAGTGGTTATTCATCCAGCGAACGCTGTTTGGAGTCCAGTCAATACAACTCGGGTAGTTATTTTAAAAACGCTGATGCTATTAAACGTACAGAGAATTAATTCCAACTAAAATTATTAAATGAAGACCACCATGTTGGAGAAATTACTCTTCTATGTCTTAACGTGGATATGATAAAATAATTATTCTCTCTCGATTATATGCACTGCGTGTGTCTGGGTATTACCCGTAAATTGTTGAACACTTAGGTGGGTCGTTCATTGAATGTAAGATTAGCAAACCGACTTGTTACTATAATTTCAGAATATCTGGTTAGTTTCAGACCTTTCGTACCTGTAGTAGAATTCAATAGGAAACCGAGTTCCTTAGGTGAGCTCTTGCGCTTTAAAGCAACTGAATTTAGAACGCTTCTTCTAGGGTAAAATCGGGAAATATGGTGCACCGGGTGAGATGTCGAAGGCATGTACTTTTAGCACTAATCGGTAGATGTCGCTGGAATATTTCTGTGGGGCTTATAGTGTTCTGTGGACGTCGCGAACGGTGTACATGGTACGTCAGGTTGTGTGGTTTATACGCAAAAAAGATAAATCAATTTCGAGTAAATAAATATTTTTATTACCATTTGATTTGTAATGGCAGATAAGTGATCCCAGAAAACGTAATATTTTAGCATGAGTAAGTAGTGGGATATATTATGGGCGTACCTAACCTAAAACCTAGATGGTTTGCCGGTTGCTTTAAAATTTACGACGCCACCACCACGCCATCTTTCCCTATTTCGTAGGGAGAGATGGTGTGGTAGTCTATGGGAGAGACGGTGTATGTGAAGTTCATTTATATTTCCATTTATTTCAGAATGCCGACATTTTATAAAAGGCTGCGGGGTACCAAAATGGCTGAATGGACAGAATAGGTATTGAAGGACGCTATTAGTGCTATCCAAGAAGAACGTATTTCTACAAATAAAGCATCTAGAAGATTTAATATACCTGAAACTACGTTAAGAGGGAGAATAAAGAAAAACTCATACAAGAAGAAGCCTCTCAGACCTGATCCAGGACTAGGGAAAGAATGCCAAAGTAAAATTGCCGTGCACGTAATGGTATTGCAAAAGTGTGGTTTTGCTCCAACACGAAATGAAGTTCGGGTCATGACATTTAGGTTGGCTGAACAGATGAAAATAAAACAGACATTTAATCGAGACACTGAAAAAGCTGGAATTGGTTGGCTTCACTCCTTTTTGAGAAGAAACCCCTGAGCATAAGGAAGTCGAAAGGAGTTTCGCAAGCTCGCAGTGAAGGTTTGAACGAGACTGCTGTGAAAGGATTCTTCGATTTACTTCAGGGCATCCTGGTAACTAATAAGAATTAATAAACCTGCAAATATACAGGTTAGACCTTATGTTATGACATAAGGTCTAACCTGTATATTGTATTGTATTGTATTCTAAAAGTTTTTAAGAGGTGGTTCTTTACATTATTTTGAGTCGAATATTTCATATGACCCCATGTCTAAACCGGCTTAATTTCAAGGATTCAGGGTTCCAAAGTTGAGAGAAGGAAAATATTTTTTTGTGCGAGCTTGAAAACCAATGGAGATTTTTAATGAAACTTTGTGCACAATATTACTACACAGTGGATCAACTTTTGATGCAACAATTCCTTTTTTCAGTTAAACATGGGCGGGCGGCATATTTACACATCCTCCTATGCGACGGCACCAGGGTGCTGAAATCTATTAGCCTTTGTGGCCTACAATTACGCTACAAAAGATCATTGATTTAGGCACCTATGCATGAAGCCTCTCCGAGTGCTGAAATCACTGAGTTTGTGTGCCTGCAAGCGCGCGCCCATATCCTACAAGAATTTGGCGTTGTTCGTATTTTGCCTGTTAACTTAGTTGTCACTGTCAGAGTGAAGTGTACGTGTTTGTTATTTATACGTCACAATGGAGGAGGAATACGCTAAAAATATAAAGTTCCTTTTACAGCTTGTTGATCCAGCGTGTAAGATCGTTATAAATGAAGAAAAATGTACTGTGGAAGTAAAAACAAAATTTTCTGACGACCATGAAAGCGAATGCAGAAATTGGATTAAAAAGTACACGTACTGACTGGATAGTATCTTATACGAGTACATATCCAAATTTTAAAAAAACTTGATTTTCGGAAAATACTTTACAGCCAACTTCCATTAGTAGAAGGAATAGCCAGAGAGCACTAACTTGCGAATCGTGCAGGATTCAGTCTGGGAGACCCTCAAAAACGAAAAATAACAGAATAAAAAGATCTCGCATTCTTTCCAATAACATAAATCTTAATCAGCCTAACGGTAAAGGCCATGATGCAAGCCATTAGTAGGAATTTAAAATTATTTGGTATTTTGTTGTGTGTGTGTTATATACAGTGTGATCATTTAAAAACGAGCCACCTTAAATGTCTGAGAAACAAATAGAAATGCGCCAAATCGCCGAGACACGTAAATTTAGGAATCTAGGGGAATACATTTTGACGCATAATTGACGTTACTGAAACCAACCCCCCGACCCCCAGCCACCCTCACTTTAAAATCTTAAATGGCACCATATTACTTGTGACACCTCATTTTAAAGGAAATCGAATGCGGAATACAACAGTGACGTTAGTAGAGTAGCTATGCCGATTCTCGCTCAAAATACTGGCTTCTGATTGGTCCATTGAAATTTTTACTTCCGGTCTGGGACAAGAACCTAGAATTAGTCTGGACAACAACCTAAAATATTCAGGAAACGGTAATGATGGAGGTGACGTTCAACTATTCTCCGTCAGATGGCGTTGTCG
Source organism: Xestobium rufovillosum (assembly GCA_963966045.1). Taxonomy (NCBI): domain Eukaryota; kingdom Metazoa; phylum Arthropoda; class Insecta; order Coleoptera; family Ptinidae; genus Xestobium; species Xestobium rufovillosum. Next base: position 6,305,217 of record OZ014498.1, on the reverse strand, counting down.
TCAAAATTAAAAATGGCGGCCGTCGCGGCGACGCATTGACAATTGACAGGTAAAAATTTGAAATTGGCAAATTGAAAATTGACAGATGACGTTGTTAGCAAAATAAAGAAGAATATGTAAAAATTAAAAATGGTTGTTAGATGGTGGTACTGCAACAGAGTGGGAGAGGTAATTGAATAATTACACGTATGTCAAAACAATAAACAGTTTTATTTAATAATAATCGATAAAAGTAAACAGAAAAAGTAAAACAAAATAAAATCTATTAAGTAGAACATCCTACATCCTAAACTATTTGTAAACAGAACAAAATAAAATCTATTTGCAAACAGAAAAACGCATTATGGTACAAAATTCTTAAAATTACTCATATATTTATACATTAAAAACCTAAGACTACAACTAAAACTACCATCTATTGCTCTAAAATAGAAAAATGCCCCCACGGTAGCGTATTAAAATCGCCTTTATGTAGATAACGTTTGTCGTCGTGAGGGCTCAATCCAATTTTCGTCTGGGTGATGGAACTGACGGCGTGTTTCTCCGACTGTATTAAATTTTGATTGACATATTTTTCGCGAAAAGAATTTAAACACTCTAAATAATCGTTAAAGGTTATTTGATTCTTAATAATGCACCGCTTTACGCCCTTGGATTTTTTAACCGCATCTTTACCCTATACTCTAAGAGCGTACATTTTCGACCTCAAACCAACAAATTCAGTCATTATTTTGCCGTTATTCTCATCTTTCATGAGACCCAACACCTTTTTATTTACCAGCGGAATTTTATAAATATTATCTTCAGGATAGTCGCTGGTATCGAAAAATTCGTGGCAATCCTCTCTAATAGCTGCATATAAATCTTCAGTTGTAATTTCATAAATAAGTGAGTCGGTATCTGTGTAAAGAACTTTGCAGGCATTATTAAATTTTCGTTTCATATATTCATAATGAAATTCATAAATTTTCGTTTTACTGATGTCGAGTATGCACATGCCCACATATATTGGTTTGTTAAAGTATATTTCGGATTTATTTAACTCGATCGCGGCCAAATTTTCCGAGAAAATTGTTGACGCCTTAAATGTAGGCTTCGAGATTAAAGCTTCGGCACCGTATCGCCCCTCCCACTTGGAAATTAATTTTACAATAGAATGTTTACGAATATTTTCCATAGTCTTGCCGAAAACCGCGTTGTTCATTAATTTGAACAAATTTTTTTCGAAATCATTTTTAGCGTTTGTTCTAAGCTGCGTGTTCAAGTCAATGTAGGATTTCAGCCAAGGCGATTGATTGAATTTAAGAATACGATGCACTTTTGTTACTCTTAGCCCATGTTTCAAAGCTTGTTTTAAATTTCGATAATGAATGACGTAACGCTCTTTGTTATACAGGGTGTCCAAAAGTTTTCGCTGTTTAGAATTCGGCGGATTAAGATGTTCCGGGCAGAATGGAAGATCTGAGTGAGAGTCGTGCAAATTTTGGGGGTATTCCAAATCGACCTCGAAAATGTAGCCCACATCGGAATTATCAGCTACATCATTTACATTTAAACCGCCGAAATCATCGTCACCCACCCACTCAAAACCCCCGTACGGGAGATACATGGACATAGCCCAACCATATTGATTATTTATGTCGTTATACATTAAAAATTTTGATGGTTCTGCAGGATTAAAATCGGGCATGTAGCGATTATTCGATTTACTATACCTCTTGGAACACTGACTAAGACCCCCCCTTATTCCCCGTTCGAAAAACATTATCTGATCAATATCTACCAATAATTCTAAAGTAATGTTGGTGTGTTTAAGCATGCAGTCCCACGTATAGCCATCATCATCATAAGGTTCTCAGTCCGAAGACTGGTTGGACGCGTACCTCCATTCTTTTCTATCCTGAGCTAACCTACGCATTTCCCTAAAAGTAGAACATCCTACATCCCTAACTATTTGAGAGCAGTAGTCTAATCTAGGCCTACCCCTACCTCTTTTTATTCCTATCTCTGACTCTAGTATGTCACGAACTATTCCTTCGTGTCTTAGAAGGTGTCCTACCATCCTATCTCTCCTACTCTTTATTGTTTTCCATACCTTCCGCCTTTCCCCAACTCTTTCTAATACTTCCCTATTGCTAACCTTATCTATCCACGGTATCTTCATCATGCGTCTGTAACACCACAGTTCAAACGCTTCTACTCTTTTTCTATCCGCTTCTCCTATTGTCCAAGTTTCGCACCCGTATAATGCCGTACTCCATACATACGACTTTAAGAGTCTCTTCTAGTCTCTATATTAACCGTTCTCGAACATAACAGTTGTTTCTTTTTGTTAAACGCAACTCGTCCCTGCGCCATTCTTTGTTTTATATCTTTAGTGCTCCTACCGTCTTGGGTTATTTTACTTCCTAAGTAGCAGAAATCCGCGACCTCCTCTATCTTCTCATTTCCTATTTGTATTTCAATTTTAGTTCTATTTTCACTCCATCTACATACCAAAATTTTAGTTTTCTTTTTATTGATTTTCATGCCGTAGCCCTGTGTCAAAACTGCTTCCATTTCATTCAAAGCCGCTCCTAATTCTTCTTTGCTAGATGCTAACACTGCTATATCATCCGCAAATCTCAGCATGTTAATAGTTTGGCCCTGTACATTGATCCCTGAGGCTGTTCTTTCCTTAACAATATTAATCGCATCTTCGATATATAAGTTGAAAACTAGAGGTGACAATGCACATCCCTGTCTCACTCCCTTCCGGATATCTACTTCCCTTCGTTCCTGCTCACATTCTATAACTGCCTTTTGCACTTTGTAGAGATTATGTATTATTCTTCTGTCCCTGTATTTCACCCCTACCTTTCTCAGCACTTCGAACATCTTCCCACATTTTACGTTGTCGAAGGCTTTTTCTAAATCTACAAATCCTATATATACGCTCTTTCTCTTTTCTATCGTTTTTTCTATAATTACTCGTAAAGCTAGAATGGCCTCGCGCGTTCCTCTATTTCGTCTAAATCCGAACTGATCTTCTCCTAATATTTCTTCCGCCTTTTTCTCCATCCTTCTTTGCACAATTCTAGTTAAAATTTTTGACGCATGGGAAGTTAAACTGATAGTTCTAAAATTTTCGCATCTATCCGCGCCTTTCCTTTGTGGCAAAGCTACCATGATGTTCAGTTTGTAATCCTCTGGAATCTCGCCTGTCAGGTATATGCGACTAACTAATTTATATAAACGATCTATTACCTCTTGACCTGCGCACTTTAAGATTTCTGCCTGCAAGCCATCTATACCTGGTGCTTTATTATTCCTTAAACTTTTTAGTGCTAGCTCAAACTCTTCTCTCATTATAGGACTCCCTAGGTTATCCCCTTCTACACTGCTTTCACTTTCTAATATATCTTGCACTTCCTGTCCCGCATATAAGTTTCCTAAATATTCTTTCCACCTATCTGCCTTCTCCCCGCTTTCGATTAGGATATCTCCTGCCTCATTCCTAATGCTTTTGGTACTAGATCCAATTTCTCTAAAATTTCTCCTAATTATTTTATATGCTTCATCAGTCTTTCCTATTTCGAACTTATTTTCCACTTCTTTGCACTTATCATCGATCCATTGCTCTTTCGCTTTTCTACATTTCCGAATAATTTCCCACTTGATCGCCTTATATCTTTGTTTCCCTATTTCATCTAACCTATTTTTATATTTGCGCCTTTCCTCTATTAGACTCACAATATGTTTTGTTATCCAGGGTTTCCTACTTTCATTCTGTTTATATGTATATCTTTGTTTCCCTATTTCATCTAACCTATTTTTATATTTGCGCCTTTCCTCTATTAGACTCACAATATGTTTTGTTATCCAGGGTTTCCTACTTTCATTCTGTTTATGACCCAAAATATCCCTAGCTGAGGAAACTAAACTATTTTTAATGCAATTCCATTCTTCCTCTATGTCCCTAACAATATTTTCGCCCGCGCCCTTTAGTACTTCGTTTGTCTTTTTCTCGAACTTATCGCGCGTATCATCATCTTTTAGTTTCTCTGGGTCAAGATACCTTCTTCCGCTTCCTTTTTTCAAAATCTTAAATTTAAGATTGGCCTTCATAACGACTATATTGTGATCACTATCTATATCTGCTCCTGGATAACTTCTACAATCCCTAACTTGATTTCTAAATCTTTGCCTAACAAGAATGTAATCTATTTGATATCTCCCTAGGTCTCCTGGCATCTTCCACGTGTAGCGTCTCCTAACATGATGGTGAAATAGAGTGTTCGCGACCGTTAAGTTATGTTTATCGCAGAACTCTATCAGTCTCACTCCCCTATCGTTCCTATTGCCTAATCCAAAGGGACCAACTATTCCGCCCTCTCGCCCTGTGCCTACGACTGCATTGAAATCTCCTATAATTATTAAATTTTCGTGTCCTCTCACAAAATCTAGCACATGTTCAATATCACTATAGCCGGGGAGGGTATAATAGTGGGCGGGATCTAAACCATAAGTTTCTAAACAGCTAATTCTAAATTCTTCGAACACGTCGGCCAAGAGTAACACGTCCGTTTTTAAATAAAGGTCCGAATATTCACCCAAATTTTGAATTCCAAAGTCGCGCCAAACCCGTTGCGCATGCTCGTACGCGACATCAGTAATATCGGAATCATATAGTTTATTATAAAATTTAGATTTCGGTGGCAAGGAAGTTTCGGAAAATTTAGAAAAATTATCAATATAGTCATAGGGGTAAATACCCTTTCTCTGCATCAAACGAAGCTGTTCCGCGTTTAAATTGGTAAATTCTGAGTTTAGTGTCGGATACTTGATTAAATATGACGCGAGCTGATCTAAACCGGAAGCCAAAAATCTAAGTGAATCTATGAAACGAAATTTAATAAGATTTTCATCTAGATGTTTGGTAAAGGAAATGTACCGTTCTTTATTTATTGGTAACAAATCAACGCGGCCTTTCAAATCCGTAGCCAAATTTTGTATGATCGTAACCGGATAAATTGTGAAAAACTACCGGAACCACGTGACTATCCTGGAAGCTTAGGTTGCAATTTTCATGAGCGGGGCTTCTGTATGTACCACTCAAGTGACAATGGTCTCGAAATTTTTTCTGTTCTTGTGTAATAGGTTGCTCACAAATGTGGCAAACTGAGGTGTTGACGAACTGAATTTGTTGGTTTAAGGTCAGCGGGTCCATAGGTAAAGGGCAAAGAAATACGGTCTCTAAATCCTTAGCAAAAGTTTCCAGTTCTCGGACAAACCATTGGATTGAGTCCTCACCACGGTAAAATCTGAAGAAAGAGAGCGAATCATCATATGAACATTTAACATAATAAGCGATACTGCAGGGCACATGTTTTTGAAATTCCTTATTCTTAGTGCTCGGCTCTAAAATGCACTCCAAGTCTGCATAAATAATAAACGGCGCCTTTATTTTATTCGGCCAATTTTTAAATGAAAAATATTTCTGTTCGGCAGTTGGTAGACGAATTTTACACTCGTTCATATTTATGCAGTCCTCGTAGCGCTTATTTAATTTATTTTCAGAATAAAAATAATGAAGACAACGATCACAAAAATAGTTTTTATGGGCATGTTTGTTTAACTGTGTGGAAACTAAGCGTGACAGATTTTTTATCCAGACAAAATGATATTTTATATCTAAATAATTACTATTATTATCATCATCATCATTAAAATACTCATCTTCAATCATCAGTAGATTAACATGCCTGTCCCGTTTCTCCTTGGTTAAATAGACGGGGAGGGTTTCATAATTTTTCTTCTTCTTTTCCAAAATACAGACGTTAATTGAAAGGTGATTTTGTGCTTCGAGACGTGGTACCTGCTTCACGGTCATGGGGAATTGAATTCCAGATAAATTTAAAACGGCTTAGGGGTGCGGGTATGAAGAAGTTCTATCGCTATTAGTATTACTTGGATACAGACAGGAAACAATGCTCCAGCCCACGCACAAAACGTCGGCCATGTTCTTAACATTCACGCAGGCCTTCTTCTTTTTAATTTGAGGTGGTAACTCAGTACGACGAACCAACTTGTGGGGTGAACTTATTAATGTTAACCTGAAGGTTCACAATCGCCGACAACGCCCAACCTAAAACAATGAAAATATATAAATAAAACTCTAATATTCTTTATCATTCTGTTAACTGCGCACGATCTACTATTATAGGGAAAGAACTTACCTGAATCTCTTTCCTGAAATTCTTCCAGCTCCTGCAGAATAGGCTGTTCAACGTTCTCGGAGAACCATGATGTTAAATCGGAGTCGTTATAAATTTCCACATTTTTAGTGCGTATATATTTAAATTCTAAAGTTTCCTGTTCGGCTGTAACTATTTTAAATTCCCCGCAAAAGACCGTATTTACTTTAAGGTGGATATGTTGCTGGAGTAACTGGGCGACTTTCCCGCTAAATGCCTTTTCGCAATCCGCCAAAAATTGCGTGGGGTCTTTATGAATCAGATTAATGATAACCCCGGTCCTCATTCGAGTTCGAAAAGCTGATTCAAATTCTTCCCATTTCACTCCACTGGATGGGGACTTAGCAGCTGAAGAAGATGATGAAGCATATGATCCTCCAATGACTCCCAAACCTTTAAGGAGCTGCCGAAATCCCTTTATATGGCCGATTGATGTGGTAAGATGCAGTTTTTCGCCGACGTTGGTGGATATTTTTAAAAGCACATTTAATTGTTTAATATCTCGGCTGCAACTTTTAATACGCTCGACGATGTTACCGGGGTTATCATTAGCACTCAGCAGAGCTGCCTTATGTTTATTTACTAAAGAAGTGGCGTAAGACATTTTAAATAGGTTTTGATTATTATTATTATTAGTATTATTAAGGTGGTACACTAAACACTAATTAAGTATACGTCCAATAAAATATGAGTATAGTAAAAAGTTAGGTATAATAGAATAGGATTATTAAGACGGTGTAGTTTACTGGTCACGCACAGTTAACAGAATGAGCTAGAATTTATCGAGTTCTATTTATAGATATACAAGGGAGAGGGAGGACAACGATAAGAATTGATGCGTCATGGTCTTATCAGCATCAAACAGCTTAGCCGGAAATAAGCATCCGGTACTTGGCGGCTTCCTTCAAACGCTTGTTATACTCTTATCAGCAGCAAGCAGCTTAACCGGAAATAAGCATCCTGTGCTTGGTGATTAAAATATCAGATAAGACATAATAAGTATTATTCAAGGTCAAATTGGTACATTATCATTATTAACAATATTTGTTCTTATAAACTTGTACGTTTTATAAAGATAATAAATAAATGCCGTGAAACAGGTGATAAATATGAAAATATAGTAGATAAGTAAACTGTGTAGTGATGAATCATCATCTTCGATATCATATCCGGATATGAGAATTCTTTTCAGGAGCATCTCCATAGGTTCTATCAAAAAAGACAAGTCTTAACTTGTAGGCCAGCAGTGGCGGTTTATTCTGTTGTTCTTTGATGACGTCAGAGATATTTCGAGAAAAAACGGAAATTCCATATACAGTGTGTTGTTCCAATCGGTACCATGAGTCGGGCCAACTGTCATTTTTATCATCGAAGCAAGCAAATATTTCCGTTACACCGGGTGCTTGATCAACGTAAAATATCTGGTTTACCAAAGCTGTCAGAATGACAAATGAACTTGCCAAAATTGGCATCTTCTTCTTACGTCTTACTTGCAGACTTTTGACAGAAATAACAATGGGATTTAGGCCCTGGAGGTCCGTCTATATGATCGCTATCGCCAGGTCTGTTATAATGAGCGAAGCAGGGTCGTTTTAATTGCAAATCGACGTCGTTTTGTAAAGTAGCAGGCAACAGAGTCCAAATCTTTTCTAATTGTGTAGAGGTTAAATATTTCTCGATAAATTCTTTCGTTAAATTTTCAGGTGGGAGGCAGAGGTCTGCATTAAAAGACATTTGTGTTGAAAGCGATTAGATTTATTTAGTTTTCTACATAAATAGGTACTACTACGCCTAAATCATAATATAATTTGTCCATACATTATACCAAACATTCTTTTAAACAGTACCGCACATCTTCATAATGTACACTGGCGCGGGTTATGAAACGATAATTTAAAATTATATCTTTAACACATTCTTTTTCATCACTGGGGCGGGTTATGAAATGATGATTTAAAAATATATCATCAGCACATTCTTTTTTATATTTTTTAAGTTCCTCGGACACTGTGGGTAAAGGTGCGTACTGATTTGAGCATTTGCGCGCACGAATGGTTTGCGCGCACACACGTTCGTTCGCGAAAATATGGAATCGCACACAACGTCAAATAACTATGCGCGCAAAAATGTGCTCCAGTCGTTCGCGTGAATTTGAGTAACAAGGATGTCGAAGAATAATCGAAATGTGGTGATTGCAAGTGCAGCAGTAATTGTGATGTACGGTGCATTGAAACGAAAGAATAAAAAACGGTCAAAACGATGGTGGATGACGAAACTGTATCAGAGTCGAGAGATATACAACGGATCTAATTTATTAGCGGATTTGAAACTACACGAAGCAAGTGGGCACTTTCAAAATTTCGTTCGCATGTCATCGGAAGATTTCGAATTACTTATCAACGCTGTGGCCCCCAAGATAAAAAAGTGACACTACATTCCGAACATGTATTCCTGTTGAACAAAGACTAGCGTTAACTCTACGGTTCTTGGCGAGTGGAGATTCATACACAAGCATGCAATATTTATTTAAAATTTCCAAACAACTGATTTCTAATATTGTTCCTGAAGTTTACCAAGCACTCATTGAGGTGTTAAGTGAAAATATAAAGGTAAGACCAAAAACACAATAGGTACTTTATTTTTCTAAACTTACAAACTTCAAATAAAAATGTCTTTCCTGCGAATTCATAATACAATCTAGGTAACTCATTAAAACTACAACTACCTACGGAAAATCCATTTCAAGCAAAGTCGAAGGCATAATAGGAGAGGTTGGATTTGGAGAGATGAAGGCTGGGGAATCAGAGTGACAAGAGGAATGAGAAGATGAAGGAGAAGGAACGGAATGAGAGGCATATAAGTGTGAAAACCGTGTATGGTTGGTCAAATACGGTGGGGGTGGATTTGTGTCTACCAAGTCATACCTTCCCGTGTCTGCAGCATAAATTATGTTTTTCAGATGCCATCATCGCCAGAAGAGTGGAAAGTAATTGCCCAGAACTATGAGACTTTATGGAATTTTCCACACTGCCTTGGAGGAATCGATGGAAAGCACGTAATTTTGCAAGCACCAATTCAAAGTGGCAGTGACTACTACAACTATAAATCATTCTTCAGTATAGTTTTGTTTGCTTTGGTGGATGCTGATTACAATTTTACTTTCGCGGACGTAGGGTGCCAAGGCAGGATTTCAGACAGTGGAGTTTTTAAAAACACTGAACTATACAAGAAACTAACAACCAATAAACTGAATTTACCCGAGGAGACATGTTTACCTGGAAGAGACAAAACAGTACCCTACGTATTTGTTGGCGACGAGGCATTTGCTTTGCATCGAAATTTAATGAAGCCATATTCCGGGATTCATAGTAAGGGATCGCCTGAGAGAGGTTACAACTATCGACTAAGTAGGGTCCGCAGAGTCGTCGAGAATGTATTCGGTATTTGTTGTGCTGTGTTTCGTGTGTTAAGGAAGCCTTTACTACTAGAACCGGAAAAGGCAACACTCACCGTAATGGCGATTATTTATCTTCATAATTTTTTAAGAAGAAATCCTCAAGGCAGAAAATTGTATACACCTCCTGGGACGTTTGACAGTGAAATAGATGGTGTGTTAGTGGAAGGCAATTGGAGGCACGGAAATGAAGAATTAACATCATTCTTACCGATGAGAAATGTTCCCCGCCGATCAACTCTCGATGTAACGGAAATTCGGAATGAATTTAAAAATTACTCTGCTACAAATGGTCGTTTGCCATGGCAACAAGATTACGAATAATTTTTAAATATTTTACATGCTGTATACTTACTTGTTCTGTGCTGATTGTTGCTACAGGATCATCTTTATCTAATAAAAATTGCATTCGTTTAAAATCGAACCACTTTGAAGCGTATACTTCTTCCCGACCTTTTAAAAATTCATTTAAGTTACCGTAAACAAGAAAACATAAAATTAGCGAACTCACCTCTTCCCGTTCCCATGGTTTTCTTTCCCTTTGCCTTCTCCCGCCGTAGAGATCCCAATAAGCTATTTATTTTTTGTTTTATATCAGCTACGTCAATGTTTAAATGTGTTGCAATAGCTTCCCAAGCATCCACTTTTTTGTTTCTTGAAAAATGTAATGGATGTCTGGCACCCGAAAAGCGAGTCTCCGTCAAGTAAACATCTGGTTTCGTAGTTTTCTGTAATTCTTCAGAGTAAAATCCCCCGCTGATTGGTTGTCCTTCCATATCTTCCAACAGATACGTACACGGATTGGTAATTTGTATTTTCACTATTTTAAATAATTCCGTTGACCAGTTGGGTGTATAGCCTCTTTCAAATTGAAATTTTGTCTTACTTATTCGTACGATGTCCCCTTTTTTAAATTTCGGCTTTCCCGCGATTTTTGTGTGGTTAAACGAGGAATTCAACACCGCATTTTCCATCTTTTTCGTTATATCTGTAGGTTTCCTGTTTGTGGTTCTGTGCACCGTATTATTGTACTCTAGTATTACATCATCAATTAGATTTATCCATTTATATGTCCCGTTTAAACAGAACAATTTATAAAGTTTCTCTTTTAGAGTTCTAATAACCCGTTCAACGATCGCCGCTTTCTTAACGCTGTACGTGTTGTAGTGATTGATTTTGTACTTATCAGTCAACTTCCTAAAATGCACATTGAAAAACTCTTTGCCCTGATCTGTTTGCAGATTTTTAGGTTTACGTTGTCCTTGTTTCAAAATTGCCGCCAAAGCGTTCGTAACCTCTTGAGCAGTCTTTGATTTTAGAGGTTTTCCCCACACGTATTTTGAAAAACAATCAATTACCACTAAAAGATATTTATGTCCTCGATTTGTTGTTGAATGTTGACCGAATTCCGCCAGATCCGCCTGCCACAAATCATCGTATCCCTTTATAATTGTACGCCTACGCGAAAAATTCCTTCTAGCAGGCTTATGCAATTCTCGAACAACTTGCAATTTTCCCGTTGAAGGTTTAATTTTCGATGTCATATCTTAGATTGTCGTTGTGGGTGTGGGCTTTACCCGTTTCGGCGAAGAGCTTTTAATATTCTGTTCCAATTTATTAATTCTATCGGTTAATATACGATTGTTATCTTGGAATAATTTTTTCCATTTATCGAGATCTTGCTCGCGCTCCTTAGTAAAGAACGCTTGCAAATTAGTTGTTATAAACCGCTCCATTTTATTCATATCAGCGCCGATTTCTTCTTCTATCTTGTCGTCCACGTATTGTTTATCTGCTTTGTTCTCTTCCATCGATTGAATTTCTTTTGCCTTAACCTCTAGCCACTCTTCCATTCCTTTAATAACACTATTCGCAGATTGTATGTTGCGATTTGCTACAGTTACGTGATTTTTCAACCCTAGATCAACAGCATCGATCTTTGTCTCCAGAATATTTTTGATTGAATCGATATAGATCTTTGTCGCACCATCATTTTCACCGGTGGGTAATTTAACGTTGCACAATTTACGATTTTGAATGTTAAAGTCACCTTCTGGGGTCAGATGGAAACCGATACCTCGAGGGCCTCGAACCGCTGATGCGTTATGTTGAGCGCTTCTCCAGAACTTATTGATACTCGTGCTATCACGCCGGCTTCCCTCAGTTCTTCTTCGATCGACAAAATTTCGTTTTGATGATTGGTATGACCCGACAGTTGCGAAGCAATTAATAACTTTAAGCGATCTACAATCTCGTTAACATCGTTCCAATAAACATAGTCAACTGGTCTGTCTGTACAGATTTTTTTCACTATATAATAAACCCTCCCCTCCATAAGACTTTGACCGTTGCTTGGGGAACAGCCGTTTCACTATTTTCGTGTACTTTAGAGACTTGGTACCTTGGATTTGATCCAGCGGATTGAAATTCCGTTTGTGTGCGCTAGTCAATTCCAACATCTCTTTATACTTCCGCTGATCCTCTTTGCTGTAAAGAGTCTCCTTAGGGTCACGTTTGAAAAGTAATTCGTACAAGCCACGGGTCGCATTAAATTTGTTTCCTTCAATTATAAAATTACCAATATCGTCTATTTCGACTATCTTGTTCCCCAATTTGCACTTATTCCCGTCGAAATAAATGCCGTAAGCTGAATCATATTCACGGGTTTTGTCCAATATGTAACCTTCTATGTAATTTCTCGCTATCGGAGGATATTGTTCGAGAAACTCTTGTTGAATTTGTTCCGGCGTCCTTTCGTATTCAGTTCGCATACTTTCAAACACATCATCTTCTGCTGCGTCTTCTTCTTCGGGGCCTGAACTATCAGCAATCTTCTCTAACGGTACAAAGGATAATTTTCGCCTCTTTAATTATGAAGTGGGGCTGTCGAATTGATGATGGTGATGTTCCTGGTGCGGCGGTTCCGCTTTAACTTTACGTTCCTCTTTTATTTGAATTACGTCCTGAGCGATTGCTTTAGCGGTTTCACTTATGTGACTCAAAGGTTTTGATACGGATTTCATAAGTCTACCGATTGATTCATCCTCTTCGGCTCTTCCCAACCTTAAAGCCATATATTTTTTTCGTATGTTATCGGAGGCTTTAATAAGCTCTTCTGTTATTTGGACTTGGACTTGGACGGTTTGATGTTACGTCGACGGTGACGATTCGAGCGTTCTACTTTATTATGTTTTCGCCTCATGTCAACAGGTTTTTGAACAGAAACAAGTACTTTTTCAAGGGATCGCTTGATGCGATCAAGAGCTTTTCAAGCGATCACTTGATGCGATCAAGGGCTTTTCAAGCGATCACTTGATGCGACCCCTTCGATCGGTCTCTTTGACCTCTTGAGCGGTCTCTTTGGTCGGTCTCTTTGGTCTCTTGAGCGGTCACTTCTAATGAACTGATCCGGTCTGAGTCATCGGTTGATATGAACTGATAATCAATGAACCGCTTGTATTTATATTACAATGTACCCATCGAACCCTTTTCTGTATCTTCCCTCGTTAATCGCATTATCTTTTACTATGACTAGCATACCGTACTTATCTTTCCAGCATTCGGAACAGATATTTTTGAACCGGTCAAATGTCATGTCTGTCGTCACATGTTCATCGTAGGCATGTCTCAAGTTCAGAGCGTCTTGTTTAAACAAAACTATACAGTTTGCATTATCTCGTATGAGATGCTTCGGGATCTTAGTATAGGTTTGAGATAAATAGAAGGAATCTATTTCCCAATGTCTTCCTGTTGTAAAATATGGATAAACTTTGGCCTGGTTAACAAACGCGATGTCATCAAATATCATCAGAGAATATGGTTTCGCTTCTGATGGATCTAATACCTCATCATTATCCTCGTAGGGGTAATAGTTCACTTCGTTGACACGTGACATAACTTTCAGCAAAATTTCATACTTCCATTGCTTCAATGATTTCGAGTACACGTAAACATTCTCAAAACGCAGTCCATTAGGATCGAAAATGAGGCTTATGAGGACGTTCGTTTTTCCGCATCCACTAGGGCCGCAAATTAGAGCACGTATGCTGTTTGGTAGCAGACACCCGTGCTTTGATAGTTTCGATTTAACAGATCCGGCAACATCATCGAGATTTCTTATTGGCAGCGAAGCGGTTTGCTTAATTATACGCATTTCTATTAACTGATTGAACATTACACGTACGCGTCTATTTATAGAGCATATCTCTTCGTGGTCGGTTCAGTATCTATGTTAACCTATCAAGGTGAGGGTGTTTTAAACGCTCTTATAAATAAGCTCCCGTTTGAACTTCACGTGCCTGGTTATCAGTATTGTGGTCCTGGTACTAAATTGAGAAAAAGACTTCAACGCGGGGATACCGGTATTAATCCCTTAGACGCAGCGTGTAAAGACCACGACGTAGCTTATTCCAAAAGTGCGAATCTTGAGGAACGACACAAAGCCGACAAAATTCTCGAGTATAAAGCGTGGGACCGAGTGAAGGCGAAAGATTCAAAATTCGGTGAAAAGGCTGCAGCTTGGGCAGTCACGAACGTGATGAAAGTTAAACGTAAACTAGGAATGGGCTTGAAGCGGCGAAGACAACAACAACAACGATTAAAGGCCAAGAAAAAGAAAGTCGCTTTAAGACGAATCATAGAAGCATCTAAGCAAGCGATAAAAGATGCTAGAGCGCCAAATGTTAACGATGCCGTTAAATTAGCTTTAGAAGCGGCGCGGAACGCAGTACGTAAAGCCGGAGGTAAGAAGAAAGTTCGAACACCTCGAGTTATACCTATTCCGAAATCTGGGGGCTTTTTACCTCTCTTGCCGGCCATCTTCGCGGGACTTTCAGCATTGGGGGCTCTATCTGGGGGCGCCGCAGGCATTGCGAAGGTTGTTAACGACTCGAAACAAGCAACCAAGAAATTCGATGAATTATCTCGGCACAACAAAACTATGGAAGCAATTGCGTTGGGTAAAAAGGGGAGCGGCCTATACTTAAAACCGTACCGAAGAGGTATGGGCCTCTTTCTCAAGAGCGAAAAACTAATCAAAATGCCGGTAGGAATCAATAATCGCCGCCAACCTCTGACGGACTCAGATATCGTAAAGTACGCAAAACAAATGAAAATTCCCCATTTCAGAGGTGTGTTTATGCGTGACGGTATGCCGGCTACCTTCAAACGCAACGAGTCTGCAGTAGTTAATTTGGACAGCGAATCTGGACGAGGGACACACTGGGTGGCTTACAAGAAGCGGGACGGTGTTGTGCAGTACTTTGACAGTTTTGGAGATCTCAAACCCCCTCTCGAGTTACTTAATTATTTTCGCGGGTGTAAAATATTATACAATTACAACAGATATCAAAATTATGGAAGCGTTAACTGCGGTCATTTGTGCTTAGAATTTTTGACAAATAAATAAAATTGTGTACCAAGCGTCTTTCTATCAGTCATGTCTCAGACGTTCACCCTCAAGGGACTAAGCAATCAGTTGTCTGCGAATTTCTATCCCCCGATTGAACTTATCCCCAGATTTGAACATTCGTTGGCTCTTATAGGATTTCATACCTACAACTCTATACCTAACATTGATGTGGGGTGTAATAAATTCTATTACACGATTAAAAACACGAAAACCAATAAGAACGCAGAAGTGTCTGTTAAAATTCCGACGGGGTCCTATGAAATAATCGACATCGAGAAATATTCATTCTCGCCGACGAACACACCACATACGAGGAAAATCAGAAAATTCTGTCTCTGGCCGCGAACAACAATACGTTGCAGTGCCAGCTGAAAAGCGCTTTTCCCGTTAATTTCGACCGTGAAGATAGCATCGGCCCCATATTGGGATTCTCCAGACGAAAACTAAAGCCCGATATTCTGCACGAATCCGACTTGCCCGTGAACATAATCAAGGTTGTAACCATCAGAGTAGAGTGCAATATTACTAGTGGCGCCTACTACGGCGCCTACTACGGCGGCACCCAGGCTCACACCATATACGAATTCAGCCCGTCAGTCCCTCCAGGATATAGTATAAATATTGAGCCGACCAATCACATTTATTTACCGCTCGTGAACAAAACCTGTATAGACAATATTACGCTTACACTGCTCGATCAGAACAATCAACCAATCAATTTTCGGGGGGAAGAAGTCGTAATCAGATTGGAACTGAAGAGGCAGCCATCATGGGCCTAACTTTCGCAGAGTATATTAAAGCAGGACCGTTTCGGAAAGATTCAGTCTTAGCAGACACAGTTCAAGAACAACAATGACGCAACAGAGCGGCTCTAACTTTAGAAAACATCAGGTTTCTTCGGTATCTGGGGCACCATGTCAAGCAAACTAGAAATATTCAACGACCGAAATTTTGATGACTCTATCGTCCGGGAAGAAATACATACGTATCACCCCCAGACCAAATATTTCGGCAATTCGGATGAAATTATAATATCAATCAATCAAGAGGATGTGTTGGTGTCATTGAATGAGGCCGTTTTACATATAGAAGCAAAATTAAAAATTGGCGGGGAAGGTGCGGGTGAAGTGAAGCTTTCAAATAATTCGGGGGCTTATCTGTTTGAATCTATAACTTACGAATTAAATGGAAAAGAAGTGGATAAAATTAGAGACCCCGGAACAACTAGCTCTCTACGCACCTACATATCCCTCAGTCCCAGCGAATGCGTCCCCTACGACGTATTAGGGTGGAATTATCCTCGAGACGACACCCCTATTCCAACCCTCCATACTGATAAGACCTATGCAGTTGGAATGCCCTTGGATTATTTGTTGGGGGTCTTCCAAGATTACAGACGGGTCATTAGCGGAAAGCATACATTGCGCTTGATAAGAGCAAGAACCGATGATAATTGTTTTCAAATTCCTCCCGCCAGCACTAAGACGGCGTCGATTGAAATTACTAGCATTGAGTTACGTGTGAAGCACGTATATCCAAATGACGCAGTGAAATTGCGGCTTTTGAACGAAATATCGAAAGATTCACCTATACTGATTCCGTTCAGGCGATGGGAGTTTCACGAGTTACCTGCACTGAGAGAGACAAATCGAGATGTGTGGGCTGTTAAAACTACAACAAACGTTGAACGGCCCAGATATGTCATTGTGGCATTTCAAACGGGGAGAAAAGATAATCCGACAGGAGATATTGATTACTTTGACAACGTAAATTTAACTGACGTGAGACTTTATTTAAACTCACAGTGTTATCCGTATGAATCTCTGCGAATGGATTTCAGGAAAAAACGGTACATGGACGCGTATCAAATGTACGTAGACTTTCAAAAAAGTTTCCGCGGAAAATTACACCCTGAACCTTTACTCTCATATTACGAGTTCCACAAGAAAGCAATATTTGTTATTGACTGTTCCAAGCAAAACGAAGCTCTAAAGTCGTCGACCGTAGATGTCAAACTGGAATTGGAAAGTTCGAATAATTTTCCCGAAAATACCCGAGCCTACTGCATAATTATTCACGACTGCGTAGTAGAGTATAAACCTCTGACGGGCATCGTTAGAAATATAATGTAATTTTAACCGTCAGTATTGAGCAGATTGCCCGGAAGGAAGGAAGGACTGAGAGAGTTAAAGATGAAGTTTCTAGTTGTAGACATACAAGGGTTTCGTATTCCCGAATTTGTGGCGAAAGAAGTTGCCATAAACGATGGTATGAGAACAGCACATTTCATATTTGGGCCGCCGAAAAATTATTCGTCTTTATCTGTGGAACAAGCACGACAAGTCAGGTATTTAGAATCTGGCCATCATTGTATCAGGTACAGCAGTGGTCACATTAAATACGAACATGTGGGCGATGTTTTGGGAGAATTTTTGTGCTCTGCCGATGTACAAAGGGTGTACGTAAAAGGACGCGAAAAGAAGGAATTCTTGGAGAGTGTGGTTATGCGTGAAAGAAGCTCTCCAGCATCGACTACTACTTCGATCCCTCTCGTAATCAACCTTGAAGAAACCGAAGATTGTGAATCTGTTCCAAATTTTGAGAAAAATATCCCGTATTGTTTAAGTCATCTTAATAACACCTATTGTGTTTGTGCAATAAGAAATTGTTTCACTTTATATTCATATGTAAGTGGATTATTACCATAATGTAAGATTAAATAAATTCGATGATTAAGTACATTGATTTTTATTGTATAAATTAGAATAAGGTGGCATAAAATTGGCGTAAAAATACTTGCAAGAGTCATGTGATCTTATCATTTGAAGCTGACTTGAAGATTGAAGATGTCACCATCGTTCCAGATTCGAAATGTCCAACAGCCCATTTTCCCCTTTCGTAGAAGATCATACAGAGTGTCCTAATCGCCCCTATCTCCATCTCTCTCTCCATTTAGTCATAAGGGAATACCAATTATCACCATTTCTGAGGAAAACACAAAAATAGATGTTAGTTATAGTAAATAGAAATAAAAGTCCTGAAATGTAAAATTTTATGCTGTAAGAAAAACACTAAAAATATGCCACACATGTCCGTAAAATAGTTACAACCTTCCGACCACACCCTGTATGTTTCCAAACTCAAAGTACTAAAAATAATAATTGCAATTTGTCACCTAAATGCTCTGTATATCTAATTCAAAGCAACACATACACCCACCCTGTATAGCAAGTTTGGAGCAGCAAAAATAATGTGTAATTGAGATTTACTAAGTCTAAGGAATGTACTCGCATTTTTCGGGTTGTTCTCTGATGTCTAATTAGGTATGCTGTCTTAAAATCTGAAATGTCCAACAGCCCATTTTCCTCTTTCGTAGAAGATCATACAGAGTGTCCTAATCGCCTCTATCTCCATCTCTCACCCCATTTAGTCATAAGATGTTCCAGAAATACCAATTCACCGTTTCTGTGGAAAACAAACAATAAATATTAGTTATAGCAAGTAGAAATACTATGCTGTAGCCTGTAAAATGAAAATAATGTTATAAATTACCATAAAAGTATAAACACATACCCATAAGCTCCTGGCTGCCCCCTGTATATGACGAATTCAAAATGTCAAAAATAATAATTGAAATTTACTATACCTAAAGACTCCTTATATCAAATTCAAAGCATTAACACATATTTAAAATTTTCCGACCACACCCTGTATATCAAATTTTTAATAAAATGCGTCGGCTGAATAGTTAGTACTAACCACCTTTGAGCTCATTTATGTAAGGAAAAATATACAATTACAACAGTCACCTTATTTATCTTTTATTTCCCTCCATTTCCTTCTATTTTCATATAGGAAAACTGCCACACCTAGATACATAAAACACGCAACATTCACTCAAAGACTTGGTTAGAATCGAATAATATGGGTTGCCCGTGATAACACTTCCTGTTATGTTGTTATAATATATCCGGCGAGCGGCCCTGGAGACTGGACTAACGGCGCGGTCACACTTATAACTGAAAATATTTCGCGGGTTTTTTTAAAAAGCGCGGGTGCCGGATGTGTGTCTGTGTGTGTGTGTGTGTGTATCCTGTTGATAAGAAAATCTAGCGCGTGTCAATTCTTGTCGTTTTATACCCTCTCTATTGTATATCTATATATAAATAGAGCTCTATAAATTCTAGCTCATTCTGTTAACAGTGTGGTGCGATCAGTAAAACGGTTTAATTTGTGCGAAGTACGAGA
Organism: Xestobium rufovillosum; assembly: GCA_963966045.1. Lineage (NCBI taxonomy): Eukaryota > Metazoa > Arthropoda > Insecta > Coleoptera > Ptinidae > Xestobium > Xestobium rufovillosum. The sequence goes on along the minus strand of OZ014498.1, from coordinate 6,285,869 downwards.
GATTATGGTTCAATTTAAAAAATTAAATGACTTGGCCCAGTGTAAGTTCAAACCAAAACTTACTCCTGCTGATATGATTCTTAACCGTAAATATCCTATAATAGGAATGCGGAAAATTAAAACATCGTTCGGGGAAAGTGTGCTAGTTGAACTGGATAAAAATATATTGTTCCTGCCACAACGAATGAGTGATCATGTGACCAAAACGATGATAGACTCTCTGGTGCCAAACGAACTCTCCATTATTTATCGTGGTACCAAGAACGTGGGCAAGCCCACTGCTGCGAACATTTTCGAATTCGCATAACTTTACTTGCTAAAATATAACATAAAATATGAGTGGTTCATCCGATTATGAGTCAAGTTCCGAACCAGAGGTGACCGATGAGCAAATTGTGGTGGTGCCTGATATTAATAATAATCCTCACACGTTTGAGAACGTGTGCGTTATAGAATCATCTTTTATTGACAACGAAAACAACTATTATTACCATTACTGCCTCATTCACGCAAATATTGTTTCCATCTCTGACGTCGCCGTCGTCTCCAAGCACACAATTACAACCATTTGGCATTATGAAGAGCTCGGCAACGCTGTATATTGCTGTAACTGCGAACGACACTTATTTCTGTATATTTTCTCACAAACGTGCAACATTTGTTATTCTTAATACTATGTATTTTCTGTTTGCACCTAGTTGAAGATGTTGGATGTTCTACTTAATAGATTTTATTTTTGTTTGACTTTTAAGTGTATGTTTATCTTTTATTGATTATCATTAAATAAAACCATTTATTGTTTTGACGTACGTGTAATTACTCAATTGCCTTTCCCGCTCTGTTGCAGTAGCGCAATTTAACGCCCAATAGCGCGATGACTTACTCCTCCATTTTGATAACAACGTCATCTGTCAATCCCCCATTTTGATAACGTCATTTGTCAATTTTCAATTTGCCAATTGCAAATTTTTACCTGTCAATTGTCAATGTGTCGCCGCGACGGCCGCCATTTTTAATTTTGACGACAACGCCATCTGACGGAGAATAGTTTAATTTTTATTTGACGACAACGCCATCTGACGGAGAATAGTTGAATGTCACCTCCACCATTACCGTTTCCTGAATATTTTAGGTTGTTATCCAGACTAATTCTAGGTTCTTGTCCCAGGCCGGAAGTAAAAATTTCAATGGACCAATCAGAAGCCAGTATTTTGAGCGAGAATCGGCATAGCTACTCTACTGACGTTAATTTTGTAATTATTCCTTATATCAGCCTGCTAATTTGAGCATCTAAGATAGATTTTCCTTAAATTATTCTACAAGTTATATTTTTCTGTTTTAAATTCCAAAGCTTCTTTTTTGTATGAATTGTTTATTATCTGATATCTACAAGGTTTAACTCTCATTTTGTATCAAATTTAAATCATTGTCTCAAAAAGTTTTTCTTATTTACTGATAGCTTGAAATGACCTTATTTTAGTTTCAAAGTTCAAAATACACACAGTAATTGGATCAAGAACTTTGACGTAAAGTCACTATGAATTCTGAATAAGTTAACCCCACATGCCAAAAGACAGTCAACAGTAATTAAACTCGACACGTGTTTCGCTGACAACGTCAGCATCTTCAGGAGTTGAAGGAGTTGAAGTTGAAGATTAATCTTCAACTTCTGAATAAGTTAACCCCACATGCCAAAAGACAGTGACACAGTAATTAAACTCGACACGTGGTTCGCTGACAACGTCAGCATCTTCAGGAGTTGAAGGAGTTGAAGTTGAAGATTAATCTTCAACTCCTGAAGATGCTGACGTTGCCAGCGAAACACGTGTCGGGTTTAATTACTGTGTCACTGTCTTTTGGCATGTGGGGTTAACTTATTCAGAATTCATAGTGAAAGTTCAAAATAATGAATAATTAAAAAATAAATATCCCTGCTCTATTCCTCACTCGATTTCCTTTAAAATTAAATATCATAAGTGATATGATGCCATTTGAGATTTCAAATTGAGGGTGGCTGGGGGTTAGGGGGTAGGCTTTACAGACGTCCACTATGCATCAAAATATGTCCCCCTTGAGTCATAAATTTACGTGTCTCGGCGTTTTTGAGGTGGCTCGTTTTTAAATGATCACACTGTATGTATTTATATTATGTATACGAGTACATAACATATACCGTTACGACCGCAGTAATATACTTTTTTCAATAAATAAATAATTATTTCAACATGTGTTTACATTATGACACCAGGAAGTGTTAAAAATAAGTGAAACAATTTGTGTAGGTGCCTAAATCAATGAGCTTTTGTAACATAATTGTAAACCACAAAGGCTAATAGATTTCAGCACTCTGGTGCCGTCGTATAGGAGGATGTGTAAATATGGGGCTGGCCCAAGAGGTAACTATGGTATTCTTTTAAAGGAAAATTCTTGCGCCATTGAATGTTTAAAAATGTAGAATGGTTTTTTTATAAACGGTATTAAATAGCACAAAAAAGGTTTCTTAACTTTTTCAAAAAAAAACAATTTTCAAGAAAATAAAGTACCTAACTAAATTTTTTTTAGAAAAGTAGAGACCTTTTTTATGCTATTTAATACCATTTATAAAAAACATTTCACATTTTAAAACCTCAGTGGCGCACGAACTTTTCGCTAAAAGAATACCATAGTCACCCCTTGGGGCCGTCGCCGTCGCTGTTTAATTGGAAAAAGTTTATCCGTAGTAATATTGTGCACAAAGTTTCATTAAAATATCACCACTGGTTTTCAAGCTCTCCCAAAAAACATTTTCTTCTCCCCAACTTTGGCACCCTGTATCTTTGAAATTAAGCTGCTTTAGAAATATGGTCATATGAAACATTCTACTCAAAATAATGTAAAGAACCACCTCTTAAATACTTAAGGACCATCCTGTATATAACGTCGATGAGAGCGGTCTCCAATTAAATAATAGACCTGAATTCATGATTGTGGCAAAGGGTTCGAAAGCTGTGCCCAGCGTAACGTCCACAGAAAAGGGTGAAGGCTTGTTCCTACCCCCTTCTGTTATAATGAAAGGAAAAAATGAAAAGCCCGAATATAAAGATGGAATGCCACCTGGATCTATCGTTTATATGTCTCAGAAGTCGGAATACGTTACAAGTGATTTTTTACGTTTGTTTAAAAAACATTTCTTTCCTAGGAAACCCGATGCAAAAGTACTTCTCATACTTGATGGTCATGTAACCCATTACAATAACACACAAATACGCGGACGCTCAGCGCGCGTCAACCGCCTCCGCGTCTGTTTTTTCACAGTTTGCGCGTTTGCTGGCGCGGTGCGCGGGAGATCATGGTGAGCTCGCCGCAATTAAAGGCTGTCACAGACTATTAAATTTACAAAAAAATCAAGTCCACGCGCCAGAGAAAGTTTTGGGTACACCCCACTGTTGAAAAAAGAAGCACCAAAGGGGCTTTCGTCAAAATACACTCCAAGTTGCGTGACGACGAAAATATTTTTTTTAATTACTTTCCGATGTCAACCAGTTCGTTTTATGAGCTTGTCGCAAGGACTCAAGGCAGACTAAAATTTGAAGAACTCATGAGGATGCCCATCTCTCCGACAGTACGAGGAGCAGTAACCTTAAAGCCCGGTCCAGACTTGTACCACGTCGCGAACCGAACCCCGTCGTGTACCACGTCGCGCGCAATCTCGACGTTGAAACGAACGCCGTCGCGCACCTGATAAGCGTTGCAGCTCGAAGTACGCCGCGATCCACGGCTTGTCGGTAAAGTGACGGAACATCAAAGGATTGGTACGCCACGTCGTTGCACAAGTCTAGACGGGCACAGGGACAATTTTGTTTTTCGCCGTCTAGTCTACATGGAGTGGACCGAAGACACTATCCTTCTTTTGATTAACTTATACAGACACCATGAATGTCTATGGAATGCAAAACATTCCTTGTATTATAACAAAATAAGGAAGTATGATTCGTGGGTGCAAATAGCGGCTGAATTGGACTCAACGGTCGAAGAATGCAAAAAAGTGACTAATTTGCTTTCTTCTTTTAGACGGGAGAAAGCTAAAGTAAAAAAAAGTGTAGGAACCGGGAAAGGTATGTTTTAATATCCTTGCTTTGCTTTACAATAGAACTTTATTTTATTTTTACAATAGGGCCAGATGAAATTTATGAAAGCAACTGGTTTGCTTATAAGAGCATGGAGTTTCTTTTCGACAAAAAATGCCCCAGAGAAACATTAAGTACGGTAAGTGTAAATAATTTATCATTTGTTTTAAACTGTGGCGGATATGTGGGATTCCTTAATTTACATAGGTACTACACTAATTACTGAAATTTTCTGTGCGGTTAGGCGTTTTACCCGTTTATAGGGAATGTACGGGTGTGGGTACCTACCTATGTAATAGTATATTATATATAATAAGTGTGGTAGCATGTTTTAACGACACGCAAGGGCGGTAGGAATCAAGTTATTACACGTATTATATACAGTATTTTATCTACAACAATGCATAACGCACGAAAGAATTTAAAAATTAATAAAAAATAAAAGTAAGTCCCTGGCTGTAATCATTTTTGACTTTAAATATGACAAAAGATATATATCTATCATTATTTTGCACAGTGTACTTACCGCATGCAAAATCGTGTGGTATACTTTAGTTGGCGCACGGTTGTAGATAAAACATAATATATGTATTATGTTCCACTGCTTTTATATTTTTTTACAATAAGATATCTGAAAATTACTACTAGATTACATTATTTGTTAGTTATACGTAAAAAACTGATAATTGATTTCTTGCCATTCAAGCCGATCATCAGTTTGAAAATATTCTGCCAATTCTTCTCGGATTTCTTGAGCAGTTTTACACGACCTAGGAGGTATATTTCTTAGTGGGAGCAGTGAAGTCATTTCTTCATCAGTCGCAATTCTTCTCCAGCTTCCTTCAATAATGCAACCTTCCACTTGCGTATCGAATGTCCCGAGGGGAGTATATATATATTAAAAGAATTACAACTTCTTCTTAAAAAATTGTGCAAATGAACTATTGTCATTACAATTAACTTGGCCTTCTCGGGTTCTAATAGTAATGGCTTTCGGAGCACTCGGAAAACTGCCGAAGAAATTCCAAAGACGTTTTCCACCACTCGACGAGCTCTGCAGAGGCGATAGTTGTAAATTCTTTTCACTGACCCTTTACTGGGTAACCCTGGGAAAGGTTTCATAAGATTTTCAGCCAATGCGAAAGCTTCATCTCCAAGAAAAAAATAGGTATACATTTTTGTCTACCATTTAAAGACTGGGCTGGTGGAAGACATAAATCATTTAATCATTTCGTTCTAATTTCTTATATAGTTGGGTATTTTTAAAAACTCCGCCATCAGATATTCTGCCTTGGCAACCAGCATTTACATATAAAAAGTTATACTTCGCGTCCACTCCAACAAAAAGGACAATACTAAAGGTACTTTTATAATTCAAATATTCGCTGCCGCTATTTATGGGCGCTTGTAAGACGACATGTTTTCCGTCCAAAGCTCCGAGGCAATGTGGAAAGTTCCACATTCTTTCATACTCTTCAGCGACGGTTAACCATCCTTGTTGTGATTTGGGGATCTGCAAAACAATAATTCATTTTATTATAGATTCCCGACGAAGACTCACAGCCAGAGACACATTCAGCAGCAACCTCTGGTCCGTCTGTCGCTGAGCAGGAGCAGGTGGTATCTCATCGTCCTACTACTGGTCTAGGCCCTGGTCCAGTTCACAAAAAAAGCAGGAGAAATAATGCGCAGGAAAAAAAATTAGAAAAGGCTTTCGACATCCTGCTAACATCTGCGGCTCGAAATAGAGAAGACAGCGAATGTGATCTATTTGGGAAATTGATAGGGAAAAAGCTCGAATCATATTCGCAAGTTACGAGAAGCGCTGTGCAGCGAGCCGTAATGAATATCATGTTTGATGCAGATTCTGGATTTTATGACCAACGTCCCCACCCTAGCCAAGTCAATCAACCCCGTTCCAATTTTCAACATGAATACCATCCTAATCCTACAACATCAAACATAATACAACACCCTGCAAGGCCACAGAGTTATTCTTCTGTTCCCACAATATCACCCCGATATCCTTCATATTCCCGGAACCAATCCCGTAATTTCCACCAATCTGAATTCGTTCATCCTTTGTTACCCCAAGGATATCACGATTCATCTCCGTCAGTCTGTTCTCCACCTGAATGTTCCCCTACAAATCCTTCATTGGAAGAGGAGCTTGTACATACGGCGCTGGCTTCCTAATTAGTTTAGGATGCGTGCAATAAATGTAATAAAAGCTCACAACTTTTCAAAATAAAAAAACATGAACAGTTAAAATTTATTTAATTCATTTACCTGAATATTTGCTTTCAATTCTTCAACTAAAGCTTGGCAAACTTCTGGAAGGATTTCGCTAATTGCCTGCTTGGAGATTCTGAACAAATATTGCAAGCTTGTGTAGGAGTCTCCTGTTGCCAGAAAACGTAGGGTTACAGCTAGTCTTTCTTGCACTGAGATTGCTTTTCGGAATTTGATGTCTTGCTTTCCTATTTTTGACCCAATTGCATTAACGAGATATTCAAAATCTGTTGGTGACATTCTGGTGAAGTTTTTGTATTGTCCACTAATTTTTTGCATCTTTAAATCCGCAAGCAAATTGTTCGCACGATATTTCGCTCTATTTCTTAAAATTTCGGTTTGCCACCATCGCATCGCCTTTGTTTTTGTTTTCGCTTTTTGGCTGATAAAGCGTAATGAGTGTAAATGAACGCTGCTGCGGCGACATCCATTTCTGAATATTTCAGAAACTAAACTCACGTACTCACGAAACATCGGAACGCTGCATGGAATGCGCCGTGGTTGCGCTTCGAGGTCCGAAATGCTGTTCGCGACGGCGTTACGTAGTTGCGCGATGAAGTTCGCGACGAGGTTCGCGACGTGGTAAGGTTGCGCGACGTGGTACAAATCTGTACGCGGCTTAAGGTAAGAATATATTACGTTTACAATAGAAAAAAACCCTCATTTTAAACAAGTTTCGAAAACGACTCTTCTTTTTTAAATCGAATAAGTGTGAAAATATGTGTTTTTTCTTTGCAATATTCTTTCTACGGCTGCAATGTCGGCAGAATATTTCAAAAATGATTTTCTAGTCGTCAAAAATGTCTATTTTGCACACGACTATGCGGGAAACTTGCCAGGACTCGTTTTTGGAGTTTTGCATACAAAGTTTCAAGTCATGTCTACCGTGCGTTTTCATCGTTTTCGGAAGCAGCCCTAGGGAAAATAATTTAAGTTGAAACGTGGGATAGTCAAAATTTTCCTTATTATAATCTTTATTTTAATTGAATAACATGGCATAATAGTAGTTAGCGCATCACTGATTCCCAAGATGATGACGGCGTTGGTGAGGAAAGAGGGGCGGCTGGGGGTGGCAATTGGTGGGGATAGTGTTGTTGTGACGTGGGAGGTTGACCGTAATTGAAAGTGGTTAATGGGTAGTTGATGGGGGCGGGAGGGACTGAAGGCTGCATGTTAAGGTGGTCCTTATAACCACGTTTTATTGACATGCGCACTTGAAGAACCTGAGTACGGAACAGAAGCTTCTGATCCTGGTTCAAGGTTTTGACGGAAGGTAGCAGGGATGCTAAGAAAGCTCTGTCGTCATTTGCTTCTCTTTCCGTGCTATCTCATAGTAAAGTCAGCAGGCCATCTTCAAACGCTGTGTTCTTGGCAGGCCTCTTTCTCCTAAAACTCTGTTTTTCGGCACCTACATCGGGCCGTACATCATCTGTTTGTACTTGAGAATGTTCATCTTCATTGTTGTCATTTGATGGGTCGTCGTCAAAATTGTCTGCGGAAAGTGACTCTGATGCGAAATTACTCGCTGTCGAGCCTTCTTGAACACGGCCAAGAAAACTTTATTGATCGTGGTAAACGCATTAAAATACCTTGGCTGCCCAAGATCCGGATTTCTTTTGACGAATTTTATTGCGACTTTTTAAATAGGCGTCCCTTGCGGTTTTCCACCTCTTCTGGACTTTCTCAAATGAAGCAAAAAAAAACAAAATTATTATTCCCAAAATGCAATTTAGTAGAAACACAAAAATTCATTTATTTTTTGTTTAAGGTATCTAGGAAGCGGGAACACATTTACGGATATACATTACTCGTATTTGATAGGTATATCCACAATAGCAGAGATCGTCAATCAAGTGTGCGCTATTGTTTGGACTACTCCACAGGAATACTGCATATCGAAGCTTTCCGTCGAAACATGGAAAGAAATCAGCAGTGGTTTTCTAAAAATTACTAATTTCCCTAATTGTTTAGTAGCTCTGGACGGGAAACATATCCGTATGGTGAAACCAACGAAAAATGAATCCCTCTTTTTTTAATTACAAGAGTTTCTTCTCCATATCTCTTATGGCCATGTGCGACGCGAACTATTGCTTCACTTTTGTTGATATAGGAGCATACGAAAAAAACTGTGATTCAAGTGTATTTAAAAACAGCTCATTTTGGGCAAAAATGATAAATGGTACCTTAGCGTTACCTCAATCAGAAACCCTTCCAGGTACAAATAATGGTCCCCAGTTACCATATGTTATTGTGGCGGATGAAGCCCTCCCTTTGACAGAACATAAGACCGTATGCTCGAAAAAACTGAAACACAAGAAAAAAATGTAATTATCGACTGAGTCGAGCTAGAAGGTTCATTGAGTACACTTTTGGGATTTTAAGCAACAAGTGGAGGATTTTCCACAGACCTTTGAATGTTAATCTTAATTTAGCAGCATCAATTGTTAAAACTAGCTGTATGTTGCATAATTTTGTCAGAATTCTAGATGGGTACAATTTCGAAGACACCTTATTTGTTTCGAAGATGTTGATGAAACGGCTCCTTTCAATAGGTCGTGCAATATCGTGTTCGCAGAACATTTTGTTGGGACAGCAGCTGCAGTGTCCTGGCAGGAATCAAAAATCCACTGAATACACGATGCTTACCGAAAACCGGAACTACATTTATTTTTTGATAATTTAAACACTTGTGTAACATAATGTACGCATTTCGTCCATTCAGTCATATTTTTCTGTTTGAACGTTTGTATTGTCTGTAATAAATTAAGAAAATAAAACTACAGGTACTTCTCGCATTTCCTTTGGTATGCTTCATTCATACTCAGTAAAGATGTCGGCGCTTATATCTTGCCATGCCTTTAACTGCTTGTCTCGATTTTTTATTCTTCGTGGGATGCGTCCTATAAGTGGGCTCGTTGTTCTATATTTCCAATCAAAAGTTCAGTATCAAAAGACATTTTCCAATACAACACGAAAATCTCTGGAGGGCAAACCTAGACTGTCATGAAAAATACTCGCTACTCCTTTCCTTGTTTACAACGGTCTGCGCGGGAAATGTCCCTTGATGTGTGTGCATTGTGCAAGCTTCGGCTTGTGCGTGGGTAATTTAGTGAAGCGGATGAACCGCGTCGCGAAGGGTCTGCGCGGTCGCTCCTCCGCCTTGCGGACCATCCGCGCAACTGTGAAAGCTCTATTTATGATGTAACGTTGCAAAAAGAAACGCATTAGGTAATCAAGAATTGATTGTGTTTACTTTTAACGTTCTGACGTCACGCCCGGATCCCGAAGAGATGCACGTCACCTGTGTTCGTAGACACAGGTGGGAGACGCAAGCGCGCGCCAGTTGAGACGACCGTCAAGCGAGATGGATGGTAGTTGCGGCCGTTACTAATCTGACGTCCTGCATTTTGCACCCGGCACTACTCTTCCCGCTAGAAACTCGAAGTGACCCGCCGCCGAAGACCTCCCGCTCCTCGCTTATAAAATTGGGTGCTCCGCCGAAGAGAATTCAGTATTTGGTCGCCCGGCCATCAGCCGAAACCAATACTCCCAGCGTCCGAGATGATGCTGGCCGCTGACATCCGAACTTAGTACTTCATCGACCGTTCCGACTTCGCCGTGTGATCAAACCGAAAGTAATTCTATTATCCCGTAAATATTTGAGTAAGTAACTTTGAGTAAGTACCCTACCTCGTTCGTATCAAATAAATTTAATTTGTTCATGCTGGGGAATTGGGAGTGCTGTCTATGAAGATCGATCGATTTTCCCATCCTGTGGGGGCCCTAGCGCCTGTAATAGGACGACATACCGGTGGAAATCGATCGCATCCGGGTAACGGGCGGCTCCTGGTGAAATCTTAAGGTAGAACGAATTGATTATTTGCGACGGAGGAGCTAGCGGCGTTCCCCCAGGCGATTGCACTCGCGTGCTATAACGAGAATTGCCCGCCGATCCCGTCTCGGAGCTGGCACCGTTCGATGCTCCCACGAAATCTCCGAGACCCCGTAAATATATATTGATCACCCGGCGGACCGCAAGCTTTCTATCTGGACACTCCGTAAAAACCGTGTTTGATTTAAATGTAAATATCTCGTATTTTTGTATATATTATGTTTTTATCTATTCAATTCTATTTTATTTATCGTTCCGATTTTTACAAGTGTATATAGTTAAATTAATAGAGTACCGTTTAATTTTCTTCCTGTTGTGTTATTCGACGTTTAGCAATACATAGTAACATAATATTTGGACCCACCCTTCTGCGACTACGAGCAAAAGGGTGACCAACGTAAAAGTCTTACCTGACCGTAAATACAACCCAAGAAATACGTTCATAAGCGAACGATCCGACCAGCCTGAATACACAGCGTATCCCAATAAGTGATACCGAGGGGTACCGCTGCATATTTAGGGACCGCACCTAGAACGTCCAGAATTGGCGTACGAAATAAACCCAGACGAAAGTCATCGTTGTATGAGTGACGTCCGAAATCAGGAGAAAGCAATCGTTGTAATGATAAGGAAACTCCGTCCGCGTTAATGTGTAACGGCACCAAGGAGGAACCAAGTCGAACATTGACACCTACAAATTTAACATCCTCTCCTTCCAGTTGGTGTTCTTCAACTACTTCAAGTTGTTGTGCCAAAAATGAGAGTAAGCTCTGCATATCTCAATTTGTTCAATGGATGAAGGTAAGCACTTTTATTCCAGCGTTGTTGGGTAAAGTTTTTACCATACTAGAAAAAATGACCAAAGAAATACAGTACTTAGTACAAAGGCTACCGGACAAAAATGATGAGCTTTTATTGGATGCAAATGAGAACATGGACCTCCCCATGTCATCCATAGAAGAGTTGAAAATGTTCGACTCAAGATTGGCTGATGATAGTGAAATATCAAAAACAAAAATCGTAAGTCAACTGCCAATTTATAAAGTATGAGCACTTATTATTATTATTATTTTTGTTAATATAGCGTGTGATGATGCAAGTTATTGGAGGGAAGGATGTCATCCAGGCAACTAGGCGTATTCTGACCAGACTAATTAACAACAGTTTAGCCAAGGAGTACAATATTGGTGTGGCAGGAACGACAAATAAACTTTTTCAGAATTAAAAAATATGTTAAAGCTGCTGCTGCGACAACTCCGAAATGTATTTTAAAAAAATTATTTCTTTACAAACGCAACAGTACAATAATAATAATAATAATAATATATTTATTAACACCACAGTACAAAAAAACAACATATCTTTAACTCAGTACAAAATTTAAAAAAAACAATGGTGCTAAAGGGCATGCATTCAGGCATCTCCAAATAACACTATTCGGGGAGCCTGTTCTTCCATGCATGCCGAAAAACTAAAGCTAAAACTAAAACTAAAACCCAAACAGGCTGAAAATAAACAAAATTTTAAAGTTAGAAGTTAGAAGTTAAATAATAATAAAAATAAATAGATAAATAAGTAGATAAATGGGAGAACAGAGAGCGGAAGCTAAAGAGATATGAAGAAGAGAAACATAAAGCAAGAAGTATAAGAATAAGGAGAAGGACAAGAAGAAGAGGAAGAAAAAGAGCATAACCCTGTACAACCCACGCAACGCAGGGCAAAAATTTAAAAAAAAAGAAAGCTGATGGCCATCAAGAAGGTCAAAAAATCGCTACTACTGGCCAAAGAAAATTCTAAACAGCTGATCCCTCACGGCAGCGCAAGGAAGAGTCAAATATGAATGAAATTGATTTAAGTTAGACACGATGTTATAAGAAAAAGATCTCTTGGAAATTTCCTTGCGATGCCCAGGAATCGTGAGCATAAAAGACTTACGGCGAGTAGCGATGCCATGCACATCAGTACGAAAAACAAGCTTGTTATACAAATATAGAGGAACACGGGACTGAACAATCTTGAGAAAGAAGCAGACCATGTGAAGGCAACGTCTGTTGTACATATTCAACCATTTCGCGTCCCTCAGCCTATGAGACACACGTGAACAATGTGGAATTCCAAACATTAAACGAAGACATGAGTTCTGAACTTTCTGTATACGAGCTTTATCACGATATGAAAGACATAAATAATATAAACGAAAAAATTACAATTTTCAACAATACAATTCTGAATCTGTTTAATATTCATGCTCCGATCAGGGAATGTAGAATTACAAAGAAGGCTGCTCCTTGGTTAACTGACAATATAAAATTACCAATTAAATTGAGAAATTTATCATTGATAAAATGTAAAAGAACAAGAACTAGTGCCGATTTGAATTATTACAAACAGTTACGAAATTTCACCACTACAGTGATAAGAATGGAGAAGAAGGCGCATCTGAATCATGTACTAAAGAATTCAAGTTATAGGGAGTTATGGAGGGAAATGCGAAAACTGGGTTTATCTTCCTCGGGTAACCAGGATGGAATTTCGCCGAATCTCCTTGACCCTGATGGCATCAACAGTTATTTTATCAACTCCATTAAAGACTTTCCCAGTGGTGATGTGAGCGGCACCATAGACTATTACAAGAACAATCAAAAATGCAAGTTTGAAAATAAATTTAATTTTAACCTCTTAAGTACTGATGCAGTTTCTGAGATCATTTTTTCTATTAAGAGTAATGCTACCGGTCTTGATCAAGTTTCGATTAAAATGATCAAGCTCTGCTGTCCTTTTGTTTTGCCTCATATAACAAACATCATAAATTCTTGCATGCTCAGTAACATTTTTCCTGCCATTTGGAAAGTTTCTTGCATCATACCTGTTCCTAAAACAAAGAATCCTGCTTTTCACAGTGACTTCAGACCAATAAGTATACTTCCCGCTTTGTCCAAGGTATTCGAGAGAGCTCTTTATCTTCAGATGACTAAACACCTAAAGCTATATAATATTCTTCCTGACTTTCAATCTGGCTTTAGACCTGCTTTTAGCTGTACAACTGCTTTGACTCATGTTGTTGACGACATTCTGCTAGCTTCTGATCGTGGTCTCTTAACAGCATTAATCCTGCTAGATTATTCTAAAGCGTTCGACTGTCTGCAACATGAGTTATTGGTTGCTATTTTGTCATACATTGATTTTGGTGTTGATGCTACTGCTTTGTTTAAAAATTATTTAACAAGCAGAAAACAAGTTGTAAGAATAAACAATGCATATTCATTTGAGGGTACCTTAAATATGGGAGTGCCGCAGGGCTCTGTTCTCGGTCCTCTCTTGTTCTCAGTGTATGTTTCTAGTTTGCATAAAGGCGTACAATTTTGTAAAGTCCACTGTTATGCTGACGACACCCAGTTGTACTATTCTTTTCCACCTTCACAAGTTGTTCAAGCCAATCTAAATATAAATATTGATTTACAATACTTACAACAGGTTTCACTGAATCACAATTTAATATTAAATCCTTCAAAGTCCAATTTAATGCTGTTTGGGAGGTCTTCTCTGAGAAATGTCGCAGAAGATCTGATGAATATACAAATAAATTCTATTAAGTTGAAGTGTGTTACTCAGACAAAAAATTTGGGCGTAATATTGGATTCTGACTTGCGATTCAAGGAACATATAAATTTTTGTATAAAAAAAGCTTTCTGTAATTTGAGACAAATATATTTGAACAGACACATTCTGAATAAAAACATAATTGCTTTACTTTGTGAATCATTGGTTTTGTCTCATTTTTCGTACGCTGATGTCTTGCATGGTAGCTGCATTGATTCGGATACAAGTAGAAGAGTACAACTGGTACAAAATGCTTGTGCTAGACTAATCTGTGGTGTTAGGCGGAGGGAACATATATCGTGGAGGATTAAGGAGATGAAGTGGCTGAGTATGGCCAATCGGCGAATGTTGCACACGTCTGTATTCTACCATAAAGTTATTACGTCTCAGACTCCTCCATATTTATACAATAAGATACGATATAGAACTGATGTTCATAACGTGAACATTAGGAGAAAATCTATGATTACTGTACCAGTCCATAAATCGGCTTTGTATCAAAGATCGTTCACTTATAATATTAGTAAAATTTATAACGATTTACTGCGTGCCATTAAATCTCTTAGTACTCATAAATTTAAGGTTTTGCTAAAGAAAAGTTTGTTGGAGTCTCAGTAAATCAAAATTTGGTCTAATAATAGAATTCAATCAGTTTATTGAGGGGTCTGCTGATGAAGCACTTATTTGCTGTTCATGGTGTATCGTGTGTCATTCGTTTCATTCAACCTCCTTCGGTGTTCTTGATTTCTGCAACGCATATTTGACACTCTGTGTATCTTCCTTCCTTCTTGTTCTGTCTTCTATGTTCTTCCTTTTTTCTTTTTTCTTTTTTCCTTAATTTTATAATTCTCTAGGGTTTCAAGGTTTCCTGGGGTTAAGTGGAAGAGCAGCCTGTGTTGAGTATTATACTCTCACACTGCTGAACTTCGCCCTTTGTGCATAATAATTATTATAATAATTTAGTTCAATGTAATTTATGTTCATTTATCTTTCTGTTGTGTACAATAAAGACATTTATTATTATTATTATTATTATTATTATATATAGTGTCACAGAAGTTAAAATGGGAGAGCACAAGTGAGTCACACAGCGTCCTCTTCGTATTCAGATCAAGATAATGCCGTTGTCCATACATTAGTTTAAGCCCTAAATAAGCCCTCTGTAAAAGAGAGCTAACATGCTGCGTAAAGCGCAAGTTTGAGTCGATGAGTAGTCCTAAATTCTTAACACAATTCTTAAAAGGTATGACAACGTTATCGATTTTTAAAACTAGATTGTTTATTACGGTGGTCTTAGACACTTCATCGCCAAACATAATCGCACAAGACTTTTTTGGATTAATTTTCAGTAAATGTTGTTTGGAGATAGTAGACAGCATTTCAAGAACTTTGTTTATAAGCGAACAGGCATAGGGGGTATTTATAGGTTCAAAAGAATAGTAAAGTTGAGTATCGTCAGCATATGAATGATAGTTACAGTGAAGAAACGATTTATGAAACGAAGAAGTATATATAGTATATAAGATAGGACCAAGAATACTACCCTGAGGCACGCCGGATATGAGTCTGCAAGGAAGAGATAAATAATTGTTATAAACAACACGCTGACTTCTATCAGACAAGAATGATGCAATAAGCTTTATAACGTCAGGGGCAAGACCAACGTAATGCAAAATGGAGATCATAATGTCATGGTTCAGCGTGTCGAAGGCTTTAGAAAAGTCAATTAGGACCAAAACAGTGATTTTGTTGAGGTCAACAGCACGAAAGATATCATAGATATCATATCATATCATAGATATCATATCATCGTAACCTCCGACAAAGTCGAAGCACAGCTATGACCCCGCCGAAAACCCGACTGCCTCAAAGGTAGCACATTAAAAGCATTTAAATGCACACGCAGCTGCAGCTCAAGAATCTTTTCGAAAACTTTCGACAGGACCGGCAGAATACTTATAGATCGAAGGTCCCCAAATTCAATGGGAGCGTCAACTTTGGGTAGGGGAATTACAAGTGGGAATACGGGAATAAAGTACCAACTGAACTTCTATGGTCATTGAATTGAGTTCTTACAAAAGTGCAACTAATGCAAAATGAAATATACTAAGAATAAGATAATATTATGTGAAGCACAAGCATAATTAATACAAAAGGGCAATTGTCCAAGCGAAACGTAACTTGCGTAAGTGGTTTTTAAAGGTATTTTGTGATCTTATCTGGCACAATCACATAATTGAAATTTTCAATTAAAAAAGTACCTACACTCAACTGTTTATGTTCAGCAGCTAAAAAAACAAATATTCATATGCTAATTTAGTATTCCCATAAAATTTAATTTTCGGTTCAATATTTAATAAAGAACCGAAAATTAAATATAGCTGTTTAAAACAACACAAAATATACTTCTCAACTGTTTATCTTCAGAGGCTAAAAAACAAATATTCATATTGTTGCATTTTGTAAGATTCGTGGACTCGAAGTGATCGCCTTTTGCGCGCGCACGCATCCTGTATCTCGCGAGGCTTTTCGAGTCCTCCCTATGATTGGGACCAGTATGCAAAAAACTGTTATTAGAGCATCATTGCTGTTATTGTACATATTTTCATGTTTATTTGTTTTACTTGCAATAAAGCAATCGCAAAGTTACAAGTACTTTTTCGCAGGTCTAACGGCAAACAGCAAAGTCATGAAAAATACAGCCCATCAAGAAAATTATACTACATTGGTCCTCAGAGCGGATTAAGAAGCCTGCAAAACATGGACATTTTTGTTTTTCTGTACGTTGGCGTCTCGCATAACACAAAAACGCAAAGAAAAAGTGAGTTCCTCAGTTTATTATCATTTTTACTAATTCTATCGCTTTCCTCTTAGCTTGACTCGATTTACTTGTTCGTGTATCGTATGCGCATTTGTCATTGCATATCTTTCTTCAAATTAAACACGATTAAGGCCGCGATGTCTGAAGTAGAGAAATTAGTTAATTAGGCGTGGATCAGTCAAAAGTAACTCACAAGTTTCAACAAATACGTTTCCAGACTGGATGACCTGTATCCAAGTAAAGTTATAAACGACCGGAAAACCTTCTTGGTACTAGAACAGCGACTAGAGCGTGTTTTAAGCATTGTCGACGAATTTGAGGGAATTCAATTAAGTATTGATGAAATTGCACCCTATACCGGTTTAGAAAAGGAATATTTTGAACGAGAATCATTCGAAACTAAGGATCATGAAAATGTTGCCCTCGCGAAAAGCTTTGTTTTACCGAATTCCCCGGTTTACGCAGCCGGCGCAGGCACACCGCGTTCTCGCAGCCCAAGATAAGGAAAATTGGCAAACTATTACATTGGCAAAATGATTAAACTATGAAAGAAAATTAAAAAACTACCGAAATTATATTATTTATTTATTTATTTATTTATTTTAATATTAACTGAATACAAACGGGACGAACTCAAAACAGTATTCACGTTTCTACATAATATAAATACATACATGTGTGTGCAACCACAGTAAACATATATAGGTATCTAATTATTATAACAAAAACCATCAATAATCAAACAAACAATTTTTTTGTGGCCTGAGCAGGCACAAAGGAAAACCGGACAACCACAAATCATGGGTGAAACAGCGTAATAAACTCCTGAAGCGAGTCGTTGAAGATATCAATGGCTTGGACACGATTATTATATGTAGAAGTAATAGAGTTATAAGTTTTTGTAGATCTGAGTAAGGGAGAATTTGAATATGAATTAGTTGAAGCTATAGGATTATGGAACAAGTGATGCAAACGGGTGGTATATTGAGAAGGCACAGAGTAATTTATAAAAGGAATAATGGTAGGAGAATCAAAGAAATTATTAACCAGCTTGTCGAGGAAGCGTAAGTCCGCCATTTGTCTTCTTTGTTCTAGGGGAAGCATATGAAAATAATTACAAGCAGTAGAGGTGTTTTGAAAATTCTCACGTAGCTTAAAAGAAACATCTCATGAATTTGCTCTGAATTTTTTCTAAGGCATTTATGTAAATTAAGTATTGAGGGTTCCAAATTACAGAGCAGAAACTGAGGACAATGTTAATACAGGACATAAATAACATCCTAAAAGATTTCCAACGCTTAAACTCGGAACACGCTCTAAAAATAAAGCCAAGCATCTTGTTGGCTTTTCCAACAATATGTGCAATATGACTACTGAAAGTCATTTTTGAATCAAAGACAATTCCTAAGTCTTTCACTGTATTGACTGATTGAACATGTGAACCTGACAGATAATAGCTGTATTCAATCATGTTTACTCCTCGACTAAAAGACATGTGATAACATTTGTTAGTATTGATAAACAAACTATTCCTATCACAATATTCACACAGTCTCTGTAAATCAGATTGGATCAAAAAGCAGTCCTCCAAAGACACAATTGTCCTGTAAACTTTAAGATCGTCAGCATACATAAGATGATGTGAATGTTTAAAACAAAGAGAAATGTCGTTGATGTACAAATTAAATAAAAGTGGGCCAAGGTGTGAGCCCTGCGGAACCCCTGATGACACTGTTACCTCGTTAGAATGATATGAGCCCATGCTAACAAATTGACGCCTACCAGTCACATACGACTCAAACCAAGACGCTAAGCCATCATGCATCCCGAAACTCTTTAGCTTATTGATTAAGAGAAAGTGAACAATTTTATCGAAAGCCTTGCTAAAGTCCGTATAAATGCTGTCCACTTGGCATTGGTTATCCATATGTTTTAATATATATTCAGCGTAAATAAACAAATTTGTGTCAACAGACCGGCCAGCATGAAAGCCATGCTGGAAAACACTGATGGCGGACTTAACACAGAAAAACAACTGATCGTACATCAAGGATTCAAAAATTTTGGCAAAAATACATAACTTTGATATAGGACGATAATTTTCCACTAAACCTGGAACACCCGACTTAGATATAGGAGAAATTGATGCTGTTTTCCATATCTGTGGAAATGACCTTTCCTTGAGGGACTTATTGAAAATTATATGTAACGACATAGACAGATTATCCTTACATTCACTAATAAAATTAAATGGAATACCGCCAGGTCTCACACCCCGTCCAGAAACACCATTCAACTTGTTCTGAATCGAATCCATAGATATTGCGGTTATATTGACTGATCCACCGAGACGTATTCCAAATTGACATGAGCGTTAGGATTTGGGGGAACAAACACCGAGGCGAAATAATCAGAGAAGAGGGCACATATCTCAGTTGGATTGATAATGATTTCATTATTATATTTTATAACTTTGGGTATGCCAGTATGTGTTTTTCTCTTACTAGAGGCAAAGCTCCAAAATATTTTAGGATCATTCTTGATATTAGTCTCGGCTTTTTCAATGAAATTATGATAATCTGATTGAATTAAAAATTTGGATCGACCACGTAAAAGTTTAAAGGCAAGATAGTCCAGCTGGTTATTATATTTTTCCATAATGTGTGGCATTTCCGCTTCTCCTCGATCACTCTAATCGTGCTCTCCGAAAACCAGTGAGGATAGGATGGATGCTTCCTCTTAACTATTGGAACATATCTTACAACAACGCCGCGCAAGATCTCATAGAACCTTTCCACCGCCACCTCAGTAGTCAAAGAACCGATCTCAGAACACCAATCCACTTTACCTAGGACGGAATTGATATGTACAAAATCCGCTGATTTATAATTATACTTATGTGTATTATTTGGATTAATGAATTTTGGTGAATCAACCAACAGCGGAAATTCAAGCGTATGATGAAATCCGTCCTCGGGGCAAAGTGGACTCTCAGAAACAATTAAATTATCACTATTGTATAATTACTGAAAACTAAATCTAAAGTATTACCTGACGGATTCACAAAATTATTAAATTGCAAAAACCCAGCAAAATGTATACATTCAACAAAAGACAAGGACCGGGGATCGTTAAAGTTACTAGGAGCACATGTGAAATTTACAACGTCCTGCGTCCAAATAATATTCGGAAGATTAAACTCTCCGCATAATACAATTTTATCATTAGGGTTACTTACAGAAACATCATTAAGTTTAGATAAAAAACGATTGGCCGCTTCTTCATTACTAGGTGGTAGATATACACAGCCAATGTGCAGTTTAGCTTTATTATGCAACGTTATTGAAATCCACAGATCTTCGGCATCAGATTGCCAAGTGCGATCTGAACAACTACACAGGTTTCGATCCACTGCAATAAGCAAACCACCACCCCGTGTCTTCACCGAGCCCGAAGATGAGCGATCCCTTCTGTAAACTATAAATTTAACACAGAAAAGTTCGGAACTGCTGACACCATCAGTTAACCATGTTTCCGTTAAACAAACAATTTGGTTAGAACATAGGAAGCTATTAGTGTTAGCTTATTTTTTTTTTGAAGTGTTGCTACCGCGCAGGTAGTGAAGAGTAGTACCGAATTGGGATCGAAAACGTGTTGACGGACTGGCGAGTTTCGGAAAACGATTATTGTGTCTTTTGTAAACAGTTTAAATATTAATTAAGTTGTTAAAGTACCTGTTTAAATAAAGTTTAATTTGACTGTTAAAGGTTGAAAATTAGTCGCGTTGTTTAATTTTATTATTTTCATCCTTTTTAACACAGCAGCGGTGGGATTGATATCCTGTAAGTGCGACGAAGACAGACTGCGAAGATCAGTGTGTGCGAACAGTATCAACAGTTCAAAAACATTCAGTGTTTAAAATTGCAGAAATTGCTCGAACAGGTACTGCAGAATTTTTTTGTGGCTGATAAAAATTTTCGTTTTTGTGTAAATACCTTCACTTCGTGTTTAGAAACTTTTTGTGTGCGACGAGAATCAGCTGTTTCAATAAATACAATGGATCGACCGAATTTCGCAAGAAGTTTAAACGATTTAACACAAATCACGCGTGACCAGAATTTCAATAGGATGCGTTTTAATAGCAATCCGATAGCGATGTCTACGATGAACCGAAACGTTTTGGCGCATTGCTTACGGAACGAAAATGCAAGAAATTAATTATCGGAAGCGAGTCTGTCCAGTAGGGAAAACGTCCGTCTTTGCCACGAAAATATTCCTCCTCAACGAAACGATGAATGGCGAGAAGAAATGTTACGGCGAGAACGGGAACTCCTCGATCGGGAACGGGATTTGCTAAACCGCGAACGCGAATTCCTTTTTGCATCGACGAATATTGCTCGAACGCATAACTGCGCGAATTTAGGTCAAAATGTGTCAATGCCGGTCAACTATCATAGCGTTACGGATAAAGTTCTTCCGGAATTTAACCCAGGAAAAGGAATGACGGCAAACCAATGGATAACGAAAGTGGAAAACGTAGCCCCCACTTTTAAATGGGATAGCCAGACGTTGTTATACAACGCGATAGGTAAACTCGAAGGTGCCTCTAAACATTGGTTTAATGGTTCAGAAACAGAAATTTTAAATTGGGAACAATTTAGAAAATTATTTTTGTGTAGTTTTCCGAACGTAATAGATGAAACCGATCTCCATCACGAAATGTCTTTACGAAAAAAACGCGCCGACGAATCCTATGAAAATTTCGTGTATGAACTAAAAGCTATCGGAAGTAAAGGACAAATGCGCGAACAAACCGTAATAAAATACGCAATTAAGGGTATTACGGACCGAAATCGTGCAAAAATGTTAGCCCTGCAAAATTTTGAAAATATCCAAGAATTGCTATCGCGAATGAAAATGTATGAAAGTGCTTTCGGAAGTGAACCGCAACCGCGCATGAATTTCGAAAATCATTCCGCGAGAGTGCCGCCGACGCAACGGGGCCCAAAATTCGGTGATGGTGAAGATGAACAGATGGGAAGTGAGGAAGAAGCTGCAACTCAAGAACATTTCAGTTGAAGTACCGAGGACGGTACCTGGGTATAGCGTGGCCGAACTGTTAGCTTATTTTTTTTGAAGTGTTGCTACCGCGCAGGTAGTGAAGAGTAGTACCGAATTGGGATCGAAAACGTGTTGACGGACTGGCGAGTTTCGGAAAACGATTAGTGTGTCTTTTGTAAACAGTTTAAATATTAATTAAGTTGTTAAAGTACCTGTTTAAATAAAGTTTAATTTGACTGTTAAAGGTTGAAAATTAGTCGCGTTGTTTAATTTTATTATTTTCATCCTTTTTGGCATTAGTAAATATTGTATGAGGCTTAGTATTTAGACCATGCACGTTCTGATAATATAGTGAAAGAAACATCGTTGCGGAATGATATTTTTATATTAAGTTCACTGTAACAATTAATAACTAACGCAGCTTATCCAAATCCGCAAGCTCTCCAACCCCATAGACAGCAAAAGTATCATTTCGACGCATATATATTCTACCATAACGGCACCAAACATACTTAAAATTTAAAGTCCTCGCCTTGTCCTTAGCGTGTCTGAGAATCTGTTTATTCTTGCTTGTGAGATGTTCGTTAATAAATATTTTGTCACAAATGTTTCCAATTCTAAGGCCAGGCCTCCCAGAGTTAGCAGACAATCTAGCAGTCTTCGCAGCAGCCATGACAGCATCTCTCTTCGATCTAGACAAGAATCTCACTATAATCGCATCCGGGAATTTATTCTCAACGTGTTGGTGGACCACTCTATGAGAAATGTCAATGTCTGTAACAGCAACGGGACAGCCAATGCTGTCACCAATAGTTTCAATAATTTGGTGAATATTTTCATTAGGTTTTTTAGGGACCCCCTGTATTTCTATATTATTTAGTCTAGAATACTGCTCCAGACTATCAACCCTCTCCGTGAGACTCTTAACTTGTGTATTTAGTTTATAATTTTCCTTTGCTAGCCTCCATGAATGTCACCTTCGCATCAAGTCTTGAAAAGCCAGCCTCAGAAGTTGTCAACTGATCACTTCAAAACGTCAAGAAGCCAACAATGTATCGTATTTAGCATTAATAGATTTCATTTCTTGTTGGGTAACTCTCACAATACTCAGGACGGCCGCCAGATCAGTAGAGGACTCCTCACCAGAATGCTGGTCCACATCATCTGCATCATTAAGAATAACTGATTTGCTTGCAGCCGGAACATATTTACAATAAGGACATTTCCAGATTGACCCAGGAACCGTAAAACGGGGTAAATCCTGCTTACTTAAATTGACACATTTCGCATGGAAAAAAGATGTGCATTCACCGCTACACTGGAGACCCGATGTTTTATTACTTAGGTTTTTCATACAAACACTGCAGGCAGGTATCGTATTAATTTTTGTAAGTAAAAGAAGTAAAAGAAACTTAACTTAAAAACTTCCAAGGTCTTAGAATGGTGCGATACGTTTCCAAAAAACACTCGGCAGACGAAACAAAATCACGATTCCAGCAATTTAGAAAGTTCCTCACTCACAAAAAATCGTCACACTCGATGAGTCAACAGCCCAGCTACTACTCTAACAACTCTCGAAAAAATTAGGCCAAAAATTACCACGAAAAATCGGCCAAAAAGACGGAGCTCAAATCAACACATGCAAAACCGCGGAAACACACACAAGTGTGTTATGGCAAACAAATTAAATTTAACAAAGTACGTGACAAATTATGTCCAAAATAAACAAACAGGTGACCACAACAAGCCGTTGTCAGGCAACTAAATTAAAACTAGCCGAACAGAGGCGATTCTCGAACGAACTAGCGGCGTGCAAACACGAAAAATACAAAAAAATACAAAATGGTCACAAAAGCTGTGCCAGGCGCTACATAAAAACCAGTCGTAGGACGCGATGTTCCAGACGGACAGGCGAGGCAATAATCAAAATGTACATCTGATCTTCCAGGAGATATGCATGTCAGCTACTACCGCGAATCACTAGTCTCTTGTAGCTCAGCACCAGGTGATCGGAGCTTCTTATAACTTGAGAAACGTGCAACAAGATCGAAATTTGCACAATAATAATTTAGTAATAATTATAAACTTCAAAATTAGTTTAGGGTGTACAGTACTTCGAAAGTAAAATATATTAATCATAAAGTCCTCAGTCCGAAGACTGGTTGGACGCGCACCTCCATCCTCTTCTATCCTGAGCTAACCTACGCATTTCTCTAAAAGCAGAACATCCTACATCCCCAACTAATTGAGAGCAGTAGTCTAATCCGGGCCTGCCCCTAATTCTTTTAATTCCTATCTCCGACTCTAGTATGTCGCGAACTATTCCTTCGTGTCTCAGAAGGTGCCCTACCAATCTATTATTGTCTTCCCTAACTTTTTCTAATACCTCCCTATTGCTAACCTTATCTATCCACGTTATCTTCATCATGCATCTGAAGCACTACATTTCAACGCATTCTATTCTTTTTCAACCCGCTTCTCTTGTTGTCGGACTCCATACATACGTCTTTAAGTATAGGTACCGAGCACTGATAGATTTGGTTCGATGAGCGGTTCGAGCTAATCTCCAAACTTGTGCAAAAGTTTTTCTACGGCACTTTCTTTTGACAGCCGATATCTCACCAGGATCAGAGAGGTTTGATACAGAAGGTAAATCAGACATCTGGAATATTGTAATGATGGATTGGAGATGAACATATTTTAATCGTATTCAATTTTATTTTCATTTCACTCAGCCCATGACTCCGTACATGCCAGAGTACCTCGCAATGTTATATCAATGATACGACTGGAACTCATTCCAGCACCTAACAGGTAACAGCCCGCAGTGGCGGAGTGAGTGAAGAGGGATCCGGAACCCAATGGATTACTACACCAATGTATTAACGATGCCGCCACCGTGGCTCTAGATAAACCGGCCAAGTAGCTGGCTGTTTTTATTATAGATTGTACTTTTAATGTAATGCCATAACGTAGGTAGGTACAACTTGCTAAATAAAGGTTATATTATTATCTTTCTTATAACGGGCTATACATTTTGCTGCAGCGTGTAGGACCGATGTCACCCCCCTTATATCTGTGTTAAAAATTGTTAATAATTTTTGATGAACAAGGAAATCCTTTCCTGAAAAGTATAATGTCTTCAAGAAGTTGTTTATCTTTTTATGGTAAGAGCGATAAAACTACAATTTATTTATTTGAAAATACCAACTTTTGTGCATCATGCACAAATAAGTTAAGCCACTTTATATTTATATTGCATACAGAAGCTACTATGTATTCGATCACATGCATATTCTCAATAAATGCACAACAAATTCTTTTTACTTAGGTATGTGCTCGTTTACTTTTCATCATCAAGAATTTTGAATGCGACATTATCATTAATTTATTGTGGATACCTGTGAAAGAATGCAAAATACCTACCTAATTTCTCTAACGTAAGAATATGTGGACCATCAGAAAATAAGCACAATAAGTAATAACAAATACAAATTCCATTGAATAAAAATGTGGTTATGTTCTCTTTTAAATATTTTTGACGCCTAATTCTCTTTTTATATGGGTACACCACCTAATAATACATTTATTTATATTATTCTACAATGAAAATTATTTACTTACCTTAGAAATAAAGTAGATATACGTATTAACTTCAAACAGAACACAGAAAATTTGCAACTGTCAAAAGTTAATCCGTGCGGGACGTCGAACTATTCTGAACCAATGTTAATCGCGCGTTACTCACTGATTCGCGTTCCAACAACCCATTTTACAGTTTGAACCGGGTTTGAACCGAGGTTAGCACCGGGATCAGAATTAAAATCAATTCGAGCGTACTAACATGGCAATCTTGATTTAAACCGAGATCAAAAATTCTAGCCTCGCGCTACATTTTGATCCGCGTTCTAACAACCGGCCCTCAGAGTTACTAAACTTAGAAGTCCGTGGCTGACAGACACTATAAGTTTATGATCAAAATCAGGGATAAAGCATTAAGTAGATATAGATCCTCTAAAAGTAGAGTTCTCTATAATTATTACAAGCAACTCAGAAATTTCATTTCAAAAGCTAATAGTAATGAAAAGAAGGCTTACGTAAATTATAAATTAAGAACTAGCGGTACCAGAACTTTATGGAGGTAGCTCTCTAAATTAAACATCCGCTCATCTCGCCGACGAGCTGA
Organism: Xestobium rufovillosum; assembly: GCA_963966045.1. Lineage (NCBI taxonomy): Eukaryota > Metazoa > Arthropoda > Insecta > Coleoptera > Ptinidae > Xestobium > Xestobium rufovillosum. The sequence goes on along the minus strand of OZ014498.1, from coordinate 6,259,911 downwards.
AGTACCTAAGTACCTACAAAAACCCAATGATGTTAACAACTATTTTATCAACAGCGTAAGGACCTACCCATCTAACATGTAGATCGCGCTATTGACTACTACTTAGATAACTTTGCGAGAAACTTTCAATGCAAATTGGATTTTCATTTGCAGTCTACAAACTCTATTTATGAAATACTCAGTTCATTGAATTGCGATGCTGTTGGTTGCGATAAAATCTCGCTTAAGATGTTGAAATTCTGTTGTCCCATCGTGATCCCTTACATCCCTTACATCACTCACATTGTAAATGTTTGTTTGCTATGTAATGTAGGACATCATGTGTTTCTCCTATTCCAAAGGTTGCTCATCCTGAAGGATACAAGGATTTGCGGCCAATAAGCATTTTGCCGGTTTCATCAAAGGTGTTAGAGACGGTAGTCTTTATACGACTAACTAGACATTTAGAGGAATATTATATTCTCCCCAGTTTTCAATCAAGCTTTAGAAAAAATTGTAGTTGCACATCTGCATTAGTTCATATTGGGGGTATTGGCGGCAGCTGATGAGGATTTCTTAACTCTTATGATACTTCTTGATTACTCTAAAGCTTTTGATTGTTTAAATCACTCCGTTTTAATGTCCATTTTATCATTTATTGGTCTTGGTGCGAATGCAATAATTTGTTTTCAAATTACTTGACGGAGAAAAAACAAATTGTGAAGTTTGGTAATCGGATTTCCTTTGAAGGCAACTTAAATCGTGGTGTGCCCCAGGGTTTCCTTTTGGGCACTCTGTTGTACTCGATCTACGTTTCCCACTTGTACTCCTGCGTAAAAAGTTGTGAGATACATTGTTATGCGGATGACACCCGATTGTATTACTCGTTTAAACCAAATAATGTTTACGATGCCAATGTCAGAGTTAATAAAGATTTAAAATTGCTGCTTCAATCCGCAAGTGATCATTGTTTAGTTACAAATCCAAAAAAAACCGGAGTTAATGCTATTTGGAAAACCAACTGCGAGAGAATCAGTTATACATAAAATAGACATTCTTAAAGATGGTGAAAAATTGAAGTGTGTGCAAGAAGCCAGGAATTTGGGTGTTGTTGTCGATACTGATCGAAGGTTCAAAACTCATATCAACAATTGCGTCAGAAAATCATTTGGTAACTTGAAGCAAATTTATTCTAACAAATATTTTGAGTAAAGATGTGCTTCTTCTGTTATGCGATTCCACAGAGCAGGTGTTTGGTTAGGTAGAGGTGTAGTGAAACAATGTGAAGCCAGGTGGAATTTGGCTTTGTTTGTTTGTGTGAGTGCTTAAGTTTAGTAAAAACAACAACAAGTGTTTGGTAAACAATAGTATTTTTTATTGAGAGATAGTACATAACATAAGGAAAGAAAAAATATAACAAAGAATCAGATTTACTAGCTCTCTCTCTCGCTAGCTACAGCGAGGCGTTGCAGCAGCAGCAGCAGCACTTGTTATGGATAAAATCTGGAAGAAGAAAAAAAAACGAAATTATGCGTGAGTTGTAGCGAAATACAGTCAAGAGAAATAAATTATGTTTTGTTTGATTAAAATAAAGGTAAGGAAAGAAAGGAAGGAAGAAAGAAAGAAAGAGAGAAAGAAAGAAAGAAAGAAAAAAAGAAATTGTTTGATTTATGCTACTTACAAAAACAAAAGAAAACTTCCCAATTAGTACGATATCGGAGAATAAAAATGCTGCGTGTCGGGAGTATGGTGCAAAAACTCATTTTCCCCGGTTTCAGCTTCTACTTCATCTGCATCGTGATGGCCTCCTGATGACGTAGCAGAAGATGGTGTTGGAAGTTGAGAAGTATCGACTTCGTCTTTTCTCACAAGTTGCAGGTTGTAGACTTTACCATTTAAGACATGATTTATTAAACAATAAAGTTCCACTGCCGAGTTCCAAGAGTTGGCGGTCGGTGAATGAAGTATAGCGCTCGGGAAGAAAAATCTTGTACTCTTCGTTTAACTCTGCCAAAAGTCGTTCTCCAAATTGTGTAGAAGTTTTTGTAACGCCGTCACAACATACGGCTTATTCTGTTCCATCGAATGTAGATTGAGCATATTATATGCACCCAATGTGTTGAATTTCTGCAAGAGAGTAAGCCTACTCTTAGCATTCTTCAATTTGGGCACTTGTTGCGAAACATTCGACATGTTGACGAGAGCGCGCGCTAGAAAAATCGACCGACCACAATGCAAGACAGGATACGACAGAGCTAATGAGAACACAGATAAAACAGTTCGTTTGCATAAATAGATTTCAGATAAGCAGGTCCGAACTCACAGAACTGATAACAAAAGGTCACGAGGTCCCAATTTGTTTTAACGAGTGAAATGATAAGCTTATCTCTTTCAAAATATGAACCGCAGTAATTAAAATTAAAATAGTTGAAAAACATATTGCGCAATCCGTAGTAGTAAGGTTGCCAATTAAATGTGTCATGACAAAAATAACAGTTGAGATTAGGGACAGACAGGCATCAACTCGCAGAGCTGATAGAGTTCCAAGTACTGAACTTTAACGAAAAACACATTGCGTAATCGTTAATGAGGTTGGTAAAGAAAGTTGTTAGAGACGATTTTTGTTTATTATCATACACTCGCCGAGTCAAAAAACATTCCGTGCCACGTGATGAGGGAATGACAAAAGTTGTTGTTGAGAATAATAATAACTGTACGAAAATAACTATAAAAGATAAATGCGACAGTACGTGTGGACAGTAATCTTTGATTCTTAGTAGAAGAAAGTACTAAAGATGTTTTGCGAAATTTGTGGTAATTTGTGTTCGAAGGGATACCTTGTTACGGCATCAAAGGGTCATGCATAACCAGATGTTACAAGCAACCTGTACGGTATGCGGTAAAACCATGAGAAAGGATAATTTGAAAGCACTTATGTCGAGGCACGGTTCACCGAAACAACAACAACATATGGCTATACACGATCCCCAGACCCAACCATCTACCGAGTCATATTTGTGTGACGTGTGCGGATTGAGTTTTCTCCTAAACTGCTTGCTGCGCCAGCACCAAAGGGAGCACGATTTCAGGAAAACAGGTAAGATCAGTGTTATTTATGAGGTTTATGAAAGGAAATAATGTGAAAATAATGTTTTAGCGAAACCAAATGCTGCATTGGCTGCAATCAGTGGGGACAATAATCAACTACAACAACAACCATCAACTAGTAGGACATCATCAACATCAGGGCCTTCGCAGAAAAATTGCGATGTGTGTTCCAAAATGATTCCGGCTACCCAATGGTCGGCCCATTTGCGAACTATGGAGCACAAGCAAAGAGTAGCAGTGCCGGATGAGAGAGGTTTTAAGGTAACATTAGCACATGTAAATGCGTGAACTCCAGTAAGATAACGCTGTGTTTTGGATCTTTGTAGTTTATCAAAAGAAGCTTTAAAGAACGCATCGAAACGTTGATTTTCGAAAATACCGATGATACGAAGTTTTTCGAGACTGTCGAAGGACCAGCGGTTTTGGAACTAACCAAAACCCTACATAAGCATCGGGCGTTCAAAGTAAGTTTAGAACTGTTTGCTGAATATATAAAGAATACAGACGAGAGTGAGGACGTGGCGATTAAGTCGTTTCAAACGAAGATGAAGAGCATCATCAACGTGGCGGAAGTAACTGACGCTTATGCGGAAATGAGCGGCGAGATTCTCGAAAAAATGGAGAGACAGCGGGTGGGCTTTAATAGCTACTCTTCATCTAGAGATCACTGTAAATAAATACGATCCTATTCGAGGCTCGTCATATATTCCGTTACCGGGTCCAGTGCAAGCGAGGAAAGCGTGTATAAACGTGCAAAACTAGAACGACCCCTATTGTTTTAAATGGGCAATAATATCCCCGTTGTTCCCTGCCGAGAAGGATTTCAAAAGAACCGCGTCGTATATGGTTGATAATATCAGGGAAAGCGTCATCACATTGCGCATTAATAAGGTTATTAATTTTGGTCAATTGCACTTTCCTCTGAAAATAAGCGACATTGCGCAATTTGAGGCGTTAAATGATAGTATCAGCGTAAACGTGTTCGGCATAGAGGAAACAAAAGACCGCTTCAACATAGTTGGACCGTACTACGTCACGAAAGCGGAGAAACCTCAGCACATTAACTTGTTGTTGATTCAGGAGAACGAGAACTTCCATTACGTGTGGATCAAGAATATGTCAGGCTTAGTTCGGAGCCAAATAACGCGCCGCAAAAATTAAATATTCATGTGTAACAACTGTTTGTTATATTTTAGCGGAATTGATAAACTTCAGGAGCACAAATAGAGCTGCAGGAAACTCGTAACTATAATGTCGTCGCCAGCCAATAGCACTCTACAATTTCAAAATCATAATAAAAACTCGAAGTACCCTTTGCCCTTTACGCGGGCTTTGAATGCATTTTGCAAGATGTGGATACTTGTGTACCGAATCCGTCTACGTCTTCAACCACCAATGCTCAGCAACACGTGCCTTGCGCATTTGCTTATTACCTCGTGTGCTCCTACGATAACAGCTTAAATACACTTGGGGTTTATAAGGGGGAGGATTCACATAAAGAATTTGTTCTGTCCCTAGCTCGAGATGTGAAAAACATTTACAATAATATTATAAAGAATCCGAAACCTATGTTGCCGTTGAGCGACGAGGAGAGGATGATGCAAAATACTCGCGAGACGTGTCATATTTGCGGAAAGCAGTTAGGTCTGGGGGACAGAGTGGCCGATCACGACCACATGACTGGTAAATACAGGGGTCCCGCACACAACAGCTGTAATTTGTTGTACCATGTGCCAGAATTTTTCCCGATCTTTTTCCACAACTTTTCAGGTTATGACTGTCAGTTATTTCTAAAGGTGTTAGGTGTAATAGGAGATATTGATTTAATTCCGCTGAACAAAGAATTATACATTTCCTTGTCAAAGCGGATTCAAGTCGGTGAACCGGATAAGCCGGTACCAGTAGAGTTGCGTTTTCTCGGCTCTACCAGATTTATGCAGTCTAGCTTGGAAAAACTCGCGCAAAATCTGACGATCAATTTCAGTTGGTCACAAGGAAGGGCGTGATGCCGTACGAATATTTAAATTCTTGAGAACGTTTGGAGGAGACCGAGTTGCCACCTCGTATAAACTTTAATAATAAACTAACAAACAAAGAATGTTCAGATGATGAGTACGAGCATGCGTAAAAAGTTTGGGAAAATGCAACTGTGCAAATTTATGGGACTATTTCAAAACCTATTTAATCACAGACGTTTTACTTTTGGCTGATATTTTTCAAAATTTTAGAAAATTGTGCCACACAATTTACGAACTCGATCCCGCACATTATTACACTGCTCCCGGGTTGGCGTGGGATGCCATGCTAAAATACACCAATTTAAAATTAGATCTCTTAACGGACTATGAAATGTACGCGTTCATAAAAAGGGGGATTAGGGGAGGAATTACCCAATGCTCGCACAGACATAGTGTAAGTAATAATGGCTATAGAAACGAATATGATCCGGCGAAACCTTCAAAATATCTCATGTATCTAGATGTAAACAACTTCTTGTACGGATGGGCCATGTCGCAAATGCTCCCGCACGGCGAATTTAAGTGGGTTGAAAACGTAGACGGACTCGGAGGGAATATTATGAACATAGCCGAAGACTCTGAGATCGGGTATTAATTCGAAGTAGACCTTGACTACCCACAAACCCTGCACGATTATCACAACGATTTACCTTTTTGCGCGGAAAATAAATGCAGCCCCATTGGAAAGTTCCCGCAACTGATACCGGACTTGACGCCAAAAACGAACTACGTAATTTACTATAGAAATCTTCAGCAGTGTATCAAATTTGGATTAAAAATAGTTAAAGTACACCGAGCCTTACAGTTTAAACAATCGCGTTGGTTAAAGCAATACATAGACTTGAATACTTTTCACCGTACTCGGGCTATAACGAATTTGAGAAAGACTATTTCAAACTGAAAAATAACGCTGTATACGGCAAAACGATGGAGAACGTGGATAAATGGACAGACGTGAAAATCGTGACGGAATGGGAGAGTGCTGGACGTAGGTTGGGAGCTAGAGCTCTTATAGCCAAACCAAATTTTCACAGCTCTACCCAGTTTACACCGGACATGTTTGCTATTCAGTTAGCTCGCACCAAGACCGTCTATAATAAACCCGTTTTGCAGTGTTGGAGTTGTCGAAATGGCTAATGTACGAGTTTCACTACGAATACATTAAACCCAAGTACGGTGACAAGTTACTTTTAAATTACATGGATACGGATTCGTTTGTTTACACAATTGAAACTGAAGATTTCTATAATGAATTGACCGTTAGAGGTGTGCACAACTCTGTTATCCTTTAGAGTCCATCCTGCGTTCAAAAGAGCGTCACTTTCGTGGGTATTTAGGGAAACGTAGTTTTTCATCGTGGGCGTGATTCCCAAATTTCGCGAATGATCAATTAATTTCCACATCGTTCAGCTCATATCGGATTTCGTCAAACATGAAAGCTACGCAGTTATTAGTCAATTCCAGAGTATCCGCTGGACCTGCTGCTCCTGCTGGTGGAGTAGTATTTCGTAAAGTCCCCTCGACATAAAGCAAACTTTGGGAAGGTAACACAATTAAATCTTGATTCTGAACGCAAATGCGAATAGTATCGCTCGGATTGTACGATTCTATAAACGGAGAATACGTGTGAAACGCTTTTCTTACTATGGTTTCGTCATAACGGGGCATTTCGGAAATATTTAACAAGTCGCTATTCATCACCAGCTGTAATCCAAGAGATTGCAAGAACTGTTTATTAGCTTCGGTTAAATAATAACCAGGTGAGGAGCATTTTGATGAGGATGCTGCTTGCTTCGTGATAAACACGGAGCTGACGCTAGTCTCCTGCAGTGTTGCCAGCAGCCGAAAATGGAACCCACCAGATGGCTTGTCAAATAACGCCAGAAAACCACCAAATTTTATTAAAAAAAGAAAAACCCTTCCGTGTTCATATACAAAACAAGCACTACAGATTTATAGTTTGTATCTTTTATTTCAATAAAACATTTTACATAAAAATTTTCATAACAAAACAAAAATAAATATTCTACATTAAACATAAATATAAAAACCACAAACTACCGGTGATAAAAACATTATACCTAAAATTCAAAATTGAAGTCTATGTCATCTTCGTCATTATCATTGAGGACATAAGTTTCATTCGTTTTTATTTTGTTTAATATTTCTTCTGTTATTTGGAAGTCATTAAAACATTTATTTAATCTTTTCAGCCCAGAACGTATGGAAAGAAGTGCATTAAGCATTTTTTAATTTCATTCGATTGCGCAATTTTGTTTTAATTATATTCATCTGGCTAAATAACCGTTCGACATCTGCATTAGAATGTGGTAATGTAAACATGGATGTGCTTCGTGAATAATGTGAACGGGTTTATTATTAACGTACGAACCCGTGACAATGTTGCATTCAACGCGAACGGAATTGACTTTGATTATGTTTACAGGAAATTTATTTTTCGAATAACGAAAACAGTTTTTAAAAATTTTAATTTTATTTATAATCACAAATATATGGAAGTTTACAGTTTTTATGCGTACTTGCTGAAGGCTTACAATTGACTAACTCTAAAATGAACTTTATGCGATAGCTGAAACAAAGGAAAAAAGATAGCAAGCTTCTTAGGAATAAAAGATTAAAAATGTAGGGGTCAGCGTTTCCCACGCTGACCGTTATGTCGGTGGTGACATAATTCCTCCCCTCGAAGATTCAACTCTAAGGGTACGAGGGAGTTGAACATCTTCTATTCTTCTTTCTTCATTTAAAGTTGGATTTTTCTTCGTACGCCACCTGGGTCGTAGCTTTTTCCAACAAAAATAGGCTATCGATATTACCAATAGCCCGTAAATAAATATTGTCCATACACTTGGGACGTGATGAATTTTGCCAAACGATAATTGAGGTTGTTTTCTAAAATTTGTGTTTGAATATCTTGAAGTTCGTCGAGCTTGATCTCGTCGAGTTGGAGGTTGAGGTCGATTTTTGCTTTTAACGTCGGCACTGGTCCTAAGTTTGGGAATAACATGGGCCTTTTTGTATTTACTGTTCGGTCTACATTTATTATGGTTTCCAAATTAGTTGAAAATTTGCAATTAAATGGTTTTTCATTACTTATATGACCGTTTATGACATCAACAGGTTTGAATTTTGTTATAGAGTGAATAGAATTGTTGTAAGCGAGAATAGCATATGACATTTTTTTATTTATCGGTGATTTTAGGAAACCTTGAGTATTTAAAAGTCTGATATGTTCAATGATAGTCGAATGGAATTTTTCGATCATACCATTGGATTGGGGGTGATTTGGAGTACAGAAATGGATTCTAATTTTATGCAATTTAAGAGTTTCGATGATAACAGAATTTTTGAACTCTGTTCCGTTGTCGATTATGATTTGTTTTGGTACGCCATGATGTGAGAAGAATCGAACTAGGTTGTCCACAATTTCGGTTGCGAGCAGAGATGTTATAGGATACGCTTGGGCGTATTTAGAAAAGCTATCAATAAATGTCAGAAATTTATGTTTTTCCAAGGTAAAAGTGTCTAAGTGAATTATTTCAAAAGGTTTACTCGCAGTGGGGGTTTGATTCATTTTAATTTTGACTGGATGCCTTTCATACTTACTTTGCTGGCAAATTTCACAATCGTTGATAAACGTTTGAATAGAATTTTTCAACTCAGGCCAATAATATTTAATTTTGATACGTCGCTCGGTTTCGTCTATTCCGCGGTGGTTGGTCTTACTTTCGTGATAACTTTTTATAATTTCTGGTATGTCGTTTTTATTAACAACGTCAATTAGTTTCATTTTACATCTTTTTAATTTTAATGAAGGCCATTTAAAGTTTTTCCTCATAGTTTCACAGAAAGGTTCATATATTTCGGGATTTTCAAAATAAAGATGGTATTGAACGCCAGGTACAAGATATTCTTTAGCAAAATTAACCATATCTGATTCAAAATGATTTTCAGAAATTTGGACTATTATTCTTTGTTTTTTCTCGAACAATATTTTATGTCTTGGTTTAGCGGGTGAATGAAAAACTGAACTAATTATTATTTGATTTGATCCATGATTTACCGGCGAGTCGCTAATTGGTATTTCTGTAATTGGATTGTTTTCGGCGTTAGAGTGTACGGTCTGCTCATTTTCGTCATTTTCGTCAATTTCTAAAATTTCTTCGTCAGTTTGAACTTGCATTGATAAAGTATCTAGATTTTGGTATTTTGTGCCGGAAGTAGTTGCAAAGTCTTTATTATTGAAATCGTCTATAAAGTCGAAAATGTCTAAAGTGTCTTTTGTATGTAATTCTATTCGCGACAAGGCGTCGGCATTGGTATTTAGAGAACCCTTTTTATATATTATTTTATAATCATGTTCTTCTAATTGTATGCGCCATCTTAATAATTTGGAACTTGGGTCCTTTAATGAAACCAGCCACTCCAAAGGTTTGTGGTCGGTAATTATATTGAATTTTGTTCCGAAAATATACGGACGGAAATATTTTGTTGCCCATACTATACACAAAAGTTCCTTTTCTATCGTACTATAATTTAACTCAGAATCACACAGAGTACGTGAAGCGTACGCAACTGGTAGATCTTTACCTATTGGTCCCTGCGATAAAACTGCACCCAAAGCTACATTTCTCGCATCAGTTGTCACATTAAACGGTTTTGAAAAGTCTGGATACTGAAGTATCGGTGAATTTGTCAATAAATTTTTACAAGTTTCGAAACAGGATTTGAATTCTTCGTCGTGATTAATTTGAGCACCTTTTTTTAAACATTTTGTCAAAGGTTTTGTCAATTTTGAAAGAGAAGGGATAAAGCGTCTGTAATATCCGAGGAGACCAAGAAAACCTTTGAGCTGCTTGTTCGTTTTTGGAATAGGGTAGTCTTTTATTGCCCTTATTTTATCGGGATTAGGCTTAACACCTTCAGGAGTGACGATATGGCCTAGGTACGCCACCTCCTTTCTTAGGAACTCAGACTTATTGAGCTGTATTTTGAAGTTTGATTTGCGCAATCGATTAAAAACAGATCTTAAACGTTCGACATGTTCTTGGAGTGACGTAGAGAAGATTATTACGTCATCTAAATATACCAAGCATTTTTCATTTTGGATCCCTCTCAAAATGTTGTCCATTGTGCGTTGGAAAGTTGCCGGGGCGTTTTTAAGCCCGAATGGCATTCGCAAATATTCGTAGTGACCATTTTCACAGCTAAAAGCAGTTTTGGGTATGCCCTTTTCTTCCATTTGAATTTGATGGAAGCCACTGGCAAGATCTAACGTCGTGAAATACTGACAGCGGCCCAGCTTATCAAGAACGTCTGTTATATTTGGCAATGGGTAACGGTCGTCTACTGTGTTTTGATTCAATTTCCTATAGTCTACTACTACGCGCCACTTCTGCTTACCGGACGCATCCATCTTTTTGGGCACGACCCAAATAGGGGATGACCACGGAGAGTCACTATGCCTAATGATGTTTTGTTTTAACATTTCGTTAATTTGGGTTTCTACCTCTCGTTTGTGAATATAGGGATACCTATAAGACTTTGTATAGATTGGGGTTTCGTCTGTAAGTTTAATCTGATGTTTTATTTGATTAGTGAACGTTAGCGGTGTAAAATATGTCGTAAAATATGTCAGAATATTCTTTTAACAATTTTAGTATCTGTCTTTTCCCCTCTGAATTTAAATGTTCAGTCCTAAATTTTGAATAGTCTAAACCTTTTTCGGAAAAATTGGTTTCATCATTAAAATTATTAAGATCAATTTTTTCTAAGCAATTCTTATCAAATGATTCTACTAAAAGCGGTTCTGAAAAATCTAAAGTAACAGGTTCAGTACTGCTGTTTAAAACTGTAGTTAACGCATATCCATTCTCAGAAACAGATAAACACTGGGGTATTTCACAATCTCGAAGTTTCTGATGTGGTATTATAATTTCACCGTTTTTCTCAGAAGTTTTAATCTTAATTATTTGTTCGCATCTAGGAGCAATTGTTATGAAATTTATATCTTTGTTAGTTTTATGAAATTGTAATTTAATTTTTGTATACGGAGTACATAAGTATCCATTTGCGAAATCTAAATTACCTTCAAGTAATTGAATAGCATCCAGCCCTATTAAACCATCGAAAACATCATGAAATTTAAATATATTAAATTTTAAATTTTTATTTTCTGGCAAATTAAAAATTTTCGAAGCAGGTATTGAAACACTGTAATTATGAGCGGATTTTTGATGAATTGTAGATACAATAAATGGGTCATATTTTATGGAATTTGGATATAATTTATATGCAAGATCGGGGTCAATAAACGATCGAGAAGCTCCAGTATCGATAAGGAATTTTAGATTATGTTCTGGCCAAACTATAAAAGAAAGTTTTCCAGAGTTGTTAAAATTAATTGAGATTGATTCTGGTGGGACTATGTTTGATTCTGTGTAGAGTGGGCTAACCGAAAATTTTCATTTTGTTGGTTACTACTGGATGAATCGTCAGATTCGACAAGTTGTGAATTTTCCTCGTAGGCGGAGAACTCGGGATGATCGTAATATTGGGGTCCATTTTCATAATTTGAATTTTCATACTGGAAATTTTCTACCTCGGTGGGTTCTTCGAGTTGCGAATTAAACAGTTCTTCTGAAATGAAATTTCTTTGCTGTTGCGGTTGGTTGAAATTTGAATTGAAAGGTCTATTGAAATTTTGATTGAACGGTCGGTTGAAATTTTGGTTAGAATTGTTTACAGGAGATTGTCGAGTAGAGACACTCATAGGGGTAGGTTTTGGAAGAACTTGGTTAGGATTCGGTTTAAATACATTTCGATTTTGATTTTGAGGATTCCTAAAGACTTGAGAATTTGTAGGGAACCTCTGGTTAAATACAGGTCTTGGCTGAATATTTATCGGTTGCGATGGAAAATTCGATCGCACTGGAAATCTAGCAGGCTGATTAAAATAAGGCATATTGTTTGAAAAATGTGCCGTAGAATTATTATTGTGTTGAACAAATGGTTTGAAGTTATTTGGTTTTTGGAAATTGTTTCTACTTGTGTTTGTCATATTTTGAAAATAACGTATGTTATCTTCCTGAATAACAAATTGCAATGCTTCGTTTAGATCTCTGGGACGCATACATCGAACTGTAGTCCCAAGAGGTTCCTTTAACCCGGACAAAAATGTCTTTAAAGCTAAAGTATTATATAAATTTCTCTTTAAAGTTTTGGCAGCTTCTGTGGCTTCATGCATGTCCACATAGTTGCACAATAAATTCAAAAGTTCTAACACTCTATCGTAAAATTGTTGAGGTTTTTCCGACTGGTTCTGTCTCAACATAACTAAATCTCTATTTAAACAAGTTTCGTCGCGCTGGTCTGCAAAATTTCGGTACAAAGTATTTTTTAATTCATTCCAGGTTGAAATACTCTGGATATTGACAACTAATTTTGCATTCCCAGAAAGCTTGCTTATTAGAGAATTCATCAAGTATACATTTTGAAAACTATTGGGATTGGCGGCATCATAAAATTGGTTTATGATGGACTCGCAAGTCGCCAAATATCGATTTAACTCGTTTGCACTTCCGTCAAACGTTGGAACACAACTAAGATATTCAGGCTTAAATTGTGCCATCTTATTTATTAAAATATTACTGGTATCGTTACTTATTTCAATATTAATATTACTTTTATTTAAATTATTATTACTACTACTTAATTGATTAATTATTGAGCCAGTTGAAGCCAAAGACAAGTTTTCAAAATCTTCCAATAATTCGTTAAGTGACATCAAAATTGCACTTACATTAAGAGGAACGCCGTTTTCGTCATTCTTCGATTAATTATAAGGAAAGCGATTTTTGTATGCTGCAAAATCTTCTCCTTGCGAAATTGAACAATGTAGTTCCAATTCCCGATGATCCGTTGATGGTTCGTAGTTGGGACACTAACTTCGTTTCGAAGTTCACACCAAACAGTACTTTTCACCAACTTTTCAAAGTTCGAATTCCGGTAAATTCGTAAAAACGAAAATCGACACGTTCGTTACGCACGACCCGGAAATCCTACCGACTGCGCCAAATTTATTTTTCGAATAACGAAAACAGTTTTTAAAAATTTTAATTTTATTTATAATCACAAATATATGGAAGTTTACAGTTTTTATGCGTACTTGCTGAAGGCTTACAATTGACTAACTCTAAAATGAACTTTATGCGGTAGCTGAAACAAAGGAAAAAAGATAGCAAGCTTCTTAGGAATAAAAGATTAAAAATGTAGGGGTCAGCGTTTCCCACGCTGACCGTTATGTCGGTGGTGACATAATTCAGGTAAATCAGATTCTACCATGGAATGTGCTCTTATTTCCCGCTTGCTAAATCCCAGTAATTCACCAATAGTGCGCTCTCTATCAAAATATACAGGTTGGGACGTTTTCATTTCCGTTCTCAGCGCATTGGTATTTGCGCGAATCAAGACGACAGTTTTACTATTTTTCTGTTTCAGCTCATTTTCAATGTATTTGGTAATGTCATCTATTTCGTACGAGCCTTCGGGAAGTTCAATCGTGTCCGAGCCAATGTGAAGCAAGTTATTACTTTTATCAACGTTAGGAATAGAATTGTACGTATAAACTGACTAAACCACATTCGTAGGCAGTCGGCAGTTCCATTGGAGGAAAATATTCCGCGTACAGCGTAGAGTCGTTCCCGGAAAAATTAAGGATTCTCGACATGGTGGTGGTCAGAGTAAAACTGAAAGCATCCTCTGACAATAGTTTTATTTATACCCTAAAGCATATTCGTACAAAAACTTTAAACATAAATGACCGCACACAACAGTATTATCTTTCTGATATTTGCGATAATTGTACACAATGTTGTTTCCTAAGTACTTCACAAGTTCCTGGGGAGGTCGAAGGTTGCCGTAACTATCAAAATACTCGACAAGCTTGTCATTTTTGTAATACGCTACCCAGTGGATACCCGGTCCGTTCGACTTATCTAGGTTTACGATGGCACATTCTATTCTACGAGGTGAACCCGTTGGTAATTTGTCCAACATAAAAACCCCTCTGAAGCTAGGCATACCCCTCGCAAATTTACATAAAACGAGTTCGTTGAGGGCTCTCGCCGGTACCACGCTTAAGAGTTTTTTGGTTTCAAGAATAGACCAAGTCCATTTCTGTGGGGTTTCAGAAACAGTCCTTTGCCTACCGCAATCGCCTCCATCATCTTGTTGTGGCGTTCACTTTCGACTAATTGTTCTCGGGCTTGCTTCGCATCGTGCACGGCCTTTGCTATTCCCGCAGCACCTCCACCCAGAGCTCCGAGAGCAGACAATCCGGCAAACAGTGGTATAAAAGCAGGAAGAATTCCACCCGTTTTCGGAACCGGTATAACTCTAGCTCCTAGAAGCTTCTTTCGTTTTCCCGTCACGATTTTCTTCGCTGCCGTCAAAGCCATCTTGATAGCCAATTTTAGGTTTTCGGATTTTTTAAACTTCAAGACGGACTTTGCTTTACCTACAGCCCTCTGCAAAACATTGCGCTCTTTTAGCTTATTTTGCAACACCTTTTTCTTCGTCTTAGTAGTTGTAGTCTTCTTCTTTTTCTTCGTGATAGTAGGAGTAGTCTTAGCACACGACTGTAATTGATCCAAATGAGGCTAAAGAGAATTCTATATTCGTATTCGACGACGTAGCATGCGAGAAACACAATCACATACGTGCATATTTCTGTATGGGTCGTCACAATAATAATAACGTTTATTTCAACCCCTGAAACACCCCATACATGATAACATTGAAAGATATTATGAAATAAACATTGAAATATTCCCGCGCAAAAGTAAAAAAAACTAACTTACCTAATACACTGCTAAAAACTAAAAAGAAACTTGACGTTACGTTTGACACATAACATCAGTGTTTGAATGGTAGAATTATTAGAAGCTTGAATAGTGAACCTGGTTCACTGTGGTACGATGGGACACGTTTAGAGGCTTTCAAGGCCAGCTTTGCTGGGGTAGGTCTCTTGTGTGCATCCTAATGTACTTGTACATTCTGCCGACGTAGGTCCGTTCTGTAATTCAATACCTGGCGGAGTGTAGTTGTTTGAGCGGGCCTATTAGTCGACAGCTGTTCGGTAGAATTATTAATAACAAATTTTAGTACGTGGAGCATTTTTCCCACGTGGACAGGGATCAAAGAAAACTGTTTCTTAACTAGGTACTGCCTTTTTTGTTTAATTCACCAAGTTGTATGCGCATCAATTTTGTAACTACCAGTGAACTTAAAAATTAAAATAAATATTTATAAGCACTTTCAAAAAACATGAAAAAATGTTTAAAAGAAGTTTTAAGTTGTTTAAAAACAACTTTATGCTTTAATATGTCCTTTGTAAGTACATAATTCAAACATGTTATTTCAAAGTTTCTATTGGAAACATAACCCTGCAAATTAACTGAGTGAAATTAATTATGTACCTACTTTTTATTCCAAGTATAAGCAATATTAAATGTATACAGGGTGCCCATTTTTCGAGGGCCACCATTAGGATCTTGCTCATTTGAAAAATACAGTGTAGGTTTAAATTCGGCACTTTTTCAGAATTTAGTGCTCATCAACATGCAGTTGAGAAATCTGATCTATCTCAAACGATATATGAGTTATGGACGAACAACCAAAAAAAGTCTCTGCTCTTTCCGTGTACCTACCTCGACTATTTGATCTGGTATCGGAAAGATATGCTTATATTATTAAAGCACTTTATCCGTGCTCAGAAACACGTTTCTTTTAAGACAGGCCATCATCAACTTTGTTATTTCTTAGTTGTAACGCATCCAGCAGCGACGGTAGGTAGGTAGGTAGGTAGGTAGGTATCGCATAGAACTGGTAGTTTGGTATTCTCGGACCTGGTGGGATCGGCTCCCATACAGGTTAGTTGATTCTCTCGCGTTTTTACATTATCTTTTTTGCAAAAAATGCGTGTGTCTGGTGCGAGAGGGCAGCTAAGGGGTTTGTTTAAAATGCGTTATATCAGTCTTTTTCGTTCCCAAATAGAAGCGCGCCGGCAACTATACGCAAGGCCGGCGCGGCGCCGGTTACGGAGGCACTCCCATTTTTTATATCATGTCTATCTTTATTTAACCCTGACGATTTTCGTATTTCCAATCTGCCGTTACCGATACCAATACGCGACCACGAAAACACAAAATTACCAGATGTCTGACTACCAACCAAAAATGCTCCCAACAATGTCAAGGATTGGTAATATATTAGTCAATTTTACGTCTTTTTTACTTGATTTTCTCGTAAAATTTTCTAATATAAGTAATGTTAACTTTTGCCTTAATGGGAAGACGCACTTGTTTCGCCGTGATACGAACGTAAAATTTGCGTCGTAATTTTCCCCAATTACTTCAATTTAACTAAAATTTTACGTAATTTAAACTACTCTTATGACATTTCCTTGCTAAGGGTAGGTAAAATTTACGTAATTTGAACCACCCAGAATGCTTCCGTGTCTTTTAGATTTGACCAGTTTACGTGAGGGAGAGATTTCCACTCAGAATCTGTTCCATCTAGGTCATCACACAGGGTTAGAAAAGATGATGCCAGATTTGTCAAGTCTGGTTGTCGTATTAATGAAGTAGCTAATTCTGGTGTTAAAGAATTTAACTTTTGAAGCAACGCCATATTTGTAGGAATTCGCTTCTGAACTTGTCGACACAATTCTATCAAGAAATCTGTAAATCTGGTGTGAATAATAGTTAGATCATCCTTTTCAGTGGAAATCGTAGCTGCATTGAATGAATAGCTGAAATTCAATAAATCTGTGTTGAGTATGTAATCTTCAAACTTAAAACTTGTTAGATCACTTCTCGCAGCAGTTTGCAGTCTTACAGGTGGTATTAGAACACCTAAATTATTTAGCAACAGCAAATTTAAATCATCCATTAATTTAGCTGGATCAGCACACTCCGACTGAGTTTAGTAACCTGAACAACTTCTTTGAAATCCCAGCTTAAGAAAGTAAAATATTAAAAAAATTGACTTATTAGATAACATTTTATAGAGTTGATCGGCCACATAGCATCTTTCAGAATCTTTAGATATTCCGAAATGTATTTTCGGTGCATCCCACTGATGTTATGTTAGTTATTGCGTTGTATCTAGCCAACCATCTTGTTCCAGAAAGTTTATAGATTCTCAGTGGTTTTTCATCGCTTATTGTCTCGTATATTTCACTATATGCAATTTTCCTTTTTGTACTGCATGAGAACCAGTTATGACATTCTTTAATTATATAACCTAAATGTCGAGGGAGAACTCTAAGGCTGGGATATATCAGCTGTTGCTGTAAAGTGCTTCCACCTATCGCCCAAAAGTGTGATTAGGATTATGCATAATATTTATGTTATGTTAGTTATTGCGTTGTATCTAGCTAACCATCTTGTTCCAGAAAGTTTATAGATTTTCAGTGGTTTTTCATCGCTTATTGTCTCGTATATTTCACTATATGCAATTTTCCTTTTTGTACTGCATGAGAACCAGTTATGACATTCTTTAATTATATAACCTAAATGTGGAGGGAGAACCCTAAGGCTGCGATATATCAGCTGTTGGTCTATAAAGTGCTTCCACCTATCTCCCAAAAGTGTGATTAGGATTATGCATAATACTTATGCTCACAATCTATTATGATTGGTTTCTATCACATCTGCAAACTCTTCCGACAGACCCTCTACAGCTTGGAATTTTCAAGGTTTTTTGCTTTAGCGGCAACCGAATAAATCTGGGAGGATTAGTCGGCATTGCAATGCACCATACAACCATACTACTACTACTGTCAAACGTCCAGTTTACTGTTCAACTCGCCCAAATATTCACAAAATGGAGAGATTGCAAAATAATTTTCATTCCAACACTCCGGCTGAACCAAGTAACGTATCAAGACGTTCTTGGTCGAAAATAAATAATGAATAATTAACTTAGACAACCCCACTTTCTAATTACGATAAATATGTATACAAATAGTAAAAAAGGTGTCGAGTTTATGGCGGTTTTATGTCGGATTTGTCAATAATTTAAGGGAGATTTATTTAAGGCGAACGAAAAATATTACTAAAAAACTACTGTGAGTCTCTAAATTGGTCCCTTATTGATAAATATTTTTTATTTAACGCCCTATCTACTTTAATTTCAGAATGGTGTTGGAATAAGAATGTGTCTACATTTCCCGTTTTTTGTGCTCAATTTCCGCACCCTTAAAAGCATATTCTGCGGCCAAATGCAGCGAGTGGCAGACACATTTAACGACAAAGATTTCCTGATTCTGTGATTTTAAAAAGGAAGACAAGGAGTTGTGCTCCCCAACCATAATACTAGCACAATCTACGGCTACGCCAATTTCTATTACGTTTTCTTTTAGGTTATCTGACTTCATTTGTTTTGTAATTGCACCTGAAATACTGGCAGCATCGCCGCTTTCTATTTCTATAAGTCTGTAAAAAGTTGTAGTTATCTCTTTTTTCTTTTTTTTTGCTAAAATATTTAACCATAACGCAAAGCATTTTAGTACTTTCATCGAAGAACATAGAGTATTTACCATCACCAATGGCACAAATTAAATGGTGCAATAAACACGGTGCTATTACATTTAATACTAATGCTGTACATTTTGTCCGATGCAATTTTATGGCACTTAACACTTCAGATTTCTGATCCAAACTTTTTATAAGAATCCCCAAATGATCCACTGATGCGAGAGAACAATGCTCACAAATAACCGCAGCAATCTTAAGTTCCGCTGTTTTTCTATTGGCAGTAATGCTCTTTTTCATAAATTCTGTAATTTTTTTACTGGGGCCTGCCAATGCAACTCTCTCTCGGCTTCTTTATGTTTGTTAGATTTAGCATGGCCAAGCAAATAATTCTTGTGAGCAGTTAGAGTGCATTTGCAAATTTTACAGAAAGCCTTAGTGTTGTCCGAAGAAGCACCTATCCTCCCTGCATGCATTGAATAAGTATTAATAATAACAAATAACAACCGTACATGTATTACCATTCATTTCTGCATCTGCTTCCCAAGCAACGCGATATTTTCGCACGTACGAGGATTTTTTTCTTTCGGCATGATGCATGTTAAGCCGTTAGTTATTTTTTATGTTTCTGTTTGTGGGTTTGCCACCCTGTCCTCTACAAAAGTTTGAGTTGGCAACATTGAGAAAAAACATGTACGTTTATGTATGTCAAGCACGAAGCTGCTGTGTCTGTGTGTAACCATTTTCTTGTTAAGAATAAAGTTCTGTTACCAAAATCAAACATAATTTTGGTCCATCGTGTCGGATGTTCATCCAGTGACAGTGTAGAAGTTCAGAATAACAAGAAATCTCAAGTTTTTCTTCGCTTGTCTTCCTCAATAATTACACTCTGTAGTATCGTGATTCATACTTTATCGGTACAATTTTAAAGCAAAAGCAATTGCATAAGCCCTTTTTACCTTACTGTAATGCCACGGATATTAATCACTTCGTATTTGTACCTTTCGGTAGCTACACGTGTATGCTCACAAGCATTTTTTTAGTGTGTGTTTCGATTTTTCTGTGCGTTTTCTCCATTATGCCAAAACGGCAATTTAAGACCCAGCCCGGCAGTTCTAAAAAGGCTCGTTACGACAAGATTTTGGAGGAATTGCATCGCCTGCGAAACGAAATTTCCCAGGATGTTTCGGAAGATAGCGATACAGAAGGTATGTAACTATATATTTTTTCTTGCATTGTTAAGGATGTTCCCAGGTTGCTGCCTCAGCCTTGGTTGTTAGATCTTGAGTTTCTCCTTGTAGTCGTTATACTACTTATTGTTGAGGGATAGTCGTTACACTAGTCCCATAGCCTGCCCGGCTAAGATTATATCTTGTAGTCGTTATACTACTTTCACATACCTGTTGCTTACAGGGTCCATAATTTCGGAAGTGCCTGGCCTTTTAACGGGACCTTCTCCGATCGTCGACAACCAAGATCAGCTAGAGCAGTTACCTGACAATAATAGTAGAGAAGAGTTTGTCTCGCTCTTGGGAGTTAACCCCTCCTGTATTTCTAATCCGTCACAGTCCTTACATGACGAATTATTGGTGCGATGGAACAACTATTTACAAGATGGATTGTCACAGGAACAGCGGGACACTTTATTAACCAAATACTCATTATTTGAAAATTGCCCGCTATTGAAGGTTCCCTCCCTTAATGCAGAGATTTTGCCATGTTTGGACGGAAAAGCTCTGAGATACGACAAATTTATGTGCAAATTGCAGGAGCAGACTGGCCATAGTTTAGCCGCTCTAGGCTTACAAATGAACAATTTGCTGACATCGGTATCTTCTGAAGATCATTTAGATATTAATGTCTTGCTGCCGGCTTTAGCAGACGTTTCCCAACTCATATGCAACATCCATCATTCCATATCGTCTCACAGAAAATTCAATATAATTCCGCACTTGAAGTTCTCGTCAAGGAAAATGGTCGAGTCTAGCAAGACGGACGATTTCCTGTTGGGAAAGGGGTTTTTCGAAACCGTAAAATCGAATGAAGCGGTTCAAAAGGCAGGGAAGGAATTAAAAGCTCCTTCTGCATCGAGGCCGCAACTCGGCTCGTCCAGGACGTCTTTCACTGCTCAAAGACCTCTTCCTTCTACTTCTAGGAGCCAGCCGTCTTCAAAAATGCAAAATCCGGCTTATTTAAACTACCGGCGTACTCCAGCTCCCTCTCGGAAGAAACAATCATTTCCGCATCAGACGCCGGACAGCGGGAAAAAAGGACATCAGCAGTATCAGACGTACCGGAAACGACGTTAAACAAGGTAGGCCATCACGCGGGCCGGCTATCTCATTTTTTAGGAAACTGGGAATGTATTACCCAAGACGATATCGTTTTGCTCTGGATCAAAGGAATAACTATTCCCTTTATAAGGCAACCCAGTCAATTATCTCTCCCAAGAGTAATCGTTTCAGCTTCTGAGACCCTCTTATATGAAGAGGCTGTTAACGACCTTGTCAAATTGGGCGCCATTTCCGAATGCTGTCATGTTCAGGGTGAATTCTTATCACCTTATTTCCTTGTGAAAAAACCTAATGGCAAACATAGATTTATATTGAATTTAAAACAGCTAAATAATTTTATTGAGGCCCCTCACTTCAAATTAGAGGACTACAGAACCGTCAGGAAGCTCATTACTCCTGGCGCTTTCCTTGCTAATATTGATTTGAAAGACGCTTATTATTTATTGCCGATTCACAAAAAATGTAGAAAGTTTTTACGTTTTACCTATAAGAATAGACTGTTTGAGTTTAACTGCCTTCCTTTTGGGCTAAATCTGGCTCCCTATCTTTTCACGAAACTTCTGAAACCTGTAATGAAAAAATTAAGACAACTAGATGTATTATCAGTTATTTATCTAGACGATATTTTGTTAATTGAGGCTTCCAAGATTAAGTGCGAAGAATCTGTTCGCACCACGACTAAATTGTTAACATCCTTGGGTTTCATAATTAATTCAGAAAAAAGTTGCTTAGTCCCAACACAGGAAATTACTTTCCTTGGGTTTCTTTATAATACCATATCCATGACAATGTGCCTTCCTCCAAAGAAGAAAGCTGGTATTATAAACGATCTTTTAGCTTGGAAAGTAAAATGTCATAGTACTATTCGAGATTTCGCCCGGTTGATAGGCAAATTAGTAGCAGCGAGCCCCGTCGTAAAATACGGTTTTGTGCACATAAAGGATTTTGAGAAAGTTAAATTTTTTGCGCTAGCCAAAGCCAGAAACTATAATAAAATTATGAGAATTCCGGCCTTCTTAAAGGAGGACATAAATTGGTGGCTTAAAAACATAAAAGATTCTCGCGAAAATATAAAAGTTCCCAATAAATATGAATTAGAAATTTTTTCTGATGCCTCAAGATCGGGGTGGGGAGCTTATTCTGAAGGTTCTTATGCCAGAGGTTTTTGGTCTGTGGCAGAACAAAAATTACACATAAATAATTTGGAACTATTAGCAGCCCTTAATGGTCTAAAATCCTTTGGGAAGACCTACAATAACTGTAGCATATTATTAAGAATTGACAATAAAACTGCAATAGCTTGTATCAACAAAAAAGGTAGCGTTCAGTTTTCCAAATTAAACGAAATCACAAAACTTCTTTGGAAGTGGTGTGAATTTAAGCATATTAATGTTTTTGCATCATATGTCCCCTCATCTGTTAATACAGAAGCAGACTTCCTTTCTAGATCAAAAAGCATAGAGTCTGAATATGAACTTAATGGCAAGGCCTTCAATCTCATTTGCCTTAAATTCGGTTTCCCAACCATAGATTTATTTGCCGCTAAGTCAAATAGAAAGTGCGAATCTTATGTCTCTTGGGGACCCGATCCAGATTCCAAATTTGTAGATGCATTTACATTAAACTGGGAAAATACTCGATTTTATGCTTTTCCACCTTTTCCGTTAATACCTAGGGTTCTGGAGAAGATAATCACCGATAAGGCTATGGGCGTAGTTGTTGTCCCTCATTGGCCCTCGCAGCCTTGGTACCCTCTGTTTATAAGACTTTTAAGTGTTGACCCTATGTATTTGAAGCCAGAAAAATTTTTATTGATTTCCCCTTTCAGGGAAGCTCACCCTCTGAACCAGAATCTTACCCTGGTTGCCGGGAAGTTATCCGGAGAGCTATGCTAGAACAGGGTATTCCTTTATCATCAATCCCCATAGCGATGGCATCTTTAGCGTCAGGAACTTTGAGCCAGTACAACGGATGTTACAGAAGATGGTGGAATTTCTGTAGAAATAAGGGTGAAGACCCACTTACTTATAACTTTCGTAATCTTATGGAGTACCTCTCTGATTTACTGAATAATTCCTTGTCTTATTCTACAATTAATATACACAAATCGGCCTTAAGCCTAATAAACCCCGTCAGCTCAAGCGATGAAAAAATTGTTAAGCGGTTCTTAAAAGGTGTGTACAATCTGTCTCCCCCTAAACCAAAATATCAGTACACTTGGAACCCTCAGGTTGTTCTAAATTACCTCTCTACGTTATTCCCCTTAGATTCTCTGAATTTAGAAACATTAAGTTACAAACTGGTGATGTTATTAGCCCTTACAACAGCTCATAGGGCTCAAACCCTGTCTGATATAGCATTGGGAAACATTACATTATTATCAAACAAGATCGAGATAAAAATTACTGATAAAATAAAAACTTCAGGCAAGAACATATTGCAGCCCCTTTTAGTTCTTCCGTTTTTTCTAGAATGCCCCAATCTATGTGTGGCTTCCACTTTAGTATATTACATCAACAAAACAGAGGGACTTCGCCCCATAAATGAAAAATATCTGATCCTAACACATAAGAAGCCACATCACAAAGTGTCAACCCAAACCCTTAGTAGGTGGCTGAAAACAGTTCTTAAAAACAGCGGAGTAGATACTCAGATATTCTCTGGTCATAGTACAAGGCATGCTGCTACATCAGCTGCCCTTAGGGCAGGAATAAATATAGACACGATTAGAAAGACTGCTGGATGGACTGCAGCTTCTCAGGCATTCACCAATTTTTATAATAAACCGGTTATTTCAGAGAACGACGATTTTGCTAGGGCTATCTTAGTTCTCGGCAATCAGTAATCTTTGGTTATTATGTGATATTGCGAGATTTTGGATCCTAATATTATGTAGCTCGTTTCTGAAGCATATTAAAATATGTTAAGTCACTTTCTTGTAATATTGTATATTACTTACCTATATAAAATTACTTATAGTTCGTAACCTATTATGTATATTATCATTATATTATGTATATTATGTATATTTATATATTTTTCTGATTAAGGTGTTGGTCGAGATACTTTTTATACCACATCTTATTTTGTTATGAGTTGCCATTAAATTTATCAGATTGCATTCTTGTTCTTTAAACATCTACAGAGTGTAATTATTGAGGAAGACAAGCGAAGAAAAATTATTAGATTGATTGACTTACCTGTAAGGATGATCAATCGAAATTTTTCGAGCTTGTCTTCCGAAAATAATTACATCCCTACCCTCCCTTAAGGACCCCATGCAATCTGAGATATTGCCAAATAACGAAGTGATTAATATCCGTGGCATTACAGTAAGGTAAAAAGGGCTTATGCAATTGCTTTTGCTTTAAAATTGTACCGATAAAGTATGAATCACGATACTACAGAGTGTAATTATTTTCGGAAAACAAGCTCGAAAAATTTCGATTGATCATCCTTACAGGTAAGTCAATCAATCTAATAATTTTTACGTCGATCAAGATCAAGCACGTGAAATTGAAACGCATTAAACACAGTTGAAACTTTAAAACGCAAGCAAGTTGGACGGGGTTACACAAAAGAGAATCGCACAGGCGGATGGTGTTGCGCAAAAAGGAATTCACCAGAATTCGATCACAAATCAAAGGTACAGTCCGTTAGCATTAATCCATTTTTCATTAACATTTCCATTTTTCCATACTTCCTTTGCTCATTTTTAAGTTAGAATCGTTGTACACGTTTCATTGCTCAAAATGGAGGATGAGATAAGACAATTGCGCCATTTAAGGGGAATTATGCGAAGTTAGTTAATACGTATTGGTACATTTTTACTTAATACTGAAAATCAAAATAATGAATTCGCGTTACAGATTCGATTAAGGAAACTTGAAACGGATTTTGTCGAATTTGAAAAAATTCAATCACATTTAGAGTTGTTAGACGCAAATGAGGAACGCGAACGCGAGGTAACTGAAACCTTATACTATGAAAGAATGTCTTTGCTTAAAAAGTTGTTGGAAGATTGTCAAAAAAGGAAAATTGCTCCTTCACACAGTGCACCTTCCGGAACCGGTCCTAGTGATCATGTAAGGCTTCCGAACATTAATTTGCCCACATTTTCTGGCCATTATGATGCATGGTTAAGTTTTCGTGATATATTTGAATCTGTTGTGCACAATAATTCAGAACTAAGTAACATTGAAAAATTGCATTACTTACGCGGTTGTTTAATGGATAATGCGGCAAAATTGATTCAGCCATTGCAGCTTACTTCAGATTCTTATACCATAGCTTGGGACATGTTACAAAAAAGATACTCAAACACACGTGTTATTGTAAACAGTCATATAAAAGGTCTTTTCGAATTGACAGCGGTACCCAAAGATTCACATATCTTGTTGAGACAAATGTTAGATACAGTTTACCAACATTTGTCTTCTCTGGAAAAATTAAATTTGCCTGTTAAACATTGGGATATTTTGCTTATCCACTTAGTAACCTCACGATTAGACAACGCCACAAAACGAGATTGGGAAGATTCACTACAATCTGCTGATTTACCGACATACACGCAATTAAACGATTTTTTGACAAAGAGATGTTTTACTCTTGAAACAGTCAGCTTGAATCTACCAAACAATGGTAATTTAAATGCGCAAAGACCCATAAGTAAGTATAACACAAAATTTTTGCCGTCACCATCAAAATTAAGTGGTTCACGATACATGTACCACACTGAACAATCATTCACTGTTACAGAAAAACCATGCGAATTTTGTAAGGGCGCTCATTTCCTTTATATGTGTCAAACGTTTAAAGACCTCAGTTTGAACGATAAATTTAATGAAATAAAAAAGCTAAAATTGTGTAGTAACTGCCTACGTCCAGGTCACTTTAAATTTGAATGCAAAAAATGTTCATTAAGACACAATACAATATTGCACGATGATAACTATGCTTCAAGTAAACATATGTCGACTGAGTCTGAGCCCATTTCAAGGAATCCGACGAGCATACGGGAGGAAAGTGGCACTTCGGATAATTCGGTCGTCGCACAGACGAATCCTGCACGTCAAGCGCAACAAATTTTTACGCATCACATTCTCGATAATGAAGAGTATCATTCGGCAGTTAATTTAGGAATGCAGCAAAACCAAATTTTGTTATCAACAGCCAGTGTTTTGATTCGTGACAAAATTGGAAATTTTCACGTCTGTAGAGCTTTATTAGATTGTGGAAGTCAAAGTAACATAATAACCCAAAATCTTTGCAACAAATTAAAGCTCGACTGTGAAAGGGTCAGTACGTTTTTAGCAGGTATCGCAGGACACACGAATATAACTCAAAAAACGGAAACTAATGTGAAATCAAGACTTAATAATTTCGAGAGAAAGTTGACATTTTTAGTACTCCCAACTATTGCTGCTAAAATACCTTCAATTGAATTTTCAAAAACTCAGCTCATCGTGCCTAGCCGCTTAAATTTGGCGGATCCAAAATATAATATTGCCACACATGTTGACATTTTACTAGGAGCGGAAGTATTTTATGATTTACTTTGTAATGCCAAGATGCGATTTGGAAAACATATGCCGATTCTGCAAGAAACCGTATTCGGTTGGGTTTTTGCAGGTAGTCTAGCTTTGAACGGATCGAAAAATGGGAACGTAGTATGCAATTTTATTCAGGATGTCTCCAATGAAAGCCTGAACGAGAACTTAACCAAATTTTGGAAATTAGAAGAGATTCCTGATAAACATTTTTTAACGCCCGAAGAACAATTCTGTGAAAACTATTTCACAGAAACTACGACAAGAAGAGAAGACGGTAGATTTATCGTACGAATACCATTTTCCAAGGAAGCATCGATACTTGGCGATTCTCGAATGACAGCATTGAAAAGATTCCACGCTATTGAAGAAAGGTTTAAACGTGATGAAAATTTAAAGCTCGAATACACTAAGTTCATGCACGAATACGAAGATGAAGGACACATGATGCAAGTTAAGAACAGTTCTAAGGAAGTAGATGGGACAACCTCTTATTTTTTACCGCACCACGCAGTATTCAAGAAAACAAGCACCACTACAAGGTGCAGGGTTGTATTTGACGCAAGCGCGAAAACAACAACAAACGTTTCATTAAACGATAGAATTTTGGTAGGTCCTAAAGTTCAGGACGATTTATTCGCAATCGTTATGCGCTTAAGGTTGAGAAGGTATGTATTAGGCGCAGATATAAAAATGATGTTTAGACAGATTTTGATGCACGAAGACGATCAAGAGTACCAAAAGATTGTATGGCGTTATGACGAATCAGAACCAGTACGAGAATACAAACTAAGCACCGTAACTTATGGCACTGCATGTGCACCATTTCTCGCAACGCGTTGTTTATTACAATTGGCTAATGAAAACATTCATATGTATCCGCGGACATGTAAACTTATTAAAAACTCCTTTTATATGGACGATCTTCTCTTGAACTTGGATACAATAGATGAAACTTTAGATATTTATCGGGAGATTACAAAAATTTTGAGCAGTGCAGGGTTCCATCTGAGAAAAGGGATATCCAACGAAGATTCCATTCTGTAGTCCATATTACTCGAAAATAACAATGACAACAGTGAAAAGTTAATTCAGATCCAAGATAACAAAGATCTGAAAACGCTTGGACTCGTCTGGAACTCTGTATCAGATACATTGAACTACACTGTAAACATTGACTTTTTCTCGAGGCCTATCACAAAACGGTCGATACTTTCAGTTGTATCACAAATATTCGATCCCCTTGGTTTGGTGGGTCCCACTACAATTAAGGCGAAAATTCTCTTACAACGCTTGTGGCAATCTCATATAAGCTGGGATGACCCAGTACCTGCGGAGTTAGCTACGTCATGGCTAACCTTTTTGAACCAAATTCACGCATTGAACGATATAAGAATTTCTCGACACGTAATTTGTGACAACCCATAACTTGTAATACTTCATGGATTCTCCGATGCGTCGGAGCGTGCTTATGGTTGTTGTATATACTTACAATCGACTAATCATGTCGGAAAAAATGTAACTCGTCTACTTTGCGCGAAGTCCAAGGTGGCTCCGCTGAACCCACAAACTCTACCGCGTTTGGAATTAATGGCAGCCGTGTTACTTGCCAGACTTGTATGTGTGGTAAGGGAGACACTTGATATTGAAATCACGAAATCCATCTCGACTGCGACTCAACAATCGCACTTGCTTGGCTCAATACTCATCCAAGTCAGTTAAAAACATTTGTGGCCAACCGGGTCTCCATTGTGACGGAATTGACAAATGTGGAAGATTGGAAACACGTTAGGAGTGAAGATAATGCTGCTGATGTTATCTCACGAGGTGTTGATCCAAATGAGTTGCTCGATTTGAAGATTTGGTGGCACGGTCCACAATTAATTTGCGACAAAGAATACAAAAATCAACAATTAAAATTTGATGACATAGAAATTCCAGAAATGAAAACCACAACTCTAACTTTTACAACGATAACTAATGAATTGAACATATTCACTAGATATTCTACTTTCACGCGATTACAGTATGTTGTTGGCTATTGTTTACGTTTCAAGAATGTAACTTTGAAGAAATTGCCAGTGCATTCTGCCACTCTAACAGCCAAGGAGCTTAACGAAGCTCTTTTGGTTCTAGTTAAACTTTGTCAATTTGAAGAGTTTGCATCTGAAATTAAAAATTTGAAATCAAAGCGACAAGTAAACCATAGTAAGATTTTAAGTTTAAACCCATTTTTGGACGAGTATGGTATACTTAGGGTCGGTGGTCGTTTGAAAAATGCTTCGATCGATTTTGATCAAAAACACCCTATCATTTTGCCTTATAAACATTCATTAACACGTTTACTTATAATGCACGAGCATGAGAAACATCTACATGCGGGGGTACAAAACTTATTATGCTTCATTCGTTTAAGGTTTTGGCCCATAAATGGTAAAAATGCAATTAAACAAGTCATTCATAAATGCATGAGGTGCTTTAGAGCTAAGCCAAAACCAGTCCGATTTCTCATGGGTGATTTGCCTAAAGCCCGGGTCACCCCGTGCAAGCCTTTCTCAAAATGTGGCACGGACTTTTCTGGTCCAATTTTTATTAAGGAAGGTACACTAAGAAGGTCCAAATTAGTCAAATCTTACTTATGCATATTTGTATGTTTCACTACACGTGCAGTTCACATCGAATTAGTTAATGATTTAAGCACTGACGGTTTTCTAAACGCTCTAAAAAGGTTTATAGCTAGACGCGGTAAACCGAATGACATATTTTCCGATAATGGTAGTAATTATATTGGCGCGGCTAATTATTTTCAAGAATTGCGAGATCTTCTTTTGAGCAAATCATTCAGAGAAGGTGTAGGTAAGTTTCTAGCAAGCGATAATATAAATTGGCATTTCATACCGCCTAAGTCCCCTCACATGGGTGGTCTCTGGGAGGCGGCCGTGAAGGCTACCAAATATCATCTAAGAAGGGTTCTTGGTAATGCATCAGTTACATACGAGGAAATGTACACGATTCTGACTCAAATTGAGTCTTGTTTAAATTCCCGGCCATTAACCCCTCTGTCCTCAGATCCCAGCGATTTTTTACCCCTTACACCAGCACATTTCCTTATGGGCGACTTATTGTCAGCCACACCACAAGAAGATGTACAAAATGTGAAATTCACCCGGCTATCACGTTATCAGTATTTGCAACAACTGCTCCAACAGTTCTGGCAGCGTTGGTCGCAAGATTATCTATCCCAACTTCAACGTAGAACAAAATGGCAGACTTCAGAAGGTTCAATTCTAAAGATTGGTAGTTTAGTGATCTTGAAGGAAGATAATATTCCCCACTTCAGTGGCCACTGGCCAGAATAGTGGATCTGCATCCAGGTGCAGACAACATAGTGCGCGTTGTTTCAGTGAAGTTACCGACAGGTACTATTTCGAAGCGCAGTGTGACCAAGGTGTGCGTTCTGCCTGTTGATGAAGAAAGTGACGAAAATTTTTAACTGTATTTTTAAGTGTTGCTAACAATGTATGTTATTTCTCTTTTTCACGTCTTTATATGTAATGTTATTTTCCAGTTTTTTTCTTGTACGCTTTATAGATTTCGTTTGATAGAGTTCGTTTGGTTTATTAGTTCGAAATTACGTTGTAGTTTTGAAAGAACTTTCAAGGCGGCCGATATGTTAAGCCGTTAGTTATTTTTTATGTTTCTGTTTGTGGGTTTGCCACCCTGTCATCTACAAAAGTTTGAGTTGGCAACATTGAGAAAAAACATGTACGTTTATGTATGTCAAGCACGAAGCTGCTGTCTCTGTGTGTAACCATTTTCTTGTTAAGAATAAAGTTCTGTTACCAAAATCAAACAATGCATGCTCAATAATTACGCCCAAGGTTATGTTTCCATTAACTGTGCAGTGATTGTGATTGGTGATTCACCGACACCAACACAAGGGACAACGATAGCGAGGCCGGTAAAAATGGAAACAAACTGTCTTAAATAAACTTCTACGTCAATGTCATATCCTCTCACTCACTCCACTCTCACCGTAAGAGGCCGCCACCAATGATGAATGGTAGGTTTATGTTCACGACCTCCGTAGTATATACCTACTCTTGTGTTAAATATTTTACTTGTTAGTTACTTTTACCCCCAAAATATCCCCCAAACATCATTTGCCCCTCCCAAAAATCCTCTCAATGCATCAGACCCCCAAAAATTCCTCCAACATATAAAAAATACCCCGAATCTGGCAACACTGTTTATGAATGTTTCGTTCTTCTGTGTCGGTCGGTGCGCGGCATTACATTTCGAATAAATATTTACATCTATCGTCAAATATATGGACTGGTAAAATCCAGTCATCCTCTATAGAATTTGCGGTAAATACAGGTATTTCCTCTAAGTTTGGACTATTATCAGGAAGCTCAGGGTTACGGCTTAAAGCATCTGCGTGTGGTATACACTTACCAGGTCTATGCTCTACTGTAAAATCAAACTCCGCAACCTGAATCCACCAACGGCCAATCCTAGGTATTAAATCACGTTTGATGAATGTAGTACGCAACGCATTGAAGTCTGTTACTATTTTAAAATGCTTATCAATCAAATAAATTCTGAAGTGTATCAATGAACTAACAACGGCAAGTGTTTCTAGTTCAAAGGAATGTTACCTTTGCTCTTCTTTAGTAGTTTTCCGACTGAAACATATAACAGGTTTTACAGAATTATCTTCTTGTTTTTGGAGAAGTATACCTTCCAAACCTAATGTTGACGCATCTGTATGCACTTCAGTGTCAGCTTGACGATTGTAAATTGCCAACACAGGTTTACTCGTCAATTTTACTGTGAGAGATTGAAAAGCAGTTTGCTGTTCTTCCTGCCAAATAAAATTTGTATTTTTTTGTTAATCGTGTCAAAGGTAACGTTATTGTTGCAAAATTTTGAATGTATTTCCTAAAATAACATATAACAAGATAAAGTTCAGGGCCGATGTGCACAGTATAAATATTAGACTGAAGGATATGCTAACTATTCCCAGCACAAGCACTCGTTTTACAAAAGGTCCTATTTGTATTGTGTTTGTGCTGTGTACAATGGAGTCCCATCTGTAGTTAAAAACTTATCAATAAGCAATTTCAGAGTTTCTATGCGTGATTATTTGTTTCACCAGAGTAAATAAAAGTTATGTGTGTTCCTGTTTAATAATATATTGTTTTAAATAATCGCCGCCACCCTTGCAGTTTCTATTGCAATTTCTGTTTAAGAAAGTGAATTGAATGTCATGGTCCCTTTGGTTTTTTTTCTGGATCTCTTCACATTTTTTTATTTACTTATTTTTTTATAATGTCTCTTTGCGGTTGAGTGGTAGAGCACTGAGTTGACCGTGGCCAACCAGTGAACTACGCAGTTTCAGTCTGCCTTTCGTGAATGTTATGTAACATTATTTGTAAGATCATAATGTTGGTAGCTGAATAAAGACATAAAGACCAATAAATTGCCGAATCTCATGTACATTTATAGGTTGCGGAAAGTTTTCGATTGCGATTGTTGTAACATTTGTGGGTCAGTAAATAAACACAAAAACGTTTATAACAATTTACTCTTGGTTTTTGAGATACATTCCAAATCCTTTCTATTTCTCAACTGCTCTGCTCATGCTCCTTAAAAACCTCTTTATAAAAACTTAACATAAATTGAACTAAACTTAATACCAACTCTAACATCCCTCTTCATCAAGATTACAATTATATGGTTACAATAATACCTTAATATCTTAAATCTAGTTTTTGTTTCAGTGGGTGCACTGTCCACTGTAACAGACTTTTTATTGGGTAAACCAAGATCAAGTTCCATTATTTCTGTATGATCTCGGGTATTATTTGACTTTTTAAGATCAACACGATTTCGTCGTATGGTATTTCCAAATTCATTTTTTACAAGGTAAGATCTTGGTGATTCGTGTATAGATACAATTACACCACGATCCCAAGTTTTTGTTACATGATTATAAACCAAGACGTTGTCATTGGCTTTTAATTCAATTAGATCTTTTGCATTTTTATTATAATACAATTTGTTAGAGTCCTGTTTATATTTCAGTCTTTCTTGGACATATTTATTGTCATTAACAGCAGGCAACAGGATCTCGGCCGTGCATGGTATCTTCGACTTTAGTACACGATTCATTAGTAATTGAGCAGGTGACAAACCAATATGTTTCATTGGAGTGTTACGATACTGCAATAGGGCTACAAATAAATCTTTTCTCTCTTCGTACGCTTTCTTGACAATACGCTTAGCTACAGACACTCCCTTTTCCGCCAAACCATTCGACCTGGGATAATTAGGACTTCTAGTGGCAACTTTAAAGTTACAATCATCGGAAAATTTTGTAAACTCATAACTCGAAAAGGGCACATTATCACATACACACATATCAGGACACCCATACTTTGAAAATATTGATTTGAGTTTAATGATCACTTCGTTGACAGACTTATCCTTAATTGTCACGATTTCGAGCCATTTTGAAAATGAGTCTAATACGACCAAGTATGACTGTCCCGCATATGTAAAAATATCGATGCCTATTCTTTCCCAAGCACGCTGCGGAATTGGAAAAGGAACCAGCGTCTCTTTGCAATTTTTGTATGAGAATTTCTCACATGTTTTACATTGCGATACAAAATTTTCTATGTCTTGTCCCATTCTCGGCCAATACAACACTTGTCGTGCTCTAGCTTTACATTTTTCTATTCCCAAATGACCTTCGTGGATTTGCCTTAATAAATCTTTTCTGAGTTCAATAGGTATAATTATTTTATTTCCTAATAACAATAATCCTTCACACATTACTATAGAATCTCTTACTTGCCAATAATTTTTAATATCTTGATCTAAACCAGTCTTGTTTTTCGGCCAACCTTCATTCACAAAATTAGCAATTTGAGATAGCACATGATCATTTAAAACTGCCAGTTTATTCTCTTCTTTCTTTTTATCTACTATGGGCAGATTTCTTATAACCGCATGTACAGCAAAATCCACTTCAGTTTCAGTTTCCATATTATCTTCCATTAAATAGGCCATTGAAAGAGTATCTGCAACATACAACATTTTTTCGGGTACATACTGTATATTTAAATTTAAGTTTATAAGACGCATTAACATCCTTTGGAGCCTTGCGGGTACTTTATATAGGTCCTTTTTAAAAATTGCTTCAAGTGGTTTGTGATCGGACCACACCGTTACATTCTTGTGGCCGTATATAAAGGTAGAACATTTTTCTGCAGCAAAAACAATCGCTAGAAGTTCCTTTTCGATTTGAACATACTTCTGCTCAGTAGTAGACAAACTTCGAGATGCAAACGAACCTAATCCGCTTTTAGATGCGTCAGTTTGAATTACAATGTCCTTTTTAAAGTCAAAATATGCCGACGTAGGTGAATTAGCAATAGCATTTTTCAATTCGCTCAAAGATTGTTCATGAATTTCTAACCAAGTCCATTCTGTCTCATTTTTAGTTAATTGTCAAAGCGGCGCAGTAATTTTTGACATGTTTGGTATGAAACGACATAAATATTTTGCCATACCTAGGACTCTAAATAAATCTTTTTTACTTTTAGGACTTTCCATCTCAATTATAGCTTTGATATAATTGTAGTCTGGCTTAGACCCATGACTAGTAAACACCTGACCCATAAATTTTACTTCTGATTTCTTAAATTGCATTTTGTGCTTATTAAATTTTATATTGTACTTCTCAGCCCTTTCTAATACCAATTTGAGATTGAGATCGTGCTCTTCTTCTGAACTTCCACATACAATTATGTCATCAAAATAAACTTTTACTCCGGGTATGTCGCCAAAAACTTCAATACATTTGCGTTGAAAAATTTCTGGTGCTGAACAGATACCAAAAGGCAATCTACAGAATTGATACCTTCCTAGTGGCGTCCCAAATGTGCATAAATCAGCACTTTCATTGTCTATTGGTATCTGCCAGTAACCATCTTTCATATCTAACACACTAAAGAAAATATTGTTATTCAAATGGTACACTATATCCTCTATATTTGGAATCAAAAAATGTTCTCGCTTTATTGCCATATTTAAATACTTAGGGTCTAAACACAGTCGTAAATCTCCATTTTTCTTTTCGACAACAACTAATGAATTCAACCATTCTGTTGATTTTTCTACTTTTCTAATAATACCTTGAATTTCCAGTTCATTCAATTTACTTTTTAACCTTTCTAACAAACTATATGGAACACGTTTAATCGGTTGTAAGTGAGGCGAAACATTTTTTTTTAGCCTAATTTTATGCTCAGTTGGAAACTTACCCACACCTTCAAATACACCCTTAAATCTATGCACAACATTTTCTAAACTAGTAAATGTGTCTGTTATACCATTAACTCGAGACAATAATTGTAATTTGACACACGCATCAAGACCTAATAAAGGCATTTGTGATTTAGCAACTATAACAACAAAATTGACAATACAACACTTCCTCTCTACTTCACAACATAAAGTTACCTGACCTAGTGCTTTTAATTTAAAATCACGGTTACCATACGCAACCAGTGTTATATGTGCTGGCTTCAAACTTGGTTTTTCTTTCAATTGATCCAAAATATGTTTTGGTAAAACACTGACTTCTGCTCCCGTGTCCAGTTTAAATGTTACTTCAGCTTCCCCAATTTTCACTTTTTCTGTCCAGAAATGATGCTGATGGCTCTTTTCCACTACTCCTATCGTCAAGCTGCTTATAACAAAGTTTTCCGACTGCCTTTCATCTTCTTCTTGTTCTTGGGTTTCTACGTCATGAACAGTCCTTTTATATTGCTTCTTCATTTCCCGTCTTTCTGTGTTTGCTTCCGTTTTCTTACATACGCGCGCAAAATGATTAAGACCTTGACATTTTGCACATACTTTTTTGTACGCAGGGCACTTCCCATAAGCATGCGAATAACCACAATAATAACATTCCCTTTTGTTCTGTTTTATATCATTTCTGTTTGTGTTTACTGAATTAATTCCTAAATCACTGTGAAGTAGTTCGGACTGTTTTCTGCTAGCTTCTGTTACACAACACATTTCAATAGCTCTTTGTAAATCCAAATTAGACTCTCGTAACAATCTTTCTTGTGTTTGTTTATCCAAAATTCCTAATAGAAGGGACCATACTACAGGCAGACAGTTCTAGGGACTTTTGTCTCAGCATCTGGTGACTTTTAATGTGTTGGCAGCACTAACAATGTTATTCTTATGGGAGAATAAAAACTTCATGTTGGTCGGTAAGTACGTAACCTGTAATAGCACCGCATTTTGGTCGTAGCACCGCATTTGGTCGGATAGCACCGCATTTTGCACCGCCAGCCGCCATTTTGCACCGCCGGACACTATTGTAGTCGGTCGCCATGTTCCACACCATTTTTGCAGTTCCCGAATCTCGGATTCCACACCATTGCATAATCCTCCGCATTTATGAAATTAATGGCGGCCGCCATTGAATACCTGTGTAAGAAATCTGACTGTAAAATTTCCCGCTCTGAATAATATTCGAAATTAATTGAGTGACAGAATGGAAGCAAGCAATCAGACTGAGATATGGGAATTAAGCGTCAAAAATAATAATAATGATTATTCGTTTGTACTTACAAGGAAATCGGGCAGCCATTGTTGTTGTTGTTAGTTTGAAAGTGTCAAAGAACAAATACCTGTAGGTAATGCAGAGTCCATGCGACATCTTCTTCGTTTCATTTTCTTCTTGTCTAGTCTCCACGTTAATTATTACTTAATATGAACACTGTCCATCGAGGGCGGTCATTTCTTTTAAAAATTCCCTCGTTGTTTATGCGGGTAGCCATATTGTTTGGTCCTAGAAGTTGTACCTGAAAATGCAGCGGCCAGGAGTGCCAACGGCACCACAAAACACTAAAAAATATTTAAAATTTGAAGATTCGCGGTTTATTTTAACACTTAATAATAATAATGTTATACTTTGTAACTCGTCGAAACAAATATTAATTTACTTCAAGAAACAAAAACAAATCAGTTGACAACAGGCACCGAAATAATTGTTACAGTGAGGAAGATAAGAAACCGGAAGAGTTCGCTTGCTAAAATAGAATCTAAAAATAGAATGGCATATACGGGGTGTAGCTGGTCTACGAACCGCTAAATGAAAATGGCGGCTACATTACTTTAATTAATTAATTAATCGTCAGTACCAATATGGGAATGTATTTGCATAAATCTTTAACCAGAACACTTAGGTTTACAGCCGAAGAAAATAAAAAACAAACATGGCGACCTCTTAACGAGGCCCCCTTTGCAAAAGCACTTACCTAGTAAATGAAATTGGGGCCAACCACCTAGGTTGAAAAAGCACACTGAGCTTGTCTTAAGAGCGTGCGCCCCCTTTCAAGGGGGCCCACATAACCTCAAAATTAAAGCACTCGCACGTCTGTCTCGCGACACTTCGACACTAATACTGAAATGATTGTAATCTTCTGTTTATTAAAAAGGCGCAAGGTCCAGAAAGAGATTTGAAGATGATGACGTCACCATGTCCCATTAAACACTTTAGTTGTACCCTCTAACCTGAAAAGTTTTAAGAGGTTCCGATAGAAATTACCATTATTATTACTACGAATGTAAGAAAACATCATACGACTTAGAAGATTTTTATTTATGTTTGTATTTTCAAAACAGATTTATAAGCTGTATGAAGAATACGGTGGTACACTTGTAAGGAGACCTCAAAATATAAAATTGTGTTTAAATTAATAATCGGGGTGCTCCATCTGTCTGAGAAGCGTTAAGCACCAGTCTTCGTGTGAACGAGGAGTCCGAAGGCGATGACATAATCACATAGCAGCATGGGGAGGGGGTAACTGAAACAAAAAACGATATTAGATAAATAATAGTAACGTCGTTGAGGTTTCATCAGTTCATCTGTAATTCTCAACGAATCAACATGTCCAACACCTGCGTTATTTGTCAAAAGTCTTTTTCAAGACCAAGCAATTTGAGAAGACATCAGCAGTGTTGTGGGGTCGTACCAAGAACAAAACATAACTGTCAACAATGTGATAAGGTGTTTTTAAGTCTTGACTCTGTAAAGAGACATGTAAAAGGAAGCCATATGACAATGACAAAACGCGACAGTCCGCAAGGTGATAAGAAGTATTCAAGTCTTGAACGACCTGCACCCTCCTGGCCTGTGCAGCGTCAATACAAGGACCGTAAACGGTATCCACAAAATTAAACAATGACAGGACCATCAACTCACACAACAGAACCTTAGTACTTTGATCAATAAATCTTCTAATGGTGTATATACGTCTAAGATTTCCGTAGGCTTTCCGAACCACGCTACCAATATATGCATTAAACCTAAGATTGTAATCCATCTGAACTCCCAAATTACGAGCACAATCAGTGTACTCCAGGGGATGATTCCCAACTACTATTAACAAATTATCCATTATTCGCCTTCTGAGAGTCACATTTGCACTTTTACCAAATAAAACTAGTTTAGACTTTTTTATGATTTATGAGTAGCGAGTGTTGATGTGCTAAATCAATAAATCTATTTAAATCAGAGTTTATATTTATCAGAGCTGTATCTAGTTCTTCTTCAGAAAACGAATAATACAACTGCGTGTCGTCTGCATACAAATGATATCGGCAATGTTTAATTGAACTTATTATAACAGAAGTATACGTCATAAAGAGAATCCATCTTAGATGCTCAGAATTATTTGCAAGACATAATAAAGCCTCTATTCTCGAATTGTCTTCTTACATTCAGGAATGTTTGGGCGGGAATATTTCGGCATGTTTTGGATATTGTGCATCTCAAAGCAATTACATTTTCTGGGTCGGTTTGACACAATGCTGATTTAAAATAGCCCCAAAAGAAAAAATCTAGTAGACTGAGATAAGGAATAATTAAAAAACAAATAGCAATGCTGTATTCCTCATTCGATTTCCTTTAAAATGAGGTGGCACAAGTAATATGGTGCCATTTGAGATTTTAAAGTGAGGGTGGCTGGGGGTTGGGGGGTTGGTTTCACAAACTTCAACTATACGGCAAAATGTGCCCCCTCGATTCCTAAATTTACGTGTCTCGGCGATTTAATGTATTGCTATTTGTTTCTAAGATATTTTAGGTGGCTCGTTTTTAAATGATCACACTGTATATGGTGTCGTCATAAAACCTATATTCGCTTCCCGCTTTCCTGCATTCCCGCCAATGCCAAAATTTGTTAAATGTCGATAAAAGATTTTGTTGTTGTTCCCAGTAGTTGATATTTTATAATCCTAAATAGTAAAATGCCAAAAGGCAAGTTTTCTGCAAACTTTTATAACACGGTTAACTCTTATGCAACGAAATCTATGAAGTTAATCGATGAAGAATTTAATATTAGTGACAACGATGTTAGCGTAGATTTGTTTGAAAATGCTGAAGCTTGTACTGCAAGTATCATCGAGGAGACCGTAACTGCATCAGAAC
Organism: Xestobium rufovillosum; assembly: GCA_963966045.1. Lineage (NCBI taxonomy): Eukaryota > Metazoa > Arthropoda > Insecta > Coleoptera > Ptinidae > Xestobium > Xestobium rufovillosum. The sequence continues at coordinate 6,220,884 of OZ014498.1, read as the reverse complement.
TCGAGTTGGAACCCATTACTACAGAAACTTTTTTAGATTGTAGAGAAATTCATAATGATGCAAATAATCCGGCATTAAATTTTAAAGCTGGATTGCAGTCTTGGACATTAAGCAACCGCATCACTCACTCTGCGCTAAGGGAATTGTTAGTCCTAATAAAAAGTCTCTCTGTACCTAATTTAAATTTACCTTGCGATGCAAGAACATTATTATCGACACATCGCAAAACCCTTACTGCAAAAGTTGATCCAGGATTTTATTTACATATCGGAATACAAGCTGCTGTACAAAAAATGTGCAACAATATAGTTGTGAGCAACATTGACTTGATTTGTAATGTCGATGACCTACCGTTAAGCAAAAGTTCTGGTAGCCAAATATATCCCATTCTGTGCACATTGCAGAACCGTAATAGCAATAAAGTGTCTGTTATAGGAATTTATCACGGCTATGAAAAACCGTCTAATGCAATTGTTTTTATGAAACAGTTTGTGGAAGAATCCATAGAATTAACAAATAATGGAATTTTAATTAACATTTTTCTAGCCTTATTCCATGATAGTGTGAAATATTTTACGGTAAAAAGTCACTTAGCACTAGTATAAAAATATATTGAGTCTTAATCTTAAAGAATTAATAATTATTGGAAATATAAAATTATTACAGAACGGTTCTTTTGCTATCCATTTTCTATTTCACCTAGTTAGCACGTTCCTACTACTTAAAATTAATATTAAATTTTTGTCTCGCAGAATGTCTCGTGCACGTAAAATGTTAAAAATGGCATCACAAGAAGATATTATTTTAATTGACCAAGAAATGTCATCAAGCATAGCAACTGCAGTAATAGTGGAGTTAAATCGACCCGAAATTATGCTGTTTTTCAAAATGAAGGTATAACTAAATGGGACCGTCACCGTCATGTAGAGAACAATTTTGGCCATCCGAAATGGAGTTTCATAACTTTTTTTAGTAGAGCCGAATTTTGCAAAATCAAATTTTTCGTGCCGGAGAGGTAATTCGAAAACTGTGTTTTTTAAAACATGTATTGGGTTATTAAATCGAAGGAGTTGAGCTACAATTTTGAAATTTTGGTATATTGCTGAAAAAACCATAGCGCTTCTAATGCAACTCTCAAAATTTTCAAAACTTAGGGCCTTTTTGAGAAAATAAGCTTCGAATTCGCCACTAGCTAATCCGTGCATTAAATATTTCACCCAGCGAGGAGCTATGCTAATAATTGGAAATATGTGTATACATATATTGAGGCAAAGAAAGACAAAACTATAGAAAAGTTTTTAAAAAAACAATCAGCACGCTTATAGTTTTCGAAAAATCGAATTTTAATTTGAATGCGCCTTAGTTGCATTGGTACTGACAAATGTGCGCTCGGACCCTCGGGTCTCCACGGTGCACGACCGACCCACACTACGACTTGGCGTTACATGCAAATTATTTACCACGCATAAAATTTAAAAAGCACTGCTCACTGCACAGTAAGAAATGTAAGTCTTTTATTTATCGAATGATTGGGTATAAAAACGATCACAAATTTGAAATAGGTTAAATGGTAAATTAAACGTCTTCATCGGTATCATCGTTCTCTACAATTTCGGGCATGTTATTACAATTATTGCAAGAACGATCTAAACAACATTTTAGTCGATGATAGTTTCTGCCTTTACTTGATGAAAATCTATAATTAACTGAACTGATAATATTTAAAAAGACAAACTTGTCTAGACTTTCACAATTTATTCTCAATAACATAACAATTATTGCTTCGCCAACAGAGTGGCTTATGTTGGTACCAACATCTGACAAAGCCACTGTGTTGGTGAAACAATTGGTATGTCATTCAAAATAAATTGTGAAAATCTAGACAAGTAAATATATTTCTCGTTCACGAAAACTTGTTTTTAAAAAACTTTTATTTCACTTTTTACACTACTTTATACTTTGTGTATTTTAGTACAAATAAATACATTAAATGTTTTATAACGTGAAAAAGACAATTAATAATTTGAATACATAATTTGGAATACAATGATTTGAATATGAATCGAATGTCAATTATGGGTCGAATGAATAATGAATAATGAATGCGTAATAATGTTGCTGCAGTCCTATTTAATAGTTCGTGTCGTCACATCAGCACATAGACTACGTCATGCCAGCACTATCACTGAATGGGGTGGATTGTTCTGGGCATCATAACTCCTCCCTCCGTAAGTGTGAGAACTGAGGGATGAAGTTCAAACTTCTTTCTTGAGTTGTATAATTATTTGTGCCATTTTTTTAATAATTTTAGTAATATTTGTGAAATTTATGGCAAATGAAACACTATGTAAAAAATGTTATCGACGTTTCGCCTCTGGTTGGAGGCTTTGTCAAGATTATATATTTAAAAGTTTACAAAATGTATACATAATCTTGACAAAGCCTCCAACCAGAGGCGAAACGTCGATAACATTTTTTACATAGTGTTTCATTTGCCATAAATTTCACAAATATTACTAAAATTCTTTCTTGAGGCTTCTCCGAAAGTTCCATTTTTACGGTTGCTGCTTTGGCTTTAGTTCTCTTGGGGTAGATTTTGTATAAAAGTATTCCTACGAAAAGTAGAACGATTATTGTAATTAATGATATACCAGTGTTGGTCCATAAGTGAGACACTGGAAGCGTCCTTAGCGGTTCTACTCTAAGTGTTTGAGCAGCTTTAGCGATGTCTTGAATTTGCTTGAGGTTGACATCTTTTAGAATCAGGGGTGACAACTGGGTTGATTGACCAAAATTAGGCTCTTCCAATTTCGGTAGATGAAATATTTCTGTTTGGATAGTTGCATGGTCCAAATACGTAGTTCCATTTACAGCTACTGCACAGTTGTGCGTTGAGATGATGGTTGGTTCTTGAACTTTGATTAATTCTTCTGTACAAAATGATTTTATTATAACAGGAAATTTTGGTATAACAATTAGGTGATTGGAAATGACATCGATGAAGTCATTTTGAAGATCTATTGGTATCGCAGAGCATTTATTTATTCCATGGGTGATGATTTCTTTAACACAGGTTGTTTCTGAATTTAATTCTTCTTGTTCGCAATAGAAGTACTCTTCTATTTTCTGACAAGGTTTGATGCTATTCCATGTTTCTTCTTCGTCGAGCAGAAGGAAAGGGTGTTGTGGAATGAAGGTTTGATTGTAATATGGTAAGGATATTATATGATAATATTCATATACAGGGTGGTTGATTAACGGAATTTGTATTATAAAGAGAAGTTGTTCATCTGAAATGCGTTTTCGTGTGAAAGCAAGTTTAAATAAATTGTCAAGATTGACTTTTGGAATCCTGGAGTATACACTAATATTCTGTAAATTGTTAAGTAATTCCTGTGGTTCTAAAATTGTAAAGTGTAATAAATTTAAATTAGAGAACGATATAGCGGTTTCTAAATCTTGCAGGATGATTTGCAAATTGAGTAGATACAACATTAGTAAATCTAATGCGTTTTGAGTGTTAAGAATTGTTTCTAATTTTCCTATCGTTTCTGTAATTTTCCAAACCTTTTTAATTTCTTGTTCTATGAGTTTTTGATTATTTTCCAAAGTAGTGAATGATTTGTTATATTTTTGTGTCATGTCTTGCAAGAATTTTACTTGAGATTGGAGATCCTTGTTTAGAGATTCTTGATTTTGCAGCAGTGCATCTATTTGACTGTCGTATTTTTGAGCGTCATCATTATCTAAAGTACCAAATAACCATTTTGAAGCTTTTCCTACAACATCCAGTAGACCTCTCTTTGCGATTTTGTGTGGTTTTAATACTGTAAATTTGTGGTTTACACTGTGTAATAAAAATTCGATTTGCTGTACAAATTTGACAAGTGTTTGATAATTAGAGTGAGCCCAAGTTCTTTCGGTATCTACTGTCTTCTTCACTATTTCGTATTGATTGTTAGCATTTAATAAATGTGTTTCTATTTTAGTAAGGTTAATTGAATAAAATAAAGTATATTGATCATTAATAATTCTAGCTTTACCTAACTTAAGTATTAAAAGTGGATTAGTTATGGGATTAATAGATATTTGAGTCTTAGCGATTACTAGGACCAGGGTCAGGGTTAAAAGGATACACGTCCGGGTCATGTTGTAAGTCTGTAACAAAACGTTGTGGTTTTAACATCTGTTTATGTAAAATTTGTTTTTTGTCTGTTCGTGTTAGTTTTATGTTGTCATAATTGGAGGCTTTGATGGGTTTAAAAGGATTGTCTATTTTATTTTTAAGTTTCGTACCTTTCGGTTGGGTTCGTACATACAGTGGTATATTTTCATTTATTTCGGGTGGATTTTGTCTATTCATGGTGCGTTTTTCCAAATTTTGTTGTTGTTTGGTTATTAATTTTTGTCGAATGGTGTCATTAATGGTTCGTAAGGCAATAGCGTGATCTTGCATATAAGTAGTTGTCTTTTGAGTTTCTGTGAAATCAAACGGTGTTTGATAATTTAAATTTCCTTTAATAATTTGAAAGGGTGTATAACCTGTTGCTGAGTGAATTGAATTGTTGTAATTTAAAACAGCATATGTCATTTGTTCTTAAAGAGAATGATCAGTTTTTTGTTCTTGTAGAACTCGTAGGCTCTCGGTTAGAGAAAAATGAAATTTTTCGATAGGGCTGTTACTAGAAGGATTATAGACTGTTGTAAAATGAACTTCTATTTTGTGAGATTCGCAAAACTGAAGAACAATGTTATTTTTAAATTCTGTGCCTTGATCGAAGGTTATTTTAGCGGGAATTCCATGATTTGAGACAAACTTTAAAAGTGCTTTAAACGTTTCTACTCCGTGTAACGTTTCAACAGGGTATGCTTGAGCAAATTTTGAGAAACTGTCAATTATTGTTATAAATATTACTCCTTTAATTTTGAAACTATCAATGTAGATGTGGGCAAAGGGCTCAGTTCCAATTGGTGTTGGTTTGAAAATTATTTTGGTCGGGTGTCGTTCATACTTTGTTTTCTGACATATTTCACAAATATTAATGTAATTAGTAACGTCTCTTTCCAAATTTGGCCAATAGTAGTTTTGTTTTAAAGAATTTACTGTTTCAGTGATTCCACGATGGCTCGTTTTCGTTTCGTGGTGATATTGAATTTTGAGTTGTTGTTCATCATTTTCCGTGACATCAGTTAAAGTTGAACGTGTAATATATATTTTGAACGAATTATTTTTGAAAATGGTCTGTAAGACTCTTGAAAAGATAAAACTTAAATCGGGATTATTTTTAAAATATATACAGTATGTCTGATTGGGTTTGATGTATTCTTTTACGAGTTGAATAAGTTGTGGTTCTAATAATTTATTAGATATGTTAATGACTAGTCTTGTCTTATCGAAGATTTTAATATTTTGAACTTTTAATTTTGAGTCGTCTGTGACTGTTGACATAATTAGTTGGTTATGATATGAATTTAGAGATTTTTCTGTGTACGGGAATTCTTGTATTGGGTTTTCGTTTGCTGAGTGAGCAGTTTCTAAGTCGTCTTCAACTTCTTCTTTATTTCTGTTACCGGGTTTCAGTATAATATTTTGTAGAATATTAATTTTTTTTGGATTTGGTGGTCTAGTTAATTCGTCGTCAAGAATTCGGTACGCTTCTTCAGGTATTTCGATCCTAGATAGGGCATCGGCGTTGGTGTTGAGCTTACCTTTCTTGTAGATAATCTTGTAGTCATATTCTTCAAGCTTTTGGCGCCAACGTACTAGTTTCGAACCTGGTTCCTTGAGAGAAAATAACCATTCTAATGGTCTGTGATCAGTTATAATGTTGAATTTCATACCAAATAGGTAGGGCCTGAAATGTTTACAGCTCCAAACTATACTTAGCAATTCTTTTTCGATTGTCGAATAATTACATTCGGCAGGGTTCAATGTCCTCGATGCATAAGCAATAGGAAGATCTTTTCCTATGGGTCCTTGTGAAAGAACAGATCCAATCGCGAAATTACTAGCATCTGTTGTTAGATTGAAGGGTTTGGTAAAGTCGGGATATTGTAAAATTGGGTCATTTATTAAAATATTTTTACAGAGTTTAAATGTATTTAAAAATTGTGGTGTATGTTGAATTTTTTCTCCTTTCTTTAAACATTGGGTAAGTGGTTTCGTTAATTTTGCAAAGTTGGGGATGAATCTTCTGTAGTATCCTAACAATCCTAGGAAAGATTTGATTTCTTTCGCAGTTTTCGGAACTGGAAATTTCTTAACTGCTTCGACTTTCTTCTGGTTTGACTCCTTCTGGTGTTATAACGTGTCCTAAGAATTCAACTTCTTTTTGGAGAAATTCCGATTTGTCTAATTGTATTTTGAATTCTGCTTCTCTAAATTTTTTGAATACTCTTTGCAAGTTTTGAATGTGCTCTTGTAATGATGCGGAGAAGATTATTATGTCATCCATGTAGACTTGGCATACATCATTCTGAAGGTCTTTTAAAACATGGTCCATTACTCTTTGGAAGGTCGCTGGTGCATTCTTCAATCCGAATGGCATGCGAAGATATTCATAATGTCCATTTTCTACGTTGAATGCAGTTTTTGGTATTGAGTCAGGCTGCATCTCTATCTGATGAAAACCAGAGGCGAGATCCAATGTGGTGAAATATTGGCAGCGCCCTAGTTTATCAAGGATGTCATTTATGTTCGGTAGGGGGTATTTATCATCTACTGTCTTGTCGTTGACTTTCCTGTAGTCCACGACAATACGCCATTTTTTCTTTCCGCTCGCGTCCAATTTTTTAGGGACTATCCAGATCGGGGAACTCCATGGTGAACTTGAGGGACGAATTATACCTTTTTCTAACATCTCGGTGACTTGACGTTTCACTTCTTGTTTAAATTTTTCAAATTGTGTTGACTACTGTCAAACAATAATTTTTAGAATATAAAAAAAACGATTAAATTACTAATTCACATGTATAAGAAAGTCTGTGTGTAAAATAATGTAACCATATTACTACCAGTTTTTTCTTGGAGTTTCTTTGATTTTCAATGATGTTCAGTTCAACGTACTTTTTAAAACTCAACTTTTGTAAGTGTTAAAAATTTTCTAATTTCCATAATGTATAGTTATTGTCTCTCATTTACAGTGTTCCTGACGAAGACACAATAAAGTGTTGAAAGCTTGAACCTAAAAAGAGTATTCTTTTAATACCAGACTGAATTCCCCAAATAAAATTTTAATATTTATATATATATATATATATATATATATATATATATACTTTCATCCACCAGTCGTTGTGACATCCAGGCGTAAAAATTTTGCTAACTCTTTGACATCCATTGACGTTGTGACATCCAAAATCGGATGTCACAACGTTTTCTATGTTAAATCGCCTTGTAGGAGGGGCGGGAGGGTCTAGAAGAAATTCTAGGTGGATGTCAAAATGCAGTGTTTTAAGTTGGACATGTATATTTAAGTTCCAGCGTATATTGCATAGAGGGAGCGCAGGAGAGCTGGTGTTGTATATTGCAAAATTCTACGATCCAGTTCGTGTGACATCCGTGTATTATACGTAGACATTTTTGTTTCACTTGGCGCGCTTTCTGACATCCGAAACTTGACAACAGTGCGAGAGTGCCCAGAGTGTTGCTTTTTCGCGAAACTTTCGAGCCTTTGCTTGGGGGTAAGTAATTAATTTAATTTTCTCTCTAATTTCAAAAAATATAATTTTCCAAAGGATTATTAAAGAAAGACAAGTTTGAATTATTAATTGTCGGTTAGGAGTCTTGAACATTAACCTAACCCTGTTGGGTCCGTATTTCCGATATTTTATCTAAGCCTTATACGCGGTCAAATGTAACTCAAAATAGTAAATTAATTGATTCCTATTCAAATTGTGTAGTTTATCAATTTTAACAAAACCGACGAAATTGCTTTATAGTTTCTTGTATAAAATACGATTAATTTTATTACGTAACAGGTAGTTCATTTGTTTAAATATTTCAACAGAAAAAATTATTTACGAGTAATAGTGTTGTATCAAGAGTAAACATAACAATTTGTCCGTGACAATTAGAACAACCAGAAATGATGGAAACAAGGCGACGAACAAGGGGAAAGCAGATGCTTACTATGCTTTCTCAAATGGACAAGGTGAGGCTGGGACAACTAGGCATGGAACCACATAAACATGAAACTACCAAAGGTGCAAACTTAAAAAACTTGGATGTAAATAAATTGAAAGAGTGTTTTCCCGGTAAGTGCAAAATGTGTACCGCAAAATAATAATATGCGCTCCTCTTAGTTTTGTTATTTATAAGTTACTTACTGAAAATGTCTCGGTTAATATTTTAGTAACAGAAAGTTTGTTCAAAGAGAAAATCTATGCCAAAAACGAAAGAAGTCGAATAACTCAGTCATTTAGAACTTTTTTGTTTTTGGAGATAAGATAAAAAGTTTACCGTGCATGTGTTTATTACAAAGCACACAAGCATCTAAATGTACGTTTCCAAATACAGGGTGTCCCAGCGGTTTCTGACCAATTTTAACACCAATTATCTAATGTCTCCGAAATTGTAGGAAAATCTGGTTTTCACCAGTCAATTATTTTGTTCTAAAGTGTTCTATGTACACGTTTCAAATGTCTCCCTATTTATACAGTGCTTAAAAAATGCCTTGTTCGAACTCAAAAGTCGGTGTTTTTTTAATAGAACACTACTTAATGGAACACTACTTTAAATCACCAAAAAGCTACGTTCTTCTACTTTCCAAAAATGTACAGGTTGCTGCATAGTAAATGGGACATCCTGTATATAAGCTCTTTAACATTGTTTTGCTAAGTCAAATATTGTTTATTTTATTTTTCTCATGCGCTCCATTAATTTTTAGCACCTCTCTCCCAAAACGCTGGAAATACTCAAATAGCAGATTCCCAAACTAATAATATTGGTAGTGAGAATGACAGCAGCAATAAGAAAATTGCAACAGATCCTCTACATAGACAAGCGATTTCTGAAAATGTAAAAATCCTGTCTTGTGTTATTATTCCCTCGAATGGTTTGCAACCTGCAGACATTCTCTATACAAAACCTCGTAGTAATCCTCCACGTGAAATGTTTATGGGCTTTCAAAAAGGATCGAGTAGTTTTGTACCAAGTGATGACCAAGAACGAACAACTGAAACAGAATCTATTCTGAAAAGTTTCACTCATTTTGATTTTGCCCCTGGCCTTACTATGGACACCAAAATCAACAACGAGTTAATTCAACCGGACAGTGTTAACTGTGGGGGCTCAGACAGACCCGAAGAAGATACATCTTTTACTGAGTTGACAAATGTATTTCATGCTTCTGGCGAGTTAAACAATTCTTTGGGCTTTCAAGAAGGATTGCGTAGTTCTGTACCCAGTGATGACCAAGTACGAATGACTGAAACAGAATCTATTCTGAAAAGTTCAAGTAATTTTAATTCTGCCCCTGGCCTTGCTGTGGACACCAAAATCAGCAGCGAGGCATTTCAACCAGACTTTGGTAGTTTAAACAGACCCGAAGAAATTACATCTTTTACTCAGTTAACAAATGTATTTCATGCTTCCGCCAAGTTAAACGATTCTTCCTCAGAACCGGAACCATTTTCAGATTCTGGATCAGAATATATTCCAGGATCTGTTTCTTCGCTGGACACCGATCTCGGTAAACTTGTACTTCTAATACTAATAATCTAGCATTTGGCTCAACGAGACACTTAGGAAAAATTAAAAAGATCAGTTGCTAGCATAGACTGATAAGATTGAAAGGTACACAGAGCTCGCAGACGCACTTTACTCCATATCATCCAACTAACACTTAACCAATATCGACATTACGAAACTATGTCAAAAAGAACGCAAAAATTCGGGACATATTTTGATATATTAGGGCTTGTACGCACGTCGAATGTTTCTGTTCCACGTGAGCTAAGATATGTTAAAACATGAATTGTATATTAAATTTTATTACACTATAATGCTTAATACCAATATAATGCAATATCATAACTTGAGCGCCTTCGGGAATAAAATTCTAACTTCACAAGTTTTCAAAAGTTCTTAGAAAATTATAAATAAAATGTCTAGGTGGCGGAAATCTAGGTGACGGATGTCAAGGAGACATAAAACTTCTAGACAAGGCCACCTTAGAATCACAAATAAACCGTAACAAAGGAAATTATGAGTGACTGACATTTTTAGTGACACTGACAATATCAGAGAAAGCCTATAAAATAAAAATAACTAAATAATTCACCAAAAATTAAATGAACTAGAATGTATCAAATCAATCTGATCATTAAGTAAATCATAGTTTTGATCATTTTTGTGTTTATAAATTCCAAAATATCTAACTGGAAATCCTTTTCTAAAGTGTACAATAATATAGTTTCTTCAAGTTTAAGAAATTCGTGATTGTTTTCGATAAAATGGTTGAAAAATAACGATTCAAATTTTGCAAATCGTTTTTTCGAAAACCATCACGAATTTCCTAAACTTGGAGGAACTAAATTATTGTTCACTTTAGAAAAGGGTTGCCAGTTAGATATTTTGGAATCTATAGAAATTTATAAACACAAAAATTATCAAAACTATGATTTACTTAATGATCAGATTGATTTGTTACATTCTAGTTCATTTAATTTTTGGTGAATTATTTAGTTATTTTTATTTTATAGGCTTTCTCTGATATTGTCAGTGTCACTAAAAATGTCAGTCACTCATAATTTCCTTTGTTACGGTTTATTTGTGATTCTAAGGTTGCCATGTCTAGAAGTTTTATGTCTCCTTGACATCCGTCACCTACACATTTTATTTATAATTTTCTAACAACTTTTGAAACCTTCTGAAGATGAGAATTTTATTCTCGAAAGCGCTCAAGTTATAATATTGTATTATATTGGTATTAAGCATTATAATGCAATAAACTTTAATATGTATATCAAATACCAAATAGTACTCTTGGAATGTGTCAAAGTGGTTTGGATTGCAATTAAATGAAAAACGTACGTTTTATGAAATTGAGTAAAGTGGCCACCGAGCTTAAGTGCGTACCAACTTTAACCATAGGCAAAATATTAATAATTTCACTTACTCGAAACTTTGATGTGACTTCTCAGAATAACATTTTCATAGCGAGTTCAATTTTGCAGGGTTTTCAAGTGATTCCAATCACAGTCTTGAGCTTAGGACAGAATTTAACGATCTACAAGTAGAAAGAGCAAATCCACCGGAAAAAGTTCCGCAAAATGGGAAAAATAAAAAATTGACTCGCTTCAACGAATTGGGAGAAGTGAAATCGTCAAGTAGAAAGCTAAATGGGAAGCTTAAGAGAGATAAAAAAGAACACTGTGTGTACTGCGACAAAAATGTAACTAATTTTGCACGGCACTTGATTCGTAAACATGACAATGAGTTTGAAGTTGCTAAAATAAAGTCATTACCAAAACATTCCAAAGAGAGGAAATGTTTGTTTGAAGAGATTCGAAAAAGGGGTATTTATGAGTATTCTTTGAAAAAAAGGATCGCGTACGCAATCTTATGAGTTTAGCCTCGATCATGTTTTTGCTTTCGTAGGTATCTTTGAGATCAAATCGCATCTTTTCAATGCCAAAATTGTTTTAAATGAATTCTACGTTATTGAAATATACCTCCATTTCTTGTACACCTAGGTCTTGTGAGGTACTGTTTACACCTAACAACCTAACGATACCACAGTAAACTACCGCTAATTTTGCTGATCTTGAAACTAAAAACTATTTTATGTAACTACAAATCGCTCAGTATTACTTAAAAAATTAAGGTACACATTTGATGCTTGAAATCGATTTACTCTCATAAACTCTTTTTATATAACTCAGTTAAAATTCTCTCGAAGAAATGTTTCGTATGATAAAAAGAGAGCCATTTCGTCATGCCCGCCGTTTGGTATAAAAAAGAACTTCAAGTGCAATTAAAAAGACGCTGTCGTTTATACATCTTATTTTTGATGTCGATCAATAATGACATTTTTGTTATTTTCTTGTGGCATATTCATCGGTATTTTCCAATATTCAAGGGCTTGCTGCAGCTAAGGTGTGGACCCTGCAGAATTTTGGTAATCATGCGGTTTGGTTTCAAAAATAACAGTAAAATTATAGTAGAATCAATTAGTTGCTTAACCCCATAAGGTTACTTGCGGGATCTTCTGAATCTGTCGTTTTCAGTGATTGAACTTTTCTACAGTAACCGCCAAAGATCCTGCAACATATGGAAAACTTTTATCGTCAATTTCTCGGGGGTAAATACATCAGAGATCATTTCTTTATCGATAAATACATGACTCAAGATGTTAGAGACTGCGATTAAAATTCAATAATCAAATGAACCCCTAAACCACATAAAAATTGAAACACCTATATACGTATTTCAGCAACTAAGTTGTTTAATTGTATGAAAGTTTTATTGTCACGGCAAACAATCGAGAATCTCTACTTCTCTTGATTCGAAACAGTCTGATGTGTTGATTGTTCCTTAAAAATATAATTCATAATTTTTATTGACATTTACGTAGCGTTTATCTGACAGAAATGTTGCCGCTGGAAGACTCTCCTGCTTCTCATTTGACGTAAATATTGTTGCTGTAATACGCTTCTTATTGGTTTTAATTCTGAAAATGAGGGCTTTTGATTAGCTGACCAAGAATGAGTTGAATTGTCAAACAAATTATTCTTGCAAAAGTTGGTGCATAAAAAGAAAATACTTTTGGCGATGTACAGGGCGTTTACGTATATTCTGAACCACCCCATAACTTTTTTATTTTTAATTTCACAAAGAAACTTCGTTGATAAGATTTTTAGGTCTTTTTTTTAATTCCAAATATGTAATCAGAAAAACAATCGAACATCTGATAGAAAATACAGATTAAACTAGCGTTTTTTAATGGAACGTCCGGTATATTTTTACGAATTCGAGTAGAAATTTTCCTCTTGATTTCAAAAATGTATTATTGTTGTGTTCTATCTCCTATAGTGTTTGAGATATTGCATTACAACTTTGTAACACTTTTGTTTTGGCATCGTCAAATAAAATGAATCCCCCTTATTTTCTGTCTCAGATGTTCGACTGTTTTTCTGATTACATTTTGGAATTTTCAGGAAAAGAGCTAAAACTATCATTACAAAAGTTTGTTGCGAAATTAAAAACAACGAAGTTGTGGGGTGGATCAAAATATACGTGAAAACCCTGTACAGGTAGATCAAAAAATTACAGATGTGCTGTCGCAAAATATTTGAAATGGGGAAATTAAAGGTCATAAAAATATAAGCAAAACAAAATTATAAAGTTTTTTGGTAGGTAAGGTGTTGACTAAATTGAAGGCTGAAAATGAAAAAAACTGAAAGGATTTGTTTTTTGACTTCATGCTCTCAGGAACTTTACCTCATATGAAAAAACTTTATGACTTTTTTCTTGTATTTTTATGTATTTATTACTTGTTTTAACAATGTTGATTACAAATAACTTTCATTTTTCAAAAATTCAATTTTATATTTTTGAACTCCCTGTACACCATACCTGAAATTTGGCATTATCAAAAGTATTTCTTTTCCATGCACCAACTTTTATCAAGAATTTTTTTTAGAAATTGATGTAAGAATTTCCCACGTTGCAAACTGTTTGCCGGTCACTGTACAGAGTTGTGTTTGTAAGGTATCTCAGTTATCTGGAAAGATAGAGCTTTGCAGTTTTCGCAACATGCATCGTCCTTTTGGTTTTGGGAGAGGACGAAATTGATAATTTTTACTTTTTGCTGGTCTATGCAGGGATATTCGCGACGATGGGCCATTATAAGTTTAAGGGCTTCCAATGGACATAAATTGATTAAATTTGTGGAACAGCCATTATGGCACCTGATCTTTCTAAAAAAATATTTTCAAGCCTCTAGCCGTTCTTGTTATAAGGACTATCCCAACATACTTTGTTCGCCAATTGCATTGATGTAATTTTGAAGGATTTTTTGAATTCCGTGCCTAATTTGAAATACACTTTCATCCGGTAACTTGGCGCTTAAGAACAGCTGTTTTCAAGATACTTATTCACATTTTATGTAAATTAAAGCTCGGGTAGTGTCAAATTAAAAAATCAAATCTTGACAGTTATTGAATTTAGAAATTCTAAATTTGAAGAAGCAGTACTTAAACTCAAGAAAATTTGAATATTATATGTACAGTATGTTTCAGACCACCCGTACATTGTCTTTTTCGGGAAAACTATCGGAAAACCGCAACGCTCTATCTTTCCAGACAAATGAGATACCTTACAAATACAACAATGATTGGACACAGTGTACACCAGATGGCTTTCGATAAAAACGTTTTAAAATTTATTTTAGGAAACTTTATAAATTCATATGGGAAAGAAGGATTCATTAACCCAGTGAGAAGACCAAAATTGGTGCTTAATAAAAAGTCGTCTGATTACTTACCTTGCGCTGAATGTAAAGGCTTCTTCACGCGAACCTATCTCCATCGGCACATGAAAAAATGTTCCAAAAAGGCACAAGGAGCAGATTCAAAACATGCGCAAGCAAATGGATTAATACTTCTTCATATGTCAGGTGCAAATAATAATTTCGAAGATTTAAAAATAAACGTGTTTCCTCATATGCAATCTGATGATATTACTAAAACGGTCATTAACGATTTTATAATTAAATATTATGGACAAAGGTATTTTAGGTGTCACAAAGAGAAACATTTAATTAACACAGTATCTCAACGCATGCGAGAACTGGCCAGATTTCTAATAACATTGCAAAGTGGGAACTTAAATTTACCTCAACTGGTAGATTACTTGAAGCCCTGTTACTTTGACCATCTAGTTGACGCCACTAATGAATTATCGGGTTATGATGCAAGTAATGACACATTTAAAAGCCCTTCACTGGCTTTAAGATGGGCAACTGTCCTCAAACAGGTCTGCGATACTGCCATGTTTGTTGCTGCCAAGGACAATGATACGGTGAAAAATAAGGAAATCAAGACGTTAAAGCAAATGATAGAAACTCAGTTTCGCTTCTATGTTTCTACTAACGCAAACAAGGATTTAACGTCTAAGAATTGGAAGAAAGGAAGCATGTTGCCATTAACCGAGGATGTCATAAAAATGAACGAGTTTGTTGTTAACGAAGAAGAAAAATGGTCCAAAGAATTAGAGTGCGATCCTAGTAATTCATCATATGTTCGCAATTTAACTGAAGCTCTTCTAGCTCATGTTATTCTTTTGAACAGAAAACGTTCTGGTGAAGCTCAAAGAATTACAATACAGGACTATTTAAGGAAAGAAGACGAATCGGGGGTCAAAGATATTTATGACTCGCTTACGGCAACAGAAAAAGCTTTAGTTAAAAACGTAAAACGATTTATTATACGCGGGAAAAAAGGTAGAGCTGTACCAGTAATATTCACGAAAGACATGCAAAGGTATACCGAAGTTCTGTTGAAATCAAGAAAATCTGTGGCTTCTTCAAATCCTTACCTTTTTGCCAATCCAAACACTGAAGATAGTTTCTTGTGGGCTTACAAAGTGTTAAAAAAAGTTGCTATTGCTTGCAATATAACAAATATTGAAGCTATAACGGCGACGTGTCTTAGAAAACACATTGCGACCATTGCACAATTAATTTCTTTGAAAGATGGTGACTTAGAACAGCTGTCAACCCACCTTGGACATGAGAAAGCTACACATCTGAATTATTATAGAAAAACCGATGACAAACTGCAAATAGCCAAAGTATCTAAGCTTTTGCTTCTCATGGAAAAAAAAACAATGGGCGAATACCGCGGTAAGTCGTTGGAAAACATTGATCTCGAAATTCCCAACCTTGACGATGCAGAAGATGACTTACACCTCAATAAAACCAGTGAAAGCAATGACCTAAACAGAAACATGGAAGACTCAAACGATGAATATAATAGAGAAGATAGCGACGATAACCTACCGGTATGGGTTAGAAAATTAATAAAAAAACAGGATGTTCCTTAAGTAAGTGAAAATATTTAAGGGTTATAAATCCTTGGCTAGTAAAAAATCTTATATGAAATGAAATGAAACATATACTGAAACGCATAGTTTTTGTGATACAGCGTGATAAACTTTAATTTTCTTTTGAGTTTTATGAACCTAATTCATACATTTTTTTAAAAGAACTTGGCTGAAATTTGATACATCGATATCTTCTTGTCTTATGTACAGGTGATCCACTCTTTAATCGACAAACTTCGGGAATAGATAAAACGTATCAATATAATGGGGGGGTTTGTTATATAAACTATTACCCAAAAACGCTTACTTTCAGAGATAAATGGCGCCAAAATTAACCTTTCTGCGATACGCCACTAAGCAATCTTAATGTCAAACATGAAATCGTCGACTCTTTTCTAAATTTGCTGTCTGAATTTCTTGATATTTTGACTAGTTTTTGCGATATTTACCATTCAAGCTAGCATTAAAGTGTATGAAAAAGATATGAAAAATGGCAAAAAATCAGTACATTATATTGAAATTGCGTAAATATCGCGAGAACTAATCAAAATATCAAATGATTCGAAGAGGCAAAAAATTTAGGAAAGGGACTGGCAATTTCGGAATCATCCAGTATTTTAATAAACTGAAATTATTAGCAAGTAATGGTTTATAATCTACAAAGCTTGCCTGCCAAATTTGAAAACAGTACCCTTTTCCGTCGTTTATTTCTGAAAGGATGTGTTTTTGGGCAATAGTTTACATGGCAAACTCCTACTATTTTGGTGTGTTCTATCTATTCCCAAAAGTTCATCGATTAAAAACTGGACCGCCCTGCATAAGAAACATACCAATATTTGAAAAAGTATACAGGGTGGTGTTTTATGGTTGGTCACAGTCGAGACACAGTCCTTTCACTTCCCCGAACTTTTTTTACGGCGACACTGTATCTCAAAAGCGCTTCAATACAAACGTTTGTATAAGATGTACTTAGTCAGTCAAATAATGACACCCTAAAATATCTGCACGAACTTAAGGAACACCCTGTGTACAAGACTAACAAAAAAACCTTTTAGTTGGCAGAATATGGACCAAGTTCACGAAAGAAGCGGAAGAGTAGTTCAAATACTAGAATAGAGAGTAATAGAGAAAAATCTATTAATAGTGTCGAGAATCAGGTAAGCATATCATGAAAAAGAAAAGCAAAGAGGAAATAATCTCAATACTTTCGTAAGAGCCAGATTTCAGTTTTGTTCCAATATTGTAATAAAGCAACATTTTGTTAGCAGGCGAAAAAAGGTCGTGTTCTGATACCATGGACGAGCGAACAAAAGAGATTCGCCCAAATCTTCTTTAAAAAGCACTTGGCAACTAAGAAGCCACCGAAAAAACCTGAATGCGAGGAGTTGAAAAATCGGCATCCAACAATTTTTAATAATAAAACATGGGCCCAAATAAAAATATTCATCGTTAATCAGTACAACAAGAAATAGAACTTGATTTTAGTTAACATTTTAAATTTTTATGTACTGTATTTTTGAAAACCCTTTTTAATTTTGAAAACAAATTTACTTGGAAATCCCTTTTATTTTACACTTCTGGCAGTGTTAATTATTAGGCTGCGACACTTTTATTGAAATAAATATTTTATTTTTTATTTATTTATTTATTTAGTAAATAAAATATCCAGCTTCTGTGTAAGTATATGTACGAGTAGTATTTCATCCCTACAACACATTCGAATATCCCGAATGCTTCCAGTTTCTTTGAACATCATCTCAATTTTGCAAACCCTGGAAAGCGTAATTGTCAAAAAAAACTGTAAACTTCAGCTGAACGAGTTTAATTGTACGAAAAATAATGCGAAACGTAAAATAATGTAATTATAAGTTCACAGAAAATTTTATAGCCGCGTGTTTTTGTATCCAGAAAACTACTAGTTTTAAAAAAGAACCAAACCAAAAACAACTCTGCTTTATCAGTATACAAAACAAAATAAATTCTAAGACAGTGGCACAGCATAAGGCAAGTAATACCAAAACATATGAAAATGAAAGATACATTCTAACAGTAATGGGTCGTTCTATAAAGAAAGGTGTAGTTTGGTCACCAAGAATTTAATTTTATGGTAGGTTTCGGCATGAATTTAAATTTTCAATTAAAATAAAATAAAAAAATGCATCCTGTTCCCTGGCAGGCTGCTTCACTGGAAAGCCACACAATCCGTCAATTTGGTAGGAATTTATTCTATACCTATTTTTGATGCTCACTCAAAATTGTTCAAGTTTTAGTTGTACAATTATAGCCGTCCTTTGAAAAAAAACTTGCAATGTCCTTATTACTCCTAAGAGGAGGTTATACTTATCTTCCAATACTTAATAAATTATTCAGCCACGAGTTCAGCCATTCCTTGGGCATGTGCAGAGTTAACAAATTGCAACTCGATGGGCCTTTTTCCAATTCTTTAACTTTGAAACCGAAAAAAATTGTTTTAATGCATCCAGTTAACGCAATTCCAGTCACATTGCGCCACCTTTCGTTATTGCAAATTTACGAGAAAAGAACTCTGTAGGCAAAATATTTTCCAAAACGAGAAAATTTTTCAATAATTAAAATAAGTTAAGAATATTGAGAGAACTTAATTTTATTTTGGAAACCCTTGCCCTGCGTTAAATACATGGGTTGCATAGGGAAATCGCCCGCGGTATAATCTCCTCTTTAATAAATGATTTATGAAAATGGCAACTCTGTAAAGATGTCACAAGATACGCAAATATTTCACGGATGTCGCAGGACATGTGAAATAAATATGTATAATGGATATACAACGGATGTCAAAGAGATAGGACAAATATTTTTTTCATTATGTGTATGGTTGATTTTTTTTTCTCGAAACGGCACCCCCTCTTGAATTCCAGAAAGTCTTATTCTTGTTTTCTTCGTATATGCTTTTTTAAGGCTGGATGCCGAAACGTCACCATTTTTACCGGATGTCACAAGATACGGCGGACCAGTATATATATATATATATATATATATATTATAAGGATTTGGTTTCGACTGTTGAGTTTATGTAAATATTAAAATTTTATTTGGGGAATTCAATCTGGTATTAAAAGAATACTCTTTTTTAGGTTCAAGCTTTCAACACTTTATTGTGTCTTCGTCAGGAACACTGTAAATGAGAGACAATAACTATACATTATGGAAATTAGAAAATTTTTAACACTTACAAAAGTTGAGTTTTAAAAAGTACGTTGAACTGAACATCATTGAAAATCAAAGAAACTCCAAGAAAAAAATTGGTAGTAATATGGTTACATTATTTTACACACAGACTTTCTTATACATGTGAATTAGTAATTTAATCGTAAAAAACTTCTCCAAGATTTTTAAATTTTCAAATTGTGTTGACTACTGTCAAACAATAATTTTTAGAATATAAAAAAAACGATTAAATTACTAATTCACATGTATAAGAAAGTCTGTGTGTAAAATAATGTAACCATATTACTACCAATTTTTTTCTTGGAGTTTCTTTGATTTTCAATGATGTTCAGTTCAACGTACTTTTTAAAACTCAACTTTTGTAAGTGTTAAAAATTTTCTAATTTCCATAATGTATAGTTATTGTCTCTCATTTACAGTGTTCCTGACGAAGACACAATAAAGTGTTGAAAGCTTGAACCTAAAAAAGAGTATTCTTTTAATACCAGACTGAATTCCCCAAATAAAATTTTAATATTTATATATATATATATATATATATATATAATAGCAATACCAAAAAGCACCAATGATATCAACAAAGTAATTATCAATGAATATATATAATATAAATATAAAAAAAAACAATGAACATAAACCTGTGTGAAATTTAGACACCCGGTACTAACGTTGCGCTAAAAAGGAAAATCAAAAAAAAGGCGCCGATGACGCGGTAAATACACTACACGAATGGAGCTCCGCACGCGCAGCGCACCGACGGGTCAATCGCACACACGCTAACTACAACAATGAAGTCAGACGCAAACGGGAGTATCGACTGTTACTAAATCTTGACAAAAAAAATAGATATTACTATAAAGTCAAAATGGAATTTACAAACAGCAAAATTATTGAAGTGACTATAAACAAAATGAACCAAAATTATTAAGTACTGACTAAATGAATTTTAAACAATAATAAACTACTTAACTACGTGAGCAAAAGAAACAAAGTTAATAAATGAATAAATTTTACAAAAGTCTAAAAGAACAAACAGGGTGACCACAACAAGCCGTGGCCAGGCATCTACATATGAAACTAGTCGAACGGAGGCGAAAGTTCGATCGGACGGGCGACGCGAAATCACAAAAAAAACGAACACAAAATTGGCACAAAAAGCTGTGCCGGGCGCAACTTACAAGCCAGCCGCTGGACACGGTGTTCCAAACGGACTGGGGACAAAAACTATCTGACCTTACAGAGATGATCGATGGTCAGCTGGGCCGCCGGGTAACTTGCGACTCTCAACGCCCTGGTAACAATGGTCGATTTTACAGATGGACGGGCTACTCAGAAAATGTCCAAAAGCACGTGGTCCAAAACGCTGTACCAAAAAAAAGCGTTCCCAAAAAAAATGTCGTAAGGACAAAAATTAGAATAAAGGAAAAGAGAAATGAAGAAGGCAACACAATACTAATAATAAGAATTAAACAAATGAAAGAAAGAAAAAGAAAGAAAACGTGCTCACCTCGAGAGGGTTTTTTCCAACAAACTTCCAGCCAAAATCGACGGTAAAACGGTCCAAAATCCCCAAATCGGGAGTAGACGACGCTTCCTACAAACCAAAACTAGGGCTGAAACGACGTCTGGAATATGTCCGGAGAAAATCCCAATTTCTTGGCTATGAAAAAATAACTTCACTACTCTCCGGAACACACTAAACCAAATACCTTCGAAATCGGACTAGAAGTGAGTATGGCTAGCGGAAATTGCAAATTTTGAAAAAAACGCGCACGTGAAGAATACGCGGCGATCAACCTATGAAAATCCAAATCCAAACTCCCTAAACCAACATCAAAAAGCATAGGCGTCGCCGGATGCAGAATAATAAACAAATGGAAAGAAACGCTCTGAAGACTTGCAACCCCGAGCAGAAATATAATAAGGATGATAGAAACCTTAAGGAAACCTCTCGAGTTGAAAGAAAAGAGAATAAATGACATAAAGAAATGAAAGCATCAATTTAGAAAGTTGAAATAGATGAGTACACCACTGGCCTGCTGAAAAGCAATACAATCGAGGTGATCTTCACACATGACAGCTGGGGAAATCGCAAAATCAAAACATAACCCCAAAAGTCTGACAGATTACCTCAAAGATTTCCGTAAACTAAATGAAACACAAAAGTCCGAAAGATGAACAATAAGGCGCACAGAAATGATCAGAAAGAGGGTAAATATCAAATAATGACGAGAACAAAATAAACAACCAGCAGATACAGGCAATATCCAGAATCCAGCTAGGTGACAAAGATACAAGAAAACAGGGTAATACAAAAGGTAAATCTCAACAAATCTCATTCAACCTGATAAACTAATAAAGGTAACTCGAACTAGAAGTGAAACAAAATCTACAGTGACCTAAGAAGATAGGGCCGAGGGCTGGGACGGAGGCATCTGCGAAAGACAACTGCGATGGCAGCTAAGGAGAGAAACTAATCATTAAATGGAATAAATAAGTCAGAGATAGCATAACAAACATTCCTAGCACGTTGTAAGTACCATAATCTTATATGAATTTAAATAAAATAAATATTAAAATCCGAAAAATGTTTTAGTGGAAAATTTCACCGTTACAAATAGCGTCAATTGTTTCAGGGCGATACAACCGCAGAACTGTTCGCAATTCATGGTTCATATTACCGATTACAATATCTATTGTATTACGTTCGCTTTGTTGAATTAAAAGTTGTTTCATAGCTTCCGCTAATGTATTATCGCTTTGAATTTTTATTTGCAATGAACTTTTCATTCGCTGAACTTTATCAATGAAATCGAAATTACTTTCATTGCGTTGCTTCGTTAAAAACAAAAAATCTTGTTAAGGTTTCGCGATCTACTTTGTCGCCGAATTTAATTGTTAGGCTCTCTTTAATTTGAGGCCAACTTTGTAAGTCAGGTCTACAAAATATGTAGGCTGCCGCTTCGTCTGTCAATTTACTTGAAATTGATGCAAAAACAAATTCAGTTAAGGAAGGATCCTGTGTCCTGCCATACCTCTCGTAAAATTTATCGCAAGCATTTATAAAACATTCTAAAGTTAAACTGTTACCATTAAAACGTGGTAAGCAGTTTGAAATTTTCTCTGCTGAGATTATGGATACCATATTGTCCTCTGATTTTATATTAGAAATTTGATCAACAATATCAGTTAAAATTAAATCAATATCAGTATTAGAATTTGGCATCAAACGAACAACTTTATTAGGAATCAAGTAATAAAGGAATGCTCGACTTACCTAGTCCAATCTGAATTTTTCTGGGTTTGTAGTTCTTTCTTGAATTGACGTGAATCGTGGGAACGAACCTTTTTCTTGACAAATTTCTTCAGCCAGAAAAGTCGCCAATCCTACCGACTGTGCCAAATATATTTCTCGTTCACGAAAACTTGTTTTTAAAAAACTTTTATTTCACTTTTTACACTACTTTATACTTTTTGTATTTTAGTACAAATAAATACATTAAATGTTTTATAACGTGAAAAAGACAATTAATAATTTGAATACATAATTTGGAATACAATGATTTGAATATGAATCGAATGTCAATTATGGGTCGAATGAATAATGAATAATGAATGCGTAATAATGTTGCTGCAGTCCTATTTAATAGTTCGTGTCGTCACATCAGCACATAGACTACGTCATGTCAGCACTATCACTGAATGGGGTGGATTGTTCTGGGCATCATAACTCAAGTTTGTCTTTTTATTATCAGTTCAGTTAACATTTTAATCCTTCTTTTATGCAAACATATTTTGAGTTGTATTTTTGACGTCGTTGTCATCGAAATTATCAATACTAGCATGAATATAATTTTTTTTCGTTTTCATTAATTGGTTCTAGTCCATACGGTATATAAATGACTTTTTCAGTACTTCACCTATGTTTAGCCAAAGCGGTTGTTATACTCCTTATATCGTCACAAGAACAAGAACAAGAAAATCCCATGTTATAAAGAAGATCGATTATTTTTCTGCTTCTGACGTTATTACATAATTATATAAGTACATACAAACCTAAACCTATCTGCAAGTTATTCTTGGAAAATTCTTTTGAGTAAAAGCTCATGATGATGTTTGCAAGACTTACAAAATCTGTGTTATCTCTATCATCATCTGGAGTTTTTAAAACCTATTTTGAAAACGTCAATAAAACTTCAGGAACTTGACATTCAAATTCTTCTCTTGTTATAGCATTAACAGACGGAAAGAATTTGCTCGTTTTTTTGTGGTCAGATATAGCTTTTTGCAAAATTCCCACAGCTCTGTGAAGGATTTAATTATCAGAAAGCGAGCCAGGTTTAAAGAATAAGTATCCTGAAAACATTCATCATCATCTGAACTACTGGGCATAATATTAACAGCAACTTTTTCATCCGAAGCACAAACTGTATCCGATTTTCGTCTAATTTTTGCAGCTATATTTTTTTCGAAATATATTTGCTACAACATGTTCGATGATATTTTGCGTCATAAGCCAAAATGTCATTATAATTTGCAAGCCGTGAAATCATTTCTGCATCATCACATCTGTTAGCAGCGTCTAAAATTTTTGCGCGTGTTGATTGTCCTGTACCTATTGATTGAAAATACACTGACGGACAAAAAAAGTGGCGCACCTAGATTTTGCAATAAGTTCGAAGTTCAATAACTTTTGAACGAGGCAATCGATTTTAATAATTACTTTTTTGTTGTAAAGGGTAACTGTTCTAGATGACTATTGCAAAATCTAGGTGCGCCACTTTTTTTGTCCGTCAGTGTATTAATAACATAAACCAGATACTTAAAAATTAAATACCAGTTTGTACTGAAGTTAATTTTTCTTGTTTCTTTTTTCCCACTCTTTTACAAAATAAACACATTGTACGATGTACGTATTTCAAAATAATCAGTGCTTCGAGTTCGAAGCTGATCATTTGAACTAGTGCTGGGTTGAGCAGAAGGGTCAGAATTCCCTAATGTACCTAGCAGTAATAATATTTTCTTGACTTATATACGAACAAGATGCATGAAAACTTTTTATACCATTTGAAACTGAATTCTTACGTAAAAGAATATTTTTTGAAAATTCGTCATGACTGCATTCAACTGATTTTATTATGTTTATTAACCCTTTCTTAGTTGGCTTGTTGAGAATCACGCCTTTGGTAGAATCACAAACATTACCACAAATTAAACATAACAAATTCTCCTCCATCTCAGACAATTTATATTATGAGTAAAGAAACTGCAATAATTAATTTTATAACTAAAACTACTCGTTTCATATGGGCTTACTCGAAGACTAATGATTTACAAATAAGGAATCTGTACAAGTTCCTAAACGCCCGTTGCATTACTGAAAAATGAAGGTCACTCCAATCCCATATAATACGCGTAACTGATAGTGTAACTGAGCCCGACCGACGGCGCGCGACCGGCATTCCAAATTTCTGGAAAACTATAAGACCTAGCGTGCTGATTGTTTTTTTAAAAAGTTTTCTCTAGTTTTGTCTTTCTTTCGCTCAATATATGTCGTAGCCTAGCCACAAAACAAAACCTGTCGTTTTATAAAACGTCTAGTCATTTTGTGTGTCTGGTGCTCGGGCAGAAGCACATTCCAAGAATATAAAACGTCTAGTCGTTTTATAAAACGACAGGTTTTGTTATGTGGCTACGACATATATACATATTTGTAATCATTAACATAGCTCCTCGCTGGGCGAAATTTTCAATGCATGGATTAGCTAGTGGCGAATTCGAAGCTCAGTTTCTCGAAAAGGCCCTACGTTTTGGAAATTTTGAAAGTTTCATTAGAAGTGCTATGGTTTTTTCAGCAATACACCAAGATTTCAAAATTGTAGCCCAACTCCTTGATTTAATACCGCGATATATGTTTTAAAAACACAGTTTTCGAATTACTTCTCAGGCACGAAAAATTTGATTTTGCAAAATTCGACCCTACTAAAAAAAGTTGTGAAATTCCTTTTCGGATGGCCAAAAGTGTGCTCTACAAGATGGTAAAGGTCTCATTTAGTTATACCTGCAAATAAAAAAATGTCAGAAGTAAGCAAGGTAGCCGGACGATTTTACTCCACTATAAAGGTACCGAGAAACCCTGCCATGTCCAGAATCTCCAATACTAGAAGCACTTTTAGAAGAAGAACCAGCATTACTTTCGGTAATTAGTGATGGTAATTTGTTTCAAATTGACGCTGTTCCTGAAATTGAAAAGCAAGCGGTGGAAAATGAAGAAGCCAGCTTAGTTACTATTATTGAGGTCCCGGAAGAGCAGTTCGAAAGGCCCGCAGAAAATAAATCTAGGAATAGCCAATTCTTGTCAGAAAGTTGCACTGATTCAAACACTGCCGATGAAATCGAACCGCGAAGAAAGAGGAAAAAAAGAAGACGAGTAAAAGAGAGTGAGTGGAATTTATCAAAGAATAAGACGAGCAGAGAAGCAGGGCAAGATTATGAAGGAAAAAGAAAAGATGGAAGCAGTACTTGGAACTACCACATAAAGCGAGCGGGGAGAAAACTGAGACAAAGATGTTTCTGTAACAAGGAAAGAAAATTTAAATGTAATTTGTTTACTGAGGAAAAAAGAAAGAGTATATTTACCAAGTTTTGGACACTTTCATGGGCAGAAAAGAAGATGTATGTTATTTAAAACATTGCGTTTCCTCCTTAGACACGAACAGACATAGAGACAGAAAGAATGAAGAAAAATCAAGAAGAAGTTTCTCATTTGAGTATCACTTAAAGTTAAAAAGGGAACTAATACGTGTCTGTAAGACAATGTTCCTGAACACCATGTGTATTTTGGAGAATGGACATGCGTTCTTGGAAATCTGAGCCGATGGATCAGGCACTAGCTACTCAAGTGTCTAAGGGATATTAATAAGGGCAAGACACTACGAAAGAGTGAAAGGAAGAAGGAGAGGGCAATGTGCCTGAAAGATTTTTTTATCAATTGCCCAAAATGGATTCGCACTACCTATAACAATTGGCACATAGTAGGAAAATACTAAATACCTACATAGTAAATAATTCTAAGCTCAATATTTTACTATTTGCCTTTCGTTGCACTGTTTTCGTATTTTTTAGGTTTCGTACAAAATACAAAACTAAACTGAAGTTTACAGAGCGTTTAATACTTTTTCTGAGTATTTCAAATACTACCTAATCAAAACCTTAGTTGTTATTTAACACTGCTGAATTTTTTGTTGTTCCTCTGAAATTTAACGGCTGCGACCTGTATATTTACTTCCATGATACAGTAGTATGCTCGTAAGTTGTAAATCAACGTGTAAAATAACATGCTAAATAAATAATGTACCTACTTGAAAATACATTTACGTGAGATGAGTTTTATATATATTTTATTGATTCCTTGAATGAAACAAATGTAAGTATTAAAATTTAGAAATATCAACTCGCCTGTTTCTCGCTTAATCAAGTCAAACGACTGTTTGTATGAGAGGGCAAAGAATAGGATTGACTTAAAAAGAGAAGGAGAACTCTTATCATGTTTTGGAAACTGGTGCACTTTATTGATGAGGACACTTTGGAGGCGGCGCCTCTTTCACGGATATATAATAACGAATGCTACTGGCCACCATTTAGTGAACTTGGACTAAAAGCAGCCATTTCGAAAAGCTCCATATCAGAAGAAAATTGGAACAAAATTAGAATCAGAGTTATTGGTAAAATGATTTCAATTTTTAACAAATGTTAGACAATTTCAGTAAAGCAAGAACGAAGGCTCTGAAAGCCGAGAGGGGATCTGATTTAAATTCAGAAGCGCCGCCGTATAAGAAAAAATCATTTTGATGAGTATGGAAGTGATACTGTGTGTTCTGCGGATGAAAACGAGGATGGGGAGAGTGAACAAGAAATGCCCCAAATGCCCACCTTACCTGAAAAGGGACAGTGTTAAAAAAGGTACTCATTTATTGAAATACTCGTATATTAAAATATTGCTCATATAGAAATTTTGCAAAATGTGATGTTGGCAACTCGCCTGGAATTGAATTCCAGTTCACTTACAAAAGTGAGATTAATTAAAAAGTAGCAACTTGAAGATTCTACAAAACATTGATTATAATTTTGAATTTTGTGGGCAATAAATAATTTTTTTCAAAAAGTCAGTAGATAACGATAAGAAAATATTTTAATCTTATTTGCATTTGTGGTTACCTAGTACAATATAAATGTCTCCGAAGCTGAAGGTATATGGTATAGGGGACGTGCAATCGTCTATTATAGAGCGTTTTTAGCAGTAAAGAATACCCTAAATAATTTAGGGGTTAGTTAAAGCTTAGTTAAAGCAACTCATTGTACTTCGCTAGGGGAAAGAAAAACAACAAAAATAACATATTTTTGGGTTAGAATTCGTAAAATAAAATACGTGCGGCAATTCACGCCGCTATAAACCGTTGACAAACTGTTTTCCGCCGCACTAGCTACCGCATTCAATATAGCGGCACCGACACATTGCGTTGCGGCGTCCACCAACGCTACCTTAAAAACCGCTTACATCTGATCTGCAAAGAACAATTTTTGTGACGTCATTCACCGCATTATTACGGTCGCAATCTGCCGGTGCCGTATTCTAGGAAACCAGAGCTTTATGAATCCTAGCGGGTGAAACATTTGAGCAATGGTCGACAAAACATTGCGTTTTGTTGGAGTATCACTATGACATTTATTGGGTAAAAAGATTTTAAATATGTCTGCCAGAGAAACCCACGACAGTCCTAAAACCTTATTGGAGACAGTTCCCAAATTTATATTGTAATTAGTTGCATCTGAGCTGCAGTTAAATGCATTTAAGAAGTTTTGCGAATTGGAACCCCACTTGTGGAGGGTGAAATTTGATAATTGAAACATATGGAAGAGTTGCTATCGAATTTCAAATAAACCTTCAACAGTATCTGAGCCACATAAAATGTCATCAACGTACCATTGTTTTTAGGACAATTTCCGATGCTAGGGGAAACGTTTCTTTTTGTTAATTTGCTAATTGCACGTGGCAAAGAGTAGCTAGATATAGGCCGGAATTAGTACCGTATGTAACAGTCAACAATTCAATGCACTGCAATGGCTCTCGTGAATTATCACGCCAAAGAATATTTTGTAAAAATGTTTGATGGGAATTAATCCTTATTTGGCGATACATTTTTTGAATATCTGAAATAAGAACATATTTGAACATACGAACCCTGCACAAAATTTCGAAACGATTAAGTTGTACAGGAAATCCTTTAAGCGTTATATCATTCAAAGAGACATTGGGCGATGATTTCATTTATGCATCAAAAACAACTCTTAACTTGGTGGTTGCACTGGATTCGCGCAATACACAATGATGAGGCAAAAAATATTTATTTTCACCACAGGAATTTACCAATTCCAGAGGTACATACCTGCCGTGATTTAAAACTAAATATTCGTCTATGAATGCCTTATATTTCGAGAATAAATTTTTATCGCGTTGGAATCTTTTCTCCATTGCAAAAATCTTTTTTCAGCAAATGTGCATGAATTACCAAGTTCTAAATTTTCATTGCAGTTATTAGTGGTAAATCTACCTGAAATGTACCATCTTCCAAATGCTTAGTTGTGTTAACGAAAATATTTTCAGAAAGTACTTCGTCTGGGGTATGAATATGAATTGGGGGGAACTTTTTCTAACTGCCAAAATTTAGATATTAATTTATCAACATTTGACATGTGAGAGAACAAAGTAGTAACATGTGGTAGAGGATTATTAACAATGGGTCCTGCAATTATCAATCCTAGATAACTGTTTTGCAACGTAGGGAGTTTGTCACCCAATTTAATAGCCTGAAATAAGTGATTCAATGAACGAATAACGTTTTTAAAAAATCACAAATTTACTTTATTAAATGAAACGAACAGGTTGAATCTTAATGTACAGCTGTTTATTCCAAGCTACATTTGTTCTCATGTCGCTATATACAATTAAACAGAAAAGATAATGAAATATGCAGATAGCAAGGCATCCAAATAAAGCACGTACATAACTCCTCCATCCTTAAGAAGGAGTTTTGATAGGAACGAATAAAACTCCAGTGGATATCGGGGGTTGATCTTCTAATTGATTGGAAGTAACTAAATTCGGTTTTTTCTTCCATTTTCTGAATTTATTTGCGGTGAATCCCATGATGCACACGATGCCTATGACGTACAAGGGTATAGTCCAGGGGTGAAATTGATTTACCTTCAGTTGTATTTCATGTAACTTGTCCAGTGAAACGTCGTTGACATGAAGTATTTCTGGTAGCAGAAGAGGTTTTTCTTGACTTTTACCTTTCTCGTTGGTGTAACTGAACTCTGGTGAACGGATGCTACATTCATATGGAACTTCGATTAGAAATGTACCTTGGACCATCACGAAATCGGTTTCTTCGCATTTGACTTCGATTTTTTCTTGTTTCGGAAATATAGCTAACCTCTTCAATTAGGGGTTTGTTGACAGCAATAGTCACCATTTGACACATGGGGGTGTCGCCTTTGACTTGAAGAATTGAGTAGAGAGAATCGTCTCCTTGAACTGCATTGATTAAGTAGTTATTTTCGCACAGATAATACGGGTTCAGGTATTTACATGGCTCTTCATCATATTGGAACAAATCGTTACTCATTGTAAAATAGGTATTTTTAGGAATAATGGGAGTTGAATTTTGTGTTGGGATTGAATATAGGTGGTAATGGAAAAATATGTCCGGGTGTACAAGAGGGACATGTATGTAGTGCAAATACTAGTCTATTGCTTGAAAAATATGCTTCTACTGAAATAATATTATATTGATTGTAAACTTCGTTAATGTTCGAATAGACCAATTGATTTATTGAATGATGTTTTAAAAGTGAGCTTAAAATTGATTTTAAATCGTCTATTGATGCTATGCTATGGTGTAACGTTCCAAGTTTGGCAAATGATAAAGCATTTTCGATGTTTGTTAGTATTGATAATATTGTGTCCAAATTGAATTTTAATTGAGTAAAAGAATCTAATAAGTTCAAATAGTAAAAATTGTCACTTCGCAATTCACGAATAGTTTTATTGATGTTTTCCTGATTGAGGATTATTAACGACAAAGTTTCATTATTGTTTTTTAGAATTTCTTGACTGAGTGATATTTGTTGATTTACAGAAGTAACAATTTCGTTCTGATTATTTTGTAGTTTTTCTATCGCCGCGTCGTATCGATCAGCATCGTCCTGATCTAAGTTACCGGTGATAGCTTTTACAATACTGCCTAAGCCATCAATCAAGCCGCGTTTGTGCCTCTTCGAGAAGGGATAAATTGATTGAATTTTATATTTTACCGATTTTAATAGGTAGTCGATATGATTTTCTGCAGTTTGTAGGGAAGAGAAATATTCCGATCCTAGTTTAAGTTTTTCTGCGGATAATTTAATGTAATCGTGTTGAGAATTTATGGTTTCAACTTGCTGTATTATTGGGATAAAATCAAAATAATGCAAAAATGTGTGTGTTCCTACTTTCACTTTGGCTTCTCCCAATTTAAAGGGAAGTATACCTGGGTTGTTCTTGAGGTTCGTTATCTGTATTTCTTTCGACTCCAACAGGTGGATCGCAGAGAGGGTCATTCTGTAACAAATTTGGTTTTGAAGTATTTGCTCTAGGTTTTTTGAAAATATTTTTATGATAGGTATTTTTCTGAGTTTTTAATTTTAGACCTTCGTCGCGTTGTACAATTTGTATAGAAAACGGTGGTTTTAGTTTGTTTCCGCGTGACTTTACGTTTTTTAAATAGACTTCTTGATTTTCTGCATAACTTACCGGTTCTTCACGATTTTGGTTTCGTTTTTGAATCACATTTTCTTTATTAGTTTGACTGATGTTATGGATATGGTCATATAGAAGTTTCGTTTTTTGTTTGTGTTCATGAACATAGTTATTGAGAATTTTAAAGTTTAAATCTATATCAAAGGGATCTTTTATATTTAAGTGACCGTTTATTAGATCGTATTTCTTCGGTAACAGAGTGTATTGAATGATTGTAACCAAAAATCGCGTATCGCATTAAACTTGTCGCGTCTGACTTAGGATTTTGAATCTTTAGGACCCTTAGATGCTCTAGAAGCGTAGCATGGAATTTTTCTACAGGTGAATTGCTATCAGAATTTCTCGGAGTTGTTAGGTGTAAATCTAATTGTGAAGTTTCGCAAAATCTGTTAATACTGAATTTTTAAATTCGGGGCCGCCATCACCCACAATAGAGATGGGAAGGCCGTGAAATGACATAAAGATAATGAGGTTCTGGACAATTGAGATAGCGTTCGCACCTTCAGGAAGTGGAAATGCCTGAGCATATTTAGAGAATTTGTCAATAATGGTTAGAAATTTTTGATTATTTGCCTGAAATGTGTCAACGTGTATTACTTCAAAAGGTTGTTTAGATGTCGGGGTTAATTGGTAATGGATTTTTGGGGGGTGCCTGTCGTATTTTGAACGCTGGCATATATCGAAATTATTTATATATGTTCGTACACCGTTAGCATAATTTGGCCAATAATATTTACGTTTAATTTGTTGAATTGTTTCTTGGATGCCAGGTGATTAGTTTTTGTTTCATGGTTGTATTGCAGAATTTGTTTTTGTTTTTCCAAATCGGTCACATTGTCGAGTTTGAGGTTGCACTTAATTAAATTGAAAGCTGAATTTTTGAAAGTTTGGGTCATGTGAATGCAAAGATTTTTATAAAGTTCGTCGTTTTCGTCATTCTCAAAATAAAAAGCGTATGTCTTTTTAGGTTGCGCGAATTCTTGGAAAAATATTGTAATAGGCGTCAAATCGTTATTTACGATATAAATATGATAGACGTATTTTTTATTTGTCTCCCACAAACATTTTCTGTTGGCGGGTCTTGGTACGCTGCATATAGATACAAAAATTTGGTTTTGAAAAAGATTAATAGGTGACTCGCTAGGGTTTATAGTAAGTATGGGATCTTCTGCGTTCGTATGTACAGTTTCGTTATTATCTTCGTTATTATCTTCGGTTTCTTGAGTTTCATTTTCAATTATGGTTGTGTTTTCAAAATCTTGGATGTTCGGATCTTCGTCAATATTATTGATGATAGACATAATGTCCTGATTGTCAAATGTGTCTATAAACTCATCCATA
Organism: Xestobium rufovillosum; assembly: GCA_963966045.1. Taxonomy (NCBI): domain Eukaryota; kingdom Metazoa; phylum Arthropoda; class Insecta; order Coleoptera; family Ptinidae; genus Xestobium; species Xestobium rufovillosum. The sequence goes on along the minus strand of OZ014498.1, from coordinate 6,188,428 downwards.
TACTGCGATATATTAGATAACTGAGATTCTTCTGCTGGTGTTTTCTTCCTCGATGTACTTGGTACAGGGTCATTTGTAATTTCGGTGACGTTTATCTCAATTCTCGAAAGAGCGTCTGCATTTGTATTTTTGGTACCTTTTTTGTATTGGACCTCGTATTCGAATTCTTCTAATCTCAATCTTCACCTTACGAGTCTTGAGTGGGGTTGTTTCAAAGACATCAGATATTGCAGTGGTTTATGATCGGTTATTATTTTGAATTTGCGACCAAATAAATAAGGCCTAAAGTATTTTGTAGCCCACACTATGGCCAAAAGCTCTTTTTCTATCACACTATAATTTTTCTCGCTGTCGCTCAGAGTTCGGCTGGTATATGAGACAGATTTATCGGAATTGATCGGTCCCTGACTGAGAATCGCCCCAAGTGCGAAATTGCTTGCATCGGTGGTAAGGACAAAGGGTTTCTCGAAGTCCGGGTATTGTAAGATGGGGTCGTTGGTTGGTAGTTGCTTACAATATTCGAAAGTTTTTAGAAAATTTTCGTCGTGTTTAATTTCTGCGCCCTTCTTGAGACATAATGTGAATGGACGTGTAATTTTGGCGAAATCCTTAATGAATTTTCGGTAGTAACCCAGGAGGCCTAAAAATCCTTTAATTTCTTTAGTAGTTCTGGGGATTGGGTACTGTTTTATTTCTTTTATTTTCTCTGGGTTCGGTTTTACGCCTTCCGGAGTCACGATGTGTCCTAGAAAAGCTACCTCTTTCTTCAAGAACTCGGATTTATCGAGTTGAATTTTCAAATTTGTTTCCCTCAGTCTCTGAAAAACCTTCTTTAAATTGACCATGTGTTCTTGTAGTGACGTGGATTATATGATGATGTCATCCATATACACCAGACATATTTGGTTTTGAAGCCCTCTGAGCACGTTGTCCATTACGCGCTGGAATGTCGCTGGCGCGTTTTTCAGCCCAAATGGCATTCTGACGTACTCGTAGTGCCCATTTTCCACATTGAATGCCGTTTCCTTGGTGTCCTCAGGGCCATTTCGATCTGGTGAAACCCGCTGGCTAGATCCAGAGTCGAAAAATATTGGCATCTTCCCAACTTGTCTCAGATGTCACTGATGTTTGGTATGGGATATCGGTCATCAATCGTTTTCTCATTGACTTTCCGGTAGTCGACGACTATCCTCCACTTACGTTTTCCACTCGCGTCTGCTTTCTTCGGTACTACCCAAATTGGGGAGGACCAGGGCGAATTACTGTGCCGAATTATATTTTGGTCTAACATAGAGTTTATCTGTTTTTGAACTTCTTCTTTGTGTACGAAGGGGTATCGATATGACTTGATGTAAACCGGAATTTCATCTTTAGTTTCGATTTTATGTTTTATTTGGTTCGTGAAACTTAATTTTTGGCCTTCGTAATAAAAAATATCTGAATAGGATCGACAAAGCTTTTTTAGGTGGTAGTCTTCTTCGGAATTCATATGTTGAGTACGAAGCAATTTACAGATGTTATTATTCACAGGTTCTTGCGGATCAATTTCGGCATGATATAGTTCGAAATTGTTTGACTCGAATTTATGTACATTTAATGGTTCAGTTAGCTTGATTTCATGAGAGTAATAGTCACTATTTTCTATTTCTACCCATGCATAACCATTTTGCAAATTTGTTAATGTTTCTTTTATAGAACAATGATTGATATTAGTTTTTGGGACAATAATATCACCAGATGTTTGTGATACGGGTATCTTAATTTTTATTCCAGAATTTCCTTCAACTTCTACGAAAAACATTAATTTCTTTTTTGCTTGATAATATTGAATGATATTTTCAGAATGTGGAGTTCTTAAACAAGAAGTTGATAGGTCTATTTGTGCGTTTAACTGTTTTAAAATATCTAGGCCTATAAGTTCGTCAAAAAAGTGATGAAATTTAAACAAATGAAATTTTAAATATTCGTTGACATTTAACTCAGAAAAAGCAGGGATATTTGCACAATGATTTCGTCGAGATTCCTGAAATATAGAACGGATAACAAAAGGTTCCTCAAAAATATTTTCGAAGTAATATTGTTCTGCGATTTCAGGATTTAGAAATGATTTTGTGGCTCCAGTATCAGTTAACAGCTTTAAAGGCGGATTAGCTATTTGGATATACGGAAGCTCCTTTTTGTCATAAGTCGTATTTAATTCAATTGCGTCACGTTGGTTGGATTCAAATCCTCGTGAAAATTTTGGGGAGTCTCTTCAGTGTGATCGTATTGATCGTTTGATTGAGTATAGGTTGTGTCAGTTTCATCATATTGATCGTAAGAGTAACCAGAATCGTCATAATTTGGTTCCGTTTGATCAAATTCGACATTATGCAGTTCCTCAACTGTGAAATTAGGGGTTTGATTGGGTCTTGGTTGAAAATAGCACTGATTAAAGTTTTTTGGAACATTTTGCGTATTAGTAACGACACGACAAATCTTTGAGGTGGTAAATTAGTCCTAGGTTGACTTGGGACTGGACCTCTTGGAAATGATTGATTAGTAGAGAAATTTTGGTTAGACTGAAATTGGGGTCTAAAATTGTTGAAATGTTGGTTGTTAAAGTTTTGGGGTTGGAACTGCGTTCTGGGAAAATTAAAATTTGGAATCGGTTGTTGAATTCGTGGTTTTATATTATGCATTTGATTGTTAGGTTTAGGATTCAAAAAACTATTACTAGATTTTTGTAAATACCGGATATTATTATCCTCAATAATGTACTTCTGCGCATCAGCCAAATTATTAGGTTTCATTGGCCTGATCATCGAGCTTTGCGGCTCTTTCAAACCAACAAATAAAGTATGTAAAGCGTGTGAGTTGAAAAGTAACTTTTTACTTTCTTTGACAGCGTCGTTTATTTCATGAATGTTAATATAATTATGAAGTAGATTTAAAGTGGAAACTACTCTGCTGTAAAATTGCAAAGAATTTTCATTTGAATTTTGTCTCAAAGAAGTCGGAAAGCAAACTGCTTTCATTTCTTTGATCACCAAAATGTGTTATAAATAGATTTTTCACAGTTTCCCAGTCACTGGTACCGCTAAGCGAAAATACTTCTTCAGCTGGCCCAGTTAACTTGGAAAGTATACCATTTAAAAGAACTTTATTTTGGACACAATCTACATTTACTCTGTTATAAAAATCATTCAGTAAATCAGTTGCAGTAGAAACAAATCTATAAAGTCTGTTAGGGTTCCCGTCAAATTCAGGAACGATTTGTAAAATTTTAAAATCAAAAGATGGTCTTGCCATTGTTGAATTATTATATTTATTTTAAATGCGAAATAAAATTTTTTGTTCTGTTTCTGAATCAGTATCAGTACTCAAACTTAATGTTTCTAAATATGCACTTAAGTTATCTTCAATATCTGCACTAATATCGTTTATTATTGACATAAAGGAAAGCAAAAGATGGAAAACAATGAGCAACTTACAGGTAGATGAAGATGTTCATTCTTCGGGATGGCCTGTGGTTGTCCTTCATTTCTTTTTCTTCGGATTTCTGTGTTTTGAGGTTCTATTCGATAAAGAATTGATATTCCAGGATATCGATAATCGATGCCTTCGAATAATCCTACCGACTGCGCCAAATAAGTGATTCAATGAACGAATAACGTTTTTAAAAAATCACAAATTTACTTTATTAAATGAAACGAACAGGTTGAATCTTAATGTATAACTGTTTATTCCAAGCCACATTTGTTCTCATGTCGCTATATACAATTAAACAGAAAAGATAGCAGATAGCAACGCATCCAGATAAAGCACGTACATAACTCCTGAAGCCTATTATGTCATAATCAGTATGTAAATATTTGACGGGACGTTAAATGTTGAATCGGCTAAAGTGATTGTTTTGAGTATTAATAAATGAGTCATGTCAACAGTGACTTGAGGCAATGGACGTGTTATTTTATTTAACACAGCACAAGAAACTTTAAAACTTAAACTTCAATTTAGGGGGGGGGGGGTGGAACATTATTTAGGTGAGAAACGCGGGACGTTAACTTTGTCTTTGATTCACTATGGCTCGATCATTTTTCAAAAAACGAGAGAAATTGCTTTATAGTAGGGAGTCTAGTGGATTTTTTTTTGTAATTCAAATGATTTGCGTGTGTCGTAATCCAATTTTTCAGAAAACATGTAAATATGCATTAAATCCCAACTTTGTACAGGAACATTTAATGTTTCGAGCAATCGTAAATGTAAATTTCCGTGAGTTAAAAAATCTCATGAAACACCACTTAAAAAGAACTATGAACAATACAATCCTTACTTACGAAGAGTTCAATACTTTATCATGTCAAATCGAGGGTATTCTAAATTCCTGACCTCTTTACGCCATGTCAGAGGATCCTAATGATTTCGAACCCATTACACCCTCTCATTTTCTCGTTGGACGCCCTATTAACTTTATTCCTTCCCCTGACTTATTAACTGCCAAACAATACACCTTTTGGAACCGATTCTCAAAAGAGTGCATCAGTCAGCTCCACTAGGAAAGGAATTGCTCCACTTCCACTAAACCCAGGAACACTTGTCTTTTAAACAAGACAATCAACCTTCCAACCGTTGGCAATTAGAGCGCAATCAGCAACTTTTCCCAGGTCTTTCCATTGCGACTTTTGCACCATCCTGTACAACTGACTTGTTGGATTTTCAAAAAAGCCTTTCAGAACTGTCGGACAACATTCTTGGGAGAGGAAGTATGATTTCAATCTTTGATATATCCTAAGAATGCGCTCTATCGCAGGAAGGAGGCTTAAAAATCTAGTTTTATTATGGGATAACACCTTTTTATCCACTTCGGCAAAATCTCAAAATTCCTTAAGTTCCCTACATGTAACTGTGAAAATATGAAAATAGTTATATATCTTTATAGGGTAACGGTCTCATTGTAAACTGTTTAATGTGATGCTAAAGTTTCAATCTCACTTTCAGTAAGTTTTTTAGAATTTTTAATTTTATGTCACTTTAACGAATTCTAATTATAGTATCCATGACGAAGACGTTAATAAACGTTGAAAGCTTGGAAATTTGAAAAAGAGTTTTCTTTATAAAATACCCCCAAAGGTCTAATCCCCCTTAAACGATATAGATATCTTTATAACTGTAACTTCTATATCAATCAGAAGTGAGTTCGCAGCAGTATGTACACAATTATTAACAATATGCGCAGAACATCCTATGCCAAAAGTAGTGGGTTTTAAACTATTTTGCAATTTTCGGAACACGTTTTCTTTGCCACGCCTCACTACTTTGAAAAAAGAGTTTTCTTTATAGAAAATACTCCCAAAGGTCTAATCCCCCCTTAAACTATACAGATATCTTTATAACTGTAACTTCTATATCAATCGGAAGTGAGTTCGCAGCAGTATGTATACGATTATTAACAATATGCGCAGAACATCCTATGCCAAAAGTAGTGCGTTTTAAACTATTTTGCAATATTCTGAACACGTTTTCTTTGCCACGCCTCACCACTTCGCCAAAATTATTGTCAGTATTATCTGCGCAATAACATATGCTCTTATCTATCAGTGAATATTTTTCCATGGTTTTTAGAACATGATTTAACAAAATGTCGGACGTTTCACCAGGAACTTCATCAAAGTGAAGCAATTGAACCTTGATCTCTGAGCCTTCCAAAAAATAACGCACGACAATAGGAATAAGCTTAATGTCTTCTAGGTTTGAAGTGTCAATACTAATGGTAATGTAATGCACGAGTTTTGATTCTTCAACCAATTCACTGAAAATAAATGGAGCAATTACACTTGCAATTGAACACATGGCGTGAAAAGGATGTATGCAACATGCAATAACTTTTGAGGAAATTAAGTTTAAAAATCATTTTAAATCCACAAAATCCAATTTAAGTACAGTCTATTTGATTTTAGGTGCAAAAGATAAAATTGGTTACCTAGTATTTTACAAATAAAAAGAAATTGAAAAATACCACCGGTTTTATTTTTTAAGATTTATTTGCATAAAAATGTGGCTTGTATCCTTTTACTTGAAAAAATAACCGGTAATCTGAAATAACACAAGGATTTAAAATAAGAACTTAGTCATCACTCAACGGGTAATATTCATCCATATGTTCTACTTCGATTGTTGGTTCCTCAATTTCTTGACGAATTAAATTTTTGGCCCAATTTCCAAATAAAATTGGTGGTTCACTTCGGGTATATAAGGTAGCAAAAGCGATAAGTTACTATTTTTTTCGGATTCAGTTTAATTGGCTCCACATATTTCTGCTTAACACAATCTGCTAAACATAGTTTTCTGATGCCCCTTTTCCCAACATTTACATTTTTAAAACTCTCATTTAGGCAATGCTTTATCTTCATTATATTCTAGTTTTTCATTGTCGAACCTAAACACAAAAATTTTGCTGAAGGAAACATTTTCTTTTTCGTCCGTAAGCTTTTTTTGGTTAGGTTCTCTTCCAAAATCTTAAATGAAAAGAAGTCTTCTCTTGTTACTTCAAAAGGATTGGTTATTTTACACTTCCTTACTGCATCATACCAATCTCCTGGTTCATATACTGCCTTCATTTTCTTTTTATGTTTTTATATCATAGCAAAACCCCTGTCGTACGGGAGATGAGTATGTCCAGCTATCAAGAATCTATGCTCTACAAAATAAAATACACCCTCTGCCACCAATTGCTTTTACAAGCTAACCAATACCCAGTTTTTATTCTGGCCTCCACAATTACCCGTATAAATGATGAGGTTTTTAGAGAGGTGTTCTCGCTCTTTGAAGTGTTTGAAAAGAATACATGCAATTTCATCGCTGCCTCTCTTACCAGTATTCTCAGACCACCTATACATATATAGCCCTTGTCGTTTACGCAATCATGTATTCCAAGGTTATAACTTATAAACCTAAGCTTTCCTCAAGTAAAAAGCTGGGCCAGTTGTTAAAAAGGGCACAGGAAGTGCTTTCTGAAGGTCAAATGACAATTCGTATGTATCTTTTGAAGCAGCCAGTTTTATCTCATCTTCTAAAGTATCTTTCATTGCTTCAGCCCGCCTTAAATGCAACTCCTTTTCTATCTTTAACTTCTTCAAAGAATCTTCATCTCCTTTAGTCTTTTCAATCTTCACCTCTAATTCATCGCATATTTTACAGGTATCACTCCTAGGCAGCTTAAATGCAATGTTGAATTCTAAACAAAATATCCTTCTATATTTTTTCAGCACACCAGGGCTTATGTCGTGTTAAGGTTCTTTTTCTGCTATAATGGCTTGTGTATTTAGGAATACTGTTAATATTAGTGTTGCCGCCGAGACGAGAATTTTCTCGATCTCGTCTCGTCTCGTCTCGAAATTCGAGATCGAGATCGTCAATTTGACCATCTCGAAGATTCGAGACGAGATCGAGACATCGCACATGAAATCTCGAAAATATTTCGAGATTCTCGATCTCGAAAGAAAAAATGGAAATAATACATCGTATTCCCGATGGTGGTGAATTTTCAAGTGGCGTTTTAACCCCGTTGTGTTTGACTGTTTCATTTTTACTTGAGACTCACATAATTTACATGTAGCAAGCTTGTCACTTGATGTGGCGCTACCAGCAACTTTTTCGATGTCAAAGTGTTTCTTAAAGCCGTCGTTTTTCTTTTCTTGACTGGAAGCTACGTGCTCTGTTTTCTTCCTTTTCGTTTTAGGTGAAGATGCCTCCGAAGTACCTGGCAAATCCAAATGTGAGCTTTCTCGACTTCGACTTCCCTCCTCGATTAAACTTCTCTCGGTCTCACTTGGTGTACAGTTACTGTCGTCTAATGATTTAATGTCACCATCACTTTCACTTCCACTCACTACTACATTGTTTACGTCACTTTCATGAACCACAGGCTCAAGACGTTTCTTTACACTGCCCTGACGCCTCTTCATTTTGCTTAGTAAAGTAAAATAACCACTAACGGTCGAACAACACGTGCTGCGTACATACCTTAAAACTCGTTCTAACTGGATTAAACGCACGCGCATATTGTACTGCACATAACGATTTCGAGATCGAGAATCTCGAAGTCGAGATTGAGATTTGCCTTTCGAGAAATTTCCGAGATCGAGACAAGCATTTTCGAGACGAGAATTTTCGAGACGAGATCGAGATTTGGTCAAATCTCGTCTCGTCTCGTCTCGCGGCAACACTAGTTAATATGGTCTCGAGCTGACTGGCAAGCCTCTTCAGATGCGCTATTTTGAAGGGAAGAGTTTATTCAAGGTGTTACAGCTTAAAATCCTATCGGAGTGTTCTGTTTCATGGACGAAAAAATTTTCAAGGTGGTATAGTACGTCATAAGACAATGAATGAATATATGTTTTTATGATACGTATATAAAATACCTACACGAAACGTGACAGGCTGCCGTTTCAATCCTGCCTCGATTGGCGCAGAAGATTTTTTATACAGTGTGGAAAATAATTAAGGAACTTATTCGATATCTTCTAAAATAGAGTGTTGCGGCAAAAACGCTCGGATACGTCGATTTTGGTTGTAAGGGGGACATCTGAATTCGATGTTTTTATTCATGTAACGTCAACCCCGAAGCGGGAGGGGACAGCACCATTAAATTTTTAAATGAAAGGTGGTATCAAGATACACACCGTTTGAAAGGCCTTACAATTCTCTTTAGAACAGTTTTCTATTTTTTGAAATCGGACCACTGACCTCTGTGAAAATGCAATTTAAATGGCATAAGATCGCACTTACTGGTCTTAAGGTGCCTCAATTTATTAATGTTATCCTTAAAGTGCATTTTCTCGGAGGTTAGTGGTCCAAGTTTAAAAAATAAAAAAACTGTTTTAAAGAGGATTGAAAGGCCTTTCATACGGTTTGCATTTTGGCACCACCTTCCATTTAAAAATTTAAGGGTGCTTTCCCCTCTCGCTTTGGGGTTGACGTTCCATGAATGAAAACATCGAATTCAGAGGTACCACTTACAACCGAAATCGACGTGTCCGAGCGTTTTTGCCGCAACACTCTATTTTAGAAGATATCGAATTAGTTCCTTAATTATTTTTCACACTGTATAAAAAAATCTTCTGCGCGAATCGAGGCAGGATTAAAATGGCACCCTGTCGCGTTTCGTGTAGGTATTTTATATACGAATCATAAAAAACATATATTCATTCATTGTCTTATGACGTACCAAAAAATGTCGCGGGCTCTTAGACTAGTAAGTAAGTGGTATTATCGGAATTTCCAAAAACATTAAAAAACATTGACCAAACAAAAAGGACACAAAATAGGAAAAATTGGCTTAAAAAGGCTTACAAATAGAAAAATAGGTAAAGAAAGGAAGAATATACGTTTTAGGCAAAAAAGGCTAAACCAAATAGGGCTCAAATTGAAGATTTTTTTTCATGAAACGCATTTTGAAGGTGCTCATCTCCAATTAGTTGCATCCTAGATAAATAGCTGTTTGGACTAAAAAACCAGCTCTAGTGGTATCAAAATGTTGCTTCTTTTGCGGCACATTTTAAGTCCAAATCGGACAATTCTGCAGGTTTAAAAAATTCTGCCATATTTTGTGTCCGAGGCTTTGACGGCTGTCTTGTGTTTTTCGGTTCGTAAATGTTCCGCTACATCACCACGGCCTTGATTTGCGACTGAAAACTCTCCTTTGCAAATACTGCAGTTTACACGGTCCGTTAAAGTGCCGGGTATTGGAAATGTGTATTTCTTTGTAAGTTTTTCACTGAACACACACTTAGCTTTCCAATGTTCAATGTTTCCGCATGGAATGGATTTTATGGTTAACAAATACAATTGAGAACTGAAACCACAAATTAAACTCTATAGACAGACAACGCACATATATTATATTAGAATAGGGTCCCTGTATTGAGAGAGTACCGCAATCTCCGCCATGTTTACTCACAATAACAGGCGCCAAATTTGAATTGTGCCGGAACGTCAGATTTTATATTTGACATGTGTTACAAATTGCGGATTCACCTTCTGATTTTTGATCCATAAACAAATAAAATTTGACTGTAATACGTTGAGGAATAATACTACAGACCAGATTGTGGAAATATATGTATAATATCCTGATTCACAAAAGACGATAACACATAAACACCAAACAAACCAACATTTCAGCTGGACTTTGACTGACATATAACATTTTGCTGCTGACACGGCAGTCCGCCATGTTTACTCACAGTTCTGAAACATAGTGGAGCTATTGATTGCGGTACTCTCTAAATACAGGGACCCTATATTGGAACTGCTAACAGTGCCGACTGATGTTTTGAAGAAGAATTACGGGCGGAAAGCTGGAATTTTGAATACTTCACTTTTGAAGTTTACCTTTGACGTTTAAAATCTGTTTGAAAAATGTAACAAATTATGTGTGTTGAATTAATAAAATACTTTGCGTACTATTGATGTAATAATTTATTATAGTATTGACCGGTTTCAAGATTTAAAAAATCTCATCATCAGAATAAATATGTATACATGAAGTAAAATTGTAAATAAATTAATATGACACTAAGGGAACAGTTGACAAGGAAACTGGAATTGACAAAACAATACAAATAATTAAAATAATGATATCCATCAAATAATCTAACTAGATAACTGAATTTCAGTATTTACCTACGAGGCATTAGAAACACACAAAGGAAATTCGAATTCGAAGTGAATCGAGAAAATATTAACTACATAAATGATGTGTGACATATTTTATTGGGTGAAGGAGACGATGTTTAAACAGAACTAGATACATCAATAAAGGATATACAAGAATTTTAAAACTTTATCCTTTTTGATTCTTGAATTGTTTATCCTTTTATTAATTCGCCACTGTCAAGAATCCAATGCACAATGCATGTTAAAAATAAGTCCGAATGTAATTTTATGAAACATACACAAAACGCAAATGGTAGTACCCAAATTCCAAATCTGTCACCTTATTATATCCATGTTGAACAACACTTTGTTACATTACTTTTTCACACCAACACAAATGTGATTTTAAAGTAACAAACTGTCGATCACCAGCTCCGCTCAGTGGAGACGGGCAGGTTCGTAAATAATAAAAATAAGGGCGCCACGCAATTTACAAAAAAAATGACGAGGCCGACAGCAAAAAAAATTCCAAAATTGCGAAATATTATTTTTGCTTGGCAATGAGACAAACGAAACCAAGCATGGCAGGTAAGTATTTAATTTAAATATGAAATACTTAGTTAATGTCGTTAACAAAAAGTGATTTCGTGAAAGTAATAAGAATATAACAGAAATATTGAATAATATGATTAACAATTTTTATCTTTTCTAGGACGACGACGCCCAAGCGGGCACCAAGAATCGTGATAAACGAGACGCATCGGGGACGAGGTTGGCCAAACTCTACCGCTACGTACTTATCCAAAGTTTCTACCAAAAACGCGCCGCTCGAACACCGAACGTGTACAAAAAAGAAATCAAAAAATAACCAGAATGTAGGATAAATAATTTATAATCAAGTATGACCGGGTGAATTGTTACAGGCGAGTAGTGTTTCCAATTTCTTGATGAAAATAAATTAAGAATAATTGTACGATCTTAATGTCCTTGCTTCCAGGTGATAATTGATAATGGTGATAATTGATAATAGCCTCTTCGCAAGGTACTTACTCCAAAAATGATTTCTCCTCTCATTCAACAAGTGGCCAACGAATGGAGGTTTTAATTATTCACCACGAGGGAGAAAAAAGCTGTATACGAATTTACATGTATTATAATAGTATGCAAAATAAATTTTAGAAAACTTACGCCTAGTTGTTGGTGGCCTTTTTTTATCTAGTAGGTATTAGTAAGTATCTTTCAATATCCCCGAAGGAGTCAAAATTAATTGAATTTTCCGTATGCCGCAAAATCCAAATGTATGAGAAATGCTTTAATTTGTTGACCAATATTGTAGTAACAATTAACAAAATGTCCCAAATCAAATTCAACGCTAGCAAACGGTTAAGATAACTCACGTTACTGTCAATTTTTAAGCAAATTTTCGGAAAACAAAAATCTCAGTAAAAAGATACTGGTACAAAATGTTTTAACCGCGGCAGCACGTACAAGGAAGAAATATTCTGAATAGCTGAATAGATAAAATGCAGAGCGCTATTTTGGAAATTCTTATTTATTCTTAAATAAACAAGTTATCCAAAAAGAATGTAAGAAAATAACTGTAACGCCTGATCAAACTACAATTTAAATTCAAAGACGTTTAATATTTGTGTTTGTTGTTTGTTATGTTGCCATGCTTTCTTATTTTAAAACAGTGTGCTTGATAGTAGTCTTGATATTTTTGTATTTTCAGCATTATGAGAAGGCTCTCTAGTTTGGAAGATGAACTACTTTTCATTTAAACGTCATTGTATTTGTGTAAAACATCTATATAGGGAGCGCGCATTGGCAGCAACAGCGCCATCGTTAGTTAGTTTCTTGCAACTGGAGGGTGACAACATTACCATAAACAAACGTGCGGCCAAGCAAGTGATTGGATGCAAACTACTGGTAAATTTCAATTAAAAATGCCAAAATCTAGATGAAACTGCTGTACAGTTAACTTCTACAATACAGAAGCGTTATGTGAAGGATTGAATATAAAATTTTACGTGTTTCCCAGGCGTTCATGTAAAAAGAAACTCAGGAGAAGTAGACTCACGCTATCAACAGAAAGAGGTAAGTACTCGTACCTACCTAAGTAGAAAATGGAAAAATAATCCGTTTAATACCATGTATGTTTTCATTTAATATATTATAGTTTAATATATGTACTACAATTTTTTCGTCGTATACGTTAGGTACATCATATTTTTTGAGGTTGTTTTATAATTTTTGAGAAAAAAAACAATGACAAGTTGTTAAAAGTAAATAAATCATTAAATAAAAATATATTGTGCATTGTGTGCTAAATATTTTTCATAAACTTATTTTTTAGCGAAGAAGATGGAACTATGTGGATGCCCACTAAAAATAGTAGAGTGTGTAGTGCTCATTTTGTCGGAGGCAAACGAAGCAGCTTAGCAGGCCATCCAAACTATATACCTACAATATTTCCATCTACATACGAAAAAGGAGCATGAAAGATGCTGATGTGTGTCGATTTGAGAGAGCTTTGAAGAGGATTAAAATACATACAACATTCTACACCACCAAGAGGTGCTGACGAAGCACAAAGATTTGAAAACGATGTGAAAATTTGTTTCCGTGTCTGTACAAGTAAATATGGATTTTGACGACGGTGTTTTCAACTTTTACAGTAATTCGGATAAAAATAATTTAAGCACACAGTGCACTATTACTTCAAATTTTGTAAGTAAACCTACTGCATCTGATAAATACTGTTGAAGTTTGTAAAGGGTTTCATGGATTATTAGTATTCACGATCTGATTTGAAATGCATAACAAGTGTATCATTTGATAGTTTTGATTTGTTATTGTCACTATTACTTCCAGATATGTATATGTCGTGCTCACTTGATGAAATCATCCATTTCATGAAAAGGATATCCAATTCATTGAACGGATCCGCTTAGTGTATTCTAATTTATTTTCAACAAAAGAATGGAATATTTATTCATTGATGCAGTTCTAGTAATACTGGAACGGGTGGGAAGGCGTGCTTCAATGATCTAAAGAGCCGAACCATATGTCTAACTATATTGGAGGGGTTTTTATTTGACAAGTCAGACTAAATCAAGTCCCTGAAAGGGGGCAGCAGCTCTTTCAGTAATCATAGTGGCAGAGATCGTGAGGGTCGGTATGGCACTGTGCTACACACTACTGCGATGTGGAAAGCAACGGGAAACCACCACATTATTCTATCCCTAGTACAGCGATCTTTTAGTTAATGATGATGGCACCTTCTGGAGTAAAATATTCCGGAGGTAAAATAGTCCCACATTCGGATCTCCGGGCGGGGACAACTTCGGTGGGAGTCATCAGTAAGTGTAACATCTCACGAGTCGGAGCGTGGAATGTTAGAAGCATGAAACGAGTAGGAAAGTTAGCATTAGACGTGGTAGGTCTTAGTGAAGTGTGATGGCCAGAAGCTGGAGACTTCCGGAGCCGAGATTTTAGAGTAATATACACAGGATCGGTAGGAGGAAATTCGGGAGTAGGAATTGTTATGCGGAAAAAAGTAGGGCAGAGCGTAGAAAATTTCTTACTGCAAAGTGACAGGTAGTTATGGTTAAGTTAGATTCGAAACCTGTAAAAACAGTAATAATTCAGGTATATATGCCCGCTTCCAACTACAGTGATGAGGCCGTAGAAGCAGATTACCTATAGTGATATTGAATATGTGATAGATTTTGTGAGAGGGCACGAAAATTTTATCATTGTAGGAGATTTCAATGCAGTCGTAGGCACAGGGAGGAGAAGGCGAAATAGTTGGACCGTTTGAATTAGGCAATAGGAACGATAGGGGAGTTAGGCTGATAAACATAACTAACGGTCGCGAACACTCTATTTAACAATCACGTTAGGAGACGCTATACGTGGAAGATGCCAGGAGACCTAGGGAGGTATCAAATAGATTACATTCTCGTTAGGCAAAGATTTAGAAATCAAGTTAGGGACTGTAGAAGTTATCCAGGAGCAGATATAGATAATGATCACAACATAGTCGTTATGAAGGCCAACCTTAAATTAAAGATTTTGAAAAAACGAAGCGGAAGAAGGTATCTTGATCTAGACAAAATAAAAGATGATGATACGCGCGATAAGTTCGAGAAAAAGACAAACGAAGTACTAAAGGGCGCTGGTGAAAATATTGTTAGGGACATAGAGGCAGAATGGAATTGCATTAAAAATAGTTTAGATTCCACAGCTAGAGATATTTTGGGTCATAAACAGAATGAAAGTAGGAAACCCTGTATAACAAAACATATTGTGAGTCTAATAGAGGAAAGCCGAAACTATAAAAATAGGTTAGATGAAAGAGGGAAAAAAAGATATAAGGCGATCAAGTGGGAAATTATTCGGAAATGTAGGAAAGCGAAAGAGCAATGGATCGATAATAAATGCAAAGAAGTGGAAGATAGGTTCGAAGTAGGAAAGACTGATGAAGCATATAAAATAATTAGGAGAAATTTTAGAGAAATTGGATCTAATACCAAAACCATTAGAAATGACGCAGGAGATATCCTAATCGGAAGCGGGGAGAAGACAGATAGGTGGAAAGAATATTTGGGAAACTTATATGCGGGACAGGAAGTAGGAGATATATTAGAAAGCGAAAGCACTGTAGAGGAGGACTACCTAGGGTATCCTATAATAAGAGAAGAGTTTGAGCTAGCACTAAAAGGTTTAAGAAACAATAAAGCGCCAGGTATAGATGGCTTGCAGGCAGAAATCTTAAAGTGCGCAGATGTAATAGATCGTTTATTTAAATTAGTTAGTCGCATATACCTGACACCCTGACAGGCGACGGCAGTGACAGTTCGCAAAAAGCAACATCAATTTTTTTAACCCAAACGAAGTTAATAAATAAAAATTTGTTTCCTTACGCGAAGCTGTAAGTATAATATCTGGAGGTCAAGGATTTTTCAAATGTTCTCGCAAGCCATCTAGAAGTCAGTGTAATACTAAAAGATGCGCTTGCTTTAAAGCAAAAGCTCTTTGTAATAGTAGTTGTCATGCATCTATAACATGTGTAAATAAGTAATATAATTTGTTTGCTAATTGAAAATAAGTTTCTTTGTTTAATTTGTTGAGTTAAGTTGTGCAACAATTTATTATAATTATTGGTGTCTTATGTTTTTACAGAAACCCATTGTTTAGTTGGCTATAATTACTTTTATAATCATTCTTTGAATATATTTTAATTTCTTCTACCTAACAGGAATGTATTAATTTGTTAATAAATAAAATTTGACATTTTTATTATGTTAACTGTTATATATTTACATCTACAATTTCACAAAAATGAGATATTACTTATAACTTAAAAACATCGAAGTCTAAAAAAACTGCCTCCTTCAAATTTCCATGAAGTGGACAGTCGATTATCACGTAGTTGACCATTACATAAAACGTTCGACTTTATATTGTCCGCATGGTGTAAGCACTCTTAATTTCAGTAAGAGCATAGATGGCGTTTCCTCTTCATGAAATGAATAAATATTCCATTCTTTTGTTGAAAGTAAATCAGAATACACTAAGCGGATCCGTTCCATGAATTGGATATCAATTTGATGAAATGGGTGATTTCATCAAGTGAGCACGACATATATACTTTTATGTCAAAGAATTGTTTTATTGCTCTTCCTAATGAAAATGAAGATGGGGATATCATTCACAGCATTAGGTTTACTGTTTTCAATATGTTTGTCATCATATGACTTACCTGTATTCGATAATCCAAGCATTCCAGATGAGAAACTTCCAGAGTTAAAGAAAGAAACTGCTATTCTCATTTCGAATCAGATTTCCGATTTTCCTTTCCAACGTTTTTCGTCTATGAATATGATGATTTGAGTTGTTGCTTATTGTATCAGATTTTAAAAAAATTGCTTTATTTCGAAGGAATTACGTATTCTTGGAAATCTTCATGTCTCCGAATTAAAGGAAGCTTTAATCAGTGTGTTACGTATTTCTCAAAGTGATTCGTTTCGAAGCGAACTTATTAGTTTGAAACAAAATGGTTCAGTATTAGTCAAAAGCAACTTGAGTGCTTTAGCTCCTTTTATCGATCCCGACGCTCTGATTCGAGTTGGAGGGCGACTCAAGCAATCAAATTTTAGTTTTGATAAGAAACATCCTGTATTAGGGCCGTCTGACACGAGACTAATTTCAGTACTAAATTTAGTACAATGTCAGCTAGCACAAAGTAAGTTTGAAATTTAGAGTGACAATAGAATTGTGTATGGCAGGTCAGTACTAAAATAAGTTCTGTGCGATTGAAAACAGGAATTATAAAGACAAACATGGGGGAATATATATTTGATATTTAACTTAATTGGGTTCAATGTGCATGCTAACATGCTTATTTTAGTATTTATCTGTCACACACAATTATGTTGTCACTCTAATTTTTACACCTACTCTGTGCTCGCTGAAATTGTACTGAATTTAGTGCTAAAATCAGTCTCGTGTCAGACGGCCCTTATTTTCATCAAAACACATCATATCAAAACTTCTGTTTGAGCAAGAGCATGAGAGATTATTGCATCCAGGACCTCAGTTATTAATTTCTTCTATACGTAATATACACTGCCGGACAAAAAAAACGGGACACTTGTCTTTATTTTTATGTTGAGGCCCTACAATATTTGTATGTAAATTAACTTACGCAAATAATTAACGATTGCCCTACTAGTGGGGAAAAAGAAACTTTTATCTGAATATTGCACCTCTTGTAAGCCTAAAAAGCCAAATCAACATTTTGACTCTTCATGCATCTTTATTGAAACATCAAAATCTTTTAACTTATTGAGCTGCTCTGTATTTTCTATTGTTTTTTTGGTGATATTTCATGTGTAAATGTTAACTTTTAACATTTTTCATACAATACGCCCCAAAATTTGTTCACAAATATACCCCGTAACACAGTGCAAAATGTACTTTTGCGATTTCGTGAAACTCATGGGTTTGCAAGGAAGGTCGGATCTGGTCGTCCACGGACTACAAACCATCAAGATGACCGTTTTCTCCATGTACCTGCGCTGCACGATCGAGCATTCCCATCACCTATTCTTCCTGGACGGTTAGCCGATGTTCGAGGAGTGGCAGTTTCAGCCAGAACAGTTCGAAGAAGGCTAAACGAATATGGTTTGACTTCAAGAAACTCGGCTACGGGTCGCCTGCTGACCGTAGAACATCGCAGAGCACGACTTGTGTTTGCACGGCATATGTAAATTGGGACGAACATCAATGGAGGAATGTGCTTTTCTCGGAAGAGTCAAGATTTAGTGTTGGGTCACCAGATGGGTGTGAAAAGGTGTGGCGAAGACCAGAAGAGCGGTACAGTCAATGTTACATATCTCCCAGGATCAGTTTCAATGGTGGTAGCATTATGGTGTGGGCCGGAATATCTTTGGGGGCTCACGCAGAATTGGTTTTCATTGAAAATGGAACAATGACTGCACACCGATACATTGTTGAGTGCCTGGAAACCCATGTCACACCATATATGCCATTTATAAGGACCAATTTTGTGTTTATGGATGACAACGCCCGCCCACACACAGCAAGAATTGTTATCGAGTACCGTGAAGAGGTTGGTTTTGGACGCCTCCCATGGCCAGCCAATAGTCCAGACCTGAATCCCATTGAACATCCGTGGGATCAGCTTGGGAAAAGGATTAGACGTCGCCAACCCCTACCAGAAACATTAAATGGCGCTTCAAGAAGAATGGGAATAAATACGCCAAGGATCTATTGATAACCTCATTCAGAGTATGCCACAACGTTTAAGGGGAGTAATAAGAGTTCGTGGTGGTAACACCCATTACTAATTTGGTTCTACTAGTGTGCTTTTCCTGTTAATAATTTTTTTTTGTTTGTCTTTTTGAGTTCTTAAGTAACAGTTCATCTCTAAAAAATACTTTTGAGTTATGTTAGCCAGCAAGCTGTGTCAGCTATAAAAATCCTATATAACAGCAGCGAGAACTGTAACAGCAACTATTCTCTACGAATCTTCAACGAAGGTTGCTGCACGTAATTCTTGTATTTTTGAATATTATATAATTCAATTAAATTGTATTTAAAGTAATAAAGTGTTTTTTAAAAACTGTTGTGTCATCTCCAACAACATAACTGGCGCTGCGAACAGGATTTGGGGAGAAAAATTCACCGAGAATATTCCTCAAAACCGAAAACAAAGAAGAAAACTCCAAAGGAAATCGAAATCCAAGGGAGAAGACAAGTAGTAAGTGAGCATCCTTCTTTTCTTTTAATTTTTCAATAGTTCCCTCTCTGAATCAAAACAGAGTTGTATTGCAACAATTATTTTGTATTTTATGCTTAGTATTGCTAGATAAATCATATTGGATCGAACCAATTGATATCTAGTGTCAATTCAATAAATATTTAATAAATAAATAAATAAAACTTTTAGAGTGACCCTGTAATTGATAATTAATTTTGTTTTGCTTTGAAATCATAGATTTTAACGTAAATTAATTCATAACCAATAACTCTTACAATTACAATTTAAAATACGAATAATTTGAGATACTATTCAATAAGTTAATTTTACAATAAGAATACTTAATTTAATTTTCAATCATGACTGAAACAACTGCTCCTTCTGTTTTTGCTGCTAGGGAATTTAGCAACAAATTACCTACCTTTTCTGGAGAACCAGAAAAGTTAGAAACATTTTTAACAATATGTGATTCGTTTTATTCAGATTTTGGCAGGACCACTGACCAAACCCTGAACAAATTTGTTTTTACTTATTTGTTTTACTTATCGGGAGACGCTGTCACATGCATTTTAAGTCGACCAGATTTAAAAACATGGGAAGCGGTAAAATTAGAATTAAGATTAAAATTTGGAGACAGAACAGATTATGCGACCTTGCAACAACAGCTCACATTTCTTCAGCGTATACAGCGAGAGCAAACGTTAGATTTCATAGAACGAATCAAACAGATAAGAACACGCTTACAATTAAAAATTATGTCTGATAATACGCTTGATGACAATATGAAACAGTTACATATCAAATATAATGAGAATACTGCGATGACTGTCCTTAAAAATAATACGTTTGGCGATTTACGCACTGCCTTATTAATTCACAAACCACAAACAATAGACGACGCAATTTCTACGGTAATTGAAATTGAAGGCGCTATTCAACAACAATACAATTTTAAACAACAAAATTTTAGGCAACAAACACCACAGACTTCACAAAAATTAAACGTTAGGATGCCAATGCAAACATTCCCAATACAAATGCCCAAACAACACTTCCAGAACCAAAATTTTAAACCTTATTATCAACAACCTCATACAACGATGCAGACATTTTCAAATCAAATGCCGAAACAATATCAACAACCTCAATTTTATCAACCCACACAAAATTTCAATCAATCAGGTTATTTACCCAGAACATCTACCCAATATCCTCTTCAACAAAATAACCAATTCCCCAGTCAACCTATTAATATACAACCCAGACATGTACAACAAAAATATTTCACAAATCAGCAAGTATTCGGAAACCCGAAAAATGTTTGGAAACCTTCCGTCAACCCATCTGCTCCTAAACCAACACCAATGTCGATTAGTACTAGGAATACTTTCAGGCAACCGAATCCAATGAATTTCCAGAATACTAGAAATCATTTTCAACCTTCAGGCCCCCGCAACTTTTATGCCCAAGAGTTACATAATATGGAATCATCCGAAACTGAGATTTCCGAACCCATCGAAGAAACTCAAGACCTAAATGAAACTGAAGTATATTCTTATGAACCCGATTACGTACCCGAAGATTCACAACAAGATCATTCGAACTTTCACCCTGACGACTCTTCAAATTTTTCACCAGAACTCTTTCTTCCTAAACCCAGAATAGAACTGAACATCTTAAATAATTCAAGACTTCCTTATATCAAAATTTCTAATCCACCACTAAATCTACTTATTGACACTGGAGCAAATAATTCCTTGCTGAGACCATCCATTGCCGAGCAATACTTCCCTTCATACATCGTGAAACGACCATTTGTGTTAAAAAACGCATTTGGTGAAGTTGAACATCAGTACCAAGCCGTAATTCCTTCCTTTCCAGAATTCAAATCTAATCAAGATATTCAATTTTTGTTATACGACTTTCATGACTTCTTTGATGGTGCCATAGGACTGGCAGATTTACAAAACCTCAAAATTAAAATTGATCTTGAAGAAAATTGTTTGAAAAACGAAAACGTTACCTTACCCCTACAAATTGATAGACCCGAATTTCCAGTTCGATTCGAAATAGCTCCGCATGAAGTTCTAGTAAGAAACTTTCCAGTTAATCATTTAAATGGAGAAGTTATTATACCAGGTCAGAAAATACAAAATTTAAACATTGATACGACTCTAACCCTCGCTAAGGAAGGACAAGCTTATTTTGCAGTAACGAATAACACTGACGAAACCCAAATTGCTTATCTGGACCAACCCTTCCAAACAATTCCTTTCCAGTCCGACAAATATCACTTATATAATCTTGAAAGTTACACCCAGTCTCAACCACCCCTACAACGAACCAATATGAAAGACCTTATTCGCACAGACCATATGAACATCGAAGAGAAACGCGAAATATCAAAATTATGTCAAAAATTCTCCGATATATTTCACACGGAAGATCAAAAATTAACATTTACCAATCAAGTCAAACACAAAATTCAATTAACCGACGAAACACCTATATACACTAAATCCTATCGATACCCCTTTATCCACAAGGAGGAAGTCCAAAGACAAATTTCAGATATGCTAGAAAATGGTATCATTAGACCCTCTCAAAGCCCATGGAGTTCTCCAATTTGGGTTGTTCCCAAGAAATTGGACGCTAGCGGCAAACAAAAGTGGAGGATAGTCGTTGACTATCGCAAGCTAAATGAAAAAACTGTAAACGATCGGTATCCTCTTCCTAACATATCCGACATTCTCGACAAACTCGGAAGATGTGTTTATTTCAGTACCATCGATTTAAGTTCCGGTTTTCATCAAATCGAGATGGAACCAGAGTCTATCCCTAAAACGGCATTCACGGTAGAACATGGTCATTACGAGTATGTACGAATGCCTTTCGGTTTAAAAAACGCGCCATCAACGTTTCAACGCGTTATGGATAACGTTCTTAGAGATCTACAAGGGAAAATATGTTTAGTTTTCATGGACGATATCATTATCTTTTCAACATCACTTCAAGAGCACATTTCCAATCTTCGTCAAATATTTCAACGCTTTCGCGAAGCCTGTTTAAAAATTCAATTAGATAAATCAGAATTCCTTAAACATGACGTAGAGTTCCTAGGTCATTTAGTTACTCCTAATGGTATTAGACCTAATCCAAGAAAGATCGAAGCCGTAGTCAATTTTCCTCTTCCAAAGACTGCTAGGCAAATAAAAGCATTTTTAGGACTTACCGGGTACTACCGGAAGTTCATTCACAATTACGCAAAAGTAACCAAACCATTGTCTAATTGCCTCAAAAAGAATCAAAAAATCATTCACAATTCTGAATTCATCGAAGCATTTAATCTCTGTAAAAAGCTACTCACAAACGAACCCATACTTCAATACCCAGATTTTACCAAGGAATTTATTCTAACCACAGACGCTTCAAATTTTGCTGTCGGTGCCGTTCTGAGTCAAGGCCCAATAGGACGCGACCTCCCTATAGCATATGCTTCTCGAACACTTAATGATGCCGAAATTAATTACAGTACAATTGAGAAAGAACTCTTAGCTATAGTTTCAGCAGTAAAACACTTTCGCCCTTATCTCTTCGGTCGGAAATTCACTATTGTTACCGACCACAAGCCTCTTCTTTGGCTTTTTTCTCTGAAAGAACCCCAATCCCGTTTAGTACGATGGCGATTAAAACTCGAAGAATACGACTACAAAATTGAACATAAAAAAGGTAGCCAAAATACAAATGCTGACGCATTATCGCGAGTGGAACTAAATGCAACAGAAACAGTTCCCATAAATTCCACTGACCACCTTCCCAACACATCTCACCACAATCAAAACCTTCTTGACAATCCATTAAATTTCACAGATACCTTATCGCTTATTGGCAATCCAGGCGACATAGACCAGATCATAGAAAATTTTGATTTACAAAATTTTGACATCCCAGATCCAATAGACCAAGAACTTCAAGACTTAATAAAAGAATTGGACATACACATAATACCTACAGAACCAAAACCTCCCTCTGTACCAAAAGTAAATATTATATCTAACGTCCTTCTTCAACCCGCACAAAAGGACCCTCGAAACATCGTTGATATCGATGAAGACGATATCACAATGCACTCTAGCGACGAAAATCCTATCCAAGATTTGCCTATAACCGACCGATCAGTAAATACATTTAAAAATCAAATTATAATTTCACTTAATGCAACTGTAGACAAAGAATCAGTACAAACAGAAAAAATATTTGACAAAACGAGACTCATTGCAAACTTCAACCCCCTCAATTTAAAAACACAGTTAACCAAATTCCTAACTGAATATCTAAACCCTGACAGTACTTACTGCCTGTATTCCAAAACAACCGAAGACATTTTACCAATCATTACAGAAACCCTTAGAAACCAATTCGAAGCTAATTCACTGCACCTTTACCCGTCCAACATACTACATACTACTAACTGACGTACTTGACGAATTAGATCAGAAGGAAAAGATAATCTACCATCACGAGAAAAAAACCTGTCACCGAGGAATTGTTGAAACTATACAATCCCTGAAACAGATTTATTATTGGCCAAAGTTAGATCAAAACGTTAGAGAATACGTGAATAATTGTGTCATATGTCAAAAGGTGAAATACGAACGTCATCCAACAAAACTTGTTTATAAACCAACCCCCATAGGTAGCAAACCATTTGAACATCTTTATGTGGATACCTTTAAGGCAAACTCAGAATATTTTGTGACAATAGTAGACAGTTTTTCCAAATTCGCTCAAGCTATTTCTATTAAAAATCAAAGTGCTGTAGAAATCCTAAACGCACTACTTCAATTCTTTTCCAATCACAGCTTACCAAATAAAATAACAACTGATCGAGGCACAGAATTCAATAATCAAATTATACAACAATTCCTAGACATGCACAAAATCCAAATTCATTACACGACAACTTACAACCCCAACAGCAATAGTCCTATTGAAAGATTCCATTCCTCCCTTATAGAGAGTTTGCGCGCCTTACGATTGAAATCAACATCAACCGATATTAAAGAACAGATTGTATTAGCTGTACTTAGCTATAATAATTCTATCCACTCCAGTACAGGCTACACACCTTTCCAAATATTAAAAGGCAATCTCAACTACCAAACTCCATTCGATCTAAATGAAATTCACACAACTACCCAATATATGTACGATCACACCGAAAATATGAAACTAATGCAACAACTCCTACATACCAAATTATTAGAAAAACAAAAACGAATTTTGGAGAAACGCAACACCCATCGACAACCACAACAAGACATTAATACTGACAGACCTGTTTACGTTCAAGACCAAGGGAAACAAAAACTTAAGAAAAAACTACTTAACCCTTACCTTCCCGTTACGATACACTCCGAAACTGATAACAAAGTAATTACTACATCCAATGAAATGATCCATAAGAACAGACTGAAACCCCAACGTTTTATTGCAGGATCTCAAGATGCTGCTAACAATCTTCAACCTCACGATGCTAACAGTACTGGTTAAATCTCAGATCCAAATTAATCCCATCACTAACCCTATATTTCCCGTTAAACTAGGCCCGGCTAGACTGACTCTTACGAAACATACATTTTTACACACAGTAAACTTAACGCACATTCAACAACAAATAGAAACTTTTAGTAATCAATTTGAGTCCATTAGAACACAAATTCTCGAAAGGTTAAACCAAGACTCTATAAAGATTTCATTTAAGGAAACCATAATGTCACGTATAAATGATACAGAAACATTACTCGAAAGAACTAAAGACAAACTGACAATTTTACTACCATCCAGATTTAAAAGATCCTTTTTCGATGGCGTAGGTAAACTTTCAAAATGGCTTTTCGGAACTTTAGATACAGAAGACGACGAAAGATATACAAAAATTCTTTCTAATTTGAAACACAATCAACATATTTTACACGACGATTTAAAAAATTCAGTATCAGTTCTTCAAATGTTATCTAATAAAACTTCAGAACAATTCCTGAAACTAGGAAGAGCTCAACAGGAAATAGCAGAACGTGTTACGTTTTAATTTGGTATTAAAACAACAATTGTATTTTTTCAACATTTTATTATAGACTAGTACTTACATCGTGCTCTGATTACCGTACTTGTATTCCTATTTTAGGTCTCTCACTTATATTTAGTCTATTATTGCTTTGATTGCCCCTGTTCTCGGTTCTTGCATCTGTTCTGCGATCATGCCTCCGTTCATTGTCTTGTTGAGTTTCTATCGATTTGTTTGAGGGTAGAACTGTCTTAAAATTATTATTTCTTGTTAGGTTCGCTAGTCTTATGGATTTTGTCTCACTTACCTGCTATTTTTGAGTCCCCTTATTGCCTCTGTACTTTGTAGCTTTCTGTTCATGTTTCTGTCATTTTCAGTCTTGGAATTGTTCATCTTTCGTATTTATAATTTGCTGAGCCTACCTTGGGGAGGAATGTCGTTCCCTTTTCACGATTTGGTCGTATAATTATTCATTTAATAGCCTCCAACTTGTTGTTAGTCTGTTGTCAGATTGTTGAGGTTAATTTGGTTACTTTCGGTTCTGCCAACTTGTGTAGGATATTTTCCCATTTAGATGCTCAGTGGCGCGCCTTCTCATTTTCATTTTCCCTGTCTCATCTTTCGGTTCTTTATGCATTGTCTTATCTATTCTTCTGTCTCTTGAGACCTCTTTATGACTTTTCTTATTGCTATCTTCTTTTCCTTTGGGTTTGCAAGTCATTTTAAGCTTTCTTTCCTTTAGTTACCTATTTCATTACCGGTGACGCCTCTGGAAGATTTGGAAATCTAGGGTGCTTCTGGGTACATTTGTAGTTTCGGATGGGGCCACCTTGTATTTTAGTCGGCGGTTTTTTTTGGAAATTCCGATTTGCTTTCTGAAACGGCACTTCCGGCGGTATTCTTCTTGCGAGTGGTTGGTGACGCCAAGTTTTGGGAAATAGATTTTCTTGCCAGTTTCTGGGATTTTCTTGGGTCCCGACCGTTTCAAGACGTCGATTTGGTTGTATTGTGCAAGTTTAGAGATCGTCGTCTATGCCTTTTGGGATTTTAACTCGCATTTGGAGTCCAGTCGGTTTTGTTGGAGAAAAAACCCCTCGTGGTGAGTGTCTTATTTTTCATCTTTTATTTCAATCTTCAGTCATCGGTGTTGTTTCCTTTCCTTTTTCTTATTTTCTATTCTAATTTGTCTTTTCGGCATTTTAGGGTTTTTTTCCTGGGAGCAATTTTTCCGTGGGTGCAAATTTCGATTTTGCTGCACTTTTCCCCACGTTAAGAGAAGCGCCGATCACCTGGTGCTGAGCTACAAGAAAGTGATTTGTTGTAGCAGCTGACCTGCTTATCATCTGGAAGGTCAGATATAAAGTTTGATTATTACGTCGCCTGTCCGTCTGGAACATCGCGTCCAGCGGCTGGTTTTTGTGTAGCGCCCGCCACAGCTTTTTGTGACCACTTTGTATTTGTACTTTTCGTGTTTGCGCGCCGCTAGTCCGTTCAGGAATCGTCCCGTTCGGCTAGTTTTAATGTAGATGCCTGGCCACGGCTTGTTGTGGTCATCTGTTTGTTTTTGACATAATTTTGTCACGTTATTTTGTTAAATTTAATTTGTCATTTTGGTATAAATAATTCCGGTAGTTTTTTTTTCCATACATAGTTTAATCATTTTGCCAGTGTTAAGTTAGATAAGAGTTGTTTGCTTTGATAAATTTTGATTAGTTTTTTTGCCGTTTATTCAATTTTCAATTCAATTTTATACTTAGATATATTTTTTTGTAACGGGATTTAGAAACGGTCGATACTGCCGTTTGCGTCTATTTGCGTTTGGGTAGAGTGCGTGCGATTGACCCGTCGGTGCGCTGCGCGTGCGGAGCTCCAACCGTGTAGGGTATTTACCGTGTCATCGGCGCCTATTTTGGTTTTTCTTTTTGGCGCAACGTGAGTACCGGGCGTCTAAATTTCCCGCAGTTTTGTTGTACTATTTTTTTTTCATATTAATAGCTATTTTGATTTATACCACTATTTTTTTTTATTGTATATTCATTCTGGGCTATATTTATTTTTCATTATTATATGCTGGCTTTATTATTGAACTATATTTGTTTTATTATTTTTTCATTCATTTGCCCTATTGTGTACCAGCGGTTTTTAGGAGCTGTGACCGCTGTGTTTGCGTGTTCATTGGAGGATCAGCCAACAACTCCTTGGCGCCCTTTTTCAGTTTTGCCCACCCCCATCTTCGGCTCGAGCTTAGCTGCGGCGGAATCCTCCCTTGTGGCGTTCGCCATTTGGGTGACGTCACATTTCTGGCGCCCAACGTGGGGCCATTTTTTTGTAGGCCATTTTTTTTGCGGGTCATTTCTTGAAACCTTTATTTTTTCGCTTCGTCGTGGAAGCATTGAGGTTTTTTGTTCTATATTTTGGGAATATACAGTAATAAAATTTTTTTGTGCGTTTGCGATTTTTTTGTGTTTCTTTTGAGTGCTTTGTGCGTGCAATTTAGGCGCAATACTTACGTGCAGTGATACTTAGGTGCTCTGTTGGTGATAGTGGTGAGCAATATTAGTGTACAGGCTGTGCGTGGTGTTGTAATAGTTTTGCACGTGCATTCGTGCATAGTAATTTTCAGTTATGCCTTGCAACATGAACGTCAATCGCCTTTCTTCGGATGAACTCACATATGAATTGGAGATAAGAGGGATAGCACCTGGTACTTGCGACGAGATGCGCAAACTCCTAGCGCGAGCTAGAAAGATGGAGAAGTCTGGCGATAGTATTTCCTATCCTGATTACCCCTATACGTTTGAGCAAGATGAGGAAGCAGTTGCGAAGAAGATTGGAGAACTGAAAGCTGATATGGAGAGTGTAGAGGGACCAGCGGATAGCGGATCTGTCGTGAGAATGGAAAGCAAGTTGGCTCATGTGCTGGGACGTGTTGATAGGATGGTAGCGGTTTCGAAGGAGCAGAGGGAGAGGAAAGCTAAATTGGTGTCAAGTGTTATGATGCTCTTAACGGATCTGGAGGAGAAGGTGGAATCATTTGGTGTTATTAGAGTTGTGGAGGAAGTTGGAGATGTACCACCTAGCCTCACTATCCTAGAGGACTCTGTCTTGATGACATCGCAGGAACCTCAACCTGGACCGTCTAGTATGCCTATGCCTAGGCATTCAAGCCTTTTGCCGCCCTCAGCTCACATCAAAGCTGTGCCTGTAAACAAATGGGGACTTCAGTTTTCTGGTGAAAAGAAAAGTATGTCCGTTAATGCCTTCCTCGAAAGAGTAGAAGAGTTACGATTGGCTAGGCATGTCTCGGAGGAACTCTTATTCGATTCTGGTGTCGACCTGTTTGTTGGAAAGGCCCTTATATGGTACCGCGATGCGAGGAAGACTGTGAACAATTGGGGTGAGTTAGTTTGGTCGTTGAGAAGAGAATTCCAACCTACAGACTACAACGAGAAGCTCTTAGAAGAGATAAAAAGGAGGACACAAGGCCCGGATGAGAGTATTGGGATTTACTTGGCTGTCATGTCCGCGATGTTTGGTAGGATGAATTGTTCCATCTCTGAGAAGGTTCGGTTAAAAATCCTATTACGTAACATCTCGCCATTTTACCAAACCCAATTAGCACTTGTGGAGGTCACTACCATTGATCAGTTGAAGTCGCTGTGTAGGAAATTGGAAGAACATCGAAGTAACGTGGAGTCATTCTCGCTTCCACCTAGGAAGAGTATGCTAGAACCTGATCTGGCTTACATTAGTACCGAAGCAACTCCTGCTGTTGCCGCTGTAAGTGCGGAATCATCGTCCAGGACGAAGAAACCAGATGGACTCTGTTTTAACTGTAACCAGCCAGGGCACAGAGCTGTAGGATGCATGCAGCCGAAGAGATTAATGTGCTACGGATGTAAAACTGAAGGGTTCACTCGTAGAAACTGTCCAAATTGTAGGAAGCCGTCGGGATTTGGATGTCCAGGATGTGAATCCGACAGTGAACAAAGTGCAAGCCGTGCTTGATTTCATTTTGGAGCAGGCCCAGGGAGACCAGCGACCTTATCTGTCTGTTGATGTGTACGGGAAGAAGATGTTAGGTTTGTTGGACTCGGGATCTAGCAGGACAATTTTGGGTGGGCCCGGTTGGCAAGTGGTCCGAGACATGGGAGTTCCTTTAAAAGGCTCTGAGGGGGAGATGTGTACGGTGGCAAATGGAAATAGTTGCGCCATTTTAGGTACCTGCTCTTTGCCTATTCACCTTAAGGAACGTGTGCGTGTGATGGATGTGCTTGTTGTGCCGGAGTTGCCCCACCTTCTCATTTTAGGGTGGGATTTTTGGAAGTTGATGGATGTTGTGCCTGGAATGAACGAGTGGC
This sequence comes from Xestobium rufovillosum, assembly GCA_963966045.1. Lineage (NCBI taxonomy): Eukaryota > Metazoa > Arthropoda > Insecta > Coleoptera > Ptinidae > Xestobium > Xestobium rufovillosum. Next base: position 6,159,072 of record OZ014498.1, on the reverse strand, counting down.
GTTTCTCAGACGAACTCCCTTTTGTGGACTGCGTCAATAATATACAGGGAGAAGAACTTCTCAATTCAGCAGAAAAAGAGCAGTTGCAAGCGCTCATTAGTCGCAATGCGGAGCTGATGGATTCTTCTTTGGGTCGTACTACTCTCGCAGAGCATGTTATAACCACCAATTCGCCACCTATCAAGCAGCGATATTATCGTGTGTCCCCGATCATGCAGAAGCATATTGACGAGGAGTTAGAGGAAATGTTGAGGCTGGGAGTAGTCGAGAAGTCCAATAGCCCCTGGTCCTCGCCTATTGTAATGGTTCGGAAGAAGGATGAAGGATATCGCTTCTGTGTGGACTACCGAAAATTAAATAGTGTGACGGTGCGAGACAGTTACCCTCTTCCTATGGTGACGGATACTCTGGACAAACTTAGGGATGCCCGATATCTATCCACTTTAGATATAAAGTCCGCCTACTGGCAAGTTCCCATGGCAGAGGCATCTAAAGAATACACCGCATTCGCTGTGCCCAATAGAGGCCTGTATCAGTTCCGCCGTTTACCTTTTGGACTGCACAACGCACCCGCGACTTGGCAGAGACTTATCGATAAAGTCCTGGGACCCGAATTGGAGCCGCACGTCTTCGTTTATTTAGATGATGTCGTGGTCGTCACGCAGTCGTTCGAGGAGCATTTGACAGTGCTTGAAGAAGTTTTTAGGCGCCTCAGAGATGCGAATCTCACTGTCAGCATGTCAAAATGCCAGTTTTGTTGTCCGCAGATGCGCTTCTTGGGCTATGTGGTTGACCGTTTCGGCTTGCGTGCCGATCCAGACAAAGTCCGTGCCATGTTGGAGATTCCATCTCCCAAGAATGTCCGTCAGGTTAGACGCGTGGTGGGTACCTTTTCATGGTACCGAAGATTCATTCCTTCATTTTCTACCATCATTGCACCCCTATGCGCCCTTCTCAAGAAATCTAGGAAGTTCGTTTGGACCTCGGAGTGTGAGACTGCCTTCTGTGCTATAAGGGATTTACTTGTTGCCGCCCCTATCTTGAGCTGCCCTGATTATAGTCTGCCGTTCACCATACAGACCGATGCTTCTGCTTATGGGTTGGGAGCAGTGCTCAGTCAGATGCACCCTGATGGAGAGAAAGTTGTTAGCTACTTGAGTAAATCGTTGACGAAGCAAGAACAAAATTACTCTACCACCGAACGAGAGTGCCTTGCGGTGTTGTGGGCCATCGAGAAATTACGCCCGTATATTGAGGGAGTGCCTTTTACAGTAGTCACTGACCATTATTCTCTTGTATGGTTGCAGAATTTGAAAGATCCAACAGGCCGTCTCGCTCGATGGGCCGTTAGACTACAACAATACTCATTTACCATCGTTCACAGGAAGGGAAAGGAGCATGTGGTGCCAGATACATTGTCGAGGTCGGTTCCTGTGCTGGATGCATTGGATATTGGTGATTTGCCTCCTGAGAACAAGTTGGACTCGCCTGAGGGAGAGCCGGATAGCTGGTTGATTAGGATGAAGGATCGAGTTGCTGGTGACCCACTGAAGTATCGTAGTTGGAGAGTTGCGGAGGACAGGCTGTTTAAGTACGTGAAGGCGGATTACCCTCAATTAACCTCTGAAGCTGACTGCTGGAAACTCGTGGTTGCTAAAAGGAATAGGCCACATCTGATCCGAGAGGCCCATGATCCACCCACGTCTGGTCATGCTGGAGTTTACAAGACCTATGCGAGGATGGCAGATAGATATTATTGGCCTAAAATGAGACGCGATGTTGCAGATTATGTTCGTAGGTGTCGGACGTGCATCGCTCATAAGCCTCGATGCGAGAAGGCCAATGATTTTATGGTGTCACACCCCAAAGTAGACAAGCCATGGGAAATGATCTCCACAGACTTGATGGGGCCCTTGCCTAGAACCACCAAGGGGCACAAGTATATCCTCGTTGCCACTGATTACCTCAGCAAGTACTCGTTAGTCTTTCCGATGCGAACCGCCACAGCTCAGAGTGTTGCCAAACGGATTGAGGATGAAGTATTTTTGACGTATGGGGTACCTCGTACCATTATCTGTGACAATGGAACCCAATATCGTAGCAAGCATTTCCAACAGGTTGTTAGTGGATATCAGAGTTCGATAAAGTATTGTGCTAACTACCATCCGAGAGCGAACCCAACTGAGCGAGTTAATCGAACACTCAAAACTATGTTGTCGATATATGTTGCCGATAATCACAGACTGTGGGACCGAGACCTGCAACGCATAGCATGTGCCATTAGAACCTCCAGACATGAGACCACAAAACTTACTCCATATTTTATTAATTTTGGTCGAAAAATGGTAATTTCAGGTGAGGAATATGGGGAGAGGAATGTTGGAGTGGAAGATGATGAAACTGCGGAGACTGCAGTGGACCGGAACGTGGCATTGAAGCAAGTATTCAGGGATGTCAAAGTTCGCCTGGAGTCTGCCTCTAAGAACAGCACCGAAGCGTACAACCTTCAGGCCCGTGGAGAAAAGTTTGTTGAGGGCCAGCTTGTCTGGAAGAAGAATTATGTCCTTTCAGATGCTTCAAAATACTTTTCAGCAAAGTTAGCTCCAAGGTACGTGGGTCCCTACGTCGTGCATAGACCAGTATCACCTTGGACTTACATCTTACGAAATGAAGACGGTAGCATGTTGCCTGGAACCTGGCATAGCAAGGACCTGAAGAGTGCTCCTGTAGAGGAAAATTAACCAGAGGGGTTAATTTTCTTGAAGTAAGGGGGGGATTGTTACGTTTTAATTTGGTATTAAAACAACAATTGTATTTTTTCAACATTTTATTATAGACTAGTACTTACATCGTGCTCTGATTACCGTACTTGTATTCCTATTTTAGGTCTCTCACTTATATTTAGTCTATTATTGCTTTGATTGCCCCTGTTCTCGGTTCTTGCATCTGTTCTGCGATCATGCCTCCGTTCATTGTCTTGTTGAGTTTCTATCGATTTGTTTGAGGGTAGAACTGTCTTAAAATTATTATTTCTTGTTAGGTTCGCTAGTCTTATGGATTTTGTCTCACTTACCTGCTATTTTTGAGTCCCCTTATTGCCTCTGTACTTTGTAGCTTTCTGTTCATGTTTCTGTCATTTTCAGTCTTGGAATTGTTCATCTTTCGTATTTATAATTTGCTGAGCCTACCTTGGGGAGGAATGTCGTTCCCTTTTCACGATTTGGTCGTATAATTATTCATTTAATAGCCTCCAACTTGTTGTTAGTCTGTTGTCAGATTGTTGAGGTTAATTTGGTTACTTTCGGTTCTGCCAACTTGTGTAGGATATTTTCCCATTTAGATGCTCAGTGGCGCGCCTTCTCATTTTCATTTTCCCTGTCTCATCTTTCGGTTCTTTATGCATTGTCTTATCTATTCTTCTGTCTCTTGAGACCTCTTTATGACTTTTCTTATTGCTATCTTCTTTTCCTTTGGGTTTGCAAGTCATTTTAAGCTTTCTTTCCTTTAGTTACCTATTTCATTACCGGTGACGCCTCTGGAAGATTTGGAAATCTAGGGTGCTTCTGGGTACATTTGTAGTTTCGGATGGGGCCACCTTGTATTTTAGTCGGCGGTTTTTTTTGGAAATTCCGATTTGCTTTCTGAAACGGCACTTCCGGCGGTATTCTTCTTGCGAGTGGTTGGTGACGCCAAGTTTTGGGAAATAGATTTTCTTGCCAGTTTCTGGGATTTTCTTGGGTCCCGACCGTTTCAAGACGTCGATTTGGTTGTATTGTGCAAGTTTAGAGATCGTCGTCTATGCCTTTTGGGATTTTAACTCGCATTTGGAGTCCAGTCGGTTTTGTTGGAGAAAAAACCCCTCGTGGTGAGTGTCTTATTTTTCATCTTTTATTTCAATCTTCAGTCATCGGTGTTGTTTCCTTTCCTTTTTCTTATTTTCTATTCTAATTTGTCTTTTCGGCATTTTAGGGTTTTTTTTCCTGGGAGCAATTTTTCCGTGGGTGCAAATTTCGATTTTGCTGCACTTTTCCCCACGTTAAGAGAAGCGCCGATCACCTGGTGCTGAGCTACAATAAAGTGATTTGTTGTAGCAGCTGACCTGCTTATCATCTGGAAGGTCAGATATAAAGTTTGATTATTACGTCGCCTGTCCGTCTGGAACATCGCGTCCAGCGGCTGGTTTTTGTGTAGCGCCCGCCACAGCTTTTTGTGACCACTTTGTATTTGTACTTTTCGTGTTTGCGCGCCGCTAGTCCGTTCAGGAATCGTCCCGTTCGGCTAGTTTTAATGTAGATGCCTGGCCACGGCTTGTTGTGGTCATCTGTTTGTTTTTGACATAATTTTGTCACGTTATTTTGTTAAATTTAATTTGTCATTTTGGTATAAATAATTCCGGTAGTTTTTTTTTCCATACATAGTTTAATCATTTTGCCAGTGTTAAGTTAGATAAGAGTTGTTTGCTTTGATAAATTTTGATTAGTTTTTTTGCCGTTTATTCAATTTTCAATTCAATTTTATACTTAGATATATTTTTTTGTAACGGGATTTAGAAACGGTCGATACTGCCGTTTGCGTCTATTTGCGTTTGGGTAGAGTGCGTGCGATTGACCCGTCGGTGCGCTGCGCGTGCGGAGCTCCAACCGTGTAGGGTATTTACCGTGTCATCGGCGCCTATTTTGGTTTTTCTTTTTGGCGCAACGTGAGTACCGGGCGTCTAAATTTCCCGCAGTTTTGTTGTACTATTTTTTTTTCATATTAATAGCTATTTTGATTTATACCACTATTTTTTTTTATTGTATATTCATTCTGGGCTATATTTATTTTTCATTATTATATGCTGGCTTTATTATTGAACTATATTTGTTTTATTATTTTTTCATTCATTTGCCCTATTGTGTACCAGCGGTTTTTAGGAGCTGTGACCGCTGTGTTTGCGTGTTCATTGGAGGATCAGCCAACAACTCCTTGGCGCCCTTTTTCAGTTTTGCCCACCCCCATCTTCGGCTCGAGCTTAGCTGCGGCGGAATCCTCCCTTGTGGCGTTCGCCATTTGGGTGACGTCACAAACGAATAGAAACAGTGCAAAACCAAACAAGGAACCTTACGTCCGATTTCAATATTTACTACGAATGTCAATCAGTATTAAGACAAATTTCAGCTTATTTACGGTATTTTAGTTCAAACTTAGACGAACTAGAGGAAGCAATTGTTTTTAGCCGCTTAAATATTTTACACAGATCTATTCTTCCAACAGCACAACTAATAGAAATTTCTCAAACATTACGAAGACTTTATCCAATTAATCAGTTACTTATTCCACAGTCAGCAAATCTATATTATCAATTGGCAGGCGTTCAACTAATAGAACGTGATAAACATCTAATTTTTGCAATACACATACCCATTTTCTACCCTTCGACGTATACCTTTTATCATATTTTATCCATCCCAGTAAACAACCAAATAATTGTTCCATTATACCCTTACCTACTGATCACTGAAACCGACTACTACTTTGAAGATCAAACATGTGCCTACGTGGAAAACAACTTCATTTGCAAACAACAGCAACAAGTAAAGGGTGAAGACCTTTGTATCATCGCACTTCTGCGAAATCATAAACCATACAACTGCACCACCTACATAACTACAGTCACCCGGAATATTATCGAACAAATCACTGATCGAGAAGTAATTGTGATACCTACATCCAACCAGGTATTAATCGAAAGCAACTGTACTACACGTCTACAACAATACCTTCATCGACCAAGCATCATTACAATTCCATCAACATGTACCGTCATGGTGGACAACGTTCCAATCAATCTCCAACCTGTATTTCTGAAAACACAAGGACTAGTTTTACCAACACTTCAAATCGAGTTCACAAAACCAGCTGGACTCACACCTCTCCACCTTGATGTCATACATCCAGAAGAATTACAAGTTGTTGTACAAAAGACTTCGCAATTGCAAACCCACGAGCTGACCGAAGAACACAAGCAGCATTCGTATATTACCTACGGTTTATTTTCCTCCTTTGGGTTACTAATTTTGATTTATATATGTTACAGTAACCGAACTTTCTTAATTCGACAGTGTCGTAACAGCACCACCATCGAGGAGCAACCCCAACAAGGGAGAACTTTGGAAAACATCGCATCCCCTTTATTTTCCAATCTAACCCGGGAGGAGTTATGTTAGCCAGCAAGCTGTGTCAGCTATAAAAATCCTATATAACAGCAGCGAGAACTGTAACAGCAACTATTCTCTACGAATCTTCAACGAAGGTTGCTGCACGTAATTCTTGTATTTTTGAATATTATATAATTCAATTAAATTGTATTTAAAGTAATAAAGTGTTTTTTAAAAACTGTTGTGTCGTCTCCAACAACATAACTTTTGTTAGGTTTTTGTTGACGAATCATTTTGTTTCTTGTTTTTTATTTATTGTTAAGATGAAAAGAGTATAGTTAAATATAATTTCAAACCCTCCGTTGTTTTTTTATTCACTAAAATAGTAATTCTGAGAGTGTCCCATTTTGTTTGTCCGGCAGTGTATATTGGGTTTTAGGAGCCAGGAATTTAGCTAAAATACGTAATTGCTTGAGATGTATACGTTATAAACCTAAATTGATCACACCGTTCCTGGGTGAATTACCAAACGAACGTTTAACTCCTGCATCTCCTTTTAGTGTTGTTGGTATTGATTATGCAGGGCCAGTTATGGTTAAAGATCGCCTTGGCTGTGGCCGCAAAACTAATATATGTTATATTTGCGTTTTTGTAAGTTTTATTACGCGTGCTCTGCATCTCGAATTAGTCACTGATCTAACTACACAAGCGTTTCTTGCCACTCTTCGTCGTTTTGTTGCACGAAGAGGAAAACCTTCTAAAGTTTATAGTGACAATGGAACGACTTTTATAGGTTCTAAAGCAGAATTGAAGAACTTGTATTCTTTTATAATAAATAATAGTAGCAGCATTGCAAATGCTCTTTTAGACGATCAGATTCATTGGCATTTTCTTCCACCACATTCACCCCATCAAGGTGGGCCTTTGGAAGCCTGTGTCAAATCGGTCAAGCATCATTTGCGCCGCGTTTTACATAACGAAATTTTAACATATGGGGACTACTTAACCATTTTAATACAAATTGAAGGCGTGCTAAATTCTCGGCCCATTACACCGCTTTCGTCTGATCCCAATGATTTTACTGCACTTACACCATTTCATTTCTTGATTGGAAGATCTGCAGAAACATTGCCAGATTCAAATTTTGAAAATTTACCATGTTCACGATTGTCCAGATTTCAGCATTTACAGAAGCTTCTACAACATTTTTGGACTCGTTGGGTTAAGGGAGTATGTGGCAGAGCTTCATCTTCGTAATAAATAGAAGAATCAGATCGATACGAATATGCAGATTGGCACAATGGTGTTAATAAAAGATCATCTTCCACCCGGTAAATGGTTGCTGGATCGTGTGTGCGAAATTCATCCCGGTAGTGATGGGATTGTGCGCGTAATATCAATAAAAACTCGAAGTGGTATTTTGAAGCGCCCTGTCGTTAAGGTTTCTATTTTACATGATGAATAACATTATTATTGTATTCGTCTTTCGTCTTTCAAGGCGGGGGCTATGTTAAGATATTAATTTTGTAATAATTAGAAAATCACGTTATCTGGATAAAAAAATAATAACCAATGTCATAATAAAAAATTAAACAAAAAAGCTTGTCACAGTTTTTCTTCAGTAAAACTTCTGCACCACAGTCCACTGTTGCATTCATTAACATATGCAAAGATTTTGCAACCCAAGACAAAGAGAAGAAGTTATGCAGACATTAACCTCAAGTGATTGTAAAAATCGTAGTGAAAACAAGAGTAGTGCAGAAAAGTACCTCAAAAGTGTGATATTGAATGGGGAAATTGAAGTATGTGGTATAGTAGATACAGGAAGTAGCGTTTGCACAATTAAACGTCAGGTTGCTTTAATGAACCGATTCCCGGTAAAAGCAGAATGAATTATTTGCATTTGGTAACGTTGATGAACCAGCTGTCAAATCAACGAAGGTCGCGGTTGTCAACCTTACAATTGATGACATTGCAGTTGAAAATGTAGAATTGTTGTTAATAATCATCCAGGGACCGGATTCCAGGAAAAACACCTTTTTTCACTTTACTCTGTACAGAGAAATAAGTTAAATGCCAATCTGTTTCATAATAATATGACACCTTATTAATATCACCTAAAATACCTATTTCTCTATTTTGGTACCTAAAATAAGTTTTTTTAAGCTAAAAGGATGTTTTTGTCGTCGTTGCGCGGAATAAATTGTGAACGCACCGCATACATATCTTATTGTTGGGAAGCTTTCAGATACAGAAAGTGGAATTCCACATCTGTTAGCTTCAAAGCCAATTGACAAAACGAATTCTGTGACTGTTGCTCGATTTGTAAATGAATCCCTTGGTAAATATTTTAAAATTTTTACGTTTTGGAAATACATAAATATCTTTTCAGGGATTTTGTGGACATCTGGTATAAAATACAATAAAGTAAAATTGTTGCTTACAGATGGGGCAGCATATATGTTAAAATGTGGAAGGGATGTAAAGATATTTTATCCTGACTTAATTCACTATACTAGTCTAGCACACTGTTTGAATTTAGTGGCAGAAACAGTTCGTTCACAGTATGAGAATGTTGATCTTTTAATTGCAAATGTTAAAAAAATATTCTTGAAAGCCCCACTTAGAGTGCAGGTGTACAAAGACGTTTTGCCAAATCTGCCATTACCGCCCGAACTTGTACTCACAAGATGGGGGACCTGGCTCGATGCAGCGTTTTTTATGCAGAACATTTTGAAGAAATCAAAACGGTTTGATTATAATTTAATAAAATTAATGAATTTTAATTTATGGTATGGAATTACACTTTTAGGTGGTGTTAAAATTTGCAAACAGCACTGCAGCTATTGAGAAGGCACAGCAATATTTTAAATGTCCTGAAATTAAAAATCAGCTGCTGTATATTAAAACTAATTTTAAAATACTGGTACATGCAATTACGAAATTGGAAAGAGTGGGATTTCCCTTAACCGAATCCTTAGCTGTTGTAGATTCTGTAAAAAATTCTCTTGCTTCGACAGGGGGTCCTGTTGGCAAAATTGTGTTTGAAAGATTAGAAACATTGCTCCAAAAAATTCAGGTTATCAGCACTTGCATAACATCAGAAAATTGTTAAATGGAGAGAAGAGCGACCGTGACATCGAAATTTGTGAAGATTGGCCTAAATTCAAGAATGCCCCAGTCACGTCATGCGATGTTGAGAGATCTTTTTCATGGCTTCATATTTTAAATGACAAATGATCAAACTATACCCCTGACAATCTCGAAAAGTTTCTTGTCTGCCATGCAAACAATCGTTAACGACTTTATGTTTCAGTTGATTGACTTCAAATATTTAACCTATTTTAACCTATTTTATTGTTTATTGTACCTAAATCGACATTATAACTACCTATTCTAGGAACCTCTTTTCAAGTTTTATTTAACCTAAAATCTGGCCCCTACTGATGATGCACAGGGTACTGATATAATCATTGGAAGAACATTCACCGAGAAACTCAATGCTTACGTGAATCTTGGCAATAAATTATATTTTGGAGAAAAAGAAAAATCGTCGTTCAGGGAGATGGAAATCGAGGACTCGAATAATAATTTAAAAGTAATAGTAATAGTAATAGTAATAGAGGACCACTGATTATAACACAAATTTTACCTTCAGGTACGCACAGGGTAGCTCAGTTGCAGGAGACTAGAAATAAACGATAATTTGCTACTACAGCACATGTTTCCCAATTGAAACCATATAGAGAAAATGAAAATACAGATGTAGAAGAAAGCGAGAACGAAGAATGTGAAGATAAAAAAGAGAACATCACAGACAACGTGGTGGAAGAAGAAAGTAAGAAATGAAGAAGAAGAAAGAAAAAATGAAAAGAAGACAGTCAAGATGAAGAAGAAGAAAGTCAAGATGATGAAGAAGAGAAGGAAGATTCAAGACTTTTGATGGAAGAAGAGAGAGAGAGAGAAAAGTGTGAGGATGAGGAAACGTCCACAAAGAAATGAAGATTACGTCATGATTATACACAGCGAGGACGCTGCTGAATAGTCAGGAAGGGCCAAGTGTCGGCATTTTTAAATTTCATTTATAGAATTATTATTTTTGTTAAGTTGGCAGGAGTAGTTAGTTAGTTAGTTGTCAGAGAGCAGAGAAAAAATGTCGGATGGTACAGTTTATGTTTGATGTCTAACGGAACGAATGTTAATGTTCTAACAGTTTACTTAAATAAATACAGAAACATCGAAGGACTGCAATTTATTATAATAAATCTCAGCGGGAAGATAACATTTATTTTTCGCTGTAACTCACAGTAACGCTCCAATGCGCGGTTTCCTTTGACAGTTCCATAATTTAAATTACTATGAAGTATTTTTACTTCTCGTAGTAATGAGTTTCCCAATAATTTCTCATTTCTTGTTCTTAAAATCCTGTGAGCTTTCACTGAAGCAGAGATACGATACTTCCTCAGGCTCGTCCATAAATCGCTTTTTGACCGACTGATAGTTTAGATAGCAATTTGGATAATATGTAAAGTCATTAATACTTGCAATATTAATGTTATAAAATTGACTTTCTTCAACTATTACAGTTACTGCAAGGGTATAGTTCCTGTGCACACGAGTATTATATTGATACTTATTATATGGAGCATTACTTTTTGTAGTGTTTTTTCTATCGACTTTGCGACAACGTTAAATACAAATTCTCTTAGTATCGAATCAACTATTGCATGGTTTTAAGTTCGTACCTCTTCCTGTAGTATGGACTTCATAGGATAATTTCACTGCAGAAGATTAACCAAATCTTTGGAAAGAACAGGTTTAATATTACGTCTTCGTCTTTTTGATAACATATCTGACACACACTTCCCCTTCAAGTAAATTTCTTTCCCTGCAAGTATCAAAATGATTGTAATTGCAAATGGAACGTGTCATCAAACTGGCTTTTATCTGCAGTACGATTTGCTGGTTTACCCCATTCTTGGTGTTGAGAGGTTTTCCTTCCTCCAGTAGATTTATCACAAAAATGTAAAATTTTCAAAAATATGCTTGCATGTGCCTCCTTCACCTGCAGGGCTTTCGCAGTTACCATTAACAAAACGATTTTGGTTAATCTGCAACGTAACCTCAATTTTAGCGAATTTCTTTACTACTTATTTTTCATTTTAGAATTGTATTTTTCAAATATGTATTACGTAAATATAATAGTCGCCTCAATTTGTACAAATAACTAACACAAAACACCTATGACTAACACATGATTTGCTGTTAGATTGTCACCATGAATCAAATCAATGCTGCATCTGTTGCAAAGCAGTTTCAGTGGCGTGCGATGTATGAAGTGAAGGTGAAAATAGGATTTCACTCCTTTGTTCAAAAACCAGGGTTTGCCCGTTGAAGCCCGTGACAATGCTCAGGTTGGAATTTTTAGCAGTCTTAACCCTTGTCAGGTTAGTTCAGTCCGTTGCTAAATGTATGATACATGATTTCGAATTTTTGGACGAACTCTTTTATTGTTTTACAATCGATCCACACGGAATCCTACAACTTGCAATCTTTTTGTTAGTACGAAAGTGACTGACATTCAGGAATTACCATGCACATTCAAATGGAATTATAATGAATCAAAACAATTTTGCGGTTATTGCCTCCAGGGACTTGTTTCCAAGTGAGTTGCTTTCAAGTGGGTTATGGTGGTCAGGACCCCCTTGTCTTCATGACTTCGATTCTGTTTCTTATGCTACATTGGTTAAAACACAGAGAATGGTCGCGTATTGCAGAAGATTTTATCTCAATATTATTGTTATAGTTAGCACCACTGTTGGAACTGTCAAGGAAGTCGGCCACCAGCTTCAGCCCTGCCAGGTTACAAGTTAAGTTGTAAGATGCTGTACGTCTTCTTAATAAATGAACAAAACTAATAAATGTGTTTAATAACAGTAACGCAAAACCCCATAAAAGTATAAGACTAATACATAGTATCAGGTCGGGACGTTAATTTAAGAAACTTAAGTTTACATTTTAATAAACAGTGAAACGAACGGCAATGCAAAATGAAAGCTGTAGCTTTCAAACCGCCAAGAGGTCTGGCTTTCGACCAGAATGTGAACGTGAAGAAACTAATGTGGTAATTTTTCTCAACATAGCAGGCGAAGAAGTACGTGATGTTTTTCAAACATTTTGTTGAACAGAAGAACGAAAGAACTCATATAATACAGTAATAGAATCTTTAGAAAAGAATTGCAGACCGCTGAAGAATGAAACATAATATGATAGATATAGATGGTTCTAAAGAACACAAGGAGAAGGAGGTTGATTTCTACATAACTGATGTCAAATTATTAGCAAAGTCATGTGCATTTGGGAAATTGGAAATTTCACTTACTAAAGTTCGAATTGTTAATGGGTTACGAGATACGATGCTGCAAGAGAGATTGTCGAGGACTGCAGACCTAAAATGAACAGAATGTGAGAGGTTGTGCAGAGCGAGCGAGGAAAGTGAACAGCAAATAAAAGGACTACATGGGAAATTAGCTGAGGTCACTGCTATCCATAAGAAATCATATAATGGCAGTACAGGTAAGGTGCATAATTGCGGCAAGAAAAGTCCGTTTCAGTGAAAAGGAAACTTACGAATGTTTAAAATGTAATACACTGCATGCTAGAGGTAATGGTAAGATTTGTCATATCTGCAAACGGCAGAAACAGAATAATACTCGTAGTAATTATAGAGGTAAGAATGTGTATGAGATAAATGATAATGAAGGAGCTGTAGGCAGTAGTGAAAATTTGTATATTAACTGTACATTTCGACGACGTTCTGACAAGACGACGTAAGCGCCAAATTGGTGAAAATGAGTTTCTGGTACCATCCGATTCGTTAGCTTAAGCGCCATCCGTATATAGTCTTAGCGTAACTACCAAAAATTCTATTAAAAAGTTATTTAGGTTTGAATTTGCGTAAGCGCCAGGTTGCTAGAACGTGTTGTGTACTCTGCCATTCAAGTTAGAAGCGTAACCGGAAGTCTATCTTGTGCTGTAGTGGGGTGCTTTAAAGGTGATTTTTAACTGTTTAATAGCAAAGGTAAATAGTTTTCTATAATATTTTCGTTTGGTACTTGGTTGTAATTCAGTTCAAGTCCATAATTAACTGAGTAATTCAATCTATGTTGAAAACGCTGTCGCTTACGTCCTTTTTGTACAAATTTTCTTGTTTGCTTAACCGCCATAACCCAGTAGTACCGTAATGGAGAAAGAAATTTGCTTCTTTATGTTCTTTAGTGACATTGTTGATAATTTATTTAACGATTTTTATACAACTCGGATTAATAATTCTTTGTTCATAGCAACTATTGGAATACTTCCTTTAATAATGATCCAAAACGTGATTAAGTTTTCATTCAATACTGGTGCTTACGACTTTTGTTTTTCATAGCAAGGAATGAGAGATAGAACAGGTCGAAAACGTGTAATGCTGGAGTTGGGGAAAGCAAATTTAAAAAAAGGAAATCACTGAAAATAGTCATTCCTTGGAATATGTTGTTTTGAGCTCTGCAAGAATTGTATTTTTATATTTTTATCAAATTACGCGTTTGGTGTTTAATAATTTTCCACAAGAACCAAAAGTTTCTTTGCATTTGTTGTAAGCGACATTCAATATTGCACACCTGCTGATCGCAAACGCGTAAGTGTCGCGTATCCACCATCTTGCCCGAAAATTTATTTTGAAGTTTTGCCTAAGTAACACTGAGGTTAGACTTAAGCGCCATTTGTGCATGAAGGAAATGACGTAAGCAACAAAATTCATATTTTTGTGATTTAAAACAGATACTGATAGGTTACATGCTTCTTAAAAAATGAAAAAAAAAATATAGGAATTCGAAACGCTGAATTTTTTTCTCAACAACTGTGAAATATGAAAAATAACACGTTTTTTGCCTTTCCGGGAAAAAACGCAAAATGTCGCTTACGTCATTTTGTCAGAACGCCGTCGATTTGTTGATAATTTAAAAGTATAATTGAATTGCTCGATGCAAAATATTATAAGTAACGATAAATCCATATATTTCAAGCTTGATACAGTTGCAATGTGTGATGTTTTGTCAATTAATCTAATTAAAAGCTTAAGAACTAATTAAAAAAGAGAATTTGTCAATAATGGCATACAGTAACAACAAAATTAGGGTAATTGGTAGCATAATGGAATATGAGCTTTATCAACATATGCATGCGAAATTTGCACAACGAGTGCTAGCCACGAATTGGGCAATCGCAAAAGGACGTTAATAAATCGTTATGACACGTATATTGTATGTACATATTTTTATCTACGCCCCTAAAAAGTGAAAATAAACTATAATTATAATTTTTTAACATTTTTTGACAATTTAACAATTTTTTAACATTTGTCATGATTGAGAAAACCAGAACATTGAAACTACATGGCGACACATGAAATGGCGGATGTAAAAATTGGGTGGAAACGCTTCGTTTCCTTGGTAACGACAATATTTTCATGAACAATAATTCAAAAATAATTCACTTTGACGTTTCTTAAAGTATTTTTGCATTTTCTCGCTACAAAATGAATTATTCTGAAAGTTTGCTATCTGATATTGAGGAATAGGCTTTAAAAGCTATTTCCGGTCTGTTACCGGAAAAATCCAAGTCAAAATACGAGATAGCCTATGCCAAACATGATAAATGGTGTACAGAAAAAAGATCCGCAATTTGGCAAATGAGAAGGTATTATTATTATATTTTAGTAGTTTATTCAAAGTTTGTTGTTTCAGCGAATTCTCAACGCGTAACAAAGAGAACGACTCTATCGAACATCTCTAAAATATTCGGCCCCGGTATGATCAAGGCAAAAATCATGCTGCAGCTTCGAATTGATTGGGAGTCAGTGCCCATCGACATCGATTCGTCTTGGAAACAGTTTCAAGCAGAACTTCCAACACTAAACGAGGTAAAGGTGCCACGTCAAGCACTTTTTTCGGACGTGTCTGAAGTACAGATCCACGGTTTCTACGATGCTTCAACATTCGCATACAGATCGTGCGTGTACGCGCGTGTAATAAAATACGATTGTACATGCCATATCACGCTTTTATATGCGAAATCGAAAATCGCACCATTAAAGGAAATCACGCTACCTCATCTGGAATTGTATGGGGCTCTTCTATTGTCGCGACTAATTTCTAAAAACTTTAATGCCCTTAATATCGATGTCAGCAAGGTTTATTTATGGTCAGACTCGACAATAACATTGCATTGGATCAACGAACACTCCAATCGTTTGAAAACGTTTGTTGCCCATCGAGTGAACAAAATTCAGTGTTTCATCAAAGTCTTCGAATGGAGACTCGTCAGCTCCTCTGAAAATCCCGCAGATTTAATATCCCGCGGAGTTGAACCCGAAAATTTGTTAAATTCTACTCTTTGGTGGACCGGCCCGGAATGACTTAGGTCTGGTCCATCATATTGGTCTATTCCAAAAATAGATCCGCCCACGGATATTCTCGAAGAACGAAAAACCAGTGTTGATAACTGCAGAAAACTATATTTTCAGGAAATACTCCAGTTTATACCGTTTACAACTTGTTATTGCTCATTGTTTAAAATTTTTTAACAGCGCCAAATTACCTAAACCCAATCGAATGGCGGGCAATTTAACAGTTGCTGAACTTAACGCGTCGCTCTTTACACTCGTTGAAATGCCGCAGGCTGAGAGTTTTCCCATTGAGCTTTCGGCTTTGCGCAAACACAATCGTCTCAAATCAACTAGTTCTATAATTTCCTTAAATCCCTTCTTGGACTCTGAAGGAATTATACGAGTGGGGGAAGGTTATCGAATTCTCCTGTACTCATCAACGATCAAAAATTTCCCGCACTTCTCTCGCTTAAACATTGTTTAACCAAGTTAATAATTATGGCGGAGCATAAACGTAATTTGCATGTCGGCTTAGATGGCAGTTTGGCAGCTGTCAGAACCCGTTTTTGGCCCTTGCATGGTAAAAGCGTCGTTAAGCAGGTTTTAAGGGAATGTATTCCTTGTTGGAAAACCAAACCTAAACCGATCAGCTGCAAGATGGTTTCGTTACCCGACTTTCGCGGTGCTTCAAACAGACCGCTCATATATTGCGGTATCGATTTTGCTGGCCATTTCCTTATAAAGGACGGTAAACTTAGGAACCGGAAAATAATCAAGGCCTATATATGCTTGTTTATATGCCTATCGACTAAAGCTGTTCATTTGGAGATAATTCGTGATTTAACCACTAGTTGTTTCTTAAATACTCTGAAGCGATTTGTCTCACATCGCCGCGGCATCTGTAAAAATTTTTATTCAGATAACTGTACCAACCTGGTTGGTGTTAATAACGAGCTCAAACGTGATATGCGAACTCTACTGAAATTTCATAAGGAAGTTGAAATCCAAAATTACTTGAATCAAAATTCAGTTGTTTGGCATTTTATACCCGCTCGGCCCCCTCATTTTGGGGAAATTTGGGAGGCGGCTGTAAAGTCCGCGAAAACTATTGTTAAAAGACTATTAAATAACACTCCCTTAACAATTGAAAACATGTGTACGGTATTCACTCAGATAGAAGCCGTATTAAACTCCAGGCCCCTTGTTCCTATCACACATGATCCAAATGATCTCCTGGTTCTACCTCCGGGCCATTTCCTAATCGGAGACGCCCTCACAGCGATTCCCCAGGAGAATTTGAAAGACCAACAGCAGAATCGACTGCTCCAGCACAAACAACTGCAGCATTTTTGGACGAGGTGGCGACACGAATATTTATCAGCGCTACGGCAACGATCTCAATGGCAAGTTGATGAGGGCGAGAACCTGCAAGTTGGGTCTATGGTACTCCTCAGTGATGAAAACACCCCATTGTTAAAGTGGCTTTTGTGGAAGTGTACCCAGGTGCGTATGGTGTGGTGCGCGTCACTCGTTAAGCGAGCGGTAGTTAAACTATGTGCTTTACCCATTGTCATGGACAACGAGACTAATAATCAATAGAGTTTTAATAGACTGATTCTTTTCATAACCGCTTACTTATGTATCATGCTTATATTTTTACCGAATGCATTGTTTCTTCATTCATTGAAAGCCGATCCTTTCAAGGCCGGTGGGATGTTTCTTCATTTATTTTATTCGCATTGCGCATGCCAGAGAGATGCGTTGTTCTATGGTTGTTCTATGGTTATTCTATTATTTTTATTTATGTGGTGGTGTACAGCCAACGAGAATAAGGTGTCCATGTTATCGTATACAGTGTTTCCCACGACGACCTTACACGATCTGTATATAGAAAAGTATATACAGTAGAATTACACAAATTTGCACAAACAGGTAATCGAGGATGCTCAATTCGACTAAAATATTTTTGACTTTCTGCGACTTCCGGTTATACCGGAAATAGACACCAACTTCCTTATTTTAAATGGAATGCCCACATTTTTATTACGGATTTAGATTTTTCGTCGAATTTTAAGGTCACCTTATGCAAAACATCATACGTGTAAAGTGCACCCTCTTCAAGATATTAGACGTTAAAAATCGTCATTTTCCAAATTTCACCAATTATAACTTGGAAACGGTACGAGATAAAGAAAAATGATTTACATGTCCCTATCCTAGTTTTAAATTCTCTATTTAATGGGTCTGGAAAATATTGCTTCCAAAAAGAAAACAAATCATGCTCATGCACAGCCATATCAAAACTGGCGAAAAACAAAACCTAATAAAAATCACTGGTCATTCTAATGCAAAGTCGATATCCACCTATTTGCAAATGAATGAAGATCACCATAAAAAGTTAATAGAAAAAATGAGGGAACACGAAATAGAACATAAGCTTCAACAGATGTCTCTTCCTATGGCAAGCAGCAGCGGTTCTATGTCATCACAAAATCAAAATGTTAACAATGATTATTAAAACTTCAATTTTTATTAGGTATTCAATTAATTTATTTAATTAATTCTGAAGAAGACCAGCTGAAGATTTTGCTGAGAAATCTGTCACCGTTCTATCAGACGCAATTAGCTCTCGTTGACGTTACTTCGATAGAGCATTTAAAGAAGTTGTGTAAACAGAAAAGTGTCAGTGAATGGGGAAAAAGTAAACTCTTTACAGATCCGGGACATTATTCTACAAAAAACAGAACCGTTTAAGATGTACGTTAAAACGGATTTTGATGAAAGGGCAACGATGGAGGTAGACCTGCAGAAAAGAATGCGAGGGCGCTCTGCTTTTCCAAAAAATGGCTGTGCTAAGGCCAAATAGAAAACCGATAGCACCAACTAAGCTGGCTGATCTCAAGTCACTAATGCATCTCATCCCAAGTGATGCTCTCGTCTTTTATAACAATTTGAAAGCTGATAACAGTGTAGAAGACGGTGTTGAGGGTTATGGTGGTATAGATTTTATTGTACAATAATTGAATATGAGAAATACAGTATTTTTAGTTCCTGGTACACTTTTATTAAGTACCCTAAACCTCCCAAGCTCGTTAAATTTCAATTCTGCAAAAAGCAACCAACCAACCAACCAACAAAATAGCTTCTAAACTTACTTTTTAACATTGAATTGTTGAATACCACTTATAACAAGACAATTAATTTAGTTAAGTATAAATCCAATAAAGCAAAATTTTAATAATAGGTTTTCCCCATTTAATTGTACAGGAGAAATTTTAGGCAGGTTCTCCTGCCAAAGCTGACTTGAGGGTTGGTTGCTTTCTGCATAACCACATCCATTATTCATTTAATATTTTCAGCCAAGGAAAAGATTTTCTTTCCTCAATTTTTGACACATACGGATTTTTGATCCTGTAGTGATATCAAGGATTAAGATGTAAGAGACTGTGGTTAAATAATCAATTCAAGAATCAATTGTACCCCTAACCACATAAAAGATTTTATGTGGTTAGGGGTACAATTGATTCTTGAATTGACCTGAAGTGATATTTTCAATATTATGTTTTTCAGATGGACTTTTGTTACACACGGGTGTGTGGATGGCTTTTCGCGTATGATAACATAATATACTATGTGATTACTTCCATAACTGCTAAAAATGTTTTGAAAATATTTGTGCCTGCTGTTCGAAAATTTGGATTACCATCACGAGTTAGATGGGACCACGGATTTGAAAATTTATTCGTTGCTGTTTTTATGAACACTTTAAGGGATGTTCACATAACTGGTTCATCAGTCCACAATCAACGAATAGAGAGGCTATGGCGTGATGCTCATATAGAAGTGCTACATTCATATTATGAACAGTTCCCAGTTAACAAGGTGACGTGATTATCACGTCAAAAATTGATGATATTTGGTCGTAGACGTCATTATGACGTGATAAGTATGTCCACTTTAGTGACGTTGTTTGTAGACGTCGTTCTGACGTAAAACTTTGACCAGTTTGAGAGTAAAAAATTTAAATGAGTTTAGGTCAAAAACAAATAAAAAGTTAATAAAATTCAAGACCATTTACAAAGTTTATATCAAGGGTTTTTCATTGTGTCAAAATAACAATATTTTTATGGATTGATTTAGATTTGCAATTTCTTTTGTGATGTTCTGAGATTTGATAATAAAA
Organism: Xestobium rufovillosum; assembly: GCA_963966045.1. Classification (NCBI taxonomy): domain Eukaryota; kingdom Metazoa; phylum Arthropoda; class Insecta; order Coleoptera; family Ptinidae; genus Xestobium; species Xestobium rufovillosum. Next base: position 6,139,322 of record OZ014498.1, on the reverse strand, counting down.
ATCACTTCATAATTACTTTTTTATCCAAAATGTTACACACCGGACTGAAAATCATCGATGTATTGGGATACATTCAATTTAAATTTACCGCGACGGAGGAATACAGACTTCCACCATGGCACCGGAAGCCGTCGAGCGCCGATTCGCCAGTCGGCCAGTGGCATGTTTTCCTGTGCAGTCGTTTCCTCGTGTCTGCCTGCCTGCCTGCCTGCTCGCCATCGCCATTTTGCAAGCCGTTGTTGTTGCAGTCGGAAACTGTTCATTTTATAAGAATTGTTAAGTTGTAACTGTGATTGTGTAGCCCAAGGTAAGAAATAGCCTATGATCTGTTTAAATCGGTTATCATTGAAGAAAGAGTGTTATCAATTTCAAATGCTTAACCCGGTTAATCTAACCAAATTTTAGGTGTTAAAACCTGTTGCTTTATTGTTTTCAACTAGGAAATTCTATTAAATATAAATTCATTTAACTTAGTCATGAATGAATATTGTAGGTAACGGCTTTTAAAGGGATAGAATTCCTGGATGGCAGTGGAGTAGCCATCGTACACGAAAATTGGATAACGCCACGCAAGAAAGAGACATTTTGGCCGCCATTTAAACAACAGGCTTCCTACGACAAAGCCCTGAAAGACGGTATTCAACCAAACGAAGAAACTTGGCAGACTTTCCATATAAAACGCGTTTTTTTGAAACTGGTATATTAGCCATATCTTCTATATTCATTTATAAAATTTGATTTGTGAATACAATTTTTCTTAAATTTTAGATAACTACCAGAATGCTCAGTCGAAACTAAAAAGAGCTGAGGTGGTTTCAGATGTACAAAGTGATGTAGATATTTTGCCTCCGAAAAGGATATGTAAATAACCAGAATGTTCAGACTACGTCAGTGACTGTAGCTCTGATGAAGAGGATGTTTCATTGTCGTTAAAAAGACCACCAAGAATAATTCAAAACATCAAAGTTTGCAAAACAGGCGAGCCGAATGTAATTTGTATTTACATAAAAAAAATTTACAGGTACGTTATTTTAACATTTATAATATGTTTTAGCAAAACCATTATCCCCCAAAGAAATTTCCGAAGAAAGTGGAATAGTTAGCACAGATTCCTTTTATTCTACTGCCTCAACTTCAAGATCGAGGAACTTCAGTCAATCTATAGAACCCCTAATTGCTTCAACTCCTAGTTCTACACCTTCTAGACTTGACAGTAATGGTGATCATGGAAATTCAGGAAACTATGGTGAGACAAATTATTTTAACTATGTAACAAAATCATGTTGACAATGTTTATATTGTTACAGAATTACTCAGAAAGATCGTAAATATGATGATCTTGTTCAAAGAGCAGCAAACTCAAATCCTTAAATTTTTGGAAAATGGCCGTCATCATCAAACTGCAGTAAGAAATTGTCAGTTGCCTGAAGAACTTCCAGTCACTTTTCCCTTAGATAATGGCGAAGATCTCGTAAAATTAGACAATTATTTGAATATTCCAGAGAATTTGACAGCACTGGTAAGAGTTAGCACTTTATTGCAGACCCTTGTTAATTGTACATGTCTTTCAGTTTTTTTATTTTTCCACAATCGGTGGACGTGATATCACCACTAAGTCTAACTCTATTATGAGATATGTAATGACAAATAAGTTCGCATCCACTTTCAGCTTTTTGGGTACCAGGAATGGGAAGAGATCGTTTTCGGGCCTAAAATTAAGGACTGTAATTTTACGTAAGTTTAAACGAACGTACCACATTTACCTTTTTATTAAATTTTGATTTTCTTTACTTAGGCTTAGATTAAGCCAATTTTGGAAAGAATTATTTGTTTAAGCATCCATTATACTCTTATGATATTATTTAGAAAGTGCCTCCGTAACTGGCACCGGCTACAGTTTTATAGGTGTATTGTTGCCGGAGCCTGCGTGTGTCTGGTGAGAGAGGGCAGCTAAGGGGTCTGTTTAAAATGCGTATGCGTTGCATCAGTTATTTTCGTTCCCAAATAGAAGCGCGCCGGCAACTATACCCAAGGCCGGCGCCGGCTACGGACGCACTCCCAATTATTTAAGTGGCCATAAGTAATACATAGTATTTATTTAAAGCTAAATTTCTTACAAATAATTATTGTTCAGACACTGATAAATTAAGAAAATCTGTAGGCTTTAAAAAGCTCTATAGAATGATGCAGAAATGTACAGGATGTTCCATTTAAGGAATTTGGGATTCCGAAAAATTACATTTTTTTTAAAGCGATAAAACTAAACATTCCGTATAAAAATATTAAATATGTTGCGTTCAAAATGATTACAGAAAACTGCAAACAAATGGTATCGTCCTTGTGGGACTTGTCAGTGCAGTGCTTTTTACATTCATTTTATACGCAACTAACCTGCTTATATGCTAACGTACGTTGATCATACATGAGAAAGCGCCAATTACTTTATGAATTGTTTAGATGAAATGAGTAGTACTGGACCATTCGAACAACTACTCCTCGGGCAAATACCCCGCCAGGCATTGAATTATAAAACGGATCCAGATTTTATTGTACTGCGACACATCACATAATGTTGCTCCAGCTAGCTGGTATTGAAACATTCATAATATATATACGCACCTACATTACTTCAATGAACAAGGGTCGCTTTATAGGTTATATTAAATGTGTTGCATTCAAAATGATTACAGAAAACTGCAGACCACAAGTGTCTTCCAGTACCACTCATTATTTAAAAATAAAAAAAATTCTATTTCATTTTAAAAATAAGAGTACCGCTTGGCTTTTCCAGAGCATTAAATTACTCTATACAATCATAATAAATTATCAATATTAAGGCTGCTCGTTATGTGCGGGTCGCTGTTAACTGTTACTCTTATTTTAATTAAAATTTATTTCTCTCCAGGTGCAGTGCAAGTGACGTCACCTAATACAACTGAAAAGCAGTTGGATGATGCAATAAAGACTTGGCTTAAACACTCCCCCCAAAGAGCATCTAAGGATGCCAAAAAGGCAACACGGAAAGAAAACTAATAATTGTATGTACTTAAGTACCATTTTTATGTGTTAAATTTCCTTTTAAATATTTCAATATTGAAAAATGTATAAGCGGAAACAAAAAGGCAAAGTAGGTAAACGCCAGTTGCGACGAAGGGTGGTTGATGAAGTAAATAAGATTTATGCAGAAGTTAACAAGTTTAGAACAACTAACCAAAATCTAATTAGTGAAACATCTCAGACAAATTTGAATACAAATAATAATTATGTTTGTTACTCATCTGTAAACTTTAATCGAGTCAGTCCGGTTACTCTACCTTGTACGAATGAAACTGATGATTCATTTCTAGAATTCAGCCATGACATACAGCCCTCTCAAAGTAATGCCGTTATGATGATTGACCACAATACGGAAACTCACATTAACACTGGCACTGCAGAACCTACCAAAACACTTTTGTTACTGTTGAGGGAATGGGTGTTAAATCATAATAGTGTGCCTCATTCTGCAGTAGGGTGGGCCGAAAAATAAAAAACTCAAAATTGAATTTGGAATAGCAACAAAAAGTTGCATTTTGGCTAAACAAAAATAATTCCTATTTACAGTTTTTTGATTGTGTGATGTCTTTTGCCCTCTACCAGGGCTCAAAAAAATTGATTTTTGAAAATAATTTTTTTTAAATTTTAATTTGGAATACCGACTAAATCTTTGGGTTAGGTATAGCAAAGATAAATTTTATTTGAAAGTTTTTGATTGAGATACGTGTTCTGCCCTCTACCGTTATTCAAATATAATTATTCGATTTTCCGAAATATCCATTTTGGAGCAGTTCCTTGCTTGTTTAATAAATAATCTTTATAAACAACCCAGAACTCACCACGGGAAGGTGACTGCTCATCAAGTTCCATACCACCCACCCACACCCGTAATAGGAATTATTGTTTAAAATCTTATTTACTTTCGAATTGTGGCATCGATTTACGCGATTCTATTGAAACTTTGATGGAAGCATCTCGTTTCTTATGACCAACAACCGAAAGGGAAGCCTCGATTACCAATTTAATATTCCTCTCCACTGCCTGGGTGTGTGACATGGAAAGGAATAAATCTGTAAGAATTCTGCAGGCGTTTCTTTAATAATTTTTGCTAAATCGTGTATTGCTGATTTGTGTAACAAAGGAGGAGTAATTTTATTATTTTGCCAGTCTATTGAGCAAGTGTAGCTATCTGCGTCAGAATTTAGTTTAGTAATTACAAAAGAGTGAATTGATTTTAGTTTTTCATTTCGTTTTGCATTTAAAATTCTACGCAAACAAAGTTCACGAATATGAGGACGAACGTCATGAATCATACACAGTAAAATATTTTCCGGGTACGCGAAAAACGAATTATTACTTTGAATAACAGTATCTACTATGTCTCCCAAGTCTTTTTTTAAATACCGACTTAAGTTGATCGTTTTCCACACATACTTTGATCCATTACACAAGATGGATTACACTTTGTTATGAACCACATTGGAGCATAAACTTTAATATACAATTGACTAGTTCTTTTATATTCGATGTGGAATCTTTTGCTGAAACATAAGGGCGCTAAAGTTGGCTAAAGTCAGCCATCGGGAATGGTTTAATTTTTCTAGATTACGGTTTAATAAATCGGCTGGACATTGACCAGAAGATATGGCAAGACAAATTTAACACATATATTTCTGATTCGAACTTAAATCATTAAAGTCGACATCGGGTAATTCGCAGCTAATTATTTCATAATCTGCAAGAGGTAGTTTTTGCACTGTTCTATTTGCTTGCCTAGCACACCTGAAACAGGACCTGTAGTTTTGCCGTCAAGATTTTGAAAGAGACGTAGTTCGTTGCCGTTGTAAAGAGCGACCCAATTTTCACTTCAGTTGTGTAGTTGTGTTATAACTCCATTTTTAGGCCCCTATTGACTACTGTGCCGTCACATCCTATCGCAACTAAATCTTACAAATTGTAGTCATTTTCATTAAAAAAATTAACGATACTTTCACAAGGGCTTTTGGCAGATCCAGAAGAAGGGATTGTATGACCTAGAAAAATGCAACCTGGTTCTTCCACTAAAGAAATATGTTCCTCTACTATTGCTCGCCTACATATATGGGACTTTCCCTCTATTTCTTCAACAAATAAAAACATAGTTTTTATGTATAATTTTTAAAAATCCGATTTTTTTAAATTTTGATGGTCGGTAGAGGGCAAAAGATTTATCACAATAAAAGAATTGTAAATAAAAATTATCTTTGCATTATCAATCTCAAAATATTGGGCGGTATTCCAAATCGAAATTTCAAAATTTTAATTTTCAATTTTTTTTTAATTTTTGAGTCGAGGTAGAGGGCAAAAGACGTCACACAATCAAAAAGTATAAAATAAACTTTTGTTTTAAAACTGCAAAAGGCAACTTTTAATAGCTATTCCAAATCCAATATCCAAAATTTTGAAAAAATAGGTGATTTCGGCCCACCCTATTCTGCAGTCACAGATTTACTTCATGTTCTAGCACAATTTCATTCAGATTTACCCCTTGATTGCAGAACTTTATTGAAAACACCCCATAACTTTGAAAGTAGAAATCTTGAAAATGGAAAGTACTGTCATTTTGGCATTTTACATTTTCTGGAACGGTATATAAATAAAAATGATGAACTTAAAAGCAGTGTTATTAACCTGAGTTTTAATATCGATGGTATACCTTTGTTTCGAAGCACAAATATTCAATTCTGGCCCATATTAGGACTGATTAAAAATGTACAGAGCACTCCGTTCGCTGTAGGCATATTTTGTGGTGATTCCAAACCAAAGCCCATTAGTATTTTTTTAGAGGATTTCATAAACGAACTAAATTATTTAATGCAACGTGGTTTTAAATTAATGAATAAGCACTATAAAATTGATGTACAAAATTTCATTTGCGATGCACCAGCTCGAGCCTATCTAAAAAGTGTAAAATCTCATGCAGGATATTCGTCATGTGATAAATGTACAGAACATTGAGAATATATACAAGGAAGGGTGGTGTTAAGGGGTTTATCAGCTCCAAGAAGAACTGACTCTTCCTTTCTTTCATTGGAAGATGAAGATTACCATTTGGGCTTGTCTCCTTTATTGCAATTAAATATTGGACTGGTCTCTAAATTTCCTATTGACTATATGCACTGCGTGTTGCTTGGTGTAGTGCGCAAATTATTAAATTTGTGGGTTGGAGGTAATTTGAAAACTAGGTTGTCCAGCAGATCAGTTCGGGCCTTATCTAAAAAACTGGTAAATTTAAAACCATATATTCCAGATGAAATTGCACGAAAACCGAGAGAGTTATCTGAATTGGCACGGTTTAAGGCTACTGAGGTCCGAACCTTTTTGTTATATCTTGGTCCGATAGTACTACCCAAAATAGTTGATCTTGCCGTGCTGGAGCATTTTTTACTACTGCATACCGCACTTGTAATCCTAAGTTCAAAAACACATATATCAAATTTCAGTTGCGATTTTGTATCGCAATTACTCAAAATTTTCATTCAACATGGAGAAGTACTTTACAGCAACGAATTTATAATATATAATGTGCATCTATTATCGCACCTCTCAGAAGATGTTAAAATTTTTGGGCCATTAGACAATTTTTCGGCTTTTCCATTTGAAAGTTACTTAGGCCAGTTACAAGGTATCATAAAATCTCCAAATAGACCCCTTGAACAAATCTATATATATAAAAGAAAGTCGTTTTAGTTACACTATTTATAACTCAAGAACGGCTGAACCGATTTGGCTGAAAATTGGTGGGGAGGTAGCTTAGAACCAGGAGACGGACATAGGATACTTTTTATCCCGTTTCAAGTTTGGTAGCGATCGGATCAACAGAATTTTTTTTCTTGGTTTTGTGAGAAATCGGGGCTTGATATGACACATATCAACTGTCAGATTTGACAAATAAAATTCAGACCGTCAGAAAGTATTAAATAAATTTTATTTGTCAAATCAGACAGTTGATAAGTGTCATATCAAGCCCCCGCCTCGCACAAAACAAACTTCACAGGAACACTCGCTGCTCGCTGGGCTAATCTGAAGATTAACTTACAGTAGGTGCCGCGCATGTCGTACCGGAACCGGGCAGCAAATAATTTATAAAGTGAAAATGCAAATGCCATTCGCAGTTTATCAAGTTTCAAACGATTTTACCACAATTATTTCTTCAGAGGCAGCAACGCGCCGGGTACCAGCTATAGGTAATAAACATAATCTTAAGTAAATTTTTTGCAATTGTAATTTATTTTCAAGAATAAAACATCCGAAAATTGATTTTTATACGTGTAAGTATTAGTACAATATTAATTAAATTTGTTTGCATAGCTCTCTTACTTTCCAAGATTCGATAAAAATTTAGCATTAGATCGAAATCAGTTCCCGATCGTGCGTTACCTGTAAAATTCTAATAATACCTGAGACGAGTGAGACGCATGATGACCTTTTCACGCACTAGAAAAGGATGGATACCCCTTAGTAGTATGTTTAGGATGGTTCTAGCGCCTCCTGGGAGGCATTTTTATACGTTTTAGCCTGTCGCCTCCTAGCTGTGACGTCACGAAAGTTAGGAGGCGGCGAAAGTGCGCATGTGCGTGGGTGTTGGTGTGTCGTGATTGGCGGTGTAGCCACGTGATGGCCTGTGATTGGCTGGAGCTGTGGCGGGGGCGGGGTTGAAGCTGTGGCGGGGGCGGGGCTGGGGCGGTGGCGGGGGCTGGGGCGGGGGCGGGGGCGGAGGTAGGAGCAGGTGTTTGGCTAGGTAGAGGTGTAGTGAAACAATGTGAAGCTAGGTAGAGGTGTAGTGAAACAATGTGAAGCTAGGTAGAGGTGTAGTGAAACAGCAGAGTATTACCTGTATGGCTTAAGTTTAGTAAAAACAACACGTGTTTGGTAAACAATAGTATGATTTATTTATATATTACATAGCGTAAGAAAGAAAAAATATAACAAAGAATCAGATTTACAAGCTCTCTCTCTCTCTCTCTAGCTACAGGGTGGTGTTGCAGCAGCAGCACTTGTTATGAATCAGATTGACTAGCTCTCTCTCTCTAGCTACAGCGTGACGTTGCAGCAGCAGTACTTGGTGTGGATAAAATCTGAAAGAATAAGAGAAAAAACAAATTAATTAATTAAGTAGGTTTGAGTTGTAGCGAAAAATGGGGTCGTAGCCAAGAGAAAGAAATTATGTTTTGTTTGATAAAAGCAATTAAAGGTAAGAAAAGAAGGTGTTTGTTTGGATAAAATCTGAAAGAATAAGAGAAAAAACAAATTAATTAATTAAGTAGGTTTGAGTTGTAGCGAAAAATGTGGTCGTGGTCGTAGCCAAGAGAAAGAAATTATGTTTTGTTTGATAAAAGCAATTAAAGCTAAGGAAAGAAATAAAGACAGAAAGAAAGAAAAGAAAGAAATTGTTTGATTAATGCTAGATACAAAAAAAATAAACAACAGAAAAACTTACCAATTAGAACGATATCGGAGAATAAAAATGCTGCTGCGTGTCGGGAGTATAGTGCAAAAACTCATTGCCCCCGGCTTCAGCTTCTTCAGTTTCTACATCATCTGCATCGTTAGGGCCTCCTGATGACGTAGCAGAAGATGATGATGATGATGGTAGAAGTTGAGAAGTATCGACTTCGTCTTTTCTCACAAGTTGCAGGTTATATACTTTACCATTTAAACCGTGATTAATTAAACAATACGTTCCACTGCCGAGTTCCACGAGTTGACGATCGGTGAAGGAAGTGTAGCGCTCGGGAAGAAAAATCTTGTACTCTTCGTTTAACTCTGCCAAAATTCGTTCTCCAAATCGTGTAGAAGTTTTACGTAACGACGTCACAACATACGGCTTATTCTGTTCCATCGAATGTAGATTGAGCATATTATACGAACCCAATGCGTTGAATTTCTGCAAGAGAGTAAGCCTACTCTTAGCTTTCTTCAATTTGGGCACTTGTTGCGAAAAATTAGCCATGTTGACGAGAGCGCGCGCTAGGAAAATCGACCGACCACAATGCAAGACAACACACGACTGAGTTAATGAGGGCACACAGAGAAAACAGTTCGTTTGCATAAATAGATTGCAGATAAGCAGGTCCGAACTCCCAGAACAGATAACAAAAGGTCGCGAGGTCGCAATTTATTTTAACGAGTGAAATGATAAGCATAATTATCGCTTGCAAAATATGAATAGTTGAAAAACAGATTGCGCAATCCTCTTCGTATTAGCATACACGCGCCGAGTCAAAAAAACATTCCGTGCCACGTGATGTAGGAAATGACAAAAGTTGGTGTTGTTGTTGTTGAAGTTGAGAATAGAACAATCAGATTTACTAGCTCTCTCTCTATAGCTACAGCACTTGATATGTCTAAAATCTGAAAGAATAAGAGAAAAACAAATTAATTCATTAGGTTTGAGTTGTAGCGAAATTCAGGCGTCGTCAAGAGAAAGAAAGTATGTGTTTGCTTGTTTGATTACAAAATAAAGGTACGGAAAGAAAGCAATTGTGCAGGCGTCGTCAAGAGAAAGAAAGTATGTTTTGCTTGTTTGATTACGAAATAAAGGTACGGAAAGAAAGCAATTGTGTGATTTATGATAGATTCAAAACACTTGATATGGATAAAATCGGAAAGAATAAGAGAAAAAACAAATTAATTAGGTTTGCGTTGTAGAGAAATACAGTATTCAAGAGAGAAAGTATGTTTTGCTTGTTTGATTGCATAATAAAGGTACGGAAAGACAGAAATTGTTTGATTTATGATAGATACAAAACAAAAGATAACTTACCAATTAGTACGATATCGGAGAATCAGATACCACCCTCAACATACTACTACTATCGGTGTGTAGGTATGGTGCAAATCGTCTTTTTCACACAAGTTGAAAGTGCTACATGTTTGCAAACCGTGGTTAATTAAGCAGTAATTACCTCGGCCCAGTTCAGTCAGCTGTCTCTCGGTGAAAGCGTGAAACTTTTCCGAACGGAAAACTTTCTAATAGTCGTCCAAGTCAGCTACTATTCGGGCTCCATATTCTTTGGTATCGTCACCTTGCGAAAAGTGTTGCTGCGTGTTGTTCATGTTAACGGTAAGTAGAAGGAGCGGACGACAGAACGACACACACACACAGACGCGGTTAAAGAACAACTGAAGCAGTCGAAAACCTTAACATGGCCGCGATAAGAGTTTGCAGAATGTAACGGGACGATAAGAAGGTGAAAAAGGTCAACTTGCCGCAAAACAAGTTAATTTCACGAAAACAGAAAAATGATGCAATACGTCTGCTATTTTCGGGAATAACAAGTTAATTAGTCGAAACCAGAAAATGATGCAATGCTTCTGCTAATTTCGCGAATACTGATAAGAAAGGTTGTAAAAGTTCCACTAGATGCAAAACAAGTTTATTAAGCCGGCGCTACTACACACATGCGGTATTTTGTCAATATTAAGCCGGCGCTACACATGCTGTATGGATCAAATCCCGAATATAACTTGTGTTATTTTTTTTATTCACCCTGAAATAGAACTGTAAATACATCAAAAAAAACTGTTTGGTTTAACATAAGTCTTTATTAAGAAGCACGTAAAACATAATTACAGAACAAATGAATTGAATTCACGGATGCAGTTTCATCGAGAAAAGATGATGAAATACAATATCCTAGAATACTTTACATGTACAGTATGTTTCTAGAACTATATCCCGCATTATAAGGTATATGGATCCCAACAGTCCGCTTCTAGTTTCTGTAACAGAGGAAGACAAGTTAGATGCTTAATTTTCAAAGAAGCTGTAAGGATCTTACTACTCCTCCCTGGCTATGTTGTTATCGAGTTCATCATCATCATCGCTGGGGAAGGTGAGGGATATGGTGTCGTCTTCGGAGTACACGTCCTCCTCCTCCTCCTCCATATCCCAATCAGATGCTGGTGACGAGTCCGAATCCATGAGGACATCTAGTGGTGAGTCCAGAGACATCATCCGTACATCTAGCGGCTCCGGAGTCCAAGACAACTCCGGCTCACTATCAATATCGATAGCACTATCCTCACCTTCACTTACGCTTATCTCACTTTCACGGTCGTCTTCAGATAACGCGTCTATTTCGCTATCGGATGACATAGCGGTTTCGACGTCTGACATTGTTGCAGGATATGAACAGACTGCTGCCAAAGCGAAGTATCAAGAACAAAGTGGAGATTGCTAATTTCGAGGAGTGGGGGGAAGATAATAATAAACTAGGCGTGGCCTGCTCGCTCAGATGCAAATGGTCTTTGCTAGTCTTCGGGTGTGATTAGAGCGATCTCAGTTTATCATGGCGTTCCTGATTTCTTTGTTAATTGTTTATGTCGCTGTCTGTTCCGTCTCGACACGTCCCACTACCCTTGTGCAAATTGACGAGAATAAGATGGCTCGAATGAAATTCTTGCTTAATCTGCCTAGCAACGAAACGGTTCAGATAAATTTAGCTTTTAAATTGTTAACTCCAAGTCTCGCCCTTCCCCTGTACAACGCAGTAACCGGGGAAATCGATGCCGTCGTAGAAGAGGTTGAAACAACGACGCTGATGACGTCATCCTCCACCGAACCCATCATCGCTACAACTGAATCTGCAGCTCTCACCACGATGGCGGAACGATCGCTAGCTGCAGAAGAAAACATTACCATAGCAGCATCATCGGGAGAAGCTCAACGCAACTTGTCAAATGGAACTGACGAACTCGTTCCGCAACCTCTACAAATGAAGGAAGCTGATAACACCTCCGAAGAGGACTCCTCGTTATCCCTTTTGACAGTAGAAGAGGCTATCGAATACTTTAGGCAGAATCTTATTCAAAAGGAGATGGAAATCGCGGGTATAATAGAAAGTGATCGGCCTTTTTATAGACATTTCCGACTCGAGTACGGCGACGGTATAGTTTTACCTGTTCGTTGCACCTATGAAGCTAAGTATGCCGTCCAACTGTTGCACATTTCCTGCTACGAATACCGTCAAGTAGGAGATCAGCGCATCCTGAGCAACGGAGAGATTGAGCCGAGAGCATTAGCCGCCATCTACGTGCCTGATTACATCGACGTCCGCCATGTTAAACAAACTTATGCAATGACTATTGTATAACGCGTGAAATTTGTTTTGCTTGTAATAGATACGAAAATAAAAATAAAATATATGGGTATAGCACAATATGTTTCTTTTTGTTTGTTTTGAGTTTTTTTGTTTTGTGGAGCCCATAACATCACCTATTTCTAGCTGGTACATCTGGTCAAAAAGCTGTTGAAGCTGTTGCCGCTGTTCAGAAAGCTGTTGAAGCTGTTAAGAGAGCTGTTGAAGCTGTTAAGAGAGCTGTTGAAGCTGTTAAGAGAGCTGTTGAAGCTGTTAAGAAAGCTGTTGAAGCTGTTAAGAGAGCTGTTGAAGCTGTTAAGAGAGCTGTTGAAGCTGTTAAGAGAGCTGTTGAAGCTGTTAAGAGAGCTGTTGAAGCTGTTAAGAAAGCTGTTGAAGCTGTTAAGAAAGCTGTTGAAGCTGTTAGGAAAGCTGTTGAAGCTGTTAAGACAGCTGTTGAAGCTGTTAGGAAAGCTGTTACGAAAGCTGTTAAAGCTATACCCACATACCCGTTTTACGACATTGCAGAAACACCCGCACCTCGCTTGATTGTGACCTCCCTTACTATATAAGTATGAGCGAGATAGAGAATGGTGTTATAAATTCGATAAACCAAGTGTGAATTTGATCCACTCCACAGAATATATGTTAAACCATCCAGTTTTTGATGTATTTACAGTTCTATTTCAGGTTGGGTAAAGAATAACACAAGTTTACCAAAAGGTAAAGTATTTTATTGAATTTTATAATGCCCCCAGGCATACGTGGAAACTCCATCTTCTCGTATACATCGCTTATCATCTACATAACTTAACGAAATTTTATTAATATTTTGCGTATAAATGGTGTGAATTTGTGATCGAAATACTAACATGGTACTATGAAAAATTTTCTTTTTGTACAGACAGTCTCTATAATCTTCTAAACTTAAATTATCTACAACAGTTTTCTTTACACCTTTAGCTTTTCTAATTACCTTACTCTCTACTCTATCGATTGAATACATTTTTGCTCTTAACCCTATAAACTCTTTCATGATCTTGCCGCAGTTTTCGTCCTTCATTAAACCTACGGTTTTCTTATTTGCTAGAGGAATATCATACGGATTAGCGGAATCGTAATCTGAGGTATCGAATCGCGCAGCTATATCACCCTTTATGTCATTATAGAAATCTTCAGTTTCAATTGTGTAAACAAACGAATCCGTATCCATGTAATTTAAAAGTACCTTGTCACCGTACTTGGGTTTCATGTATTCGTAGTGAAACTCGTACATTAGCCATTTCGACAACTCCAACACTGCAAAACCTATATATATCGGTTTATTATAGACGGCCTTGGTGCGAGCTAACTGAATAGCAACAATGTCCGGTGTAAACTGGGTAGAGCTGTGAAAATTTGGTTTGGCTATAAGAGCTCTAGCTCCCAACCTACGTCCAGCACTCTCCCATTCCGTCACGATTTTCACGTCTGTCCGTTTATCCACGTTCTCCATCGTTTTGCCGTATACAGCGTTATTTTTCAGTTTGAAATAGTCTTTCTCAAATTCGTTAGTAGCCCGAGTACGGTGAAAAGTATTCAAGTCTATGTATTGCTTTAACCAACGCGATTGTTTAAACTGCAAGACCCGGTGTACTTTAACTATTTTTAATCCAAATTTGATACACTGCTGAAGATTTCTATAGTGAATTACGTAGTTCGTTTTTGGCGTCAAGTCCGGTATCAGTTTCGGGAACTTTCCAATGGGACTGCATTTATTTTCCGCGCAAAAAGGTAAATCGTTGTGATAGTCGTGCAGGGTTTGTGGGTAGTCAAGGTCTACTTCGAAGTAATAGCCGATCTCAGAGTCTTCGGCTATGGTCATAATATTCTCGCAGAGTCCGTCTACGTTTTCAACCCACTTGAATTCGCCGTGCGGGAGCATTTGCGACATGGCCCATCCGTACAAGTTGTTTACATCTAGATACATGAGATATTTTGAAGGTTTCGCCGGATCATAATCGGCTCTATAGCGATTATTACTTACACTATGTCTGTGCGAGCATTGGGTAATTCCTCCCCTAATCCCCTTTTTTATGAACGCGTGCATTTCATAGTCCGTTAAGAGATCTAATTTTACATTGGTGTATTTAAGCATGGCATCCCACGCCAACCCGGGAGCAGTGTAATAATGGGCGGGATCGAGTTCGTAAATTTTGTAGCACAATTTTCTAAAATTTTGAAAAATATCAGCCAAAAGTAAAACGTCTGTGATTAAATAGGTTTTTAAATAGTCCCATAAATTTGTGCAGTTGAATTTTTCCCAAACTTTTTGCGCATGCTCGTACTCAACGTCTGAACATTCTTTGTTTGTCAGTTTATTATTAAAGTTTATACGAGGTGGCAACTCGGTCTCCTCCAAACGGGCCCAAGAATTTAAATATTCGTACGGCATCACGCCCTTTCTTGTGACCAACTGAAATTGATCGGACTCTGTAAACACGGATTGCACAGAGTAAAAATCTGACGGAGACAAATTTTGCGCGAGTTTTTCCAAGCTAGACTGCATAAATCTGGTGGAGTCGAGAAAACGCAACTCTACTGTTACAGGCTTATCCGGTTCACCGACTTGAATCCGCTTCGACAAGGAAATGTATAATTCTTTGTTCAGCGGAATTAAATCGATATCTCCTTCTATTACACCCAACGCCTTCACAAATAAATGACAGTCATAACCTGAAAAGTTGTGGAAAAAGATTGGGAAAAATTCTGGCACACGGTACAACAAATTACAGCTGTTGTGTGCGGGCCCCCTGTATTTACCAGTCATGTGGTCGTGATCGGCCACTCTGTCTCCCACACCTAACTGCTTGCCGCAAATATGACACGTCTCGCGAGTATTTTGCATCATCCTCTCCTCGTCGCTCAACGGCAACATAGGTTTCGGATTCTTTAGAATATTATTATAAATGTTTTTTACATCTCGAGCTAGAGACAGAACAAATTCTTTAGGCGAATCCTTCCCCTTATAAACCCTCAGTGTATTTAAACTGTTATCGTATGAGCATACGATGTAATAAGCAAATGCGCAAGGTACGTGTTGCTGAACATTGGTGGTTGAAGACGCAGACGGATTCGGCACACAAGTATTCACATCTTGCAAAATGCATTCAAAGTCCGCGTAAATGGCAAAGGGTACTTCGAGTTTCTTATTATGATTTTGAAATTGTAGAGTGCTATTTGTTGGCGAAGGCATTATAGTTACGAGTTTCCTGCAGCTCTTTTTGTGCTCCTCAAGTTTATCAATTCCTCTAAAATATAACAAACAGTTGTTACACATGAATATTTGATTTTGACGTCGCGTTATTTGGCTCCGAACTAAGCGGGACATATTCTTGATCCACACGTAATGGCAGTTCTCGTTCTCTTGAATCAACAACAGGTTAATGTGCTGAGGTTTCTCCGCTTTCGTGACGTAGTAAGGTCCGACTATGTTGATGCGGTCTTTTGTTTCCTCTATGCCGAACACGTTTACGCTGATACTATCATTTAAAGCCTCAAATTGCGCAATGTCGCTTATTTTCAGAGGAAAGTGCAATTGGCCAAAATTAATAACCTTATTATTGCGCAATGTGATGACGCTTTCCATGATATTATCAACCATATACGACGCGGTTTTGTTTGAATCCTTTTCGACAGGGAACAACGCAGAGATTATTGTCCATTTAAAACAATAGGGGTCGTTATAGTTTTGTACGTTTATACACGCTTTCTTCGCTTGCACCGAACCCGGTAACGGAATATAAGACGAACCTCGAATAGGATCGTATTTATTTACGTTGATTTCCAAATGCAGGATGCAGATCAACGCCCATCCGCTGTCTCGTTCCTGGAACTCGTCCATTTTTGTCAGGATTTCTCCACTCATGTCAGCGTACACGGGATTCAGTTCCGACACGTTAATGATGGTATTCATTTTAGTTTGGAATGATTTAATGGACACTTCTTCGCTCTCTTCCGTCATCTTTATATATTCAGCAAACAGTTCCAAACTTACTTTGACCGCCCGATGCTTCTGGAGGTTTTTGGTTAATTCCACAACCGCTGGTCCTTCGATAGCCTCGAAAAACTTCGTGCAGTTTAAATTGGTCTCGTCGGTATTTTCGAAAATCAACGTTTCGATACGTTCTTTAAAGCTGCTTTTGATAACCTACAAAGATCCCAAACACAGCGTTATCTTACTTGAGTAAGCATTTTCATGCTCTAATGTTGTTACCTTAAAACCTCTCTCGTCCGGCACTGCTACTCTTCGCTTGTGTTCCGTAGTTCTCAAATGAGCCGACCATTGGTTAGCCGGAACCATTTTGGAACACACATCGCACTTTTTCTGCGGAAGCCCTGATGATGATGTCCTACTAGTTGATGGTTGTTGTTGTTCTAGCTGATTATTGTTCACACTGCTTGCAGCCAGTGCATTATTCGGTTTCGCTAAAACATTATTTTCACATTAAGTATATCCTTTCATAAACCATATAAATAACACTGATCTTACCTGGTTTCCTGATATCGTGATCCCTTTGATGCTGTCGCAGCAAGCAGTTTAGCGGAAAACTCAATCCGCACACGTCACACAAATATGACTCGGTAGATGGGTGGGTCGGGGGATCGTGTATAGCTATATGTTTGTTCGGGGAACTGTGCCTCGACATATGCGCTTTCACATTATCTTTTCGCATTGTTTTACTGCAGACCGTGCAGGTTGCTTGTGACATCTGGTTATGTATGACCCTTTGATGCCGTAACAAGTTATCCCTTCGGCCACACTTTTTACCACAAATGTCACAACTAAACATCTCTAGTACTTTCTTCCACCAAGAATCAAAGATTACTATCCACACGCACTGTGGAGCTTACCTTTTATAGTTATATTTTTAATACAGTTATTATTCTCAACAACTTGCGTCATTCCCTCATCACGCGGCACGGAATGTTTTTTGACTCGGCGCGTGTATGATAATACACAATCGTCTCTAACAAATTTCTTTACCAACCTCATTAACGATTACGCAATATGTTTTTCGTTAAAGTTCAGTACTTGGACCTCTTTATCAGCTCTGCGAGTTGATGCCTGTCTGTCCCTAATCTCAACTGTTATTTTTGTCATGACACATTTAATTGCGCAATGTGTTTTTCAACTATTTTAATTTTAATTACTGCGGTTCATATTTCGAAAGCGATATGCATGCTTATCATTTCACTCGTTAAAATAAATTGCGACCTCGCGACCTTTTGTTATCTGTTCTGGGAGTTCGGACCTGCTTATCTGCAATCTATTTATGCAAACGAACTGTTTTCTCTGTGTGCCCTCATTAACTCAGTCGTGTGTTGTCTTGCATTGTGGTCGGTCGATTTTCCTAGCGCGCGCTCTCGTCAACATGGCTAATTTTTCGCAACAAGTGCCCAAATTGAAGAAAGCTAAGAGTAGGCTTACTCTCTTGCAGAAATTCAACGCATTGGGTTCGTATAATATGCTCAATCTACATTCGATGGAACAGAATAAGCCGTATGTTGTGACGTCGTTACGTAAAACTTCTACACGATTTGGAGAACGAATTTTGGCAGAGTTAAACGAAGAGTACAAGATTTTTCTTCCCGAGCGCTACACTTCCTTCACCGATCGTCAACTCGTGGAACTCGGCAGTGGAACGTATTGTTTAATTAATCACGGTTTAAATGGTAAAGTATATAACCTGCAACTTGTGAGAAAAGACGAAGTCGATACTTCTCAACTTCTACCATCATCATCATCTTCTGCTACGTCATCAGGAGGCCCTAACGATGCAGATGATGTAGAAACTGAAGAAGCTGAAGCCGGGGGCAATGAGTTTTTGCACTATACTCCCGACACGCAGCAGCATTTTTATTCTCCGATATCGTTCTAATTGGTAAATTTTTCTGTTGTTTATTTTTTTTGTATCTAGCATTAATCAAACAATTTCTTTCTTTTCTTTCTTTCTGTCTTTATTTCTTTCCTTAGCTTTAATTGCTTTTATCAAACAAAACATAATTTCTTTCTCTTGGCTACGACCACGACCACATTTTTCGCTACAACTCAAACCTACTTAATTAATTAATTTGTTTTTTCTCTTATTCTTTCAGATTTTATCCAAACAAACACCTTCTTTTCTTACCTTTAATTGCTTTTATCAAACAAAACATAATTTCTTTCTCTTGGCTACGACCCCATTTTTCGCTACAACTCAAACCTACTTAATTAATTAATTTGTTTTTCTCTTATTCTTTCAGATTTTATCCACACGTCCAACGTCACGCTGTAGCTAGAGAGAGAGAGCTAGTCAATCTGATTCATAACAAGTGCTGCTGCAATACCACCCTGTAGCTAGAGAGAGAGAGAGAGGGAGAGCTGTAGCTAGAGAGAGAGCTAGTCAATCTGATTCATAACAAGTGCTGCTGCTGCAACACCACCCTGTAGCGAGAGAGAGAGAGAGAGCTAGTAAATCTGATTCTTTGTTATATTTTTTCTTTCTTACGCTATGTAATATATAAATAAATCATACTATTGTTTACCAAACACGTGTTGTTTTTACTAAACTTAAGCCATACAGGTAATACTCTGCTGTTTCACTACACCTCTACCTAGCTTCACATTGTTTCACTACACCTCTACCTAGCTTCACATTGTTTCACTACACCTCTACCTAGCCAAACACCTGCTCCTACCTCCGCCCCCGCCCCCGCCCCAGCCCCCGCCACCGCCCCAGCCCCGCCCCCGCCACAGCTTCAACCCCGCCCCCGCCACAGCTCCAGCCAATCACAGGCCATCACGTGGCTACACCTCCGCCAATCACGACACACCAACACCCACGCACATGCGCACTTTCGCCGCCTCCTAACTTTCGTGACGTCACAGCTAGGAGGCGACAGGCTAAAACGTATAAAAATGCCTCCCAGGAGGCGCTAGAACCATCCTAAACATACTACTCCCCTTCGCGTAGCGGGTTGCATAAAATCGACAGGCGTCACTTTTATAACGTGCAGGCACCATTCCAGTTCCTCTGGATGTAGTTCAATGTGTGTGTTGGAGTGGGCCCCTGGATGGTTTACATTCACAATTGGACCCGGTAGGTGGCGCTGCAATCGGGTTCTAGGATTTTTTTGACGAAAATTTTTTTCATGTCATGCAGGACAACGTCTGCCGGGCACAGATACTACCCATCAAGATACTGGTATATTATCAACACGGATTTAAGTTAAGGTTAAATATTTGATCCACTTTTGAACAATCGACCTAAACGAAATATATAAAATATTCTAACCGCTCATAGTATAGCAAATTTGCAAGGAATATTGGCAAGAATTTCTTATTTGTTTGAACAAATTCGTTGCCATTTTGGTCTAAGTCAAACACCTGAAAAATGACCCGAATATACCGTACCCGAAATGATGCTTCAGCTCATCTATTTTTCTATTATATTATATACTAGCGGGCCCGGCAGACGTTGTCCTGCATGACATGAAAAAAATTTTCGTCAAAAAAATCCTAGAACCCGATTGCAGCGCCACCTACCGGGTCCAATTGTGAATGTAAACCATCCAGGGGCCCACTCCAACACACACATTGAACTACATCCAGAGGAACTGGAATGGTGCCTGCACGTTATAAAAGTGACGCCTGTCGATTTTATGCAACCCGCTACGCGAAGGGGTATCCATCCTTTTCTAGTGCGTGAAAAGGTCATCATGCGTCTCACTCGTCTCAGGTATTATTAGAATTTTACAGGTAACGCACGATCGGGAACTGATTTCGATCTAATGCTAAATTTTTATCGAATCTTGGAAAGTAAGAGAGCTATGCAAACAAATTTAATTAATATTGTACTAATACTTACACGTATAAAAATCAATTTTCGGATGTTTTATTCTTGAAAATAAATTACAATTGCAAAAAATTTACTTACGATTATGTTTATTACCTATAGCTGGTACCCGGCGCGTTGCTGCCTCTGAAGAAATAATTGTGGTAAAATCGTTTGAAACTTGATAAACTGCGAATGGCATATGCCGTTTGACGTTTGCATTTTCACTTTATAAATTATTTGCTGCCCGGTCCCGGTACGACATGCGCGGCACCTACTGTAAGTTAATCTTCAGATTAGTCCAGCGAGTGTTCCTGTGAAGTTTGGTAGCGATCGGATCAACATAATTTTTTTGTTTTGTGTGAGGCGGGGGCTTGATATGACACTTATCAACTGTCAGATTTGACAAATAAAATTTATAAAATCGAGCGTTACCTAAAAAAACGTTACGTTCCTCTGCGTAACTATGGATACGTGTATTTATGTACAATGACCAAAATTATCAAGTTAGTAATTAATTTCAAGTTGTCAGTTTAAAATTGTAATATTTTGTTGTGAAACTGTCGAAAATGTCGATTTCGGGAAACGGGATAAAAAGTATCCTATGTCCGTCTCCTGGTTCTAAGCTACCTCCCCACCAATTTTCAGCCAAATCGGTTCAGCCGTTCTTGAGTTATAAATAGTGTAACTAAAACGACTTTCTTTTATATTTATATTTTTAATAGATTTAAAGAAATTGAAAATATTTCTGTCAATTCTGTTAGTGATATTATTAAAGGGATAGTTCATAAAATTCAACACAACTCCGGGCCGATCATGGCTGGTTTTAAAAATTCCAAACAATTTAGTAAAATGTACTTCGAAAAGTTTATGTTCTGTACTTATTCTTACTCAAAGGCCAATTCATATTGTCTTATTAACAGTAAAGTTGTTGAAATACACAATATTCTGTTGAATATAGATGGACTTACGTCTATTATTGGCAAACAATTTAAGAATCATAAAAGTTTGTATAATTACCCATTTGACTCCTGTCAATTAAACATTTTCAAAATTGAAGATTTACCTCAACAGTGTAGCCATTGGCCTTCAACGGCCATTCAAGGAAAATGCATTGTTTTTCTTGTTGACAATGGTCTTGTAGCATTTCCATTGCTACATTCATTACAGTATTGAATTCATTTACATACTATGCGTTTTATACAGTTCATTTTAGTATATGTATTGTTTATCGTTTTTCTTTGATGTATCTTTTTTCATTTATGGGGCAACGTAACGTAGTTATTTGTCACAGATTATGTTTTTAATATAACCTTTTGTATGTTCGTATAAACTTAATAAATATTCTGTTGAATATAGATGGCCTTACGTCTGTTATTGGCAAACAATTTAAGAATCCCAAAAATTTGTGTAATTATCCGTTTGACTCCTACCAATTAAACATTTTCAAAATTGAAGATTTACCTCAACAGTATAGCCATTGGCCTTCAACAGCTATACAACGCACAAGTGCCTCCGTCATACGTCAGGTTTCATTCTAAACAAAACAAATGCACGTGTCATTTGACATTAATCAGTGTCTTTGCAATATTATAGAAGTTTTACAGTGAAAACAATTTATTTTCAGTTTGTGTGTTGCGCTTACATGTAAAAACTTGAAAACGACTATAATATATTATACAGGTTAAGTTAAAATGTCAGGAAGCACGCATGGCCTTTGTTTTGTTTGGAATGAAAATCTGACGTTTGTGACGCCGCCACTTTTGTGGTGTATTCAAGGAAAATGCATTCTTTTTCTTGTTGACAATGGTCTTGTAGATTTTAGATTTTCATTGCTACATTCATTACAGAATTGGATTCATTTGCCTACTATGCCTTTTATAACCACAGTTAATTTTATTATATTTATTATTTCGTTTCTCTTTGACATATCTTTGTGTAACCTTTTGTATGTTCGTATAAACTTAATAAAACTTGTTTACAACACACGGATTTTCTTTTTAGCTTATAATATTACGTCACTAACATGTTTAGAAATGACGTCTATTACGTCTCCCATTTACGTCTATTTGCCGTCATTGTTGACGTCTAATTACATCATTATCGACGTCTTTATTACGTCATAGCTGACGTCTTTTTACGTCATTTATTGACGTCATTTGTCTGAGACATTACCACGTCAACATAACGTCATTTTGACGTCATTAATAAGGTGAAAAAGACGTATTTGCTGACCAATTTATCACGTCAAATAGACGACATCATGTTTCCTGGGTTTACATTGATGGAAGAAGATGGGCATCTAAATATTAAAAACAGTATACATTTATATGCTCTGCAATTTATTTTTAGATCTAATTAATCTCAATTTATGCAGTTTCAAAAGGCTTAGAATTATCACAAAATTTGTACAGCAGGACAAAAAACACCCATACAATTATGGTTGGAAGGAATGTTGGCAAACATTAATTCTAATTACACAGCTTCAATAGAAATATTTACAAATGATATCACCCGTAACTTGGAAAGGTTTCCTGATGATCATCAGGTAATTAGCTGCATAGTTGTTCTCCATAACATAATAAAAAATGTACAACAGAGCATCAATTATTATCTGAATTAAGTGGAGCCGAGGGTAGTTCAGTTAACAAAAACGTGTAAATAAGAAACGTGAAAATATAATATTTATGCAGGCGTCCATTTTTTATAATACTATAAATGCTTTATATTAACATATTCTAATAAGACAGGTAGTACGTTTCACGTGGAGTTAGATGTACAATGTGAAAATAAGGCATATTTTGATTTTTCAAATTCTGCGAAGGTTTTGTTTGGATAATTGACGGTGACATAACTGATGCTTTGCTGCATTCTGCTATATTTTTAATATATTGGTTTAAAATTTAAAATAAATGTATATTGTGTCATGAAAAAACTTTGAATAAAACATTTTTTAATAAAAACAATTTTAGGAACAAGAGAAACAAAAAATAAAATAAGGTTTGTAGCGGTTCATCTGGCAACACCGCTGCAGAGCCGCCAAAGGGATGATCTACGTGTGCCGCGACAGACAATACTGCCCTGTTAGTTGAAAAGGGCGTATCTGCAGATACAGGAGTTTTGAGAAAATTCAGTTTAAAGTTTTTATCACAAGCCACTGCTATATTTGTATCCGAAAATTTCGATGTTGCTACTCAAAGCATAACTATAATTAATTTTTCAATACCATACTGTAACTTATTCCAATAGAAACTGTAAATATGACTTTTGTTAGTTACGCCTTTTTTGCTTAACATTTTTTAATAAAATATTGAGTGTGATGATTGGTTGAAAAAGAAAGATAATTGTGTAGTTAATAAATATTATATTTAATCATTATTATAATAATTAATAATAATTATTCATCATTGCTGCTTGGTATTCGTAGGTTTTCATCATCAGCTTCTGGCAGGTTCTGCCAAAATGACAATCGGGTTTTGGGTAAGATATTAGTAAGCTTTGCTAAAATTTCTGTCTTCTTAGCTTTTGGGATGCCCCTTGGTTTTTTATCGATTTGGCTTGGTTTTGCAATGCCTAAAAGGGACAAAATGATAAGCAAAAACGCATTTAATTTTCAATTTTCATACCAACCTTCCTTTTGTGCTTTCGCATTCAAAAAATTTAGTTTCATTCCCTGGTTGTCAAAAGAGTTTATGTACATGAAAGTCTTATGGCCTCTCTCAAAGGCAACCTCCTCGTTTAAGTAGGGCCTGGGACCGGTTTTTCTCAATTTGAACTGCGAAGCGTGATCCTCCCACTTATTAAATTTTTCTGCTGTCATTTCTATTACTTACCTTTGTAGGCTTTGTCGAGTGCCTGACAGCCTCTAGGTATATACCTAATCACGGAAATCGTATATCTTTTTGAGGTTAGGCATTTTCGAATCTGAATTTACTGCAAATTTATCAGTAAATGTAGCATACAATCAGAACATAACACTTACCACATAAGCTAGGTACCAGTCGAGAAACTTACACTTAAAACTCCCCTGGAAACTACACAAAAACGCAGAGTTTGCGAACGTTTAAATTAGGTAAATAGGAGGAGAAAGTGAGGTTAGAACTACTAGCAACGCCTTTGTAGTTTTAGCTGGAACCGATTAATGTTAGGCCAAAAAGGCGTAACTGCACGGGATTCCCGTAGATACGCCCCTTTTCACTAACAATCTCTCATACGCCCAATTCACCTAACAATATCGACAGTTTTGCAGATACGCCTTTTCTATTTTCCTTTATAACTCCTTTAAGATCTGCAGTTACGTCTTTTTATCTTAACGAATAGAAAGATCTCATTTTTCTGAGTCTGATAAGCCGTAGCCGACCGATAGTTCTAGCCGTGACACTCATCCCCACTACGTCGATGACGTCAGCAATGCCGATGCCGCGGTTCGCCGTACGCTACCGAGGGTAGGCACGTCTTTTATCTATGCAGCCCTGCAGATTTATTATCAAATGTAAATTCATTGTCACCTAATTATTAATTGCTTATTAAGATACATCCTTTAGTTTCCCCTGTTATGAGAGGTAAGAGTATACTGTTATCAATGAAATTTACATTGTTAAAGAATGTTTCTTTTAGGAAAATGTCGAACGCGTGCTCCGTGCTGCGTAGGTACCGGGCTGCAAAAGCAATTACAATGCGGCGGACAAAATAATCGTTTTTCGTTGTAACATCTGTGGATTTCATCGACATAACTTAATTGAAAATTGTATTGCACATTTTTCGAATATATATTGCTAAATAATTATAGTAAAAATAAAAATTCCGTGCAGTCTGATAAGTATTCTAAGACAGAAAGAGTTGTGAAAACGCTTAGCAGTAAATAAGGAGATTATTGATTAACATTTTTATAATTTCAGTTTTAGTCGAACACACAATAATTTAATTTTCCTTTTTAAGTTCAAATTTCGTTCCTTTTACACCTAAGTATTTATTTTTCTATGAAATTATATTATTTTTTGTTTTACATTTATTTTTGTTGAAAATAATTTTAATGGGTTATATTTTGCTGGAATTTTGTAATAATTTTATTTTGTGTTACTATATTAATATGTATATGTACTTACATACAGGGTGTCCAAACGTTCTGCCCTTATTCAATAGGGCCTCTGTTTGCAGAGTTATGAAAATATGTTTCATACAAAAGTTCTTTGGATTTAACTTCTCTATTTCCCAAAATTATTTAAAAGTATACAGGCTCTTCCATTTCTTCTGCAAGGCACCCAACTTTGCATTTTTAAATGGAACACATTGCATCTGATTACATTTTTGAATTCCTTGTTGAATTTAAGGGACACCTTGTTAACCATACATTGGGTTTAACTCCCATAATTTCGGCGTTATTTGACGTTAAATATCGCCATTTTTCAAATTTAATCAATTATAACGGGGGTGGAAAATACTGCTTCCAGATTGGTCATTTTTGGTCATTTTTGACCCATTCCAAAGCAGTATTTTCTGTCCTCTTTAGATAGAGGATTAAAAACTAGGGTAGGAACATTTAAGCCATTTCGTATAATTGATCGTTAAAACTGATAAAATTTGAAAATGACGATATATAACGTCAAATAACGCCGAAATTATGGGAGTTAAATCCAATGTTTGGTTAACAAGGTGTCCCTTAAATTCAACAAGGAATTCAAAAATGTAATCAGATGTAGGGTGTTCCATTTAAAAATGCAAAGTTGGGTGCCTTGCAGAAGAAATGGAACGGCCTGTATACTTTAAAATAATTTTGGAAAATAGAGAAGTTAAATCCAAGCAACTTTTGTATGAAACATATTTTCGTAACTCAGCAAACAGAGGGCCTATTGAATAAGGGCAGAACGTGTTGACACCCTGTATATCTGCAATAAACTGGTTATGTATCCGACTACCCAATTTCTTAAAACAATCAAAACTTTACCTACCGATATAAACACGGCCACGAAGAATCAATAGCAGTATAGTATTGCTTTATTTATGCATTTTTGATTATTTCCTTCGGAAGGATTAAGATGTAAGAGACTGTGGTTAAATAATCAATTCAAGAATCAATTGTGCCCCTAACCACATAAATTTTGAAATACTATATACGCATTTCGGCAGCTAAGCTGCCATCTTCAGTAGCAGGGAAAAACCTATAGTAATAAAAATATCAATAACATTAATGCAAAAAAAAAAAAAAAACCAAAAAAAAAACAAACAAAAAAAAAAACAAACAAACAAACAAACAAACAAAAAAAAAAAAAACAAACAAAAAAAAATAAAAAAAAAACAAAAAAAAAACAATTATATATATTATTGTTGTTATTATTATTGTCATATATATAATTGTTTTTTTTTGTTTTTTTTTTGTTTGTTTTTTTTTTTTTTGCATTAATGTTATTGATATTTTTATTACTATAGGTTTTTCCCTGCTACTGAAGATGGCAGCTTAGCTGCCGAAATGCGTATATAGTATTTCAAAATTTATGTGGTTAGGGGTACAATTGATTCTTGAATTGATTTCCTTCGGGCTAAATAAACGAAAAGTGGATCAGTAATGTTTGAAATATACATATATTTAATTGCTGCGTGGAGAAAAAGTCGCAAGTGCGCCAAATTATAATAATTAGTTAGAAAATGTAATCACCGCGCTCGTATTTCCATATAAATGTGCAGCGTAGCGCTCCGGCGCGGCGGTACATCGCCAGTTGTGACGTCACTCAACCAGTGTCACGGCTAGAACTATCGGTCGGCTACGGATAAGCCTATTACCTTGAAAAATGAAATTTTTGCAGATACGCCCTTTTCAACTAACACGGCAGAATAGTTGTTTATCTTAAGCCATCTGCGGTAGCACGCACGTGCCAATTTTTAATTTCGTTGTAGAAGTTTCGTTTTCTTTCAATAAAGTTTTATGTACGAATCGATCACTGGGCCAAACTTCATTATTTAAATGACCCACCCCCTACTGAGCTGGTAACAAATCTGTCGTCCCAACGTGTGGTGAAGTGAAAATTCGTTACATTTTAATTTTATAGTGAAGAAAACTTGTGTGTCTTGGCCACCACCTGTGCTTCCGCGTCGCGTTCTTTCTGCACAAGTTAACCGTTGCGTACTCTCGGAAATTCTTGATTTTCTGTGCCCGAAGCTGCGTTCTCATCAAGTTAGCCATTGCGTAACTTTTGATTTCGTTTTATTTGTAAACGAAGTAACTTTTTTTCGGTGTTTACTGATCGTTACTTTTCCAAATAACTTTTGAAACGAAACCTTAACTTCAGTTGTGTGTTGTGAAGTTCATAAACGAAAATGGTGTCGTATAATTTGCGTGATAAGCCGCATCGCAGACCGGCAACCAGTGCAATGAGTTCCGATGGTGAAGGCGCTGCTGGCGCGCCTCTGTCACCTTCTTCGCCGCCTTATTTCACGATGTCTGACATGCATCTCCAGAGCATTCTACAAGGACTGCAACAGATGCAAGCTGATTTTTCCCGAAGGATGCTGGAGACAGTTTTTGGGTACATCCTCACAGGTACCTCAGGTACAGATACAAACACAGCAAAAATGAGGTAACCTTACTAAATGTACTGCCCGCTTTAACGGTTCAAAGGAATCGGATGTTGAGGCGTTTATTGATACAGTTTCGGTTTATAAAGATTGCGCGAGTGTGTCTGATGATTCCGCGTTGCGAGGTTTGCCTTTACGGTTGACTGATGATGCTGCCACGTATTGGCAAGGCATTAAACATTCTGTAAAAACTTGGAACGATGCTATTGTAGCACTTAGAAACGCGTATAGTATTAAATTGCCCGCTTTTCGTGTGTATAAAGAACTTTTAAATCGTGAGCAAGGAGAATACGAACTGACAGATATTTCTGCGAGTATCGCGCGTGCGCTTTTGCTCAATTGCCTGATCAGTTAAGTGAAAAAGTACAATTAGACATGATTTATGGTCTCTTACACCGTCGGATTAGGAAAAGACTTACCTGCGATTCCGTAACTAGTTTTGTTGAACTACTTGCGTCCGCTAGAAGTATCGAACAGTCATTGTTGGAAGACAAAGATTGGAAAAAGAATTCTAAGGAAAAGCCGAAAGAAAAGAGCGAGGAAAATTCTAGAAAGATACGGTGGGCTTATTGTAAAGTCTACGGACACGATGTGACCGCGTGCTCGACTTTAAAGAAAAAGAACGATAAGAAATTTCAAAATAACGCCGCGAACGCTAACTCTAAAGGTACAGAGAGTGTTCTAACGTCATCTGATGTCGCAATCTCGCGTCCAGTTTTGAGGTGCTATGGTTGTGGTACACCTGGCACAATTAAGACTAACTGCAGTGAATGCAATCCTAGACCTTCAACTTCTCAAGACACCGCTGCGATGGTTGACTCTAATGAGTTTTATTCGTCTAATGTAGTAAACTCCCGTCAAAAACCTAAACTGTCCATTTTCATTTGCGGGATGAATGGTACAGCATTTGCAGATACAGGTGCTTCGGTCAGTATCTTGGGATATAACCTTTACGAGAAATTAAAAGACAAGGTAGCCTTTGAACGACAGACGATGAATGTTAAATTAGCAGATGGCAGTACATGTACTAAAGTAGTCTTAACCACAAAAATTTTAGTCCATATTTTGGACAGAGTAATCCCAACAAATTTTGTGTTTCTTTTAAACGATTATGACAATCCAACGCTGCTCGGTGCAGATTTCTTGGAAGATGCTGGAATTGTATTAGATATGAGTACAAAATGTTGGTATTTTAAGGATTGTCCCAATGATCCTCAATGTTTTGCTTAGACTAATTCGGCCAAAGTGGATGTAGGTCTGATAGAACTACGAAAAGAGGAAGGAATCATGTTGGATTCCGACCAACAGAATGAATTGAAGCAGTTGCTTCAAAAACATTCTCCAATCTTCGAGTCAGGGGGAGAAGCATTCGCTGAGCATTGCATTTTGGTCGAGAAGAATCAAGCTCCAATTTCAGTTCCGCCCTTCCGGCTTCCTAGAGCAAAACAAGAAGTTTTGAAACAAGAGTTAGACCAGCTGTTGTCTGATGACATCATAGAGGAGTGCGAAAGTCCATGGACTTCAAATGTAGCCCTAGTTCCAAAGAAGTCAGGAGGAGTTCGTCTATGTATTGATTATCGCCCTCTCAATGCAGTTGCCATAGCGGATAAGTACCCGCTACCCCGCATTGAAGAACTTCTACACTCCGCTAAGTCTACCAAGTTCATGACCACGATGGACTTACGATCTGGATACCACCCAGTGCGAGTTCGCGAAATTGACCGGGATAAGACTGCATTCGTTACCCCGTTTGGTGTCTATCGCTACAAACGTATGAGTTTCGGACTTAAAAATGCGCCCGCGACGTTTCAGCGGCTATTAGACAGATTTCGTTCCGGACTGAAAAAAGTGCTTGTTTTCGCGTACTTGGACGATTTAATTATTGTATCAGAGACTTTCGAAAGACACTTATCCGATCTTGAACAGGTGTTTCAAAGACTGCAGTTGTTTAAATTGCGTGTGAACCGCGAGAAAAGCGTTTTCGTAAGTTCATGTGTCCACTACCTCGGTCACGTGATTACGCCTAATGGTATACAGATAAATCCCCAGAAGGTTTCAGCAATTTCTGATGTGCCTGAACCCCGTAGCTTAAAACATTTCAAGTCATTTATACAGACTTGTTCCTGGTACAGAAAATTTGTGCCACAGTTTTCGGATGTCGCTCGTCCTCTCACTAACCTATTGAAGAAAAACGCAAAATGGATTTGGGGAACAGATCAAAAAAACGCGTTTTTGATGTTAAAAGAACTTCTTGTCACTGCTCCCGTGCTGAAGCAAGCTGATGAAACTAGCCTTTATCATAAATAGTGATGCAAGTGACTACGCCATCGGCGCTGTTCCTCTTCAAATTCAAGACGATGAAGAGCACCCTATCGAGTATGCCAGTGGGTTGTTGATTGGTGCTGAAAGGAACTACAATACAACCGAACGCGAAGCAATGGCAGTAGTTTTTGCTTTAAGAAAATTTCGAGGGTACATTGAGTGCTCCGAGATATTAGTACGCAGTGATCATCAAGCCCTGCGATGGTTGATGGGACTAAAAACCCCATCAGGTAGATTGGCTCGTTGGGCCCTACAAGTGCAATCTTTCAACTTAAGGATTACTTATACTCCTGAAAAAAGTAATAAAGTTGCAGACATGTTGTCTCGCCCAATATGTAGTGAAAGTCAAGAACTTGAGTGTGGAATTTGTACCATCTCTGTTGAATTTCCGGCCAAAGGTTTTGATGACCTTAGACGTGAACAACTTCTTGATCCAGAAGTAGCGAAGATCCTGAAAACCTTCGAAACCGGTTCCATGGATAATCACAATCCATCACATTGGACCTCGAAAGGCTTCATTGTGTCAAATGGGGTCTTGTACCGCTATGACGCCGACTCCGAATCTGATGATACTCAGTACGTCGTTCCTGCGCAAGAGCGCACAAACATACTCTCTGAGTACCATGACTCTCCAACAGCTGGGCACTATGGAGCAGAGAAAACAATACAGCGAATTGGCCTGGTATGCGACGCATGATTCGAAAATATGTGAAGAATTGCATTCTCTGCCAAAAATACAAACCAACAAACTTAAAGCCACCTGGTTTATTGCAAACACCTGCTTACCATAGAAGATTTGAAGTAATTGCCGTGGACTTGTTTGGTCCTTTGCCTCAGACCGATAATGGTAACCGTTGGATCTACATAATTGAGGACACTTCAACGAAATGGGTGGAATTATTTGCGCTGAAGAGCCATCCGAAGAAAATAATTTCAGCCGAGTTTTAATTTTTATCTCTAGTTTTCCACACGTTCCACAGAAACGGGTCTGACGTGATGTATTTCGCTTAAAAACTATCCCACGTTGCATCTCTTTTTAACTTATGAAATAAAACGACACACAATTTTTCCTGTAGGTGGGGATTTCTTCCCACTCTAGTCGCAACGGCGATGCAATTGCTCGTCCGAACTTACGGGCAAAAGAAGGGAAGTGCGAGCGGGCGGATTTTCCATATTTCGCGCGTAGGAATTGCTGTGCGCTAAAAATGTATCATGTCATAACTTCCTCAAAAATTGTCTTGTCAAGTTGCAATTTTTTTAAATATTATTTCTTAAACGTTCAGGATGCTCACGAAATCTTTCAAATTGCAATTACATAATTACTTTTCATTCCGCTTTGCGATTTTAGAGACGTTGTCTTTTTGGTGCAGTGCAATTTTCACCTATTGAGGAACTATGCTCATTTTTATAATTTGGAGAAACTTCCTGCGGCGAAGTTATAGAGAAAGGATTGAATTTTATTATTTTACACCAAAATTCAATTCATTATCTCGCATAGAAAAAAAGTTATGGCGATTTGAACACGATAATCGCCGTCCTGAGCGCGTAACTACTACTGACTTCAAGAGTTACGCGCTCAGAACGATTATCGTGTTCAAATCGCCATAACTTTTTCTTCTACACATGTACAGTGTGTATCCAAATATGTAAGTGCGAAAAAATTTAAGAGGCGATTCCTTGTTGAAAATTAAAGGGGGTGTTTGATATAAACAAATCCTCATATGTCGCTCCCTTAGGAGTGACGCTCCTCCAAAGTGGGAGGTGGAAATTAGGTTTTTATTTATTTTCTCAAAATCTGAAAAAGTTAAGGAATGGTATATTACAGTACAAGTGGAGAAACTGAAAATTTCGCTCACGCAATTTACCAGATTTGCACACGAGCCGCCAGGATGCAGAAAACGACAAAGTGATTTGCCACACAGTTCTGTAAAATTTTTGCGAATAACTTTCCAGTTAAACGGACTATGCGCTAACACTTCCTGGAGAACACTTCCTGGAGAAAATATCACTCCTTTTGCCATTTTGCACCTATTTGACGATTTATATTTTGCAGTGCAATCTTTGGACATTCCGAAACGTTATTTGGTTACTGACGAGGTTTAAGTTTATATGGAACGGTCAAAATATAGCGACACTTTCTATGCGGCGCGCAGCGAATATTTTTTAGTTATCGCTGGAACTTACTGAAGAATCAAGAAGTGAAACTGAAGGAAATGAGTAACGAAATCTTTTGCGGAATGTGGAACGTGATGGCGGCTGAGTACACTATTTACGACAAAAATTATCTGGAAAAGCAGGGAACTAGTCGGCTAAACTAATACTAAGAATGAATTTGTTGCGTGCACTCCCTATTTCGGGATCAATTGACAGCTGAGCGACTTTAATCAGTAGTCGAAAGACAGGCGAGAAAAACTCTGAATGCAACGGTACCACTGTTTACAAATATTAATTGAATTAATAATATTCAACGCGTGAGTAGAATATTATATTTTTTCTACGAAACTCAAAGTTGCACTTTTAGGGTTTCAGGGCTAGCTTTTTTGATATTTAGAAAACGATGGCATTTGCGTTACATCATCCTCGATAAGCTACAACTGAAATTTGATTCGCCGGACCTGTGAATAAATTCAGATTTTTTTTTATTCCCCATAAATCACTGAATCGTTATCATGGATCCGAGCATGGATCGTTACTCAACACGTTAAGTAATGAAATTTTATCTATAACCGTGCAGTAATATGGAGTTTACCTCACTATTTTGAGTGCAATGTGATTTTATTGCACTGGTTGGATTCTGTAGTAACAAATGCATGAATGATTGTTGACATTTGCCATGACACTGATTGTCATTTAGTGAAGTGACGTGCTTATATTTAAAAAACATTTTTTGTGTTTTTATGAGTTACTTCACGGTTATATTTATAAATTTCGTGAATTTATTGGCAGAAATTGAAATACTTTTTGGAAAAACCGACGTTTCACCCCCGTTCGGGGGCTTTGTCAAGACTTTATTTAAAAATGTATACGGTATAAAAAATGTGACAATTTTTTTCTTCAAATTTACAAGGCGTTTGCTGTTTCAGCTAATCTAAAACAGCAAACACCTTCTAAATTTGAAGCGCAAAAATTACAGACAATATTGCAAAAATTGCAGACAATTACAAAAATTGCAGACAATTGCAAAAATTGCAGACATTTGCAAAAATTGTAGAAAATTACAAAAATTGCAGACAATTGCAAAAACTGCAGACATTTGCAAACAATTACAAGACAATTGCAGACATTTTCATCATCTTGTACACCAAAATTACGGAGTGGTCAATCTTCGCTCGTGCTTCAAACATTGCGCTCATGTGCGAAAAATGTCCTGTCGCACTCGTTTCGTAAATAACTATTTACAATAATTATTGCGACAAATTTAGAAAATTTACTTTATTATGTGTTCAAAATATGCTCCATTATTTGCTAGACAATAATACAGTCTGGTTTCGAACTCATTGCGAACTTTTTCAACAGTTTCTGGAGTAATCCGTCTACACTCTTTTACCAAAGCACGCTTTTCAATATTTCTTGTGAAATGGGATGAAATAGGATTACCCAAGAGTGTAGACAGATTACTCCAGAAACTGTTGAAAAAGTTCGCAACGAGTTCGAAAACAGACTGTATTATTGTCTAGCAAATGGAGCACATTTTGAACACATAATAAAGTAAATTTTCTGAAACAGTCATAATAATTCTGAAAATATATTTTTTGACTTTTTCTTATAATTTTTGACCATAACTTTACGGATCATCCGAATCCAATTTTTTAGACGTGGTTAGTTCGGGCTTTTCACGGCCTTTAAAATTATGTATCACAAGGTAAGGGGTGCTATTTGAAATTTCAAAGTATGGGTAGCTGAGGGTGAGGGGCTGAAACCTATAACTCAATCTGTATTGGTTTTAAACTTCCCCCTCGATATCTAAATTGACGTGTTCTTTGTTTAAGCTGAATTCCCTTCATATCAAGTGTTACTGAGGGTGGCTAATGAAATGAAAGCACTGTATATGAAAATAGCAATTTTTCAACTGTCTACTCTATTTATGAAAGTGATATTTTTTTACTCTCATCATCATAAGGTTCTCAGTCCGAAGACAGGTTGGACGCGTACCTCCATTCTTTTCTATCCTGAGCTAACCTACGCATTTCCCTAAAAGTAGAAGATCCTATACCCCTAACTATTTGACAGCAGTAGTCTAATCTAGGCCTACCCCTTTTTATTTCTATCTCTGACTCTAGTATGTCGCGAACTATTATACTTCGTGTCTTAGAAGGTGTCCTACCATCCTATTTCTCCTATTCTTTATTGTCTTCCATACCTTTCGCTTTTCCACAACGGTTTCTAATACTTCCCTATTGCTAACCTTATCTATCCACCGTATCTTCATCAGGCGTCTGTAGCACCACATTTCAAACGCTTCTACTCTTTTTCGATCCGCTTCTCCTATTGTCCAAGTTTCGCACCCGTATAATGCCGCACTCCATACATACGACTTTAAGAGTCTCTTCCAAGTTTCTACATTAACCGTTTCCGAACATAACAATTGTTTCTTCTTGTTAAACGCACCTCGACCCTGCGCTATTTTTTGTTTTATATCTTTAGTGCTCCTACCATCTCGAATTATTTTACTTCCTAAATAGCAGAAAAATTGTATGATTTGCGTGTTAAATGACACTTTTAACACTAACATCATAAATAACTATTAATTAATTCATCCATAAGAAAAACTTATTTACTATGCATTAATGTTTTATAGAAAATACTCTGACTCCTGCATAAACTTTGTTGATCGCTTAGCAATTAGACGTCTGCTTTTCTTGTGTCTAGAAAGTCTCCGTTTCTCGCTACCCATGTTGCTCAAAAATTAAAAATGAAAACAGAATAAATTATTCCAACTGCACTAGCAGCGCAATCGCAATCCCCAGCAGAGAACTTACTTATTTCCCGCTTACTCCCTACCAGTCAGTGGAGCATTGTAACAGCTCCCCGCCCCCAACTGGTCATGTGTACCGCGTACGGATCGAAAGCAACAGCATGATGGAGATAGGTAGTACTCGCCTCTAAATTTCGGAGAATAAAATTAGCGGATTTTCCCACTTAACTGCGGCTACATTTTTGAAGATAACGGAACGTAATTTGAAGCGTTCACTTCCTAAATTTGTGCTGAATTGACATATCGATTTATTTTTTCGAAAAAAATTCAATGTAAGCTACAACAACGTGCTGAACATAACTGTGCAGTTTTCTCGGATTTTGAACGTTTTGTTTGGCTTATAGAATGAAAATATAAAAGAATATTAAAAATATAAATCATTACTGCGGTAGAAATCAACAAATACAGTCGAATGGTCTTTAGAAGAAGTTCGTATTCCTACAACTACGGCTGTACTTTCTTAAGAAAATTTGTTTAGAAACTCCATAAGCGGCAAAATGGTCGGACGGCTCTTAAGGAAGCAACGGCTTTAGAATGTGCAAGAATCCTCGTGGAAGGGATTTTTCTACATTTTGGTTTTTCAAGGAAAATATGGAGTGACAACGGCAGTTCGTGTCCGATACTATGCAGCAAACCGCATACATTTTAAACGTGAAACAATCGTTTAATCCTGTGTTTCGCCCAGCTGCCAATCCGGTTGAAAGAGAAAACCGCGATTTGAAACCCCAACTGGCCATATTAGTTGGGAATGATCATAGTACCTGGGACAAATATTTAGCGAACATTCGGTTCGCCATGAACTCTGTAGTTTGTCAAAGTACTGGATTCACGCCAGCCTATCTCAGTTTTGGTAGGGAACTCCGGACCTTTGATGATGTCCATCATGAAGCGAAAGCTATTCTTGAAACAGATAATTTTGTTCGTGTGATAACGCCATACCTTCAGAAGATGGTGGAAAAACATAAAGACGCTCGCGAAACCGTTGAAAAGGAGCAAGAAAGGCAGAGGAAGTACTTTGATACGCATCATCGCCCAGGCCCAGATTAGAGTCCCGATGCACGTGTATTACTGAAGTCACACGTACCAAGTAATGCGACCAAGGGAATTTCCAGTAAATTGGTTCCTAAAAGGGATGGCCCTTACATTATTTTACGACAAGCCTCGCCTACTGCTTATGAAGTAGCCAGTCTGGACAACCCCGAAGAGTCTATTGGCAAGTTTCACATCTCGGAAATAACCCCATGTATGTCCAATATCGCCGAGAGACCTACTATACCAAAACGCAAACGGGGCCGTCCTAAGAAGAACGTTGAAGATCCTGGTCCTTTTGCGAGGACGCTATCAAGGACCAGAGGGGGAGTGTGTAGCGGTTCATCTGGCAACACTGCTGCAGAGCCGCCGAAGGGATGATCTACGTGTGCCGCGACAGACAATAGTTCAGTTTATCTTAGGCCTCTTGCACATGATACGGATTTTGTCCGGCACGGTTTTATTGCTTTTTCCGTACGTTCCAATGGTGCATTGGCTTAAATACAAGCTTGCAGACTATACGATTGCAACCGTCGCCGTGTCCGGCTGCCGTGTGCGGCAACGGTTGTCGATCGGTGAACACGGTCGCCGTGCCGTGTAGAAAGAGACGGAAGTTCCAATGAACAATGGGAGCATATGGTGTCTTGCAGACGACACCGATACGTTATTTGTGCCGGACCGGCAGAGGTATTAAGGAAAATTGTAGATAATAAATTTAACTCAGGTATCAGTAGCGCAGATTCAGAGACGAGCAACGTGAATGTCGATGCAGAATTACTAATAACTTTATTTGGGGCAAGTCTTGTGCTGTGGGATAAATCCATTGAGGAATAGATATCAGAAAGAACAAAAATTTGACGTTCGCAGCTTGGGCAGAAAACAAAGGATGTACCTAATACATTCTTTCGTATCTACATCTTCGACGAATGTACCTAGCGTAAATACAGTAAATAAAGTTTACGATAAACTCACTTTATTATTCAAGCTTTAATTTTTTAATTTTGCATAGCTGACTTTTGCATTATTTATATTTGCTAGATTTCCTGAGGAAGGATTTAAATAAATCCGAATAAGTGATAAAGCATAAAGGGAGTTTCATTTCCTCAATCCTTTGGCTGCATCCCCGTGTGCTCTTAGTTATTTACTTAAATACAAAACTTTTTCTTTCGATCTATGACACTACTTTCCAGCACACAGATGCAGCGAATACTGACTGAATAAAATACGTCCCTGTTTACTTCTCCGGAAACAGAAAAATCGTATTATGTGCAAAGGCTTAAAAATCGTGTCCGGCAAAAACAATAAACCGTGCCGGATGGAATCCGTATCGTGTGCAAGAGGCCTTAAGCCATCTGCGGTAGCACGCACGTGCCAATTTTTAATTTCGTTGTAGAAGTTTCGTTTTCTTTCAATAAAGTTTTATGTACGAATCGATCACTGGGCCAAACTTCATTATTTAAATGACCCACCCCCTACTGAGCTAGTTACAGGTTTGCAATTTTCTTCAGATTGTTTATAATAAATAACTAAGTTCTCAACAGTAATTTGACGAGTACTTTTTACTTTGGAGGATAAATTTCTATTTTGAACGAAATTTTGTTGCCAGGCAATTTGACGCCTTCGCGCTCTTACCGGCTGTCAGTTTTGTGAGGAATTACCCTCTGGCAGCAAAATCCAGGCAAAATAAAAAGTTCGAGTCAACTTCGGCTAGATAATTTAATAAATATGAGAATATGCATATGGGAGACTCGATTTTTAAACATTTTACAATCAAAAATACGAAATTTGGAACGTCGTCATGGTAGTAAAAGGTAAATAAAAAAATTATCGCTGTAATAGTTAGGGCTAACTTTTCTTGCTGTCATTCTGACAAAAACATCACGGATTAGGAGATTTTATATGTATTAATTAAATTATCTCTTGAATAAAAACCTAAAGTTCCGTTGATTCTCCTAATATTTTTATTAGCATGCAAATAATGCTATAATGGCGTCTCATGTTTTTCGTTTATCCATTAGGTCATTGATAATAATGGTCAAGAAGAAATTCACTCTTCCCTACTTTCTGTTACTTTGAATTTATCTATAGAGCAACAACAAACAGTGTTGGGTACAAAATCAGGGGCAGAAGACCCCTCGCAAAAATATTTATTAATTGTACAATATTTAACAAATTTATTTTGAAATATTTAAGAGCTTGTATATTTTGGTTTTTAATACAAAGTTCAATAGCTAACAATAAAAAAATGTATGATAAAGTACCAGATATTTGATTTTACAAACCTTTTGCAACCGGCACAAAATTCCAAAGAAATAATGTGCATAACATTACAGAAAATAACAAAAATTATGCATTATCGCCACATGTATAGGTGATTATCGACAGGTGTGCCATCCTGTCCAAAGAAGTTAAATGGAAGGGAGTTGCGTAAAAAATCATTTTAAAACTCCGGAAGAAAAAAGTACAATAGGTACCAGTATTTAAAAAATGTTATTTACCATTATAAAACTTTTAAGCAACTACTAATTCTTATCTTATTAATAAAGACAATTGCAAAGATCTCTACTTTGTTTTGGATGAATAAAGCCCGATTCATTTTAGTTTCGGTAGCAGTCAAGTCAAATATCGGAACATGCATTCTGTATTTTGGAGTGTGACCTGACCGTACCTCTTAATGCGAATACTTTACTATAAAATGCATGCTCTAATATTTGACTTGACCGCAACCGGATTCTGGCAGGACCTGTGGTATGAATTGACCATAATATATTCTGCAATTTGGGTGTTGTACTTCTTTCAGGGGTAGCTT
This sequence comes from Xestobium rufovillosum, assembly GCA_963966045.1. Taxonomy (NCBI): domain Eukaryota; kingdom Metazoa; phylum Arthropoda; class Insecta; order Coleoptera; family Ptinidae; genus Xestobium; species Xestobium rufovillosum. The sequence goes on along the minus strand of OZ014498.1, from coordinate 6,100,607 downwards.
TTAATTGAAGTATCACTACACCCCCTTTCCCATTCCACTTTTCATCAAGATGGGCTGCTGCCGCCATATTGAAATTCAGAACAAACTTAAATAAAACACGATATGTACGGGCATTCTGAAAAAACAAAAATGGCGACAAACCTATGTATGCATTACTTTTTTACAATATACAGTGACAGCCATAAAGTCTGCATCATATGGAAAAACTTTTTATTTGTAGGATTATTGGAAAACCGTTTTCGGCATTAGTTTCAGCATGATTACTAACTAGAAAACTGACAAAAATATTTGTCATGTCACAACTATGACACCGCCAAAATGTCATTTGAAATTTTTGAATGGCCCGAAATGCCCTTATTTATCAAAATATTGAAAAGTGCGATAAGGAAAAGTTATTTGTAATTACATTAAGATCCTAAATATGACATTTAGCGAGGCAATTTCAATGTTTTAGTTTTTCTTTTTTTTTCCAAAAATACTTAACATTTACTTTTGGGTGTGTGTTCTTTGTTTACAGTTGAGTTAATTTGAAATATTCAATGCAAAAATACATGAATGTTGCATTTATTTTTAAATTAATTAATTTCTTGCAAAATAACCATTTTTACGAAAAATAGCAGTACAATTTTGGACTATTTTCAGTAATTTTAAACCCTCGCAGTGAAATTTTGCACTATAAAGGGCACAAATATTAAAAAAAATGTTAATTTAAATTACATTTGGATTATACAAATAAAACTGAGAATTAATGAATTTATTAATTTCTTGCAAAATAACCTTTTTCACTAAAAATAACAGTACAATTTTGGACTATTTTCAGTCATTTTAAACCCTTGCAGTGGAATTTTACACGATAATGGGCGTAAATATTTAAAAAAACTACCGTTCATTTAAATTACATTTAGATCATACAAATAAAACTGAGAATTCCTATTCAAATTTATTTAAGGCATTAAAAGTGAATAATGCTGATTTATTTAATAAATTTCGGTGGATGATCAAGTAGGTATGTTGAATTAATAAAATACTTCGCTTGCTACCAATGGAATAATTTATTAGAGTATTGACAGGTTTCAAGATTAAAAATCTCGTCTTCAGAATATATTTATATAAATATTGAAATTCAGTTACCTAGTTAGCTTATTTTTTACTGTCAACATCTCATGGATATTATTACTTTAATTGTTTTTGTTAATTATTTTTTGACAATTTCAGTTTCCTTGTAAACTGTTACCTTAGAGTCATTTTATAGTATATTACGTAATGAGCAGCGAAAGTGATTTCATACGAGCGAGAAGTCACGCGAGTTTATAGAAAATACACTTTCCATCGAATTATGTACACTACTTTTACTACGACTCCTACGAAGACAAATTTATTCATAAAACAGTAACTTTATTTTTAAACGGTTTTATTTACCTGGCCTTGTTTGTTTGTTTGTTTGTGTGGGTCAAATCTAGTAATTGAAATTTTACCCCTTCCTGTTGACCGATTGATGACAATACAATTATGTATATTCAGTATCATTGTAAATCCAAGATGGCCGCCGCCACAAAATGGCGGATTACATATTTTTTTTCAACCCCCTCAATATGGGTATCAAATGAAAGGGGTACTAGTAGAATACAGTACACCTTCAAAATCCAAGATGGCCGCCATCACAAAATAGCGGATTACTTTTTTTTCAATCCCCTCAGTATGGGTATCAAATGAAAAGGCTTAACTACTACAATACAGTACACCATGAAAAATGCAAAATCCAAGATGGCCGCCATCACAAAATGGCGAATAATTCTTTTTTAAAATCCCCTCAATATGGGTATCAAATGAAAGGGCTTAACTAGTAGAATACAGTACACCATAAAAAAATCAAAATCCAAGATGGCCGCCACCACAAAATGGCGGATTACTTTTTTCCAATCCCCTCAATATGGGTATCAAATGAAAGGGCTTGACAAGTAGAACACAGTACACTGTAGAAAAACAAAAACAAACTAAAAAAAACTAAAAACTTGAACATAAAATAAGTAAAAAAACATTTTTAAGTTAAACGGTTTTATTATAAAGAAACATAATAATGATGCAGAAATTGTACTAAAAGCTAAAAAATAATTAGGTAGGTACCAGGTACCAGTCATCACACCACTCTCCTTATCAATCTAAATTCTAGAGCATTGATCAGACTAAAATAAAATATATGTTAATATGTTAATAATCGTTCTACGATGTTGTCTATTAAGAAGATGCATCCAAAGCATATGAGCGGTTGACTGTAGATAATAGAAATTCGACTCGCCCCACGATTTTATTTTAGTCTGATCAATGCTCTAGATTGATGAGGAGAGTGGTACCTACCTAATTATTTTTTAGCTTTTAGTACAGTATCTGCATCATTATTATGTTTCTTTACAATAAAACCGTTTAACTTAAAAATGTTTTTTTTACTTATTTTATTAATGATTTGTTATCTATGTTAACAGATGTCAAATTTTCCAAGTAGCCTACTTACTATGAACATAATATTCTAATAATTCCGACCGGCTCATGAATGACACGTTCATTTGTTCTCTTGCTCGCCAGTTCATAAATGACCAGTTCGTACGTAAACATTTAGGTCTTCCACGGTGTACTGTAGGCGCAAGATCATAATATGTAAAAGATAAGGCTGCGTGCGCCGCCACTAAAGATTTTAAGAAATAGTAAAAGTTAAGTTGTTTCCCGACGACGGGGAAAGAAAGTATATTTTTGTACATATAGTAAATAGACTGATACCACAAAATTGGTAGCTTCATTATGTATCGTTCAAAATACTTAACAGTGGCGACGAGGAAAAATAGTGTTTAATATAGTGGCTGAAAACTGTTATTATAATTTTAGTGTAAAATCGCAGTAAAAAGTGGAGGAAATAAAATTTCCAACACAAAAAAGTCAAAAATGCCCGACGAAAATAAAAATACCATGGGTTTAGCAGGTACCCTAGATAACTACGACCACAAACAATCAGATTTTACAGTATTCAATGAAAGACTAGGTCAGTTTTTTATCGCTAATGGTATTAGCGAAGAAAATCGATAGAGGGCTATTTTATTAAATAGTTTACCTGAAAAGACCTACGTCTTGATAAGGAATTAGTGTGTTCCGGCATTACCGGAAACTAAATCATTTAAAGACTTAATTAAATTATTAAGTGAATATTTTACTCCGGTAAAATCATATTTATGGCTCAAAGAAGAATCGCGAGGAGACAGTGCAGCAATGGGCTGCACGCGTTCGAAGTCTAGCAGCCTAGCAGCAACCTGCAATTTCAAACCAGAGATGTTGGAAATAGTTATGCGAGACATTTTTGTTGTGGGAAGTGCACAGGCTAAAATTATGGACAGGCTTTTCGAAGAAGATGCTTCAGATGAGACGGTCACTTTTGCAAAAATAGTAAAAATTGACAAAGCAAAAGAATCAGCGTTGCAGGAGCAATCTGCCAGGGGTACGTTAGACCAGGTTTGTATCAAGACTTTGACGGGCAAAGTTCATTATCATCGGCAGAAAAAGTTTCAAAATAATCAAAATAGCCCTGAAAAAAATTGGAAAGAACCAGCAGCAGTTTCTTCGTAAGTGTAGCGTTTGCGGTCGTAAAAACCATATCGCAGCTGTGTGCCGTTGCGAAAACCATGCATGCCACAAATGCGGACAAAAAGGACACCTTAGTCCAATGTGTAAAAACAAAATCAAACAAAATAATTCTTCGCATTATTTAGATGCGATAGAAAACGAAATTGAATCTATTTTTGGTATTCACAGTATTTATTTAAAACATAATACTGAAACTGGAAATTGTCACGATAAACCTATTCATGTGAAATTATTTTTAGAAAATAAAGAAATAGTTTTTCAAGCTGATACGGGGTTCAAGTATTCAGCTATATCGGAAGAATTGTTTAATATGTATTTTAAACATAAGGCTTTGTACAAAAATGATCTGATTTTAAAAGATTATTTTGGTTTGCAGTTTGAGCCAGTAGGTTTTGTCAATTTTAATGTTGTTTATGATAACAGTCCTCATGATTTTAAAATGTAAATCGCTAAGAATGGGGGGGGGGCACCCCTGCTTGGGCGCACACATTTGCGTATGTAGGGTTAGGAATCGCAAAAATAGGTCATATAAAATGTGCCGGTAATCAACACGATAATAGCAGTATTCAGTTATTGTGTAAACAGTATGCTGAGATTTTTAACAATACTCTTGGTACGTTTAATAAAGGCAAGGTAACTTTACGGGTTAAGAAGGATTCTACTCCAAAATATTTCAAGGCACGACCTGTTCCATTTTCCTTGAAAGGTAAGGTAGAAACCGAAATTAACAGACTGCTTCAAAATAAAGTGTTATTACCGGTGAAATTTTCTGAATGGAGCACTCCCATAGTACCTGTTCTCAAGGCGGATGGTACAGTTCGTATATGCGGTGATTTTAAAGTCGCTGTCAATCCCGTCCTAGAGACAAAGAAATACCCACTTCCGAGAGTAGAGTATTTATTTTCCAAATTATATGGAGGTCAAAAATTTTCGAAAATTGATTTGTCTGATGCTTACCAGCAACTGCTTTTAGCGGATGAATTTAAAAAAAAAATGACTGTCTCGACGCATAAGGGTCTTGTATAAAATATTTTGTCCACGACTATCTTATAATATACTCTTTATACTTGTGTTTCTTCAATCATAATTAGATACATTAATCACTGCAGTGATTAATGAATATTATTCACTACACCAATAGGAACATCGCTTTGACCCTTTTTTACATTTATTTAGTAGGCCGCGATCGCGATGTGTCAGTTCAAATTGAAACGTCAGATCAGAATGGTTTGCTTTTAATTTGAAATGCATATTCTAAAAAAGAAGATATAATGAGTAGTGAGAGTGAAAACGAGGTTTCTTTAACAGCACCATCAATAAAAGAAGCTGCAGAACTTGCCTCATTAGATTCATTGCCCAAAAAACCAAGAAAATTATACTTGAGAGCGTATGTATGAATCTTTCTTACACTGGAGAAGGGAAATGAAGGTAAATTCTTTCTGGGAATCTGTTTTGATAGTCGTGGACAAAGTATAGTATACAACTCGTTATAATTACCTCGGATGATTACAAAACTCGCTCGTTTCACTCGCTCGTGTTGTAAACTTCATCCTCGGTAATAATAGCATTCATTATAAACTCGTGTATAATATACTATTATGTTGCGTGTTTTCAATTTAAGTATGACCATTTAGGTATTCCCGCCGCATATTGGCGCTATGATGTAAGAACTGCGCTTGCGAAAGCAATAAGGGAACAACGACTGGTAGGGAGTATCGGGAGCGATGTTCTGTTGTGTGGCAATCGAAAAAAAAGATGGCGAAGATTGTTGTTGTATTACTTGAATCTGACAAATTATACAATATATAATTAACAAAAGGCGTTTAATTAATCCATGTTGGTCCTTCGAGCAAGATTTGTGTGTTTGATTCAAGTATTTATCAATTCCGAGAAGAGTATTGAAGAATTTTCAATAGATTGTGTGCACTTAGTTACAAATTTCAGTAGTAAGCGAGTACAGGGAACGCCAGACATTTTTCAAGCATATACATACCTAGACGCGTGTGAGAGAAACGAGCTTCCTTCCGGATTTCCCTTGGTAAACTATTGTATTATCTCGAGGAGATTAACGTGAATACTTTCAATTCGATAATTTGTGTGCTTGTCTTTGAGAAAAAATGGAGCAGTTAAAGTTAGATGAGTTGTTAAAAAAGCGTGAAATTGTAAAATGTAGAATTAATGCGTTTAAGAGATTTTATGATACATTGAGTGAAACAGAAATAAAAGATGAAACATTGCATGAATTAAATTTGCGTTTTGATAAGTTGAAATTAGTGGCACAAGAGTTTGATGAAATACAAGGGTGTATCGACTTGAAGCATGCCAATTTAGATGAACAAATGAATGAAAGAGAGATTGTTGAGGCTAGCATATTTGGGCTAACTGCAAAGGCAACCGCCTTGTTAAATAGGTTCAATTGCCCTAATTTTGACATTTTGAGGTAGGCTCAGGTGAGGTCAGTGTTTATAGCGTGGCACATTTGAATTCTTTGCGTAATAATGGCGATTATAACGCGGGTATTGCAACTTTAGATGAAGTTAAGTTGCCTAGAATTAATTACCAAAATTTAGTGGTGATTGTAATAATTGGCTAGAGTTTCGGGATACCTTCCGATTCTTGATTCATGACAACTCAAAATTAGGCAACATTCAGAAGTTTCATTATCTGAGGGCATCGCTGGGTGGCGGTGCGGCGCAGGTTATTCAATCATTAGAGTTTTTAGTGGAAAATTATGCCATAGCGTGGGAAAGTTTGTGTGATCGATTTAACAATACAAGATTGCTGGCTGATTTCCTACAATTCAGAGTGAGTCTGCTGGTGAAATGCGCAAAATGTGTGATGCTATAACAGAACACTTAAGAGCACTAGAGCGGTTGGGTCAGCCGACTGATCACTGGGATACTTTAGTTATTTTTCATATGCATGTAAAGTTAGATAAAAAATCGTTGCGTGAGTGGGAAGAACTTAGAAGTAAATTGAAAAAAGATTCATTGCGAACATTAGAGGACTTCATTTCTAAAAAATCGAGCCGACTTGTTAGAATCGTTACAGCCTAGAGATATTAAATACCAGCATAAATCCAAATCGTTCGTGGTTAGTCAAACACTGAATAGTAATAGTAATAATATGTTAGCGTGTATTCTGTGTAAAGGCAATCATGTTATTCAAAATTGCCCGACCTTTTTAAAATTAAGCCCAAAGCATAGAGCTGATAAGGTCAAGAAATTTAGATTATGTATCAATTGTCTAAGATCTAACCACTTTATCAAAAATTGTGTTTCCGGTCTTTGTCGTAAGTGTAATGCTAGACATCTCACTTTGATTCACTTTGATGCAGCTCTGTCGGAAAATAATCAGGAACGAGTGGGGCACAATAGCAGCAGTAGAGTTACTGACAGTAAAGAGATTTGTTTAAAGACAATCCGCGATTAATAATGCAAAATCCGTATTAGTTTTGGACAGTTAAATATACTTACCCGACTAGACGGATACTTATGTTTGTATCTTACTAGAGATTAGACGGACAAATAGCCACTGTGTATATGAAATTCCCAAAAAGAAAGAAATCAAAGCTCAAATCTCTTCTTTGGTCACGGATGTGATGTATTCTGAACCACTTGAATTTGTAAAAGAAATGTCTAAAGGAATAAATGAACTTCACTTAGAACACTATTGGTCAAAAATGACTGTTGCTGACATAAATTATATTAGGAAACCCACAAATGAAAAAGTCGTAAATTGTATCGACACATCTGAAGATTATTTAAGAAACGATGAAGAGAAATTATTGTATTATCTGCATAACTGCATTATTTATGGTCTAAACGAGACAAAACTGAAACAGTTTTTACTGTTTGTAACTGGTGCAACTGAAATGCCTCAAAAAATTAAAGTAACATTCATGAAAATTACCGGCTTACTGTTAAGACCGATTGGTCACACGTGCTCAAACATTTTAGAATTAAGTACAGCATATGATACTTACCAGTACTTTAAGTCAAACATAGCCGTTTACTTACAGTCAGAATTTTCGTATCAGACTACTCAGATTTAATTGTAGCATATTTTTCTCAATTTTATTAGGTATGCTTTATATACGTAGTGTTCAATAATGGTGCCATGTTTTTAACATTTTCCTGTTTCTAGGAACTACTTAATATTGAACGAGTGCAAGAACCAGCCTCTACTTATTATGTTTTGTGGTTCTGTTATTTAACCTTATTAAACACTCTTTCATATACAGTGACAGCCATAAGGTCTGTACCATACTTTATTTAAAATATTATTGGAAAACAGTTTTCGGCATTAGATTCAGTATGATTAATAACTAGAAAATTGACAAAAATGTTTGTCATATCACAACTATGACACCACCAAAATGTCATTTGAAATTTTAAAATGGCCCGAAATGCCATTATTTATTAAAATATAGAAAAGTGCGATAAGGAAAAGTTATTTGTAATTACATTTAGATTCTAAATACATTTGGTGAGACAATTTCAATGTTTTAATTTTTACTTTTTTCAAAACGTCAAATAATATTTAAGATAAACCACATTTTCAAACAATATTCTCTTAAATAATTAAATATTAGATTTCTGTACGTCTTCCTTCTCTTTCCATACATGTTATTGTCCTGTTGGAAAATTCTTTGGTTGCGTTGTGAAAAATCTTGGGGGTATTTCAAGACAAATATTCCTGATGGTGTTTTCTAAATAATCGGTGTTTTCCAAGTAACTCAATAAAAAGATATCTAGGAGCGTTATGTCCGAGGATCTTGCTGGCCATGAGTGCTGCGAATATCTGCCAATCCATTTGCCTCTAAAGAGGTTGTCCAGATAATTCCTTACATTATGTTGTGGGGTCGGTCGTGTCTTTGATAATTTTATGATAAAACTACCGGTGACTGCACTGGAGTTTAAATGAAACTTGCAACATGGATTTTATGATTTTACTCGAAATACCGTAACATTTGAAATGGAACAAACTATGTACACTTTATTACAAACATGAACTTAAAGTTTACAATTTTGACGTAGCGTTGGATGTTTAAATTGAGTAGCAATGATTATTAATAGGTGGTTTGTCTTTGAGTTACATTGTTACTTGATGTTGATGCACTGATGGTTAGTTATGCACTTCTTCTGATGAGGTACTTGACGCTACTTCTGGCGGGGAAAAAACCTCGCGAACGGCTCGCCGCGTCTCAGCTAGCGTGGTCACATGACCCACTTCTTAATAGCGCGCACAAAACCTTTAGATACAGGGTGTACTTGGCGCGCTTACCAAATATTTAAACAAAAGTCGAAACACCGCCCCCGTTGAAACGATAAGTTTCAAAGAGAACGTTTACAAATTTGACATTACAAAAACAATGCGAATACGCAACAGTAAACGAACATAAAATAGTGTGTAACAAAACAAGTGGTATTATAGAATAAAGAAGTAAAGATATGCTACACACATATGACAAATATCATTAGATTAAACAAAATGGAAACATTTGTAAAATTATTGAACATTAAAGAAACAAAGTTTTATGAAAAACAAAAGTCAAGTGCCTGAAGGATCAGGCAGAACGCACAGCTTACGACACTACCGTTAGTAAGTCGCACAGACACTGAACGAACGATGTCGTCAGATGCTCGGTGTAGTTCAACAACTCTTCCTACTTGCCATTTAAGTGGAGGGCTGTTGTCGTCTTGAAGAAGAACGATGGAATCGAGTTTTAAGAACTCGGGAAGGCGTGCAAACTATTTGGTGCGACGCTGCATTTCTGGAACAACGTCTTTGCCCCATCGCCGCCAAAAATCTCGAACGGAACGCTGGATGCGTTGATAGAGCGAGAGTCGATTTTCGCTTATGTGGTCCAAATTGGGCTCAGGAAGAGCCGTTAATGCCTTGCCGATCAAGAAGTGGCCACAGGTTAAAGGACTTGATTCGGAAGGATCGTTGGAGAGGGGGCAAAGAGGCCGGGAATTTAGAACTGCTTCGATTTGAATTAGAAGAGTTTGAAATTGTTCGTATGTTAATTGAGTGTTGCCTAGCACCCTCATTAAATGAAATTTAGTACTTCTAACCCCACTTTCCCAAAGTCCACCTTGGTGTGGAGAACGAGGTATTATGAATTGCCAAGATATGCCTTGGCTGGACAGAAAGTCCGTTATAGCAGGTTCATGAGAACTCAGCATTTTATACAAATCTCGTAGCTGATTAGCAGCGCCTACGAAGTTTGTAGCGTTATCACTTTTGATAATGGTTGGAGTGCCTCGGCGTCCAATGAAACGCTTTAGCACAGCTATGAAAGCATCGGTTGAAAGGTCAGTGACTAAGTCTAAATGAATGCATTTGGTTACCATGCACACAAATACACAAATGTAAGCTTTTATTAATTTAGAACCGCGAAGTTTACGGTCTTTAATCAGTACATGACCGGCATAATCAATACCGACGTTTGTGAAGACAGGACTGCCTGCTTGTAGCCTTGAGGCTGGTAAGTCTGCCATTAAAGGACAGGACGCATGCGGTTTCGCACGAAAACATTTGACACATTTGTGAGTCACCATTCTGGCAGTATTTTTTCCAGAAATTGGCCAGTAAAATTCCCCAACTGCTGAAAGTAATTGTTGAGGACCGCAATGTAGTAGTTTGGTATGAAAATGTAGGAAAATCAGTTTTGTATAACTGTGATCCTTAGGTAGTAAAATGGGATGTTTTTTGTTGTATTCAAACGTGGAATGAGATAGTCTACTTCCCACGCGTATTACACCCTTTGGATCCAAAAATGGATTTAGGCTTAAAATGTTAGAACTTGTCTTTAGGTTTGCTTTATCCTCTTTTAAGGCTTTTAATTCATTTGGAAAACAAGTTTGTTGACAAAGTTTGATTAGGACTTTGTTGCTCTGCTGTAAGTCAGAGGCGCTTAATGGGCCAGAAATTCGATCAACGTGTGATCGTCTGGCATTAGAAGTAAAACGAAGTATCCAAGCAACAATGCGTTGGAGACCGCTTAAGGTAGAACATTTAGAAAAAATGTCAGGTTCAGTTTGGTTTAAAACCAATGAAGTTAGTACCTTTGTAGATTTACTTTCTTCATCTTCTTGGAGAGAAGGAGTATTAGTGATTGACTGAGTAGGCCAGGTAGAGTATGGAGATGCTAGAAAGGAGGGTCCGTGAAACCATAGATCGTTATTGAGTAACTCTTGAGGCATGATACCTCGAGAAACTAGGTCGGCAGGGTTGTTTTTAGAATCAATGTGCCGCCATTGTTGAACATTTGAAAGTTCTTGGATCGCAGCAATGCGATTGGAAACGAATGTTTTGTATTTATTTGGTGCTGAGTTGATCCAATGGAGTACGATGGTAGAATCAGTAAAATACACGATGTGATTGAAAGAAATGTTTAAGATGTCAACCACCTTGTGAACCAGGTCAGCCAGAAGAGCGGCTGCGCATAGCTCAAGGCGAGGAATGGTTACTCCGCTCATGGGAGCGACTCTAGATTTTGAGCAGACTAGAAAAGATGAAAAGTTGCCTGACTGCTCCTCACATCTGATGTAAATACAAGCACCAAAGGCATCAGAACTGGCGTCTGAGAAGCCGATGAGGTCAATGAACCTTTTTGTTGGTTGAATGAAATATCTTGGGATGTTTATCTGGTTGATGTGGGTTAGTTGAGAAAGGAAACTTACCCATTCGCGATTCGTTTCTTCTGGAATGATGTCATCCCAGTCCAGTTTGAGTTGCCATAATGTTCTTATGAACAACTTACCCTTTACGATGACGGGTTGTAGGAGCCCTAATGGATCAAAAATTTGTGACACAATGGAAAGTAGTTTTCGCTTTGTGTTAGGCTCAGAAGTTTCAGAATTTTCAATTTTGAATTGAAATTGGTCGGAAACAGAGTTCCATATCACTCCAAGTGTTTTGGCGCTTTTCCGTTTGCCAATTGGAACGGCCAGGAAGTCCGAAGATGGGTTATCTAACCTCGAGAGAAGTTCGGAATGATTTGACAGGAATTTGGGAATCGGAAATCCCGCTTTAGACAGAATCTTGGCAAGATCGTCTTTGAGTTGTGAGACTGATTCGATAGAATCTCCACCAGTCAGAAGATCGTCCACATAAAACGATGTTTTGAGGACATTCGAAGCAACAGGGTGCTCAAGAGAATTGACTTCGGCGACATGCTGAAGGCATCGAGTAGTAAGGTAACTAGCACTGGCTGTACCGTACGTGACCGTGTTGAGACAGTAAGTGTCTATTGGATCAGATGGCTTATCTCTCCAGAACACGAGTTGAAATTTGCGCAATGCAGGATCGATGAGAATTTGACGGTAAGCCTTTTCAATATCTCCCATCAGGGCGATTTGATGTTTTCGGAACCTGAGTAAAATTGCGAAGAGATCGTCCTGAACAACAGGACCGACTATTTGCGTGTCATTTAGAGAAATGCCGGAATCAGTGATGCAGCTGGTATCGAACACCACCCGTAGTTTTGTCGTTAGAGACGAGAGTTTTTGGACCGCATGGTGCGGTAAGTAGTAACACGGTATGTTAGATAGTTCTTGACTTGAACTAATTGTTTGTACAACACCATCAGGTCGTAAATCTGAGTGAAGTAAGCTTAGTCATGTGACTCAAGGTTATGTACTCATGAATGAATTTAGAGTATTCTTGACGTAAATGCTCGTCTTTGTTTAGTTTTCGTTCCATTGATAGGAAGCGATTGAGAGCTTTGCTCCTTGATTCTCCTAGTAACGAAAGTTTTTCGTTGAAGGGAATGGAAACTATGTAGCGACCTGTATCGTTACAAGTTGTACGAAGAAAGTATTCTTCACAGAATTGCTCTTCTGGTGAGAGTAGTAAGGATATGTTTCTGGGCTCGACGTTTTCGATTTGCCAGAATTTAGAAACTGTTTGTTCTAAAGTTTGAGAATCACTGGTCTAGTGATTTGATGCTGCTAAGTGAAAACAGCTGGATGATGGTTGAAAGGGGAACATAGGTATGTTTCCAGGCGAGTTTGCTTTAGAATGGGTATGTTTTTTCGTAAGGAAATTTGTCCTGCGAGATGTAACTCGTAGAATAATGATGCTCCTATAAGAATGTCTATCTTATCGGCTTTGTTGAAGTTGTTATCCGCCAGCCTGATGTTGGCAGGAATGTTGAGCTTTGTTTTGTCAAAGCTTGAGATCGGTATGTTTTGACTGATCTTTGGAACAATCAAACAAGATAACTTAGCTTGAAAGTTTGAGGTTGTGGAAGAAATTTGAATATCAACGGCGCTGTTGGCTTGAGAGGACGCACAGTTGATTCCAAGAATTGTAGTGTTGACTACCCTTTTGTTTAGTCCCAGGGCTTGCCAGAAATACTCTGTTATGAGTGACACCTGACTGCAAGAGTCGAGTAGACACCTAGCTTTATGACGCTGACCAAATTTGTCTTTGACAAATACTGAGGCCGTGGCTAAAAGTACGTTAGTTTGTTTTGACAGACACGAATGTGTTGTTTGGACAGAAGCAACCACTGTGGAAGTCAATGGTTGTTCAGAATTTGAGGGAACCGCAGAAGAAGAAGAAGAAGAAGGAACCCCTTGAAAGAAATTGTTTTGTTGAAGAAGAGTGTGGTGTCTTTTGTGACATGTACCACAAGTAATTTTGGAGAAACACCTGGCTGAGGCAGGATGACGAAGGCAATTTTTGCATAGCTCTAGTTCGACCGATTGTCGAGGCGCTGTTTTATGGATAGACTAAGAAAAGTCTGGAACCAATTTATGAAATGGTTAGCACCACAGACGGGACAAACCGTTGGAGGCTTATTGTTTGTGACCACAAAGGCATGTTTGACGTTGCTATGTTTGAAATGAGCTGTTTTGCTGTTGAAGCTGGGCTTCTGATTTCCCGAAGAAAAATTGTGTTTAGTATTGGAGGGCATAGCACGCAACGCTGATTTAGAAACTCATTGATGTCATCAAGAGTCAAAGTTGAATCTGATTTGTATTCAGTGAATTTTTCCCTAGTGGCTGTATCAAATTTGCCTATTAAGATGTGAAATAGGAAAACAGCTGACTCATCAATGTTGATCTCTAGTCTGCGCAAGGCGCGGACATTTTTTTGAAAGTCGTCATGAAGTTCACGCAGTTCCTTTTGACATGGGTTTAAGATCAAAGATGTTTTTGACATGATTTTGAATGATGAGTTTGCGATTCTCATATCGTTCGCAGAGTAGTTTGTAAACAATCTGATAGTTGTCTGCTGAAGGCGACATGTTTTCAATTAACTTTTTCGCATTACCTACTAAACTGCCTGATAAGTAGTAGAATTTTTCAATTCCAGGGAGACTAGAATTGTTGTGCACTAGGGCTTGGAAAGTTTCAAGAAATGTGGTGAAATTGGAATAGTCACAATTGAAAGAAGGTAGTGGTATGGTTGGCAACCTGTGATTTGACGTGAGACACGTTTGCGGCTGCTGCTGGCTGTAATGACTCGTTGGAGCCATTGCCATGAAGAAGTTTTGAATGACTACTTAAGAGTAGTTTGGCTTTCGCACAGAGTTTCATGAAAATTGACGAAAAGTCGTTGACTGACAAAATGTCTTCTGTGTTGACATTGTTCAGCTGCAGTTGAATGAAATTATCGTTGTACTTTTCGTTGATTGGTTGAAATTCGACTAATTTTAGCTCAAGTTCGGCTAAAATAGCTGGGTCGCCCGATGGGTCGAGTTGCGATTCAAAAAGGTGTTGAAAGAATTAAGTTTGTTTATGAGTGACTCGGCATTCAGCAAGAAAAGTTTTTCCTTATTTTTAGACATGTTTAAAGGAAAAGTGACAGTAACCACCTGAATTATGACTCAAAAATGTTGAGCTGTCTCTGATTGTATGTCAGAGAATGGATTGAATGACGTACTTAATTTTTGAATAAGCACGTTAACGCCCGTCAGCCGTTAGCTGCGCTAAAACGTTCTTAGAACACTCGAAGAGGTGTTTCGTAAATTAAAGTTATCCAGATCCAGTATAAAATACCTATCCGGTAGGCATGTATTTATGCGCTAGAAGATTTATTTGTCCAAACCAAGAAAAAGTTTGGAATGCATATGATTATGCACAAAGTATTTGTTGAGCGTACCCGGTATATATATTTTGATAATATATATTTTAAAACGACAACATTATTTACACGACAATTGCTGTTACACTACAACGCGAATAAAAATGATGGAAAATTTTAACAGTGTATACACGAAATCGATTTGAACAGTGTATCTGAAATCGCATTTATAGAAACAACAAAGCGATAAAATATGCTTCGGTTATTTTTAGTGCGGGTTACGCGACGCGATAAGAATTCTGCCACACCTAGAGCGCTACGCTGAGCTAAAACATCTCAAGGACACCTCAGCACTGAAAGGAATGTACAGTTTTATGTAAAGAATGCAATTTGTTGCAACAGGCATATGATATACCCGATTAAAATACGAACACAAGTTATGATAACGTGTTTGATGAAATGTAATACGGTAAATGAATAAAATTTCGCAGTTTATGCGATGGTAGCATGGTAGATGAGGAATTTAGGAGGAAAACGGCCTTATTGGCGTTGCAAAATAAGGTGTTGTAAATACCTTTTACAGAACTTCACTAGATTTTGGCTTCTTGGACTGCTGTGCTGCATCCAGGCTCGAATGGACCATGTTGTGGGGTCGGTCGTGTCTTTGATAATTTTATGATAAATCTACCGGTGACGTGTTGCCCCGGGAATGACTAATCTTCGTTTCAGTTCTGCACTGGAGTTTAAATGAAACTTGCAACATGGATTTTATGATTTTACTCGAAATACCGTAACATTTGAAATGGAACAAACTATGTACACTTTATTACAAACATGAACTTAAAGTTTACAATTTTCACGAAGCATTGGATGTTTAAATTGAGTAGCAATGATTATTAATAGGTGGTTTGTCTTTGAGTTACATTGTTACTTGATGTTGATGCACTGATGGCTAGTTATGCACTTCTTCTGATGAGGTACTTGACGCTACTTCTGGCGGGGAAAAAACCTCGCGAACTGCTCGCCGCGTCTCGGCAAGCGTGGTCACATGACCCACTTCTTAATAGCGCGCACAAAACCTTTAGATACAGGGTGTACTTGGCGCGCTTACCAAATATTTAAACAAAAGTCGAAACACATTAATAGCACTGCTCTTTCCTCCAATGACATGTCGTCAATTACTTCAGTAATTTCTTGATAAGAAAGTTTAAATATCTTTCTGAATTTAAATTTTGCCTAAAAAGATAAGGGTCAGTTAGTTTTTCATTAAAAATATCGCTCCAAACATTAGTTTTAAAAGAGTAATGCTCGGGGTCCCCTAGCTGGTTTTCTGACGTTACTTCAGACCCTTCCTTTCTTCCTATTGCTGCTAACCATGTCTTGAGCTTTTCTCGTCTCTCCTGGCCGACTATCGCCTCTGGTTTATCTCCATTTCTGATCCCGACGCTATTAGGTACCGAAGGCTTAGGGGTCAATTCTCTTGCTTCAATTATTTCAAAAAATAGGAACCACATGTGGATGAGCGCCACCCATATGTGGAAGCTGTAATCGACGCCCGCGCTTCAGCAACCCTGCAGGGCGTGGTGGAGGTATGTCGCGGGGGTTTTTTCGACCGGAGATTTAGCCTTTGCCGGCCGAATCGCGAGGAGAAAACCTCTCTAATAATCTCGGAGGGGCTGAATACCCCCTTGGGGGTTACATGGCAAGCCCACAAGTATGAAAGCTTTCCCCCTGGAATGGGCGTCGCCTGGGGGGTGACCAGTTATTTCGTCCCAACCCGTGGGACTCAATATGAAGGAAATTGATAAAAATGTTAAATATAATACAATAGAAATTCCAAAAGTGATGGGAAGGAGAAGGAAGAACAGTGGTGGAGAGCCCATAGGGCTGCGGACCCTAGCGTTAGGAGGAGTGCCCTGGCCAGGACTCCACCCATGGGGCACCAACTAGAGAGAGATCAAAGTAGGTGGGAGCAATGTTGGGCGAGTGCGAGGAAACCATCAATCTAGATGAAGATTGTTTCAGAGAGGAACCACTAACTTCGCCCCTAGAAAATACCTCGACGTTGAATCCTCCAAAATGGAGAAAGACAGAAAGAGACACACAAGGTGGACTGGGAGAGCTAAAGAAGACCATAAGGGAGCTACAAACATTTAGCAAGGACAATAGAAATGTTTACAAGGAAATAAAAGTTATAGCCGAAAAGTTGGAAGAACTTATGAAGAAGGGCAAAACTCAAAACCTAGACGAAAGAATGAGAAGGATCGAAGAAGATCAAAGAAGATCAAAGAATGCTCGAAAAAGAAAACGAACAACTTAAGAAAGAACTAAAGGAGGCAAGACTACATATATCGGAATTAGACGAAAGTACGCAAAAGGGACCAGACACGGAACCACAAATAGACCACATGAGAGAGAAGCAAATTATTGTGAGGCATCTAGGTGAATTGGCCACAAGAACTTATGAAGACCTTCAAGCCATAATCAACTAAGGTTGGCACGAGGATATCTACAAAAACACATCGACACCTCGGGGTACCTTCTTGAGTCCAACGAAAGAATGCGACATAGCTTTTGGAACATGTGATCTGCAGATGGAGAAAGGGCCGGGAAAGAGGCTTAAAGAAAGATATAGGGAAATCGAAGACCTAAACAGTAGCGATAGAAAGAAAGGAGAAATCGTATACCTTATAAATACGACAGCTATCCCAGTTAAGGATAAGTTTATACATTCAGAATGCTACGTATTCCTGATGCTGCAGGCGGAAACAGCGGAAGAAAGAATATAACAGAGACGAATACGAATCCCAGGGGCGGCTCCTTAATAAGTGCGATCGTGCGCGCACTGCCTACAAAAATACGGTTTTAACCTTTTTTGATAAAAGGTTGAAACCCTATAATTATAAACTAATAAGTTTAAAACTTTTTGAATATATGTTAATTATTATGTGAGATAATAAATTAATAGTACGGGCTCTAAGCATCCCGCGTCGTCTTTCAAAATACCTACTACACACGCAACCAGCTGTCCGAGTACAGAGGTGTGGCGCTCTAGGCAAATGCACATTCGATATGGGAGCGAGATCGGCGCGACTCGGGAAAATTTCGTCATATGTGCTTTTAGGTGGAAGAATAAAGCTCGTCTGGGAGCGCTGTTTGAGCAGATATTGTTGGGCGAAGCACGGGACGCGGGTGTTGGTACTTCTGCGGCATTGTTTATTATTTTTGTTTACCGTATTTAGGTCTGAGATTGACTCGTTGCTTTGCTTATAAAGTGAGTAATTAGCTGCATTATCGTGCTTATTTTTAAATGTTGAAATTTCCAATACTTAGCATGGCTAAAGATAGTGGTTTGGTTCAAGTGAACACTTAAAAATTGTGAAGTTAACTTTAACAAAGTGGTCGCCTGATTTTTGCAATTTTCAAAATTATTATTGTGTTGTAATACTCCATTCAGTTAAAAATGAATATTTTATCTAAATATACTTTTGACGAAAAACTATAAACTATAAAATGAAATGGACGTCCTAAGTCTGTGCGAAGTATCAAATGCTTTTCGAAAGGTCGCGGTAAAAGTTGTGTGCGAAAGTTTAACCTTTTGGATTTGGGATTTTCGTAAAATATTGCGGTGAGTGAAATTTCTTGTTTGAAAATGTTTTAAAATGGCTTCTAAAGCACTTCATTTAAAAAAACTACGGGGGAGAAACCGCTAGACCCCCACCCAACCCCTGAGCGGTGATTTAATTCTAGAGCACTGCCAAGTTCTAAAGTTAGGAGCTGCCACTGGTTAAAATAATCGTTCGTAAGGAGTAAACTCAAGTCGTGCGTCGGAGCTGACACACACAAGTTTTAGTATTGAAAATACTTCTGGGCGCGTGTATACGGGACTCATCTTACGAAAAATGTATCGACGGGCCACAGATTCTGTCGTAGTGCAGCGATTTCAGCAAATACTAAAATTTTAACTTTGAGTGATCCCAAAGTATAACCAGATGAAACTCTCACAGATGATTCTACAAGTCTTTTGGCACCTAAAAATGGCAATTACGACTTTTTTGGGTGGTAGCGAAAAAAATTAGGGGTGAAACAGCAGTAAATCTATCCCACCGTGCGCCGGGAGACTCTCGGGCATCTTACGCGAAAATTACAAGTCGTAGAACTTTGCGTTTTTTTTTTTATTGTTGAAGAAAGATTGACGTTTTTAATTGTGTAAATTTTGTGTAAATACAAGAAACCAAACTCATTTTATTGCACCGTATCTAAAATATGTCGCCACATCAGTAACAATACGTTCCACTTTGAACCTGGATAACTTTTTTTTTCACGATATAGATTTTGTTTTTTCTTACATAGAAAACTTCCTTATGGTATAACGAAGTTATGATTTCGATTAATGTATGGTCGCGTTTCAAAAATAAGTCCGCTATAACACTTTCAATGCGATGTCAAAAATCACTTTCGGTGCACGGGACGAGCCGTGCGAGTGAAAAGGATAGACTATGGGGAATAGCCGAGCACCAGAAGGAGACAGAACGCGGCCAAGTTACTCTGCAAAAGAACAGCGTTGTAATGCCACCTTTAAAATCTTCTTTCAATGCATTTTCAAAACTCTCTTTCTGTAATAGCCACGAAATAAATGCTAGTAAATGAGGTAGGTACTTGTTTAGCGAAACTTTTACTGTTTGTATCATCTGGGGAATGATAATTTTTATTTTGTATTGCAAAATTTTACATACATTTTCTTAAAATTGCAGCAGTGAAGAATTTGCAAATCTGATAATGCATCACCCGTTGTTTCCAGATTAAAATCAGACGATTCGTCTGTTGAGCTTGCGTCCTCATTTACATGCTTGATTTTTTGTCAAAAGTTCTTTGCCAGAACACAACAAATCACCTGACCTGACCTGGTCTACGAATAAATTGAATAGAGCCTTTAAATCTTTTCGACAATTTCATTTTCAGTTTCGCGGATTGTATTGGGGATCTTTCTGCATTACGTAACATAGAATTATATTTTTGTGTTACTGCAGGTACTTAATGGCAGCTTTTCTTTATTATATTATCTAAGATGTGTTCTTGAATCCCAGAAGAAAATGTTGAAAACAAGCGATCGGTACTTTTTGTATTTCTGTCAGTTTTATTTTTGTGGGAATTTATATTTCTGGTTGATATGTACTCTGCGTAGCACAATTTGTGGTATTTTGCATCGTATGCAAATAAGTCTTCATACAAAATCAGTCTAGAGAGAGATAATACGATTGTCATTTCTCTCTCTTGCAGCATTTTTATGCGAGTGGAATCACCCGTGCCTATAGTAACAAGGACAAACAATACATAATTAACCAAATAAAACATTTAGTACTACGATACCAGTTTGAATTGAAGTAAGTGATTTCCTTTTTCTTTTGCCAGATCCTCCACAAATTAAGACAGTGGATAGTAGTCCGCAAGTTACGGAATCCCATCAAGTGTTCTACAGTTCCGCAAGTTATGCGTTATACTTTCGTATAAGTAATTCGTTAGTTCAATCCCCACCTAGCAGCGTTTGTGGAAATTGTAATACTTTACTAAACTAGATAAATATACAGTTTGAGAATATGGATGCAATAAACAATACGACTAATAAATACTCTTGTAAAAAACTGAACAACGAAGAATGAAAAAAAATCAGTAAAACTTCAGTATAGTAAACTAAAATTTTCACTTCTTACAATAAAACAAAATACAACTATACAGAAAATCAAGAATAATGGCAGTTCCCTATTTCGACTGTCATTAAATTTTCGGAGCACTTTTTCCATATCAACGTTTTTTGTTCACTCTTTTCCAAATGCCAAGAATGTTAAATTAGCCAACCTTTGAGGTACAGGGGGGGCGCACAGGTATGTTAGGGGGGCTGCGCCGGGTAGGATCGGCTCCCGTAAACGTTATTTTTTTCTCACGTTTCCACATTATCTTTTTCGCATAAAATGCGTGTGGCTGGTGCGAGGACAAGTAAAGGGTCTGTCTAAAATGCGTTGATACACAATATTTAACATCTGTTCGCATGCCCACAACTTGCGGAACCGTAATGACAAATGATAGTGATCCGTAACTTGCGGACTACTATCCACGGCCACAAATTAAACACATGGTTCTAGCGTTAAATTGATCCTGTCTTCTAGGTATTTAAAAGCGTATTGCTATTAGAGGCCGCAGAACCATTGTTGTGTGAGGGTTCACGATTTTTAGTATTGAAAATACTTTTGGGCTCGTGTATATGGGACTCATCTTACGAAAAATGTATCGACACGCGACAGATTCTGTTGGCGGCGCGCGCAGTCGAGGTCGCTAATAAATTGGATGGAGGCAGCTACCGGCTAGCCAGATCGCCAGATGTAAACTAAGGTACGGCGAGGGCGAGTACCGTTTAAGAGGGATATCGCGTTGCAATAAAAGTCCAAACTGTACAAAACGGATGCGTTAATATTTTGTTGCGTATTGCGTCAGTTTGACTAAGTGCCTTGTGCTTGTCACAAATCATTTATTTTATTGTATCAATAATATACCAACTTGAAACGGCACAGATCACTTTTGTTGGACATCTTAGAAACCGAGCAGTTGTGTCGGTATTTTCAATACGCCTATGATACTTGCGTAAGATGCGAGGTCTGTGAATTTTTTTATTATGCATTACGTATTATGTATTTATTTTTACCATTTGTTTATTATAAATATAATTTTGTCGAACCATAAATTAGTTTTTTATGAAAGCCATGTACAATGAAACTTCAAACTCCAACAGTAAGACAACAAAACATAATCTATGTGATGTTTAGTGATGGGCGGACTCGAGTGCAAGAATCGAAAAGTTCTCGATTCTCAATAGTATTCGGTGTTCTCGAGAACTGTTTTAATTATTGGTCTCGAATGCACGAGTTCTCGCTCAGTGAGAAGAGACGAGATAAACAAATTTATTGAGAACACGAGAACTGGAATGGAATCGAAAATGCGGTGCGCTTTCGGCAGCGGTATCAATATCAATTATCAACTAACGAGCACCAAATAGACAATAGTTCTCAGTTAGGTTAATTGTTATTTCCGGCGGGATAGTTTGAATTTCTGGAAACCCAGAAAAGTAGAAACTTGAATATCATTTTGGAATGCGAATTACGGTTGATAACTATGATTGGTGCTACTGGTTAAAAAAGAAACGAAATATTAATACACAATAATACGTACCTAACCAAAATAAATTTATAAAATTTAATGTATAAACAAAGAACTAGATAAGTTCTAAGAGAAAAACGAACACTGTGCGCTTTTGCTAGTGCCTTTTTTTACGAAAAAATCCACACTATCAACTTGTTCCTCTTTTCGCGTTTCATTTTTAACGTGATAACCGATAATCCTGAAAAAACGCAAACCCAATTCAATTTTTGTTTTAATTAGAAATGTACATAATTTTTTGATTTCAATTTTATTCTTGCTAATATTACGAGTCCGACACTAATTTTACTTTAATGAGAAGAGTTATATAAGTAACTTGTGTCTTAAGAAGTTTCCAATAATAAATTTGACATTGACACCATCGAATGAATAATTATTCATTCAACGAATCTACTGAGAAATGCATTCAGAAACGTTACCGCCATAAAACTAACAGATGCAGGCTATAAAAAATTAAAAAGATGCCTACGCATGCCGATTGAATTTGACGAACGCCGCTGCTACCCTTTGAACGTGGTCCAATGCTGCAGTACCGAGACCGAGAGTGGATCAGATTCCGAGTCTCGCAGCCCCGTATGAAGTACAATATTTTTGTGTTGTACTCTGGTCTCGGCAAAGTTCTCGATTCTTAAAAGTTCTCGGATACGAAGTCCTCGATTCATTAAAGTATAGTATTCGATTCTGCCCGTCGCTAGTAATGTTACATTTCACTATACTATTATTTTTCTTCATTAATACCTACATGGCAACTGGAATACAAAAATTAACCACTAAAGAATTAGGCCCGGTTTTTCAAATGAAAGTTAACTTGCAGGTTAGCAAACCGTAACTTCAAAGTTAACCTTAGGTTGTGTTTTTCACGTTAATTTTAATTTCTGGTTAAGAAACCGGGACTACTGTCAGAAATGTGGTGAAAACCATGGAAACAGCTTAATTTTTAACCTTATGTATGAAAGTCAAAGTAGGCCAATTCAGGGCGATTATTAATTTTTGAAGTTTGTTGTTTGTTTAGATTTAAATACAAAAAGTGTGTTCTAGGAAGTAGAAGCCGTATTTGATGTTATAAGGTCTGTGCCGTGTCATTTTCGGTCCTTTTATTACCTCCTCATCATTACTTTGTACGTTAATTTCCAAGTTGTTCATATTTTTTATTTACTAGATCAAAATATGGTGTTGTCAGTGTCATTTATTCAGGATATTATGCGCAAGTTACTGGTTAACCCATACCCCAAGTCTAGGTTAAAGTTAACTAACAGTTAGGACGTAACCCTGATTTGAAAAACATCTAATTGAAAATAACTGAAGGTTTAGTCCTAACTGACAGTTAACTCGAACTTGAAAAACCGGGCCTTAGGATATTTCCGCCACTAAACAAGAAAAACATTTTATGAACCATTAATTAGACATTTAGTGTAGGAGCTGAAAATTGATTATAACGTGTAACTATCAAAATCATCATAATTCTTAAACTTTGATATAGAAAATAGAAGATGGGTACCCGACAATGATGTTCTTTAAAGTACATACACAAAATGTACGTATCTGTTTGAATTATTACATTTACATACCTGTTTTTCTCCAAAAGACACCTACTAAGTTTTTACAGAACGTTAATGAACAATACTGGACAGTAATAGTTACCGTGGCTTTCGGGTGGAACCTGTGCCGTTGATTGGCCGGCATCCAACTGGAAGCCAAGGTAATCATTACGACACCGGCCACCGAAGCCTAGAGTACGACTACTCTCAGAACAAGCCAGGTACACCTTTGCTTGCTACACGTACCTGGCTTATTCCCAAAACGGCCAGACTCTACGGCATTGTTTAATGCTGGATAGTATAGTTTCAACAACCAGATATTGAATTATGGAATTAATTCAAATTTTTATGTACACAATGAAACAACACAAAACACTTACAATTTCCAGAAGGATGAAACATTTGAGCTACAGGTTCTGTATAAATATTTGGAAATATATTCACAGCTAAAACGTGAATTTTTGTCAGTAAATTGCATCAGCAAGCAGGTAACCAGATGTAATTTTTTGGGTGTGCACAAGGTGGGCACCTGACAATTCAAGATCGGCTCTAGGTATAGATACATTGTATATGTTAAGTAGAATTTCTTGGCAGTGAGATTAATTAAAGTGGATTTGTTTATTGGGTTATGCTACCAGTGGAGAAATGAAAACACATCGAGTACTCTGTGCAATATATTCACCAATATTTCGGAAACTAACTATGTTCTTTAATCAAGGCTACAATACAAAAATTATACAATGAGCAGACAATCACATTAAATATGGAATCTCTATGTGTACTTACTGTTTGCGTGAGGATGAAGTGTCAAAATGGTATGGTACATTACTCCTAATTAACGAAAAAGATAGAACACCAGTTATACGAGATGACATGAAAAAACATTGTTACTTTCTTAAAGTTATTGCAATTACATCTAAAAGTACAAGAAAATTCCTTTTGGCATAAAAACACTAGAATTATGAAAAGCAAAATGAACATTACCAAGCTAGGAACATCCGAATTTTCAGTTTATTTGACTAGAAAAGGTTTTCTTATGTTACATTATCAAAAAATACAGTCGTGTAATGGCTTTAATATCCAATATTTGTTAGAAATTTGTTGAAAAATTAAGCACGTGCAAAAATCAAGAAGCCATCTTTCAAAAAGATGACAGATGGAAGATCATGCGCAAATGTAGCAAATATTAAGTTTAATATCAAAAGTGTAAAATGAACAGGGTCGGAATGAGGGAAGAGATGTGTGTAGAAGAGATAAGAAAAGCTTTTTTAAAATATTTTTTTATATGTAAGTGTGCAGATGAAGTGAGAGCTATGAAAGATGATGGGAAAGAGAGAGGTGAGAAAGAGTCAGTCTGGATTTATAAATTGCAGAAGATAAGAATAGATTGAGCTAATATTTTCAGTGTCTGTTTTAAAGTTAACTGTGTCATGACGGTTTATGTATAACATCTCAAGGAATCTTCTCCTGATCACGTTTCTCTCTTTACAAAGAACAGTTGCATGATCAAAAGAAAACCCATGGTCAGCGGAATGTACATGTTTAGCGAAGGCACAACGTTCTGGATGGAGGCGGATGTCACTTTTGTGATGTATGATTCTGTTTTTTAACGTTTGAGATGTGTGGCCTATGTATTTTTTATTACAGTCAATGCAGTCTATGGCACAGATTAAATTAGATTGGTTCATATGAGGTATTGGTTGTTTTAAATATAGAGGTTGCCTATGGATTTGATATGTTTTATTGCTATTTTTATGTTGTGCTGTTTGAAAATACTAGTAATTTTTGGGGTGAAATTTTGTATCATAGGAAGGACGGCGTATTTGATAGGATAGTCTGGAGTGAGGCCTGTCGGGGTAGTATTTTTTGATTTTAAATGCGATGGTGTAATTGAAAGTTGGTCGTTTCATTTAGGTTAAGGAAGTTGGCAGCGGTATCTTAAAAATTTGACACTCTATTGTTTTTCTGCTAGCACCATCAAATTCTTCTCGAGAAATTATTAAACTTCGTCTATTTAACGAACTTTCTCTGATTTCAAATAAAAAAGTTAGCCATTGTAGAACGATTCCGCGAACAGTTGTCAGCAACTCCAAAACACTTGACTGTAGGTGGTCATCTTATATTTTTTTGTGTATTTTTTGATTTTAAATGCGTTGGTGTAATTGAAAGTTGGTAGTTTTATTTAAGTTAAGGAAGTTGGCAACCGTATCTTAAAAATGCGATGCTCGATTGTTTTTCTGCTAGCACCATCAAATTCTTCTCGAGAAATTATTAAACTTTGTCCATTTAACGAACTTTTTCTGATTTCAAATAAAAAAGTTGGCCATTGTAGAACGCTTCCGTGAACAGTTGTTAGCAACTCCAAAACAGTTGACTGTAGGTGGTGGGTCACCTTATAATTTTTTGGGTATTTTTTGATTTTAAATGCGATGGTGTAATTGAAAGTTGGTCGTTCTATTTAAGTTAAGGACGTTGATAGCGATATCTTGAAAATGCGATGCCCGATTGTTTTTCGGCCAGCACCATCAAATTCTTCTAGAAAAGTTATTAAACTTTGTCCATTTAACGAACTTTCTCCAATTTCAAATAAAAAAGTTAGCCATTCCGTGAACAGTTGTTGTCTGCAACTCTAAAACAGTTGACTGTAGGTGGTGGGCCACCTTATAATTTTTTGCGTGTTTTTTGATTTTAAATGCGATGGTGTAATTGAAAGTTGGTCGTTCTATTTAAGTTAAGGTAGTTGGCAGCGGTATCTTAAAAAAGCGATGCTCGATTGTTTTTCTGCCAGCACCATCAAATTCTTCTTGAAAAGTTATTAAACTTTTTCCATTTAACGAACTTTCTCCAATTTCAAATAAAAAAGTTAGCCATTGTAGAACGATTCCGTGAACAGTTGTCAGCATCTCCAAAACAGTTGACTGTAGGTGGTGTGTCACCTTATAATTTTTTGCGTATTTTTTTATTTTAAATGCGATGGTGTAATTGAAAGTTGATCGTTATATTTAAGTTAAGGAAGTCGATAGCGATACCTTAAAAATGCGATGCTCGATTGTTTTTTTGCAAGCACTATCAAGTTCTTCTCGAATAATTATTAAACTTTGTCCATTTAACGAACTTTCTCCGATTTCAAATAAAAAAATTAGCCATTGTAGAATGATTCCATGGACACCCGTATACTTTTGTTGGAGCGAGAGCGGACCTGCATTAAATTCAAAATTTTTTGTGCTTAGTGAACAAACGCAAATAGATATACACCCTTTTATATCAATTGAGGGAATTTCGTGGAACTTTATCCCTCCGAGGGCTCCCAATTTTGGGGGTTTATGGGAGCGTTTAGTGTGTTCCACGAAGTAGCATTTGAAAAAAATAACTTCCGGCGCATTGTTAACGTTTGATGAAGCTTCTACTCTCCTGGCACAAGTAGAATCAGTCTTCAATTCCCGTCCTCATACACCACTATCCAATTGCCCTTCCGATTTGGACGACCTTACACCATCGCACTTTTTAATTGGGGAATGATTAACAGTGGCGGATCGTGGGTTAATAACCAGGGGGGTCATTTTGGTTTTGGAACTTATAATTAATACTAACACCTGACCGTGCAATGCAATTTAAAGAATTTCGCAAATTTTTACACAATCAATTATTTTTTTTAAATATACCTATTTTTAGAAACCGATTCATTAAAGTCGTGCACTGATTTGCGATACGCACTATCAAGTTGCTGTCTTATGTCTACACGTCCTAAACTGGCGTAACTCATTGAACAATTTATATGAGCAGCGGAAGAAGCATGCTTTTTAATTTTGTCTTTTAAATGTTTAATATCGGTTACTCCATTTTTAGCCCATATAGCATCATTTGAAAATAATAAGCACGGATAGCAAAAAACGCAATTTTCCAAACTACATCCGCAAATTCAGTAGCACAAATTGTATATAATAGATTCTTTAAAATATATTTGGACATTTACTTTTATCCTTTGTTATCTGTTTCAAATTCAGTTTTGGTTTCGGTCGCCCACTTTTCGACGTTCATAATTTAATGTTCCAGTTGACTTTAAGGCAAATATCTCCTCAACAACGCTCATCTTTTTTGCTATAAACAAAATTTCACAACGAACAAACGAACAATCACAATAAATTCACAACCGCAGTGTAAACGCTTCGCCCGCTATCCGATGAGAACTGAGCAGTGTTGCCAGAAAATTTACTTATTCCGTAACATACAGCAACGTAAAAACGTAACCAATCTAGTGCAAACATAACACGTACCTACGTAGTAGTTCTCTCTAAAGAGTAGGTATAATCGATCGCCATTTTGACTCTTATTTTTGACAGGCCTAGTGCATGTTACTTTCCAGTTTTTAATTACATTCTATCTTAAAAATAGTTTGTTGTTGGGCTTCAAACTGTTCAAATTGTTCTAGTAAGGGATTCAGGTTGTTTAGGTTTCCAAGAAATAAAAAAAGGAAAGCAATTTGGGCACACAATTGCAGAAGAGATAACTGGACTCCTCCAACATGCAGTAGATTGTGTGAAGTATCTTTTAGCAATTATTTAGTTAAATTTGGAAAAAAAATATGCAGCATGTCTCCGGATGGGGTTACACGGAGAGAAAAAATATAATTTTTATCACTTTTCATAAAAACCCTGCGTGTTCTTAAACTCCTATCGCACATATTATTTTTTATCCAACTGCTCCAGGAAATATTTTTTTTATTTTTTACGCGTTTTTTCGTTCATGTTGGCATCACAGTAAAAATGTATTTAATTCAGTATCATTTGGTGCTGGTGAGGAATGCTACCGTCTAATAATTACGAAATTTTCAGAAAAAAGTGCAGTCCGGAAATTCAGATTTCACTCGACTTTGTTGGTTTATAGATTAATATACTTACGAACAGATTAGTAAAGCAAGTGGGACTGTGGGAACTGCTGTTATAGTAACAAAAAAACATATGAGATGGCGCTAGTAGTTCAATAATCCAGGCTCACATCCAAAGCGCGCAGCGCGCTGTAAATGAGAACATCTGGCGGCCAAGGTTATGTTTTAAAACGGCAAAAATGTGGGGTTCGGAGATCGTAGAGGAACAAAAGAATTTGGAGGTTACTTCAAGATGTCAGAACATGCAAATAACAAAACCAAATATACAAAAGATTGGAAATTACATTCGCCGTCACCTGTACTCCTGCGATCTATGCCTGGACGACAGAACTAAAGCGGTTAACATACAGTCGCCCTCTGGTGGCGGTCGACGTTTTGTGGGGCCAATATTTATACATGCTTTGCTAATCTGTTCGTAAGTATATTAATCTATGGTAATACTGTTAGTGTACTGTGAGGAGATGTCAAAAATGAAACACTGTTCTGTTTCCTGTTGAATGTGTAGAGAGTAGAGGATGTGGTAAAATAAAATTGTGTATTTTTACGCAACATAACTTGATTTACCCAACGCCGCCGACCGCCGACCCCATATAAGAAATAACTTTTTAATGTTGGTGAACATTTTTTTAGAAATTGGTTCTGTTCAAAATTAAAAAAAACAGGCTTAACGAATATGGAACCATTTCTACTTGATATAAATGGCGCACTTCTAAATGTTCATGAAAATATTTTTTTAGTCTTTTTATGGATATATAAAAAACTAATTCAAATCGGTGTCTCTCTATTAAAGAAATGTTAAATTATTATTCAGCTTGAAATACATTTATTTTTGTTTGTTGGCTAGTGTAAAAAGGCAACAGATTAATCAGCGGCGTAACAGCGTAACAAAGCAACTGAAATCGTAACAGTCTGGCAACACTGGAACTGAGAAATGAATACTGAAGAATAAGAACCATAGACTGCTAGCGCTTGTATTGTATATTGACGCTCATTCTAGGGACACGAAGTCTCGTAGTTCTGGACACCGCGGTCTTTCGAAGCGCGGCGCTGCGCGTCTCCATTAATAATTTTTGTCGTAGTACTACACCACGCCCAATATACCCCAACACGCGCCATTCGTCGCCCAGCGCCTGCGCTTGCCGCTAACATCTGGAATAATTTGTTTTAAAAAGAAAATTGCCATGTCCTCTCAATTATTCTCTTCTTGTGCATTTCAAAATTTGTTGAGCCAATGTTAGTAATATTCGCACTACAGTATTAAAAATGAAGAGACGTGGAAGTCGTTGCCAGTATGTAAATTGTGGGAAAAGTCTTCGCGATCAAGAAGGTTTGCAGCAATATCGCTTTCCGAAGAATGAGCAAATTTGTAGGCAATGGATTGTAAACTCCGGTAGGTATGAAGCAATATGGTAAAACTGTTTTTATAAATAAATTTACCGTCATTATTTCTTAACGTTTTGAAGAAGTACGCCGCCTGCATAGATAAACTTGAAATTTTTTATTGTTTAATTTTTGCGGGCACACTCCTGACGTTTTTAAGGTGTCGTAATTTTTATTTCAATGTCACTCAGAGAATTGCTAGGCAACTCGTTTAGAAACCTACCCAGGTACACCACCGCCTCGTTCTCCACAGCCATCAACATCGTTCCAGGGTGAATTGAGCCCTGGTACAAAAAAATGGTTAGTGGAAGTTGCAGAAATGTCCTCCCCAACAGTGCCAAAAACAAATATATCTGATACTCTGAGAAAACAAAAATTAAAGGGAACCATACAGCACCAACGAAAGATATTTAAAAATAAACGTTCGGCCATTTCAAAATTACGTAGACAGATTCAAAGTAAGCCGCGTTTGACTCTAGAGTATTCTCTCAATAATGCAACTTACGTGTCCCCTTCATCGCGAATTCTGGCAAGAATGCAATTATTGCACAAAAGAAACCAGCAGTGGTCATCTATTGAGAAAGACTTTGCACTGAGATTATTTTACAAATCTCCATCGGCATATTCTTTTTTACGAAACCGAGAACGTGTTGTTTTACCGGGCACTTCAACTATTAGGAAATGGATTGGGGACTCAAAATTTAAACCCGAATTTAATTCAAAATTATTTTTGCAAATTAAGAAAAAGGTTGAAGTAATGTCTGACGAGGAGAAGTTTTGTAGCATCGTTTTTGACAAAATGGCGATAAAGAAAAATCTAGAATTTAGTAAAACTCTAGATGTAGTAGAGGGGTATGAAGATGTAGGGCCATTTGGCAGAACGAAGAACATAGCAGGGCAGGCAATGGTATTTGTAGCGCGCGGAATCTATTCTTCGTGGAAATTACCAGTAGCATATTTTTTATGCGCTTCTAATATGCGGTCGGCTATACTTCATAAAATTATTATAGAAGTAATTAGAAAGTGCACTGAATTTGGTCTAACAGTGAAATGTATTGTTTGCGATCAAGGCCCGAATAATCAATCTGCCTGCCGAAAGCTCGGAATGTCACATACTAAACCTTATTTTTTTGTGGACAACATGAAAATTTATAGCGTATATGACGTTCCACACATCATAAAA
Organism: Xestobium rufovillosum; assembly: GCA_963966045.1. Lineage (NCBI taxonomy): Eukaryota > Metazoa > Arthropoda > Insecta > Coleoptera > Ptinidae > Xestobium > Xestobium rufovillosum. The sequence continues at coordinate 6,069,742 of OZ014498.1, read as the reverse complement.
AATTTGAGAAATAACTTTTTATTTAACGATTTCTTGTTTAAAAATGAAAGAGTGTCATTTAATGACATTAGGGAAACATACAGAATTGACACCCAAAGTCGGAGTAGCCGTTGTTTACTGAAATTAACTCCAGAACATTTAAATCCTGGTCCCTTCAAGAAAATGTCATGTAAATTGGCATTGCAAATTTTCAGCCGATCGGTAGCAGCAGCTTTAAGGAGTTGTGTTAATACTGGGCAGTTGACCACATCAACGGCCTTGCACACTGCCGACTTTGTAGAAACAATAAATAATTTATTTGACTCTTTAGACAGCAGGTCGCGTTATTCAAAGAATCCGTACAAGTCAGCTCTTTCCGATGAAGATGGTAATCTCCCGTATGCTACTTTAAATTCGACCATAACTTGGCTTGATAAACTTGTAAAGGTAACTCCAAAGGCATTTACACAGCCACCGTCATTTCTTGGTTTAATATGGTCAATAAATGCTATACAACAACTTTACAAAGAACAAAAAGTGGGAGGATTCACTTATTTGTTAACGTCCAGGTTAAATCAAGATGTCATCGAGAACCTCTTTTCTGTTTACCGTCAACGTGGTGGATTCAATAGAAATCCTACGGCGAAAACGTTCAGAACCACCTTCAGATTGAGTTGCAAGTTAAATTTGATGGCGCCATCAGAAGTGTCGAACTGCGAACCAGATTCGGATACGTTTCTTATCGAAATTGATGACGATGACAAATGTCAAAGTGTAGAAGACAGTTTGGAAGCTTCTTCTTCATCACCGAATAGTGACTCTGATATATCAGATTCCGAAAATGAGAATGACGACCTCGAAATTACTGAAACAACACTAGAAGATTGTGCAAATGTTTACTTTGCCGGTTACTTGGCAAAGATTTGCATTGAAAAATTTAATTGCCATTTTTGTAAGGTATCCTTAGTTCAAGAAAATTTGGACTTATCCGACAAGAAGCAGTCACTTTTAGTGTATCGGAGATATACTTCCACTGTACCCCATTCTATAGACCTTCATTATCCAACTGAAGACACCCTCAAACTCGTTACAGCATGCACAAAGATAGTTAGAAATGTAATTAAGAAATCTCCCCACAAAGTGAATTTAAGTCGATTTATTCTTGGACGAATATGCCGAAAAATAGAGTTGGGCGATTTCGTTACTAACGCCGAGTGTGTAAAACATTTAGAATTTTTGTGCAAGCATTTAATTAAGTGTAAATTATTCAAAGATTTTAAGTGGACTTCCTCAACGATAAAAGACGCTTCCCGAAACAAAAGTAAACTTGTTATTTTACAACATGAATAAACTAAGCGATGAAGACGTTGAATTTATGTTTAATAAAGACGGATGTATAAAATAATTTTAGTTGTAGGTAGGTAGTTTTAGTTTCCCCATATTCTTTATTTCCTCGTCCTCGTTATTGTTTGTAGGAGTAGGTACCTACTGTGAATGTTCGCAAAATGATTAATTTTGATTTGTATTTCAGTTTTCATTAGTTATGTCGGTACTCGTGTTTGTTACCTATGTGTAATACTTAAGTTAATGTTAATCCTGAAAATATCATGGTACCTATAATAAACGAAAGACTGTTAATTTCTTTTAAGAAACAATATCCACACGTGTATCTCGTTTCCAAGTCACAAGAGGCGCTTCGATTTTTTAATTATTTTTTAGGATTAAATTTAAACTAAATACCTAATGTAGAAAGTTGAAATTTGGAATGGAAGCATAGCTTTTGTACTAAGTCCGCTGGCAATACTAAAAATGTTTTCCTGCAACTATGAAATACGTTCCCCTCTTGCGTCCTTCTATCTTATTTGGTTTAATAGTCCCAAAATATCGAATTATTTCGAGGCGACTTCTGCCGGGTGCACAGAGACAATTTTCGGAAACACTCCATGATTTCAACTTTCTTCTAGAAAATATAATCTGTATTAAGGAAATTATTTTTTTTTGTTAGACAAAATTTAGTTCTCACATACCAAAAAGTTTTTTAGATGCAACCGTTTCAATAAGATTTTATTTTCACATTATTATTTTAAAAGTTATAGAGAATAAGATAATAGGTAAACTTACTGTCAAATGCGTGGCCGTACAATGTAAAATCTTTTTGTTAGTAAATAGAAAAAAAGAAAATTTCTTCAGTTTCATATTTCTGTGAATGTGAAATGTAAAACAAAGTAAATACAAATTATGTTCATTTCACGAATTCTGTATTTTCCATCACAATAACTGAATTCTGAATTTGTAATTAAAATATGTAATATCAATTAATAACAACAATTAACATAATTCATTATTTACAGTATAAGTATAAACTTTTATGGAGGAAAGAGTACAATTTATTTTAATAATAAGAATAGGTATTTATTTCCCAAGAAGAAATAATTAAATCAACTAGTTTTCTAAATAATATTCCATTTATAGATTTCGTCGAGCGCACGTGTTCCGGATTAACAGATGTGATTTCTCACATCCCCGACTGGAAAAGAACACCTGCAACACTTATGAATGAAATGTGCATTTACAGTATAAGCATACGCCACCTCTGAAAATTATTTCTAACTAGATTCTGGTTGCCAACTAAGTATATTTCGTTAGCAGTCTTAGTATGATTAGTCTATGTAAGAACTGATCAACTCGATTTTGCGCAGTTGTCCCTATTACAGATATGGGAGTAAAAGGTGACTCTCACTTTCACTTAAGAATTCGCTATCTGCTGTCACTGTTCTTCTTTACATGCATTTCCCATAAGCCATAAGAGCTGTGCAGGGTCAATTTGAATTACGGCCCGGCTTGCTAGCTCCTAGCGAGCGCGGCTTGACTACTTATACGTAGTATTGCTACGATGCTGCGAATGCAGATCGCTGAGGATTTTAAATATGAGACTGTTAAACAAAAAAATATTTATATTAAAATTATAGTTTTGATTTGAATATTTTAGGAGGGTCATTGACCAATTGACCTTAAGAAGAAACCGCCACTGATGATTAATGGACTTCCCGGAAAGCGATGTAAAAAATATACCCGAAAATCTATTAAACCTTTGACAGAGAATCCAGCAGTTTTGGACGCGTTTCAGCAAGAAGATTCTGGTGTAGCTGAAACACCGCCAAAAATGGCATCAATCCTCACAGATCTAACCAAAAATGGGCACATTAGTGCGCGACCTATGGTTTGGAAAATGGGTAGAATTACCCAGCTCTTTCCTGACCCTGGTGGAATTATTAGGGTTGCTGAGATCCACACTGGACAAGGCACTTACAGAAGGTCCATCCGAAAGCTGGCCATCATCCCGTCTGAAGGAGATGATTAGTGTTGTGAAGTTCGCGATGAAGGCCTGTCTCATGTTAGTGAACTTTGTGCTCTGTGCGAATTTGGTTACATACTGTACTTATGTTCAACGAGTTTATGATCTTTAAATTTTTGTTTTATTAAATGTCTATCTGCTTACTAGTATCACTTGTTCAATATTGTTTATGTTTATTACCTATATGTTTGATATAATATCTAGTTTTGACCTTCCGTCAAAAGGGGGGAAAAATGTATAAACTACTATTGCAAACTTGTATTGTACTATGTATTTGTTTTGTCGTTTGAAGCGGCGGCGCCACTGTCTAAGCTGTGTCGAAGGGAGTTGGCAACACTACCAGGGAGATTTTTGCTGTCAATTGTCAATCGATAGAAAGACGCCGATCGATGTTGATCGAAGTAACTTGTTTTGTTCTGTAATTTATTAAATATAGTTCATTATAATACCGAAGTGCAGCATCATTTATTTAACAGTGATAGCACGTACACGAACTTTGGTTGGCATTAGTACTTTGTTCTTGTTAATCCGTTACAGGTATCATTCTCCCAGAAAAGAGAAAGTGGAAGACAAGTCTAACGTCGACCGCCTACAGTGTTTCCAACTCAAAAAATAAAGAAGCTAGCCGTCGAGAAAAAAAATAGCTGATTTTTTTTTGGGTTTTTGTATTGCTAAAAAACCTTAAATGAATTCACAAAATAAGAAGATAAACACTCAAACCGTTTATTTCTAAAAAATACATAAATAAAATATGTCAAACTTAAAAATATAATATAGGCCTTTGGCAAAGGTTTACCTAATACTTAAAACAAAAAAATATCAATCAATATCAAAATCAATCTATCAATATCAAAATTTTGAGAATATGGATCATTTGTACCGATGGTTTTCTGATTGTTTAATATCTTGAAACCGGTTAAAAATACTATAACAAAGTGTGCATTGGTAGTTCGCAACGTATTTAATTAATTAAGTTTATTTCTGGTTTTATTCTTCACCAAGTTTAGTTGGCTAAAAATACGTTCTACTTCTGCATTGCTCATTAGAAGTACCAGTAATGTCAAAGCAGCTTCACAAATACTTTAAATGGATTGTCACCTCCAGCATTCCGATATCTGTAAACTTCAGCCCAAAACTTTATTGTATCTGTTGTTTCATTCCACTTAACCAAATGCAAAGAATTATATTCTAACTCCATCTGAGAAATTGATAAATCATCAAAATTCATTCCTTTTAATAATGGGGAAATTGGTAATTTGTTGTTATCCACAGAAAATAGTTTATTTTTCTCCAAAATATTAATATTGTAAGATTTGGCTCCTCCTTCAAGATCAAAGATCCAATAGCACAAGAACAGTTTAATTAACAATATCGAGTACATGGATTCAATAACACAAAAACACTTTAACAATAAACATAAACATAACACAATTAACAGTACTTGATCAAAAATAAAACAGTAAACCTCGTAACCACGTTTGATACGCCAGGCCCGAATGACCATGGGAGAATGATCCCAGGAGACGGGACAAGCGGTGGCTCGACTTCATGCGGATTGGCACCGTGTATTATAAACATTCGTCGTCATAATCTGTCGCTAACACGGCCAACCTGATAGATGTTTCATTCTCGGAACATCCCCCTTCACCATCGTGATCTTCCCCTAAAAGAACAGTCGTATTTACTCAAATATCAAAACAAAATCCATGGGAGTATGCTGACCGGCACCTCGGTACCCAAATATATAAAATGCATGTGGGAGTATGCTGACCCCACCTTCGAAATATGCAGGATCCTCGGAACACTTATTACAAGAACACGTGGGAGTATGCTGACTCCACCTTCAAGGTATGCTGCATACTCGGAACCAACAATTGTTACCACCTATGGGAGTATGCCGACCCCATCTTCAAGGTATTTTGCAACCCCGGAACCAACAATTGTTAAAAAAAATTATGAAAATGCAGTCTGTAAAGATATTAACTGAACTCACCGATTCTGTTAAAATCATCTAATAAATCTGTAATATTTGTTGCCAATGACCAATCAGTTGGCCATAACCGCAATTGTTCTTTTGCAGCCTTTACAATTTTATGTCTCCCAGTACCAAGGCGTTTTAGTTCGTATCTACCTTCGTTGGTAATGCTAACAATCTCATAAGGACCCAAAAATTCAAAATCTGTTTTGCTTGCTTGCAGTTTACTTGCCCTGTAGAGCAAAACATAATCACCAATTTTGTAGTGCAGATTATTCCGTCGTTTCTCGTTCATGTTTTTGATATTATCAGAATTGTGTGTTTGAAGCTGCTCTCTGACTCTTTGACGATCTAAAGCCAAATTGCGTACGGGTGTCAGATCATGCGAAAGGTCATTTACTACTGCTTGAATCAGGGGAGTTGTATTTATCCCAATTAACGCTTGCATGGGGCTAATATTTATGGACTTTTGAATAGTGGTATTTAACACTAACTGAACTTTCCATATTATGTTCGGCCAATCCTTAGTAACTCGCGTCTCAATACGAAGTAAGTTCATAGTTGTCCGCATGTAACGTTCTACTTGGCCGTTTGCCCGATGAACATCAGGAGTAATGTAATGATATTGAATATTCCACTCATCAAGAAATTTGCAAACGGACAAGTTACGATTGTTTGTGCCACAATCCATGATCATAATTCTTGGAGTTCAAGAAATATACTTTTGTAAAGCCTCTTTTGTTTCATCCGCTTTCACACTTTTTAGTGGAATCAACATGCAATATTTTGTGAACGCATCAATAAGCACCATTACATATTTGAATTTATTCACAGAAACCGGTAGGGGACCAAGACAATCGATATGAATCGTATATATAGGTGTCATAGGTTTTTCGGGAATCAAAATATCACCTTGCAAGGGCCCACTGCGCGTTTTCTTAACAGCGCATACCAAACAATGTTTAAGGTAATTTCGGACAAATTGACGGAGCCTGAGAAACCAAAAATGTTTTAAAATGGAGTCAACTGTTTTATCAATACCAATATGGCATTGCTCATCATGAAAGAGACGCAGAAGACCAAGCCTGCTATGACGCGGAACAAAGTAGCGAATTATTTTGTTTTTATTTGGCAAAATCTGAACATGGCATAAAAGACCGTCTTTTTCCATATATTGATTATGGTCTAATTTGTCTTCACGAAGGTCAGTTAACATTTGTTGTACCTCAGCATTCCCTTTCTGTTCTACATGTAACCAAGTATCGTGGCAAAGTGTGCGAGAAACATGTACAGGGTTACGACTTAAAAAATCAACGTGATTTAATGTAAATCCCTTCCGATATACAATTTTATAAGTAGTCTTGTAAATACGTCCACCAACGGGCCATCCTTGGACATATTTCTCGTTTGTTTACAGTGGCTTTCACAGAATTACAATCAGTAACAATAGTAACCTCAATTCCAACTAAATACACTCGAAAATGTTGGAGCGATTTGTAAATCGCTAGTCTCAAGTTCATATGAGTGACAGTTGGATTCAGCTGGCGTGGTACGCTTACTGAAATAACCAACTACTCTATTTTGTCCATCGTATTTTTGGAAAAGTATACCACCGTAACCGATAGAACTGGCGTCGGTATGCAATTCTGTGGGAAGGTCTGGATTAAAAACCACTAGTAAGGGTCTGGAAGTTAAACATGTGACAACATATGTTTTGGCGTCCTCACATTCTGAAGTCCAGACGAAAGGTACATTCTTTTTCGTCAAATTATTGATACATGCTGTACGGCTGGTAAAATTAGGAACAAATTTTCGAAAATAGCTAGCAAGGCCCATAAATTGGCGAACCTGTTTAACGGTTGATGGCGATGGAACAAGGGTAACCGCTTCGATTTTACGCTGGCTGCCTGGCTGGGTCTTATGCCATCAGCGGAAATTTCACGTCCCAAATATTCAAGCTTTGACTGCAGAAATGAACATTTCGTAATATTTAATGAGAACCCCGAACTTTTTAATGCGTTTAACACCAAATCAAGTCGAACCAACCCTTCTTCAACGGTTTCAGAAGGGATGAGAATATCGTCCATGTATACGAGGGCGATGTTATATTTAAGATCACCTAAGGCAGCGTTGATGGATTTTTGAAACACCGCACGGGCGTTGCACAACCCGAACGGCATTCGTTAATATTCGAAGTGCCCGTCAGGCGTCACAAAAGCGGTTTTATGAACAGAATTGGGGTGGATAGGTATCTGGTGGAACCCAGAAGTCATATAACGTGCCAAAAGGACACGTTACAAAACTGAAAATTAAACTATCAAAGGTCCTGAAAGATAGAGGCAGCGGCTAGCACATACGGAGAGTAGGGGTGGGCTAAGATACTCAAAAGGATAATACTGCGGGCGCCACGTGATTTTCTTAATCACCGCCTCCAATCTACTTATAACTAAAATCACGAAAAGATAAGAAAGTGAGGTACCTATAATAGCGGGACTAAAAGAAACACAGGCAGATAAGTTGAACTTACCCAATATATTCATTAACAATGTGAACCAGCACAAGGTTCTTACATAAGGGAAAATAATACATGTACAATATAACGCAAAAATACGCAAAATATTACTTATCAAAACCAAGTAGCTAGAAAACACAATCAATGAAGTAGGAACTAATATGAGCTGTGAAGCAGTGAACAAAATAAGATAAGTCGACGCAATGCCGTGACCCAAGTCTGCGTGCAGGGGTCAAACCCGTAAATTAGACAAGACGCGATGACGCAAGGACGCAAGGCGGTCGAAGCTTCGATGCACGCAGGCGCTCCCGTACACCCGTACCAAAAACTATAATCAAAACGCAACCCAAGCACGGCGATTACGACGTTACAAAATTAATAATAATTAATAGCTAAATAAGGAATGAATAAATTATTCTTACTGAGTGATAATGAAAGAGGTACAAAATATAATTATGTATAATACTCAAAATGACTAAGTTAGATGCGAAGGTACAAAACAAAATAAGAAATGGGAAAATGGAAAGTTTTATGTCACGAAACGCCGCGACGGGCTACACTGGACAGCGGAGCTCTTAGCTCCCGCGACACGGAACCAATTAGCAGGAACAGTAAGGACTGGTCTAACCTTAGATTTTATATAATCCTGGAATCACTGTCGTCCAGGCCCTGGCGGTAAATTCTAGCGTGGGCACGGAGGGCCGCTACGGCTTTATGCCACGTACTTCTGGCTGTAAGAAACGCACCAGGAGCGGGGGTGGTCGGAGAGTATTCCCCCGGATAAAACCCTAAAAATATATAAAGAGAAGACGCCAAATAGTACCAAGAAAGACAGGGAAAGCTATAGAAATGAATAAAACTAGAGGATGGCTCACCTTTGAGAGGGTTTTCGAAACCTCGGGAACGGACACGTGCACGAAAATCCAGAAGAATCCGAGGAATCGTCTAAACACAAACGGCATACACAACGTAGAACCCAATATAGACGATTCCTAACGCTGATGATCGAATAAATCCCACAAATTGAAGAACGCACAAAGGCACTAATGGAATATAAAAATTCCGTCGATCACCAACATGCACGTCAATGTCCGAAACTCGAAAGCGAACGGAACCCACCTGCGTGTGATGAGTTTAAAAGAAATCAGAGGCGTCATAGAAGGGGGGCGGCACATTAGAAGAGGGTACGACTCAAAGAATCCTAAATCAAAGCCAAACAGAATGGATACACTTAAACCATAAATCGATATAACCTATTCAGGTGGACGAAAATGAACCGAAGCCACAGAACCAGCAAGAAAAGCATATGAAGAAAAGACATAAACCCCCATATGCACGCTCATGAAGGAGAATTATCAACCGAAACCTGACAGATTAATACCCAGTGCCGCGGTCAGATGTCACCCACAGAAGGTAAATGCGGAAAATATAGTGGAACCTCCAATACAAAAGATGGGAACTAGCCATAATAAAGAGGTAGAAAAGCGGGACGGGCCCAAAGGTAAGTAAACAAACCTAATTGAATAGAGGTATTAAGCAAGAAAACCATTTTAGGTACATAAACGCGACAACAACCAAGTCAAAATATTGAATCTATATCGGAAATCGTGAATATAAGGACAATTAAACCAAACAGCTGCGAAATACAACTAAGGAAATAAAAGAAAAAAATGTTATAGTCATATCCAACGAGGTAAAAAACTTCCCCTTTCCTAGCCTGTCTAACTGGTCATCGATGCGCGGAAGAGGATATTTATCTTTTACTGTATGAGGGTTCAGCCCCCTGAAGTCTACGCACATTCGATATGCTCCGTTTTTTTCGCACCAGAAGAATAGGACTTGCATATTATGGAGAATTAGTTTCTCGAATAATCCCATTGTGCATTAAATCTTTGATTATTTCCCTTACTTCTCCCCGTTCGCTAACGGACAGACGATACGGGCGACGCGAGATATTTTTCCTCAAAGGAAAAACCAATTTTTAAAAATTTTAATTTATTCAGTAAATACAAAAGATGTTTTAAGTTTGGAATTCAGACTACAACTACTTCTAACATTTCATAAAACAAAGTTTCTCACACTAAATTGTCTACTACGCACAAAGATAACAATAAGCAGAATTATAGCGTGGGTTCCGCCGCTTCAGCACTTGTTCACGTGCTGACGCTTGGCCTTGGAGACTTCTAACACCTCCCCCCTTAGACTTGAACATATAGTGGAACGGATGTTCAAATCACAATTTCTTCTGTTTTTCTATCTTCATTTTCTTGAATTTTCTTTCTTTTTGCGGAAATGTTTCTGTAAATATATGAAATCGCAATAATTGTCAGGAACATGTAAATTAGTAATGTCCAAACACTTATTTTATTAAAATGAACCGGTTTATCCGAAAGATTTTCTAAATTTTTATTTTGTTCTTGAAGATTTTCCTGCAGGTTTTTCAAATCACTTAAATTGATATCGTCTAAATTTATGGGGTTTGTGTTCACTTCGAAGTCTATAAGTTTTTTGTCACTAATAATTAATTTTGGAAGTTCAATAAATTTAAACACTTGTTTCACATTTTGGAAAGTTTTCAATTTTAAACCGTCTATTTGTACTTCGCATCCTGTGTTCAATTCCATTACGTAAGTACCTTGTAATGGTACATTTTCTTCGGTTCCTTGACATTTTTGGATAGCTACATTTTCAGTAGGTATTACGATTATCCATTTGTTATCTTCTAGTTTTTGAAACTTAGTCTTCTTAATTTCGATTGGTACAAGTCGGCATTCGGTGAGGTTCTTTGAGTATTTTAACATTTGAATTTCGCAGGGCGTGGACTGATGGATTTTGTTCTTTCCTTCGTTACATATGTATTGACCAGGGCTAATTTCTTTGCATTTTTCGTCGAAAAGTATATAGTCATGTTCATTTAGGATAAGATAATTATTTTGGGGTACAATGACTTTGAATAAGTGATTCGTTGGGACAGGAATCGGGTATAAGTGGTAATATTTGTAAATTTCGTTTTCAACTATTGGAATCTCTATAATGAAAATGACCTGATTCTGTTTACTATAACTTTTGATATTTATTATTTTTTCAAAAAGTAAGATGTTATTTATCTTTGGTTCGAAGGGTAATTTACCGTCGGTTACTTGAGTGTCAATGTTTGATATTTCGTGTAATAGATCAAAAGGATCTACAATAGCGTTATGAAATGTGTTCAGTTTCGAGAAAGAAATGGCAATTTCGATTTTTTCAAGTACGTCATAAATCATTTGATATGCAATTTGAATTTCGGATAAAAATAATTGAACTATAAAGTGGTCGTAAATTTCTGTAGTTTTTAGCGTCGAGTTTTTGATTGTTTCCTCGGCTTCTCTAATTCTTGAAACTAAAATTACCTGATTGTGTTCTAAAGACTTTGTTGAATTTTGGAATGTATCAATGGATTTTTGTAGCAACGTAATTTGTTTACTAATGATGGTTTTGATTTTTTGCTGGTTGGTTGACAAGTTTTCTATAGCCCGGTCATATTTTTCTGCGTCTTCATTATCCAAATTACCTGTTATAATTTTTATGATTGATCCTAGTCCATTAATAATGCCACGTTTATTTCTCGTAATATTAAAATTTGGAATAATTTGCCTGATCTGTGATATTATTCTATTTTCTAACGTACTTACCAACTTGTAGGAATTGTAATATTCTTGTTGTTGTTGAGTGGAATTTTCTAAAGCAGATTTAAGTTTGCTAAATTGCGAATGAAATAATTTAAATTCCTTTATAACATTGGACAAATCAAAAATTTGTACAAATGACCAATAATTGATCATATTTTGAGCTAATCCTAAATGTAAAGGTAGGAGGCCTGGATTTTCGTTCATATTATGGAATTGAGGTGGGTTACCGTTCACAATTGTCAGGATTGAGGATCTGTAACAAGAGAACTAGGTTTTAGTTCTTTCAGGTGTAAAACTAAATATTTGCCTTTTGAATTTCGTACTTTTACCTTATTATTTTCTAAAAATTCTGTTATTATATAAGGCCCTGTAAATTTATTTTCCTTTTTGTTTCTTCTGTCTGTTTTCCTATAAACATTTTGATTTACTTCGAATTGGGAAGGTTCTGGTCCTAATTTATTTCTATTTTCTAATACTTTTTCCTTTTTTGACTCTAAATGTTGGTTAACATTTTTGTACAGACTATCTAATTTTTGTTTGTGGTTAAAAACATAGTCGTTATAAAAATTTTCTTTTATTAGATCAGAAGGATCTCTACTATTTGTATGTCCTAAAGTTAATTCGATCGGTGTAAATTTTGTAGCAGAGTGAATTGAATTGTTATACGCTATTATGGCGTATTTCATAAGAATTTGAACATTTTGATTGCCGTGTACTCCTCTTAAGATTCTTAAATGTTCGATTAATGTAGAGCGAAAGCGTTCGATTAGTCCGTTTGATTCGTGGTGATTTGTTGTCGTAAAGTGGACGTTAATTTTATGTAATTTTAATAATTCTTGTACTGTTTCGTTTTTAAATTCGGTACCCTGATCAGCGACTATTCTCATAGGTACACCGTAAAATGAGAAATATAATGTTAAAGCGTCGCAAATTTCTATGCCATTTTTACCAGTTACTGGAATTGCTTGTCCTAATTTTGTGAATGCGTCGATAACGGTTAGAAAATTTTGATTATCGAAAGTAAATATATCAATGTGTAAAAGTTCGAAAGGTTTTCCTACAGTTTCTGTTAAAACAAGAGGTACATATCGTCACCCTAATACGCAAACCTCGTAACTCCAATTTTGGTCGAAAATGAGCTTTTAATACCATCTGGTGAAGAAAAATCGTACCTTCATGTACACCAAATGTCAAAAATGCCGGTAAATTAGTAATTTAAATAAAAGAAAATTTGAAAACCTCGTAACTCCGACCCCCTTAAAATGTAAAGAGAAAACCTCGTAACTCCCCATATCGTTGTGTAGTAACAGTAGAAACGTGTATGGAGTTGTGTTTCTTGTGATTCTGTTGCTAAAATAAATAAGGTAGGTTATTAAATATGTTCACCTTAAAATTAGTAGAATTAATAACTTAAATGATCTATATAATAATTTTTGCAATTAGCTAGATGATAATATCATTTTCGAAATATTATTTCGAAAATATTGGCATTTTAACAAGGCTAAAAAATCAATTTATTGCAGTTATCCTATCACTGAATTCCTAACGCTAAACCTGTAGGTACTCAAAAACATTATTTTTACTTAGTTCATGGTTGCAGAATGTCGCGTGCTAGAAAAATGTTGAAGCTGGCTTTGCAGCAAGACATTATCTTTGAAACCGACATTGCAAACGATACAATCCAAACTAGTGGGACTGAAAGTACTCTTCAGGCTTTGGACCAAATAAACACCCTCCCACCAATACTTAAGTCCCGCGAAAATAAAATTAATTCATCTGAAGAATATATTCCGGAAACCGACAATGAAAGTGATACAGAAGAAATCGATGGACTGCATAGTACTCTTCAGGGTTCGGACAAAATAAACACACTACTACCAGTACTCACACCAGGTGAAAATGAAGCTAATTCTTCAGAAGAATACATTCCGGAAACCGGCAATGAGAGTGACACTGAACAAATTGTTGAAATTCATAATACTCGTCAGACTTCCAACCAAACAAACATTCTGCCAGAAAATACTACATCTAATGAACCCAACACAAAACATAAACGGGTAAAAAGAAAACGTGGTGTGAAAGACAGCAACTGGTCAACAGAAGTAAATAAGAAGTTGCGGGAATTAGGTAAGGAATATGAAGGAAAAAAGGCAGAAAGAAATGGAAAGTGGAACTATCACGTCAAAAAAAACGAGAGACAAATGAAAACTAGATGTTCCTGCAAAATTTCCGAAAAGGAGACTATAATTCAGTGTTATGTTTTTACTGAAGAAGAACGAGTACAGATATTCAATAAATTTTGGAAATTAACGTGGCCAGAGAAAAAAGTTTATGTTAAGCATCTTGTAACAGCTAAAGATACTCAACGAGGGAGGGACAGGAAAGATGAAAATAAATCAAAGAGGACTGTCTCATTTATGTATCACTTAAGACGAAGGGGAGAATTGACAAGGGTTTGTAAAACTATGTTTTTACATACTTTGGGTATTGGAGAGTGGACTGTTCGCTCTTGGAAAAATGAATCTCGGGACATTACAAATTACGGTGAACATATAACTGGTGATATGGAAACGGAAGAAAGGCAAAGCAGGAAGAACGAACGTGAGAAAAAAGATAAATTAAAAGAGTTTTTCAAGGAACTGCCGAAAATGGAATCCCACTATTGCCGGTCGTCAACCACGAAGCTGTACTTAGAACACCGATATGATGGTCGTCTATTATATTTGGCTTTATTACAAATTTGACAATCATTGATGTAATTAGTTACATCGTTCTTTATACTCGGCCAATAATAATTTCTTTTAAGATGTTCTAGAGTTTCAGGAATGCCTCTATGATTTAGTTTTCCTTCGTGTTGGTACTTTATCATTAGTAAACGTTCTTCTTCTGTTTTGACAAAATTTACCAATTTTGTACATCTTATTAATTTCAGATTATGAAAATGTTTGATATAAATTTCGTTGAAAAGAGCGTACATTTTTTCTTCATGAAAATATAAGTGAAAAGTTTTATTTTCGCTGGTATAATCTCTAAGAAATTCTAAAATTAAATTTTTATTAAATTTAGGAATTTTTACCTTCAAGATTTTGAGTTTTCCTACATTTTCTGAGGTTACGTTTAATTTGTTATGAGGATTATTGGATATTAGAATCTGATTTGGTTTATTATTAATAATATCCTCTAAAATTTGTATTCCGTCGTTAAAGTTGTCGTTAGCGTCTATGCTGTGAACTGTGTCATCTGAGTCGTCAAATTTTTCGATTTCGGGTATAGGAGGTTTTAATTGAATGTTCTGGAGGATTTTAATTTTGGATTTTGGAGATTTGTTTATGTTACTTGTTGAAGGTCCGGGATCTTGATCTAGGATTGGGGTTTCTGCTAAATTTGTTAAATAGTCTAAAATGTCTTTATTTATTTCACCTGGATTACCTAAAATACTTTCATTTTCTATGGCATTAATACAAACACGAGAAAGTGCGTCAGCGTTTGTATTTTGACTACCCTTTTTGTATACAATTTCGTAATTGTATTCTTGCAATTTAAGTCTCCACCTGATTAACTTTGAATTTGGTTCCTTAATATTGAACAGCCAAACTAAAGGTCGATGATCTGTGTAAATTTTGAATTTCTCGCCGAATAAATACGGTCTGAAATGTTTACAGGCCCAAACGATGCCTAATAATTTTTTTTCGATAGTGGAGTAATTAATTTCGTGATCGTTAAGGGTGCGAGATGCGTATGCTATCGGTTTATCGTTTGGAACGTCTCCTTGTGAAAGTACAGCTCCCAGTGCGTAATTACTTGCGTCGGTCGTGAGTATAAATGGTTTTTGAAAGTCTGGATATTGGAGGATTGGGGCATTTGTTAAAAGGGCTTTACATGTTTCGAAGCAGTTGACAAACTCGGGAGAATGAACTACTTTGCTATTTTTCTTCAAGCAAGCTGTCATGGGTTTAGTAATTTTTGAATAGTCTTTAATAAATTTTCGATAATATCCTAAAAGTCCTAAAAATGATCTTATCTCTTTTTGAGAATTTGGAAGAGGAAGTTTTTGTATTGATATTATTTTTTCTGGATTTGGTTTTACGCCAGACGGTGTGATTACGTGTCCCAAATAGGCGACTTCTTTTCTAAGAAATTCGTATTTATCCAACTGAATTTTAAAATTTGCTTCTCGAAGCCTTTGAAAAATTTGTTTTAATTTTAAAATGTGTTCCTCTAAAGATGCGCTGAAAACAATAATGTCGTCCAAATATACGGAACAAATCTCGTTGTGATATCCTCGTAAAATACTATCCATCACACGTTGAAACGTGGAAGGAGCATTTTTTAAACCAAATGGCATTCTTTTAAATTCGAAATGTCCTTCCTCTGTAGTAAAAGCTGTTTTCTGAATGTCGCTCGGGTCCATCTCTACTTGATGAAAACCACTAGCCAAGTCTAGAGTACTAAAATACTGACTTCTGCCAAGTTTGTCTAGGATTTCGGTGATGTTAGGAAGGGGGTACTTGTCGTCTACTGTTTTTTCGTTAAGTTTCCTAAAATCGATTACTACACGCCATTTTTGTTTACCGGAACTATCTAATTTTTTGGGGACTATCCAAATAGGGGATGACCATGGGGAATAGGAAGGTTGGATGATGCCTTGTTGGAGCATTTTCTGAATTTGGGATTTTACTTCAGTTTTGTGGACATGTGGATAACGATAGGACTTCGTAAATATAGGTTTTTCGTCAGTCAGGTTTATTTTATGTTGTATTCTGTTGGTAAAAGTTAGAGGTATGTCCTCGCAATAAAATATATCACGATAGTTACAACATAATTTGCGGATAGCTTCTTTCTCTTCCCTATTACAATGATTTAAACGTAAATTTTTCATGTTTGATTTTAAGAGGTTGTCTTGTTCGACAGAAATTTTTTTGTTCGCTTCTGAGTCGCTCATAAAATTTATTTGGTTATCACTAAATGGTTCTACTTCAAAAGGTTTGTCCAAAATAAAATTAGTAGAGTCTTCGTTAGAATTTGTTATTGAAGTAATAGCCATAAAATTTTTTATATTAACTACACAATTTGGAATTTCGATACCCTTTTTAATATTTTGGTAATTTAGTATACCTAGTCCGTCCTTTTGGTTAACTGGAATTTCTACAATTTGTTGTGATCTAGCCGAAATATTGTAATTGAATAATTTATTGGGGACTCTAGCATTTTCCATCGGTTTTTGCTGATAATGAATCGGTATCACAGTTTTTGGTGTACTGACTTTACAAGAATTTAAATTTATGTTCGCGTCGAGATGTTTCAATAAATCAGCACCTATTAGTCCATCAAATTTTTCGGAAAAATCAAACAGATAAAATTTGTGAAAACCTGGAGTTTGAAAAACATTGAATATTGGAATGTGAGCTACTCTGTCATGAAAAGTTGTTCCATGAGCGGTTTGAATATTGAAAATTTCGTGTTGAATGTACTGGTTATACATTCTTTCTGCTAAATTAGGTTTTATTAAACTTTTGGAACTACCTGTATCTATTAGGAAATTTGCATTTAATTCGGGAATGTGGATGTAAGGAAGGTCTGGGTTGAAACTGTTAATAAATACTACGTCTCGTCCGTGGGGATCGAAGCTTGGGTAAAATTTTCAGTTTGTGGTTCCTCAGAGTTTTCTGGTTGTTCGTAGTAATTTTCTTCCGGATTTTCGTCGTGTATAGGGTTAACGTTTGTTATGTCGTCTTGCTGTAGGTATTGTAGGTAGTTTGAGTAATCTTGATCTGAGTATTGATCTAGAGTTTCTTGCACAGAATTTATTTCTTGATTGTACAGTTCTTGAGAAATAAATTTGGGTTTATTTTGCATGTGGGTATTGCCAGATGATGTGTCCATCGGCTGTGGATACTAGGGCTGTGCCTACCCGAAATTTTTGGAACCGGGTACCCGGTTCTATAAAATCCGGGTACCCGGATCCCCCGGGTAGCGGGTATTAAATCGGGTACCCGGGTACCCGGGTACCCGATATCCGGGTACCTGCTCGGGAACCCGAAACCGTGAATTCCCGGATCCAGGTACCCGAATTCGCAATAACTCTGACACGGGTACCCGAATCTCCGGGTAACCGAAATTCCGAGTACCCAGCTCCCCCGGGTAGCGGGAACACAAAATAACGAATACCTGATTGCGAATACACGATTTAACGGGTATATGTATTTACCAAGTACTTATACCCGATTATAAGTAAGAAAATTTTACTATACAAAGCGAATTCTACACCTAGGTAGTTTTCATAATCCGTAAGTTGGAAGTTATATCTAATTTAATAGCACAAATGAAATTACCCCTATTTTAGGATTTCAGCATGGTAGGTCTAAATGCTATGATTGGCGTCACCACGTGACCGAAAGTTTGGCCTTTAGGATTTTGCGCTTGTTTTAAATAATAAGCACTACATCTAAATAATATAAAAAACAATTATTTCGTAAATTAATAATTACAATGGAACAATCTTCCTCGCAATTTTCTTTACTAACGCATGGAATGCGAAAAGTTAAAACGCCTAAAAAATCGTCACTGAAAAACTGAAAAATTCTTTATTTTAATTTAATGTTATAGAGAAGTTTATTTACTTTTAACTTAACAACTGTATTTTGACAAGAACATTAGAAAAATAGGTATTAAATAAAATGTGTTACCTTTATACTAAAACTCACTAGACAGAATAAAACAATACAATAAAGGAACAAAATATAACATCTAAGAATTCTACATATTTTTGTATAAAAAGGTAAGTTTGCCAACATTCTCTGGGAGCAGGCAGTTTCTTTTTGCTGAAACTATGTTTCCTGTTACCGAAAATACTCTTTCAGATGGTGCTGATGTACCAGGAATGCACAAATATTTTCGAGCTAGTTTTTCAACTTCAGGAAACTTGTGTCTGTTGGCTTTCCACCAAATTCCCGGATCTAGCGAGCGATCAATTTCTAGTTCCTTATCGTAATTTTCTAGTTGTGAGGTATTTGTAGTACTTTGAATTAAATGGGGAAATAGTTCATTTATTGTATTAGATTTTTGCGTAGACTGCAAATGACAAATCCCAATTTCGGGATATTTTTTTATTAGGTACTCTTTTACCTCTCTACTTTTGTACTGTTCCCCTTCTAGCTGTTTGTATCTGGGATCTAAATAGGAACAAATATCGGACACGTCCGGGTTTGTATTTATTACTGACAGGGAAATGTTATCATCACGATCTTCAAATTTTTCTATTATCGCTTTTTTTACAGCTTCTTTAATTTCGATCATTTCTATAACATCATTGTCGTTTTCTGCCAGAAAATTCTTCTGTATTGACTTTAATAGCGCCCCAACGACGGACAATGACGGAAATTTCTCGGTACACATAAAATTCGTTGCTGTGTCGAAAGGCTTCAAGAACACCACAAGTTTTTCCAAAATGACCCAGTTTGCTTCTGAAATTTCTAGCTCAGATGCTCTGTTCCTAGGAACAACATCTCTATTGTTTAATACGCATGTCACAGCTTGTCTTTGCTCCAAAAGCCTGTCTAACATTTGAAAAGTAGAATTCCATCTAGTTTTTACATTCTGGGTCAAGTTGTGGTTTGGTAATTTCAGCTGCTCTTGGACCATTTTAAGAGCTTCCTTTGCAACGGTGGAATGATGAAAGAGGCTTACTATACTGGAACATGTTCTTATTATTTTATTAATGTTATCATTTGCCAATCCCCTATTTAAAGCTATTTGTAAGGTATGAGCAAAGCAGAACACTCCAAACCCTAATTCGTTACTGGTCTTAACAGCTTTTGTTATATTCGAAGCATTGTCATGAACAACAGCAACAACTCTGTTTTTTATTTGCCACTTGTTACATACTTCATGTAAAGTATCCTTTAAACATTCCGCGGTATGTCTTTGAGGTAAGGATGCTGTTTCTATGACGAAATTAATATTATCCCAGTTTTCGTCGATTCCGTGAACTGTAACTGTAATGTATGGCTCTGTTGTCCTTGACGTCCAACAATCTGTTGTTAATGAAACGAAACTTAATTTGTTTCTTAAAGTATCAAGTACATTTTGTTTTTGTTTTTCGTAAAGTAAATTAACTCTAGCCATAATTAATTTTCGACTAGGAATTGTATACTTCGGAAAAATTAGTTGCATAAATTTTCGAAACCCAGTCCCTTCAACAAACGATATTGGAAGCATATCACTGCATATCATTTCTGTGATTGCCTTATTAATTAATTCCTTTTTCGACTCAGAAATGTTATTTGAAAAAAACATGTCACTAATGGACGACTGTTTGCGTCTTTTACATTGCTTTTCCTTTTCTACTTCTTCGCTAATATTGCTGTTGTCTTCTGAAACGAAACTTATTGTTTCATTTTCGGTTTCTCCGGTGGCATTTGGCTCATCAGGTCTCGCATTTGACGTTGATGGTTGTTGAGCAGCATTGTCTTTGGGCAACCGCGTGTCTCCCTCAGCATTTTGCAGTCTAAAAAACACAAGTACCAACTACCAAGTACCCAAAGTAGGCCAAGGAACAGGAACATACTACAATATAAGGGTGCGCCACCTAAGCGTATTTTTTCTGTTGCATATTTATTATAACAGAGAAAAATGACACATAAGAGATCCACCCTGATTTTTGTTTCTCTATTAAACCGGGTGTCCCATCAGACGTGGGCTAACATGGCTATCTTTCTTAGTAGTCGAGATAGATAGTCGATTAAATAGGCAAATAAGTGCTAACTTTAGTTTTTCTTATGGACGCCATATTGAATTTTCGATTTTGAAATCAGCAGTTTTTCTGATTAAATTGATGTATCATATGCCATACTGGAAATTAATCACACCAACTTCCAAACATTTTTCTAAGCACACTACGAAAACAGAAACGCGCTGAGGCGTCATAAATAAGTATTGATGAATTAAAATAGATTATACTATTAAAAATATCAATAAAGAAATAAGGAAGCAAGAGGAAAATTTCGAAATTACGATTTTCCGTCTTTTTTATAACATCAGAACAGACGAAATTGGTTCGATTGCAAAACGCCAGATTGATAGGCACATAAAACTACACTTCTTTGCCTATATAACCGACTTTCTAGTTTCTATCTCGACTAATAACAAAGATAGCCATGTTAACCCACGTCCGATGGGACACTCGGTATAAATTTATTTTCACTTCTAATAGAGACTGACCCATTTCTGCTGCGCAGGAACTACCACTGCTTCTTTAAATGGAATATCCTCTATTTGCATTTTCGGATTCCTTAACTGATTTTACTGTGTATGTTTTGCCTAAATTGAATATTTTTGACTTTACCAAAATTTTGAAAATTAAATATCTTTAGAGTTTAGAAAATTGGTAGAAGCGTACGAAGAAATAGGACTGAAAATTAATATAGACAAGACCAAATATCTGACAGTGGATGAAAAGGGAGCTGATTTGCTGGTGGGAAACCGAATAGTTATAGAAGCTGTTGAAAAGATATAAGTCGTAGAACCTCGCGCAGAATTTATTAAAAGTGAAATACCGAATTTCAAATAAAACCACCCCCAAATATCTAACCATTCATAAGGAAAATGTTTGCAGTTGACATAGTGTGCCATGGCCTTTTCTGATATAAAATTGAAATGACTATTCCAAATTTAAAAATGTATTCTTATTGCCGCTATATTATTATTATTACGTTACTCAGTTTTCAAAAATAAAAAAAAATCGCGTGTAATCAATAAATTGTAATCATTTCACAATTTTAATATTTACTTAAGCCCTGGTTTTTAATAACTTTCCGTCGACGGAATTCCGTTTGCCGTATTTTAAGTCTGTCGCTGTTTGAATGGCAGAAAATTTTCAGTTTTTTACTGGTGTAACTTAGCATCAAACATATAATTCAGTAAAATTGTGACAGCGCAGTGCGTCGACGGATTCCGTCGGAGTCTTAAAAACGAGGGCTTTACGTTAATTCAATAAAGTGTACGCAAATATGCATAGTAAAACTTACAAATATAAATCACAGAAATGCCAAGGCTCGCATAATGTCTGTAAAAATGAAACTTAAAACCTCCCTTCAAAGTTACAAGTTAAGTTTGATTTTCATTACATTTCATGAACTTAATAATTTTAATAGGTATGGGTTTAAAGTTCAAAGAATCTTTTTTTGGCAAAATTAGAAAAAATATCGGTAACACGTTATAATTGGAATTTAGTGTAACTTGCAGGGTTGATATTGATACTCGAACTATTTAAAGTTGCATTAAATCATTCAGACACATTTTCTTTACTTAGTACTTACTTACCTTAGGTGCTTATTTTGCAGGTGCTTCCATAGGGACCCTGTGGAACCACCATAGTATTTTAAATTAGTCTTGCAAATATTGCAAGTGGCAATTCCTTTTGATTTTCTTTTTTCAAAATGTGTCCACACAGAACTCATTTTATTTATTTTATTAGAGTACACCGAACAGCCGGGGAACTAGGGATATACTGTTAAAGTGCATTATACAAACACTTCTTAGGGTTAGTACACCAAATAAAAACAATAATTTATTGCTTCTATTCTTTAGTTTGCTCATAGCACGCCGAAAGAAAACCACAGACATATTAACATGTTAGTGTCGCCGCTAACCGTCGGCACCCTTTGAGATTTTATTTAGTGAATGCCGCAGATAAACAGAACGCAAAACCGGGTGCCCAGATAGTCGATTACGATTTGCATTCGGATCTGGGCATTCCTCCTCCGGGTACTAGAACCGGCTATGTCGGAACCGGGTACCCGAACGAGACCGGGTACCCGGGTAGTCCTTTTACGGGTATTAGAACCGGGTAGGGACCGATTTTGGAAACGGGTACCCGTCGATGTCAGAACCGGGTACCCGGGTACCCGGTTCTTAAGCACAGCCCTAGTGGATACTGTCTACTATTTTTGGTCATAGTGCTTTGGTTTGGATTAGGATTTGGGTTAAATTTGTTAAAATTCTGTCCTACGTAATTGGGGAATGGTTTTATGAAATTTTGAGGAGGTTTAAAATTTTGGAAATTTGGGAAAGGTCTGGGGAAATTTTGTGAAGCTTGTACATTTCGATTTTGGAATGGGTTTTGGGAATTTTGGAAGAAATTCGGTCTTGGTAAATAATTTTGTCCAAATTGGGGACGATAAGGATTGGGGTTGAATAGTGGTCTATTAAATAAAGGTTGTCGTGGAATTTGTGGGTTAAAATTTGGTTTAGGAGTGTTGTTAAAATTAAAAACAGGTTTTTGATTATTGAAAGACGGCTGATGTCAATTATGACTGAACTGTCGGAAATTTTCTTCTTCTGTCACAAATGACATATCTTGTTCTAACGAGTCAGGATCTTTCAACCTAACAACCAACTGTAAATTATACGGAAGACCGTTTATAAAAGTCTTCAGAGCAAAATCATCGTAATGATTTATTTTTATCAATTTTTCTTGGGGGTTCTGTATTGTTGAATTTAATTTAGAAAATAACAAACTGCGTGTATCCTGAATTCGGATACCGAACTGCAAAGGTGGTTCATTTCTGATTGGTTTTAAATTGATTAATTCCTGAATTAAACAATCGATTCCTCTTTGATCGCAAAACGTCAAAATTAAAGTACTTTTTATGTCTTTCCAGTTTGATAACTCGGTTCTTGAACAAATTAAATCGGCGGCTCTGCCAGTTAGTTTATTTAAAATCGTATCTATTAAACACACATTAATTGGATCTAAAATATTTGCTGTATTCTGAAAATTTGTTAACAAATGTTCACAAGCAGAAATGAAGCGATTTAACTGTTTTGTGTTACCATCAAATGACGGTATATTATCCGCTTGGTATCTTAATAAAGCAATGTTACTTCTATTACTTGAAGCGTCTGTTGCCATGTCTAATTCTTCAACTAAATTTTCTAAACTTAAATTATTATCTAATTCTAAATCTATCTTTGAATTTATTACTTCTGAATCTTCTTTAAAACTTAAATTAATTATCTTTTCTGTTAACTCGTCAATAGAACTTTGCATCAAAAAAATAAAAACACACTTACAAAAAAAATATAAACGAAATTCACAAATAAATGAAAATTAAGGAAATGTAAAGCAGGTAAATTAGTAATGAACAGACTTACATTAAAAATGCTGTGGATATTCTCATTTTCTTCTTCTTAGCCTAATTTTTGCCTATAGGTTTGAGCGATTTTTGTCTCTTCCCCAGGACTTGTTTTCGGGATCCAATAAGTTCTGGCGATGTTTGTCCTTCCCTCTGGATGTGTCGAAAAGTGAGTTGTAGCTGTACCGACAATGGTCACGAATTCCGGAACTCAACCGAACTTTTGCCGAAACCGAAAATTTTTGGAGTTTTCCCAATTAACGATTAAAATCGAACAACGTACGGCGATGTGTGTCCTCGGTCGTTTGGGAAAATCCTACCGACTGCGCCAGATATTTTTCCTCAAAGGAAAAACCGATTTTTAAAAATTTTAATTTATTCAGTAAATACAAAAGATGTTTTAAGTTTGGAATTCAGACTACAACTACTTCTAACATTTCATAAAACAAAGTTTCTCACACTAAATTGTCTACTAAGCACAAAGATAACAATAAGCAGAATTATAGCGTGGGTTCCGCCGCTTCAGCACTTGTTCACGTGCTGACACTTGGCCTTGGAGACTTCTAACACGCGTCACTATGTAATTATCTACCAAATGAATTTCCATAGACGCATTGTTTACGCAAGAAACAGCCGTGCCTGTGGTAATAATATCTGAGTATTTGTGAAGCAACGTACTGATTCCTGAACAATAAATTGTGGGTACGTTAACCCATTAATTCCCAATGTTGCGTTTTCGCAATGAGTATAAAATTATTTTTTCTTGTTTCTTTAGGATTTTTCTTATTGCGTCTTTTGGCTTTATATACTTCAAGAAAGGTTTGAACTTAATTTTGATAAATTTTAATAAGGTTCAAATACTACATTTCATTAAATTTTAAAACCACCCTTGAACCTTATTTTTACTTTCTTGCAACTCTTTTGTTAAAATTATATTTTTAAACTTTTTAGTCTTTACATATGGGTGTAATGCATGTATATATGTAAAGTAATACATATGTTCTTGGGTATGTACTTACATTCCAGAAAAAATGCGTGCTTACTTAGTTACATGCGTTAGAAATTTGACATTGCGTTAACGCAACATTGGGATAAAGTATATACCGGGTGGGGATTTAGTGTGTAATCGGTTCATATCTCTGGTACTGCTTAAGATATCAAAATGAAATTTTACACGTATGTGGGGAACGACATGGAGCATTTCGTAAAATTATTTATGCATATACAGGATGTTCACATTCTGAGTACCAGACCAAAGTTCTATTTCTTTAAATGGAAACCCCACAAGTATTTGCGTGATTTGGATTCCCCATAAAATTTCATGAAAATTGATATTCTACATGATGTGGTTTTGAGTTAAGGAATGTTAAGATATTGACATTTTTGTGTCATTATGATCCCAAATTTATGACGCTACTGACGTCTACTGACCAAAGCCACCTAATTATTTTTTATTGAAAGGGGTTTACACACTGCTGTATTTGTGAAATCTATAAATTCTTTCACCATAATACTTAGGATTATACAAGGTGGTTAAGTTATGCAAAAGTGAATTTTTCTCAAAAATTTCAAGTAGAATACCATGTATATTATTTGCACAACTGACAGTCAGTTAACTAAGCTTTTAATTGATGTAGGTATTACCAGGCCTACTACTGATAGTTTCGGCAGATATTAAGATTGAACATCAAAATTTTTGAATTTCATTATTAGTTTATACTCTTTTTGGCGAATTCCCCCTATTCTGTTGCTCAAAACTCACAATAATGTTTATATTTTGTATTTGCAAATTGGTATCAATATAAAGACAATAAATCTTATTGTAAAATTGTTTCTTGATGGTTATATTCTTAAATGTATAATGTCTTTTTAAAGTCAGGTATAATGTTCAAACAAGGAGTGCCATGGAAGAAAATATTATCTTTAAGAAGTAATCTTGCAATGGGATTTCTTGTGCTAATGTAAACTTCATTTGCTAAATATTTTATAGAAACAAAATGCAGACCTTTTTTGGAGTTTTGGGTGACAAAATAGGGTAAGATCGTCAAAAATAAAGTAAAATACTAACGAAACTGTACATTTTATAATTCAATTATACATTCTGTCGAAACTTTTACTGGTAGACTTGACAATATCCACATCAATAAAAAGCTTAATAAAAGGACCATCAATTGTACAAATAATATACATGGTGTTCCATTTGAAATTTTTGAGAAAAATTCTGTTTTGCATAAATTAACCACCCTGTATTATCTCAAGTATTATGATAAAATTATTTATAGATTTCAAAAATACAACAGTGTGTGAACCTATTTCAATAAAGAAATTTTAGGTGACTTTGGTTAGTATGCGTCAGTAGCGTCATAAATTTGGGTCTTTAATGGCACAAAAATGTCAATATGTCAAAATTCCTTAGTCAAAACCATATCATGTAGTATATCGATTTTCATGGAATTTTATGGGGAATCCATAATATGCAAGGACACGTAGGGTTTCCATTTAAAGAAATAGAACTTTGGTCTGGTACTTAGAATGTGAACAACTTGTATATACCTAAATAATTTTGGGAAATGCTCCATGTGGTTCCCCACATTCGTGCAAAATTTCATTTTGATATCTTAAATAGTTCCAGAGATATGAGCCGATTACACACTAAATCCCCACCCGGTATATAGAGATTTGAACACTGACAGGTAGAAACTTGCAAACTGTTGTAACTTTGCTATGAAAGTATTGGTCAGTGCCAGTCTTGTTTCAACCAGCTTGTGTGCGACTTATTAACAAGTTTTATTTTGTGTTTTAAAGTTAACCTACATATACAATCATGGTAAGAACAGAGATAATTTCACAGGTGAAATTTTATTGAAATTATTATGTACTTATCACAGTCTAAATACATTTACAAAAATGACCCTAAAAGACCGTTAACTCTACAAGAACTCGAAGAGATTATTGAAAATTGGGATAAGAGGACTAAATTGATGTTGCAATTATTCCACCAGATGCAGATAATTTGACAGATGAGGAAGACATCGACGATAACATAATAATTCAAGATGAAACAGGGTTATCAAAAGATTTACCTGGAACCTTCGAGATTACTGATTTAGGCAGTGAAGACCAAGATTTCAATGCAGAAGAAAATATCCCTGATAATTCAGAAACTCACCCAGTTATTGCCTCTGTCGCGAAGAAAAAAGTTGAAGACGTTACATGGTGCAAGACATCCGTGGATTACAACATAAATCCTATCTCAAATGAAGATTTGGATGTGATAAATATTTCCGAATTGTTACACGGAAGGTCTTCACTGGATTTTTTAAGCTTTTCTTCGATGATTCAGTATTAGAAGTATTGCAGAATATTCAAACAAATATGCTGCAGATTATAACCGACAAGACTGTCGACTTGATAAACAAGACTTGGAGAAATTCATTGGGATATTGGTACTTAGTGGTTATCATACTTTGCCACAATTAAAAATATATTGGAACTTAGATGAAGACAAGGGTGTTAAGTATACCAATAGTACTTATACCAAACATATTATACCTCCTAAACCCAATGTTGCGAAAACGCAGTCTTTTTTTTTCAAATTCAGCAACATTTATTTTAGTACTTTTGTTAAATTCATGATATTTAGTGGAAAATAAAGATATGCCGTAATTTTTTTGTTAATTGTTTAACTAGTTCTAGTGGTGGGACTTAATGGGTTAAGTTCCAATTTTGGCTCTTCGCTAACGCGTATGACTCCGGGTAATTGTTTTTTTAACTACACGCGTACCCTGATAGTCCGTTACTGCACATAATGTTACGTCTTTAAACAAATTGCAACCAACAATGACATCATAATCTAAATTAATAGTAGGGACAAACATGAATGTTAAACATGTGCGTTGCCCGGTTATTTCTACTTCTGCATCAAATTTATGTTTAGATATCATACAAGAGTTGTATCTGTGAAGTGCAGTGACAATAAAACTATAAAACGGGCGATTAGTAAAATTTGTCCGTTGCCTATTAATGACTTAGGGCATTAATCAAGAGTAAATTGTTTGTGGGTATGATTTCATAATATATCATCATTTTGTCGATATATCTCAAGCATGTTAATTTATTAAGCTTATTAAAAATTTTAATTTCAAGTATTATATTAAGTTGAAATATGTATTTCAAGGTCGGCGGTATGTTAGAATTTAAGAGACAATTTTGTTATTTGAAACGCGCGCTCTTCTGTTGATCCATCTGGCGGACAACCAAGTAGGGAGCGAGGGCAGCTGGAGTGGAGTGTGGAGCGGAAGTAGCTGTTGGGCAGCGACCGAGAGTAGTTTGTTTATTCTGTTTGTAAGGTTACACTTGTGTTGTATTTCGACCTGGAGAGAAATAAATTCACATTCTGTTCGAATCAGTTTTTAATAATACACAGTCCACTTAGAAGATGCACAAAGTATCGAGATTGGATAACGAAAAATCACATCGCCTATATGGTGAGCGGGGATGACGAAAACGTAGCTACGTCCGGCACAAACGATTCGCGTCGCAAACTGAAACACCACTTTTGCTGATAGTACATGACACATTTTCAATTTGCTACGAATTGTTGGCGAAAATATTTTTGAAATAATAGTTTTGTTCCTTAGACAATTTTGAGCAGTGTATTTACATTTACATGGATTTTCCTCTACAAAATGGGCTTAACAATTTTCTTTGACAGGTAGAATACGTACGAACAATGATTTACAAAAGGAAGTTGATTTGGCAGAAACAATATTTGAAGATTCGGTTAGCCAAGTATCAAGGTGTAGCTCCAATCACTAAAGTCACGCCGAAAACCACACGTTCTGTGGGGAAAGCCCGTTTCAGGTAAATATTTTCCTTTTGTGTAAGTACCTTAACGATTGCTGAAAAATACCAATTATCTGATAGGTATAGCGATAGCTGTGATGTCAGTGCTTCGCTTCCAGTTCCTTGTGAAGAGGTGGCGTTCGCGCAAACTAAAAATGGGCGTCTCCACATAAAAGTCCAGTCACGTTCAGGGGCGTGCTTGGCCGCCGTGACACCGTGAGAAATCCCGGTGGGCCGGAATGCTAAGTGGGCCGCGGGCCGCGGCTGCAGCACGCGGCGAATTAAAAACTTTTTTCAGTTGAGTTATGTATAAAGATTATAATTATTTTACATATATTATACATGCCAGCTTTGTTTCTTTATTCGAGATTGTATATTTTTATTATTCTGCAAATCGCCAAATCCTGAAATACGAAACAATTTTATTGTCTAAAATATTTTTAAGAATTTTTAATATCTCTGAGCCTGTTTCTAACGAGTGGTCTTCCAAAACGTTATCAGTTAGTATCTTCCGCCCATGCACAATTAAAATCTATACACGTGCATGCAAGTGGGCTTCAAATCAATTTGAAAAAGAAGGTGTTGATGAGGTCATTTGAAAACAGTCTGCCTGACAGAAGAATAAGGCGTGTGAAAAAGATGCCAGGAGAAAATTTATCTGACGATCCAATTAAAGATGCATATACCAAATTTACCGTAGACGTACACCAGCGTGGTCAATAGTATAAACGAGCGCCTTGAAAATAATAAAGAACTATATTTAGTATTTTCTTTTCTTTCATCAGATAATTTTGGCAGTGTTATGTCTGGAAATATTCCCGAGTCTGGAATTTATAAGCAACAAAATTTCTGCATTTGATACAAATTCAATGGATACAAAAGATAACTTAAAACATGAATTATGATACACTTCGCAAATGCATTGGACAAAATGAAAAACTCGGTTGATTATGAATATTCGGTGCTCGTTTTTGATAATGAAGATGAGGAAGAAGAGTTCGGCGGGGACATTAAAGAAGAAGATCCATGAACTTCCAATACCACATGTAAAAATTGTATAGTCTGTTGTTACAAATTTCTTGTACAGTATAATTTGTATATTGAAGCATACAGAAAAATTGTCTTGGTATACAAGTACTTGCTGACACTTCCGACAACTCAAGTTGCTTGTGAACGAACATTTTCAACTTTAACATTTGTAAAAAATTGTCAAGTTCCCTAAGCGGTGATAATTTGGCGCCTTTTCTTCTAACGAGCGTGAAAAAGATGCAAAACTCGTTGGATAATGACTTTATTATAGACCGGATAAGTGAGCACAGCAGTACAATGCACAGAGAGCATTAGAATTGTTGAAGTAAGATATTAGTTTTCATTTTTAGTGCAATGATATTTGTTTTAGTATTGTGTAAAATATTGTCTGGTGTGTTGTTTGTTTTTTTTGAGAATTTAAATTACACATTACGTTGCTTGTATTAATAAAAGTTTGAAATTTTTCAGCTTGGTTTTGTACACCCCCCCCCTTATTTTTCGTCTGTATTGGGCCGATGGTTCTGTATTTTCCGGGCCGGTCTAATATAGCCAGCACGCCCCTGGTCACGTAAGTAATTCTCATTGTAATACATATATTCTTTGGGGGTTGTATAAGTCAATATAGGTATTGCATTGCCCGTTAAGGGTGAGGAATTTGAGCACTAAAATCGGGATATGCAGATACATTTTTATTCCTACACCATTCTGAAATTAACGTAGATAGGGCGTTAAATAAAAAAAGATTTATCAATAAAGGATCAACTTAGAGACTCGCACTATTGTCCAAGAGCCAAGCAACGCTTTCGTTACGTTATTTTTAATCAGCCTAGAACTTCAATTACGAATCCCTTGCAAGGTAGTAACCAGGGAATCAGAAGTCTGGCAACCGCCCGAGGATGGCTTTCGGGCCTCTAGCATTTTTAAGGGTGAGAAAAAAATTAAAATTACACTATTATAATCATTATGGCACTTCGCAATATTAAAGTTAATACTAAATTAAATCAATAAAAAAATGCCAGACGAGTGGGTGGGTGGAAAGTGGGCGCCAAAGGGGGTTAAAGGGGCGAATCAAATTGCACCCAAACACATCTGTGCATCTCCAAAATCGCAAACAAACTGTCATCACATAATATAACGTTTCCATGGTGACCCATGACCAGGGAGAGTGATAATGTGTGGTCGACTAGATTCCGTGCGCTGGGCCCTTGCATAGTGCAATTTGATGAGCCCCTTTAACCCGCTCTGGCGCCCACTTTCCACCCACCCGCTCGTCTGGCATTTTTCTTTATTGATTTCAAATAGTATTACCTTTAATATTGCAAAGTGCCATAATTATTAAAATAGTGTAATTTTAATTTTTTTTCTCACCCTTAAAAATGCTTAAAAATGTGACAAAAATTTTTGTCACATTTTTTATACGTTTTTTCAATAAATATTGACAAAGTTCCCAACCGGGAACGAAACGTTGACATTTTATACAAATTGTTTTACAATGCCATCAATTTCACAAATTATTAAAATATTATTTAAAAAAATGGCACAAATAATTATATAAACTTAGTATTTTGCAATGCAAGTTGATATGTTGCAAAGCAAATTGATATCTCGCAATGCAAGTTAATAACTTGCAATGCAAGCTATTATCTTAAAATACAAGTTAATAAAGTGCAGTGCAAGTTACTAAATAGCAATGCATATTGGTACCCTACATTGCAAGTTATTATTTTGCATTACGAGTTGGTATGTCGTAGTGTAACATACGATTCTCAGATAATAATAATAATAATAATAAACCCACTTCATTCCCAAAATAATACATAACATGTAATTTAATTTAGTTATGGGTTACACAAACCCGAATGTGGCAAAAGTGGTTTTTGCTTCAGGTTGTTACACTCTGGAAATTTATGAAAGTTCTCAGACCTGACACACGCATTTTAAACAGACCCCATAGCTGTCCTCGCACCAGACACACATTTTTTGCAAAAAAGATAATGTAAAAACGTGAAAATAGAAACTAACTGATAGGGGAGCCGATCCCACCCGCTCGGAGAATACCAAACTACCAGTTCTATGCAATATCTACCGACGCTGCTGGTTGCATTTGCAACTAACGAGGTAGGTACTTGAACAGCTGATCCCATAGGTAGGTTAACACACATACTATGAGCTAATAAGAGCAATCTGCCAAATTTTGGACTTGCTCATTTGGCGTTATGTGTTGAGCAAAAGGTGGACAATTTTAACATAATTGTTTTAAGAAGTTGTTATTTTGTGATTGGCCATTAATATTGTTGTTTGTGTTCAATGTTATTTATGTTAGTATCTATTGTTATTACATTTAAGTTCGTTAATGGTGAATTTGACTACTTTCAAACATGCCAGTCTTAAGACTCGTTTTTACTTCCATGTTCCATATAAGGAAATGGAAGTATTGTATTACCGACAAAAATTCGTGTCCCAGTTTTGAAGTTAGTACAATTACTAACTTCAAAACTTCGAGAAAAAGTGTTTTTAGCTTCATGTCTGTGCATGCGTCTGTGTGCGTGTTCGGGTGTGTGTGGGTGTGTGTGTGTGTTGATGTGTCCGGATTTCTTTGGCGTTCGATAACTGCCGTAAAATCTAACCAATTTTAATGATTTTTTTTGAAAAATGCGTCTCGGCGAGTACTCCAGACCTATTGATTTTGATGATAATTAAGTTAGGCGTTCATATGTTATTAACATTTAAAATCTTCAAATAAATATTGCTGCTTAACTATTTGAAACATGAAAAAAAGTTTGGATAAAAAATGTTGCATATTTTAAGGCCAATAAATTTTGTTACTATCAATTTTGCCCTAACTCAATTATTTATCAAGTTATTAACGAGGTTATTAATCATTACAGTAAGTTATCCAACGAGCGAGTTTTAAAAACGTTGTCATAGAAACGTACAATATATATAAACGTTCTCTTGAATTTTTGGGGTAAGTAGAAATATGAATTTGACACTTCTGTCAGAGCAACCTTGATGCTTTGAAACAATAGATTGAATAACAGCGTATGTATTTTCGCTAGGTACATTGATTGTTGCAGAGCAATGGATTATTTGCAGTTTTCTTTTTGCTGAATTGCGTCGATTAGTTGTATAGCAAAAGTATAGCAGTTTTTTAAAGTGTTCTTTTGTTATATACAATGAACATGGAAGTCATGTATGGTTCTCCATACCGATTTTTCTTAAATAGATCAGAATATGGGCAAATTAGAAAAATTACAAACCCAACTCAATTTCTTTAAATGTTACCACAAGAAAACATATTTATGTCACAGTTGTGTTGTCTATGTCAGATTCACTTGCTACAGTTTCTCTGTTTGTCCCAAAAGTCGCATATCTCCTTTCTATAAGACAATATCAGAAAGAACAAAAATATGTCCTTTATTTTTTAAGATATAAGAATTCAAGGATACAATAAATGTACTGCAAATTGCAGGCCATGAATTTAGAGGTATCAGGATGTTACGTACACATTTTTTCTCCACCCTGCATCCTGTTTCTCCATTATTTCTCTACCTACCCTCAAACCCCCGTCTTTGTGGCGCCATGAACTTAAACATTCTGTGCATCGGGATGCATATTAACATCCTTTACAGACCTACAGCATAGGAGCATAAATTAAGAAAGCGAGTGCTTAAATAACAGCTAGTTAAGAAGGCTTGGCAACATGTTCATGGCTCAGTGGGAGATTCGTCGACAACGAAGGTGCGAGTCTGGGGGTTCTCATCTTGCTGCGGTGGGTTTGTTTTGTTCTAGTGATTCGGCTTTTTCTTATGAACAAAAATACGATCTCAGGTCCAAAAGGTCAGAAGGGTCATCACCATCAACGCCTGGACATTTTCACTTTTACTGTTGATAATAAGTCCCACTTATTTACAAGTCGCTCGCCCGTTGCTGTAGGTCTGTAAAGGATCTTATTATGCCATCGGGATTGTTGTTTTGAACGTGGTGTGAACAAGGAGCGTTTAAGTACATTAGTGTACATACATTCATAGTGATAATATTCAAAAAAATTCATTAGAGGTGTTTTCGGTGATAGATTCAGTGCAGTTCACAAATTAGTAAGTGGTGCTATATTAGCCGTTCAGTTTTTACTAAACTTATTGCATTAGAAAGTTCCACCCTGTATATAGATTATAGAAAAATTAGGAATATGCCTTTACGATGAATGTTGGAAGCCACGCTACTAGTACTCTGGGCGAAATTAGCATTTTTAATTTCTTCAGTTACTTACGTTACCTAACTATGTACTTGTTATTTATGAGGATCATTCCGATATAACCGGGAATTACTTCACTGCAGACAGATTACTTGCAATCCTGAAAATATATGCTCAGGTCTTCTTTCGTATCAATATACAAATAAATTATAATAAAATCCTCGCTTATTCGTATTGGTAAAAATTCCCTTGGTTTTCATTTCAGAGATTTTATGTTGTTATTATTGCAGGTGAAATTTAAATTATGTATTTTAATCTTGTTATATGTTCATTACTTTTGTAGGACAGGAAAATTGAAATAGCTTATTTCCCCCGAAATATTGGAAACTGTTTCCCGGTCATTGACATTAACTATTAAAACATAGCCTGTTTAAGTTAACCTCTCATTTAGATGAATGGCAACCCTGCATACTTAAGTAAATGCGTGACCTGTCTGACGGGGGTCGGAGGGGTGAGTTCTTGGCTATGTGTCTCAAAACTACGGAATAGGGCAGTCAACAGTTCTGTGGTGGTAGCGGCTGAAACGTGTACCTTTGTAGAGGGTGTTGGAATAAGCCAGTGAGTCAGAAGTGGATCGGTGTGGTCCGATATGTGTACTCTGTGAATGGGCAGCTAGTGTGTGCCGTATACGAGGGTGCTGAAACAAGTCGGTGGGTTACCAAGGACTTGTGTGGAAAGTTACCCGAACCAGGGCAGATTATGAGTGTTTGGTATGTAGAGTTTTACCCCAAAGTGGGCAGATCCAGAGTTTTACCCCAGAGGGGGCAGATCGGTAGTTTTACCACAAAAGGGGCAGATTGAGAGTTTTAAGAGATATAGAGTTTTACCCCGACGGGGGCAGATCCAGAGTTTTACCCCGACGGGGGCAGAGAGAGAGCTCAAGCTAGGTAAATGAGGTTCTTAAAAGGGAACAATGAATCCTATTCCCAAAGTTATCCTGTAAATAGAGTAGCTAGATGTAGAGTTATCCAGTAGCGTAGATGTAGAATCATCGCAATAGAGTAGATACAGATTTACATGTTCAGTTACTCATATGAGCTCGTTAAGAACAATGTAATAACCTTCCCATAGGGCTATAGGTAACGTCCCTTTTCTGCTGGCGTCGCATCTGGTAGACGCTTGGAGGAGGCTTCTTGTTAGGGGTGTTCCGGAGACGTACCCCAGCCCAGCAGCCGAGGGGGATGCTAGCGGGCGGAGGACCCGCCGTAAGTAAAGTAACCCTTTGCCACTTATTTGATCTAACAAGTATTATCTCTTTATTTCCATGTTGCTGTTTATTGTTGATGCTACCATGAGCCTGACAGATGCATGAAATATACCATTCTTCATATTTTCCATGTCGGAGATAGCAGAGTAATCGAATAATCACTTCAATATGTCATAATAATGTAACAATAAAGGGTGAGAAATGACATCTTGCTATTTCAATTATTAAAATAAGAACCGTGCTCACTACACTTTCAATAAAAAATTCACGAGTTATGTACCCAACTTCGTAGGACCCTTTGTATTTTTGTATAAACAACATATGTCATTTATCGATCCTAGACTAATCTATATAAGCAACCCCCGCTCTTGGAACCCAAACATTTGGATTATTTCATCGCTCTAGGCTATAACGCTTGCCGTTTGAATATTTAATTGTTCATTTATTTATATTATTTTTCCAAGCCGTAATTAATGTAATCAATTTATATTATTCTCAAAGTGTACAAGTTTTGTGTAAAAATACATTGTTTTTTAAAATTAATTGGACCGACCTGCGAACTTAATTGGCGACCGTGACAGGACGCAAAGCATCATTAGTACCAAAAGAAGCTCTGGTTGATTAACAATCGTTTCTACTAGTGGTGAGGATCATCCTACCTTTGCGTCCAACCCTTGGTTACTGGAACCACACGATCCATTGTTCTACACTTCGAACGGATCTTGGAAAAGGAGCATTTATACTACCTGAAGATGACAGTAAAGTCACTTATCCTGTAATTTTTGTATTCCTTTTTTGTTAAAACCATATTATTGCTTCTACTTTTGATTTATTCAGATTATTTAGGATTTAGCAAATAACTAGTGGTGACCGTTGTTGTGTGTACCCTAAACGGGCACAACACTGAAGTATTTGTTGGTGGAATAGTATCTGTTGGTGGAATAGGATTTGTTGGTGGAATAGTATTTTTTGGTGGAATAGTATTTTTTGGTGGAATCGTGACTTTTGGTAGAATGGTGAATACGGATTAGTATTTGTGTGATCTTTGGGTTTATAGACAACTTTATAGTCAACTTGCTTTAGCATTTTTTGATTTAGATAGTGTCCTGTAGTCATCTAGAGGACACAGAAGTTGTGGACGGGTGTGGCGTGTAGGTAATTTACAGCCGTTGCCAACTGATGTATTTTGACATGCCAAGTTGTAAAAATCGCAAAAATTATTTGAAAAATATCGTAAAATAAAATTTCTAAAAAGGGAAATTGAGAACGTCGCTGGATAGGTGTGGGTTAGTTGTCGAAATAATGCTATGAAAGTTTTGTTCTCTCTACCTAACGTTATTTGGAAAATTGGAATGTTTTAAAAATTTTTGTGTGCACCCTTCGGGCGCAACACAGGATCCAGGATTTATCGTTATAAGGGAATTATGTAAGTTTTATTAATTTTTAATTTGTTTACTGCATACTACTGTAAGTGTATTAAAAATAATAATAATTGGACAGACTTGTCATGAATATATTGTTGTTGGTTCTTTTTCATCTTCTCTATTAAATAGTAAGTAACAGTAGGTACAGTATTTTTAGCATATTTTCTTCAATAGGGCAATTGAAAATTAATTTGAGCTAATTTTGATTTCGACTTCGATAAACGGGTTTTTAAAAAACACTAAGTTTTATTTGAGCAAAATTTACAGGCTCGAAGTTGAGCGGTTGAAGTGAAAATTATTACTGAATATAATTCTAAAGCAAAAGATAAAATGTAGATACATAATATAATACGATTCAGCGTCTTCTTCGGTCCTTCTTGGAAGGCTGATAAGTTTCTGCCTAGTAGAGGCGAGTTGCGTACCATAACTCCTCCCTCCTTAAGATGTGAGTACCCTGGGGTACGAACTAGATGATAATTTCATCCCTCCGGGGTGATGAAGGTTCTAGCTCCAAGTTTTGTTGATGCGATGCCCGTGTTCTAAATCTTGCTATAACAAACTTATAAAACACATAAGACATCGTTGAAATTAAAATTATGTACAATATAATTGTCCAAATTTTTAAACTCGTGAAATTAATGTTCGAATTTGGAATTTCATTTATTTCTTTAAGTTGCATATCCAATGCGGTTTGAATTGTTTTGAAATCGTCTAACTGAATATTGTCCAGAACGATAAGTCTTCTAATTTCTTCGGGTTTTTCTGAATTTTGAATTTTGGTTTCAATCATGGGAAGTCGGACTTCTTTGTAGTTTACTTCTGAGTCTTCATAAATGTTCATAATTGAATTTCCTATTTCAATTTGGCAGTGTGAAACAAGTTGCAAAACGTAGCATCCTTTAAGAGGTATAATTTCGCGTTCATCCCCACATTTTTGAATTGCATTAATTTCGTTCGGCGTTATTACTAAAAGTTTCTTTTTTGAAAGTTTATGCTGTTTAAATTTAGTTATTACTACGGGCACTATGTCACAATTAGTCGAATTTCGTTTATAGTTTAGAAGTTGCACTTCACATGGTGAATTTAAGTCAATTTTGTTGTTACTGAGGTCGTTGCACAAAAATAGAGTTTCCGAAATTGTCTTACAAGGTTCATTAACAGACACGTAGTTGTGCTCATTGAGGATTAGGTATTTGGAATAATTGATTCATAGGAATTTCCTCTTTTTACTGGTATTGGAAAGAGCTGGTAATAATTATAGTTTTCTTTTTCTATAATAGGAATTTCGATGATAAAGACCAAAACGTTTAATTTGGAATAACTTTTGATAGTTATTATCTTTTCATACGATAAAATATCTTCTAACTTAGGTTCAAAAGGGAACTTTTGACCATCATGTAAGTGTGTATTGATTGATTTTAGTTCATTGAGTAAGTCCTTAGGATCTATGATTGAATTATGCAAAGTATTTAATTTTGAAAAGGTTATAGCAGTTTCTAAATTTTCTAGGATTTGAGTAATGACTTGATATTCTGTGCTTATTTGAGAAATTATTAGTTGAATAAATATTAAATTAATTTCGTCCGTATTTTGAATTTGAGTTTTATTAATGTGATTTTCAATTTGAATAATTCGGCTAGTTAACATTACTTGATTATGTGCTAAAGTAGAAATACTGTCATTAAATTTCTTTATAGAAGTTTCCAATATGCTGATTTGATTTTTGACAATGGATTTTATTTTATTTTGGTTATTTGCTAGATCGTTCAGGGCTTTATCATATTTTTCGGCGTCGCTTGCATCTAAATTTCCTGTGATTATTTTTACAATTGAACCTAATCCATTTATTAAACCACGTTTGAATCGTTTGTTCTGACTAGAATATAGCAAAGGGTTAAGTTGAGAAAGTTGAATTTTAATTTTGTCTTCTAAGTTGTCCATTAATTTATGAGAATTAGAAAATTCTAATTTAAAGCCTAAACCGTTTTTCTGATTTTCAAAAGTTCTCCTAAAATGTGCCGTTGTTTTGGAAAGTGCATTAAATTCCTTAATTAAATTTGAAAGGTCGAACATCTGAATGAATGACCATTGATCTACTTGATTTTGAGCAGTACCAATTTTGAATGAGAAGAGTCCAGGATTGTCCAAAATTTTGTAAAACACTGGATATTTGATTTGTGTGTCCGCTGTTACACAGCATCCGAATCTGTAACAGAAACAGGGATCCTTAGTTCCTTGGTGTGAATGATTTCGAATTTATTCTTTTTATTTTTTACCTTAACCTTATTGTTTTCTAAAATTTCAATAATTTCTAAAGGACCAATAAATTTATTTTCTTTCTTGTCTCGTTTACCGCTAATTTTGAATACTTTTTGGCCTAGGGTAAATTGATGTTGAGTTGGACCTTATGTATTATGTTTTTCTAATACTTTTTCTTTACCTGATGTAAGTTTTTCGGCCACATTTTCATAAGTTCGTTTTAATTTATTTCGATGGCTATTAGCATAGTCACTGAAAAATGTGTTGTCTATAAGATCTTGTGGATCTCGTGATGACGTGTGTCCTAAGGTAAGTTCGTAAGGGGTGAATTTTGTTGCAGTATGGATAGAACTATTATAGGCAATTACGGCATATTGCATTAAATTTGGATCTGGACCATGTTCAGTACGTAGAATGCGTAAATGTTCTAAAAGTGTCGAGTGAAATCTCTCAATGGGAGAATTTCCTTCGTGATGTTTAGGTGTGGTAAAATGTACATTGATTTTATGAATTTTGAGTAGTTCCTTAACGGGTTCATTTTTGAATTCGGTACCGCTGTCGAGAACTAATTTTTCAGGTAATCCGTAAAAGCTAAAGTATTTCACTAATGAATTACAAATATCTATTGCCGTTTTTCCTTTTATCGGTAGGGCTTGGCCTAATTTTGAAAATGTATCTATTATAGTTAAATAAAGTTCGTTATCGAATTTAAATACATCTGCATGTAAAATTTGAAAAGGTTTACTGGGTGTTTCTGTAAGGGCTAGTGGTGTATATGGTTTTCTTCTGGCGTATTTTGCTGTTTGACATATAACGCAACAATTTATATAATTTGTGACGTCTGTTTTCATCGTTGGCCAATAGTAATTTCTACGAAGATGTTCCATTGTTTCCGTAATTCCTCTATGGTTGCACTTACCTTCATGTTGAAATTTAATTAACATGACTTGTTCTTCTTTTTCTTTTACTGTATTAACCATTTTTGTGCATTTTATGAGTGTTAAACCTTTTACATAGAAGTACTTACGGTACACCTTGTTAAATGTTTTATATAGTTCGTTATCTCTAAAATATATGTGAAATTTTGTTCCAGGAGTTGTGTAATCTCTTAAAAATTGAAAAATGAGAATTTCGTTGGTTTTTGGAATTTTGATTAATTTATTATATTTACTGGATTTAACTTCTAATTTCATGTGTACATTTGGTGTTACAATGATTTGATGGTTTTTATTATTGATTATTTCGTCAATTATAGGAATTCCATCATTTACTATGTCATGGTTATTGTCAGAGTGAGGTGTGGATAGGGTTTCAGAAGTGTCGTCATTTATTAGTTCGTGATTATCGTCAGATGGAGGTGCGGATAAAGTTTCAGATGTGTCATCTTCGTTAATTCGGGAAATGCCTGGTTTAATCTGAATGTCTTGTAAAATTTTTATTTCAGGTTGTTTTGAAGTGGAAGGTTGGGGTTCTGAATAATCTGGGATAGGGTTTTCATCTATAAATGATCGTAAAAATTTATCCACATCAGTTCCAGGATTAGTAGGTTTTGGGAAAGCTGTGCTAGTAGAAGGTTGTGGTTCTAAATTTGGTAGAGGGGCTCCTATTGCTAAATTTCGTAAAAATTCGTCAATGTCTGCGTCAATGTCACCAGGTTGGTTTATAATACTTTCGTTCTCTATTGCATTAATTTTGATTCGAGATAGAGCATCGGCATTGGTGTTGTACTTGCCTTTCTTGTATTCGATTTCATAATCGTATTCTTCTAGGGGAAGGCGCCAGCGAACTAATTTGCTATTGGGTTCCTTAAGATTAAATAGCCAAATAAGTGGTCGATGATCAGTATAAATTTTGAATTTGTTATCAAGTAAATATGGGCGAAAATGTTTGCAGGCCCATACAATTGCAAGAAGTTCCTTTTCTATCGTTGAATACTTTATTTCCGTGTCATTAAGAGTTCGTGAAGCATATGCTACAGGTCTATCACGAGGTACCGTTCCTTGGGATAATACTGCACCTAATGCATAATTACTAGCGTCAAATAAATACTTCGCGAACTACCAATATATAACGTTTTATTTAAATATTTTACCGGTTTCAGGATTCACAAAGATCCCATCATCAGAAATGTACGAAAAATAGTAAACAAATTATTATGACAGTTGACAAGGAAACTAAAATTGACAAAACAATACAAAGAATAATGATATCCATGAAAAAAGATAACTAGATAACTGAATTTCAGTATTTACCTACGGGGTATAAGAAAAACACAAAGGAAAATCGAATACCTCGTAGCTTGAAGGGAAAAAACAATGAATTTAAAGAAAACCATATTGGAAAAAACAATAAATTCAATTGAAAAAACCTTCAAGTGAAATATCAGAACAGAAAAAACTAAATAAACAAAATATCCATGGAATCTTGACAACTGCCAACTGCTAATCTTGATGATGGGATCTTTGTGAATCCTGAAACCGGTAAAATATTTAAATAAAACGTTATATATTGGTAGTTCGCGAAGTATTTATTTGTTAAATCATGAACTTCTACCAAAAAGTAAAACAAGAAGATATTAACTACTAGCGTCAGTTGTAAGAATAAAAGGGCTATCGAAATCTGGGTATTGGAGAATTGGAGCATTGATCAAGAGATCTTTGCTTGTCTGGAATGATTGTAGAAATTCAGGAGAGTGGATAACTTTTGCATCCTTTTTTAAACAGGCAGTTAAAGGTTTGGTAATTTTTGAGAAATCTTTAATGAAACGACGATAATAACCTAAGAGTCCTAAGAAGCTTTTAATTTCTTTTTGAGTGGAAGGGATAGGATATTTTTTTATAACGTGAATTTTGTCAGGATTCGGTAATACACCATCTGGAGTAATTACATGTCCGAGATACTGAACTTCCTTTCGCAAGAATTCTGATTTGTCTATCTGAATTTTGAAATTAGAATCTCTAAGTCTGTCGAAAACTTTCCTTAACTGAATAATATGCTCTTGCAGGGAAACTGAATATATGACAATGTCGTCAAGGTAAACTAAACAAGTTTCATGTTGCAAACCGCGTAAAATGTTGTCCATTACACGTTGGAACGTTGATGGGGCGTTTTTTAAACCAAACGGCATACGTTTGAATTCGTAATGACCGTTGAGTGTAGAAAAGCCAGTTTTTGGAACATCCTGTGGATCTACTTCTATCTGGTGAAATCCAGAAGCGAGATCTAGGGTCGTAAAATAGTTTGATCTTCCCAACTTGTCAAGTATATCTATTATATTTGGAAGTGGGTATTTGTCGTCTATAGTCTGTTCGTTAAGTCGTCTATAATCAATAACAAGTCTCCATTTCTTCTTACCTGAAGCGTCCATCTTTTTTGGTACAACCCAAATGGGGCTAGACCAGGGAGATGTAGAAGGCTGGATAATACCTTGTTCAAGCATTTTATTTATTTGTGATTTGACTTCCTTATGATGACATGGTGGAAATCTGTAACTTTTTGTGTAAATCGGTGTTTCATTTTTCAAATTTATTTTATGAGTAATTTTGTTTGTGAAACTAAGAGGAATATCCTCAGAATAAAAAATGTCGCGATATTCAAAACATAATTTACGTATTGCTTCATTTTCTTCGCTATTACAGTGTTCTAGTCGTAAGTTTTTTAAATTAGATTTTAAAAGATCATCATGATACTTTTCGAAAGGTGGTTCGTCAACCTCCATTTTCTCTACAAAATTTACTTCCGCAATATTTAAATTTTCAATCTGTATAGGTTCTGGAAAGTCAAGCTTAACAGACTCTTCATTCGAATTAGTGATCACTGTCAAAGCAAAATTTTCATTTACATTTACAAGTGCTGAAGGCATTTCAGTTTTATTGCCAAAATCAGTATACTCTAGAATACCTATTCCATTTTTTATGTTAACTCGAATTTTAACAGAAGTTTGCGCTCTGGGTGGCACTACAATTGAATAATTCAAAGATGTTGAATTTTGATTAAACTGATTAAAATTTTGGGGTATTTCCGTTTTCTGTTCTTCGTATATAATTGGTAATCTAGCATTTGGAGTTGTTAAAGTTTTTGAATTAAAATCAATACTAGCATTCAGTTCTTTTAAAAGGTCAGCTCCTAATAAACCATCGTATTTGTTAGAAAAGTTAAAAAGATGAAACTTTACTATTTGATCTGAATTAAAATTATTGAAAATGGGAATTTCCATGACTTGATCATGACGGGTTATGTCATGAGCAGTTTGAATATAAAAATCTTCGTGAAAAATATGGTGTCCGAAATATTTATGAGCTAAATCAGGATTAATTAGTGATCTTGAACTTCCAGTATCGACGAGAAAACGAGCATTTAGATCAGGGATATATACATGTGGTAGATTAGATTTGAAAGAATTTAATTCAATTAGGTTTTGTCCGGTTGATTCGGGGTGTGGTGAAAATTTGTATCTTGAGTATAAGTACTGTCGTAATACTGTTCTTCTGGAACGTCATAATTATTTGTGTCATAATATGAAGTTGTATTTAAAAATTCTGGATCATATTCGGGTTCAGGGTAGTTTAGAGAATAATTTATCGGGTCGATATTTCCTGGTTCAACTTCTTCGTGAACGGGGGTATATTGTGTAGAAACACTTTGATAGTTCGATGAAGTCGGATATTCTTGTATGTCTTGTGCGAATAATTCTTCAGAAATAAAATTCCTAGGACGGGGTTTTATTCTAGAATTGCTAGAACTAGTGTCCATTGGTTCTGGTTGGTATCTTTGAGTACGGATATTGTGACTGCCAGGTTTGGGTGTCGCAAATTTTGAAAATTGTGGATGAGGTTGAGCAGGAAGTCTATTATACACCTGCCAATTAGGTTTCTGTTGGAAATTTGACGTTGGGTTTTGCCTAAATGTGTTAAACGGAGTTTGAAAATTTGAATTTGTCTGTTGCCATGGTTGTCGTACGTTTTGAGTCAATGGCATTGCACGATTATTGAAGTTACC
This sequence comes from Xestobium rufovillosum, assembly GCA_963966045.1. NCBI lineage: Eukaryota > Metazoa > Arthropoda > Insecta > Coleoptera > Ptinidae > Xestobium > Xestobium rufovillosum. Next base: position 6,026,102 of record OZ014498.1, on the reverse strand, counting down.
TTGATAATTCGGCAGAGGTTGTCTGAAATTTGGAAAAGACGGTCTAAAATTCGGAAAAGATGGTTGAAAATTTGGTCGAAAGGGGTTAGTTTGAGGTTGTTGAATTTGTTGAATTTGTGGGGTTTTATTTGGTTTATAATGTTGGTTAACAAAAGGGGAACCTTTATACGGTGTGGTTTGAAAATTACTGTTTTGACCAGTTTTGAAATAAATAAAATTTTCTTCCTCTGTAACGAAAGCCAGGGCTTGCTCTAAGCTAGTAGGTTTACGTAACCTAACCACTAGTTGCATGTTGTAAGGCAAACCGTTTATGAATGTTTTTAGCGCGAAGTCATCGTAATGCGCAATTTTGATAATTTTTTCGTCCTCTAATTCGATAGAAGAATTTAGTTTAGAAAACAAAAGACTCCTAGCATCTTGGATTCTCATTCCAAACTGCAGGGGTGTTTCGTTTCTTTGTGGTTTCAAAGAAATCAAATCCTGTATGAGACAGTCGATGCTTCTTTGATCGCTGAAAATTAAATTTAGGGCGTCTTTTATAGACTGCCACGATGTTAATTCGGTGCGACTGCAAATTAGGTCAGCTGCACGATCACGCAATTTACTCAAAATTGTGTCAAATATACACACATTTATTGGATCTTCTGGATTCGCAGCATTTTGGAAAGCTCGAATAAAGTTTTCACAAGAATTTATAAACCTATTTAATTGACGTGGATTTCCGTCAAAATTCGGAATATTGTCAGCCTGATATCTGAGCAATGCGATATTTACCGGAACAACAGCATTTACTGGATTAGCCATTATTTCTACTTTCTTGCTTACTGTTAGTTTAATTAAATTATCAATTAAGTCGTCTATGCCGCCAGTTGACATAAAATTGACCTAACTTGAATGTATTTTATCGTATATATTGAATAATTATTTTACACACAAAAAATGTTTAAAAATTAAATTCAAATGAATTAAAATTCAATTAAAATGCAAACTATATTTATTAAATGGAATTATTAAAAGGATTGAGCACTTACATTAACAGGAGTGCGAAAGTTGCCATTTCTTTGTCAGTTTTCTTCTTAAATCTAGGTGCCTCTAGGAACCAGCGATGCTTGTCCGCTTCCCAGGTCTTCTTAATCTATTCAGGATTCGGCGATGTGTGTCCTCGTCCCTTTTCTTGACTTAGTTCGGGTTGTTAGCGATTTTTGTCCACTTCCCGACCGTTTACCGAAAATCGTCAAAGTTCGAAATTGTTGGTAAATCGTTGAAACGAAAAAACACTTTCGGCGATTTTTGTCCGCGTGTTCTCCAACAATCCTACCGACTGCGCCAATTTTGATTTCGACTTCGATAAACGGGTTTTTAAAAAACACTAAGTTTTATTTGAGCAAAATTTACAGGCTCGAAGTTGAGCGGTTGAAGTGAAAATTATTACTGAATATAATTCTAAAGCAAAAGATAAAATGTAGATACATAATATAATACGATTCAGCGTCTTCTTCGGTCCTTCTTGGAAGGCTGATAAGTTTCTGCCTAGTAGAGGCGAGTTGCGTACCATAACTAGCTCAACATTGTATTATTCTGGATCAGCGTGTGAAATAATTGTTGACATAAATAATATGACTTGTCCATTTGAAATTTGTATGTAACTGAAAAGGTTGTGTGCACCCTAAGGGTGCAACACAGTTACTTTCAAATATTTTGCATTTGAATTGTTTGCAGAAAACTGTCGGTGGGCCATAACTGGTGGTTTTATCTTGTGAAAAATACCGTTTTAAGCAATTTTTCATTTTTAAAATTTTTGTAGGCGTGGTACGTTTAGTATAATAAAAAATAAAATAATGGTTCGACATTCCGAGGACCGATTTTAGTCGCCTTCTTCCCATATGGACAAACTTGTTGAGAACCTCTGTAGTCAAGGGTGTCAGTGAATTATTTTTATTGATCAATAAAAATAATTCAGCTGCAGCATACCCTAAAATTGAGACCAAATAGATGTGGAAGAGGCAAGCTGTGGAACGGGAATTTGTCTGTGGATCAAATGCACCCCAGAATTAAGTCCAATATCTGATGGTATTTTCCAAGTACGAGTCTCAGCTAATAAATATTTATTTGCGAAATTCTGCCAAGACTAGTATCTCAAATACCTAGTTATTTTAGATAAGCACCTACTTGTCCGCTTACCTACATACATATTTCGACAAACATGTGCGCGTCTCACGACAATAATTAATAGGAGATCTTAACAATTATTTTCTACATTAAATAAGTAAGTAAATGCTATTTTTGAGAATGGTACGTTTTAACTCCACTCGAATTGTCGTATTTTTATTATTTTGGTAGAAAGAGGAGGCTTCATAGAGTGTTTCAATGAGAATCTTTATGGATGAACCACGTTTTGAGTATATTTTTGAGAAGTAAACTTGCGGGACTGTTAGCGAATAGGGGTGCTGGGCGGGGTAAAAATCTGGGTGTAATTGTGCATGACCGTGTTTTGTTCGCACATGAGTCACTTTGGCATCCGGTAGAACATAACAGTAGAGTATCCGTAAGTGCGTAGTTCACTTGGCGCACGTGTAGATAAGTGAAAAACGCAGCAGCCCTGTAAGGCCGCATGTTCATTTATATCCCAAATGGGTTTTGCCTATGCAACGTTTTAGAGTGCTATTAATGTTGTTTCGTTTGGGGGGGGGGAGACTTAAACGCTCCGCTCGCTCCGCTTGACCAAAACCGGAAATAGTGAGTCGTGGAACCACTTATTTGTATGTACCCATCGCGCGTCAGTTGTTTCGATATATCTATCTGGCATGAGCAGAATTTTTCCGAAATCTCCGAAAATAAGAAATTTATGAAAAAGTAGCGTACGCCACTGAAAATTAGGGGGAAGTCATTACTTTAACGTTTAAGAAGTTTTCATCCATCTCGTGCAATAAGGAAGTTTCGCATTATTAGTGTATTTTTAACTTCTTTTCTGGCACGCCACTGTATTTGAAAATCAAAAGGTGTGTGCGCTCTTCTCGACTAATTTATTTGGACACGTCTAATTGCGAGCCGCGAAAAGAAATTTATAAAATCTCGTAAATTAAGGTAATATTTAAAATTTAGGGACGCCACTGGATAGGTGTGGGTCACTCGTTGAAATAATGTGTTGAAAGCTTTGTTTTATCTTTAGCTATGAGAGAGTTACGTAATTTCTATTTATAACAAATGTGTTTAAAGTACGCCACTGACTTTTACGAACAATCATATGTATGTACCTTTCGCACGTCAGTTGTTTCGACATATCTAACTGGCATGAGCGGAAAAAAATTTCCGAAATCTCCGAAAATAAGAAATTTATAAAAGAGTAGCGTACGCCACTGAAAATTAGGGGGGCAGTCATTACATTAACGTTTAAGAAGTTTTCATCTATCTCGTGTAATAAGGGAGTTATGCATTCTTAGTCTATTTTTAACTTTTTTCTGGCACGCTACTGTATTTGAAAATCAAAATGTGTGTACGCTCTTCTTGAATAATTTATTTGGTCACGCCTAATTGCGAGCTCCAGAAAGTAATTTAGAAGTTCCCTCTTAAATTAAGGAAATATTTAAAAAAGTAAGGACGCCACTGGATAGGGGTTCGCCATTCGTTAAAATAATGTGTTGAAAGTTTTGTTTTATCTTTCGTCATAAGGGAGTTACGTATTTTTCCTTTATTATTAATTTGTTTAAAGTACGCCACTGACTTTTGAAAACTAACCGTTTTTTGTTCGTACCTTTCACGTAATTTATGTTAATCCGCCCACGAACAATCCTTTATTTCCAGTGGACATTCCCTGTAGGGTTGCGCGTTTATTTATATCCCAAGTAGGTCTTGTGAATGTAACGTTTTTGCGTGCTATTAGTGTTGTTCAGTTTGGGGGAGGGGGGGCCGCTTTGTTGATGAAATAGTATTTATCGGTGGAATAGTATTTGTTGTTGGAATAGTATTTGTTGGTGCATATTGAATGAAAACCACGTGCTCTTTAAGTGAATAATCTTCGAAGAAAATAATATTATGAGCGTCAATGACCGAGACTTACAACGCTCCGCTCGCTTCGCTTCGCTCCGCTTGGCCTCAACCTGACAGATTTTTTGCGGAATAGTATTTGTTGGTGGAATAGTATTTGTATAGTATTTAATACTTTAAATTTTGTCGACTACGTCACTGCACTTAATAATAATACAATAATAATACATTTATTGCCATGTCTACATAAATCCACAAATAAAACTTAAATTCTTAACACCCATGTAGCATGGCAAAGGGTTGGCATTCAAGTTCCCGAGGAGCAAAGAAAAGAAGGAAGAAAAGAAAACCAGAAGAAGGCAAAAGAACGGCAAGCATAAGGTGACTAAAACCACAATCGTTATGTTGCTTACTGCTTCGATATGAGAAGTTTGCGATAATATTTTTTGAAAACACACCAAGGCGAACGGAACAAGGCAACATTATAGCTAAATGATCTTTTATATAACTCCTTCCGATGCCTGGGTGTAGTTAACGTTAATGACTTTCGCCGGATGTTGAGATTATGAATATCGGACCGAAATACAAGTCTACTGTAAATCGAAATCTGTGTGCGCTCTTATTAAAAAATTTATTTCGATACGTCTAATTCTGAACCGTACAAAATAATTTTAAAAATATCGCAAATTAAAAAATTATTAAATAAAATTAGGACGCCCCTGGATAGGTGTGAGTCAGTCGTTGAAAAAATGTATTGAACGTTTTTTTCACGCATCGTTATAAGGAAGTTATATAATTTTTATGTGTTTTCAATTTGTTTAAAGTGCGCCACTGGCCGTTAAAAACTAACATTTGCACGTACCCTTTACACTTAACTCCTTTCGACACATTTAATCGTCAGAAGCAGAAAAGTTTTTTGGGAATCTTCGAAAATGCGAACGGTACAATAGAATAGCGTGCGTCACTGGAAATCGGGGGTCCGACCGCGAAAGTAATGTTGAGGAAGTTTTGGTGTATCTCGCGTAATTAGGGAGTTACGCAATCTTCACCTGTTTTTGAATTCACCGACTACGCCACTGCATTTGATAATCGAACTCTGTGTACGCTCTTATCGAACAATTTATTTCGATACCTACGTCTAATTGTGAACCGTAGGAAACAATTTTGAAAATACCGTAAATTAAGAAAGTATTAAAAGAATTTAGGACGCCCATGGATAGGTGTGGGTCAGTCGTTCAAATGATGAGTTGCAAATTTTGTGATTTTTACTTATTTTGAATTTGTTTAAAGTACGCCCCTGACTTATAAAAATTAACAGTTGTCCGTACCTTTCACACTCAAGTTCTTTTGGAACATTTAATCGTCGTCAGAAGCGGAAAAGATTTTTTGAAATCTTCGGAAACCACTGGAATTTGGGGGGGGGCAGCCGTTAAAGTAACATTTGGGAAATTATCATGTACATATCTAGTAAATAATAATTGACTTGCGCAATCGCAATTTTTCAAATATTTTTAAATTTTTTCGGCTACGCCACTGTATTTGATGATCGCTCTTCATAAATATATTGTACTTTGAAAGTTTTCGACAGGCCGCAGAAAGCTCTTCGGAAAATCGTTAATTGTAATATTTCTTTAACAAATATTAAGGACGGCAAAAATGATAGGGGATGACTCACGACGCCATGTCAACTTATTTCTGGTAGCCCATGCGCGAATAATCCTGAATTTCTTCAGATCGACATCAAGAAAACCGTAAGAAGAGGGATCCCGTGAAAAGGTGACTTTTTTTAATGAGCCGAAAATGTCTTCCAAGATTGAATTCTTTCTCGGCCGCTTCGGAACAGTTCGGATGGATGAAAGGGGGTCGGGCGCACGTGATAGTCCATTTTCTTTCAGTCGACGCTTTTTTCCCTCAATCGCGAAAGTGGAAGGTACTTTGGAAGGGTGGTGGCCTGGTGGCAAAAATATGCACCTTTTAACATTCGGCACCTTCGGAAGAGGGTGCGGAAGGGCGGAACGCGAAAAAAAGAACTGGGTCGTGTTCAGAGCACCGACTTCGACCTACTTGCCGAAAATGAGGCGAGACGAATTTTCTTTTCGAAAATTTAATTTTTTGCGTCCACATCTATGCATTCCCGTCACATCCGAGACGATACCTCGGCAACGGTTCACCGTACCGGATCCGATGATGTCTCGTCGGATTAACAGAACTTGAAATATTACCATGATTCTCGGAATTTTTGGCCCAGGCGCGCCGGAAAGGCACAAGAAAATGAGAAAGCCGAAGAAGCTGCTGAAAAACTGGCGAACGGTTTTCAATTTTTTTCGACGCGGGGGGTGGTCGAAGGGCGGCGGAAACAGGTAGGACAGGATCATTTCTTTGCTCCCGACAGATGTTCATACAACGTCTATTTTTCTATCTCTCACCTGTAGCGAGTTACGGCCCGGCCGTCCAAAGTTAATCAGCGTCAAATTCTGCGAGATTGGCAAATCTTTAAATTATTAGTTTCGGTGACAAAAAAAAATCCCAGGTCAGAAACGTATTTCGCGCATCGAACATGACCCTCAATAAGCGCAAGAATACGAAAAAATCGATAAAAAGATAAAAATTTGCGCTGCCGGGACGCGAACCAGCAGCGCCAATAAAAAACTCGATTCCGACGCCTGCCTCTTGCCTCTGCGCTATGTCAGACAACATGTTTTCGGCCTTTAACAATGTATTAATATTTACGGTAAGATTAAATTTTATTAGTTCCATAATTTCCTTAAATACACATTCTTATTTTTGTTAAAACGACTCCTTTTACGTTATAGGAGGGATCCGCTGAGTAAAATTATGCCAAAATCGCGAAAACTGGCTTGAAAATTGAATTTTAATTCTACCGGTTCCACGCACCCCTCCGATTTTTCGTTAATAACTTTTTCAAATCTCTGCCGATTTCAATTTTCTCGACGGATTCTGAAAGAGCAAGCTCAGAAGAACTTTATTCTTGCTTCGAGACTCCCCGGGTCGGCGAGAAAAATGAACTCGGGGGAGCGGTAGATTTCGGAAAACACGTACTTTTTAGGGGCGGCCTCCAACCCCAGGCAAACCTCTTTTGAAAACCGAAACGGCAGTTTTAAAGGGGACGCAACGGAGCGTCCAGCCATGCAAAAATATCCGACCTGCGACCCCGTTCGACCCCCTAAAACATTAATTGAAAACTGCAAAAGACAGGGGGAATGCATTGATAAATTTGCCGGGATTTCTCAGCGTAAACAATTAATTCAATTAAATCTGGACTACTCCATCCGGCATGCAAACTTTTAAGCAAAGCTAACTTACTGTGCACATAAGCAGAATACGTATTAAAAGTAACGCTATTACAGATTGAAGCTTCATAAAGCAAGTGACCAAGGATTTTCCTTGAAGGGAATGCCTCCAAAAAGTCATTTTTAAATGTCGCCCAGTCTCTTACAGTAGGAGACCAATTCTCAAACCAAATCCGGGCGTCACTGATCAAAAAACGTCCAACTCTTACCAGAACTTGCAGATCTGACCACTGAAATTCTGTTTTAATCGCCTCGACCTGTTCCACCCATTTCTTCGCTTCATCTATGTCGGAACGAAATAGTGGAAGATCGATGATTTCAGGAGCAGTCCTGGTACTCTTTATGGACTTCACCACTTCCAGGAGTAGTTCTTCCATTTTTCCTACGGTCTGTGGAATCACCAGGGAGAATTCGGAGAAAACGAGGGGAATCCCACCGCTGCTGTAAGATTTGGCTCCTCCTTCAAGATCAAAGATCCAATAGCACAAGAACAGTTTAATTAACAATATCGAGTACATGGATTCAATAACACAAAAACACTTTAACAATAAACATAAACATAAACATAACACAATTAACAGTACTTGATCAAAAATAAAACAGTAAACCTCGTAACCACGTTTGATATGCCAGGCCCGAATGACCATGGGAGAATGATCCCAGGAGACGGGACAAGCGGTGGCTCGACTTCATGCGGATTGGCACCGTGTATTATAAACATTCGTCGTCATAATCTGTCTCTAACAATATTATCTGGTAAGCATTTAACAATCCAGTTTTCGCTTGCACTTTGCGCCATAGCAATTCCAAACTCAGCGACACCAGCTCACGACCGCTACCCGTGAATTCAACACAGAATATAACTAGAGGTTCAGAAACAGATTACAGAAGAGTAACATTAGACTCAAATGAACTACTCTCACACCTAACGTTTAACATACACATGATTGGCACTTCCTTCTCAAAGAATGACAAAACTACTACAAACAACAAACAGTTCTGTTCTCTATCAAAATATGCTCCAGTTCTCTACAATGTTTTAATGTAAATGTTTTACGATTGTTTAAAAAATAACTAGAAAAAGCTGAATCGCAAAAAGGAAAAATCTGGAAAAATAGCTAAAAAGCTATATCAGTATTTTACAAGCTAGGTCAAGATCTAAAATGTCTAGATATAGCTACAAAATGGCTAAATTGGCAACACTGACCGTCTACGTATATGGATGGGAGAAACAAACGCGCGTCGTTTGAGAAGGAAGACAAGCGACACCAAATGTTTGTACACGACCCGTTTATCACGCGATGGATCAACGTCCCAATAATTGATGCAGACGGCGCCAATGCCCCGTTGGAAAATCTCGGTAGAAGATTGCAGATCCAACGTTGTTGGAACTGACTGGTTGTACGGCAACGGATATATCGAAATCGGAGATCTCTGGCACGGGTGGGAACCACTTAATTACATTTTCTCCGCTGATTATTTTATAGCCACCTGGGTCTTCCTGTGGTCACCAGTTCTCGCCCAAATCTGGAGGTGTATGATAGGACTTATCCATTACATATTGGTTAGTGGTCTCCCCGAAGGGATTGCACTGTAGTGCGGCAACGAAGATCCCGTACCTAAACCCCCGACTGGGGTGCACTTTAATGCTGCGACGAAACCTCCAGAAAACCAGCCCTGTATCGTTACAGATCGCACGCCGGACGTTCAACGTGCATCAGGCAACCAGAATTCGATGACAGGTTCGCTTGCCGAACCACTCATTTAATTAACTTCTACAGACCGTTTAACAGACCGACTTGATAACGGGACGTCCCACGAGATCGAAATCCCACGAAATCGAAGTCCCATGAAATCGAAATCCCACGAGATCGAAAAATTCCGTAACTCGGGGACAGCGCTAGTAAAGTGGCAACATCGCTTGTAAGGAAAAGTATTTTTGTCTCATCAGATCGAAATCCCATGAGATCGAAATTAACTTCTGCCGTTATCTGTGCAAGGCGGCACATTTCTATTACTAATAAGAAAATACGAGAACAGTAAGGAAAGTGAAAGGAGGTACACGAAAATAAACGGTTAGACAATTATTAATTTAGACAATTTATGAAATGAAAACAAAACTACAGAAAATTTCTCTATTTTTTTAATTTTGAAAAAATAATAAGAAAACATTGCTTTTATCTACTACCAACTTCTGTAATTTGTTACATCTCCGTAAATAATTCTTTCAATCGTAAGGAGAAATTTTCCCTGAATTTTTCAAAAAGAAATAAATCGAGTGAACAAGAACGCCATAAATTTCAAGATAGGTACGGGGTTCTTCTGATAACCCAGAAATCTCTGCCAAAATAAATGAATTTATCAATATGTTTTGTACCAAAAATAAATACTACGAATATTATTAAAATTGAAAATGTTTAACGAATTGGAAATGTGACGGTATACGGGGGTCTCAGTAGCGATTTCTGTGGCGCCTGGAAATTTCGCAGTTTTTGCGAATTTTTGAAAGTTCTACGCTATGCTAGGTTAACGTTTTTGGTGTCGTTTTAAATCTCGTCAAATTCGAATTTTTGGGGGAGGGATAGAAAATGTAAGATTCGAGGGGGCGAAATTACGGGATTAAAACTATTTTTTGGACACGGAAGCGTTCGGAAACATCCAATTTTGATTGTGGACTATTTGAAAAGAGGATGAACCCGCCAACATCGAATGGGTTGGTTATTGGGGTCTGAGATGCACGAGGGCGATAGTTAGGGGTGTAAAGTTGAGTTAAGTTTATAGTAAGTTTTAAGCTTTTGGTGCTGATACATCGCATAAGTTTTTAAATAATAATAACAGATAAATTTATGCAAGAGGCGCAGCCGAATTCCATAGAGTTCCATAGAGTTATGTACACTATTTTTCCTATGGCCCTTTAAGAAACTAAAATATTCATAAAACTAACTTTATTTAATGAATTGTTATTTATGTTAATAAATGTCAAAATTTAAATTTGCATTTGGAATGGATAAGTGCATCATCTTCGGATGAGAAAAGCAACATAATAATAATGATAATAACATCAACATTAATAATGAATTTGTTAACATTAGTACAAATTTAAAAAAAATAAAAACGCCGTCCTCACTGATTTGTTTGTTGCAGTGTGCGGACGTCTGTCATTGTTTCGATTTCGAGAAATTTTATCATTCTCATTTTTTACAAATTGTTACGTTGATTTATACTGAGTATATTTAAAACTTAGCCAAATTCATTTTTAATGCCTTAACGAAGGTTGCTAAATTGCAATTTCTGTAAATTTTTAAAGCGATTTAAAATAAACTCGCCCACATTCCTAAAAAGAAGGTCTAATGGTTATACCTAGATCTAAAAAGTCAAGAATATTTACGAAGCAAGAGGTTGGAAGATTTCTTAAGGAGGAAGAGGATGACACGTATATTTATTTTTTATTGATGAAAGTAGTCTTAAATGTTTGTGTGAGTGAAACCTGTAGAAGGGAGGAACTAATCTATTTGAGCGTCGAAAACATTGAATATGCTTCTTCTTTCATTAAAATTACCATCCCCAAAACAAAAACCAATGTTCCTAGATTATTTGTAATAACTGAGGGATATATCGATAGAATACATTTTTTAGAGTTATATCGCAAATATTCCAATCTACGCCCTTCCAACATTGATCATCGGCTTTCATTTTGTACAGAAACTCCAGATGTGGTGTGCAACCTGTAGACATCAATACTATTGGTTCTATACCTAAAATGATTGCAGATTATCTCAGTGCTCCCAATACTAGAGAGTACAGAGATCACTGCTTTCGACGGTGCGCTGCTTTCTTTTTAGCTGATACAGAAGTAAGAACATCAGCACTCAAAAGACATGGTGGTTGGCGTTCTACTTCTGTTTTGGAAGGATATACAGAGAATTCTATCAAAAATAAAAAGGAAGTTGGAAAGAATGTTCTTGGGGAGAAAGAAGACACTGCCAAGAAACTTAAAGTGTCTACAAGTAACAGTGTGGAAACAGAATTATCTTCACGTAGAAATTTTACGAGATGATGAAATAAATAACAGTGTGGCTAACAGGGATTAGACCTTAGAAGACGGTAGACTTTTTGGTTATGAAAACTCTTTTATGTCAGTGTAGCTTTCGAAATCTTTATCTATTTCGTCTTCAGGACCTGATAGCGAGGTTTACAGTTTGGAAAAACTATACTGACAGCCATACATACATGTCCAATATACATAGCTTATTTAAAATATTGTATAAAACAAAACATTCACAGATTAAAACTGATTTTGAATCGAATATCAAAAAGAAATAGAAAAAAAGAGAAAAAGAGAAAAAGAGAGAAAAAATTTACATAAATTGCAATTTAGCAACCTTCGTTAAGGCATTGAAAATGAACTTGGGTAAGTTTCACGTATACTCGGTATAAATCTACGTAACAATGTGTAAAAAATGAAAATGATAAAATTTTCTCGAAACCGAAACAATGACAGACGTTCTCACTCTGCAACAAACAAAACATTGGGGACCGTGTTTTTATTTTTTTTTAATTTGTACTGATGTTAACAAATTCATTATTAATGTTATTATTATTATGTTATTTGTATCATCCGGAGATGATACATTCATCAATTCCAAATGGAAATTTGAAACTTTGACATTTACTAACATAAATAACAAATCATTAAATAAAGTTAACGTTTTATGAATATATTAACTTTCTTAAGGGGCCATGGAAAAAATAGTGTAGGTACATGACTGTATGGAACGTGTATTTCATACACTCGTGTAATTTCTACACTAGACTGCTCCTCGTGCTTAAATTTATTTATTATTTACAAACGTATGCGATGTAACAGCACCAAACGCTTAAAATTTTCTACAAACATAGCTCAACTATACACTCCTAAATATCGCCCCCGTGCATCTCAGACCCCAACGATGTTGGCTGGTTCATCCTCTTCGCAACTATCCCAAAATTAAACTTGAATGTTTCACAAATTATGCGATGTAACAACACCGAACAATTCCGTGTCCAAAAAATAGTTTTAACCCCCGTATTTTCGCTCCCTCGAATCTTACATTTTAGTAGTTAGAAAATGAGAGCCTCAGACCAGGCCATCGAGTTCTCCAGGTGCCATCGACTTCTTCGGCAGTGACCTTGAAAGACACCAGAGGCTGCTGAAGGAGTCGTTGAGTCATCCGAAGAAGTGTCTTCAGCAGCGGCATCTGCAGCAGCCTCTGGTGTCTTTCAAGGTCATTGCTGAAGAAGTGTGCATGTCTGCAGCAGCCTCTGGTGTCTTTCAAGGTCATTGCCGAAGAAGTGGGCATGTCTTCAGCAGCGTCTGGTGTCTTTCAAGGTCATTGCCGAAGAAGTGGTCTTCAGCAGCGGCCAGGCGCATGCGCCGGGGCTATTCCTCAGATCAGTCCATCGAGTTCTCCATCCACTTCAAGTGGGCGTGTCTGCAGCAGCCTCTGGTCATTGCCGAATAAGTGTGCATGTCTTCAGCAGCCTCTGGTGTCTTTCAAGGCCATTGCCGAAGAGTGCACACCCAAGCCGCCATTTTGTGGGCTTTGGCTGTGGCTCAGGCGCCTGCGCCGGGGCTCTGACGCGTGCAAAGCACGTGTTGCTCATTGTTGCGCAATGGAAGAATGTTCTGGAAATGCTGATGCAATAGTACGCAGATGTTGCAGAATTAATGTTTTTTCTCGGAAATTCCAACGTTTGCAATTGTTTACACTAAATAAATATTGTTATCAAAGTTTGAGAAAGAAACAATAGATTCGAAGTCGATAAGAGATGTTATGATTTATTGTTTTTATTATGATGAAATATTAATAGCTAAGAACGTTCTAGAAAAACCTTTCAACTTTGCCGACAGGAAATGTATATTTGTTTGGTTTGACTCCCACATTCTGCATGCTAATAAGTACATGTGCACTTAATATGTAGCAAACTCTACAAGATGATCGAGATTATTTTATACCCTGTTGTTTGTATTATTATAATAAAATCATTCTAGAACATAAAAAGTTTGAAGGCCACCGCCAGAAACATAAACACTCGATTGATTGTTGTTTTTGATAACTTCTACATGTTACCAAAATTTTGCAAGCTCGGCAAAAGCTGCGAGATAAATAGAACGAATATAATTGCGAGAATTATTATTTAGTAATCACTTCAATAGTTCAGTTGATTCCCACGGAATAGGTGCGGTAAAAGTTAGTTTCCCAATATGGATGTTGTAATTGGCCAAGATGATGTTGGAGATATTTTATTGTACCATTTTATCCTCCAAAATTTACCGGAAAATTTAAAAGTAAGTCCATTTGCAGTAATCATTTCTTTTATGATTAAATAAAAAATTACTTCGCGTACTACCAATAAGTATAACAAAATTATTTTATTTAACCGGTTTCAAGATCTACAAACGATCCCATAATAAATTGTTTACAATTTTTCTTAAACATTTCTGATGATGGGATCGTTTGTAGATCTTGAAACCGGTTAAATAAAATAATTTTGTTATACTTATTGGTAGTACGCGAAGTAATTTTTTATTTAATCATGGATTTCTACCAAATAGTGAAAAGTGAAAATATTAACTACATTTCTTTTATTGTTCAAGCATTCTGTTAATAAAACTCATTCATAATAAAACTCATTCATAATAATTTCATTATATGTAGTTAAAAAGCTCACGTATCTGTTCCATAATTGTAAACTATTTTCTATCTTTAGAACCAACCCAAAATGATAATGTGCGGAAATGTATCGCACATGGCAACGGAAACCGAAAATGTTTTATTTTCTGGACTATTCATGGAGAAAGAAACCAAGATAATTTTGTTGGAATCGTGCAGTGAACTTGTGGTCATTTGGGTCAATATTGTAAATCGTAAGTAAAGTATTTAGATTTTTTAATATGCAGTGATAGTAGATAAAAAGTGTGGATTTTGGACTTCCCAATTTTAGTAGTGGAAAATTGCCGATTTTGTGATTCACAATTTTAGTAGTGGAAAATTAATTGTTTTTATAATGAATGAAGTTATTTCTTTGTTTGTCCGCCCGTTTGTTTGTTTGTTTGTTTGTTTGTTTGTCTGTCCGTTTGTTTGTCCGTTTGTTTGTTTGTTTGTTTGTTTGTTTGTTTGTTTGTTTGTTTGTTTGTTTGTTTGTTTGTTTGTTTATAATGAATGAAGTTATTTCTTTGTTTGCCCCTCCGTTTGTTTGTTCGTTTGTTTGTCCGTTTGTTTGTCCGTTTGTTTGTTTGTTTGTTTGTTTGTTTGTTTGTTTACTAGTATAATTTCGTAACTATGATTCTTCTCTTGTTGCAGCCAACGATGTATAAGCAGCGTCACGAGTTTGATTACACTATTTTATTATTTTAATGAATAAAATGTATTTTAATATAATATTATCAAATCATATTATGAACAGTATTATATTATTTTAATTGACAAAATGTATTTTAATATAATAAATTATATTATATAATTTACCGTATTCCATGGGAACCAACTGAACTATTGAATTGATTACTAAATAATACTCACCATTATGTTAGAATATTTGTTTGTGTGCTTTTCCAATAAATGTATGCTAGAAGCGTGATTTTTTTTGGACATCAATAATTAGTATGATGGACAACTTCCCTCCGTGCCAGAAAAACAAAGATAAATTAATTTATGTAAGTATTGCTTTAATCCATAAAAACATTACAAATAAAATTGTGCATTTAAGGAAGCGTAACGAATTTCACCTTGGACGTTTTAAATCCTTGTCCGGTTACTAATTCGCCTGCGAAAATTAAACCTCTGGGCTCTTTCAATACTTCACAAATATCAGATTCTGTTAAAATCCAGAATCTGGATGGTAGAAAGCATCGACAGTCTTGAAGTTCCACTAAGATGCGATCTCCATGACGTGTTTTCACTCTCTTCATTTTACGAATAGGATAGGGCACATCAATTGTCAGTGCTTTAATATCAACTGTTGGTATGCCGTCCTCACAGAGACTTAATTCGCTTAATGTTTCCATAATGCAATGCGAAAATAAGTAAATGCCACAATCACTACTTAATTTTTACACACTACTGCGACACTGATGCTGTCTTTTGACCATTTGAATTGTAGCCACGTACACCTCAGCTACTTATATAGGCAAAAAATAAGAAATATGCGAACAAATATGTTGTAATATTGCTATGGACCTATTCTGGGAAGTCATGTTTACTTAAGTTCTGCCGAATTAAGCATAATGTTATCAGTTCGAATAATGATTATCGAGCAAGATCAAAGACTTTCTCACCGCTTTGTTCTCGAACATTCCATTAAACAACGTTATAAAAATAAACTCACGATTGTTTAAAGACCTTGTCAAAATAAACATGATTATCAATTCGAAAAATTTATGTCATTTGTCGATAAAGATCAAAGACTTCCTCGCCGCTTTGACACTAAATTAATTCTTAGAAGCGATAAAATTCAAGGTTTCTTCTGGAACTTTCGATTAACAAGGAGATAAGGCGTGACACGCACATAAATTATTTGCACACGGCACTCAATTAATTCTTAGAAGCGATAAAATTCAAGGTTTATTCTGGAACAATCGATTAACAAGGAGATAAGATGTGACACATACATAAATTATTTGCACGCGGCACTAAAGTAATTCTTAGAATTGATAACACTCAAGGATTCTTCTGGAATATTCTGCGAAGATAAGAATTTGTATAAATAGAGTGAGATTGGGTGGCATCCGCCAGTTGTTTTATGACCGTTCTATATGATAAAGCAGTGTTGGTTGACATTACGTTTTGAGTTTCAACAAAGGACATAATATTTTGTGGTGCGAGTGATTAGGCAGTATTGACGATGGAATCGCAATCTGAAATACAGACACTATCATCAGATATGGTGAAAAAATTATTTGAAGTAAGTTTGTTTTCTTTGTTTCCACATATTTTTGCATGCGCTAATTCGAATAATAATTGACAGGTATGTGCTAATAAAAGGAGTTTGTCTGTGGAACAAATTCATTCTTTTTCGAAGATATGTAAGCGCCTGCTCAGGGCCCACTATAAATATTTGAAAACTGGTGATAAACTTACTCTCGGTCAGCGCAGACATGTAGAGTGTAACATATCAAATATTAAAGTGTGTTTAAATATAATACAAAACCAGAGGCACTTGGGTTCTGGAATTGCATCAAATTCAAATAAGAAGCGTTCTGGTCGAATTATTTGGAGAGACATCGCTTCGGCTTTTACCAGTAGAATAAGGACCGGTTTAATAATCAATAAGCGTCATACTGATCCAGATGCGTTCATTGAAGATTGTTACCATCTCATTAAGACGCGGCTAAAGAATATATTAAAGAGAGAGGCTGCAGCAAAGGTTAACTTTAGCCTTTGTTGCACATTTAAACTGTGTGGACAAGGAGAGACTGCGGCTGAAGAGTGCAAATATTTTAATTCCAGCAATACAATAGTTACTGCTTCGTCTTTCTCTGATTCGTCCGAGATGGCAAATTGGTACAAGGAAGTAACGGATAAACTTAAAACCAAGGTACGTAATCAACTTATAATCTTAAGAGACCATATAGTTATTGATGTGTAAACATCTTAGTTCTCGGTAGTAGAACATCCTACAGCGCTAATTATTTGAAAACAGTAGTCTAATCTATGCCTACCCGTACGGAAAACTACGTGATGTGGGGTATCAAATTAAAGGACTCGACGAGGGGGATCGGAATATGGGGGTGGTTTGCTTTTAAGGCTTGACTACTATATAAAATGTTTCTTATTGTTTCATTATAAGCGTACATTTTCATGAAACCAATGCGCGGCCTCATCTTCACAATTCAAAACGATGCGAGCTCACTTGTTTACAAATCAATTTTTGTGTGTGCCGTGTCACTAACATTTTTTTGTTCATACTATTGCAGCTAGTGGAATTTTCTGCGAAAAACAGTGGCTGGTCCTTCACCCAAGTCATTTCGTTGGCCGTAAATATTAATAAATACAATCCACTGCGTGGTGGAACGTCCAGCTATTTACCACTGCCAGAAGTAATAGCTGCACGAAGGGCCATTGTCAATGTACGTAATACAGATATGGCTTGTTTTTTCCACGCTGCAGTTTGTGCGATCTATCCCGCAAAGGAACATAGTTATCGAGTGTCAAGTTATCCAAAGTATACGGATGTTTTGGACACCACAGGTATTTCCATTCCGGTGAAATTGACAGACATTTCCAAGTTTGAAAGACAGAATAACATATCTATTAATGTGTTTGGATTAGACAATAAGTGTAACGTAATTGGTCCTTTGTATTATACTGAGGAGAAACGGGAAAGGCATGTGAATTTGTTATACATTACGAATGAGAATAATAGCATAGGGCATTACGCGTGGATTAAAGATATGTCGCGTCTATGCTCACCTCAGTTTTCACAACACAACGGTCGGATTCACGTGTGCGATCGGTGTTTAGTCACCTTTTATTCCTTGGAAAAGTACGATAGACATATACCAGATTGCTCGGCAAAAAAATGTCACGTCAAAATTACGCTACCAACGGAGGGGAATAATGACATTTTGCAATTTCAAAATTATTGGTTTAAAGAGCCGGTGCCCTTCCTCATCGTCGGTGATTTTGAAGCATTCACCCGCCCAATTTCCGCATGTAAAAATGATCCCGACATTTCGAGTACGCTTGCATATCAGAAACACGAGCCGTATAGCGTTGCCTTTTACCTGATTTGTAACTATGACGATAGCCTGTCAAGGTTTGAGATTTATCGCGGAAAAGATTGCGTCAGCTGGTTTGTTTCGAAACTTCGAGAAATAGCTGCGGTTATAGAGCCAATAGTGACCGGAGACGTGGGTATGGAACCATTGAATGACATCCAGCTGAGTGAATTTCAAACGTGCAACATTTGCTACATGTGCGAGAAACCTTTTGGTTTACTGGAAGAGCGAGTGAAAGATCACGATCACATAACGGGGAAGTACCGGGGATCTGCGCATGCGCAATGCAATTTGCTATATCGAACTTGCAGATTCGTACCCGTATTATTTCACAATTTGAGCGGTTACGACGGACATTTAATCATAAAGGAGTTGGCCTACGACACGGAACCAATTGATCTACTGCCCATAACGATGGAAAATTACATTTCGTTTTCGAAAAAGATGGGTGGGGTTAAAATGCGCTTTTTAGACTCGTATCGTTTCATACCATCGTCCTTAGAGAAATTGGCGCAGAATTTGAATCCAAACGAGTACAACGTAACCAGAAGATACTTTTCCAATCCGGAAAATTTACAGTTGACTTGTAGAAAGGGGGTGTTCCCATATGATTACGTGAACTCGTGGGAACGTCTGGAAGAAACCGAACTTCCACCGAAGAATGCTTTTTACGACAGTGACATTACGGAAGAGGACTATGCACATGCGCAGAAGGTTTGGCGGACATTTGGTTGTCAGACTCTAGCAGACTACTCCGACATCTACCTCAAACTGGACACATTAATTCTGACAGATGTAGTGAATAAATTTCGTTCCGTGTGTTTGGAAACGTATTTGTTGGATCCATTTCACTGTTTCACTTTAGCGGGATACACGTTTCAAGCCGTGGAAATGATAAATTTTTTCGAACGTTCACTGAGAGGAGGAGTGGTTGTGGCAAACAAGAAATTTTCTAGAGCGAATAACAAATATATGACAAATTTTGATCCGTCGAAACCGTCTAAATTTCTCTTCTACATAGATGCAAACAATATGTACGGACCAGGGCATGTGCACTTAATTGGTAAAAACAGAAACAAGTTCTGCGCCATCTGTAGTTGTGTCATGAAAATAGTTAGTCTAGTGTCTCACGATGAATGTGTAAGATGGCACTGTAACTGTACTTGCGCCGCTCCGGCATCAACTGAGTAATGCGAATGCGTAGAAAAACCGTTTAAATTTTATGTTGATTGTCTATTTATTTTTTATCCGGTTTTAAAGTTTGAATTGCTTTACACTTAAATCGCTTCACGCACCAAATTATCATCAATAAATTTAGAGTGATTATTATTTCTTCAGTGAAGTTGTTATTGGAGTTATATATTTACGTCCGTCATACTTGGTAAAATAAATATTTATGACTGCGCGTTTCGTTTCGTCCAAACTGTCTCAACTTGTAATTAATTTTTAAATCCTAGTGAATAGGTACTAAAACGGGAAGTGTTTTTACGTTATTTCTAATTTTGACAGAGTGTGGGTAGTTAGATTAAAAAATGAGACCGTGCTGTGTTCCAGGTTGCAATGATAAAACATCTGCAAGGTAAGTTATAGATTCTTGAAATGCATTACTTATCATGATTGTGAAAATGTTAGGAACTATTTTTTATTGTTTTATTTTTTCTTGATTTAGACATGCTATACCTAGCGAAAAAAGAGTTAGAGATATATGGCTTGAACGCATAAAGAATCCGAAGTTAATGGGTACTGACGACAAGCAATTCTTAAAAAATTACAGGGTGTGTGAAATACATTTTGAAAATCACTGCAAAGAAAGTGGTAAACTGAAAAAATTTTCATTGCCAACTTTACATCTACCAGGTAATAAATAATATTTAACAGCAAATAGGGAAATAAAGAAAACTCGTTCATATCACTTTTTCAGAGTACATTTCAGACGGGACCACAGAAAGCTGTTTTAGTTACCCTGGGGCAAAGGAATATAAATATGTGACACCAACAAAACTTAGGGGTATGTACATCATAATGGAAAAGCAATTGCATTTTTTATATTATCTATCCACTTTTATAGAGGCTTTGCAAAGAATACATCCATCGACAACAACTTACAGTCCTGAGGGTCCTGAGATGAAAGTTGGAATTCTAAGAAAAGTATTCCCTTCTCGCAAAATACCTTTTGTGGGTGAAGCTAGCACAAGTCGAGCAGGAATTTCTGAGTTTGGGTCGCCAGCAGAGCTCGAAACTATTTCTTACCGTAAGTACCTATTTAGACAATTTTTTTTTTAATTTCAAGAATTTAATTTGCATTTTTAAGTAATGTAATTTTTGTTCATGTGCCTTAAACTTACGCAGTGGCCCAACAGTATCTATATCAGATTTTACTCTGCTCTTACACCTTCTGCCAAAAATCTATGATGCCCTGCCTGAAACCTTCAAATACTTGCTCGTACAAGATTTGCTATGCTTTTCAGTTACTGTTGTTTTATTCTAACTTTTCTGCAATCTCCTTCTTTGTTTTCTTTCAGTGTTTGATATTCTTAGCGTAGCATACTATGCCATTTTTCCCACCTTTCTTAGCTTGCCTATGTGTATGTTCATAAATATTTCTATTGGTTTCCTTGAACTCTTGATATAATTTTTACCTCATTTCATTTTCTCCTCTTTGTATCCACTTCCATGACTTGGCCCAAAAACCTCTCTCGCCACTTTTATCTCAAATATGCCAGATCTTTCATCGTTATAGTTCAAACCTCACTTCTACATGTAATATTGCTCTCACACAAGATTTTTCAGGTACATATCTTTATCCACTTTATGTGATTGTGTTTCGATCAATATTTTGTTGAAGGAGAAGAGTGCTCTGCTTGTCTGTGCAATGTGTGCATTCATCTCTGCTTTATTATTTTACTTAGTGACTCTTACTCCTATTTCTACATATTTTACTACTTTTAAATTGTGCTCTGCCACTGTCAGATTTGATCTTATTCCCGATTGCTTTCTAGTAACCACTATCACTTTGTTTTTCTTTTCTATCGCTAATACTCATACTTCCCAGACTGTTCCCGTTCTGTAAATATTTCCTTTGCACTCAGTATGAGTAAATATATTGGCCCTTCCTTTCAATTCTTTCAGTATTTTGGCTTCTTAACAGATCATCCCTGTTACTAATTGTTGCAATTTTAAACATTCCTAATAAGTATTTTTCACAGAAAGAGCAGCTGACCAAGCTGCTCCACAGAGTACCAGTCGGTCCCCTAGAGACGAAACGATAGAGGAGCTAGCTGCCTCGCTAGGCATATCTGTTTTACCGGAAAGTCCAGACCGATCAGTTTTCACTCCAACACCTCGATGTAAGTATTTTCCAAGAAAAGACATATGATCTTCGACATTTATTACTCCTCATAAGTTAATGATGACTGAAACTGCACAAAAAGTTGGATGAGTGCAACTGGGATCCAGACTGACATTTCCCACTTTCTGGGTAGGCGCTGAACTTTCTAACTATCACAGATTGTTTGCCATTTTGGGTAGTTTTAAGGGCAGAATGCCTGCCATGAAAGTAGGTAAGTTAGTTTCCGGGCCCGCTTTAGTTTCATCACATTTCTTGCAGTTTTATTCTCTAAGAAATATTATTTAGAAAATCAATACGTTAACTGTAATAGTTCACCTTCTAATATTTGAAATTTCCTAGCTTTTGTGTCACACAATTTTCATATATTTTCCTGTAATCTATTTGGCAACAATAAGTAAGCTAGAAAATTTTTGAGGACTAATTCCTCAACTTCTAAGACAAAAAGTTTATACAAACTTATAAACGGTTTAGTGTACAAGATTTGAATAAAGGGCTTGTGAATGTAATTAGCTCATGTGTCCGTATTGTAGTTAATATTCTAATATTTATCTTTTCATTTTTACCGTTTCAGGATTAGAAGTCAATATATTACAAATAAACATAAAAAACTCATGCAGACTCAGACACAATCTACAAGTGCAGATTGAAAATATGTAATATCGATTGCCTGCGCTTTGGGTACACATTATATGAGCAGATTAGCTAATTTCAACACGTTAATTTATAATTTTTATTTGAGAATCGTGGAACTGATAAATTGCCGCCCCAAAAGGCTGGCGCCCTGGGGCTATGGCCCATTTAGCCCTGTTAGGGTGGCCCTGTTTTTACCATTGACATAATATGTATAGAGAATCTTTGAACTTTGGCACTCTGGATCTTGATTTCTAAACTAATTAGAATATTTACTTATAAAAACTTTTAGTCTTAGGCAAAGTCTACCCCTTAAACAGGATCACCATCTACGCTCATTTATGTTTTAAAATAAATTTTCTTCATAGATACCAGATCAGGAGGAATTCTTAAAGAACTTGGTCTAACCCGGCAGGAAAATTTAACCCCAAAAGCTAAATTTCTGTACAAAAAAGTACGTAGCTTGCAACAGGGTGTAACAAAATATCGCTTAGTGAAAAGGCGATTACAGTATCTAAAGAATCGCCCGAGTGCACTGAATGTTTTTCAACACGTGAATAAACCTACCGCAAGATTTGTAACCTCTCAGTTGCTTACCCAAAAACTGAAACCTCGTGGTAGAAGATTCAGTATTGATGACAAGATATTTGCTTTGGCGTTATATAAACAGAGCGGAAAAGCATATAGGTATTTGTCTAAAATTTTTAGCCTTCCTTCAAGAAAAATTTTGGCATCTCTGTTACACAAACTTCCATTTGAATGTGGCATCAACAAACATTTATTTGATCATTTAAAAAAAAGTATTCAGAAAAAGAAAGACGTTGAAAAGTACTGCTGCTTGATGTTTGATGAAATTTCGCTGCAAGCAGGATTACAGTATAACAAAAAACTGGATATGATAGAAGGTTTTGTTGACTTCGGAAGTTGTAACAGACGTGCCAGATTTGCCGATCATGCATTATTGTTTATGTTAAGAGGCCTTTATAGAAAGTGGAAGCAACCTATATGTTTTACATTCTGTGAAGGAACAACATCTACTCCTGATTTGATACGAATGATTAAGGACATAGTTCGAGAAGTTAGAGCTGTAGGGTTAAAAGTTGTTTGCACTATCTGTGACCAAGGTGCTACTAATCAAGCAGCCATTAATACACTCATTAATGATACCAAAGCTTTTTGCTTCAGAAATAATATAGAAAATCGATATCATGGATACCTTGTTGATCACGAAGAGATTATCCATATTTATGACTTTCCCCACTTGATGAAGGGAATTCGCAATAATCTTCTGAAGAAAAATTTACATTTTAAAATTAATGGTGTTGAAAAAGTAGCATCTTGGTCACACATTGTACAACTTTACGAATCTGACCAACGCCAAGGCAAATATTACAGCCATTTTCAAAAATTAACTGATCAGCATGTTTTGCCCGATAAAATTAAGAAGATGCGCGTAAAAAATTGTACGCAAGTTTTTAGCCACACAGTAGGATCTGCATTGCGGGTATATGCAATGATGAGCAGGAATCTACCTATTAATGATCCATTGTATATTGACCCAAAAGCTGAAGATACGGCAGACTTGTTATTATTTTTCGACAACTTGTTTGATAGTATCAATGGCACTACATTACATCCTTCTCATGGAAAAGAGCTCCGTTGTGTAATTTCAACAAAATCTGAACACGTGGCATTCTGGAATTCTTGCCTGCCTACCTTAAATTCCATGTTTTTTTTAGATGCAAACAATAGGAGACACGTTGCCCCATCTTTGAAAAACTGGATATTTTCCCTTCATTCTTTGATTGCGTTATGGGGTAAACTGAGTCAAAAGGGATTCAAATATCTTTCACCCAGAAATTTAAACCAGGACCCCGTGGAAAATTACTTCTCTTGTGTAAGAAGTCATGGCGTTCGTAACGTGAACCCCACTTGTTCCTCTTTCATTTCTTCCAATAAATCTTTACTCATTAATAATTTTGTATCATCACATTCAGTTGCTGCTAACTGTGAGGAGGATGCATGTAAGACGGCTTTGGATACTTTAAAAGAATTTGTTGAAAACCCTGTTGATGTTTGTGTAGATTTTCCCCAAGTTCCAACATTTCCGACTACTCGTCATTATACTGAATCTTCTCCAATATTGCGTGATTATGTGGCACCATATGTAGCAGGTTCAGTGATAAGAAGTATTTTAAGTTTATGCAAAATTGGAGATTGCACATCTTGTAAGAGCCACTTATGTGCACCGGAAGTACTACCTGAAAATATTCTGATTCGAGCTAGACATTATTCTGCAGCTAAGAAGCTCATTGAACCCAGCCTTGAATTTACCTCTGTGTTCAAGAAATGCACACTTCTCATTCTGAGCCATTTGCCACGCATAATAGCTACATATCGAGTAAAATCGCAGCTTCATGATTTAATTACACAAAATCTTTTTTCTGAAATATCTTCCTTATTTTGTGAATTACATAAAAACTGTATCATAACTTTCACCACAACTTCAATCAATGTAGTACTATTTAGCTACATTAAAAATATTAATAAAATTTTGAGTGGACAAGATATGCGAAAAGGTAGGCAAGATTCGCTTACATCCCTTGCATTGGAAAAATATAAGAAAAGTTCTCGATATGGTAAAAGAAATTAAATTCACTCTTTTACAACTGTATTAAGTCTACAAAATAAAAGAGGGACGTACGAAGTAATGAATATCTTAAGTGTCTGCTACCACATGTTGCATGCACCCGCACTCGGACGATTCTAAGGTCCGGTTTTCAAAGAAACCAACACCGGCTTAAGTCTGACACCCGCTTCCTTGCTATGATACCGGCTTTCTGATTGGTTGTATCATAGCAACGAAGCCGGTGTTGGATTCTTTGAAAAACCGGGCCTAAGAATTTGCAAGTTGCCGTCACTTAGAGTAGGGCACACTAGTACACTAGTTCTAATGTTCAACAATATTATTGTTTATATTGTTTTGTGTCTTAGAATAATATTATAAAATGTTTCTTTAGAA
The DNA here is from genome assembly GCA_963966045.1 of Xestobium rufovillosum. Taxonomy (NCBI): domain Eukaryota; kingdom Metazoa; phylum Arthropoda; class Insecta; order Coleoptera; family Ptinidae; genus Xestobium; species Xestobium rufovillosum. The sequence goes on along the minus strand of OZ014498.1, from coordinate 6,001,047 downwards.
TCTTAAAGTTTTAGTTTGATAAGTATGTAAGTATGATAAGTCCGTATTGCAAAACATATGCGATTGGAGCACTCTTTATCACTCAACCTTCAACTTTTGTGCTTCCTATGCAGTGAAACTATTTCTCTTCTGTGTTGCAGTATACATAGGTACTGTTGTTTATGGATTAGTATTTTATATCTTAGAATATAGAAAGTTCATATTATTTATGCTAAAAAGCAAACTTTTTTTGCTTATGTAAGTAATACCACAGGTATGTACCCAATACTGTATCGAGCCGTTCTTTAAATCTTAAATTTGTTTTCATGAAAACTACAGTTAGTTTGGTAATTATGTTTACAGCTGTTTAATTTCAAAGTTTGAAATAAATGGATCAAAAAACTGGAATATTTTCTTTTCATTAAACTAAACCAAAAATGTGCAATTTAAAAGAAGTAAGGAAAGTAGAAGGAAGAAGAAGAAGTAATTGTTACAGGAAACTGTAGCTGTGTTGCATTTAAATTCTTTTAACTCCATGACACAACTACAGATGGCACAACAAACAGTGCTCCGGATTTTAGTATTGAAGTGGGCTTTCTCTATGTTGATGTTCTCTGGTACGGACACAGTTTGTCACAACCGCTGCCGTACGGAGGGTTTGCGTGGTTGGAGGACAGTGAGATTGCCGTGATCGAGCAACAGCTATTGGAGAAAAAATACACCTTATTCGAAGGGGATCAAGAGTATGGGTATGCGCTAGAGGTGGATCTGGAGTATCCGGAAACAATACATGACCATCACGCGGACTTCCCCTTCTGCTCAGAACATCGCATATCAGACCTATCTAACCAATCGAAACTGATGCTAACCCTTCACGATAAATCTCGATACGTTATCCATTATAGAAATCTACAGCAATGTTTAAATCACGGTTTACTGTTAAAAAAGGTCCACAGAGTTTTGCGATTTAAGCAGTCTAAATGGCTCAAACCGTACATAGATCTGAACACGAAATTACGAACAGAGTCCAAGGATGAATTTGAAAAGGATCAGTACAAATTCATGAATAATGCAGTGTATGGGAAAACAATTGAAAATATTAGGAAACGGCGCGACATCAAATTGGTGACGCGTTGGGATGGTAATTGTGGCGCGTCGTCTCTGATAGCAAAACCCAATTTTAAGAACTGCGTGATATTTTCGGAGAACTTGGTGGCCATTGAATTACAAAAGACAGAAATAGTCTTCAATAAGCCAATCTATGTGGGATTTTGCGTGTTGGAGTTGGCAAAAGAACTGATGTACAAATTTCACTACGACTATGTAAAAGAACACAAAAATTTAAATGCCTCGCTTTGTTACACGGATACTGACAGTTTTATTTACGAGTGCTGCACTGACGATTTATACGAAATAATTAGAGCCGATGCGAAGGATCATTTTGACACTTCCGGCTATCTCCCAGGGAATCCCTACAATATTCCGCCGGTAAACAAAAAAGTCATTGGCAAGTTCAAGCATGAATTGGATGGTAAAATTATTACAGAGTTGGTAGCACTAAAACCGAAAATGTACTCTATTCTGTGCGAGGACGACGCTATTGAAATTAAAAAATCCAAGGGAATCGGCCGTTCAGCAGTCAAGGAGTTGACGCATAACGGCTATAAACGAGTATTATTTGGCAATTTGAAACTTCAGGCCACCTTTAATTCGATTCGATCGAAAAATCACGAGCTCTATTCGTACGAGATTAGCAAGAAAAGTTTGTGTGCCGAAGATGACAAACGCCACACGCTCGATGATGGTGTAAACACACTACCTCTCGGACACTTTAGTATTATGGACCAGAATAGTTTGTAAATAAACGCATGTATTTGATAAATTATCTATATTTTCAATAAAAATGTTCTATGTAAACAACTCCTGTTTTATTTATTACAAGTCACCCTTATCTATCCACGAATTGTGTGAGTCATCAAATCCGAGCCACTTCACAAACATGCGATCGCCCCTCCTTCGCAATACCTTCTCCACCAGGTATGTGTTGGGGTAATTGGTCTTCAGCAGCTCTTGTTCGTAGAAACATCCCCGAATCGGTTGCCCTTGGTAATCTTCAAGATGGTACGTGGTTGGGTTCGTATGCTTTACCTTGACGATGGTGAACACCTCGGTGGTGTAGTTTGGAGTGTATCCCTTGCTGAAGACGTGCTTATACTTTGAAATGCGCACCTTGTCCCACAGCTTAAACTTTGTCTGCACCCTGACCGCTGCCGCCGCTCCAAAATTGAGTTTCGTATCCTTTGTGACATCAGCGGGGCGCATTCCCGTCACAGAATGCACTGTTTTGTTGTACTCGCCGACCAGTTCAGGCAGAATCTGGAGCCATCTGTGGTTGCCCTGTAAACTGAACAGTCTCCACATCTTCTCCTTGATGGTTCTGTTCCAGCGTTCCACGCAACTCGCCTTCTTCTCCGTGAACGTGGAGTAATGATTGATGCCGTGCTCGGTCATCAGAGCCTTGAAGCGTGCGTTAAAGAACTCCTTGCCGTCAGTAGAGTAGCTATGCGGATTCTAGGACAGAATCCTGGCTTCTGATTGGTCCATTGAAATTTTTACTTCCGGTCTAGGACAAGAACCTAGAATTAGTCTGGACAACAACCCAAAAATATTCAGGAAACGGTAATGGTGGAGGTGACGTTCAACTATTCTCCGTCAGATGGCGTTGTCGTCAAATAAAAATTAAACTATTCTCCGTCAGATGGCGTTGTCGTCAAAATTAAAAATGGCGGCCGTCGCGGCGACGCCTTGCCAATTGACAAGTAAAAATTAACATTGAAAGTCCCATAAGAGCTGAAAAACTGCTTTTACTTCCGGTCCGGGAGGCCGATCGATGGGGTCAAAGAGACCGATCGAACGGATCACATCAAGGGGTCGCTTCCATTCGAAGGGCTCAAAGAGACCGCGCATGCGCTTTTCAAGCGTTCCCTTCAAGCGACCAAGGGCTTTCCCAAGCGATCGCTTAAAGGGATCGCTTGAAAAGCGCATGAGCGGTCTCTTTGAGCCCTTCGAATGGAAGCGACCCCTTGATGTGATCCCTTCGATCGGTCTCTTTGACCCCATCGATCGGCCTCCCGGACCGGAAGTAAAAGCAGTTTTTCAGCTCTTATGGGACTTTCAATGTTAATTGTGAGCCCGTATCGGCATAGCTACTCTACTGCCGTCGTCGGTCTGCAAATTCTTCGGTGATCGTTGTCGTTGCAGCAGAGGGGCGAACGCTTGCACCACATCCGATGCCGTCTTCGTCTTTAGTGGCACCGCCCACCCGTACTTGGAGTACGTGTCCAACACCATGAGAATGTACTTGTAGTTGCGATTCACCTTCGCGTACGGGATCATCTCCACCAGATCCGCTTGCCAGAGGTCGTCGAAACCGCGGATTATCACCTTGCGCCTCGGGAAGTTTCGTCGTGCGGGTTTGTGTAACTCGTCAATCAGCCCCTTCTTCTCATTCATTCCCCCACCAAATATTTGTCGTTTTGCAATTGCGCCAAACCTAATTCCAGCGCGTGCAGTCTATCACTGTGTTCGCCAAACAGCAACGCTACACTATCTCTGACCTTTTCCAGGTCTTGCTCGACTATTTCTAGTTTCCGGCCGAGAGGGGCCACCGCTCCTGTACGCACCGCGTGATCAATTGACAGTCCCAGTGCTGCAAATAAACTGTCCACGTAAGCTTTATTGGTAGCGTCGGGGTCTTCGATTGCGTTAGCAACATTGGTCAGACGCTTGTTGTCTATGTTATAGTCCCCGGACTGGGTCAGCAGGAAACCAACTCCAGGCGGTCCGCGCAGAACAAACGCCTGCGAAGATGCTTTCTTGGATCGTCCAACCAGCTGTCGTCCGAACTTGTCCACGGACATGATTGAGGCTCGCGCTGCTGCTGCTGCTCCCCTTCTTATACTATAACTCCCTCCTCCATAAGCTCTTCCACAATAGACGCAATCTCGTTGTCGTGTGAGGTGTTGCCGGCCGCTCTGGAGGCATGCAGCAAGTACAAACGTTGAACCAGTTCATTTATGTCATTCCAATACACGTACTCGCTGTTTTTATCGGTGACGCGCATCAACAGTCCACCACCACCACCCTCCTTTGTAAATCGTTTGATGATGCTCTTGTACTTGGTGCTGTTGGTGCCCCGAGTACGAGCTTGATCCCTGTATCCCACCTTGTGAGCATTCGTGGTCAGTATTATGTTCTTGTACGCGTTCAAATCACGCTTGGTGTAATTGTGCGGGTCTTTGTAGAAGAGCAGCTCGTAGAGACCGCTGGTGCCCGGATACCGTTTGTCCTGCACGTAGACATCGTCGTCGACAAACTGAATGGCTGAGTTTCCAATCATGAACGAGTTGTCGACATCGCCGGCTTGTCTTCTGACTCCGTACACGGTGTCCAAATCTCTGCGATTCTCATTGCGCAGCAGTCTCTCGATGTGTGAACTGACCTTGGGACCGGGCGTCGTAGGTGTAGGCGGCGGAGTTTTGTCATCGAAAGATGGCGCTGCTGCCGCTTCACCGTCCAGATCGACGAGGTCGTTGGAGAAACTAGGGGGCTGCGTCAGGGCGGGCGCTAGCGTTGAGGGTTCCTTGAGAGAGTCCGGTTTGCGGGTCATTTCTTGCAGCGGTTCGGTGAGTGGTTGGAAGCGTCGTCTCAGGCGCTCCTCGGCACTCGTTTGGATCGACTTGAGCGAGCGGTACTTGCGTCGAATGGCGTCAGCTGATTTGATAATCTCTTTGCTAAGCATCCGATCCTTTTTTCTCTTCCTATTCTTGCTTGTGTCAGCAGCCATGATGTTTGCGAATACAGCTGTCTGTGTCAACAGCTTCCCTTTTATATGATCAGGTACTGATCGAAGCCCCTCCTGTACCGCCCTTGATTCATATCGCTGTCCTTGTCTATCACCAGGAATCCGTACTTGGATGTCCAACATGCGGCGCAAGCTGAACGAAACACCGACCAGTCCATGTCGGTGTTCACGTGATCGTTGTACACGTGACGTAGGTTCAAGTCGTCCTGCTTGAAGAGAACAAGAAAGTTGACGTTGTCGCATATCAGGTGTTTGGGGATGTGCGTGTACGTCTGACAGAGGTAGAAGCAGTCTGTGGACTTGTGTCTTCCCATGGCGAAATAGTCGCGCATAACGTTCTGCTTGTCGCAGGCCACGTCGTCAAAGATGAACACGGAATTGGGCAGGGCGTTCTCGGGTGGCACGATGTCCGCGCAATCTCCGTAGGCAAAGTAGCCGACACACGGCACCGCCCGCAGAATCTCCCCCAGCAGTTGGTACTTTGGTTGGTACAGGGACTTGGAGTAGACGTAGACGTTCTCGAAACGCAACCCGTTCGGTGCGCACAGCAGCGACAAAATCAAATTCGTTTTGCCACAGTTCGAGGGACCGCAGATGATGGATCTCACGGTGTCGGGGAAGAGGAGTCCGTGTTTGAGTCTCTTGTTGGCGGGTGGCTCGAAGCCTGCGCCGCATACATTCATGACCGGTAAACTCTCCGATTGTTTCACGAACTTCATCGTCGTCGAACTAGTATATATATAGACGCGTCGAAACCTTTTATACTCCAGTCAGTATGTCTCCGACAGTCAAACCACTTCGACGACGACGACAACCACGCAAGGGGAAAGGACTCTTAAACGATTTGATTGGAAAACTGCCGGTGGAATTGCACCTGCCCGGTTACAACTTCTGTGGTCCAGGTACAAAACTTAAGGAGCGATTGGCAAGAGGTGATCGGGGCATAAATCCCACGGACGAAGCGTGCAGATCCCACGACATTGCCTACTCGCAATCGAAGGAGCTCGCGAAACGACACGAAGCTGACCGAAGACTGGCGGACAGTGCGTGGCACAGGGTTTTGGCAAAGGACGCATCTCTGGGTGAACGTGCAGCCGCTTGGGCCATAACTAACGCAATGAAAGCTAAAGTCAAGTTGGGTATGGGTGTCGGCACCAAGAAGAAGAAGACGGTCAAAGATCGTATTTCGCTCGGCAGAGTGACGAGAGAGGCGCGAGCTGCAGTGAAGAACACCAAGGATACGGTTATGGCGGTGAACAGAGCCCTGGCAGCGGCTAAGCAAGTAATTCGACGCAAAGAGAGGAAGCCGTTGCCGCGCGTCATCCCGGTGCCGAAGACTGGTGGAATATTACCCCTGATACCAATTTTTGCGGGTCTATCGGCTCTCGGTGCGCTAACTGGAGGGGCGGCAGGTGTAGCTAAGGCAGTGAACGATGCTTCACAGGCCCGAAAAGAGCTAGGCGAACATCAACGCCACAATCAGACCATGGAGGCCATTGCTATGGGTAAACCGGGAAGCGGACTCTACCTGAAACCATACCGCAAAGGCTTGGGTCTGTACTTGGCGCCGGCAAAAAACCGCTACTGAGGCTACCGAGAAGACCACTCACCGACATCGATCTAAACAAGTACGCTTCAATCGATCTGAAAATTCCCCACTTCCGGGGAGTGTTCATGCGCAACAGCTTGCCCGCGGGGAAACCCAAACGCAACGAGTCAGCTATCGTCAATTTGGATGACGCAAGCGGTCCTGGCACCCACTGGGTAGCATACATAAAGCGAGGGTCGCGCGTCCTCTACTTTGACAGTTTTGGCAACCTGCGACCGCCCGCAGAACTCGTTAAATACCTCGGTAGCCACACCACCACCATACAGTACAATCACGACTGGGAGCAGAGCTTCAACTCACCCATCTGTGGACACCTGTGCTTAAAGTTTTTGTACAACAACAGCGGATCATGACCACCACCAAGTCTCTGACGGTGTCGTTGACGGGAAACAGTTCGGTCTTGAGCAGCAATTTTTTCCCACCTATCGAATTGGAGGACGGCAACTACGTGCTGGGGCTTGTACTGTTCCAAACCTTCAACTCGGTGCCGAACGTGGACGAATCAAACAATAAGTTCTATTATGGTAGCGGTGACGCGGAACTCGTCATACCCACTGGTTCATATGAGATCGAAGACCTGAACGAGTACCTGCGCAACAATTTACCCTCGGGTGATACCAGCTTTATTCTGCGCGCCAACAACAGCACCCTGAAGTGCGAAATTAAATTCGGGAAACAGATAAACTTTGACAGAGACAACTGTTTGGCTTCTCTGCTTGGATTCAATAGACGCATACTTGCACCGAATAGATGGCACGAGTCGGACTTGCCCGTCAGCATACTGAAAGTGGACGTGATACGCGTAGAGTGCAACATCACCACCGGATCGTACGTAAATGGTAATTTAGTCCACACCGTACACGAATTTTTCCCCCTCGTGCCGCCCGGTTACAAGATTGTTGAGGTGCCCAGCAACGTAATATACCTGCCCATCACTCTCAACAGTATAGACAACGTGACGGTGCGCATTGTCGATCAAAACGGCACACTGGTGAATTTTCGCGGTGAAGAGATAATTGTCCGGTTGCACATAAAGAGACTATAAATAGCGAGGGAGGACACTCGCGTGGGCGCATTAAAGCGAGCATTATGAGCATAGCCTTTCGAAACAAGTATATAAGCGGGTACGTTGTTGGAACGGGCATCACTTGTGATTCAGAGCAGCAGCAGCAACAGCAGACAAGCAACAGTCCAGCTGTACACCACGCGAACAAAGCTCATCGACAAATCCGTCAGCTTAGCACTGATAGCAAAGCAATATTGACGTCCCTGGGATATCGACTGAAACAAAGGAGGAAGAGGACTTGAGTACCAAGAAGAGTTTGTTGTGGGCTTGGTTGAAGGGTATATTTACTTCTCACTGTCTTACGTCATCGGTCTGTCACGTGAACTTTATTGAAGATGACAAACATAAACGTGGATACTTTTCGTGTTCTGGGCGGTGCTGTTTTGGACGAGTCCGCACGGCGCGTAGAGGTGCACGTGCATCAACCGTACGTGTCAACGACATTTAACGCCAACGATGAAATACGCATACCAGTCCAGCAACAGGACGCCTACATACTACCGCATCTCAGTTGCATCTACATGGAAGATAGATTCGTGACGGTGAGGGTGAGGGCGCCACTGCCTCTCTCACAAACAACGCTTTCACTTTCCTGCTGGACGACGTCCGCTACGAAATCAACGGAGTGGAGGTGGATCGAACGAAGAACGTGGGCATCACGAGCACGTTAAAGGGTATAGCTTCTCTGAATAAGGGTGAGGCGCGTGCGCTGGAGAATGCCGGCTGGACGACGACCGGTGATGCGCCGACCCATGTACTTGACGCGAACGGAAACTTTAACGTGTGCATCCCGGGAAGAATCCTACTCGGATTCCTAGAAGACTACCACAAGGTGCTGTTGAATGTGCGTCACGAGCTCATTCTGAATCGCTCGAAGAGCGATAGGAACGCCTTCGTGGGTAACGCAGCAAACACCAGGATCGAGTTGAGCAAGGTGCATTGGAGGGTACCGTATGTCTACCCCTCCGATCTGGAACGTCTAAATCTCCTCAAGATCATCGAAGACGAGAGAACGCTTCAACTGTGCTTTCGCAGCTGGGAACTTTACGAGTATCCGCTGTTGCCGCAAGCGACGAAACAGACGTGGGCAATCAAGACCGCAACACACTTGGAGAAACCGCGCTACGTCATTGTGGCCTTCCAGACGAATCGCAAGGGCAATGCGATCACGGACTCGAGCCAGTTTGACCACTGCAATCTGACAAACATCAAACTACATCTGAACTCTGAGTCGTTCCCCTACGAGAATCTCAATTTGGATTTCGCCACCGGGAAATACGCCTTACTGTATGAGATGTACGAGAACTTTCAGTGCTCATACTATGGAAAAGTTGGCGAGCCGCTATACGGCAGGGAGCAGTTCAAGAATCGCGCCCCACTCGCAGTCATTGACGCATCAAAACAGTCGGAAAGCATCAAGTCCGGTCCTGTGGACATTCGTCTGGAATTTGAGTCGAGCGAAAATTTCCCCGCCAACACAACCGCCTACTGTCTCATCCTGCATGACCGCATCGTCGAGTATACCCCCTCCACCGGCTCTGTCAAACGCCTGGTATAAAAGTCGCACAAGCACATCGTGCGCGCCAGTCTCGCGTTGGGTTTGTTCGCATGTCAACCATGGAGTACGTCGCAGACGTTCAGGGTTTCATGACTGCAGTCGGTGAATTCATATTCAAAGAAGTTTCACTCATTGCGTTGAATCATCGAGGCGGCGGCGGCAGCAACTACCACTGGGTATTCAAGCCACCATTCGACCTGAACCAGTTGAGGGAGTGTGACAGACGTCAAGCTCATTGGTTGACACGTTTCTACCACGGCTTGAGCTGGATTTGCGGCACGGAGAACTACGACGACATCCGATCGAAGTTAAAGTCATCGGTGGCCGATTGTGATAGGATCTACGTGAAGGGTAAAGATAAAGTGTCCTGGTTGAAAAACGTGCTTCCCGACAACGTTGAGTGTTTCGACTTGGATTCGCTCAACTGCTGCCCCTCGCTACAGAAACTTCGAGAAGAAAATTCCCGTGTTATTGAACCTTGCATTCAGCATTACGCAAACAGCAGCGCCATCTGTTCCGAAGTTAACGCTCAACTGCTGCGGAACTGGATCCTGAAATACCTGGAACCGCCAGAATTGCAAGAACATCAACCAGAAGAGCAAACTTTAACTCTGCGAAAACGTGTGGGGAAAGCCATTGGCAAGTTCTTTAACAATGGTGAGCATTTACTGCTAATGGATCCCACACACATAGCCGAACTGCCCAAGGAATTCCTAGAATATTACGTACATCCGTCAGACTTACGCAGATGTGTCGAACTGGGTATGTTAACCGAAGAGCAGAAGAAAAATATAAGTTTTCATGCATACACTTACTGCTACCATCACTGGGGATTCGAGTCAACAACATATGATTGCGACACTATTGATGGTCCTCCACCACTACAGAAAGACTGCCAGTTTTGTAAAACAGGAAAAGATTAAACCTTTTAATATATTCTCATTATTTGTTTATAGGTTAAATATGTTTAGCGTTATAATAAATGCATGCTTACTATTTATACAAATTGTAGTTATTGTTTTAATTATATTGGCGTAAAAATATAAATTCAACAGTTAGCGTTTTTTATTTTCCTTCAAAACTTAGAACGTATTCTGGTAAACACGTAGAAGGAGAAAAAACATTAATTCTGCAACATCTGCGTACTATTGCATCAGCATTTCCAGAACATTCTTCCATTGCGCAACAATGAGCAACACGTGCTTTGCACGCGTCAGAGCCCCGGCGCAGGCGCCTGAGCCACAGCCAAAGCCCACAAAATGGCGGCTTGGGTGTGCACTCTTCGGCAATGGCCTTGAAAGACACCAGAGGCTGCTGAAGACATGCACACTTCTTCGGCAATGACCAGAGGCTGCTGCAGACACACCCACTTGAAGTGGATGGAGAACTCGATGGACTGATCTGAGGAATAGCCCCGGCGCATGCGCCTGGCCGCTGCTGAAGACCACTTCTTCGGCAATGACCTTGAAAGACACCAGACGCTGCTGAAGACATTCCCACTTCTTCGGCAATGACCTTGAAAGACACCAGAGGCTGCTGCAGACATGCATACTTCTTCAGCAATGACCTTGAAAGACACCAGAGGCTGCTGCAGATGCCGCTGCTGAAGACACTTCTTCGGATGACTCAACGACTCCTTCAGCAGCCTCTGGTGTCTTTCAAGGTCACTGCCGAAGAAGTCGATGGCACCTGGAGAACTCGATGGCCTGGCCCGAGGCTCTCATTTTCTAACTACTCATTTTCCATTCCTCCCCACAAAGTTCGCATTTGACGAGATCTTCAAAATGACACCAAAAACATTTTCCTAGCAAAATCGGTACTGGGACTCGCGTATATACTGCTCACTTCCAATTCTTCTACGCTCTGCTGCACCTCGTGCATAAATTTATTTAAGTATTATTATTATTATTATTATCATCATCATCATCATCATCATCATCATCATCATCATCATTATTATTATTTGCTAACGTATCGATGAAACAGCACTAAACGCTTAAAATGTGCTAAAACCGTAGCTCAACTTTACATCCCTAAATACCGCCCCCGTGCATCGCAGACCCCAAATCCAACCCACACAATGTGCTCTGTCCCTAAAATTAAATTTGGATGTCAAGGAAATATCCCATATAACAATATCGAACGTTTAAAGTTTGCTAAAAACATGCCTCAACTTTACACCCGTATAATCTCGCCCTCGTGCATCGCAGACCCCAAAATCCAACCCATACAATATTGGCTTTCCAACCTGCCCAAATCAAAGTTTCAGAGTAGGTATGCGATGTAATAGCGCCGAACGCTTCCGTGTCCAAACAATCGTTTTAACCCACATATTTTCGCTCCCTCGGACCTTACATCTTCTATCCCCCCCCCCCCCCCCAAAGTTTCCATTTGACGAGATTTTCAAAATGACACCAAAAACATTGACCTTTCGGAAATTCGCAAAAACTGGGAAACTTCCAGGTGTCACAGAAATCGCTAACCCCGTATACCGGTCACGCTTCCAATTCGTTAAACATTTTTAAAAACGATAAACATGGGGAGTTTGCAAATGTAATTTATTAAAATCAGTTTAATCTGTGAATGTTTTGTTTTATACTTACAGGATATTAAATATTAATATAGGTAATACTAAATATTATTAACGAGGATTAGGTATGTCTGTCAGTGTAGTTGTTTCAACTGGTAACCTCGCTATCAGGTTTTGAAGATGGAATAAATAAAGTTTCCCCAAGCTTGGACTGAGATAAAAAGTTTTCTTAACTAAAAAGTCTTCTGTGTTCTAAGGTCGAATCCCTGTTAGCCACATTGTTTATTAAAGTAGTGACGACCGTTACTTTACCTTATTATAAAAATAAATAACATCATAGAAGGGAGTATAGTTTACTTAGTTAATAACTTCAAAATATAGAACATTACAGGGTGTATTTTTATCCCAACTACGTTTTGCCAATGTTTTAGCTTGCTATTATTCCCTTGTTTTCATTAGTAATCGCGGATTTTCTTTAAAAAAATACCTTTCGTGACGGGCCACCACACACAACACATGGAATGCAAAATTCTGTAAATTACAACAAGCTTTAGAAGAAAAAAGAAAAAGGATCCGCTTGGATTCGAACAAAAACTCCCGCGCACCTTGAAGGTGCCCGCGTCTTCCGGTTCTACGCCAAGCCTGTTGGATACACGACCTGAAGTTTAACAGTCTATTAAAGGGCGTGAAAGTGAAAGTGGCGTACTTGGCAAAACCTATATGGGATATAAATAAAAGCACCATTACAATGTTACAACTTTAGAAGAACCGGAACTGCAGCATGGTGAACTTTTAAACAATGACGCAGAAGAGGATATAATTAATTTTTAAATTATGCGCTTATTATATTTACAGCTTTTGAAGAACCAATACCGCAACCAAATAAACAAATTTTTGATTCTGACTTGAAAGTGTGTTTTAATACCTTCCTAAAAGTTAAGGGGATTTTCGCAGACTTGATGACTTAATGTTGAAAACAGGTTACTTTTATTAATTTATATGTAAAAGAAATTTATGTACTTTGGTATCTACCTACCCTCTACTGGGCTTATTTATGAACATGTTAAAAAATTGTAATTAAAAAAATTATAGAAAATTCGTCTTAACAGATTGACAGTATAACTGAATCTTGAATTCCCTTCAATTTTCACAGGGGATATTCGCAATGCGTTAACATTAACACTTGAAAATCTAAGGCAGAAGCTATTACTAATCCGACGACCTTGAAATTAAATAAATAAAACCAACAAATTGATTGATTGACAGTGGCAGATTTTTGATTTTTATTTTAGATCTTCGGAAATAAGTAACGTGAGAATTGAAATTGCGAAATTCAAAATGTTTTTACATTTAAATATGCGTCCACTAGAGGGTACCAAATTTTATAACTTTTAATGAAAACCGCGGTTCCGACATTGTTCTGTCACTTTTTTTAGCATCATAACGGGCAATCGGACGCTAACGAAAATTTTAGAAAATTTTGTTGTTAAATCAAAGATTATACCCATTTAACACAAGTGGCGGCTGACCTGACTTTAGAACTTGGCAGTGCTCATGGGTTGGGGGGGAGGGGTTCTGGCGGTACTTCCCGATATCCCGATATTTATTACTTCAGCAACACAGGCACCTACAAGGGATGATTTTTATTATTTTTTCTGGGTGAATGTGGGTCCTGGGCGAAAAGAGAAGACATGAATCAAAAATTTTGTGGATCATGTTTAGTTCACGTGAAAAATTATTTTTTAAACTGCGGTCATTCTATTATTTGTGGTCAGTGTGCAGAATATTTATATAATCGTTATAAAGGTTGTCTATTTTGAAGAGAAATAATTGCCAAAGTTACTTTACTTAAAGGTTTAAATTACAAAAATTCGTTATTTGTATCTTGAACAAATAAAATATTGTGTTGCACTTAAAATTAACTGTTTCTCGCTTTACTTCTTATAAATTTAGCAGAAAATCCCAGAATAATTGAGAAAAACATGTTTTGCAAATAAAAATTGTAAATAATTTATATGATTAGAAGCGTGTGCCGCTTCGTAATATACAGGGTGGCCCGAAATTAGCGTGCAATATTTTACCAGCGTGTTCTGTGGTCAAAAATAAGACAGAAAGCTCCTATAAGCGTGCACCGAAATATGCTTCGCAAAGGAGCTAGAGCTTTTTAAAAGAGAAGGCCTGAAGACGTTTCCTTCTAAATATCTCCGAAACAAGTCCAGTTAAAATTATGAAATTTTATGGAATGTGTAAGTACCAAATTCTAAATCTTTTGCTGTAAACATAATTTTTAAAATTTAACAGGGGCGTCTCAAATCTGGGGGTGGTGGAGGTAAGATTTACCCCAACTTTTTTTACAACATGTCGTTTTCAATTTTTCCATAAAAATTTGAAACTTCAGAGTTTTTTGCAAAAAAAATGTGCTCTTGTCTCGTTTTGATAGGAGGCACCGTTATCGAGCACAATCGGTTTCAAAATTTCGCTGCATGCCCAAAAAATTCCTACAGGAAGTGGAAAACTTCGTTTGTGAAACTTAAACGAGATAGAAACACATTTTTTTTGCAAAAAAACTCTGAAGTTGCAAATTTTTATGGAAAAACTTCCGGAAAAATTGAAAACAACTTGTTCTGAAAAAGTTGGGCTAAATCTTACCTCCACCGCCCCCAGATTTGAGACATTTGAGGCATGCAGCGAAATTTTTAAATCGATTGTGCTCGATAACGGTGCCTCCTACCAAAACGAGACAAGAGCACATTTTTTTTGCAAAAAACTCTGAAGTTTCAAATTTTTATGGAAAAATTGAAAACGGCATGTTGTAAAAAAAGTTGGGGTAAATCTTACCTCCACCACCCCCAGATTTGAGACGCCCCTGTTAAATTTTAAAAATTATGCTTACAGCAAAAGATTCAGCATTTGGTACTTACACATTCCATAAAATTTCATAATTTTACCTGTACTTGTTTCGGAGATATTTAGAAGGAAACGTCTTCAGGTCTTCTCTTTTAAAAAGCTATAGCTCCTTTGCGAAGCATATTTCGGTGTACGCTTATAGGAGCTTTTTGTCTTATTTTTGGCCACAGAACACGCTGGTAAAATATTGCACGCTAATTTCGGGCCACCCTGTATGTAAAACGAACTACACCAGTTCGTTTCCATTTCGTAGATATCCGAGCTCTCCCGTGATACGCGCAGTTGCCACTTTACTAGCGCTGTCCCCGAGTTACGGAATTTTTCGATCTCGTGGGATTTCGATCTCGTGGGATTTCGATTTCATGGGACTTCGATTTCGTGGGATTTCGATCTCGTGGGATGCACCCCTTGATAATATAAATTGCCGCGAAGTCCTGTATTAATTTTCACTGTAAATATTTTGTATATACAGTGAGCTCAAAAAGGTTGAAATAAATTCTATATTTTTAAAAGTGTGCAGTGTTGAGCAATATCTTCAGACATGTCGATCTAATTTTTTTCTTGCCACATTTTGTTGTACAAATTACGTAGATGGCGGTATTCAAATTTCGGATATGAAGTCATCGACGATTCTTTCAAATAGGAACAATATATTTTGCCGGTAGAATCTTGTAGATGAGCTTTTTCTGATTCTGGAAATATAGGATACTTTATATTTATTTTGCAAAAAAGTTTAAAAAAGTAATAAATACTTAATGATGAAAATTCTGTGTTTATACGAAAAATGCTGCTACAATTGAAAATAACAATTTAAAATAGAAAATGTGTGAAACATTAACAAAAATGAAGTAAACTATGAAAAACCTAACTCAAATTGTTATTTTTAAGGTAGCAGCATTTTTCGTGTACACACAGAATCTCCATCATTAAAATATCTCTTAATTTATTTAAATCATTATATGCAAAACTAATTTAAAGTATGTTAAATTCTCGCAATTAGGAAGAGCTCGTTTGCAAGATTCTACCGAAAAACTATACTGTTGCTATTTGAAAAAATTATAGAAGACGGCATCGCCGGAATTTGAATAGCGCCATTTACATAAGGATAAACTACCGTTGTACAACAATAGACGTAAGTATCGTTGGAATAAGCACCGAAATGCACCTAATGGTTGCGGGGACAGAACGAGGTCACATTAAAAAAAACAATTTTCTTAAATGTCCGTCGCAATCATAATATGGTCATCGTGATATGCCATCTACACGCCAAACTTCTTAGCTCTTATGGACCTAAAATGTGTTTTTCCCACGATCATACACGAAAGTAACAGATTCCGCACAATCAAGTAGCCACGAAAGTTGACAATAGCACTTGCCCGTGCGTTATTGTAACGAACGTGTATGGTATAATATTTTAGATAGTTAAGTAGGCTACCTTCAAAAAAAAGAATTGTACTCGTTTACTTTTTACAATTGTAAAGTGTGATTTTTCTACGCGTCACCGCAGAACACCTGCACTAATTAATTCGCGAAAGTTATATTGATAAAAAAATTGATAATATCGACAACGAAAGTGATATAATATCAAAAAACCAATTGGGTGCTGCTGTTGCATTTTAGTAAATGGAATGCTTTGGATATTTTTTAACTTCGTTGATTCTGTTTTCGATTGTAGATAAATTTCAAGAAACTTACTTTTGTGTTGAAACCCAATGATTTTTCAGACAATTATATTTCATGATGGGTTTTGAATGTGTATTAGTATATTTTTCATCGAAACATGAATGAAGTATGTAATGACAGAAAATATTCAGGGGCTGTTTGAACAAAAATTATTCTAGGAACAAATGGCAATGACTACTTTTTCGTTAAATAACAAATGCTACATTTAAATACCTACCTATCGCATTATCTAGCCTAATATCACCTTGTATTCCATGTATTTTACAGAAGATTAATGATTCTGAACTTTCTTTTTCTGGCTCGAGGCAGTCGCTATGGGTTTTTCTGAAATATATTGGATTCAGGTATGGCTACTTTTGTATATGCAAAGTCAAAATTTTTCGGATGCCGTTACTACATGCATAGTTACAAACATCAAAAATAGGCCCTTCTTTCCTATTTAAACGCCCTCCTAACTTTTATAATAACAGATAGCAATAGTGAGCCTACTTGAAAAGGGACACATTGCATACTTCTATTTCTATTTAATGTGGCCAAAGACAGAAGACAACCGTAAGATTTTAATATTCGCCTGAAATGGGGTGAAATACTTGTAACAAATTCTGTAATACCGCGGGAAGAAGGCCGAACCATTATATATACACAGCAGCATTGTACAGGGTGATTCAGAAATAGTGACTCAAACGAAAATGGTAGATTCCCCATGCGAAAATAAGACAAAGAGTCTAATATACCCCTCTCCGAAGTTATACGCCTGAGGAGATATAGCCCCCCAAATTATCTCCTTAAATTTCGATAAAAATTAATTTCTCAGAAACTGTATGACACCCTAAGGTTCCAATTTGGTACACAATTTAGAAACTTTACAAACCATAACTGATGTGAAGTTGAAGTTAATTGAAGTAATGCAAGGTATTTATTAGGGGTGGGTCACCCCTAAAATATCATAGAACTATTTAATCCATTAATTAATTTGAAAATTTTTTATGGCATTTCATGCAAAATTTAATTTTAAAACTTTAATTCGAGGGGTGGTTCACGAGGTAATTTTTCGTACACAGTAGGGGCAATCCAGGGGTAATCCGAGGCGATATCGGGGTTATCAAGGTAATATTTTGCGATCTAGGGTAATCCGAGGGTTATCTGAGGTAATCCCAGGGTTATCCGAGGTAATCCAAGGGTTATCCGAGGCAATCCAAAGGTAATATCAGGTTATACGAGGTGATTTTGCCGCGTTCGTATGAGTTCGTGAAAATTCGTGCGCCATTGCCATATTTATTGTCTGCATGCGACAGACCGGTGGCAACATGCAGTTGTGTTCGAAGATATTAATAACTGTTTATTCTTGTGCTTATTCTGGTTCAAAATATATTGTCACACCAGAAGTGGCTCGTTTAATGAAAACCGAGATGGAAACACAAATTTCTCTGCAGAGAAAGAGAAAGATTGAAGATTGAAAGTTGAGGATGAAGTCCTCTGAAAACTCGGACAGCAATGAAGACGAAGTAGACGGTATCATTGGTGACGATGATATCATAATGACCGACCAAAAAAATATTGAAATCGAAAAATACTACGCAGTCAGTTGGTATACTGGCCGCGTGGTCGAAAAACTTAGCCCCAACATATTTAAAGTAAAATTTCTAAAAGCAGAATTAGAAGGTTTTGTATGACCAAAAATGGATAAATACCAAGAAGTGGAAGATATCCACATATTTTTTGGTCCCATAAATATGGTGGGGTCCAGGCCGCATATTCATATCGAACGTAGCGTATTGCATCCCCAACTGTCGACTTACAGCAACGGGCGTATTTTCTACTTATATACTATTTTCGTAAGCGTTCTTGCCAGGATACCTTCGAGACTCAGTGGTCGATGTGTCAGCCGCAAAGTTGAGGATTCGCACCTCGCCGTAGTTCTTTTTGGTTTTGATGATTTCGCTTTTTTCTTTTGACCAAAAAATCGGTTCCACTCATTTGACATACCTCTCGCGCTTTGGATATATTACTTCGGATTGCGATACGATACGTGAGTTATGAATATGCGTCCGGGCTGCTGTTACTATCTAGATCCGACCGTGTAAAAATTGCCAGAGAATATAAAGAGCTGAAGAGAATCACCACAAATAATTAATGTTAGTTTTTTGGGGTTCATTTTATTATTTTATAACAGAATTATCATATGTTTTGTATTACCAGAGTATTACGTTTGTTAATAAAAATGAGACTGCATCTTGATATTTTGTTTTTATTTAATTGAATTAGAAGTTTGCGCCATGTAATCTTAATTTTGGTATGAAAAGTATCAAGGTGGGGGGCGGTAATCCGAGGTTATCCAGGGGCAATCCGAGGTAATCCTGAGGTATTCCGAGGTTATCTTGAGGTGTTCTGAGGCAATCCCGAGGTGTTCCGAGGTAATCTTGAGGTAACTCGGGGTAATTTCTAAGCAAACCGGGGTAATATGAGGTAATCTCGAGGCGATATGAGGCAATATTTACGAAAAAGGTTATGTTTCGTACAAAATTTTTCTCGTGACACACCCCTCGCTTTAATTACTCCTAGTACTTTTCACTAAAATGAATAGTTTTTGAGAAAAACGAAAATTACTTAAGTAAGATTTGAATGAAAAATGCACATCAGGTATGCGTGCATTCGCGCTCATGGACAACAATTTGAGCAATTACTCTAATTGATATTTATTAAAAGCTCTGTAATACTGGTAATGTAAAAATATTAAAATTTATTAAATTGCTTCTTTATCATAGCCTACTATACTTGGGCCGCCGAACAGATAGAGTGATCACCCTGCAATCACGAGCTCTAGGCGGGGCCGCTATTAATTTATGACGACCGAACTGCAGTGATGCGCCTCCTTTAGACCCAACGAAGTCGCATTACCCCAATTCGGTCGTCATAAATTAATATTGGCCCCGCTAGAGCACATTCTTGCAGAGTGATCACTCTATCGGTACGGCGGCTCAAGAATAGTGAACGTTTCGATTAATTTTTAAGTAAAAAATTCAAATCTTACTTGAGTAATTTTCGTTTTTCTCAAAAACTATTCATTTTAGCGAAAAGTACTAGGAGTAAAAAAAGTTTGAAAATTAAATTTTGGATGAAATGCCATAAAACTTTTTCAAATGAATTAATAGGTTAAATAGTTCTATGAAATTCCCTTGCGTTAGTAGGTATTTATAATGAACAACTGGGCATGGTAACACTGCATCAGCAAAACCAAAAAGTAATGCGCCATGGGACCTTTTTATCAGGTAAATTGTTAGAAAAAATGTAACGCATGAACAACACACTGAAAATTAACCACAACGACAGCGAGCGAGCGACAATCCCAGGATCAGCTGGTTACTAGCTCAAAGCTTTAACCATATAACCACAGGACATTACTGTCAGACATGCACATTTCATAAATGGAGTAAACCGTACGGCCAATTCTACAATATTTGTATGCCCAAAACCCGTGAGTTAACCAGTACACTAGCGTGCCTGTGGTCAGTCTACTGATAGCGATAATTGCAATAATCAATGCAGAGGAAATTTGTAAATCTTTTAAAATCTAACAGATCAAAGACAAATAGAAAAATCATACTTACTAGTTTCGAAAAAGCACCTAGATATCCGGAATACTTTCCACGTATTTTCAATAGGCACCTCACCAAATTGAAGTGCTCTCATATATTTTTTCTGCGGCTTGTATGGTGGCCAGAAAACTTCCTGCTTACGTGGGGTAAAGCATTTTTCATGCACTAAGGCAACACCACCTCCACACGATGCTGCAAATTCAACCCTTGCGAACAACGCCATCCCTAACAAAAACGACAATGCTAGTATGCTACGGATAACTGCATGCAACAGTAAATACTTTAAAATAATAATCTTTTAACTCCGAAGAATTGATTTTAAGGTTAGGTTCAAACCACACAAATAATGTATACTTCCTCTACAATACGCCAAACCAATAAAGAAATCAAATAACACTCACCTATTTTACCAACAAAACTGCAATAAATATCTACGAACACAGAACATCCAATTATTTCATTAAAAATACATATGGCGTCCAAATCATCGGTTGTCGCTTGCCGGTTCCCGCGAAATCTGATGAAACATGAACATGAAAAAGCAGAAGCAAGCACGTGACCGCACAGAGATATCTCTGGCAGCGTCCAGAGTTGTCGGTTGTATACATAGCGGTGTTACCAAATTTTCTCGTTTCTTTGGGTCATTCATATATAAGTTTCGCGCGCTGATTTAATTTTAAGGGACAACGGGAAAGGCGAATAAAACGTAACCTCAGTTTTTAGTTTCATAATATAATTTCGTCCTTATAGCACGTGTTCTATTGGGTGTATATAGTTTTGTAAGCAATTTAAAATAGCATCATCAGAATATGAATCGATATTTCAACGATACAGTGTGTGCGGATATGTTTTATGTTAATTTTGTCCCTTTACATCGGCGCACGAAACCCACATTTGCATCAATATAATAGAGATTTTAAAACTCAAGAAAAGAGTGAAATTATCCCATAATTGTGCCCTAATAATAAGATATCTAATTCCAAAATTGTTACGTTTTGTTTCCATTCCAAAGTATGATACTGAATCATCAGGAAGCAGGTCTTTGGAAATGAAAAATTTAAATATCATAT
Organism: Xestobium rufovillosum; assembly: GCA_963966045.1. Taxonomy (NCBI): domain Eukaryota; kingdom Metazoa; phylum Arthropoda; class Insecta; order Coleoptera; family Ptinidae; genus Xestobium; species Xestobium rufovillosum. Next base: position 5,980,185 of record OZ014498.1, on the reverse strand, counting down.
ATAATATACAGTGTGTTTGATTTTATGTGTCACAGCAGATATCTCGGCTGTTGAAAGAATTTCAAATAAATGTTATATATGAAAGTTGTCAGATACTTTGTTTTTAATAACTTATGAAAATCAGAAAAACAATTGAGCATCAAATAATTATTCAGATATAGCAAATACATTCAAAATTGTAAATGAAACTTACCCAGTGTTTTTACGTATTCTAAAACTGTACGAAATTTCCTTTACAACGATATATCACATGTCATAGTTATCTAATCAATTAAAGGCACAAATCGATAATTAAGTAAGAACTGCACGTCTACATGACTTAAGAGTTTTGATCGAAAGAGTAGGCTTTGACAAGAATTGCTATCGTGTGAACTGTCAAATTACTTGAGTAAATTCCTGCGTATTCTTAATTTTCATAACAGAGGTAATTTCGAAAAAAAACTTTAGATTTTATTAACTTAAATTTTAAATTTATAACTTTTGTGAATTTTTTGGCAAAATTGAAACTTCTTTTTGTAAAACACCAACGTTTCGCCTCCGTTAGGGGGCTTTATCAAGGTTTTATTCAAAATTGTATAAAGTATAAAAAAGTGACATTTTTTTTCTTAATAAAATTTGTAAATAACAGTAACTATGTTAAACTTAATAATAGAAATTATATCTAGCACATTTGATTTTGATAATTATGAATAAGGAAATAAATAAAAACAACCCACAAATTATCGTCCTAAAACCCGATAAAAGTAATAAAACTGTAATTATGAACTCCATTGATTACGAAAACAAAATGTTTAATCTATTAAATGACAAACTAATATATACAACTCTTCCTAAAGATCCCACAATAAGTTTACAAACTAAAAATAACAATTTTATTTCTAAATTATTAAATGAAAATAACATTTCACCTAATCTTAGCTTTAAACTTAAAATACAAAATTCTCTCCCCCCACGTATATATGGCCTCCCTAAATTACATAAAACTAATATTCCACTTAGACCAATAGTATCATGTATACAAAGTCCTTTCTACAAATTATCGAATTTTTTATCCAACATTTTATCTAATATTACAGGTCAAAATGAATTTTATATTAAAGATTCATGGTCATTTAAAGAAAAAAAGCAAAACGTTTTATATTCCGGAAAATTTTACTTTAATTTCACTGGATGTTGTATCACTCTATACAAACATTCCAATAAATCTAGCAATTACCACTATCAAAAAAAAACTGGAATAAAATCGAACCCTTCACATCACTTACTTTAAACAATTTTATTACTGCAATTGAACTTACTTTAACTACTACATACTTCAAATTTAAAGATAAAATTTACAAACAAACTGATGGCTGTGCTATGGGTTCTCCAATTTCAAGCACTATTGCCCAATTAGTCTTAGAAGATTTAGAAAGCACTGTTATTCCCAAATTATCTTTTAATTTACCATTTTTTGTAAGATATGTGGACGATTGTCTCACTGCTATTCCTCCTGGCAAAGAAAATGAAATACTATATCAATTTAATAACTATCATCCCAAATTACAGTTTACTATAGAAATTTCAAAAAATAACCAAATTAACTTCTTAGACTTAACTCTTTACAAAATTAATAATTCTATAGAAACAGAATGGCACACTAAACCCACTTGGTCTGGCCGTTACATTTACTTTAATTCTAAACAACCAATTTGTCACAAAAGAAGTATTGTTATGTGTTTAGCCGATCGAGCAATCAAACTTTCTAGTCCACAATTCAGAAAATCTGCAGTTGACAAAGCCATAAATTGTTTAATAAAAAATAACTACCCAAGATATTTTATTGACAAAATTATAAAAAACAGACTACATCAATTTTATAATAACAACAATATTAATCAGAACCAAAAAGAATCTAAAAACTACATTTCCTTACCCTATATAAAAGAAATATCACACAATATTAGTAACTTATTAAGAAAACATAATTTTGTAATTGCTCACAAAAAGCATAATAATTTACAATTTTTATATTCTCATCTGAAAACCCCCATTCCAAAATTGATGAAAACTCACACCGTATACAAAATTAATTGTAATAACTGTAATAAAACATACATTGGACAAACCAAAAATCATCTCGAGACTAGGTTAAAACAACATACATACCAAAATAGCAATTCAGCTATCAGTAAACACATAAAAAATACTAAACATAATTTCGATTTTAATAACACTACTATTCTTGAACAAGAGAGAAATTTAAAAGCTAGACTTATTTTAGAAATGATACACATCCAAAAAGACAAAAATTCTTTAAATGACAGATCTGACATTCAAAATTTAAGTCAAATATACCGTGACATAATAACGTAATTTGTTCTCTACCACTTGATTCTAAATTAACTCATGTACATTATTTATTTCCTTATTCATAATTATCAAAATCAAATGTGCTAGATATAATTTCTATTATTAAGTTTAACATAGTTACTGTTATTTACAAATTTTATTAAGAAAAAAAATGTCACTTTTTTATACTTTATACAATTTTGAATAAAACCTTGATAAAGCCCCCTAACGGAGGCGAAACGTTGGTGTTTTACAAAAAGAAGTTTCAATTTTGCCAAAAAATTCACAAAAGTTATAAACTTAAAGAAAAAAATTGGCACGAATAATTATATAAAATTAAATTTTAAACTTAACTTGCCTACTAATTTATTGTTACTTTCTTGTTGTTGTCGCTATGTCGTGTTTGTGTTGAATAGTTTTATGTTGTCAAGCTAGTCTTAAGTAACATTGTATCATGTAGAAACAGACATCCGAGTTTCATTATTTTCACCGCCTACTCTTTCGGATGAAGTTGTAAGTAGCGTAAGCGTTCAGTTGGTAGATACTTAATTATCGATTTATGTCTTTTATCGATTAGATAAATATAACATGTGATATATCGCTGTAAAGGGAATTTCATACAGATTTAGAACATGTAATATTACTGGGTATGTTACATTTAAAATTTTAAATGTATTTGCTATATCTGAATTATTTGATGCTCAATTGTTTTTCTGATTTTAATAAATTATTGAAAATAAAGTGTCTAACAACTTTCATATATAACATTTGTTTGAAATTCTTACAATAGCCGAGATATCAGCCATGACACATCAAATCAAACACACTGTATTGTATAACCGAAGTAACATTTACGGCAAAAAGACGTGAGTTTTGTAAAGCCACATATAGGTCTAAAAATAACGGGACGTCTATGTTGCAGACGTGAAAAAGACCGCAGAAATATGACGACATAACGACGTCATTTTTATGGTCGATGACGTCACTGCCGAATGATCACCAGAAAATGACTTGATATGTACGTCACCTTGCTATCTGGGTATTTATCTTTATATATCTTCCCTTTTTGTCGACTATGATTGAGTACTGTTCCTAATTGGTCCTGGTGGGTTTTTGTAGGTTTTTTCTGACGGGGATTAATTTTTGAGAACCCGTTGTCCTACGGCAATTCAAGGACGCCATAGTGTGGAGGCTGACATTACCATCGTGTGCACCTGCCCCCCCCCCCAATCATCTGTAATACCAAGGTCAGAGATCTTTTGTATTTGTGTGTCACCAGTTCGTTCGTCGGCTGGAATTAAGTATAGCCCGGCACGGCGCCCACTGGTTTGCTCCCTTATAAAGTTTTGGTCAAAACTCAATATACAGAAAACATTTATTTTGTTCAATATGATACAAATATTTTAAAACGTATATTTTAAAAACACAAAAGTTTTGTTAGAAAAATATATTTTGTGAAATCATGCACTATAGAGCACTTATGCAATAACGTTTTACATACAAAGATCTAAGAAAGCTTTTAACTATTTTTTTATCAAAAATGAAGAAACTACACGTTTAAACGTTTGCGAAATAATTTTAAACGGTGCATATTATGCTTAGGCCATACTGCACGCATACTTTCTTTAGGTAGTATCAGTTTTTAACGAATAAAATTTAAAACAAATATAACTAATCATTTAAAAGTTTCAAAATATATCGTATTTTTGCAATATATTTTTATCTATACAGCTAAATCAAGGTCATCCAAGCTGATCCAAGTTATTGTTTTTAACTTAAAGTAAGCCTCGCAATGTCCTTTTTGAGAATCTTGCAAAATTAACTGCTACTATCTGCTATTCAGTTAGTAACATAGTTGACTTTGGAAACATACCTAATTTGTTTATTTTGACGTGTCGCGCCATTTTTGGTTAAATATAAATGTTTTAAAAGTGTTTTGGTGTTAGTTCTGTTGTACTCCTAAGTTATCTTTTAAAATGCAAGTTAAGCGAAGAATATTGTGCGATATTTTAATAGGAAACAACGGAAATGAGACGTTTGTTTTTAATTACGTACAAGAAAAATATAATTTTTCCGGTAATAGTGAAAAACTAGCATTTGACGCTTTATACCTGGTTTATAATAGATGTTACCTTAAACTTATGCTGTAACCTTAAAATATAAAACATGTACAAATAAATGCGCCTGTTTATAATACAAAAGAATATGACGTTAACTTATGCCGGTAACCCAGTAGTTCGCGATATTTTATATCTTACAGCATACGGAATAAGTTCGACCAATCACGTTAATGCGTTACCGGCAAATTCAGTTTTAACGACGGCCATTTATGTTTACATTTTGTATCTGTGTTCTGCTGTAGGTTATGTTGTTTTACTTCGTTCTTGTTGAATGAGATGTAACAAACGGACAACATTCATGGGACATTCTTGTATAAACAAAAAATTTTTCAAGGGTCAATATTTTTCGTATCTTATATCTTGAAAAAGATTAGGAACATGTCCTTTCTCATTCATTGGCGTTTTCTTCTCGGCTTTTTGTACGCTGCTGCTGCTACTGCCGTAGTCACAACGTTCTCAACTTAAGTTGAGAAGGTTGTGCCGTAGTTAAGATAACCACAAACACACTTAAAACAAATCCATCAGTCTCAAATTCATCTATAGCAAGCTATTTTTCGGTTTTCGTGTCGTAATCAAATAAGGTTATATTCTTATGTTTTGTTGACAATTTATGGCGACGCCCAGAATAACCGTAAAATACGCCTGCATTGTGAACCATGTCCCTTAAGTTAACGGCATAAGTTACCAGACCCTAAGTTAGCGGAATAAGTTAACATCCATTATAAACCAGCCATTAAGGCGCTACTTTCTACCGCAATTTCGTGAAAAATGGAAATCGTCGAGTCGTAATAAAACATTTTTTTACAAAAAATATGCGTGCTGGCTGGAAGGCTCATTCACGTTGTTCAAAGGAAAAGGAGGGAGGCCAAAGAAGACTCTAGAAAACTGCTCCGATCGCTCAAAACGAAGAAAAGTGTCGTCTTTAAGTAAAGGTACCAATTTATCTGTAAGTGAATTACAGCATCTGTTAGTATCAGTGTTAAAGTCATCAGGTAAAAAAAAAGAAGCTGAATTAATTAATGACATTTTGGAAAATGGTGCAAAAAGTTATAAGAAAATAACATATGAAGAAATTCCCGATTCATTTACAAAAAAAGAAGCTCTGGCGCTAATAACTGATTCAAAACTTTCAAAATATCAATATGAACTTTTGCGAAACCAGTGTAAGCTTAAAAACTGTCACATTTTTCCTCGATATGCTTGTATTTTAGAAGCGAAAAAGGAATGCTACCCGACCAAAGAAAAAACTGCTATATCTGAGAGTGGAGTAGATGTAGAACTACAGTCTCTGTCGGACCAAACTGTTAGTCGACTTCTATTAGTTCCAGATATAAAAGACAACACACTAACAGCACCAGAGACGTCAAGGTTAGTACTAAAATCGAAATGGGGATGCGATGGTTCATCTGGACAGAGTATTTACAAACAAAATTTCTTAAATTCAAATTTAACTGACGAGTCTGTTTTTATGTCATCCCTTGTTCCAATTCAACTAACTGACATTTTCGATTCCACAAATATTTTTTGGAAGAATGAGCGACCATCATCCACAAATTACTGCCGACCAATTGCGTTCCATTTTGCTAAAGAAACTGATTTTGTTAAATCCATAAGCGCCCAAATATCTGAATTAGTAGATACTAAAATTGAATATCCTGGTAAAACGATAGACGTAAAGCATAATTTGTTTTTAACAATGATTGATGGAAAGGTATGTCATCTTCAGCGTGCTGTAAAATATGTGGAGCGAAACCTTCTGAGATGAACAAAATGCAAATTATTGAGCGGCGACAAGTAAATCAAGAAGCATATAAATAGGGTTTGTCACCTCTTCATGCATTAATACGATTTATGGAATGTGTGCTTCATGTTTCTTACCGTTTGGGATTTATGAAAGGGACGGCCAAATCATCGAACGAAAAAGAACTTCTAAAATCAACAAAATCAAAAATTCAATCTCAACTGAAAGAAAAACTTGGGATAATTGTTGATGTGCCAAAACAAGGTAGTGGCACATCAAATGATGGCAATACGGCTAAAAGATTTTTAAAAAAATTTGAAATGGTGTCGGAAATAACTGGGTTTAACCAAGAAATACTTAGACGTTTTGCAGTTATTTTGCAAGTTATTAATAGCCGAATCGATATTAATGAGACAAATTTTGAAAAATACGCTTACGAAACTGCCACCAACATTTTCATTCGGCATTATCACTGGTATTATATGCCATCATCACTACACAAAGTTTTAATTCACGGGGGTCAAATTATAAAGTCCATCAGCCTTCCAATAGGCCAGTTAAGTGAGGAAGCAGCAGAGTCCAGAAATAAAGATTTTAAACGATTTAGACAGTCTCATTCTCGAAAGTGTTCTCGCATTTCAACAAACGAAGATGTTATACATGCATTACACATTTCTTCTGACCCATTAATAACAAACTTGAGACATAAATGGCAGAACAAAAATAGTAAAACAGACTTGTACAGTGATTCTATAAACCTTTTAAATTAATTTTCAAATGGACCAATATTTCTGTTATTCTGCAGTTCAAATTTCTATCTACTTATTTGCTTAAGAACTGTGTATGTATATGTTCTAAGCATTGTAAAAACTGTATAATCTGTTTTTCAGTTCTGTTAAATACATAATATATTAAGCTCGATATTAAGTTAAAAAAATATTCATTGGTATTGATAAAAAAATACGCTTTTAAATTTCAATCAACTATTATTACTTATATAAAATGTAATATGTAATTCATTTATTTAGAAACTGGTTTTCTTCTATCTCATGATACTTGCTTTGGATGTCCCAAGGCAGGCAGTATATTTCAAATATTTCTATTCAAAAAAAACTATTTACTAAAGCTCTATAGTAAAATACGTTTAACCATATTTACTTAAATCCATTTAAAAATAAAAAAAGGATATTAGGTCAAATATCATTGCAGTGTTGCCAATGTTTTTAAAAGCGGCAGCAGTTCAGAGATAAAAATGTTTCATGTCATCATATAAATATTGCTTATATGTAAATGTTTGAACTTTATTATAATACCCTTCAAAACATCTAATAATAAAGAACTTTTTTCTGGTACCCCTGTATATTACCAATTGCAGAATACCAAAATATTAATAGATATGCTAAAAAATATAAACTGATACATTACTTTTGACTGATATGATAAAATAAAGGTTTTGGCCACATACTTCCATAAGAGCGAACCAGTGTGCGGCGTATCGTGTCAACGAATTCATATTTTGTATTGTTCGTATCGTAGCCGAGGCCTTACGTCGCATGTTCGTTCGGGACGCCTTCCCGTTCGGCTTGTTTTTGTAGCGCCTGGCGACTGCTTATCGTCGTCACTCCTGGTATTCTAGGATTATTAATTATTGTTATTATTGGATTTAGCCCTTTACTTTGTTTAAGATTAGTAGCAAATACCTACTCAGCATTCATTTTATATAGTCTTTTTGTTTAAGTAGTTCATTATTAAAGTAGTTATAGTTATCTTTTTGTTACGTTCGTTATCCAGTATATTTTGAATAAGCCCGTTTTTGTAATAAGTACAACCGACACTCGTGTTACGTCCGGTAGAGTTTGTGCGCGTGCGACCGACCCGACGGTGTGCGTGCGGAGCTCCGACCGTATTCCCCGCGTCATACGCGCCTGTATTTTTTTTGGGCTTCATTGCTTTTCTTTTGGACGGAACATTGGTGCCGGGAGACTAAGTGTCAGCCAATTTCCTTTTCCTTTTTTGTGTACCATTTAAATTCATTCATATTTCCATTTTATTTACTGGATCGAGATACCGTTTTCTTTATATATTCAATATATTTGGTATTTGCTATCTTTGGCGTTTTATATTTTACCACCCCACTACTGTAGTTCTCCGGCGAGCTTTAGGAGTTGTGCTCGCTGGGTTATTTGGTTACGCTTCGGAGGACCAGACAACAATTCCTTGGCGCCCGTTTAAATCTGTTTATATCCGCTCCCATCTTCGTTGTGACGTCACGTGGTTGTACGTCACATTATTTTTGGGAATAAACGGGGTAGCTAACTTTCCAGATGGCATTATAAGCACAGGGAAAACCAGAGAGCAGTACTCACGATAGTAACCTTAGGTACCTAGGTGTTAAGTATTACAAGTCGCTGGTCTTACAGTTAAGAGAGATAAATGCGTGTCTTTCAAAACGGAAATTGAATATCTGGGGCATCCAAGGTAGGAATGAAGAAAATTTGTGGCAAGATTAAATCTATTTTAGAGGCACCAGAAAAAGAATATAGCTAAACTGGATAATGGATGAGTCGAGTACATACGTAGTTTTCACGGAATGTAAGGCGATGAAATAATTAAAATTTTGGACAATTATTCAAGAACAGGTGCTCAGCACGATATAAATAAAATCTATTTCCAGGTAGAACTTGGACGATGTTCAACAACAATCAAGGAATACTTATTATTAGAGCTGGGATTTTACTTCAAACGGCTATTTACCTAGAATGCAGCTAACTGGAAATGAGCACCTTCAAAATGCGATTCATGAAAAACCTTGAATTTGAACCCTATCTAGTTTTTGCCTTTTTTGTCTAAAATGTATATGTGTTCCTTTCTTTACCTATTTTTCTATTTGTAAGCCTCTTTAAGTCAATTTTTCTATTTTGTGTCCTTTTTATTTGCTCAATGTTTTCTTATGTTTTTGTATATTCCGATAATACCACTTACCTACCACCTTAAAAGTATTTTCGGCCATAGGTACGAAATAGGTACGATTGCAGCTAGTTCTTAGAACACCGAAGTAGATCGAATGGTAGAAATATGTCCATGATACGTTGACGTCAAAAGGTCGTCTTCTTTATTTACAAATATTTTAACAGAAAAACGTCATAGTTTAACACAAAATAATTTTGAAAAAAATTGTAATATGTGACAGCCAAGTCAAACAGATTTAAAAAAGACTTTGTGTTTTGATTTAAACATTTATGATTTTATTGTTAAATAAAGAATACGTTCATAACGGAGCTTAGGTGATAGAGGATAGCAGAGATCATAGCTGACTTGTACTAGCGCTTATAAAATGAAACAATGTTTTTCAATTGGGGTGTTCAAACCGGAGCTGCGCATAATAGAGGAAAGCGCTTACTAAAAGCGATCATAAAATAAAAGAATGCATCACACCATTCTTTTGCGCGCAGACTCCAGGGTATTATTGAATATTTTCCATAGTTATGGATATAGATAAGATTATTCAGGAAATTTTTATAGAATCAAGCAAGTCCCGATCACCACAACAGATTTGTGCTGCAAAAACTATAGTAAGAAGTTGCTGCAGCTTTAAATACAACAAGTAATCATATTATGTATAAAACACGAAAATTAAGGTGCAATTTTTGTTAATATTACCAAGAAGTACATTTAATTAGGTAATCATAAATTCAAACAATAAAAATTTCAATCAAAATGAAATTTTGCAATTTATTACAAGGGTGTTCCATTAACAATGGGAAATTCCTTAACTGGAGATTCTACAGGTCAAATAATGACCATTGACCCGAACATGCCTTATCTGAATGTTGATGGTTTAGGAAATAAAGGGTGTTGAAAGTTACAATTTTATTTCCATTTTTTGCCATAACTAGGAAATTTCTTAGGATGTCTGCTTGAAAATTTGCAATCCTATGGTTTTCCTTACGGGAAAGAAGATTCCAATTACATTTTTGACGTTACCCATAGAGGGCGCTACTTATAACCTATTGTTTTGATAAATTGACCCATAACTTTTTACCATGTACATCTAACATCAAATCGGCTCCAAAATCTAAAAGACCGAACTTTTTAAATAACAAATGTATTCTTGTCTCAGTTTGATATTCCAGCCCATTTTCAAGAAAATGATTCCAAAAGCACATTCCTACAGTCTTTCTTGCTCTGGACTATCTTTCGTTACAATACTCTGTTTTTAAATTAAGTTGATGTTTACTGTAGGGTGTAGGGTTTTAATACTTGGTCCAACAGAGCGAAAACTTCGTCAACTAGAAATACGTATGGCATTCTAATTCGCGTGTTTGAAGATAGTCATCTTCATGTATATTAAAATGATTAGATTCCATGGGATCAAACATACTCGAGGACCGAAATGTCTCACCGTCACTTTGTTTTAAATAACCACCGACGTCAATAATTTTTGAAAACTTATAATCCGCTTCAGTAACTCCCAGTACGTAATACGATAAAATAGAAACTTTTGAAGTTATAATACATACTTCCTGAATTACTGGGACAAAATATGCGAATATGTTTACCATCCACGACTTTGACACAATTTGGAAAGTTCAAAATTTCATTAAATTTTTTCGCAGTCACCAAAAATTTTTCTTCTGACGTCGTTGGCATACATATATTGGATGCATTTCACTTCATGACTTCAACTGTTTGTTTTACAATGTACAAGTACGAAACTGTAGAAACTCCCATTCCGAACGAAAAAGCTAAACTTCTGAATGATGCTCCCGTTGCTAAATACCTGAAAAAGTTTTGCTTTTATAACCGACTTTTATCACTACTATGCTTTCTACCAAAATGTAACGTATAAAGCCTTTATATGTTATATCGCCGCCTCAATGTGAGAACTAGGTAGGTAACTCAAATTTTGCCTAAACTGAGTTACCTACTTTTTCAGAAAACTCCCCAGCAAACCAATGTATTTTAAGAACTAGGTAATTGCAGAAAAATTTTTACATAACTAAGAGCACGGGAATGCAGCCAAAGGATTGAGGAAATGAAACTCCCTTTACCACTTATTCAAGTTTTCGGATTTATTTAAATCCTTCCTCAGGAAATCTAGCAAATACAAACAATGCAAAAGTCAAAACAGCAACTAACAATCTAAAATTGAAATAGACTTACAGTGATGTGGAAGATCTTACACACATAACGCAAGACAAGCTGAGCTCATCCAGAAAGGACAAGAAAAACGTCCGGATGAAAACATGGACACAAAACTCATAATCCACTAACATCAAACAGGTGGTAAACTAATATAACTTTACAGACAGTCCAATGTAAACTAGTCAGTTAAAACAATGTAACAGACACTATGTTAAACAAATATCATAACAAAATGTATAAATAAAACTTTTTAGAAAGTAGGTCAAGACGCACGCACGTCAAATTTTAAAATTAATCTAACCTAACTTTTGTTCCGGAAAACCGAACAAACGGTCGAAATATGACAAGTGACAGAGAAAATCCTAAACCAAACAGAAGGAAATGAAAAGTCACTATGGTGGATGGTTACCTAGTTGATTGATAAAGGGAGGGAAATATGAAAATGAGAGCAATGATAATACATCATATAACAGGTCTAATAAGTGATATAAACCAAAGTTTCTCTAAAAGAATAAGACATATGCAGCACAGAACTAATGCTAAGTAATTACCTATCACGAACAAATGATATGAAAAGCACAAATAAGGAACACTCAAGGATCAATGACCTTTCAGTGAGTAAAGCATATGAAACATAGACAAATCAAAAAAGGACAGGGAAGGGCTGGAAACAGACTCAGTTGCGGTGAGTACCTAGATATTCAATATTAACTTGAATACTTTCTGAAGTTAGTGCAAGTAACTGAGCAATGAGGATTTTCATTCTTACAGATTCTAATTTTAATAAATCACCACAATGTCAGCTGCTAAGAAAATTTGATGAAGACGACGGTAGTGATGTTAGTAGCGACAACGTAGGCGATATTTCTCCAGATGAATCTGATTACGTTCCTAATGTTTCCGAAGGCGACATCAACACTTCTTCAGACTCTGAAGAGTCATCTGCCAGAACCCGCAATCCAAACGCATTATCTGGAATGCAGGAGCATCCCGTAGCGTAGAAACTGAGAATCCGCAAAAGAAAAAAAAGACGGCCATTCGCGTACACAAGAAATGTAAGAAAAATAAGGAAACTTGAGGGTAAAGAATATGTGTCAACAAAAGGTGTTTTGGTACCAGCTGCTGAAATGAAACCTGTATGCAAGGAAAGGTGTAAGCTAAAATGTTCTACAATTGCTGATGCTGAAAGACTCAAATTCTTCACGGCTTATTATGAGTTGGGTGACTATGCCCGTCAACGCGATTTAATCCATGCAAACACAGTAAAACTTCCAAAACCAACTAAAACAGCTGGAGAACATTCCAAGAGGAATTTCTTAATGTGTTACTTTCTCCCTATCGACCATAATAAACGAGAAGTTTGCAAACCGATGTTTTTGAATACATTAGGCATTAAGATTGTAGACACAGCCATGAAGAAACTTTTAAAACAATATGTAGCAACTAGCGATGGAAGAGGGAAAGGTAAATGACTTTAGATCCTGCTTTAGTTGCAGACAGCAAAATGCGCATTAAAAGTTTTCCATGTGTTGCATCCTATTATTTTCGTGCTGATACATCTAGAAAATAATTTGACTCTTGTCTAAATTTAGCTACGATGTACAGAATGTATGGCCAGTAGTGTATAGAAAATAGCAGGCCAAAATTAAAATTGTCTCAATGTTATATCTTTCGTCTCTCTCGTGTAACGAAATGTTCGAAAACGTGACGCGACCTTGAAATTTTACTCTCAATTCTCGGGCAATTTTCGAGGTGGCGCTAAAGAAGTTTCACTTCAAAAAATCAGTAACGATAATGGGCTAAAACAATTGGTAACAAAACCTACTCACATAACGCACGAAAGTAACACAATAATTGATTTAGTAATTTATTATTCAAAGCACAGATAATAAGGAATTTGACTGTGATGTGTTGAATGAACAGTATAACTGATCACAATATCTTACAAATTAAACTTAATAATGATTATGCTCAAACTGCTGAAAAACCTTTTATCAGACCCAAAAATTTTGATATTGTAACCTTTAAACATCATTTAAACAAATTGAACTTTAATTTAAACAAAAAATACGATAACTTACTCAAATTTCATTAAAATATTGTAAATATTAAAATATTGTAAATGCAATAAAACTAAGGGACATACTTAACGTGGGGCAGAACTATTGTATTATACACTATTTTTCTAGGTTCTGGTGATAAAAATTTTGCAGACCTTTTTAGCACTCCTACCTTCTTTGAAATCTTCTTACAAATATAATCCATATGTTTCTTAAATCTTAAATGTCTATCAACTATAATTCCTAAATACTTATATTCATAAACATTTTCTACTTCAATATCATCTATTCTAATATTCAAGCCTAAATTTACTACTTCCCTGTATCTATTTTCGTTTGCTAATAACATATATTTACTTTAAGCGATGTTCAGCATCAGTCTATTGTCCTTAAAATATTTACTTAATTCACTTATGTCTTTATCAAGATTTTCTAGCATAACTTTTATATCTTTTCCTTCTGTATAAACAATTGTGTCACCTGCGAACATACGTATTTTAAAGGATCTAACAACTGCGGGAGTGTCACTTATATATAGAATAAAGAGCAACGGTTCCAAAATACTACCCTGTGGAACACCTACATTTATTCCTCTTTCTTGTGATAGAATATGTCCACACTGGACCAACTGCTTTTTATTGGTCAAATAGCTTTTAAACCATCTCAATACTCCCCATAGCGCAGAGTCTTTTAACTTAAATAATAATTTATCGGCATCAAACGTTTTTAAAGCCCGTTTCAAATCAAGAAATACTACTATAACTACTTTATTTTCATTTCTTGCCATTTTCCAATCATTAAGTAAATACTGGAAAGTTGTTTCGATACTACAATTTTTCCTGAATCCAGACTGAAAACATGTTAAGAGCGAGTTTTCATTTACATATTCTAATGGTTGCCCAAATACTACTCTTTCCAAAATCTTTTCAATTGCTAGCAACACATTAATCGGTATGTATTCTTCAACTTTACTTGTATTAATTTTTCTAATAGGAACTATTGTAGCTACTTTCAATATTTCTGGTGCTATTCCAGTTTCAAGAGATGTGTTTACCAAGTTAATCGTTATATTGCACAATTCATCGAAAAACTTTTTTTATTAACATGAAGTTCAAATAATCTGAACCGGTTTTACTCTTCTGAAATGAGAAAATTACCTTAAGCTCTAACTTATCAATTAATGAAAAATTTACTAACTCAGGTACATTATTCCTGTGGTAACTTAAATTAGTTCTTAGTGTAGTACTATTTAGTACTATCTATGTATAGACGAGACTAGATTTTTGATGCTGTCAATGTAAAATTTGTTGAAGGCTTCCGCAATTTCTTCAACGTCTATTATAATATTCCCATCCACAACTAAGTTATTATAATTAACCGCTTTTGGTTTAGATATAATACTTTTCAGAGTTTTCCACATTAATTTAGCGTAATTTTTACAGTTTTATTTTGTCTATTTTTATTATTAATTTGTACTACGGTATTACTATATAATTTGTACACATTCCAGTCTTTTTGAGTTTATTAAACATGTACTTTTTATATTGCTTGTCTGCTTCTACCCTCCTATATTTATCATAAAAAACTGATCTCTGTCGATTAAAAATATTGCAGATTCTGGGATATGACAGAACACAAGCATAAGAAGTATGTTGTTAAGATTGGGGTGGTTAGATATTGAAAACCTACTTGAAAAGTATGTATTAACTTTTATTCGAAAAATTAAGTTGGGCCTAATGCCTGTGTATTTGTCAAATCTCGTAACTCCATTTACAGTCCATAAATACGATACCAGAAAACGAAATAACTTTACGCTGAAACAGTTTAATACGAAGGCGACACAAAATTCAATATTTTTTAAAGGTGTAATTGAATACAATAACATACCAGATGAAATTAAAGTATTAAATGTTGACAGATTTAAAGTGGCTGTAAATAGGTAACTCATGAGCATTGTGCAATTTTGTGTGTTCTTAATATGTATAGCGTATGCTAAATAAACGTTAATATTATTATTATTAATCTATATATATATATGTATATAAAAGAAAGTCGTTTTAGTTACACTATTTATAACTCAAGAACGGCTGAACCGATTTGGCTGAAAATTGGTGGGGAGGTAGCTTAGAACCAGGAGACGGACATAGGATACTTTTTATCCCGTTTCCCGAAATCGACATTTTCGACAGTTTCACAACAAAATATTACAATTTTAAACTGACAACTTGAAATTAATTACTAACTTGATAATTTTGGTCATTGTACATAAATACACGTATCCATAGTTACGCAGAGGAACGTAACGTTTTTTTAGGTAACGCTCGATTTTATAAATTTTATTTGTCAAATCTGACAGTTGATAAGTGTCATATCAAGCCCCCGCCTCGCACAAAACAAAAAAATTATGTTGATCCGATCGCTACCAAACTTCACAGGAACACTCGCTGGGCTAATCTGAAGATTAACTTACAGTAGGTGCCGCGCATGTCGTACCGGGACCGGGCAGCAAATAATTTATAAAGTGAAAATGCAAACGTCAAACGGCATATGCCATTCGCAGTTTATCAAGTTTCAAACGATTTTACCACAATTATTTCTTCAGAGGCAGCAACGCGCCGGGTACCAGCTATAGGTAATAAACATAATCGTAAGTAAATTTTTTGCAATTGTAATTTATTTGCAAGAATAAAACATCCGAAAATTGATTTTTATACGTGTAAGTATTAGTACAATATTAATTAAATTTGTTTGCATAGCTCTCTTACTTTCCAAGATTCGATAAAAATTTAGCATTAGATCGAAATCAGTTCCCGATCGTGCGTTACCTGTAAAATTCTAATAATACCTGAGACGAGTGAGACGCATGATGACCTTTTCACGCACTAGAAAAGGATGGATACCCCTTCGCGTAGCGGGTTGCATAAAATCGACAGGCGTCACTTTTATAACGTGCAGGCACCATTCCAGTTCCTCTGGATGTAGTTCAATGTGTGTGTTGGAGTGGGCCCCTGGATGGTTTACATTCACAATTGGACCCGGTAGGTGGCGCTGCAATCGGGTTCTAGGATTTTTTTGACGAAAATTTTTTTCATGTCATGCAGGACAACGTCTGCCGGGCCCGCTAGTAATTTATAAATGTAAATGATATATACCTACCTGCGTAAGCTTTTAGATTAAGGTACCTAACTGAAAGTTTCTAGGTGCTCTATTTTAGATCAATTCCACAACTCAGCAAACTCAAAAAGCCAAAATAATACTTCAATACCAAGTACCTATTTACAGACTCCAACAACTTACTAAATACCATCAAATTATTCACGTGCAACGAATACAGGTGTTAATGTCGCAATCGCACAGAAGTTCAACATGTTTGTTAAACCCACTCGATGCAATATTAGTAATAAACTAAGTACGCCTGATTTTAAATGAAGTAGTATTCTTCCGTTGAGAATACCTGTGTCCAGCCATAATTGTATTTAGGATCGGATTTTACAAACTCATACAACGATTACAGGGATACATGGCCTTCTATGTCAACGCCAACTCCAGCTCAGAAAATTAATGTTGATACAGTAAATTGTATGCAAACTGCTACTTAATTACCCTATTTTAATAAACCTTTTAAATTATTTGTTGGTCAAAGTTGTAAAGAGGCTTTTATGGCCTGAGGTGTAATTAAAGTTCAAGATGCAAAGTGTCAATGGATATAACACGCTGAGGTCCTTAGGAGCTTGGTGATCTTGGTATGTACAAAATTTTATGCAGAATTGGAAAATGTATTGTAGTATACTTGCTGTTTTATTCGTCGAACAATTCGGAAATAAAATTTCGTTCAAAATGGAAATTTATCCGGAAAAAAAGTTCTCGTCAATTTACGTAAGATAATTATATTAGTTACCTAACTTTTGCTACCAAGACGTCGTTGCAAATTTCGTATTTTTGATTGTATAATGTTTAAAAGTCGAGTCTCCCATATGCGTATCCTCATATTCATTTAACTATCTAGCCGAATAAATTAGACTCGAGCTTTTTATGTTGTCTGGATAAATTCCTGTTTTGTGAACTCAATTTTGTTACCTGACGGCAATTTGACGAATGAAACTGTCCATCAATAAGAGCGCGAAGGCACCAAGATTTCTTTCAAAACATAAATTTGTCCGGCAAAATAAAAAGCTCGAGTTTAATTACATACCAAAATATTCGAAAAACTGCCGAGAAAAGGAGTGAGTCTAATAATTTGAGCAGGGGCTGTAGACACCCGCTTACGCCAGATTATGGGCAAAATATGTCTTTCGGAGGTGTTTCTATACTCATTGTAGGAGATCTGCATCAGCTAGCACCTGTATGGAAGATGCTAAAAGAAAATGCGTTTAGTTCTTTTAGTTACATTAATCCACTCTGGGCGGAATTTTCCTATTATGAATTGAAAGAAATTATGAGACAGAAGGTGGACCAAGAATTTATTACTGTGCTTAATAACATAGCAGCTAATATGAACAATGAGGATATTAACTTACTTAAGGCGCGAATTGTGCAAGAAGAGGAAATACCTGGAGATGCAATCAGATTGTATCCTGACAATGCTACGGTAGACATGTACAGTCAAAAAAAGATAGCGAACTTTGGTGTAGAATTCTTTTCCTCGGCTCAGGATATCGTCAGGTCAGAATATCGTCTTAGGAAAAAAAAATGTGTCCGCGAAGACAAAAGATGGTTTCTTGAAGACAGTGAAGAAGAAGAAAATTACAGAACTGCAGTCTACTGTAACAGTTGGCACTAGTGTAAGGAACAGAGTTAAGTCAGTCACAAGTTGTCCCTCATGTTGACATGTTGTACGTTCTGTAATGTCGTGTATTCTTGAAAATAAACTTAATCTAACTACAACTTGTCTCAATTACAACTAATTACATGTTACATGGTGTCAGGTGTGCTGAATAATTAATACGAACATGGCAGAGTCGGTATTTAGTCCCCCGAGAGAAATGAATTTCAATGAAGGCAACATGGCCAGCGCGTGGGAAACGTGGCAGCAAGACTTTCAGATATTTCTAGAAGCAATTACAGATACATAAATGAAGGAGAAGAGGAAACCAGCAGGCTTCTTAAATCTTATTGGGACGGAAGGTGTGAAAATATTTAATTCCTTTAAAATGTCGGTGTAAAACCTAACCTTAAAAAATATAACGGATAAATTCCACGAATATTGTTAAGCCACGGAAAAAAACATAATTTATGAGAGGTTTCGGTCTACTAATATTAAGATAGGTCAGTCTTTTGATTCATATCTCACAGAACTAATAAATGCCGCTAGTAAATGCGAATATGCGAATCAAACAGATTCAATAATAAGAGATGAGATAATTTTTGGATTAAAGGATAACAGCCTCCAAGAGAAATTACTGAATGTTCCAGATCTCACACTAGAAAAAACGGCTGAATATTGTCGAAATTCTGAAGTAAGTAAACAACATGTCAAAGAAATTACGAGAGAGTCTCAAATTTATGCAGTAAACTACAAGTACGACGCAGATAAAGTAATATACAACTAAAGAGGAAAAAGTCCAAATTCAAATCAAAATGCAGGGAAATTCGAAAATACAAAAGAAAAACTAATAAATAATTGTCACCAGTGTGGACGGAGTCACAAAATTAATCAATGTCCAGCCTTTAATCAAGTGTGTTTTGTTTGGGAAAAGTAGAATCACTTCGCAAGTGTTTGCAGAAAATCGAAAACGGCAAGAAGAGTAAACGAGTGTGAAATAAATGAAAGTAGTCAAGAAAATATTGGCAATGAACTGTTTATAGAAGCTATTGAAGTAGCGGAAGTATCAAAACAAAATAAAGCGACGGAATGGACAGAAGAAATAAAAGTGAATGATAAACAAGTGCAATTAAAGCTAGATACAGGTGCGGAGGTTGGCATCTTACCGAATAAAATTTTTAACAATTTAAATGCAAATAAATTACTAGAACAAACATTAATTACATTGCTATCATATGGAAACAAAAAATACAAAATAAAACCTACAGGGTGTGCTAAATTATAGTGCCAAATAAAATAAAAATGTAAGTGCAGAAATTGAATTCATGATAGTCGATGGAGGCTCAAAACCAATACTAGGATTTGCAGACTGTGTAAAGTTGGACTTAGTTAAGCGTGTTGACTCATGAAATAGTTTAAATACGATAAACGATGTGTTGAAGAATTACTCACAGGTTTTTAAGGACATAAGAAAAATTCCAGGCCAACATCACATCACGTTGGACCCAGATGTGCAGCCAGTTATTAATCCAACTAGATTAGTGCCACAAATATTACATCGAAAATTAAAATTGGCATTGGACAAACTAGTGGGTGAAAAAATAATAAGTGTGGTAAATAAACCAACGAAATGGGTTAACAATTTAGTGATAATTGAAAAGAAAAATGGCGAACTGAGACTGTGCTTGGATCAAAGAGAGTTGAATAAGGCTATTTTACGAGAAATCTACAGAATTCCAACCCCTGATACAATAATTTAACAACTAATAGGTAAAAATTATTTTTCAGTATTCGATGTGCGTCAAGGGTTTTGGCAGATTGAATTGGATGAAGAAAGTTTTGAATATTGTACATTTAGTACTCCATTCGGACGGTACAAAATCAACCGTCTCCCATTCGGAATTTCATCTGCACCCAAGGTGTTTCAGAAAAAGAGCGAAAACTATTTGGGGATATACTTGGTGTTTATATGTATTTTGATGATGTATGCAATCATTTGTGGAGAAACGGAAAAAGATCACGATAATAATTTAAAGGTATTTCTAAATGTTAAATTAAATTCATATAAAATTCAGTACAAAGTAGCAGAAGTTAAATACTGTGGCCAAGTAATTAGAAAAAATAATACAAAAATGGATCCTAAATATACAAGGGCAGGTACAGAATTAGAAACTCCAAAAAGTAAAAAGTAAAGTAAAAGCTGTTAGGATTTTTAGGATTACTAAAGTATTTATGTAAATTTATCCCTAATATCATGTCAGCAATAACTTCCCCATTGCGTGACCTCACTAGGGATGATGTTATGTTTGAATGGTAACACGAGCACGAGCAAGCATTTAGAAAGTTAACGCAATTAATAAGTAATCCTCCTGCATTGCGACTATTTAACCACAATGAACCACTTCTTATCCAAACTAATGCCAGTAAAGATGGCCTTGGTGCTTGTTTATTGCAAAATGAACAGCCATTAAGTTTTGTGTCGCGTGCATTAAATACAAGTGAAAAAAAATACAGTCAGATAGAAAAAGAGATGCTCGCTATCGTGTTTGCTTGAGAGAAATTCCATTATTTCATATATAATAGAAATGTCATTGTAAATGCTGATCATAAACCGTTAGAAAATGTATTCATAAAAAAATGCATTCCTACATCTTGAAATTGTTACAGAAGAGCCATTTAGGCATTGATAGAACAAAAGCCAGAGTACGAGAATTTCTGTATTGGCTGGGAATGTCAAATGATATTCACCAATTATTTATAAAAAACTGTAAAATATGTGAAAGGTTCCAACGAAAAAATCAAAAAGAACCTTTAATTTCTTACGAATGTCCAGATCGTCCATGGCCTCTTATTGCAGCAGATGTGTTGTGTTTCTCAGTTGGCTATTTGGTAGTATACGATTCATATAGTAAATGGATTGAATTAAAAAAAAGCTAAGATACAACGATGCAAATGAGTTAATTAAACAATTTAAAGAAATTTTCTCAAGGCAAGGTACGCCAGATATCTTGGTATCTGACAACATGCCTTTTTGAAGTCTAACATTTAAACAATTTTCTGTAGAATATAGATTTAAATGTACCACGTCCAGCCCCAACTACCCACAATCAAACGGCTTAGCTGAGAAAGCTGTAGGTATTGCAAAATTGTTGCTAAAGAAAGGATCAGATATAGATTTAGTGTTAATGGCCCACAGAAATTTACCAATAGTTAGCATTGGCCCATCACCAAGTCAATTATTAAACAATAGGAGATTAAAGGGTATAGTTCCTAAAAATTTAAACTTACGTTGTAGTAAAACTCCTAATAGAAAAGTAGTTCATGAAAAACTTATTGAAAATCAAAAATATTAACAAAAATACTATAACAGAGGTGCTAAAGAGTTGCCTACACCTGCTGAAGGTGACAATATAACTAAGAGGAGGAAAGGTGAGTGGATTAAAGAAAGGGTAGAGGCAGAACATGACTCGACTTGGTCCTATATTGTTAAAGATGAAAGCGGTAAGATATTGCGTAGAAACAGAAGAGATTTACTAAGGTCTAGTGGTGAATTCATTGAAAATGTTTGTAATGAATTACCTTTGGAAAATTATACCAATAAAGCAAATGAAACAATTGTTGATACAGAGTTAGCTGGTAGTAACATTCATAGTGAGCTTGACAATTGTAATAAAAACGTTTGTGCTAGACCTGAGAGGAATATAAGTAAAACTGTTAAGTATAAGGACTATATTTTGTGAAACCTGATAAAAATAAAATAAGCTGAAATGTATTTTATTATGAACTTCAGTATAATATTTAGCTTAAGTAAGGGGATGTAACAGTTGGCACTAGTGTAAGGAACAGAATTAAAATTCTTGTTTGATTTGTGCCAGTTCAATTTTTAATATTTTATAATAAATTTTGTGAATTTCTGGCAATAAATATATGGCCTACCAAAATTACATAAAACTAATATTCCTCTCGGGCCAATTGTTTCTTGTATTCAAAGCCCATTTTATGAATTATCAAAATTTTTAGCTAACATTCTTTCTAACATCATAGGACAAAATGAATATTACATCAAAGACTCCTGGTCATTTAAAGAAAAAACTAAAAATGCATACAGTGTGTTCAACGAGGAATGGGACAGTGTGTCACGGTTCCAAAATCGAACCGCGCAAAACCTGAATCCCTCTCCCAAATCCGGCAACCGACAAGCTCAGTGGAGTCGGGGTAATTAATTCTATACCACTTAATCTGTCTCACACACGCTTCAATGCTCAAGACCAACTAGCAGTAAAACCAGCGCAGATACGGAAGGTGCAAAAAAAAGGCGACGAGAAGAAATCCAACAAAAATGAATAAATTCGAGGGATTAAAAATACGCAAATTTTAAATGTGACAAGTGCAATATCTCGGAAACGGGTGAAGATTTTAAAATTGTGAAAATGTTTTAATAAACCTGTCAGGGGGACATATTTTGTGGCAAAAAAATAGAATTCCATCCATCATATTGCTAGGTGGCGCTTTCTGACTTAAATTTTTTAAATAGAATGACATACTTTTGGTGGCATTTTTGAATTCTATAACATATTTGTGATAACTTTCATTAAAACTTCTACCAACCTATGTCTTTTAGCTTCCGAGAAAAAAAATATTTTCAAAATTTTATTACGACAACATGTTTTCAAGAAATCGCATTGACACTTAAGTGGATAGAGATAAATTAACAAATATTTTACGAAATGACAGACAAAATATGTTTTTTTCACAAACATAATGCAGATAACTCCGAAATTATTCAACAACGCTGTACATACATTGAAAAAGTAGTCAAGTCATTGAAAGAACCATGTGTCAAAAATTTAACAAAAATTTAGCATGCCATGAAAACAAATGTCTATTGAAGTTTCTCACACTTGAGATTTAAGTTCTGAATATCTTTTGTACAGTTTCAAATTTATAATTACGTGCGAGCATATCACGTGAAACGTTGAACGTGGTAACTAGTGCTACATTAATTAAGAGGTATGAAAAATGTGTTGAAAATGATGAAGAAACATTTGAACATTTAATTTAATTTGTAGCCTTATTTTAATTTTGATATTGTTTAATTTTGCTTAAATTGTTTTAATGGCAATAAAATAAATAAAATGTGTTAGTTTAACGTAAGTGAAAGTAACTTTTGAAAGCACCACGTATAAAAAAATAGAATATCAGTATTCTTGTGGAAAAATACAGTATTTTTTCTATCATTTAATATAAAATTTATTTATTTATCTCTATCCACTCAAGTGTCAATGCGATTTCTTGAAAACATGTTTTCGTCTTAAAATTTTGAAAATATTTTTTTTTCTCGGAAACTAAAAGACATAGGTTGGTAGAAGTTTTAATAAAAGTTATCACAAATATGTTATAAAATCCAAAAATGCGACCAAAAATATGTCATTCCATTTAAAAAAATTAAAGTCAGATAGCGCCACCTAGCAATGATGGATGGAATTCTATTTTTTTTTTGCCACAAAATATGTCCCGTCCCCCTGACTGAGGTTTAGTAAAACATTTTCACAATTTTAAAATCTTCACCCGTTTCCGAGATATTGCACTGTCCCATTCCTCGTTGAACACACTGTATATCCCCGAAAATTTCAATTTAATTTCCCTTGATGTAGTATCACTCTACACAAATATACCAATAGATCTTGCAATTTCTACTGTCAAAAAAATTGGAACAGAATTGAACCTTACACTTCTCTCACATTAAATAACTACGTATTTCAAGTTTAAAGATTCAGTTTACAAACTGTAAAGTTGCAAAAGTAAATACAGTGGATAATCAAAATTGATTAGTGTTTACTTTGAACGTTCTGACGTCACGCTGTGATGTGGAAGATAGGTACGCCATCTGAGTTCGTCAACTCAGGTGGGAGAATCACGCGCGCACCATACGAGACAACAGTCAAGCAAGATGGATGGTAGTTGCGCCTGGCACTAATGTGACGTCATGTATTTTCATCCGGCACTACTCCTCCCGCTATAAATCTGGAAGTGAACCGCCGAAGCTAGGCCCCACTCTCCGCTTATAAAAATGGTGGATCCCGAGAAGAAATTCAGTACCTGGTCGTCCGGCCCTCAGTCAGGACCAGTACTCCCAGCATCCGAGATGATGCTGGCCGCTCCGATCCGAAACAGAAATAATTGATTGAACCTGCCTAAGTTCGCCGTGTGATTAAATGATATGCAATAAATAAATTTGAGTAAGTGCCCGGTGTATGATGGTATTGCAGTAATATTAACTATCAACCACAACCTAGTTGCGAGTGGACTAGATCCAGCTTTGCGTAGCGAGGGAACAGATGCAGTAGGAGCTAAGGGTGTCTGCTGGTGTGGGTTGGATCGATTCGGCAATCTCGTGGTGACATAAGTCAACAAATGAGACGATATACAGGCGGGGATCGATCACACCTGGCCGAACCGGCGGCCTTTAGTACAATCCAGCTGTAATACCGTCTGTTTGCCCGATACGTATAACCCGGTGATAATCCAGAGGAGATTGTATTCTGGGGCTATCACGAAAACTCCACGAAACCGATGGTAATTCAGTTTGATCATACGATGAGCCCGTAGCGTGTCCAAAATTAAATGTAAAGACTGGGGAAAAACATATATTGGGCAATCTAAAAACCATTTAGAAACCAGGCTTAAACAACAAAAATACAATAACAGTAATTCAGCAATAAGTAAACACATGAAAAACAATATCATACTTTTGAATTTAATGATACCAAAATTTTAGAACAAGAAAAAATTTAAAATCTCGTCTATTCTTAGAAATGATCTACATAAAAAAAGAACAAAACTCTATTAATGATAGAATTGACATACAAAATTTAAGTCAAATTTACTGTAATGTAATAAAATAAATCATACTCTCTGCTACTTACTTATTAATAGATACTATTGTTAAACTAAATACATATGCCTTTTTTTCTTTCATAAATTCTAATGCTTCCAAAATCAAAAGTGCTAAAGTCTTATATTTATATCATAGTTTCCATATAATTTTTGATTATTTGAAAGAAAAAAAAATTGTCGGGGGGCGAAACGTCGATATATTATTATATACTTATACAATTATTTATTGCCAGAAACTCACAAAATTTATTATAGAACAGAGTTAAGTCAGTCACAAGTTGTCCCTCATGTTGACATGTTGTACGTTCTGTAATGTCGTGTGTTTTATTGAAAATAAACTTAATCTAACTACATCGTGTCTCAATTAAAACTAATTACATGTTACATCTACCAAATGAAATCACTTTTATGTTAGACATTAAGTACATGACCAGATGATCACGTTCAATGTAAATGTCAGAGATGGATTAGTTAATGGCACTTGCGGGATTCTGCGGCATTTGACAATGAGTAAAGAATCTGTAATACTAATTTGAATAGAATTTCCAAAAGAGTGAGCTGCAGGTCTAAAGGCTGGTTCGCATTAGGCCAGTAATTTAGTCCAGTAGCGAGTAATTTAGTTACTAAACCTATGTGAACCTATGAAAATTTAGTAGAGTAGTTTAGTAGTGATTTAGTCGAGTCAATCCATTCCATTCTATTTTTTCGGGCGAGTAGCATCCCCCACCACGCTTAACTGTCTACTATATTATCCACTAAACAAGTCCGAACCTGGTGTTTTAGTAGAGTTGATTAGTTGCACGCTGCACGCCAATAAAAAATGTTTCGTTGGAGCGAAGATACAACGTTAAAATTTGTAACACATTATTTGCAACATGAGTGCCTATGGAACATAAAATCTCCGCTTTATAAAAACAAACAAGCAAAGCAATCTGCTTGTGTTGATTTGGAAAATACCATGAACATATCTGAATTTGGAGAGAAGGAAATTAAATCGAAAATCAAAAACATCAGGTTAGTGTCATTTCTGTATTATTTTTAATGATGCAACGGTTCCAGGTTTTACAATTACGGTTATTATTCATACGGTTACGGGTTTTAAAATTAATCGCATAATGAAATAATAAACTTTACATCATTCTAACCTCAAATGTTTAAAATTATGTATTATTTATTTTCAGATCAACCTAGTCGCAAGAGTTAAAAAAAATAAAGGAGTCCAAGAAATCCGGCGCCGGAACTGACACAATTTACGTTCCTTCAATAAAATGGTTCAATACATTGGATGGATCCCTACGAAACATAACATCAGTATTGACTGAAAGTGAAAGCAATTTGGTAAGTACCTACACAAAAGTTTTTAATAAATCATTCTTGTCTGCCATGGAACCGATCTTTCTCCCACAAAGTAATCTGCATATTTCTCACGAAGATCTATAGCGCTTCGAGATGAACGATTTGATAGACATGGTGGTAGTGGTTTCAAACCTTGAGGCTCTGGCTTCTCCCTCCAATTACCAGGGATGACTATTCCTTGAGAAACATTTTCTTTATCAACAGAAAATTCCAACTGCTTGTTCTGTAATGTTGTTTGTCTGAGCCAATTATGTAAAGCGCAACACGCTTTTACAATGCTAACAACTTTTTCAGGCTTGTAGGGCATCGGTTTCTCAAACACTCTGAATCTGGCGGCTAATATACCGAAAGCGTTTTCGACTATTCTTCGAGCCCGTGACAATCGATAATTAAAAATTTTTTTCTTTAATGTTAATTGGTTTCCTGGGAAAGGTTTAAGCAGATAATCTTTCATGGGAAATGCACTGTCGCCAACTAAAATATGGCCTTTTGGTAGTATATCACCTTCCAACGCTTCATACAAACTGCAGTTACGAAAAACGCCTCCATCAGAAACCCTCCCATTACATCCTATGTCTATATAACTGAAGCAATATTTATGATCTACAACTGCCATCAAGACAATACTGTTTGTGTCTTTGTAATTGTAGTATAAACTTCCTGATTCAGGAGGAGCTTTTATTACCACATGCTTGCCGTCGATTGCTCCGCAGCATCCAGGAAAGTTCCATTCCTTCCGAAATCCATTCTCAATCATTTTCCAATCTGTCGTGGCAGGAACCTGAAATAAAATTCATAATGCATATTTTCGATAAGTATTAACAACATTCTAATTCAGATACTAATGAAGATGCTGAAGAAAAGAGATCTGCAGAGGACCCTAATTTTCGTGAACCTCAACCGAAGCCTCCTCCTGGCAAAAAGAAAAAACTTTCCCATCTTACGAATATGGTTAGTCAGTTGAAAGAAATAACCGACACTGCTAATAATGCTTATTGTACAGCAGACGAAAATGAGTTTGATGTTTTCGGCAAGCACGTCGCTCTTCAACTGAAAGCTTTGCCTCTATTATTAGCACTAGAAGCACAAGAACACATTCAAGTGTATTTAAATAGAATTCGACGACAGCACCTACAAGACGAAAAACAAAACAGATACAGCAGGCCATCCACATCATTATCTTATAATTCGCAAGACTCTCCATACCGTAATAATTATGATGACAATTATTATGAAGAACAGCAAAATTCCGGGCAAAATTCTGACCTGCGTGACCTACTTACTGCAGCAATGGAAAGTGCTGATGTTCTTTAAATTGTTTCTTTTTTTAATTAATAAAAATGTTTCTCTACTTATATGTAATAATTTATTTAATCTTACCTTGATGACTTCTTTTAATGATTCATATATAGCATCGCAAACTTCTATCAGAAATTCTGAAATAGTTGATTTTCCAGTTCTAAAGACATGTGTGAGAGTCCTTAAACTGCACCCGGTAGCAAGAAAGTAGAGAACGGTCTGTAATTTTGTTTTTGCGGGAATTGCATTTCTTAATATCGTATCGTTGCGTTGAATTTGTGACTGCATTTTCATTAACAGAAAATTAAAACAACTTTCAGTCAATCTCAACGTTGCAAAGTATTCTTTGGGATCTTCCAATGCTATTTCCTTCAACAGAGAATTCGTAGCTCCTAGTTCGTCTCTTCTATTGATTCATTTTCGTATCCATAGTTTCTTTAATTTCATCTCAGTAATTTCTTCTTCCACCTCCTCCAAAATAGCCATTGCAACAACCTTTATCATCCCATTTATCCTATTTCTGCGCTGTCTGAGTCTATTCATTTTGATATACCACTCACTCACCACTGTACTCGTTTATAATGTGAACACTTTTTGGCAAGTTCAACTATTTTAGTAACTAAATTACTCGCTACTGGACTAAATTACTGGCCTAATGCGAACCAGCCTTTAAAGCGAAAAAACTTCAGGGAAAATGTTACCACCAATTCCATTAATGAAGATTTCGTTCCACTTGGAAGAAGTACTGTAACTATAACAACAAGCCAAAATCGTTGTCACCAAATTATAAGAAAACAGTTTCCCGTTGTACCCGCAGAAGCCATAACGATTCATAAAAGTCAAAGGCAGACCTACCAGACAGTTTGTTTAGATTTCAAAAATATTAAAAAAGCAACAAGACAATTATTAATTGTACGTTGCGTTGAACAGAGTGCCTAGTTTGAAAGGTTTGTACATTTTAGGTGAGTTAAACCCGCGTTATTTTCACTGTGGAATTTTAAACGATTGTCGAGAAGTAGCAACTGAGAAAAGAAAGCGTCGTAACTTTATGGATAAATGATCTGACGATATCAGATGGGGCAGTTATCGTGTAATATAATGTAAGAACTTTGAAGCTATACCTTCCAGAGCACATGTTCTGATTCTCTCAGAAACCAGAGCTGAGTCAGGGTCCATTCAAATTTTCGATTACAAAATACGCTATGTATCGAATGAAAATCAAAGAGGTATCATATTATTTGTAAAAACACAATATTCAGTTTAAATTAGTCTCCTGGCGCGAGTATAAGTACATTTTTTGATGCAGTGAACGAACTAATTGCTGCAGAGAACTATACAAAAATTTTAATACGCGATTTTAACGTCAATATGACCGTACTGTTTCAGTGTCTCATTCCATTGGAATTCGTACACACACGAGTTTTCTTGTGGTATTAAACGTGATTATTGTCGAGGATTTTATTGACAATGGATCAATTTTTACATATTTTTTTCTGTCAAATTCTTGTTTATATCGTCAAGACAACCAAACTTACAGATTAGAAAGAACAATGACTGCTTTGGAGGAATCGGCTTATTTTCAAACGACAAATTGAATTATTGCATCTACAAACTGCATTAAAAAACGACATAAATACAACCGACACAGTGACTTCTATTGATATTATGTATACGAACTCCAAAGAGTGGCGTAACTGATGCCACAGGAGCCCCCTTGAAGTGATTAACGATAAATCGGTCTGAAAGTCGAACTCGACGGCCTGATCGGGTCGCTGTTGAAGGCGTCGGTGGGTCGTGAACGTAGAACGGTTCTTGATTTCCGCGGGGTGTGCTGGCGTTGTTGGCGTCGTTTAGGGCGTATGCAGGCTTAAGACGGTCAATGGAAACGGTCACGTCTTTACCTCGGATAGTGACAACGTAGGTCTTGTCACGGCGTTGCACGACTGGATAGGGACCTTCGTATTGTTGTTGCAGCGGTGTTCGTACGGCGTCTCGGCAGAGGAACACATGGTCTGCTGTTGCAAGGTCTCTAAAAATTAAGTTTTTGGATTATTTGTATGTCGTGTCCCCGGAGTAGGACGCAGGGCATTGAAATGACGTCTGAGGTCCTTGATGAACTCGGTGGGGTCGCTGGATGGCTTTAACTGTTGTGTGATAAATTCACACGGAAATCGGAGTGGTTCTCCGTAGAGCAGTTCTGCTGCTGTCGACTTTAAATCATATCACCAGGCTGCTAGCATTAAAACGGTGGGTAAAACTTGTGTCCATCGGTCAGTGACGAAATCTCCTTTGTTCATTCATGGAGAAGATAAGAACTTCCGTTACAAGACACCAGCACACAAGCCGGTCCGAATTGCTGACCATCAATAACCTTCAAATTTATCTGTTTCTTACTTTGCATATATTGTTTATAAATATAACTACTTTGGAATTGTTATTCACTTTTGTAATATTCAATCGCGTGTTATTGTAACTGTCAAATGTAATATTAGGTAATAAAAATTGATTTTTTTTAAGTCAACCAAGTTGTCTAATATATCTGGTCGGTTTCGTGGTATTTAATGGAAGAGTTCGATCATACAGAAATGAAATCGGTCTTCGGACGTTGGTGTTACAGTGTACGACGCGTTCTGGAAATAATCGAAATCCCAGAACAAGTTTTGGCAATTTTTGTGTTACCAGAACGCATCCTGGTCTATTTAAACGACCAAAACGTGACTTATCGGACTTTGGCAATTCGATGATATACAGAACGCGTTCTGGTAGTTTTTTCCGGCCATTGGTGGAAATCGGTCTTTGATCCTAACATACGTAAAAAAAGCATAAAATCGGCTGTCCCAACTACATTTTCATCTCTGGAGGGATCATCTGCTTCAAATCTTTGTAATAAAAAACCTTTACCAAGCCCAAGGTATAATATTAATTGTGGAAACGTTACGTATATTTTTACAATATTATTACTGTTTGTTTGTTGCTAAGGTGCTTTTTTGACGGTAATGATTTGACAATTTCCATTCACTGTCAGAAATTAGTTTTATTTTTATTTACATCTAGTAAAGAATGCTACATACTTCAAATCTGGTGTGCGGCAAATTGCTCGAAAACAATTGCTCGAAAGAAAATTGCTTGACATCAATTGCTCGAAAAATTGTTCCTCGAATGGGAAGTTCCTCGAAAGCCTAGTAGCTCGAATAACAATTTCTCGAAAAGAGAATTCCTCGAAGTAATGAAATAATATTGTAACACAAACCTAAAAAACCTGAAAACTACTGGAGAGTCAAAAAAAGACTCACCACCATTCTTTGACGAGATGCACGATATACTTGGCAATAAAGACAAAATTAATCCACCATACTTGGAAGACTCCTTTGAAGAGTTACGACCAATAGCAGCTGGGAATACCGACAGCAGTACTGAAGAACCCACTGCTCCTTCCACAAGTCAAGAAGTAAAAAACAGGTACATAATTTTAACATTTTCCCAATTTTTTCACCCGAACTCATTTTTCAATTAGCAATTAGCAATACGGTTAAAATTTTGGAACAATTAAATGAACACCATAAAATTTTACAACATTCTTTGCAAACTTAAAACGAGCAAAGAGAGAAACTGCTTAAAATTTTAGAGGCAAGAGTTCAGACTCGGAATAATATATCTTGTGTTTTCTTAAAATTAGTAGGCATTACGTGTTTTGCGTTATTTCATTCATAAATGGAGAAAATGTATGGAGTAAGATAAATATCTATCGATTTTGACTAGTGGGTACCTTTATGGGTATATGAGTTTGCACCATCCTACGACAATTATAACGTCTCTTTATACTTCATGCACTTACTACAATTATCGGTACTAACCTGGGTATGATGTAAACAGTTGTCTAATATCTAATGTATTCACACTCATCATCAGTGCTTGGAAAATATTTGTATCTTTTTTTTAAAACCAACAATAATCAATAATATAGAGTAAGGCATTAACAAGCTGCATTACTGTAGATGCGACTAAATGAAATAGCAGCAATCGAGTTTAATGAATCTTGTTTTGATATGAACCACAAAAAAATAACAGCGCCTTTTCTGGTTAAACAGGATAGTGGCCACCTCTATACTTTTTTGTAATCAAATTATGATGATCATTGGAAATAATATTTTTTAATAGAGAATCAAATGTTTCTTTCTTTATCCTATAAAGTTGAAAGAACACGTCGTGCTCATTATAAGCTTCCATTCATTCAGGATCATTGGCAGTAATCAAATAATATGACTCCCTTAGCATTTTTGACAAAAGTACAAATTTATTAGATTTGTTCAAATAACTGTACAGATAAAATTTTATTAATTATTCCAAGGAATTATCAAAGCAGTCGTCATTATATGTCTGGTATGGTTCAAATTAAAAAACGATTCGATTTTGACGATCCCATGTTAAAATTTATAGAAAAATTTCAGCCTAAAAATGTAATTGAAGGTGAATGCGACAGTATTGCAACTGATACTATAGGATTATTTCCCACGTTATTTAGTGAAGAAACATGCCAAGAACTTGACACAGAATTTCGATTGCTGCCAGAAATTGAAGTCTTTAAAATACTTAAAACTGAAAGTTTCATTAATTTTTGGAATGAAGTGTGGGTTTTAAAAAAATGAGTCTAATGAATTAATGTTTCCAAATTTAAGAAAATTGACTAGAGCAATACTTGTACTGCCACACTCTTCTGCAGCCGCAGAACGAATTGGCGGTAATTTTCAATTTGAATTAGTTTGGATACTCAGCAAACTTGATTCTTATAATGTTAAGCGTCCTGACCCAGGCAACAAGACCACGTTATTATCACGTCAATATTTGGACAGAAAAAGTCGCCGACGTCTCTGACTTAAAATATGTGTCTTTTGTGACGTCATATTTTGACTGAATTTTCACGTCAAAAATAAGACGCACTTCCGACGTCATATTTTAGGAACATTTTTGGTATCTCTTGCAGTTACTGTGAAATATACATAATTTTCCACAATATGATGAGTAATCTTGATTTTGTTCCTATTTTTATTGAAATTGTTTATGGTATATGCAAGTTTCATTTAACAAAGTGTTTGCGTCCTACCTCCACGTCCTACATTAATAAATTGCAGAAATTGAAGAAATCGGAACTTGTATTGTTTGCATGTGCCTCTTTATAACCGTAATTCTGATTAGGAATTTCTATCGATACACTTTGTACAATTTGGGAATTTGGTAAAAGAAATTTAACAAAAACAAATAAGAATACAGTTATTTTATTTATGTAGTGTTTTGCATGAAAGTTTTATTGAGGTTGGCAACAGTTACCAACGGAAACGTTTTTTATTCCCTTCTTTCTTTTTCACTTGTCGCATAGGATGTGTGTCGCTCTTCGTTATCGTTTGTCAAATGTCTGAAGTCTGAAAGTTTAGTGCAATGATGGCGGTTTTAATTTGTGCGGGAGCTGTTTACGCCATCGCCATACTATTGATTGGAAAATCATTTTTGATAGGTATGTATTTGCCTCTCTGCACTTTTTATTTATTCCAGTAATTAACAGTAACCACCTTTAACAATCAATATTTTTTGATGCTCTCACTTAACCATGTTTAAAATGCGTAAGTGTTTTAGGGTTGTTTTGTTTTAAACAATAGGTACATTAATGAACAATACGTTAATAAATAAAAGGGAGAATGAAGAATTTCGAGCTTCGAAGGTTAAGAACCCTTGAACTAAATACATAAGTTCTGGGCAAGGATTTTTGTATCTATAAGAAAAACAATTGGATTAATAATAGTTAATAGATTATCCCAACAACTGGAGCCTCGCTCCAGCCTCCGCTCGATAGAGGAAAACAGGGTAGATTATTTGTTAAAAAAAATTTAAACAATCGACCCAATAAAAAGAACCCGCAGCACACAGGGTCGAACCGATTGCTAGATCTATGCCCTACCTATGCTGTTACCGAGGCTATAGATGGTCATTTCCTTTTCATTGTACTTGAAGTCTAGACTGCGATAATTTTGATACGTTCAGTAGTCAGTACTAATGTATTTCGCTCAATATTTGTTCGGAATTCTAGGTACTCCCTAAATAAATACACACTTGGCAACCTACAGGTGTCTGTTGGTAAATTATTTTGGAAGTTTTCTAGTCCGTAAATTGCAGATCTGCATTCTATTCATTACGCAAATGCAATATTATTCTTTATTTAAATACAACGGAATAAGTACTATAAACGCCATAAGTGGTGTTCCAGTTTGCGACGCGAATCGTTTGTGCCGGACGTTGCTATGCTTGCATCAGCCCCGCCTCCCCATAGATGATGTGATTTTTCATTACCCGATATCGATACTTGTGATGCATTTAAAATTAAAAATGATAAAGGAAGTCGGTCGGTAACATTTTTATTTTTGTTTTATTGTAATTGTAATTTTATTGTATTGCATTTAACAATTACTTAATTTTATAAGAATGCGAGAAAAACAATTATTATAACTTTTAATTTATTTGAAGTTCTTCCTAAAAGTCAAAAATTCGCCAACTGTGTTAAAAGAACATGATTATTTATCGATTTTTTGCTGCCCTTTGTTTACTAGTGCAAGGCTAACACGTTTGTTGTCATTCAAATTAAATCGTTTAGATCCGCCTCCAAAACTTTAATTGGCGGACAGTTGCTAAGGTTTTTTTTACCTCAGAATGTAATTGGTTATGGAATTTTAAGCGGAGTTGAACCGTAAAGTGGCACAGGACTTTTGGAATTTATAGTACATCTGGTATCAACGTCCCATGATTGCACGGTTAAAGCGTTGAACTACTAGCCTGGGGTTTGTAACTCGCTCGCTGCCTCCACGAGTTTGGCTTGTGGGCCTGTAGTAAATATGGTACACATTCACGTGTGAATGGAATACAGATCTGCAATTTATGGACTTCGATACCGTTCCAATTATATAGTGTTTAAAACCCCTGTAGGTACATAGTTTTGAATTGTGAATAATTTCTATAATGGACATTTTCACGTAACATGTAGGAATAATGGCATTCGTAGGAGTGCAGTTTGGCGAAGAAGATGGGGGATCAATTGCAGTTGTGAGCGATGTTTGGTTGACCCCTCGTAAGCAAGAAGTCTTTTGGCCACCATTTAAAAAACAGGAACAGTATTATAAATCTCTTAAAACTCATGAATTTCCTGACGAACACACATGGGCCCTTTATAAAATAACGAAAAAATTATTTGAAGCTGGTTAGTGTCATATTATTATTCTTTGTTTCTCATAAAATTTGCAGGTACATTATAGGTATAGTCCTATTCATTGCACTATATTTTCTACAGTAATATATAGTTGACACGTTTTACCGAGAGGTACTGATTTTTAAGATAAGTGCTGTGGTTTATTTTATTTGTCTAAGCGGATCTATTAAAAAAAATACACCTAAATATAGTATTATGTGAAATTTATCATTCCTATTGACAGTTTTGTTACGCCACTTAAGGTTCCTTTATAGCTTGCATAGCAGAAGCAGTACGGAACGTTCAGCCTTTTGGGTTTAGTATCAATGGAAATGTAACCCAAAACGCTTTTTCATTGAACAAATGTTCCTTTCCACTTCCACTATGCTAACTATTAATCCAGCACTACTTCTAAACCTGCTAAATATGAGCTACTTTTTTCATCGTCCAACGGCTGCGTAGATGTGCAGAGATTTATTTTTTTCTTAGTACCTCTCAGTATAACACATCTACTATACATGTAGTTGTTGTTTTGCACTCAGTTTCGTATAAATATGCTTATGTCTGTTATAATCGAAGAACGTTTTGGATTATAATAAACATAATATATAATAATAATAAATAATAGTAAAATAAAAAATAATAATTAATAATATATAATTATAATAAACATGTGTTTAAAACATGTTTTTCTATTTTGATGTTATAGTAAGCATATTAAAGCACTGTTTCAGTGTCGCAATAAAACTCATTACCACGCTGTTTCTCGAGATTTTTGGTTGGTGGCGTTGGTATGCTGCAATTTATTTCCTGCATTTTATGCACTTTTCCCTCAATTTAGTGCTGAGTACACTGTAAATTTATTATTATCCATTTTGAAGTCTTGAATATAAACACTCAACAAGTAAGTAAATACATATAGGAAAATCACCTAAATGTTTTCATGAACTGCCAAAATAATTAATTTCAATCAGTCTGACAACACCAAAATGTAAAATTCTACTGAACCGTATTTTTGTCCGATTTTTTCAAGAAAGTAATAAAAACAACCCAATATAGGAAAAATAGTATAAAAAAATGCATTTTGTAAGGCTCTGAACTATTGTAATTTATAAAGGAATATTTCTCAAAACTTATAAATAAAATTTTTTGGTGTCATAATATTTTCTACTTGCTTTTAGAATAAAAATTGTTTCAGTATTATTATTTGACCCCGGCATCTCAATTTGATTTATGCGAAACATCAACTTTCAAGAACACTCAAAGTTTGCTGAATACTAGTATACCTATCGTACTTTAATTTGATATTATGGTTAAACTTTATTTTCTTATGCTTAGAGGATTACGAAAAGGCTCTAAAGAAGCTTAAGCTTGCCGAAGTTACATCAGATCTCCAGTCAGAAGTAGAGCAAGAAGAAAGAAGACCTAAACGGAAACACCATATTGCTAGAAGGCTTTATGACTCTAGTGACAATGAACATGAAGAAGAGTCTTCATTTGAACGTCCCCCAGCAATAAAAAAATCAAGGACATCTTTGAGTACTTGTGGTATGGTTATAACAAGTTTTATAAATGTTGGTATGTCCATTGCGAAGTTTAATTAACATTTCAGATCCACCAGTAAGAGTGGTAGAATCAATACCTTCAACAAGCACAAGCCGGGGCACAAGCTTAACATCCGTAATTAATAACGACAGTGCCAGAATTAGGGAAAATTGTTAGTAATGATTCTGTTTGTGTGTTCTTAACTACTAAAATTTGCATTTTAGGCTACTCAACACAGTCCTACGTAGCGAACACACCGTCGTCTTCGTCGGGCATTTCCGTACGGAACTCCTTGGACAAAGATAGCCAAGAATTCCAATGTAAGTGATAGCTTCCATTTTGAAAGTTTCTGTAATTAAGTGATTATCTTTTAGCTCCATCAGGTAGAATTATAACTCTTCTACAACAAATTAAGGAACAAAATTATCAAATTTTAAAACATTTCAATAAACAGGAGGTAGCCTCAAACTCTTCCGTTAACCTACCTGAAATACCTGTCTCACTTCCTCTATCAAATGAAGAGGAATTAAATATCTTGGAAAATTTTCTCGTCGACAGAAATAACTCTTTCGCTTTGGTGAGCACAAGCAAATTATGTTTCTTAAAAAATATAATAAACTATTGCAGACCTCCTATTTTGCTACATTGGGAGGTAGAGATCCAACCTCTATGACCAACAATATTTTAAAGCGGTGCCTTACAAATCAGCTAGCCTCCAAATTCAACTTTCGAGGAAAGGGAATCAAAAAAGCATTTACTGATTTGTCACTAAAAAATGTTGTAATCGGTAAGCAGTAGGTATTATCTATATTAGTTCATGTTTTTAGAGTTTTTGTGGTAGGTGCTGTAAAACAAAAAAATCCTCAAAGTACCGAACGTGATATCGAGGATCATGTCAAAGTGTGGCTAAAGCATCGCCACAGCGCTTCAGAGTGGATCTTCGTAAAGGAAAAAATTAAAATGAAGCGTCGAAGGAAGGAATTTGTTGGTTCGAGGCAGACATACAGAAGAGTTGCAGAAGCTGTAGAAAACTTTGTTAATAATAATTCTCGACCAACTAATGTTGATGATGATGACAACAACAACACACGTCCTGTACTAGATGTTGAAAATTGGTCTGGTGAGTTGGGTATCCCGCAGACACACTCTGATTCTGAGCATACAGCACAGTTATATATCGATACTTTCGATGGTTTGAATGATGACCCTGTAGCTACTACATCTGATGAATCAAATTTAACCCTTTGTATGCAATTAAGGCAATGGGCTGTAATGGGGCATGTTTCTCATTCTAATGTTAATGGGATTTTACAAATTTTGAAACGGTATCACCCTGAACTACCTTGTGACAGCAGAACTTTACTAAAAACCCCGACACAATTTGAAACTGTACAGTTAGAAACAGGTCAAATGGTTTATATTGGAATTCACAATGGTCTAAAGCAATTTTTGCAATCAAAACTTCCTACATTTACTGAAAATGTTTTGAATATAAGTTTTAACATTGACGGCCTTCCACTATTTCATAGTTCAAAATTTCAAGCTTGGCCCATTTTGGGAAAAATTTCAAATGCCCATTCACAACCTTTTGCAATAGCAGTTTTTTGTGGAATTTCAAAACCACAGCCACTGAATGTATACTTACAAAAGTTTATTACTGAATTGTCTGATTTATTACAAAATGGGATTGAATTTGATGGAAAGATATATATCGTAAACGTTCACAGCTTCATCTGTGATGCGCCTGCTAGGGCTTTCCTAAAATGCATCAAATCGCACTGTGGCTACTCAAGTTGTGAAAGATGTTGTGAACCCGGGGAAACCATCAGTGGCAGAAGGGTTTTGAAAGGAATATGTGCCCCCAAACGGACAGATAGTTCTTTTCGTTTGCAGTTAGACGAAGACCACCATATTGGAATTTCACCATTAATTCAACTTCCAATTAACTTAATAAATAAATTTCCCATAGACTACATGCACTGTGGATGTTTAGGCGTTATGCGCAAATTATTAAACTTCTGGACAGGTGGACCTCTACCAACAAGACTTCCAAGTTACAAAGTAAAGGAAATATCTGCACGTTTGGAGGCCATGAAAGAGCATATTCCTGTAGAATTTAATAGAAAAACTCGTACATTAGCTGATTTAAATTATTGGAAAGCAACAGAATATCGAACATTTCTGCTTTATGCTGGATCATGTGTTTTAAAAGGTATTGTAGATATTGCATTATATGAACATTTTATGTTATTGCAATGTGGCTTTTTCATATTATTATCAGAAAAGCATCTAAATCAGTTAGGTTCACAGAGAGCAAGGAACTTTTTAAATATTTTTATCAAACATTCGGAGTGTATTTATGGTCCTGAATTCCTCATTTATAATGTCCACGTTTTATCACATGTGGCAGATGATGCAGACATTTATGGTCCACTGGACAACATTTCTTGCTTCCCTTTTGAGAATTATTTAGGGTATTTGAAGGGATTAATTAAATCGCCAACAAAACCTCTGCAGCAGCTCTGTCGAAGACTAATTGAGGCCAATGCATTAAATTCCAATGAATGTTCTAAACCCTTGGAAGGTCCCAAACTGATGCACAATTCTGGACCTCTGCCAGGTCTCCTCATTCAATTTCGTTACACACAATTCATAAAATTTTATTTTGATAAATTTGTCTTAACTGGAAATGCCTATTCAAAATCTGATTCATATTGTTTGCTAAACTGCTCTAAAATTATGCAAATACACAATATTGTTGTGGATGCAGAAAACACTGATGTACTTATTGTTGGTAAACAATTTATAAACTGTACGAATTTCTTTTTGTACCCTTGTAAATCGAAAGAATTGGATATATATTTTGCTTCTAACTTGTCTGAAGACTATCATATTTTTAAAATTTTAGATGTAGTAGCTAAATGTGTTGTTTTGCCACATCGTGAAGGTTGGGTAATTTTTCCAATGATACATACTAATGCTACGTTTTCTACAGCTTCTCAATAGTTAGGAAAAAAAATGTTTTTGTTGATTTCACTCGATTCTTTTTATCCCATAGAATGTCGGTTGGTTTATGTTTTCATGTGTTTCGTATTTTGTTACCTGTATTTTTATGAACTTTATTATAGTTTTTGTATTTTTTGATGATTATTTGCATACAAATGTAATAAACTTCAACTGCAAAGCATGTATATTATTTTATTTAGTTTAGGCCTCATTTAGGCGTCCTAGTTTCATAAATATGACGTTATTTAACTGTCAGATGATGCCGTTAAAATGACGTCAAAAAATGACGTCCCTTGACTGTGACAATAGGCTGTCATTTTTACGTCATAATAACCATCTAAAATGACGTAAATTTAACCTTAGAATGTCCAAAATTTGACGTGATAATAACGTGGTCTTGTTGCCTGGGGAAGATCCAATAGTTCCAGCTTTTCACCAGTTATTGTTTCAAGACAACAATCTTCCTACATCTACAGTCGGATTCTGTCCATTGATACCTCAGGCGCTTACATCACGTGATGTTGTTTATACAAGTATGAAAAACTTTATGAGTCTATGTAAAATCTGTAACAAAACCTGTAGTGTTTTAACTGCTGATATGGCAATATATTTAATATGCAAATTCATACAAATGCAAGGAAATGATCAAGAATTTGATAATTTGTTTTTGGGAATTGGAAGTTTCCATCTAAACAAAAATTGGTTGTGGTGTTTAGGACAATATTTGGAAGGTAGCGGCATCGAAGCTATTGTAAATGATGGCTAGAATACCTTTCAACCTATTTTGAATGGTATACAGTACAACAGAGGTGTGAGGGCCCATAAATTTATTTATGAAGCACTACATTATTTGCAGTTGATAGAATATATTAACTACATAAGCAGTGGAACAGCAAATGCTTTTTTGTTGGCACTGTTGCCTACTTTACATGATCTACGTGACGCAATTGCTGATAGAGCTGCTGAAAAGTTTCAGAAGAATTGCCTGGAATCCAAAAAATTGAGGTTTTATTTGATGATTTCAATAAGGGAAAAGTGCTGTAGATGAAACTTTTCAATATTTCAATAATTATTGTGATATGGTTGAAATCCTTTGAGAGTCTATTAGAGCTGATAGCGACGGCGACTTTGATATTCATTTTCAAACAATAAGAAAAATGTTGCCTTATTTCCACTCAATGAACCATCCTAATTATGTTCGAGGGTGTGCTTTATATCTACAAGGCATGGTTCAGATACCTGAAAATGTAGCTAAAGTCCTGAAAAGAGGCATGATGTCTGTAAAAGGAACAGCGGGAACATTTAATTCTGTTGCGTGTGATAAAACCTTAGAACAAACACAAATACGATCATCTGCAGTTATGGGTGTATTGATTGGGATTACTCAAAAAGAAGACAGGGTGCAGAGGTGGTTAATACTAGGGCTGTGCCTACCCGAAATTTTTGGAACCGGGTACCCGGTTCTATAAAATCCGGGTACCCGGATCCCCCGGGTAGCGGGTATTAAATCGGGTACCCGGGTACCCGGGTACCCGATATCCGGGTACCTGCTCGGGAACCCGAAACCGTGAATTCCCGGATCCAGGTACCCGAATTCGCAATAACTCTGACACGGGTACCCGAATCTCCGGGTAACCGAAATTCCGAGTACCCAGCTCCCCCGGGTAGCGGGAACACAAAATAACGAATACCTGATTGCGAATACACGATTTAACGGGTATATGTATTTACCAAGTACTTATACCCGATTATAAGTAAGAAAATTTTACTATACAAAGCGAATTCTACACCTAGGTAGTTTTCATAATCCGTAAGTTGGAAGTTATATCTAATTTAATAGCACAAATGAAATTACCCCTATTTTAGGATTTCAGCATGGTAGGTCTAAATGCTATGATTGGCGTCACCACGTGACCGAAAGTTTGGCCTTTAGGATTTTGCGCTTGTTTTAAATAATAAGCACTACATCTAAATAATATAAAAAACAATTATTTCGTAAATTAATAATTACAATGGAACAATCTTCCTCGCAATTTTCTTTACTAACGCATGGAATGCGAAAAGTTAAAACGCCTAAAAAATCGTCACTGAAAAACTGAAAAATTCTTTATTTTAATTTAATGTTATAGAGAAGTTTATTTACTTTTAACTTAACAACTGTATTTTGACAAGAACATTAGAAAAATAGGTATTAAATAAAATGTGTTACCTTTATACTAAAACTCACTAGACAGAATAAAACAATACAATAAAGGAACAAAATATAACATCTAAGAATTCTACATATTTTTGTATAAAAAGGTAAGTTTGCCAACATTCTCTGGGAGCAGGCAGTTTCTTTTTGCTGAAACTATGTTTCCTGTTACCGAAAATACTCTTTCAGATGGTGCTGATGTACCAGGAATGCACAAATATTTTCGAGCTAGTTTTTCAACTTCAGGAAACTTGTGTCTGTTGGCTTTCCACCAAATTCCCGGATCTAGCGAGCGATCAATTTCTAGTTCCTTATCGTAATTTTCTAGTTGTGAGGTATTTGTAGTACTTTGAATTAAATGGGGAAATAGTTCATTTATTGTATTAGATTTTTGCGTAGACTGCAAATGACAAATCCCAATTTCGGGATATTTTTTTATTAGGTACTCTTTTACCTCTCTACTTTTGTACTGTTCCCCTTCTAGCTGTTTGTATCTGGGATCTAAATAGGAACAAATATCGGACACGTCCGGGTTTGTATTTATTACTGACAGGGAAATGTTATCATCACGATCTTCAAATTTTTCTATTATCGCTTTTTTTACAGCTTCTTTAATTTCGATCATTTCTATAACATCATTGTCGTTTTCTGCCAGAAAATTCTTCTGTATTGACTTTAATAGCGCCCCAACGACGGACAATGACGGAAATTTCTCGGTACACATAAAATTCGTTGCTGTGTCGAAAGGCTTCAAGAACACCACAAGTTTTTCCAAAATGACCCAGTTTGCTTCTGAAATTTCTAGCTCAGATGCTCTGTTCCTAGGAACAACATCTCTATTGTTTAATACGCATGTCACAGCTTGTCTTTGCTCCAAAAGCCTGTCTAACATTTGAAAAGTAGAATTCCATCTAGTTTTTACATTCTGGGTCAAGTTGTGGTTTGGTAATTTCAGCTGCTCTTGGACCATTTTAAGAGCTTCCTTTGCAACGGTGGAATGATGAAAGAGGCTTACTATACTGGAACATGTTCTTATTATTTTATTAATGTTATCATTTGCCAATCCCCTATTTAAAGCTATTTGTAAGGTATGAGCAAAGCAGAACACTCCAAACCCTAATTCGTTACTGGTCTTAACAGCTTTTGTTATATTCGAAGCATTGTCATGAACAACAGCAACAACTCTGTTTTTTATTTGCCACTTGTTACATACTTCATGTAAAGTATCCTTTAAACATTCCGCGGTATGTCTTTGAGGTAAGGATGCTGTTTCTATGACGAAATTAATATTATCCCAGTTTTCGTCGATTCCGTGAACTGTAACTGTAATGTATGGCTCTGTTGTCCTTGACGTCCAACAATCTGTTGTTAATGAAACGAAACTTAATTTGTTTCTTAAAGTATCAAGTACATTTTGTTTTTGTTTTTCGTAAAGTAAATTAACTCTAGCCATAATTAATTTTCGACTAGGAATTGTATACTTCGGAAAAATTAGTTGCATAAATTTTCGAAACCCAGTCCCTTCAACAAACGATATTGGAAGCATATCACTGCATATCATTTCTGTGATTGCCTTATTAATTAATTCCTTTTTCGACTCAGAAATGTTATTTGAAAAAAACATGTCACTAATGGACGACTGTTTGCGTCTTTTACATTGCTTTTCCTTTTCTACTTCTTCGCTAATATTGCTGTTGTCTTCTGAAACGAAACTTATTGTTTCATTTTCGGTTTCTCCGGTGGCATTTGGCTCATCAGGTCTCGCATTTGACGTTGATGGTTGTTGAGCAGCATTGTCTTTGGGCAACCGCGTGTCTCCCTCAGCATTTTGCAGTCTAAAAAACACAAGTACCAACTACCAAGTACCCAAAGTAGGCCAAGGAACAGGAACATACTACAATATAAGGGTGCGCCACCTAAGCGTATTTTTTCTGTTGCATATTTATTATAACAGAGAAAAATGACACATAAGAGATCCACCCTGATTTTTGTTTCTCTATTAAACCGGGTGTCCCATCAGACGTGGGCTAACATGGCTATCTTTCTTAGTAGTCGAGATAGATAGTCGATTAAATAGGCAAATAAGTGCTAACTTTAGTTTTTCTTATGGACGCCATATTGAATTTTCGATTTTGAAATCAGCAGTTTTTCTGATTAAATTGATGTATCATATGCCATACTGGAAATTAATCACACCAACTTCCAAACATTTTTCTAAGCACACTACGAAAACAGAAACGCGCTGAGGCGTCATAAATAAGTATTGATGAATTAAAATAGATTATACTATTAAAAATATCAATAAAGAAATAAGGAAGCAAGAGGAAAATTTCGAAATTACGATTTTCCGTCTTTTTTATAACATCAGAACAGACGAAATTGGTTCGATTGCAAAACGCCAGATTGATAGGCACATAAAACTACACTTCTTTGCCTATATAACCGACTTTCTAGTTTCTATCTCGACTAATAACAAAGATAGCCATGTTAACCCACGTCCGATGGGACACTCGGTATAAATTTATTTTCACTTCTAATAGAGACTGACCCATTTCTGCTGCGCAGGAACTACCACTGCTTCTTTAAATGGAATATCCTCTATTTGCATTTTCGGATTCCTTAACTGATTTTACTGTGTATGTTTTGCCTAAATTGAATATTTTTGACTTTACCAAAATTTTGAAAATTAAATATCTTTAGAGTTTAGAAAATTGGTAGAAGCGTACGAAGAAATAGGACTGAAAATTAATATAGACAAGACCAAATATCTGACAGTGGATGAAAAGGGAGCTGATTTGCTGGTGGGAAACCGAATAGTTATAGAAGCTGTTGAAAAGATATAAGTCGTAGAACCTCGCGCAGAATTTATTAAAAGT
Source organism: Xestobium rufovillosum (assembly GCA_963966045.1). Classification (NCBI taxonomy): domain Eukaryota; kingdom Metazoa; phylum Arthropoda; class Insecta; order Coleoptera; family Ptinidae; genus Xestobium; species Xestobium rufovillosum. The sequence continues at coordinate 5,935,625 of OZ014498.1, read as the reverse complement.
GAAATACCGAATTTCAAATAAAACCACCCCCAAATATCTAACCATTCATAAGGAAAATGTTTGCAGTTGACATAGTGTGCCATGGCCTTTTCTGATATAAAATTGAAATGACTATTCCAAATTTAAAAATGTATTCTTATTGCCGCTATATTATTATTATTACGTTACTCAGTTTTCAAAAATAAAAAAAAATCGCGTGTAATCAATAAATTGTAATCATTTCACAATTTTAATATTTACTTAAGCCCTGGTTTTTAATAACTTTCCGTCGACGGAATTCCGTTTGCCGTATTTTAAGTCTGTCGCTGTTTGAATGGCAGAAAATTTTCAGTTTTTTACTGGTGTAACTTAGCATCAAACATATAATTCAGTAAAATTGTGACAGCGCAGTGCGTCGACGGATTCCGTCGGAGTCTTAAAAACGAGGGCTTTACGTTAATTCAATAAAGTGTACGCAAATATGCATAGTAAAACTTACAAATATAAATCACAGAAATGCCAAGGCTCGCATAATGTCTGTAAAAATGAAACTTAAAACCTCCCTTCAAAGTTACAAGTTAAGTTTGATTTTCATTACATTTCATGAACTTAATAATTTTAATAGGTATGGGTTTAAAGTTCAAAGAATCTTTTTTTGGCAAAATTAGAAAAAATATCGGTAACACGTTATAATTGGAATTTAGTGTAACTTGCAGGGTTGATATTGATACTCGAACTATTTAAAGTTGCATTAAATCATTCAGACACATTTTCTTTACTTAGTACTTACTTACCTTAGGTGCTTATTTTGCAGGTGCTTCCATAGGGACCCTGTGGAACCACCATAGTATTTTAAATTAGTCTTGCAAATATTGCAAGTGGCAATTCCTTTTGATTTTCTTTTTTCAAAATGTGTCCACACAGAACTCATTTTATTTATTTTATTAGAGTACACCGAACAGCCGGGGAACTAGGGATATACTGTTAAAGTGCATTATACAAACACTTCTTAGGGTTAGTACACCAAATAAAAACAATAATTTATTGCTTCTATTCTTTAGTTTGCTCATAGCACGCCGAAAGAAAACCACAGACATATTAACATGTTAGTGTCGCCGCTAACCGTCGGCACCCTTTGAGATTTTATTTAGTGAATGCCGCAGATAAACAGAACGCAAAACCGGGTGCCCAGATAGTCGATTACGATTTGCATTCGGATCTGGGCATTCCTCCTCCGGGTACTAGAACCGGCTATGTCGGAACCGGGTACCCGAACGAGACCGGGTACCCGGGTAGTCCTTTTACGGGTATTAGAACCGGGTAGGGACCGATTTTGGAAACGGGTACCCGTCGATGTCAGAACCGGGTACCCGGGTACCCGGTTCTTAAGCACAGCCCTAGTTAATACTACATCCATCGAAAAATGCGATTCACAAATCAAAGCTATCGTTTTGTGGAATGTCTGCTGACCCCACGGAAGATATAAAGAACGCTTTTAACCACAGTGATTGGAATAAAAATAGAATACAGAGGGATGAAACGGACGTTCAGCGTTGGGTTGCAAAGTTGAAGGCGAAGAACTCCTTTTGCGGAAATGAAGAAAATTTGGGATTACGTAACATCTCAAACGGTTCACTGGCAAATCAAAGCATTACCTCATGTTTACTCAACACATTCAAAAGGCAAGACATCAATAGCGGACTTTGAAGACGAAAGGCTTAAAAAACTCACAAAAAGTGTATTTGACAGAATTCCAAGAGCAGTGTTCAAAAACTTCAAATCGGGCGAGAAAAGGGATTTCAATAAAAATGATTCTAGGAAATTACAGAACACAATGGAAACCGTTGATCTTCAACGAATTTTAATGATTGCTTTACTTAGCGTAATATTAGTTTCTCAGTACTGGTTAGCTATGAATTGTTATCCTAAGACATTGGCAGACGATTCTGGATTTTTAAAAAAAGCAACGAATAGTGTGTTAATGAGCGAGATTGTTAAACAAGATCATTTAAAAGATTAGAAAGACGTTGTGTCAGTGACAAATTCCCAAATACACATTTTTGATGGCATGCGCCTCGTGCATGCTTTACAGCTCAAAAATTACGCATCGTTTGGCGATTTTGGAAAGCCATTTTTTGATGCTGTCACAAGATTCTTTTCAAGCACGAACGTACGTACAATTCAACTTGTGTTTGATTGATGATGATATGTTAATAAAGTTCTTAGAATCTAAATTGCGTTCAAAGAATGTTGAAGACGCAGATGTTATCTCGAATTCAACGGTGTAAATTTCGAATTATTGTCGATCTTTTATGGGAAATATTAAAAATAAACAAGGACTGGTTAATTTTTTATGTAAATATACTAGAGAGTATTGTAAAATTGGTAACAATCAAGAATTAATTATTTCCGGAGGATTTACTGATAAGTGCTTCGCAGTAAGGGCAATTGCTTTATTGAAATATGTGAAATGAAATGAAACTATTTAGAAGCAAATACGAGGATGTTCAGCCACGCGTCTTATAATTTGGATCAAAATTCTGAAATAATAATACACAGTGTGGATACAGACGTTCTTGTGCTTGCTCTCCACTACTGGCCGAAGCTAGAAGACGCTGGATGCTTAGAACTGTGAATGAGTTTCCTCACCCAAAAAAAGAAAACAGTGGCATGTCATTTAGCTGCTAGATCGTTGTTTGTGAAGTCCTTCCGACACTTCACCCATTTACGGGTTGCGACACGACAAGTAAGATAGGTACAAAAAAGAGTGCTCTAAAAATCGTTTAAGAATCAGATGTGCAAGCACGTCTAGCTTGCTTAGTGAGCGTGCTCCTTAAATAAAAAGGCTGCAAAACTTTTTACTGGGTTATTTCGTTTACAGTAATACATAGGGGTCTAAACGGTATGGATGGTGATTGATTTTAGACTGTTTTAAACGGATACAAAAAGCTCTCGCCTGGCGCTACAAATAATGTCATCGTCGGCGGTCGGCAGGATGTTTTGTCTAACTCGAACAAATTGAATCATACGTAAGTTCCTTAAAGCTAGATTAAAAATAGTAATTATTAAATAAAAAATTACTTCGCGTACCACCAATAAGTATAACAAAATTATTTTATTTAACCGGTTTCAAGATCTACAAACGATCCCATCATCAGAAATGTTTCAGAAAAATTGTAAACAAATTATTATGACACTTGACAAGGAAACTAAAATTGACAAATTATAATGATATCCATGAAATAAGATAACTAGATAACTGAATTTCAGTATTTACCTACGGGGTATAAGAAAAACACGAAGGAAAATCGAAGACCTCGTAGCGTGAAGGGAAAAAACAATGAATTTAAAGAAAACCATATAGGAAGAAAACAATAAATTCAATCGAAAAAACCTTCAAGTGAAATATCAGAACAGAAAAAACTAAATAAATAAAATATCCATGGAATCTTGACAACTGCCAACTGCTAATCTTGTAATAAATTGTGGTCAAGTCTATGTGTTCTGTCTTGACAACTGCCAACTGCTAGTACATATTGTAATAAACTAAAAAAGAGCGAAATAAGTCAATAATAGCAAGAAAAGAAAAAAAAAAAAAAAAAAAAAAAAAAAAAAAAAAAAAACTCAAGGATTAAGATGTAGAGACTGTGGTTAAATAATTAATTCAAGAATCAATCATAATAACAATAATAACATTGATGATGATAATATCAATAACAAAACAAAAAGAAAAAATCCCATATTGCCAAATAACCTCGAAAGTCCATGGTTTATATGGGGGGGGGCAAATAAACTAATTGATTCTTGAATTAATTTACAAAAGTTTAAATAAACTAGATTGTATTAAATCGACTTGATCATTAAGTAAGTTACAATTTTTATCATTTTTATGTTTATAAATTTCTATAGACTCTAATATATCCAATTGATAACTCTTTACGAAATTAAACAATAATTTAGTATTCTCCGGAGGAGGGAATTGATGATTGTTATCAAAGAAATGATTAGCAAAACTTGAATGATCATTCTTCAAACGAAATGATCTTAAATGTTCGTTATACCTAATACGTATAGATCGGCCAGTCTGTCCGATATATATGCTGTTACAGTCTAAGCAATTTAGTTTTGTTATACTTATTGGTAGTACGCGAAGTAATTTTTTATTTAATCATGGATTTCTACCAAATAGTGAAAAGTGAAAATATTAACTACATAAAAATAGTAACAATTTGTACACTTAGGGAATGGCCAAATAATTTCTGGTAGTGAATTAATAAGTCTGGAACAAGCATATTTAAAAATTATTGGAAAAGACGGCCGTATTGCTAATGAAGTTCGTGAAGAAATGTTTTCTCTATCTGTAGGAAATGGATTAAATTTATCAAAAATTCCATGCCCTGCGGACTACAGGACAAACTTATATAAGGCTAAACGCTATAAATCCAATATATGAACCCTTAGATTTCACCAATTTCGGATATATTAAAGATGGTGATAATAATCTTATGCCAAAATTTATGAATAAGGAGAGACTACCATCAGAGCTCATAAAACCATGTAAATTTAAAACAAAATGTGCCTCTCAAAGTTGTTCATGAAAAAATAACGTTCATTGTATTCAATTATGTAGTGGCACTGAAAAATGCAAAAATAAAAATTTAAAGTACATAATGAAACAAATAATATTACTTTGCGAACTACCAATAATAACGTTTTTATTTGAAGATAATATTAACTATATTAAAGTACATAAAGCTAGTTACGTTCCTGGAATATGCCTACGTAGCACGCTTATCTAAATACCCATTATGTCAGCAACAGAACTAATAAATTTAGTAACTATCATTCTTGTCTTGTCTTTTTCATTATATCTTGCATGTATAACATGTGTATGTTGAATAAAGGCTCTGTGTAGCCATTCTCGATAATTGGTATTTCTCTTCAAAAATCGACTTGCTCGGCCTACAAACAAATCTGGCGCAGTCGGTAGGATCGCGAAGGGTCTAATTTAGTGAACAAAGGAATATTGAACACATCGGTCCCGTCCGTTTCATCGGTTAGTTCGCGATCGAAGTGAAAATCGAAAGAAGTGTGTCTACACTGTCTGGTTGATCAAGGAGAGCATCTCCGAAGCCAGCCTACAACACCCAAGACCTGGGGGAAGAATCAGATCGTCAGAACCTAAAGTCAAACCTACAAATAAGAAGACCTGGGGGAGAAACAGCATCGTTTGATCCTAGAGGCAACTGGATTATGAAGATTATATTATTGAGTACTGCTTTTCCTGCATATTTTATTTCCTTATTAGGTGAATTTTATAACGTGTATTTCACAACGAATACAATTTTATTTCGTGGCAAAAATTTATATTTTCCTATACGTTTAGTTTTACGACAGAAGTAGAATTAGAAGAATTATTAGATAAACTGAATAATTTTAGTTTTAACGAAGAAATGGCTACTCCAAGTGCTAGTAATACTAACAACACAAATTATCGTATCTTGAAGTTGTATTTAGATTCTATACCTCATTACGACGTTAACCCGCACACGCTGGGTATATTTATTGCTAATTGCGAAAATTTTATAGTAACAATTTCCAATCAAACTAATCCAGCTGATCCAACTAATCAGTTTATTCTTAGAGCTATTATAGGTAAATTATCTGGTTGTGCTCTTAGTTTAATAGTTCTCGTATAGAACTTAAAACTTGGCTAGAAATTAAAGATTCTTTAAATTTGCGTTTTGGTGATCAGAGAAACATTGATTGTTTGTTACAAGATCTGATGGCGTTAAAACCCAATAAATCAGAGACTCCTTATAATTTCGGAATGTGATGCCAGGATGCAAGGAGCCTGAAAATTTCGAAATTAAATACTTTAGGACTTAGAAATTAAGAACGAAGTGTTAGACTTCAAAGTTATGACGAGTTAGCGCTTAAGACCTTTATTAGGGGATTGTCAGGGCAAATACAAAATAATGTAAGGTTAAGGAACCCTGAAAATTTGGAGAAAGCTATGAGTCTTGTTATAGAGGAGGAAAACTTCTTGTATTCTCAACAGAGAACGAACACCCTAAATATTCAAATTCAATATAGACCTTCAGAAAGAATTTTTACAACAAGGCACAATAATTTTCAATTTAGACAACCTCCGCAGCAGCAAAATACTTTTCCTCATCAGGGAACAAATTTTCCAGCTTATAATAATTCTGCTCCACAACCAAGACAATTTTTGGGACAAAATTTCACGCCACTTCGTCCGAATTTCAACAATCCATATTAATTTGGGCCAAATAATAATTTCCCCCAACAAAAACATCCATATTTCACATAGCATCCAAATAATTGTCCACCAGCCAAAGAATTCATAGTTTCAATCCTCAGAAACAAAATTCTATTCGTAACTATAAACCAGAACCTATGGATACGTCCTCTGGCAACACGGGTTTAAGACAAAAACCACAGCCACACAGAAATTTCATCTCCACCGAGCTATTAGCTCAAAATATCGAACCAGAACATCAATAATTCGAAAACCCTTTCGAAACTTATCCTGCTGAAACCGACCAATCCGCATAGTACGGATATTATCAGAATCATTACGAAGACTACGTCGGGTATGAACCAGTGGCAGCTCGTTAATATCCAGGGAGGTCATTTTGGTTTTGGAATTTATAATTAATAGTAAAAATAAATGCATAACCGCGCAATGCAATTTCAAAAATTCCGCAAAATTTTATACAATTAATTTGTTTAAAATATACCTAAGTATTAATTCATTAAAGTCGTGCACTGATTTTGCGATATGCACTATCAAGTTGCTGTCTTATGTCTACATGTCCTAAACTGGCGTAACTCATTGAACAATTTATATGAGTACAGAAAGAAGCATGCTTTTTAATTTTGTCTTTTAAATGTTTAATATCGGTTACTCCATTTTTAGCCCATATAACTGGCATAATTTGAAAATAATAAGTACGGATAGCAAAAAAATGCAATTTTTCACGCTGCATCCACAAATCCAATCGGACAAATTGTACATAGATTCTTTATCTTTGGACATCTTTACCTTTATCCTTTTTTTCAAGCCGGCGTTCATAATTTAATGTTCCAGCTGACTTTAAGGCAAATATCTCCTCAACATTTCACAACAACCACGATTCACAGCCGCATCTAAACTATATACACTCTCGCTTGCTGTTTGAGAAGAACTGACAGTTTAGATTTTATTGATTACTGAACTGAAGAACTGCGATTCACTCGATTCTGCGCAGTTGTCATCGGGACATTGACCGTGTTAGAGTAAAAGGCGACTCTCACTTTCACTCAATAATTTGCCATCTGCTGTCACTGTTCTTCTTTACATGCATTTCTCCATAAGCCATAAGAGCTCAGGGTCAATTTGAAAAACGGCCCGGCTGCATATACGTATTCTGCAGACGCATACGGTATCACGGTAACTGTTTGGCTACAATCGGTATTTGATTAATACAGAGGCGATGAAATTTTATGTAAACTGCAGACGCAGAGTCGCAGAGGCGCATTAGCCATCTGCAGTTTACTCAGTGTTTTCACAGTGTCATGGCATTTTCTTATTTCCCGCGTAATCAGAAGAAATAATTGTTAGTTTGTACAAATATTATTTAGAGTGCCTGTTTTGCTATAAGGTGTGTAAATATGGAAAGTATGCTACCACAAGATCACGAGTACAAGTTTATAAACGGCACAACTGTTAGATCAAAGCTAAATTCCAAAGAGGAAGTTGAGGTTAGTTGCAACGTGCCATGTGTGTTTAAAAAATTGTAGGCTGCATATTTCTTTACAGAAATGGGTGTGCGAGTTAGAAGACAAAACAAAGGTTACTTATCGCTTTACTGAAACATTCAAAATGGGCTCTGTAAGACAAGTAAATATCTTCAAAAGAATATATCACTGCCACTTTAATACTAGATCCAGAGACATATCTTCAGCGCGAAGCAAAAATACAAACTGTTTTCACCAGTTGTGTATTAAAATTCAACGAAAAATCGTAAAAACAAAATCGTCCAAGACCAATGTGCTTGTTCATGATTGGCTCTGTGTCATAGAATTTAAATATGATCATAACCATACCATCTTAAGGCTGCCGCTTCTGAGTGAGAAGTTCACTTTATGCAAAGAAAAGAGACAGAAGCCTGGTTCTTCAGAAAACATAAAGAGGGCGTCTTGTCCTGCCTTGCCATCTATTGTAAAATAGTCCTACTACTGGTAATTTAAAATAGATACCTATAGCAAGGCTTCCCGCTTAAGAATACTTAACTGACAGGAGGGCGGAGCTTACTGTGATTAATGACATGCAGGTGCAGTGCTAAGAAATAAAATAATATTTGGGCATATTCGGATTTCTAGGTTCTAACTTACTAATGCTTCCAAACTTGTAATAATTGTATGGTCTGTTTTCCAGGGTAGGACTTGCGTATTTTCTAGGGCTGATCAGATATGCATCAGATGCATAATACTAGGATCTCGAGTATGTACCTAGGTGCATTAGAAAAATAAAGAAATATGAAACGTGGCCTTTACAATGTTTCAATGTTTTTTATGGATACAGTGCGAGGACCTCGTACTACAGACACGCCATCTGTGTGTGCATACTAACTTGCGATGCGTACATACATATACTGAATTGTGTCGTAATATCATTGTAGGAATCTGAGCAGTTTTTATGTGCGATGTATCTATGTACATTTGTACAAGCAGTGTTTCAAAATATTAAATTTATTTTTAGGAAAAACTGGCTGAAATTTTTCACAAAAAATTGTAAAATTGGAAATTAACACATTACTCGATAATAATAGTTCGCCATATTTAATTTATATCGAAACACTCGCTCTGGAGAAAACGCAAAATACGCACCACAAACTCGTCCATTGCGGGCAACTAAATCGAGCGCAATTACTTTTGGCGTTCAACAATGAAAGTACAATTCGAAAACTAGTACGTAGTTGCCCTGATAAATTGATTTAATCGATTAATTAGAAAATCGAAATAATCGATTATTTTTCGTTATATGTGCGACAAACCGAAAACTTCTTTTAATGTTTAATTTTTATGTAATTTTGTTCTATTACTTATTTCATTTTTAACTAAACGCATAAGCCATTCTTAAAATTTTGAGAAGAAAAATAATTTAAATTTACAGATCTGTAAACTAAGTGACCACAAAGTGAGTAGTGATCCGCCGAGGCGTTAGATAAAGAAACGACTATAGAACCGTCGCGGCTAGATTTCAGAACTCGGTCGGTCAGACGTCAGAAAATTTATTTTCGGGGTCGGCAAAATAATTAGGGCCGGCCCTGCCCCTTTTTTCCGAATTTGGAGTTTCTGCAGCGCCCAGCTCCCAGCTGTCTTTGTTGTTTGTTCTGCTCATGCTCAGATCGTCAGATCACTCAACTCCGCATTTTTGCTATTTCTTGTTTGGTTTAGCGTTTCCCGCCAGTTTTACTTTGATTGTTCCATTGTTTGCATTTGGAGTAAAGTATAGTTCTACAATCTACATACTTCGTTATTTGAGTGAAAGACTTTTTATTTCGTGGTTCGTGCTTACCGCTGGTTTTAACTTTATTGTTTATTGGTTTGTTGCATTTGGAGGTGAATCGTTTGGAGAGTCTGTGCAAAATAGTTATAAATCGGTTACAAACTTACTTATTTGTTTGAGATCAAAGACTTGTGTAGTATTGAATTTCGGAATTGGAAATATTTTTTGCTGGTAAGTAGGGATTAGGCATGTATACATGTGAACGTTAGTAGTAGGTATCTCAGATCAGTGAGAATATTGTTTTAAAAATTTGCACATACTTACCTGCCTGTAGGGAACTCTTCGGAGAATCGATCTTATTCAAAAATGTAATAAAATGTGATATATAGGGTGTTCCATTTTAACCAGAAGTGCTAGAATTACGTAAATGTTTCTTGGAAATCCAACCTTAGTAATAAGGTAGGTATGTATGCAAGTTTTCAAAACAACAGGTTCATTCCCCTACCTATGACAAAAATGTATATATTTCTAAAATTCATTTCAGAAATGCCTAAGCGTACCAGAGTGACCTCTATTCCTGGGCGACAACGAAAAAGGAATAAAAGAGCTGTTGCATCCAAAATTGGGACCATAAGACATTACGCAAGAGAACAGGTGACGATTATTTTGGACGAAATTGTGGCCAGCATACCCATGCATACAGCAGTTGGAATATTCTGCAGAAGTATTATATGCAACATAATAAATACTGCATGTAAAAGTCCTCCCAGTAGTACAGGACAATTTTCACTATCTCCCTCAACATCCACTCATGCTGAAGGATCGAATATACAAGTGTCTGGTATGGAACTTGATGAAAGTGATGATGATGAATACAATTTTACATGGGGATCCACGAAGGAATATGAAGAGTAATCATCATCATAAGGTTCTCAGTCCGAAGACTGGTTGGACGCGTACCTCCATTCTTTTCTATCCTGAGCTAACCTACGCATTTCCCTAAAAGTAGAACATCCTACATCCCTAACTATTTGAGAGCAGTAGTCTAATCTAGGCCTACCCCTACCTCTTTTTATTCCTATCTCTGACTCTAGTATGTCGCGAACTATTCCTTCGTGTCTTAGAAGGTGTCCTACCATCCTATCTCTCCTACTCTTTATTGTTTTCCATACCTCTCGCTTTTCCCCAACTCTTTCTAATACTTCCCTATTGCTAACCTTATCTATCCACGGTATCTTCATCATGCGTCTGTAGCACCACATTTCAAACGCTTCTACTCTTTTTCTATCAGCTTCTCCTATTGTCCAAGTTTCGCACCCGTATAATGCCGTACTCCATACATACGACGTTAAGAGTCTCTTCCTAGTCTCTATATTAACCGTTCTCGAGCATAACAGTTGTTTCTTTTTGTTAAACGCAACTCGGCCCTGCGCCATTCTTTGTTTTATATCTTTAGTGCTCCTACCGTCTTGAGTTATTTTACTTCCTAAGTAGCAGAAATCCGCGACCTCCTCTATCTTCTCATTTCCAATTTGTATTTCCATTTTAGTTCTATTTTCACATCCCCTACATACCAAAATTTTAGTTTTCTTTTTATTGATTTTCATGCCGAAGCCCTGTGTCAAAACTGCTTCCATTTCATTCAGAGCCGCTCCTAATTCTTCTTTGCTAGATGCTAACACTGCTATATCATCCGCAAATCTGAGCATGTTAATAGTTTGGCCCTGTACATTGATCCCTGAGGCTGTTCTTTCCTTAACAATATTAATCGCATCTTCGATATATAAGTTGAAAACTAGAGGTGACAATGCACATCCCTGTCTCACTCCCTTCCGGATATCTACTTCCCTTTGTTCCTGCTCACATTCTATAACTGCCTTTTGCTCTTTGTAGAGATTATGTATTATTCTTCTGTCCCTGTATTTCATCCCTACCTTTCTCAGCACTTCGAACATCTTCCCCCATTTTACGTTGTCGAAGGCTTTTTCTAAATCTACAAATCCTATATAGACGCTCTTTCTCTTTTCTATCGTTTTTTCTATAATTACTCGTAAAGCTAGAATGGCCTCGCGCGTTCCTCTATTTCGTCTAAATCCGAACTAATCTTCTCCTAATATTTCTTCCGCCTTTTTCTCCATCCTTCTTTGCACAATTCTAGTTAAAATTTTTGACGCATGGGAAGTTAAACTGATAGTTCTAAAATTTTCGCATCTATCCACGCCTTTTCTTTTTGCAAAGCTACTATGATGTTCCGTTTGTAATCTTCTGGAATCTCGCCTGTCAGGTATATGCGACTAACTAGTTTAAATAAACGATCTATTACCTCTTGACCTGCGCACTTTAAGATTTCTGCCTGCAAGCCATCTATACCTGGTGCTTTATTATTCCTTAAACTTTTTAGTGCTATCTCAAACTCTTCTCTCATTATAGGACTCCCTAGGTTATCCCCCTCTACACTGCTTTCGCTTTCTAATATATCTTGCACTTCCTGTCCCGCATATAAGTTTCCTAAATATTCTTTCCACCTATCTGCCTTCTCCCCACTTCCGATTAGGATATCTCCTGCCTCATTTCTAATGTTTTTGGTACTAGATCCAATTTCTCTAAAATTTCTCCTAATTATTTTATATGCTTCATCAGTCTTTCCTACTTCGAATTTATCTTCCACTTCTTTGCATTTATTATCGATCCATTGCTCTTTCGCTTTCCTACATTCCCGAATAATTTCCCACTTGATCGCCTTATATCTTTGTTTCCCTGTTTCATCTAACCTATTTTTATATTTTCGCCTTTCCTCTATTAGACTCACAATATGTTTTGTTATCCAGGGTTTCCTACTTTCATTCTGTTTATGACCCAAAATATCCCTAGCTGAGGAAACTAAACTATTTTTAATGCAATTCCATTCTGCCTCTATGTCCCTAACAATATTTCCACCCGTGCCCTTTAGTGCTTCGTTTGTCTTTTTCTCGAACTTATTGCGCATATCATCATCTTTTAGTTTCTCTGGGTCAAGATACCTTCTTCCGCTTCTTTTTTCAAAATCTTAAATTTAAGATTGGCTTTCATAACGACTATGTTGTGATCACTATCTATATCTGCTCCTGGATAACTTCTACAATCCCTAACTTGATTTCTAAATCTTTGCCTAACGAGAATGTAATCTATTTGATATCTCCCTAAGTCTCCTGGCATCTTCCACGTATAGCATCTCCTAACATGATGGTGAAATAGAGTGTTCGCGACCGTTAAGTTATGTTTATCGCAGAACTCTATCAGTCTAACTCCCCTATCGTTCCTATTGCCTAATCCAAAGGGGCCAACTATTCCGCCCTCTCGCCCTGTGCCTACGACTGCATTGAAATCTCCTGTAATTATTAAATTTTCGTGCCCTCTCACAAAATCTAGCACATATTCAATATCACTATAAACTGCCTCTACGGCCTCATCACTGTAGTTAGAAGTGGGCATATATACCTGTATTATTACTGTTTTTACAGGTTTCGAATCTAACCTAACCATAACTACCCTGTCACTTTGCTGTAAGAAATTTTCTACACTCTGTCCTACTTTTTTCCGCATAACAATTCCTACTCCCGAATTTCCTCCTACAGATCCTGTGTGTATTACTCTAAAATCTCCGCTCCAGAAGTCTCCAGCTTCTGGCCATCGCACTTCACTGATACCTACTACGTCTAATGCTAACCTATCCATCTCAATTTTCAAATTCTCTAACTTCCCTACTTGTTTCATGCTTCTAACATTCCACGCTCCGACTCGTGAGATGTTACACTTATCATTTCTGATGACTCCCCCCGAAGCAGTCCCCGCCCGGAGATCCGAATGTGGGACTATTTTACCTCCGGAATATTTTACTCCAGAAGGTGCCATCATCATAAATTCGAAGTACGCTGTACCAGGGATAGAATAATGTGGTGGTTTCCCGTTGCCTTCCACATCGCAGTAGTGTGTATCACAGTGCCATACCGACCCTCACGATCTCTGCCACTATGATTACTGAAAGAGCTGCTGCCCCCTTTCAGGGACTTGATTTAGTCTGGCTTCTCAAATAAAAACCCCTCCAATATGGTTAAACCTATGGTTCGGCTCTTTATATCATTGAAGCGCGCAAGCCATCCCACCCGTCCCAGTATTACTAGAACTGCGTCAAGGTACAAGTCCTTTGGGATGAAGAGTAAGCGAAATGTAAATATGAAGGTTTCATTATTTAGTTCTGTGGTTTTTAGGGTGAATAATTATGAATTGGAAGTAGAAGTAGAAAAGCGAAAGCCAAAAGTTAGTGGTTATCGAATAATCGAAATTGATTATTTCTTGCAAAATGTCCTGTATCTTCAGAGTAATCACAGTAAAGTTTGTACTGGTGGAAGAAGAGTGGAATTGTTTGAAGAAATTCAAAAAGGCCTTGCCAGTAAATTTGTTTTTAGTTGCACTGGTTGTGAAAAGAAATTTACTGTGTCATCAGAAAAGGCTGCAGATCTGCCAGAAATAAGGAATAGAAAGACTGATATAAATGCTGCCGCTGTTTGGGGAACTCTGCCTACAGGAGGTACATATTCACACTTATGCGAGTTACTTAGTGTTATGGATATTCCTACCATACGAAGCAAGATGTTCTTTCAAATCCAACGAAATTTGGGCCCTGTAAGTTTTACAACAAATTTTTATACGGCAATCGTGATGTTTTGTTTAATTATTGTAGGTTTGGAAGGAGTCGTTATGGGACATCATGCATAAAGCAGGTGCCGAAGAGTATGAAATGGCAGTTCAAAGGGGTGATGTAACTGAGACTGGTGTTGCTTTCATAACTGTATTGTTGGATGGCGGCTGGTCGAAGCGTAGTTATGGTCATAGGTATAATGCAGCATCTGGAGTGGTATATGTTAAAGAGCATAGTCATTATCATCCTCATTTAAAACTTTTTCTATTACAGGCAGTAATTATAGGCAGAAGAACTGGAAAATTGCTTTTTCTTGGTGTTCGGAATAAGTATTGTTCGATGTGTGCTCGAGCTGAGAATTTGGAAACTGATGCTACCGAACATGTTTGTTTCAAAAACTGGTCAGGACCTTCCGCTTCCATGGAGCCAGATATTATTGTTGAGGGGTTTAACAACAGCATTATTATGCATAATCTAATGTATAAGAAATTCATCGCTGATGGGGATTCTTCTGTTTTTGCCAAAATTAAAGAAAAAGTAGTGTACGGTTCGCAAGTAAGTTTTCAGTCATAATATTCTTAGTGTAGGCTTATCGTTTGCAATGCAGTTCTGTAAAATATATCTTGTTGCTTACACAAAAAATTTATTTTACTTCATCATTTCAGGTAGTCAAAATTGAATGCACAAATCATTCAATAAAAAATTACAGTAAGCATTTATACAAGATAAAATCTGATACAAAAGGTGTTGCCTTATCAGCCAGGAAAATGCTTACAAAAACTAAAATCGAGGAACTGGTGAGCACTGCAAAAAAATGTATTTACCATAATGCCCATGGGGACGTTGAATGCCTCAGAGATGACATTAGAAACTCAGTGAAGCACGTATTTGGAGACCATGCTGAATGTAAACCGTATCTATGCGACACAGTAAAAGATAATCGAGAAAGTCAGATGGATAAATTGAGATCCACTGGATGCCACCATCACATATATTCCTCCTTGAATTTGCTACTGGCCAAAGCTCATTTACTTATTGACAACGAAACTAATAATAGAGCGGAACTCTTCATGAGCATTTTAGCTAGATTTAATATGGGGAAGAGGTTAAATTTAATTCAGCGAGACAGTTTCCAAACTAGAGCACATCTGACTGGATTACGATTTGTGAAAGGCCCATCTTGGCATACTTCTCCATGGAAAAAACAATTCTTAAGAAGTCCAGGAAAGAATTTCAAACATTATATGGCCCTTCAGGAGCGTATGGTGCGGAAGCGGAAATCTCGTGAACAATCTGGAAAACGACCTGCGGTGGTGAAAAGATTGAAATTCTCTGGCGAATCATCAAGGCAACAGACAGACTATGGCCCAGGCATTGCCGAAATTGTTTTATCAGAAGAAGAACTGGCAGCAGAAGTTAGTAGTCTTATGCAAAGATTACAGGCAAGTATTTTGTAAGCGCGTTAAGCAATGTAAAAGTCAATATTTTTTTCAGGTTTCTCCAGAAGAGCAATTGCGTATTGCTGGTAATTCAATAGGTCAATTTAACAACCAAATTTACCTAAGTGAAAGAATGCACCGACTCACTGCTTCCAACTTCGGCCCTGTTGTAAAAAGAAAGCAAAGTACACCGTGTGATGCATTAGTGAAAAAAATTTTAAAAACAAATTCATTTTGTACCGCTGCCATGGAGTATGGAAAAAGAAATGAAGACGTTGCAATCCATAAATTTTCCGAAATGACGGGACTTACTGTTCACCCATCAGGTATTTTCATTTCAACGGAACATGGTTTTTTGGCAGCATCTCCAGATGGTAAAACTTGACAAATGCATAAAAACAAGTGCATTAGAATTATTTTTTTATGCAGGTATAATAAATGATTTGGACATTGTCGAAGTGAAATGTTGTGCAAAAATTGCATCTCTAAATTTACCCTTTGAGCTTGCTGTTAGAAATGGCAAAGTTGTTTATCTTCAAATGATGAATGGAGGACAAATTCGTTTGAAGCAGAGTCATGATTATTTTTTCCAGGTAAGATAATAATAGTTGTGCGAATTATAATGTTATTCACAATTTCATTTATTTTAGATCCAAGGGCAATTAGCCATTTCGAATCGAGAACGGTGTTTTTTTATAGTTTATTCAGGCGACAACAATAAACTCATTGTTCAAGAAATTCTTCGAGACAGGAACTTGTGGGAAACAAAAATGTTGCCAAAATTAATTCAATTTTACAAGGAATGCGTAGGGCCTGAAATAATTTTAAACAGACGAGGAAGAAATTTGAAATGTTTACGCCATCCCACTTCATAAATGGCGGGATATAAAGAAAAGTCTTACCAAATGAGGTCGTTCACTATACTTGAATGCCACTCAGTTTTAGTATTGAAAATACTACTGGGCGCGTGTATATGGCACTCATCCATGGATAGAGGATAGGGAAGGTAATCCGACGACCTAAGCTTTGGCCGCATCACAGTGGCCTTTGAGTGTGGTCAGTGTGCGACAGAGAGGGTAGCGACTGAGACGGACAACCCGCTTGGAACGGAAACGTGGGATTCTTAACATTTATGCAATAAAGCAGATTTTTTATGACAAAAATTGTATCAGGTGTTTATAGATATACAGCCGTGCTTATGTTTATTAGCTATGGGTGGGTATACGCGGAAAGATTTTTCGACCAATTTGAGCAATTTGTCTGTAAATTTGCCGAACTGTACTGATAAATCTATTGGTTAATATTTAATGACAATTTGGCAAGTTGAGCGATATATTGGTGATACATTATGAATTTATTAATTGGTTTGTTTTACACACACGTAGCAATAAAAACTGACACAAATTAATTCGTCTTAGATCTGCAAAGCCTTCTTCGACATGTTGAGAAATTTAGGTGTTGTAAATCTATTTTTATATACTTACAATTTTTTCTTGGAGTGACATTTGTAGTTAATTGGGCATGGTTCAAGGGGCAATAAATGTGTAGGTACCTACTAAACCTTTTTTAGAATTTGACCCCCTTAACTAGCAGTAGTCATTTACTTGTCAAAGAGTTTACAGCCTTCTTTTATAAGATGATATATTTTTGCGTTATAAATTTATTTTTATTTACAATTTGTCCTGGAAGTGTCATCTGTAGCTAAATTAGACACGCTTAAAGAGGCAATAAATGGGTAGATACCATGGTAGATAGGTACTAAAGCTTTTTTAGCTTTTTCCCAGTACACATTGCGCCAACTACATATAACTATCGTGCTATTTCTTTAATTATTTCATTTCATTTTTCAAAGTGTTGTTCTCATTCACCTTGCCACTGATTTTGCGATTCGGAATTTTTGACAATGTCCCGCCGGTACTGTTTTGCACCTGGATGCCATAGTGGCTATACAGAGGCAATAAAGAAAAGGTGTCTTTATATAAGGTGCCCAACAACAAATTAAAAGAGTGGAGTGGTGTGATTCCTCTTGTGGTCAAACAATTAACAAATGACGTTTTGTGCGAAAAACACTAAGATGTCATACGCAAACTCGTCATAGAAACTTATTCGGTAAGTTTTAAAGTTAAAATTGTGAACCGCGTCAATTAATTATCTGCAAGAAGCTTTTCAAAGAGTCAAAATGTAAATTCTGTCAGGATAGCTTCTCTATAATCCAAACCTGCCCCTCGCTTTACCACCTGAAGCTGAACTACACGAATTGAAATCTAGAGGATGGTTGAATCATCCCAATAAAATTATTCATAGTCTATCAAAAAAAATTTAGAAAAAGTGTTATTTAAACATATTGCCTCTGTTGATATTTTTGAGAATACATTATAGGATTTCTTTAAAGTTCAAGAAAATAGATCGGTAAAATTTGAGTGTCAAATACATCGAAATATTAGCTAACGGGTTCTTTTATTATACGTGCATGAGAGTGAAACAGTATTATAGGCAAGAACAAGGAAGACTAAACAAGGATTCTGTAATACAAACAAACACACTTGGGTAGGTTCTACGTATATTTTATTTACTGGACGATCGTTTCGGAAAAATAAATTAAAAATAAAATAAAATATACGTAGAACCTACCCCAAGTCTGTTTGTTTATATTATAGTTAATCATGTTCTACCAAGCGCCTAGCGAAAAATCAATTAAAATTAAAAAAGGATTCTGCCGTCGTCGATAAGAAAAGATCGAAATTACAGCGTTCTTAAATTATTTTCCTCCCGGATTTTTGGCTATATACAAAGATTATTGTAATATCACAAAATAAACCCATCGAGTAAGAAAGTTTGTGATTTATTGTTTATCTTCTTGTAAAAATAAAAAATTATGCAATAATACAGGAACGTCCTGATGCAATGTATAATAATATGAATGTTTAATAGTATTATGGTGCCTTATTTTCTGTGTTTAGGATTGTATTGTTTTATAATATTCATGCTTGCTTTCTTTGGAATTGTACTCTATCACTCAATATACATATATAACATTTAGTTATTATGTTTATTTGTTTTCTGCATATAAAGTAATAGTTTCTGCCCCGTAACCGTATGAGTAAAACTCGAACGGCTGGTGAGTTGAGCCAAGCGGGTTGTCCGTCCTTGTCTAAAACATCGAGCCACACTCGTGGGCCACGGTTCAAGCGGTGGTCGGACTACCTTCCCTATCCTCTATCCATGCACTCATCTTACGAAAAATGTATCGACAGGCGACAGATTCAGGCGGCGACGCGCACAGTCGAGGCAGCTAATAATAATATTGGATGGAGAGTGCTCTAGCGAGCTAGCGTTGATAGTCAATCAACGGTGCTAGCCAGATGCAGAGAACAATTACTAACTAACAAAGTAACTAAGGCACGGCGAGCGCGTTGCAATAAAAGTCCAAACAGTACAAAACGGATGCGTTAATATTTTGTTACGTATTGCGTCAGTTTGACTATGTGCCTTGTGCTTGTCACAAATCATTTCTTTTATTTTATTGTATCAATAATATACCAGATTGAAACGGCACAGATCACTTTTGTTGGACATCTTAGAAACCGAGCAGTTGTGTCGGTATTTTCAATACGCCTATGATACTTGCGTAAGATGCGAGGTCTGTGAATTTTTCATGTGCACTGCTTCTGTTTCTCAAACATGAAAATTACATAAGGATATTTTTTTCCTCGCGTAATTATTGCAGACGTCCCAAAATTTGCCATTGGTCAATAATATTATTATGATTCGAGTATTTTTTTTTAACAAAATGTCAAAACTATCGCGACCCCATATTTCTGCATTGCAATTTGTAAAACACAAATGTGCTACTCAAGGTGAACTCTTGTGACTGATTTTCTGGAACTTCCTTTTTAGTTGATGGTTTTTTTTTGATGAAAATCCATAATTAACTGAGCTGATATTAAAAGATGAACTTGTCTAGATTTTCACAATTTATTTTAAACAAACGTAACAATTGTTTCGCCAACACAGTGGCTTCATCAGATGTTAGTTTATAATAAAGTAAAAATCTAGACAATTATGACTTTTACTATCAGTTCAGTTAACTTTCTTTTCGAAATTAAAAGTTATTGTTCAATTTTTAGTAATTTTCACGCATTTGGGTATCATGGGCATATTCTTTGATTTCACAGTGAAATTTCCTAAAATTTTGACCAGTGCCAGATTGCCCATTGCAAGTGGTGAAAAAAGTAGTGAGTCATACTAGAGGAAATGATATGGCTGAATCTTCGTCAATATATCAACTACAAGACGCTGATTTATATCCATAAGATAAAACGTGGCCTTATGTCAGTTCACATGAATGACTCGATATCTTTTGCAGATTGTCATTACAGGATGCAAGGGGCAGACAAAATTTCTGTTTGTCCTGTAAAACTTTAGTGTTCTGAAGCAGCTAACGAATTTATATTGCAATAGTAATGGGGAGGTTATGCAGTATGTATAAGGGTTGTACTTGTATCATATATTATTTGGACAGTATTTCTGATATGTATAAATAGCAGTTTTCCACAATAAACGATTTTATCCAAATTTTTTGTATTATTATTATTGAATTTTTTGTATACTATGCAACTCAAAATCATTCCTCATGTGTGTAATGCTTTTCATTACATAACTCGAATGACAGTAAGAGGCCATTATCCAAGCAGTGGTAATTAAAAAATTTTTCTTTACTTGTACCTGAACCCCTTCTGCTACACCACTGATCCCAAAACTTAGAAATCCGAAAAGTTAAACGCATCAAAAAAATAAAACGGCTCACTTGTGGTGGCATTTTTCTATATTTAATTTTTGTTGGTTCTGTTTGAGTTTTATTTTGAGTTCAAACATTTAATATAGTTACATTACCTTCAAACACAGTACACAGTCTTCTATTACCCTGCCTTCAAATGATAAATCAACTTCAGTCTAAGAAAAGAACTTGCATGTCAATAACACTAACTTTCATATCTAGAGGCAACCAAATAGAAATTCAAGTATGCCCATGTTGATTCTTTGCGGAATTTGAATAGCCGCACAAATAATGAGAAATGTGAGAGCGCCATCTTCTCAGCACGTACCAAACTTTCTCACGCTAAATTACGGCAGGAATCTGTGATATGACTGCCGCTGTCGTTTTGGGATGCTGGATTTTCGACCATAATGACAGTTTCATAATAAATGGCATGTTCTCATTAGAAAACACTCGTTCTCCAAAAATAGGTAATCAAATGTAATAAATTTGGTCTCATATGAAAGCTTACAACATGCATATTCCGGTAAGGTATTTTACGTTTTAATATTTTTCACTCCGGTATCAAAATTTCCACAATGATTCGGAAAAAAAGTGGTCATCAATTGTATGACTTTGATTGCATGTTTTATGTGGCAAATGGCATTTCTTTTTACTTAAAAATAGCTTACCATGATGGTACGACTGTGTTCTTTCAAGGAAATTTTCATTTACTGGTATACAATAAGGATTTCATGAGATTAAGTGCCAGCCTTAACAGCAGCAGCATTGCGTCATAGCCAATTACAGACAAAACAAAGAAACGATTTATTGAATTATATGAATATGGCCACAATGCGTCCTCTGCTTACCATACCTATTGCATTGAAATGATGAACCATCTAGGAGATGAGTATGAAAATTATGTTATAGACAGGCGTTTCTTTCCAACCAAGAATGATGTACAAAATATTTGGAAATTTAACTTCAAAACTTTATATGGTTAAAGAACTGGGGAAAATATGCTAAATTATTTAGAAAAATATCTTGCTGAACAAGCGGAAAATGTCGGAGTCTTATATAAAATATCACGTGTACAAGAAAATTATTCGGTTGCATTGTCTACGCCCATAATGCAACGTGCAGCAAAATTACCCCAAGCAAATGAGATACTATTTGTAGACTCAACAGGAAACTGTGATGTAGAAAATCACAAAGTGTATTTTTTGTCACTCAATCGCCCGCTGGTGGAATTCCCATTGGTTGGGTTCTGACCAATAGTCAAAAGTCTGAAGTCTTTCTTGAAGCTGTAAAATCGCTGTTTGAAATCCTTCCAATCAAAATATTTCCATCAATAATCTTAACCGATGACGACCTAAGTGAAAGAAATGCGCTTCAAGTTATTTGGTCTAATGCAACGATACTGTTGTGTACGTTCCATGTTCTAAAGGCTTGTTGGAAATGGCTTACTATGACTAGGCATTAAGTACCTAAAGATGAAGCCCAGCTTCATTACAAGTTATTTAAAGATATTTTGATATCAAAAACCATCGAAGATGCAGAGGCATCTGCAATGAACTTTTACGAAAACTGCTCTTATGAAAATTTTGCTCATTATGTAGAAAGTATGATTGATCGAATGGAAATGTGGTGTTCACTTTACAGAAATACTCTGATGGAGCGTGGTACTGATACAAATAATTATACAGAAGTCATGTTTCGATTACTCAAAGATATACCATTAGAAATAACAAAAGCGTTCAATTCGTAAACTTGCGGATTTCATAATTATTAATTTTGAATCATACTTTAAGCAGCGTATTGTAGACCTTATTTTTAATAGTTTTTAAGGCAGTTGCAAAAAATATTTGCCCGATGAAAAGGATTATAGTGTTCATAATATTATTGATCTTGGTGGTATGGAATTTGAAGTGAGCAGTTCATCAAGTCCAGATATTTCATACACTGTAGATATGCTCGTGTGTAAGTGTACATGCCCTATTGGTTATAATGGTCACCACTGTAAACATCGAGCATCCGTTGTGAAAAATATAACATATTTCGTGTAAGCAACACACTCTCTCATTCTTCTAAAAATATGCTGTATGAAATTGCATCTGGCAAAGCAGCTGGCTACAACTTTTGATCCGATTAAAATTAATTCGATTCAGACCACACAACCATATAGTAGTTAATATAAGAGAGGTTATTACGGAAACAGAAACTTTTGACTGGGGAGATGCAAATATGGATGAAATTAAAAGTAAGTGGATGGCGCATTCAAATTTAATAATTTCACACCTTGAAAGAGATCCTATCTCTTTTGGACCAGCCATTCTGCAGTACTTGAACAATCGTGATAGATATGCTAAGTCAGATCAAACCTTGATTTCCGGCTTACACACTGCCTTTAAATATACAGGTGTTTTCTACTAGGGTTAGAAAGCGTAGAATATTACGAAAGAGGAAAAAGATTTCTGTCCAGCCAACCTCTGCATCAAGACGGAAAGTTGCCATGAGTGGCAGAAGGGCAGTCCTTGCTGGTCGAAAAGCAGGGAAAATCAATGTTAACAAACGTAAGACAGCTGCGTGGATAATAATGTACTATATTTTTTCGCTCAGTACGTAATGTTAAGTTTTTTAAACGTAAAACGTATTTTTAGTAAATTTATACAAATAGTACAGGTCGTTCATTTATACCTACCTCTTGGTAGGGATTTCACGGAGCAGATATATCAATGCTTATGTAAATTGAAAACATATTATCACTCAACGCGTCTACATTTTACTTCTGTTTTGATTGGCCGAACGGATTCGGAATAAACGATGCGTCTGCAGAATACGTATATGCGGCCTGGCTTGCTAGCGAGCTCGAGCGCGGCTTGACCCTTGACGCTCGGCCTTTCAAGTAGGTATTGCTGCGAATGTAGACCGCAGAGGATTTTAAATTTGAGATTGTTAAACAAAAAGCATTTTTATTAAAATTGTGGTTTTGATTAGAATATTTCAGGAGGGTCATTGACCAATTGACCTTAAGGAGAAACCGCCACTGCTATGAACAATATAACCCAGAATACTTTGATCCTAATCCTCAACCAAGCAACAGCCAACCACAAAATCCTTCCGAAGAAACCCAAACATTTTTCCGAACCTCCGAAATTCAAGAATCAACTAAATTTACTAAGAACTGTAACGCGAGGTAAACGTGGAAAACGTAGATAAATAGCGACGAACATGTCCTAGCAGTTTTATCAAGACACACATGTTGAAAACAGTGATTATTATGATTGACGTTAAAAAATAGAATTAATGTGTCAGATTTTTAAACGAAAAGTTAATTCAATTCATCCACTTACAATTTGTTATAAGTTAATTTGCTCTGGTTGTTAAATAAAAGTCGTGAAAACAACTAAATTCTTGCCAACTCAAAGAAGACCCATGACAAATTGGCGCCCAACGCGAAGCAAGAAAAGTTTGTGATAAAACGACTAAACTAACATTAAAAGTGTAAAGCAAAGTTAACTGTGGTGTTGGATGTATTTCATGTGTGGACAACATCTGCAGAGGGTAGATCTCCAGCTCCATCATTCGTCACCCAACCCCAATAACTGACAAGGAAAGAAAATTAAGCATTTTTGGTGTGTTTAAGGTGTAAACAGCATCTACAGGGACTGGGTGTAGATCTGTAATTGCAGCTTTCGTCAACCAACTGGCAAGCATAAATCTTTCCTGTTTTCTGCTTCTATACAAATTGTAAGTTTTTTTTTTAAATTCCTTCCTTGGCATCACTTTTTACAACGGCCGAGGATAATAATTATTGGCTACGTAGCCAAGAGAAGAGAGAAAATATGGTGACGCTTACAGACGAGCAGTTTGTTCAACTGCTTCGGTCACTACAAACTACGCCAGGTCCGACTCGTCAGGGAGGCAATTTCGCAAATTGTCAATCGCGTTTTAACGGTGATGAAAAATCAAATGTTGCCGCTTTTATAGACGCTGTCAAAATTTATAAAGAAGCTTTTGAAAAATCGAAATTCCACTTAATCAGTTCCCCTATTCTCCAACAAAGTGATGGTACGAAGCCCTATACTATTAGAACGGATGCAAGTCAGTATGCTCTTGGAGCAGTCTTGCTTCAAGATGAACATCCTGTAGAGTACGCCAGTCGTCTTCTGAACAAGTCCGAGCAGAACTACTCCACGACTGAAAGAGAGGCACTTGCTGTGGTTTGGGCACTTACTAAATTTCGTGGTTATATCGACGGTTCGCCCGTAAACGTTGAATCTGACCATCAACCATTACGTTGGGTCCTTGGGATAAAGTCTCCAACTGGACGTTTAGCCCGTTGGGCTTTGATGATACAAAATTTCCAAGTTAAAGTGGATTACATACCTGGAAAAAGAAATGTGATGGCTGATTTCCTTTCACGGCCACCGTGCACACATGCAGAAGGTACTTGTGATGTGTTTTATGTTACAATAGATCTACCAAGACGTTCATCATCTGAGATACGGAGGAACAGCTAAAAGATCCAGAGTTAGCAAAAATCGTGAAATCCTTTGAAGACACTTCAAGTGATGATTTTTCCAAATGGACAGCAAGAGGCTATATTATGTCATCAGGAGTTCTGTATAAGTATGCCGATGATGAAACTGAAGAAGCCCAGCTCGTCGTACCTAGTCAGGAACGTGAAAAAGTTTTAAAAGAGTATCACGACGCTCCCACCGCAGCACACTATGGTGTGGAACGCACAATACAGCGTATCGCCAAACGGTACTTTTTCGTTGGCATGAGGAAATATATTACCGATTATGTTAAAGATTGTCTGGAATGTCAGAGATACAAAGCCTCTAATCAGAAACCGGCAGGCTTACTTCAAACACCCGTTTTTACAAAACGTTTCGAAGTGTTGTCCATTGATCTCTTCGGACCATTACCAGCAAGTCCGGAGGGATACACTTGGGTTTTTATAATTGAGGATACCTGCACAAAATGGGTAGAACTTTTTCCGTTAAAGCATGCTACTGCTGAAGAGTGTTCTAAGGTTCTACTTAATGAAGTATTTTTCCGTTACGGGTTGCCAAGGCAGATAGTGAGTGATAACGGAACACAATTTGTATCTCACATCACTCAGCAGTTATGTTTCTTGTTGGGGATCTCCCAGAAATTAACACCAGTGTATCACCCATCCTCAAATATGGTAGAACGTAAGAATCGTGACCTAAAACCAAGATTGGGGATTATGGTAGGAAATGACCACACTAGTTGGGTTGAGAAGTTGCCCACCATCAGATTCGCCATGAATTCTGCATTCTGTGAGACAACTGGTTGTACTGCCGCTTACTTGAACTTTGGTCGAGAGTTGCGAACAATAGACGATGTCACAAATGATTTTAGATCTGTTGTACAAGCAGAGAATGTGCTCCCACAGCTCACTCCATATCTGCAGAAAATTTCGAATGTTTGGCAGGAAGCAAGGAGTTCTCATGAAAAACATCAGGATCTAGCAAAATTGCAGGCAGATAAGCACAGGAGAAGTTATGAACCATACAAAGTTGGAGACAAAGTTTGGATTAGCACCCACGTACCAAGTAACAAGTCCAAAAATATAACCTCAAAATTTGTGCCAAAGCGGGATGGCCCGTATGTCATTATTAAAATCGTTTCGCCTGTAAGTTATCAGGTTGCAAGTGTTGAAGACACTAATGTTCCCCTAGGAACATACCATGTTTCAGCAATTTCTCCTTGCCAGGGAATTGAAGAGGTAACTCCACTTAATCCAATTAAGAAGAGAGGACGACCCAAGAGAAAGTCAAGACCTGTTTCCAGTTCGAGACGAACCCAGGAACCAGGGGGGGGATTGTAACGCGAGGTAAACGTGGAAAACATAGATAAATAGCGACGAACATGTCCTAGCAGTTTTATCAAGACACACATGTTGAAAAACAGTGATTATTACTATTGACGTTAAAAAAATAGAATGAATGTCAGATTTTTAAACGAAAAGTTAATTCAATTCATCCACTTACAATTTGTTATAAATTAATTTGCTCTGGTTGTTAAATAAAAGTCGTGAAAACAACTAAATTCTTGCCAACTCATAGAAGACCCGTGACAGAACCGATTTACCCCATAATTACATTCCACAACTTGATGCAAATTTCTTGATTTACCTAGGAGTCTAATGAAACCGGAATTGGCTCATAAATTTTATTCTAATTTTATTCCCAATGAAAACTTCAACATTCAAACTGCACACAGCATCAGTTATCACGACGAAGTTATGGAAATACCAATATTCAAAATGTTTAATGTTTAAGAACGTCATAAATTTTATTTGTTTAAGTTCAGCAAGAAATTGGAGTAGATTTACTCAAACAATTAAACGCAAATTTAACTGTTAACGAAAAATTAATAACCACTCCACATACAACCGTTCCTATCATTTTTGAATCAGACGAAAATTCCATAAGTACTGCAACGAACTTTGCCCCGTGCGTCCTGGGACACACTGTATACTCAAGTATTTCGGATCGATCGCTTATGAACGATCGAATTGTTGCATCTCGGTCGGTCGGATGGGAAACTTATTCGTCGAGAGATATGCCCTTCGCTTCAGTCGAAGAAACGGCCGGGTTCTCTATTGCTATACGGAGAAAATAATACACACGGAAAACAAATAAAAATGATTCTATGAATTTAACTATGTACATTAAATCAATTGGTAAAACGGTATTATATGTATAAAATATTTACAGGAAATTGAATATGATTCGTACGGCAATCAGTAAAGTCAGGCGTTACCGCCGAGAATAAGGCCTGAGGGCTCTGGTAAAACAGCATGTGACGTCGGCATAAGTAGTTCGACAAGCGCTGGTTAGTGACGCTTCAGCCTGCCGTTAGGCGTTACAGTTGCATGATATTTGCATATTTGGTGGTTGTATTCAAGTGCATTTACACCTGATTATTTATACATTGTGCTGTGAAAGAGATAGTGACAAAATGCCTTTTATGTGTTGTGTTCCGGAGCGAGGGGGTAATTACAAAAATGATCCAAAAGTGAATGTTTTTGGTTTCCCTGCGGACTTTGCCCTGCGTAACAAGTGGCTTGGGAGACGGTTACAGTAAATTTCAAATTCCCTAATCTTAAACCGGGAGCTGTACCTAGTGTGTTTCCTAACTATTGTCCGCGTAATTTGTCCACAAATATTCACTGTCGTTCAAGTAGGGAGGAAAAATTAGACAAAGCAAAACAAGTGCCTCGATCTCCGGGTGACAGGTGGTTTCATTATTTCTTCCGTCAACCTTCGTGAACGGCCGGCCGTAGATTCGGCTCCTCCCATCTGTCCGCGCGTTCGAGGTGCCCTCTCTTTCAGCTTTCCTTCGGTTCATTGACGTCTGACGTATTTTCATCTGTTTCTGATTTTTTCTAAGGCGTGCGATGTTTTATCGAACAAAATAATTTACGCCTAATCCAAGTTTGTTGGATCCATATGCGTCTAATATTATGCTTTGTTACAGTACTTAAACAACTATTCCAATATTATCCAACCCGCGTATGTCAAGTCGTAAAAATTCCGGTTCACTACGAAACGGAATGGGTGTGTTAGATTACACAAAATTTGATAAGAATGTCGAAACTCCAAAAGCTCTTGTTAATATTTCAAACAATTTCGCACTAACCACTGTAACTAACGTAGGCGAAAATCCAGTTAGGGTAAATTTGGAAATCGAAACTCTAAATTTAATAAATGTCAATTTTATAGAAAAAATGGAAACGGAAGATATCTTGGATTAAAGCCAAAATGATCTTTTAAAGGCAAATTTAAAAAATATAAGGCTAGAACATTGCAACAAGGAGGAGAATGATGCAATGAGAAAATTATGTTATAAAATAGGGATTTATTTTATTTTGATAGTGTACCATTAAGTTTCACCAATAAAATTAAACTTTAAGTAAAATTAAAGGACGACACCCCGGTATATACCAAATATTATCGTTACCGCGGAATTCAAAGGAAAATTTAATACAAACGCAGACACACTTTCACGGGTACCACTCACTACAATTTCGACAAATGCATTAGAAAACGAATCAATAATTAACAACCCTGGAGATATAGATCAAGACATTTTAGACTATCTCAAAACTTTTTCGAAAAATATCGATAGAGCCATCGAAAATGAAATACTAGCAGAACCACAGCATTCTAAAAGCCCATGCTTAAGGACCAATACGAAACCTTAGAGTTTCCAAAAGCTTCAACTTCCAAAAAGAAAATGGAAATACTTCAAAACATCCAGTTAAAACCGCCGAATGAAGAATCAATTCAAACGGTTCACTCAAGTAAAGGAGAAGCGATAAACGACGGTATCGAAATCTTAGATGATATTATAAAAAATAATAAGCCATACCAAATTTTAATTAAACCTAACATTCACGACAAAATTGAACAAGTTAAAAGTAATTCTAAGCATTTAAAAATTTTAGAAGCTAAAGTTCCAAAATTTAGCAAAACGCTAATTTTAGAATTTGTTAGAGATTTTACAAAACCTGACATCACATTTTATCTAAACTTTTTCGATGACGAACAATACAAAATTTTCAATCAAATTTATATGGAATACTTTTGCAAAAAAGGTTTAAGATTAGTTAAAAGCACAAAATTAATAAATTATGTTCGAGAGAGGGACGAACAAATTATGCTCATGAAGTTTCAACATGAAGGAAAAAGCAACCATCGTGGCATTTCAGAAACGGTAGAACATCTGAAACGAAATTACTATTGGCCAGGAATGAAATCTGATGTAATAATCTACATATAATAATTGCAAAACCTGCCAAATTGCTAAATATTCTAGATCTCCACCATGTACCCTTAGTCCTGATAGAAACTCAAACAAAACCTTTTGAAATTGTGCACCTAGACACATTTACGTAAAACAATCTCGTGTATCTTACAATTTTTTACGAATTCTCCAAATTAGGTCAGGCAATTCCCATTAAAGGAACCACAGCTATTGAAATTTGCAACTCCCTTATTGACTTCTTCTGCTTCCCATTAATATCAATTCAGACAAAGGCACCGAATTCAACAACGTGACAGTTAAGGAACTTCTGAAAATTCTTAAATTAATATTCATTTTGCAACAGTCACATCACGAATCAAATTCTCTTGTAGAAAGATTAACACTCATTGAACATCTCAGACTCCTAAAGGAACAGCATGGTGGTAATACGAATTTAATGAAATATGCAATAATTCAATTCATTCAAGCACAAATTTTACACCTCGTGACCCTTTCGAATTACTAAACCCAACATTCTATTCTGATTATGTGTGAAGTCACCACTATAAAGTTGATTCCTTAGACAAGACCATCGCAGAAATATCTGAAAATATTAAGATAATCGACAAACGAAACTTTCATGGCTCCGAACAGTTTAATTTTAAATTAAATAGTATGGTTTATAAGGCAACTAAAGCCTGTAATAAAAAGGAAAACAAATTTAAAAGCCCATACCAATTGACAGAATTTTTAGAACATAACAAAGTCAAAATACAACATTGTAAAAATAAAAATATTGAAACCGTACATATAAAATAATTCGAGTGGCCTTCTGTTGTTGCAGATCCATTCTCTGCACTAGCGCTTAGCCAGTACCCCATCACAAATTTTCCCGTGATAGTAGGAATGCGCTGCCACTCCCCATATACCAAGCGACCCGACCGGCGACCGCGCAAATTAAAATGTTTCTTTAGATTTTAAATAAATAAAAACACATTCAAAACGTAAATGTAATATACATAGATACAAAATTTATTAAAATGTGTTTACAGTAGCAGTGATATAGCGTATAGGTACATTACAAACTAAAAAGTAAGATTATTCGGAATTATTTAATAAAAGATATGCCGCAATTTTGTCAGCTTCTTTAGAATTCGGTTTTGAAATTTCACTTGCTTTTTTGGGACCAGATTTTTTCGTAGAGAATAATCGCCTTTGCACTGTAACTTTCTTATTGGGCGGATGATTTTCAGATGAACTGAGATAAGGAGGCATTTGACTTTCAACGGCAACTAATGTAGGTGTAAGAGGCTGAAGCATATTTTTTATAACTTCTAGTTTTGTTGGAGACTGAATTTCGCTTAAATGTTTTGAAATTCTTGCCATAATTTTGTCTTTTTCCAAGTCTAATGATACAGTAGTTGTAGTTTTTTATTTAGTTGTGACAGAACAACAGATGAGTCTTCAATATTATACTCTTCTGGCAAATCGATACACAATGACCCCCCTGCTGCGTTTTCGCTGCCTGAAATGCGAATTGTAGAAAAAATCTTGTTAATGGAAAACAATAAAGTGCAAAGGAAAATATCTACATTTTTATGTCTAAATTCTCCGATAGAATTAACAAACACGAACACCGAATTAATACTAAATAATAACAATTTACAACCTAAACCATCAGAAAGTATCTAAATATTATAGCCAAGCCCAGATTTTAACTATCCCCATCACACGTCACGTACATTTGAGTACATGAGGAAAACGTATACAGGGTGATTTTTTGACCGTCCATTAGAAGTATCTTGAGAACGGAAAAACATATTGATCTGAAAATTTGATTGTGGCCCTAAAGAAGTAGAATCTATACTTAATAAAAATGTTTTCGAAATGGTGGAATATCCGAAATTCCGAAAATTTTGACAGAAAATTTAGATTACATAAAAATTAATATCTGGAGAACAATAAATGATAAGACGCTGAATGTTTAGGACCTTTAGGGCCACATCAGATCAATATGTTATTCCGTTCAAAAAATCGCCCTGTATATTATGTACCTACTTATATCCTACTTATACCACCAAATTTAAATACGTGAATAAATAAAACACCCTTATACCACTAATGTTAATTTGTATCCCGTGATTAGGTAATTACCTTTGTACGTAAAAACCCTGAACTTGATTCATTTTAGCTACCTATTTCTGAAAAATATTAACTTATTTGGTAGTACCTAGTGGTAAAAAAACCAATCAAAAGATAAACAGAGAATCACCAAACTTACCAGGGTTCACTTGAGATTTATTTCTTTCATTTCTTCTAAACATGGCAAGTAAGTGTATGTGTTTACACATATTGAATCTTATAGACGAATCTAAGCACGAACACACGTATCTATGAATGCAGACTCCACACTGTGTGCAAACCAATCGACATGTGCAAACTGTTGCTTTTTCTTCCATGAAATAAATTTCATGTCTGTTTTTGGATGGCAATTCCCAACCACCTCCTACTGGACTAAGGCATGTAGCATCAAGGTTTGCAATACTTTTATGGCGTGCTCGAAGGATTTTCAACTTGCTACTTATTTTGCCTTTATGCACAACAATAATTCTATCAAATAACTTATCCCTCACAAATCTCATAAGGGCAACTAGTGCTTTGTCCAACCTTTTCACTTTTTTGCCTTTCAGATAAATATATTTTAAAGTCCGATGCATGCGTTCCAAATTCATGTTAGTATTCAATCCACAATGCAATCTAAAGCAATATGCCCAATGTTCACGATTGTTAAAATAATTTTCTTCAAAATATTTTTTAAATTGAAAGGTGTCGTCATTGGTTGTTCTGCAAAAGTTTTGTAACATCTTTTCAAAAGCTGCCTGGTCTGTTTCTTCCAAAATAGTGCGAAGTTCTTTGTATATTTGGGTCTACAAAGAAAGTTCTGATATGACAACAACTGACAAATAAAAACACTAAGGCCCGGTTGTTAGAAAATAAAGTTAATCCTGGACAATTCAAGAATCCTGGATTATTTTCAATTTGAACTGTGTTGCTAAGGTACTAGCATCGTGATTGGTTAATCGAGGATTAAAGTTATTTATTTTCTAACAACTGGGCCTAAATAGAACATTAAGGCCCGGTTTTTCAAAGAATCCAACACCGGATTAAGTCTGACACCGGCTTCGTTGCTATGATACCGGCTTTCTGATTGGTTGTAGCATAGCAACGAAGCCGATGTCAGACTTCATCCGGTGTTGGATTCTTTGAAAAACCGGGCCTAAGTATCTAGAACGGTATAAGGATCGTTTACCGGTCGAAGACAATTTCGTCTGAGACCGGTAATCCGGTAATCGAGATACTTATAACGTTTCTTGTATGATTGAAACCATGAAAACTACTTAAGACCTAGTTATTATTTAAAAATTATAAAACACACTCAAAATATTTTGATAATTTGACTACGACAGCGGCGATAACCATGGTTTTATCAGTTTGAATTACATATGTTACTTTACTTTACCGTTCAGTGTTTGACATAAAAGAACAGTAAGTAATGTGTCAAGAAGACAGTAAATGACACTTCCCGTCCTGTCAACGAACGCAGTAAGTGAACAAAAAAGATCAATCGTGCAAAAAATTATATTATCATTTTGACCATTCGTAGATCTAAATACCTGTGTTTCCCTTCCCTTGATTTTAGTTAGGTTTTTTCTCCACGCCCGATCAACGTGCCACGTGCAGTACAAACTAAAAAATACTAGTAAGGAAATCTGGAATTTGGAAATAGAAGAGCAGCGTTACCGCTTCTGTGGGACACCCATTACTTCTGTCCAGGCGTTAAAAAAAGAATCTGCAAGATCGGACATGAAGACTCCGGGAGTTATTGTTCCTGCCACCCTTTTAATTTCAGAAAAAAATAATTTAAACACCTCAGTGTCGGATCTGTTCGAAAAGAGGAATGCGCAAGGAAAACCTTCTCTCATGTTGTCGATAACCATCAAAGTATTTAATTCGAAATTGTAGCTATTTAAGCCATGTGTCCCGTCAAGGCACACACAGTCACTTCCATATTTATTCAAGAATTCACATTGTGCCGGAGTCATAATTGCTAATACAAAATCGTCAGATTTCAGCGCTGGTTTATCATCTACAATCACACCTTGAGGCTTATAAAAGAGAACTGTATTTTCGTCACCATTCCTCATTTCGTTTATTATAGATTCCACGCTAACTGCATCATTTGGGTGTCGCATTGCAGTGGAGGATAAATTGTAACATCTTTCAATGTTATTCAAATCTCTCCTAGTCAAGAGATGAATTCGTTTCAAAGTTGAATTTGTAACCGAATTGCGAACTTGGTCCAAGATTTCATCGAAAGGTATTTTGGAGGCAATTTTTGTAGCGAGAGATTTGCGTTCAGATTTTGTAAGAGTCAGGTGCCCAATATCTGTTTCGTGTCCCACGTGAGTTTCGGTGAAAGAAACAGTCCATTTACCAATAGTATTTACAACCACTATATTTGCGGGGCAATAAGCATTAATTTTGTTGCTGCCCTGTGTTTTTATGTG
The DNA here is from genome assembly GCA_963966045.1 of Xestobium rufovillosum. NCBI lineage: Eukaryota > Metazoa > Arthropoda > Insecta > Coleoptera > Ptinidae > Xestobium > Xestobium rufovillosum. Next base: position 5,901,898 of record OZ014498.1, on the reverse strand, counting down.
TCTTACACCTTTACCTTCACCGACATAATTTCCCGATCGGTGGCATATATAATGAACAGTTACATGTGTCTTACACGTTTTCGTCTTTTTTTTGACAAATCTAGAATTCGTGTCATCTTCCACACGAAGTTTCCAGGAAGTAAATTCATCGGCAGATGAAAATTCGAGTTCTTTAATTTTAATAGGGACTTCATGCACATTTTGGAAATGGTCCAGCATTTCTTTTTTAAAAGAGCTCTGATAAGAATTACACAAAGCACATTTCTTCGTATTTTTTGTAGGTGGATTGTCAATGCATTCAGTATGCTTCTGTTTCGTGTGGACTTTCATATGAAACCGTAGGTGGACTTTGTGATTAAAATTTTTTTTTACAAACGTTGCACGAGAAAGCAAAATTAGTGGAATTCTTGTAACGTAACGGAGCCAGTTGGTCTAATTTGTTGGGATGGAATTTTTTTACATGTTTTCTGAAATTCGTTAAGTTGCTGAAACTGCCCCCGCATTCCACGCACTTTTCTTGTTTCTTATTCATTGCTATAATTTTCACTACAACTAAAAACAGACTCTTGTAAATACAAGTAGATACAAAGCGATGTTCAAATAGATAAAACATACATTTTGCAACAATACCTACCTATTATCAATTCTTACCCGCATCACATGTAGGTACACAAAATTAATGAGTTCTGTTGCTACCCGCCTCGGATAAATGAACACACTGGACAGTGGAGTGCTTGGACGGTGCACTGAGCAGTCCGCGTAACCCGAACGCCGCGCCGCAGGAAGATTTGTGATGGGGCACTGGCTAAGCGCTAGTATTATCTGCACCACCGTCGCAGACGGAGACTTCCGGGACTCCTACCTCTAAAATTAATCAATGTCCAAATCAAAATCGATCACTGGTCTTTTATCCAAATCTACGGTGCTTCCAACATATTAAGAGAATTTCAAATTCTGCAAAGGTCTTACAACAAAATTTGAAATGCTTTCGAAAATTCAACTCATGGTTCTAGCTATTCAACATAATATCATAATTCACACAATCTAATCAAACCATTGGAAAACAAAATTATAACGCAATTTAGGCAACTGAATCCTCCAATGAACAACAAACGCAAACAAGGTTTAATAAATGGGATTGGATCTACAATGAAATGTATTAGAGGTAACTTAAATCAATCAGATGTAGAGAGTTATGATCAGGCACTATCCGATCATCAGTTAAAAGTCAAAAGTTTAATAAATTATCAAATCACTTTATTGCAAAAGTCTATTCAAGAGTTTGCTAGCAAAATCAAATCTATGGCTCACAATCAAAATGTTTTAGAATCTCGGATTATGCAATTAGAAAGCATTATGGAACACACAGAATTACTATATCTTGAAGATCAACACCAGATACAGCTACTAATTTTATCTACACAGTTTACCACGTCTTTCCAAATTATTTACGATATTTTAGAGAGAATTGAAGTCGCAATTACTTTCTCAAAATTAGGCACATTTCATAATCCAATCATTCAACATTCAGAATTAGAACCTATCAACAAATATCTCCAAAAATTATCATACGACCCAGTTCTAAAAAATATAATTACGTTTGAAAAGATAATTAACATCGAGAACTGCAGGAACGAAGAAATTCCCTTGAATTTACAAGACAACCCACCATGTGGAATTCAGGTGCTCAAGTACTCCAAAAATAATACCAATTGTTTTTAAATGCCTATCAAGATTTAAAGTATCAAAATTCAGAAATTAGAGACGAACCAATGGATCGTAATAACGATACAAAATTCCACCGCCCTAGAAAAGTGCGGTAAGAATAAAGATAATGTACCCCTAGACGGTACATACGTGATCGAATTAAATAATCGGTGTGAAGTGCAAATAAATAATGTGCTTTTATAAACCCTTAGCAACTCAAAGTCAAACTTTAAGACAATTATTGAGTTCCCGGTTATAATTTCGCCGAACATTTCAAGTGATAGACATTAGTTTTAAGCCTTTAAATATAGAATCAGTTAATTTAGATGATATTGCCAAAATTCGATCAACTTTAGAACTACAACGTCATAATATTTCGATTGCAGATTTCCATAAAATTAATGTGCATAATATATTTTCATGTGTATCAACATCATTGTAAGCTTCTTCGTAATATGTTATCATATTTATGTCAGAAAGTTTCAGCTTTGCGGCTCTCATAGAAGAGTTGCAGACAACCCAGGACAACAATCAAGTTTGTCGAACTTGGTAAATCCCATAAGTCTCCAGTAGAGTCGGAGGTGTTACATTCCTGGAATATGCCTACATAGCACGCTTATCTAAATAAATACCCATTATGTCAGCAACAGAGCTTATAAATGTAGTAACTGTCATTCTTATCTTGTCTTTTTCATTGTATCTTGCATGTATAACATGTGAATGTTAAATAAAGGCCCTGTGTAGCCATCCTCAATAATTGATATTTCGTTTTAAAAATCGATTTGCTCGGCCCAAGAACAAATCTAGCTTATCTATTTTTTTCAATTTCATTTTAATTACTTCCTATACTAGTAATGTATACAAAAATGGTAGGTAATTAGGTAAGCAGATGGATTAATTATTTATCATTTGGTTTACTGTTACCAAGTACTTAATACCTGCAGGTATAGCTAGTTACGTAGTAACAAACTATATCAACGCGTTACATACTTACACTTTAATATAATAGTATTTGCAGTACTTTGGGCGGAGGTAGATATGCGAATGTATTATATAGTAAGTGGCGGTTTCTCCTTAAGGTCAATGACCCTCCTAAAATATCTAATCAAAACCATAATTTTAATAAAAATATTTTTAGTCTATCAGTCACAAATTTAAAATCTTCAGCGGTCTGCATTCTCAGCAATACTATAAATAGTCGAGCGCTGCTTGACGCATAATTCAAAATGAACCTTCGCAGCTCTTATGGCTTATGGAGAAATGCATGTAAAGAAGAACAGTGACAGCAGATAGCGAATTCTTGAGTGAAAGTGAGAGTCACATTTTACTCCCTTATCTCTAACACGGTCAATGCCCCGATGGCAACTGCGCAGAATCGAGTTAACCAGTTCTTCAGTATATTCAAGTATATTCAGTTCTCACGTTCTCAGTGCTTCTCAGATAGCGGGTCGAAGTGTTACGGTTGTGAATTGTGATTGTTGTGAAATGTTGCTTTTAGCAAAACAAGATGAGTGTTGTTGAGGAGATATTTGCCTTAAAGTCAACTGGAACATTAAATTATGAACGCCGGAAAGTGGGCGACCGAAACCAAAACTGAATTTGAAACTGACAACATAGGATAAAGGTAAAGATGTCCAAAGATATTTTAAAGATATTTGTGCGACTGGATTTGCGGATGTAGTGTGAAAAATTGCGGTTTTTGCTATCCGTGCTTATTATTTTCAAATTATGCTATGTGGACTAAAAATGGAGTAGGTAACAGATATTAAACATTTAAAAGACAAAATTAAAAAGCATGCTTCTTCCGCTTCTCATATAAATTGTTCAATGAGTTACGCCAGTTTAGGACATGTAGACATAAGACAGCAACTTGATAGTGCGTATCGCAAATCAGTGCACGACTTTAATGAATCGGGTTCTAAAAATAGGTATATTTTAAACAAAATAATTGATTATGTGAAATTTTGCGGAATCTTTGAAATTGCATTGCCCGGTCATGTATTAGTATTAATTATAAGTTCCAAAACCGAAATGACCCCCTGGTTATTAACCCACGAGCCGCCACTGCATATGGTATGTGCCCAAATTTCGTTTCATTAATTTTATGTATTGATATTTATGTAAAATATAGCTACATACAAGTAAATGTGTACAGAAATAGAACGATAGTACCAATTTTCCTAAAAGAAAAAAAAAACTAACCTTTTAGAATGATTCGATCACTGCCGGCGGCGGCGTCGGCACCATTAATTTTCTTAAAAGGCTAACTATTCATTCTTCAGTTTTGAAGAGAAAATGCATTACGCATATTTTGCATACTCAACCCTGCTCGTATCCTGCCCTAATATCAAACGAGCTGATCGCAAGTATCGGGGCCATCCTTATTTCGGCTATGGTATTTATAGCTTTGTTCGAGGATCACATTCCGAACAGATTCCGAACCAGTTCGGAACGAATTCAGGAGTGTCGTAGAGCGCATGCCTAGTTATGAACCGGTCCAGGATTTTATTTTACCGCGAACGATTTTGGAACCGAAGGAGAACTCCGAACTGTCAGATGTCAGACGTTATGTCTTCTAACCTAACCTTACCCAGCTTTTTGAGTTGTGTGTGTTGTGTTGTGACCAATGTTGAAACGTAAAAAATGTAAAAAATGAGTGAGGTCGAACGACTTAAATAGTTAATTATCTATTTCATTTATTTTTATACCAACACCAAACATTTCTAGAAGTATTAACCGAATTTTTGGTCTTTTCAACGAGCTCAGAGGATTAGAGTCATAAATGAATTCACTAAAATACTTTGATTTTCCTAGAGATATATCAAATTACCGGGAGCAAGTGGGTTCACTAGGAATAAAAAATTTAAAGAAAGTGTTCGAAGAAATCGCTATAGAAATGCAACACATCAAGTACCAAAACAAGAATATCAGGGACTAATTGCGAAAACAGATGGAGTCTTTGAAAGGAATTATAAAAAGTAAATGTATAGACAACGCTAAACTAACTGGAGGGGAAGAAAGATGTTTGAATACGCTGATGTTATGCACAGTATACTAGGACAAAAAAGAATATTCATCATGTCTTGCTTTTATCGTCATGTGACGTCACCGATGACGTAATATCACAAAAGAGGATCTCTGCCGCAACTAAACCCTAGCCCAAAGTGAATAAGAGAAGTGCCTCCACTCCGTGCGGATACTGAGCTACGCAAATGTAATGTTTCTAGGCGACTGGAGTGGGGGAACTGGGCCGAGCGTCCGCGCGATTATACCGATGTCGAATGTATTGTGTATGATGCATTGATTTCATTACATTACCAAAAAATGGATTTATAGTGAAAAAGATACACGTTTGACGGTGGTCAACATAGACAGGTTAACCACTTATGTAAAATTATAGAAATTCCTCGGTTTCAACAAAAAGCGGTCAACTTATACGTCAATATTCACATAGGATTCACTGTATTTCAATTATTTAAAGTCAGGCCGTAAAGTAAATTCAGCAGCTCTTACAAAAGTCATATTTATTTTGAATATAATCTTGACAATTTCTTATTTTCTCAGTTCTGTTTTTTGAGGCCTGCATTTTGCTGCTTAGAATAAAATTGCATTCTTAACAATATGTAATTATGACCCAATGACGCCAACACATCATATTGATTCGTGAGATTTACATTCATATTTTAAAGTACCTACTACAGTTACTTTTACTTAAGAAATCATATAGTTAGGTCGTAAGCATCTCCGGTATCAATATGCTTGGGAAAAAACGTTCTAGTTTTCTTAATAAACAATATGTAAGAACTGGGATGCCCAAGTTAGTGTTCCCCTTGTTAAAGTGACTTCGTCTGAAATATTTTCGGGGTTCAACTGGTTGTTTTCAAGCTAAGATAAGCATACAATTGGTAATTGATGACAGATTTTACAAATAATCCAGCCAGGTAAAATAAATAACAGAATCAATTATTACTTCCTTATAGCACCAACTTTGTTTTGCAGTACCCGCTTTAATTAAATTTTGTTTCTATTTGTTTCCTTCGAATCAAAATGTTTTTCAAAAACGGAGCCCTATCGAGCAATTGCCCGAGGCCATTTAGCTGCTAATTTTGCTTGTTTTGAAATGGAGAAAAATGCTGTTTTTCCGTACGAAATTATATTTTGGGATACAGCATTTACGCCCCTTTATTCACTTTAACCAGAGTACTTCCTGAACGCTAAAACGATATGTATTATTGCATATGGCCAAGCGGTACGCCCGAACGAATGGCCCAGTTTGCTGCACACGGCACCAATGCCAGTATTACAGTTGCGTAGCCCGCTCTTCTGCTGCAACAGCTATCAAGTGGAGACACTTCTCTTATTCACTTTGCCCTAGCCGAAGATGGAGGTGGGCCGAAACAGGAAAAACGGGCGCCAAGGATTTGATAAGGCTGATCCTCAATATATACCTAACACACAGTGACCACAAATCCTAAAGGTCACTGAGAACAATGGTGGGGGAACACAAAGAAACGCGTAATCACAGTTGTATATATATAGTTCTGTTTCAAGAACCTTATGCTTACACGTGTTACTCATGTTCAACAAGGACTAGTATAAAGAAACATGTTTAGATAAGAACTACTATAAATAGTGGGTCAGAGAGATTTTAACCAGCTGACGTAATTTAGCTTCCGAGTTGTTACTATCGGTTCCGAGGGATAACAACTTTTGAATTGTTATGTATATGGAACGTCGAGCGGTTACCATATAATATCGTGTTGACCTGGCAGGAGAACGAAGAAGAAATACGTAGACACTTGAGTAAGTTTATTATTGTTGTCGTATATCGTATTGTGTGTGTTGTGCTAGATAATTACAGTGCGTACTACTTATGTATTTACAATTGCTTAAGTCAGCGTTCTACATAATCTTAAGTTTGCTAGAAACGGAATGTGTTGGCTTGCGTTTATTCGTTCCACTCAGGACGTTGTGACGTTTTGGGTTGTCATTATTAACATTTTTGTCATTATTATTAGATATCAAGTGCATCGCATTTTATTCATCTATTCAACAAAAATCTGTACGAGAGCAAAACAATTTTTACTTATATTTTCTTCTTTCATTTCTTATATTGAACATAGATTCTCGGCAGTAGCGTTTTGCGAGATATAAAATTCGTATTTCATTCGTTTGATAGTCTTTTGCTGTAGTAGAAGCGACTATTGTTAATATTATATTTTATTATAATACCAAATTGTTGGATTACGGTCAATTCTACTTTATTGGGAATTCGTTGAATAGTTTTGAAATTTCAAGTAGACGAATCCCTCATTAATTGGATTATTAGCAAAGAATATTGAACAATTGCTATATTCTGTATTTTACATTTAAATTTTGTCCCTTAATAAAGGGTCCAAGTGTCCAATTGTTCAGTTATTCAGTGGACAGTCGTACCTATTTTGAAAGCAACCAATCATATGAAATATATATAACATCTAAATTTGTTTCATCAGCATTTAAATAATTGAAGTCGAGCAGAAAATATCCGTCACCTGTGGATCCGAAAGATGAGCTACCTATTTGTTTTCGTTTTCTTTTGCTAGAACTTTTTGCACTATAGTAGTAATAAAAATACGTTTGTTCTTTTGAATTTAGAATATATTTTCTCCGTATATTTGAGTCTGAATTAATTTGATTTTTGATGCAATACCGTAGGGTGACAGTCATTAATTAACCAACATTAATCAGTCTTTAGCTTTTCAGTCACCTCAGTCATTATTTTTTTTTGTTATGAACTTTGTGAACCGTGGTGCACCTGGGGAATTATTTTGAATTATTTATTTGCAGGCAGATATTTACAGAAAATATATTAGGTATAATAGTTAGAATAGGTACTTACTTTTAGAGCCTATTCTTTTTGGTTTCATTTAATTTAGATTGTTGAATTAAATTGAGTACTTATTTTTGATTATAGTTGAGTGGGTACCGATTACTTATACCCACATTTTCCTTATTTCGACGTTATTGGTTGTATTCACGAGTTTGTACGATATCGACGAGAACATTTTTGTGTATATTAAATTGTATGCTCCCGTACAGTTATTTCAGTAGTTTCATTTTTTTGTGCTTTTCTTTATCCTTCGTAATTTAGATATTTTTAAGTGTTTAACATCTCTGGCAGATTTCTGTTTAAATTACGTAGCGCCTAGGCTTTTATTTACTTATTTGGACCGCACACCAGCTCCGCTGAGTAGGTTTGGGTCAGAGTCTGCCAGAGTACTGGTAACTTTGGGAAATTACTTCTTTTTTTTTAAATTGCTTCTTTAGTTGGATTATAAGTGGGCGTCGCAACGTAAGTGGGTTAAATGTTTCTCCAGTGGCGTAGCGTAGGTACGGAGGCCACAGGAGCCCCCTTGGAGTGGTTAACGATAACGGACTGGAAATCGAACTTGGCGGCCAGAGCGAGTCGTCAATGGGACGGCTGCTGGAGGCGTCGGCTGATCGTGAACGTGGAGCGGTTCTTGATCTGCAAGGGGTGTGCTGGTGCAGTCGGCGTCGTTCAGGACGTATGCAGGCTTAAGACGGTCGACGGAAACGGTTACGTCTTTGCCTCGGATCGTGACAGTGTAGGTTTTGTCACGGCGTCGCACGACAGGATAGGGACCTTCGCAGGGTTGCTGCAGCGGAGCTCGTACGGCGTCTCGGCGGAGGAAAACATGGTCTCTAAACATAAAAGTTTTTGAATTAGTTGTATGGCGTGTCCCCGGAGTAGGACGCAGGGCATTGAAGTGGCGTCTGAGGTCCTTAATGAACTCGGTGGGGTCGCTGGATGGCTTGAACTGTTGCTGTGTGATGAATTCACACGGGAGTCGGAGGGGTTCTCCGTAGAGCAGTTCTGCTGCTGTTGACTTTAGGTCATCTCGCCAGGCGGCTCGTATTCCCATTAAGACGGTGGGTAAAACTTGTGTCCATCGGTCGGTTTCGTGGAATTTAATGGCGGCTTTGAGTTGCCGGTGAAAGCGTTCGATCATACCATTTGCTTGGGGGTGGTATGACGTAGTTCTGAGGCGGTTGGTGCCTGTTAAATAACTGAGCTGCTTGAAAAGGTGTGACTCGAATTGTCGACCTTGGTCTGTAGTTACGCGCAGGAGTGTACCAAATCGTGTTATCCAACCCTCGTAGAACGTTCTAGCTATGGTTTCTGCCTCGATGTTATCGGTCGGAAAAGCTTCTGGCCATCTGGAAAATCTGTCAGTACAGGTTAGGCAGTAACGTTTACCTTCTGAAATGGGCAGCGGTCCGACTATGTCGATGTGTACATGTTCGAATCTTGCGGATGTTACGGGAAATGTTGCAAGTGGGCTGGCGATGTGTCGGTGAATCTTCGATCTCTGGCATTGTATGCATGCTTGGGTCCATTTTCTGCAGTCGGCTCGGATAGAGGGCCAGACATAGCGTTGTGCTATGCATTTGGTCGTCGCTTTAATGCCGGGGTGCGAAAGTCCGTGAATAGCATCGAAAATTTGTCTTCTGAAGGGCTTCGTGACAAACGGGCGGATGCTGGACGTGGATGTGTCGCAGTAAATCGGTATGCCAGATGAGGATAAGGTGTACTTCTTTGAGTTGGAGTACGGAGTCGGGTCGAAGAAATTTTTGAATTTCGGGGTCATTCGCTTGTGAGTTAGCTAGTGCCTCGAAATCTATGGGTGCAGTTATCTCTTCTGTGCGAGAGAGTGCATCGGCTACGAGATTGGTTTTGGCGGAAATGTGACGGATGTCAGTAGAGAATTGTGAAATGAAATCGAGGTATCGAAATTGTCTGGGTGAGCACTTTTCGGGCTTCTGTCGGAAAGCGAAGGTGATTGGTTTGTGATCTGTGAAAATGACGAAATCACGACCTTCGATCATGTGCTGGAAATGCTTGACGGCTCGGTAAATTGCGAGTAATTCTCTGTCGTAAGCGGCGTACTTCTTCTCTGCGGGTGATAGTTTTTTGGAGAAGAAAGCGAGGGGTTGCCAATCATCGTGAATAGGCTGTTGCAGGGCAGCGCCAATGGAAGTGTCAGAGGCGTCGCTGATTATTGCGAGCGTTGCTTGGGGGTTTGGATGTGCAAGAAGCGTTGCACTGGCTAGACTCTCTTTACAGGCATCGAAAGTGGTTGCCGAGGCGGGGTTCCAGACGAGTTGTGTCTTGACTTTGGCGTTGCCGTGTAAAAGGTCGTTAAGTGGAGATTGAAGTGTAGCGGCATTGGGAGTAAAACGACGATAGAAGTTTATCGTTCCCAGAAATTGCCTGAGTTGCTTCACTGTTTGTGGGCGGGGGTAGCTGCGGATGGCATCTACTTTCACCGGAAGTGGTCGTATCCCAGTTTCGGAAACTTGGTAGCCTAAGAATGTGACAGATTTGGAACTGAAAACACACTTCTGAGGATTAATTAGAATGTTATATTGTTTGAGACGCTGGAATATCTGTGAGAGATGTGCGTCGTGCTCTTCCGCTGAGGATGATGCTACTAGTATGTCGTCGATGTACGCGTAGCAGAAATGTAATCCTCTAAGAACATCGTCGATGAAACGTTCGAAAGTTTGGCCGGCGTTGCGTAGGCCAAATGACATGTACGGGAATTCGAAAAGACCGAAAGGGGTAGTTATCGCCGTTTTGGGTATATCTTCTTCAGCTACGGGAATCTGGTTGTAAGCTCGGACCAGATCGATAGTGGAAAAGTGAGTCTTTCCTTGAAGAGATTGGGCGAAATCTTCGATATGCGGTACTGGGTAGGAGTCGGGGATGGTTCGGGCGTTTAGAGCTCGATAGTCACCACAGGGTCTCCACTCGTCACCGTGTTTGGGTACCATGTGAAGTGGAGAAGACCAACTGCTTTCCGAAGGGCGTGCAGTTCCAAGTTGTACCATCGTCTCGAATTCTTTTCTTGCAGTTCTCAGTTTGTCGGGGGGGGGCAACCTGCGTGGTTTGCAGTATACAGGCTGTCCCGGAATTGTGCGGATATGATGCTTTGTTGAGTGCGTCGGTTTGTGAGGAAGTCCCATGGGTTTGGCAATTTCTGGAAACTTCAGCAGAAGAGGGTGCTGAGGCGAGGTGCCAGAAACGGTTTGGATACATGTATGGTTGTCGTTGCATTTATAAGCACGTGCAGAAATGCGAGTTAGGGGATCTAGTAGGCATTGATTTCTTATGTCAACCACCAGATTATAGTGGTGAAGAAAATCAGCTCCGATAATGGGCTTCGATACGTCGGCAATGACGAATCTCCAAGGGAAAGATCTTCGGGGGCCTAGATTGATATCTAGCGTGACGAAACCATATGTGTGAATGGGTGTGCCGTTTGCTGCCTGAAGGAGGTGAGCGAGAGATGTTTCGAGGATAAACACACAGTTCTGATCCGGTATCAACCAAAAACTGTGCTCGGGAATCTCTATCGAAGACGAAAAGGCGGCAGGACTTCTTCTTGGCCATGTCATCGGTTGCCGTTACGGGTGACTGGCCTGTGCGTTTCCCGAAGACTGGAAATTGCACGGGGGGCGGCACTGCCTCGCGTTGGTACCGAAAGTGCGATGGTACCAACAAACTGCCCCTTCGTTCCGTGGAGAAGAGCAAGATCGGGAGCGTCGAGAAAATGCTGGGGATCGTGAGCGTGAGAAAGACGCTGTACGTGCTCTGGAACGGTGGAGGCGGGGTGCGGCAGTGGCGTTTGTCTTCAATTGCATGGCGGAGACGGTATTAGATAGTTCCCTTACCATGTCGTGCAGAGATGAAACTCTGTGCAGTGTTGCCGTTTCAGTACAAATGTACTGAATTCAGTACTATGTTTGTAATTTCAATACGTCAGTACTACTTTCTTAAATTTATGCAGTTTTCGGTACGAAACCAGCTATAGGAAATTTATTACCAAAACAGCAATAACTTTCTGCCAACAATCAATCTGCAAACTTGTCAACATGAAAATTATAGCTTTAAAACTCGTCCACACAGTTTGCCGACATGCCGCTTATCGTTTTGGCGGCATGTCGCAAAAGAGCCTGCAGTGCGCGGCGGCTGAGTGAAGTCTACAGCAGTGTTGCTCTTGCTTGCTATCAGTGGAAACCCAGCCAGGAGCTGATAAACTATAAAAAATAAAAAGGAGTAAATACTTGTCAGTTCAAGTTATATTGTATCGCCGTTTTTCACTTTATGCGGATCTAAGTGTTAGTAAGCATAATGTATGTTTTCTTTGGAGTAGATATTGATATTTAATAAATATTTTGACAGATTAGTATTCATATTATGATTTATAATAGCCACCTTAAGAATTTTTGAATTTCTTGTTTGTTTTGTGTTTTGCAGTTGGGTTTTATTTGTTATTTGAACAACAATGTTTTTTGTACTGTTAAAACTGTTTTTTTTTAATAAATGGAGAAACACTAGGCGTTGTTTCATTTAAATTTCGCGCCGGTCAGTACGGAAGGACGGGGATTCAGTACGTTTTGGTACGAAAAGTCGGTACGGAAATCAAGGCAGGAGCGGCAACACTGACTCTGTGAGTGGATGAAGTGCTGCGGGGTACATCGCGGCGTCGTCGATAGCGTCGGCTAGTTCGGCGGCTTCATCCAATTCGGCGTGCTTCTGTGTAGCCATTATCGGTTGCATGTGGGCTGGAAGGCGTCTCAGCCAGAGGGCACGGATCATGGCGTCGGGCACGGTAGTTCCGGCTAGGGCACGGGGGTGCCTCAGGAACTGAGACGGTTTGCGATCACCAATCTCCTCCTGCTCTAAAAGCTGGCGCGTTTTCTGCTCTTGCGACGCGCACAGCCCCGCAATGAGCTAGGTTTTGAGCTTGATGTACTTATTATTAGCGGGAGGGTTAAGTAATATGTCACGTACCTCTGCTGCGTATTTGGGCTCCAGCTGTCCGGCGACATAGGTGAATCTCGTCTCATCCTTGTCGAGGCCGGCGAGGAAGAACTGGTGCTCCACCTGAGCGAACCATATCTCGGGATCGGACTGCCAGAAGGGCGGGATTCGTATCCCCAGACGTTCTGTGGCAGCGGGAGCGGCGGCGGGTGGTGGCAAGTTGCGGACCGTGCGAATTAGGCGTCAGACGTTGACGTCAGGATGAATGTCCTGGACCAGTCGTTCGCTGTCGTATTTATTTTATTTTTGGTTAGGGTAGATTTAAGTGTGATGTAATTTTTCTTCCAATTTTCTATTTGCAGTTAAATTGCTGATCAATATAATTATATGTATACATATATATATATACATCTCTCTATCATTGCCGCGTCCTTTCACTACCTCCCCAATCCCGCGTCCACATGAACTAATGGTGTATATACAATTTTAAACAAGGATAGAGAGTCACATACCACTGGAGAAAAGGAAAACCGCCAAAGATATTTCAAAATCTGTCAGATAACGGAAAGTTTACTATTCATGTAGTAAGACGTCCTTTTATGAGTAGGGTTTTAAGGCGTCCTCCGTATATTCCAGTTCACCGTCCACCTCTTTGAGCGTCCGATTGTATATTCAGTTTTACTTAATGGCGCAGCTGAACTCCGCGACGTTGCCATTTAAATATTCACCAGTTATTAAACTTAAGCTCATCGATTGGGTTAAGTAAAGTGAGAGGTTGAATCTTCAGCGCTTTCGTACGGATGATCGCTGGAGAAGCAAGAGAAAGATATGTAGGGATATGAATAATTGTTGTGGAAGCCGTCGAAGATTCTAATCCAGAATGCCAACACTGGTAAGTATAAGTAACTTTTTTGTCTACTCCTCTGCGAAGTGGTGCCAATCATAGGACAATTTATTGGAACTCGCAAAAGTAAGTAAAACAAGACTTCTACTTTGGATAAAAACGAAAAATGTATTTTTTTAAATGCTTCTTGCCACGCATTTTCTATTTCAGGTTTCTTAAATTTTTCCCGTAGGGTAAACCCAGTGCGTAATTTATTTAATGTGACTAATAATATGCAGGAGAAGATAAGAGTGTTAAAATAAATAAGAGGCGGGGAAGAGGTGGTGAAGAACATATTAATAGGAGGCCATTTCAATACAAGAACAGGTGAAAGAGGAGGAATGATGGCAACAGTTGACGAAGAGGAAGAAACAGCAAGGAAATCCAAGAAAAACATAAACAAAGACGAAAAGTTAGTGCTGGAATTAGTGGAAGAGGAAGGTTGGGGAATAATGAATGGAATGAACAGAGGAGATATGGAGGGAAAATTTATTATGTGGAAGGAAGAGGAACCTCTGTAACTGATTATGTCATTGGAAATATGGAAGCTTGGTAAAGATAGAGTCTGAAGGTGGGAGACAGCGTGGACTCGGACCACTGTCCGACAATTGCAGAATTAAAAGAAGAATGCAACATGACGAAAAGAAAAAAATGAGATCAAGAGGAAAAAGCAGTGATAGGTTGGTCGGAGAAAGGATTAGAGGAGTACAAGAAGAACATCAGAGGAAAAGAAGTCAGAGAAGAAAATACAGATGAGATGGTGGAGGAGATAGAACAGATAATAAGGGGAGCACCAAGATGGAAAACTATCCAAAAGGATGTAAGGGGGGAGGAAGGATAAATAAGTGGAGGGACAGGGAGTGGGGAGATATAGAGAAGTAAGGAAAGCAATGAGATGTCGAAGAGGAGATGAGCCTGGAAGAGTAGGTATAGGTAGGTCAGAAAAAAATGCCTACAAGAACTTATGCCGAAAGAAAAGGAAGGGGCAAGTATCAAGCTATTGCAAAAAATAGGAAAAGTGAAGTCAGAAAAAGAAGTATGGAATATAATAAGTAGAGAGAGGAAACGAGGAAGAGAGATAGATGAAAGAATTACAATGGCTGATTGGAAGAGGCACTTTATAAAAGTACTGGGGGGCGGGAATCCATCATCATAAGGTTCTCAGTCCGAAGACTGGTTGGACGCGTACCTCCATTCTTTTCTATCCTGAGCTAACCTACGCATTTCCCTAAAAGTAGAACATCCTACATCCCTAACTATTTGAGAGCACTAGTCTAATCTAGGCCTACCCCTACCTCTTTTTATTCCTATCTCTGACTCTAGTATGTCGCGAACTATTCCTTCGTGTCTTAGAAGGTGTCCTACCATCCTATCTCTCCTACTCTTTATTGTTTTCCATACCTTTCGCCTTTCCCCAACTCTTTCTAATACTTCCCTATTGCTAACCTTATCTATCCACGGTATCTTCATCATGCGTCTGTAACACCACAGTTCAAACGCTTCTACTCTTTTTCTATCCGCTTCTCCTATTGTCCAAGTTTCGCACCCGTATAATGCCGTACTCCATACATACGACTTTAAGAGTCTCTTCCTAGTCTCTATATTAACCGTTCTCGAACATAACAGTTGTTTCTTTTTGTTAAACGCAACTCGTCCCTGCGCCATTCTTTGTTTTATATCTTTAGTGCTCCTACCGTCTTGGGTTATTTTACTTCCTAAGTAGCAGAAATCCGCGACCTCCTCTATCTTCTCATTTCCTATTCGTATTTCAATTTTAGTTCTATTTTCACTCCATCTACATACCAAAATTTTAGTTTTCTTTTTATTGATTTTCATGCCGTAGCCCTGTGTCAAAACTGCTTCCATTTCATTCAAAGCCGCTCCTAATTCTTCTTTGCTAGATGCTAACACTGCTATATCATCCGCAAATCTGAGCATGTTAATAGTTTGGCCCTGCACATTGATCCCTGAGGCTGTTCTTTCCTTAACAATATTAATCGCATCTTCGATATATAAGTTGAAAACTAGAGGTGACAATGCACATCCCTGTCTCACTCCCTTCCGGATATCTACTTCCCTTTGTTCCTGCTCACATTCTATAACTGCCTTTTGCTCTTTGTAGAGATTATGTATTATTCTTCTGTCCCTGTATTTCATCCCTACCTTTCTCAGCACTTCGAACATCTTCCCCCATTTTACGTTGTCGAAGGCTTTTTCTAAATCTACAAATCCTATATATACGCTCTTTCTCTTTTCTATCGTTTTTTCTATAATTACTCGTAAAGCTAGAATGGCCTCGCGCGTTCCTCTATTTCGTCTAAATCCGAACTGATCTTCTCCTAATATTTCTTCCGCCTTTTTCTCCATCCTTCTTTGCACAATTCTAGTTAAAATTTTTGACGCATGGGAAGTTAAACTGATAGTTCTAAAATTTTCGCATCTATCCGCGCCTTTCCTTTTTGGCAAAGCTACCATGATGTTCAGTTTGTAATCCTCTGGAATCTCGCCTGTCAGGTATATGCGACTAACTAATTTAAATAAACGATCTATTACCTCTTGACCTGCGCACGTTAAGATTTCTGCCTGCAAGCCATCTATACCTGGTGCTTTATTATTCCTTAAACTTTTTAGTGCTAGCTCAAACTCTTCTCTCATTATAGGACTCCCTAGGTTATCCCCTTCTACACTGCTTTCACTTTCTAATATATCTTGCACTTCCTGTCCCGCATATAAGTTTCCTAAATATTCTTTCCACCTATCTGCCTTCTCCCCGCTTTCGATTAGGATATCTCCTGCCTCATTCCTAATGCTTTTGGTACTAGATCCAATTTCTCTAAAATTTCTCCTAATTATTTTATATGCTTCATCAGTCTTTCCTATTTCGAACTTATTTTCCACTTCTTTGCACTTATCATCGATCCATTGCTCTTTCGCTTTCCTACATTTCCGAATAATTTCCCACTTGATCGCCTTATATCTTTGTTTCCCTATTTCATCTAACCTATTTTTATATTTGCGCCTTTCCTCTATTAGACTCACAATATGTTTTGTTATCCAGAGTTTCCTACTTTCATTCTGTTTATGACCCAAAATATCCCTAGCTGAGGAAACTAAACTATTTTTAATGCAATTCCATTCTTCCTCTATGTCCCTAACAATATTTTCGCCCGCGCCCTTTAGTACTTCGTTTGTCTTTTTCTCGAACTTATCGCGCGTATCATCATCTTTTAGTTTCTCTGGGTCAATATACCTTCTTCGGCTTCGTTTTTTCAAAATCTTAAATTTAGGATTGGCCTTCATAACGACTATATTGTGATCACTATCTATATCTGCTCCTGGATAACTTCTACAATCCCTAACTTGATTTCTAAATCTTTGCCTAACAAGAATGTAATCTATTTGATATCTCCCTAGGTCTCCTGGCATCTTCCACGTGTAGCGTCTCCTAACATGATGGTGAAATAGAGTGTTCGCGACCGTTAAGTTATGTTTATCGCAGAACTCTATCAGTCTCACTCCCCTATCGTTCCTATTGCCTAATCCAAAGGGACCAACTATTCCGCCCTCTCGCCCTGTGCCTACGACTGCATTGAAATCTCCTATAATTATTAAATTTTCGTGTCCTCTCACAAAATCTAGCACATGTTCAATATCACTATAAACTGCCTCTACGACCTCATCACTGTAGTTAGAAGTGGGCATATATACCTGTATTATTACTGTTTTTACAGGTTTCGAATCTAACCTAACCATAACTACCCTGTCACTTTGCTGTAAGAAATTTTCTACACTCTGCCCTACTTTTTTCCGCATAACAATTCCTACTCCCGAATTTCCTCCTACAGATCCTGTGTGTATTACTCTAAAATCTCCGCTCCAGAAGTCTCCGGCTTCTGGCCATCGCACTTCACTAATACCTACTACGTCTAATGCTAACCTATCCATCTCAATTTTCAAATTCTCTAACTTTCCTACTTGTTTCATGCTTCTAACATTCCACGCTCCGACTCGTGAGATGTTACACTTATCATTTCTGATGACTCCCCCCGAAGCAGTCCCCGCCCGGAGATCCGAATGTGGGACTATTTTACCTCCGGAATATTTTACTCCAGAAAGTGCCATCATCATAAATTCGAAGTACGCTGTACCAGGGATATAATAATGTGGTGGTTTCCCGTTGCCTTCCACATCGCAGTAGTGTGTATCACAGTGCCATACCGACCCTCACGATCTCTGCCACTATGATTACTGAAAGAGCTGCTGCCCCCTTTCAGGGACTTGATTTAGTCTGGCTTCTCAAATAAAAACCCCTCCAATATGGTTAAACCTATGGTTCGGCTCTTTAGATCATTGAAGCGCGCAAGCCATCCCACCCGTCCCAGTATTACTAGAACTGCGTCAAGGTACAAGTCCTTTGGGTAGGCGGGAATCCAAGAAAAACATAAACAAAGACGGAAAGTTAGTGCTGGAATTAGTGGAAGAGGAAGGTTGGGGAATAATGAATGGAATGAACAGAGGAGGTATGGAGGGAAAACTTATTATGTGGGAGGAAGAGGAACCTCTGTAACTGATTATGTCATTAGAAATATGGAAGCTTGGTAAAGATAGTCTGAAGGTGGGAGACAGCGTGGACTCAGACCACTGTCCGACAATTGCAGAACTAAAAGAAGAATGCAACATGGCGAAAATAAAAAAAATGAGATCAAGAGGAAAAAGCAGTGATAGGTTGGTCGGAGGAAGGATTAGAGGAGTACAAGAAGAACATCAGAGGAAAAGAAGTCAGAGAAGAAAATACAGATGAGATGGTGAAGGAGATAGAACAGATAATAAGGGGAGCACCAAGATGGAAAACTATCCAAAAGGATGTAAGGGGGGAGGAAGGACAAATAATTGGAGGGACAGGGAGTGGGGAGATATAGAGAAGTAAGGAAAGCAATGAGATGTCGAAGAGGAGATGAGCCTGGAAGAGTATAGGTAGGTCAGAAAACTAGTTGTCAACGCATTGACAGAACAGCTTCCTAGCCACAGCCACAACTGAACTGGAAGGCGCGTTTGGCGCGCGCGCGCGCGCGCGCCGTTTCGTAATTTTTTTTCTCAATTTTTTCCTTATACAACCTATTACGATTTTCGCATATCGTGTAGAGAAAAATACCCTCTAGCCGATGCAATACAAAAATATATACGGTCTCATTGAAAAAAATGTTCTATGACGTCATATCTCGACTCAAAAGTGTTTAAAAAAACCCGCCCCGCCAGTTTCCTATGAACCATCTCTGATATATGTATGCAAAAATTCAGCAAAATCTGTGGAGCCGTTTTCCCGTAAAAGTGCCAACAGACATACACACATACATACGGACGGAAATGTGCCACCTTGCCAAAAAGTCTTAGAATGACCTGAAACGTCCACATTTGATGAAAAAACACCATGGTCAAAAAACGACTATCACAATAGCTACCTAGCTTAGACTAGGAAGCTAAAAATGCCTACAAGAACTTATGCCGAAAGAAAAGGAAGGGGCAAGTATCAAGCTATTGCAAAAAATAGGAAAAGTGAAGTCAGAAAAAGAAGTATGGAATATAATAAGTAGAGAGAGGAAACGAGGAAGAGAGATAGATTAAAGAATTACAATGGGTGATTGGAAGAGGCACTTTATAAAAGTACTGGGGGGGGGCGGAGGGGGAGAGAGAAAATTATGAGAATGACATGAACGAAGAAACAAGTAAAGAGGTACAAGTAGAGACAATAAACTGGAGGAAGTCGGAGACGTGGTAAACAGATTGAAAGAGCACAGAGTGGTTGAATCGAGAACTTTGACGTAAATTCACTATAAATTCTTAATAAGTTAACCTCACACGCCAAAATACAGTGACACAGTAATGAAACCCGACACGTGTTTCGCTGACAACGTCAGCATCCTTAGGAGTTGAAGATTAATCCTTACTGTCTTTTAGCGCAATGGAGCAATGGATCGATAATAAATGCAAAGAAGTGGAAGATAAATTCGAAGTAGGAAAGACTGATGAAGCATATAAAATAATTAGGAGAAATTTTAGAGAAATTGGATCTAGTACCAAAAACATTAGAAATGAGGCAGGAGATATCCTAATCGGAAGCGGGGAGAAGGCAGATAGGTGGAAAGAATATTTAGGAAACTTATATGCGGGACAGGAAGTGCAAGATATATTAGAAAGCGAAAGCAGTGTAGAGGGGGATAACCTAGGGAGTCCTATAATGAGAGAAGAGTTTGAGATAGCACTAAAAAGTTTAAGGAATAATAAAGCACCAGGTATAGATGGCTTGCAGGCAGAAATCTTAAAGTGCGCAGGTCAAGAGGTAATAGATCGTTTATTTAAACTAGTTAGTCGCATATACCTGACAGGCGAGATTCCAGAAGATTACAAACGGAACATCATAGTAGCTTTGCCAAAAAGAAAAGGCGCGGATAGATGCGAAAATTTTAGAACTATCAGTTTAACTTCCCATGCGTCAAAAATTTTAACTAGAATTGTGCAAAGAAGGATGGAGAAAAAGGCGGAAGAAATATTAGGAGAAGATCAGTTCGGATTTAGACGAAATAGAGGAACGCGCGAGGCCATTCTAGCTTTACGAGTAATTATAGAAAAAACGATAGAAAAGAGGAAGAGCGTCTATATAGGATTTGTAGATTTAGAAAAAGCCTTCGACAACGTAAAATGGGGGAAGATGTTCGAAGTGCTGAGAAAGGTAGGGATGAAATACAGGGACAGAAGAATAATACATAATCTCTACAAAGAGCAAAAGGCAGTTATAGAATGTGAGCAGGAACAAAGGGAAGTAGATATTCGGAAGGGAGTGAGACAGGGATGTGCATTGTCACCTCTAGTTTTTAACTTATATATCGAAGATGCGATTAATATTGTTAAGGAAAGAACAGCCTCAGGGATCAATGTACAGGGCCAAACTATTAACATGCTCAGATTTGCGGATGATATAGCAGTGTTAGCATCTAGCAAAGAAGAATTAGGAGCGGCTTTGAATGAAATGGAAGCAGTTTTGACACAGGGATTCGGCATGAAAATCAATAAAAAGAAAACTAAAATTTTGGTATGTAGGGGATGTGAAAATAGAACTAAAATGGAAATACAAATTGGAAATGAGAAGATAGAGGAGGTCGCGGATTTCTGCTACTTAGGAAGTAGAATAACTCAAGACGGTAGGAGCACTAAAGATATAAAACAAAGAATGGCGCAGGGCCGAGTTGCGTTTAACAAAAAGAAACAACTGTTATGCTCGAGAACGGTTAATATAGAGACTAGGAAGAGACTCTTAACGTCGTATGTATGGAGTACGGCATTATACGGGTGCGAAACTTGGACAATAGGAGAAGCGGATAGAAAAAGAGTAGAAGCGTTTGAAATGTGGTGCTACAGACGCATGATGAAGATACCGTGGATAGATAAGGTTAGCAATAGGGAAGTATTAGAAAGAGTTGGGGAAAAGCGAAAGGTATGGAAAACAATAAAGAGTAGGAGAGATAGGATGGTAGGACACCTTCTAAGACACGAAGGAATAGTTCGTGACATACTAGAGTCAGAGATAGGAATAAAAAGAGGTAGGGGTAGGCCTAGATTAGACTACTGCTCTCAAATAGTTAGGGATGTAGGATGTTCTACTTTTAGGGAAATGCGTAGGTTAGCTCAGGATAGAAAAGAATGGAGGTACGCGTCCAACCAGTCTTCGGACTGAGAACCTTATGATGATGATGATGATGTCTTTTAGCGTGTGGGGTTAACTTATTAAGAATTCATAAATTGAAATTAGGAAATGCTGCAGGAGTGGACGAACTACAAAATGAAGTAAAGACACATGAAGTTGAGGAAACACTGGAGATGATAAGGAAGATATGCAGTGGAATATGGGAATGTGAAGGGAGGGACTGATACTGCCAATAAGAAAGAAAGGAGATGGGAGGGAAACGGCAGATTACGGAGGAGTGAGACTGACGCAAACATATACAAAAAATATGCACCAGTACTGGCAAATATACTGGAAGAAAAGTTAGAGGAGAAGAAGGGCAATCAGGATTCAGGAAAGGGAGAGGGAGGTACGATTGAAAATATTTACGCACTGAATCATGTAATAGGGATAGAAACGAAAAGGAAGGGAGGGAAAATAATGACATACTTAGTGGATCTGACGGTAGCATTTGCCAAAATTAACAGGAAAAAAATTGTTGGAGAAAAAGAAAGTAATTAAGAGGGAATACAGGGCAAGAAACATATAGAGCAAGAAACATAGTAAGGGTGGGAGGACGGCTAAGTGAAGTATTTTGGACGGGTAGATAGAGAAGTCATATTTAGAAGAGGTAATGAGGGGCAGGCGGGAGGAGTGATGATAGGGAAAAAGGAATATTAGGCACCAGCATATGCGGATGATATAGTCCTCTTGGCAAAGGAAGAGAAAGAACGCAATTAGATGCTGATAAGAATGGAATGTTTGGAGAGGAAAGAACTAGCATTGAACACGGAGAAGACTAAATTATGAGATTCAGGAAGAAGTCGCATAGAGAATTGGAAGTGGGAAGAGTTGGAAGAAATGAGAGTTTAAATACCTTGGATTCACCTTACAAAGTGGGCGACAAAAGAAGCATGTAAGAGATGTAGCAAGACAACAATAGCGATGAAACAGGTAGGTATGGGGATTGGGAAAGAGGAATGTTTGAGGGACTGGAAGAGAATAGTAAAGTGGATGGACGCATTAGTGAGGAGCGTAGGAATGTATGGAGCGGAAATTTGGGGGTGAGGAGAGAGTGAGAGAGAGAGAGAAAATAGAGTGGCTCCATGAGAAGTACATAAAGATCGACACTGGATTTAAATTGGATAACGACAGGGTACATGATAAGAGAGGAGACAAACAGAGATAAATTGAGAATCAGGGTAGGAACGAGAACAATGAAATACGAAGAAAAGTTAAGGTGGGTGCTGTAACGAGTTAGCCAGGCAGTGTTAGGAAGAGGTACGGAAGAGAGGAAATGAAAGATCGAAATGGGAAGAGAAGCAAGAATATTTTTACCAGGAGCGAGGGTAGACATCAGCAGAAGTGGGGAACTTTAGAACATCAGGATGGAACATAGTGAGAGAGGTAGAGGAGAGAGACAGGCAAATACAAGAACAGGATAAAGAAGAGAAGACGATCAAGATACAACAATAAATACAATGAGATAAGAGCAGAGGGACTGCCAGGATATTTACAAAGAAGCGGAAGGGAGGAGAGGATAATAAGGGTGGCGAGGTTTAAGCTGGGAAATGAGATGAGAACAAAGGAAGAATAGAAACTGTTTGGTTTGTTTGCATACAGCAACCGCATATCATGATTTCACTCTTATTAGAGCTCATCAGTATGGAGCAGCTATGTACAAACAAACCAAACCAGCATCTATTCTTAAAGTCGAAGAGCAAAAATATAAAAATTCTACCCGGATTTGCTCCAACAACTATTTCCCGGGCAAATACCTCTACATGCATTGAATTTGCTCTGTAATTCAATGCCTGTCGGGGCACTTGCCCGAGAAATAATTGTTGGAGCAAATCCGGGTCGAATATCTATATAATGAGATGAGAGATGGAAGGTATTTGAAAAGCGAAGACAGAAGAATGTGTAGGGTATACGAGGCGGAGGAAACATGAGAACATGTGTTAGAGAGGTGCTGGTGGAGAGAGAACTCCGAAGAAGTGAGAGTGGAGATGATACTGGAGGAAAGCGGAGGGGAGAAGTGGATGGAATTGATACAGAGGGGAAGAAAGGAGATGGAGGGTGAATTACACATGAATGGGAGTTGAGATATGCTGAAATGAATTGTGAGAATAATTTTATTTTACTTTTATTTGTTCCATTTGTTTCTTTATTTTAAATTGTAATCCCAAATGGGAAGCAATAAATTCATTATTCAATATTAGATTTACATATTTCTGAAATTTAGTTGCGCGCGGCTGAGGCAAGATTATTAAAAGACTTTTTCCACCAGCTCCTCATAGACAGATGTTAAAGAATAAAAACCCTGTTGCCACTCTCTTCGGTAGCAGTAACCACCACATCGTGAAAGTAAGTATATCGATCGGACGCAGAATACGCGGAAGCATATATTATGTATATACGGAATCGTGTATATAGAAAAATTCCGCAGCGCCTCGCAGCGGAAATTTTGTGAACTTCATTATACTGATCAATTTTATTATACCGACAATTTGACGTCCACCTGATTTTGTTTCTGCAGGCTGCTACCCCTCCCCGCCAACGTTTACTATGGGCAGGCAATCCTGCGTCCGTATATGGACGCAGAATTACGGTGGACGCAGGATTGCATGTAATTGCACAATATAAGGACGCACGATTGTAGGGAGAACAAATATATATATATATATATATATATATATATATATATATACTACATTTCAAAACCGATTTGTGTGCAATAAAATATCTTATTTACTTTGGGGGTGCGTATAGGAACCCCTCTCTAGTATTACGTTCACATGTATTACTCTTGGTCTGAATAAATGTGCCCTTTGGGGCTTTGAATTTGAATTTGAATTTGACGCGTCACCGCTAGCAGTCTGTGCTGTGATTACCTCCTCTCGGACCTCCTTCGAAAGCGGAGTGCCCATTAGTAAGATAAAACAAAATTCGTTGCTTACTTGAGTTCGTGGATTCCGGCGGAGCGATCACTTGGTTATGCGGCAGGCGGCGGTCAGCGAATTGTAGACGTCAGGACGGCAGTTTTCTTCGTTGGATTCCGAGCCAGGTTCACGTTTTAGGTCACCATTCATGAGGGGAGGCACCAATTATGGAACGTCGAGCGGTTACCATATAATATCGTGTTCACCTGGCAGGAGAACGAAGAAGAAATACGTAGACACTTGAGTAAGTTTATTATTGTTGTCGTATTGTGTCGTATTGTGTGTGTTGTGCTAGATAATTACAGTACGTACTACTTATGTATTTACAATTGTTTATGTCAGCGTTCTACATAATCTTAAGTTTACTATAAACGGAATGTG
The DNA here is from genome assembly GCA_963966045.1 of Xestobium rufovillosum. Taxonomy (NCBI): domain Eukaryota; kingdom Metazoa; phylum Arthropoda; class Insecta; order Coleoptera; family Ptinidae; genus Xestobium; species Xestobium rufovillosum. The sequence continues at coordinate 5,877,437 of OZ014498.1, read as the reverse complement.
TTGGCTTGCGTTTATTCGTTCCACTCAGGACGTAAGTGGGTTAAATGTTTCTCCAGTGGCGTAGCGTAGGTACGGAGGCCACATGTACACTCTCTATGAATTGGAATTGAATTGGCTGGATTGAAATGAATTGAACTGAATTTTTCGAATTGAATTGAATTACTTGAATTGAATTGAATTGAATTACTTGATTGGATTGAATTATATTGAATTATTTTTGAATTGAATTGGCTGAATTTTGTATTGAATTGAATTGGCTGAATTAAAAATGATTGTGTAGAAATGAATTATTGTATTACGAAATCCCAGGTCATGCAATAACTAAATGCTCGTCCCTGTGCTCGTCGAAGGGCGTAAATATCCGAACAATATTCCTACAAAATTTTAGTTTAATTGAATTACATATTTAAATTGGGTTGAATTTGATTAAATTCTCCATGAATTGAATTGAATTAAATTGGCCGAATTGAATTAAATTATTTGAATTGGATGGAATTATTTTTGAATTAAATTGAATTGGCTGAATTGAATTGAATTATTTGAATTGAATTGAATTATTTGAATTGAATTGAATTATTTGAATTGAATTGAATTATTTGAATTGAATTGAATTTGAATTGAATTGTGCGTACTTTTTGAAGTTTTTATGCCTCGGTCGGTTCATACAAAATATGTATTTATAATGTTTAAGTATCTTTTGTAAAGTGAAGTGAAATAAATATTTTTTTAAAATTGAATCTTCGTTAGGAAGAACCTAACTATATTATGTATTAATGATAAATTACGTTCATGAATTTATTGACAAAAATTAGATAAGTAATCATTCTATGAAATGAGATTCAAAAAAACAACCGGCAATTATAGCAACGTTCCGCAAAAGAAAGAAAAATCACATAGGCGCAGACGACGCGCGGAAATAGCTACACGATTGAAAGCTTCAAACGCGCAAGCGCACCGACTACCTACACAAAAGACGTTACTGGATGTCTAGGCGCAACGCAAATATCGGTTGTTACAAAATATCTAAAGAAATAAACTGAATTACGTTAAAAAATGAGTGATAAAAATGTATACAAAAAAACTTATTGAAATTGAACAATTTACTGATAAAAAAGGGGGAAATTAACTAATCGGTATGCGATTATAAAAAGATTAAACTAATACTACTGTAATTATTGATAGACAAGTTTTGATTATATTAAAGTGGCCACGATAAGCCGTGGCCAGGCAGAACACTAAGACCAGTCGACAGAAGAAGTTCTGGTCGAACAGGCGACAAATAATAAGATCTCTGACCTTAGAAATAGCAGTTGCTGTCAAAGTTGGTTACAAACTGCAGATGACGGCTCCCTAACGATCCTACGGCAGCTTACGTGCTTACGGTGGGGGTCCAGATATTACACCCCAAAAAAGAACTAAATCCTAGGAGAAAAACCCTAAAACCGAAACATAAAAATAGCAAAAGAATACAGGAAAAGAATATAAGAAAATAAACTGGACAGAGAATTATCACAATTAAAGATAGCAAAAAGAATGATAGAAGATCTCCTACCTCTAGAGGGTTTCTCCAAGCTCCCAAAGTGGCCTCAGGTAAGACAAAAAGTCCCACCAATGTGGTAACGACGAAGGTTCTCAAAAATTCCAATAAATGAACCTGCTCGTACGTAATTAATGATTCAAGAATTCCAGAACCCAACACGTGGCACAACTCAAAGTTGAAAAAAACGAAACTTGAATCACGTTCGTACCTATTCGCAGTCACCACAAGAAGGAAAAATTTCCAGAAAGCCAAGCGATCAGAAATTTCGAAAAAAAGGCTCGGGAAACATGTCCACGGCGACGCAGTAAAATTCCCCCAAAACTCAACATGAAGACAATGGCGTCACCGGGGTCCGCGTGAAAGAAAACGACAAAGATCACAAGTGGAAGACCAAGAAGGGGCCTAAGCATACCTACTCACCTTAAAATACCTTAAGGCAACCACTTAAGCCGTCAAACAAGAAGAAAACAGTATCTACAATAAAGGAAAGAATTGAGAAATGAAAAAAATTACCTTAACGCCACTGTAGAAAATGAATCGGCAAGTGGAAAATGATCTGAAATTAGCTACATAACCTAAAAATTCTGACAACTAGCTAACAATAGTAAATAGAAATGCTAAACAGAATTAAAAGTGAAATCTATCGAAGTTTGGGAAGCAACCGAACAAAATGAGGAACAGAACAAACTGAAAAATGGGACAGGGACACGTGACAATCGATTGGAGACACCTATATCCGAAAGAAAGGTCAGAAAATCGAAAATAGCAACAACAAAAATCCAAATGGTAAGTTCGATAGAACTAGCAATGCAGCACATTATCTAAAGTCCAAACACTCACTTCCAGAACAAGACATCTCAAGAGATCACTGAAACAAAGCTGAACCACGTGGAACTTGTCAGGTCTTCGACGTAAATTGTAAGTTTTTTGTCCCCTTGCAGCTGCTTCATCCAATCTCCTGTGAACATCCGCATACATTTCCTTAAAACACTTACACCTCTGGCCGCTATCGAACTTCTGGGAATCCTTTTCAGGGTTTCTCTGTGAGTGAAACTCCCCATTCAAAACTGTCTCGCGTCCAAAATTGGTAAAATAAGGTGTAAGAACAGTTTCTTCGTGATATGAGGTTCTGAGAGCGCAGGTTAGTTTAGTCAAGTTAGCGTTCTATAGTCTGTGATTTTCTGAAACATACTTTGCGATCATGGTCTTCGTCTCTCATTTCCTTCTTATGCCTCTTCATGAGTGCGTCCAGACGTACTCTCTCCAATTCTGTGAGTGTGGACCCTTCTTGCATGAGGGCTGCCGCCTCCAGACCCTGTGGTTCTCCCGAAAACTTCCATTCTCCTGTACGCAAGTCAGGTACCACGCCAAGTCTCTTGAAAAAGTCAATTCCTAGTATGAGTGTATAAGGAAACTGGGGTAACACTAACACTTCAAGTAAGCAACTCCTATCTTCCACACTAATGGGTAATGAATAACTACCAACACTAACACATAACTCACCTACTCACTCCTATTCAGATCCACCCCCAATTCCTTCATGAGTTCTCATCCTTGACTTCCCAAAAATGTTCTACTAGCACCTGTATCCAAAAGTCCCAGTACAGATTTCCCAAAATTTTTACTCCTAAATAAGTTCAATATGGGCTTGACATTTTTGGTCGTTGTCTTCTTTTCGTCGTCAGCTACACGACCTCCTAGTGACGGCGACTCCCATTTCCCGAATGTGTGCATTTTGGGCGATTACGGGTGGTGTACCCTTCCAGTTGACACTTGTAGCACGCAAACGTCTAGATGCCAAGCATCCTACTGCCCTATGTCCCAATTGGTTGCAATCATAACATGTTATGCCCTTACTCTTGCTATCACTCTCGCCCTCGTATTTACTGTCTCGACTGATTCGCAAGCTGGATGAACATATGCCAAATCTGGCTCTAGGGTACTCTTCTGTGGCGGCAATCAAATATTTTCCAATTTCTTCCAAACGACGACACAAAGACTTGAAGTGCTCTATACAGGTGACATCACCGAGTCCCAGCCGACTTTGATAGAATGGCAAAATATTATTTCTTGACAGGATCTTTAATCGTGTGCCTTCTGAAACTGAACAATTCAGCCGATCAACATTGCTGACATTGTTACAACATAAACACCGATGAACTCATCTGCACCTTGAGATCTTCTTTTGATTTCTTCTAAAAGCTTCTCGTCGTAATTTCTCGGTTGAAATTCCTCTTTAAGATTCAAAACCAGGTCCTTCCAACATGTCACACTCTTTCTCGCCTGCCTATACCACAATAATGTGCTTTGCCGGCAAATAAATCTACGGCTGAATCGAAAAGCTCCTCTGCAGATATATGACGTGCTACCATCAATTCGTCAACCCGCTCAAGGAATGCATCGACTGACAGCCCCTTTTTCTCTCCTGAGAATTTTCTATCCCACTTACTCACGGGAACAGATTTAAATCGTATTTCAGAAGAATTCATCGGAAATATACTGGAGTGCCTCATCGTCATCCTCGAAGTTCCAGCAGCTCCTTGAAGATCGAAGTTCTCCTCTCTACGCTCGTATTCTTCTCCTTCCCCTAAAATTTCCAAACTGGGTGGTATTTAAGTCTGCCTTTCCGATTCTTGCGCTTTGTGTCGTCTCTTCAACTTTATCGTCTAACAACGCCAGTAAATCAAGCACCTCGGTCATCAGTGAACTCTTCTCCTTCATCTGGGCAGGGTCACCAGCAACCATTCTATCAAGTTGTCCTGCTAAATGTGATAACTTGGTTTCCACTTTCAAAAATGGTATACTATTCTTATCTGCTTCCAACGAAGGGATTTCTAAAGCTAAATCCTCAAATTTATAGGGGTGTGGTGGATAGGTGAAACTCTCACCGGACTTCTCCAATCTTCTTGCCCTTGACAAGCGTCTCCTCATCTCCTCACAAGTGCCAGGTTCAAATCAACTAATCTTCAATTCATATGCAAGCGACAATCTGTTTACATTCATGTTACGCGCCATATCTACTATCCCAAAAAACTAAACAAGTGGCAAAAAAATTTTGCGCAACAACAATACTGGAAAAAAATACTGTCAGACAAGAGCGAAATGAAGATCCTAAAGGGAAAAAATACAGCAAAAAAATTAATGATATACCGCTGAAACGTGAAGGCCCCACGTTGGGCGCCAAATTTGTGACGTCACCGATGACGTAATGTCACAAAAGAGGATCTCTGCCGCGACTAAACCCTTGCTGAAGATGGGGGTGGGCCAAAACAGGAAAAACGGGCGCCAAGGAGATGATAAGGCTGATCCTCAATATATACCTAACACACAGTAACCACAACTCCTAAAGGTCACTGAGAACAATGGCGGGGGAACACAAAAAAAGCGTAATCAAAGTTGTAACTATATTATGTATTAATGATAAATTACGTTAATTAATTTATTGACAAAAATGAGATAAGTAATCATTCTGTGAAATGAGGCACAATAAAAACAACCGGCAATTATAGCAACCCGGTGTCAACGTACCGCCAAAGAAAGAAATATCAAATAGGCGCGGACGACCAGCGGAAATCGCTACACGATTGAAAGCTTTAAACGCGCAAGCGCACCGACGGTTCATCACACGCACACTACCTACATAATAGACGTTACTGGATGTCTAGGCGCAACGCGAATATCGGTTGTTAAAAAATATCTAAAGAAATAAACTGAATTACGTTAAAAGATTAGTGACAAAAATGTATACAAAAAACGTATTCAAACTGAACAATTAACTAATAAAAAAAGGAGAAATTAACTAAGCGGTTTGTGATTATCAAAAGAATTAAACTAATACTACTTTAATTATTGATAGACAAGTTTTGATTACATTAAAGTGGTCACGATAAGCCGTGGCCAGGCAGAACACTAAAACCAGTCGACAGAAGTAGTTCTGGTCGAACAGGCGACAAATAATAAGATCTCTGACCTTAGAAATAGCAGTTGCTGTCAAAGTTGGTTACAATCTGCAGTTGACGTTAGGTACGTAAGACCGATATAAGCAAACTGCTCCAAGAAAGTTAGAGATAATGATTAAAAATAAAGTTTCTGAGAACAAAACGTTTAATCAAAATATAATATGCATTTGGCTGTAAAGAGTGATGCAAATAAATCTAATAATCACATTGGGATCAAATTGTAACTCACATACTACAGACTGCTTTGATGGTCACCAGTCTTGTCTAGGAATTGCTCTAAGTTATTTTTGTCTTAATCCAACATCCTTAGGGAAACTAAAAGTAGTCTTTACACCCTCGCTTTTCACCGAAGAATCAGTTAGATTTACATCCCGCTACACAACAACGCCATGGCATTTTTATTCATTTATTGTACCGGCAAACTGGCGGCTCACTATTACAAAAGGTAAAACACATCTTTATAACGTTATAATACATTAAAAACTCCGACTTCTTATCATTTGAAGGCGAGTACACAGCGCGGACACACGTCTGTCAACGGCCATGTGCAAAATTTCCCGGTCTGCATGCAACATTTTCAGATTTCTTAGTTCGCGGCCTGTTAATTTAAGTCGGCCGTTACCTGGTATAAAAGGGATTGCCAATTTCGCAAGCAGGCACTGTAAATTCCGCGTTGATTGTAAATTCATTATTCAGTAACTTCTAAACCCAAGTTTGTCCGGTATCTACAAGTTATTGCATATTAAGCAAGAATAAATAAGTTTAAGAAATCGTAGAATATACTTTCGCCAACTCCCAAACCAAACTGCAAAGGGCTCCAACATAATTTTGGCGCAGTTGCCCTACTTTCTCACTTTGCCCGTAACGTATATATTATAACAATGTTTTAAACGTGGAAAATATATAAACGGGACAAATAGACAGGGCATCTGAGAGAACTGAGCATGACTTAACGTCATTACAAAGTGTTTCATCCAGAAATGCCTCTAAAATGCAAACCAAATTAGGGATCTATCGCAGTTATTTCAATAATGAAGGGCGAGTACCCTGGCAGAACAATTTTGTTTAATATTTATCTCGTATACCTAGGTGCAAAATGTATATTTATGTGAATTGTATTTAGATACAATAATTACGTTAAAGTAACAAATGAATAATAATAATAATAAGAATATACCTAATATACCTACTTGTTTTCTAATATTTATTGTGCTTATACTTCTGTCGGGCTTCTCGACATCAGTAAGAAACTGTAATTCGAATTATAACCATGAAGTGGGTTCATTGGCATCCTCTGTTGCTGAACCTGTTCCGTAGAATCTTTAATTTTCCTTTGCTCATTCCTGAAATTTCTTCTTAGAGTATTAATTTTGTTCTGTACGGCCTGTACGTTGGCATTTTTCTTGATGTTTTTGAATATGTTAAATAATTTTTCATATCCTGCCTTCTTTTTATCTCTGAATAATCTTTTAAAGAAGTATTCCAAAGTTCGGGCATTTCTCTGTAAGCGGCAATAAACATTTTTAATAATACTCGTTAGCTATTATCGGGACTCTCGATTCCATCATTTCCATCTTCACAATTATCAATTTGCGAGGTCAGCGCCCGCGGTACAGTCAGTAAACTGAAATACTTTCCGGATGTTGAAATTATTTTACCAGTAGTGTAATAATAATAATAATATAATAAACAGTGTTGCGATGGAGAACGTGTTGCCGCAGGAATCCCCTGCGGACGCTCAGTTCGCAAATTGATGATTGTGAAGATGGAAATGATGGAATCGAGAGTCCCGATAATAGCCAATGAGTATTATTAAAAATGTTCATTTTCGCTTACAGAGAAATGCCCGAACTTTGGAATACTTCTTTAAAAGATTATTCAAATAGAGATAAAAAGGCAGGATATGAAAAATTATTTAACATATTCAAAAACATCAAGAAAAATGCCAACATATAGGACGTACAGAACAAGATTAATACCCTAAGAAGCAATTTCAGGAAAGAGCAAAGGAAAATTAAAGATTCTACGCGAACAGGTTCAGCAACAGAGGATGCCAATGAACCCACTTCATGGTTATACTCCGAATTACAGTTTCTTACTGATGTCGAGAAGCCCGACAGAAGTAGAAGCACAATAAATATTGGAAAACAAGTAGGTATATTAGCTATATTATTCTTATCAGTATACTATCAATATATACAAATACTATCAGTAAAAGTGTGCAAAAGCACTTCCAGTGAAGCAAGTAGTAATGTAGAATAACAGAGCAGTTTTTGATCTGGTGATGTTAATTGATATGCTTCCTCGCAATCATTGACAAATTTATGTACTTCGTGACGATTCCTGTCGAAAGTTTTAGAGAAAAATGTTTGCAAAAATATGTAAACTGAATAAGTCATCATTGTGACCATTGTTAGGTAAACTGTCAACACTCGTGATCAACTAATGTTTGAACAATTTCAAAATACCTTTTGTACAATTAGGGACTTACTTGGACTATACAAAAGTTGATGGTTCTCCTTTAGTTTGAATTAAAATTCAACTGATCTTCCTCAATATCGGATTTTGTTTTTCCTTATTTTCGGATTTACCAGTAAAGGATCCTACCAACTGCATTTTAGAGGCATTTCTGGATGAAACACTTTGTAATGACGTTAAGTCATGCTCAGTTCTCTCAGATGCCCTGTCTATTTGTCCCGTTTATATATTTTCCACGTTTAAAACATTGTTATAATATATACGTTACGGGCAAAGTGAGAAAGTAGGGCAATGCTAACAATGCCCGGGCAATGTACACAATGCCCGCTGTCCGGTCCGGTAAGGTCTGGTCCACGTTGCCCGGGCATTGTTAACATTGCCTGATTACTCACTATGCCCGTAACATATATACTAGATGTCTTTCTCATTAAAAAATTATGTAAGTAACAACAAGCCAAAGTAATAAGAGTGGTCTTTTTAGGAGACAGATTTATTGGTTTTTGAAATACTCCGAACCTGGTGGCAAGTATTCCGAAAGCGTTCTCAACTACCCTTTTAGCACGCGACAATCAGTAGTTAAAAATGCGGTTACTTCTCGTTAATTCTTCAGGACTGTACGGTTTCATTAAATGATTTCCTAACTGAAAAGCATCATCCCCTAAGAACACATAAGCAAACATGTTTTCTGTTTACGGCAGATTTGATGGTGGGGGAATATTCAATAAATTGTTTTGTAGAAGTTCCCAAAATGTTGTATGGTAAACAACTCCACTATCTGAAATTCGCCCGTTCGTTCCCACATCGGCAATCATAAATTCATAATTAGTGTTGTGACTGAGAAGAAAACTACCCGTCTTCACTCAGCCACGGGTTCGGACAAAATCGGGAAGCTCGGGAAAGCCACTCTACCAAACGAAAACTCGGAAAGGTTCTTCAAAACTTATACTAACGTGAAAAAATACAGATACATTCAACTTGTTTACATGTCTGTCAGAAAATTATTATAACAACTTTTTTTTATACAAAGCTTACTATTTTAGGTATGTTCCTAACATCCAAAGCATACTATTTTAGGTGTGTTCCTAACATCCTCCCACGTGAGGAACAATACATCATAAGTGACTCACAAATAGTCAGGAACACACATCAAATGCATGTTTTACATTGAACAAGAAAACCTTTTAGGCATTTTACTTGTACGTCCGCTACGCGTAACATAACGCACCTCACTTTCGGGTACTCTGCTTTGAACATCCGATAGGACATTCGACACTCCCGCACAATCACTATCTTTGGGTTGCACCTTTTCATCCACCTGGTGGGCAGAGACTGTAGGTCGTTGCGGCTCCTGGTGGAGTGAAGCTTCCAACGGAAATATTCTCTGAACATGCCGCAGTAGAGATCCCTTGGTGGTCTGTACCACCAACCTGACTTGTCCATCCGCTCCCGGAAGAAGTTCAGTTACTCTCGCCAAAGGCCAGTCGAAACGCTTCTTGTCGTCACTTTCTATCAACACGAGTTCCCCAAGAGTCAAAAACCGAGAAGACTTCTTGCCTTTTGCAGACCGTAGTTGCCCTAAATATTCATTTCTAAACCGCCGACGTAGATCTTCTCGCAACTTTTATATATAAACAATTTCCTACTGAGAGACGTATTGTCGACAGCGTCACAATTAGGCATTCCACTTGATGCAAGGTCTTTAATAAACATCTCTGGAGTTAAAGCTACTAACTCATCAGGATCGTCAGATGCATATGTTAGAGATCTTGAATTAACTATACTCTCGCAGTCGCAAACAAGCGTGAGTAAATCCTCATAAGATATGGATGCCCGTCCCAGCACTTTGCGTAACATAGTTTTTAGAATTCTGATAATTCTTTCCCAAAAACCTCCCCACCACGCTGCAGTTGGTGGGTTGAATTTCCACTTAATACGCTCGGTACTCGTATAGTCCATAATTTTGTCCCAGTCTAACTTACCGAATGCGTTTTCTGCACCAACAAAATTGGTCCCATTATCACTGTATATTTTCTTCGGACGCCCGCGTCGTGCTACAAAGCGACGAAGAGTTTGTAAAAAACTCGCAGTAGATAGCGCGGTAAACCACACACGTAAATAGGCAAATCCACGCCTTCTCACCCGATTTTAAAAACAGTGGTCCCGCAAAGTCCACCCCCGTTACCTCGAAAACAGCAGCATTACGAACACGGTCCAATGGTAACGGCGGTGATTCAGTTTCGAGGCACTTAGCGCGATACCGGTTGCAAATAAAACATTTTGCAATTACCGATCGCACAGTCCTTCTCCCACCTATAATCCAGTACTTTTCCCGTAATAAACTTAAGAGTCCTTGTGTCCCTACGTGTAGCGATTTTCTATGAACTTCTAAGATTAAATTGGTCACAACAGAATGTTTCGCCGGTAAAATAATAGGATAACGAAAATCTTCTGCATCATTTCGTCTAGAAATACTAGATCTTATTCTAATTAATCCTGAGGCATCGCAAAAAGGACTAAGTGAGCTAATCGTTTTGTCCTCCACGTGGGAAAACGCTAGCTGCTGAACGATCTTGAGCACGAAAATCTCCGCCCGATCAATTTCCTCAGCCATTAAACCGCCAGTGCTTTTTGCAGTAGGATTTCGTAAATTGCATACAAAACGATGAATCCAAGCCAACATTCTTATGGTTTGAATATGCTTTGAAAAATGACCCAAATGCCATATATCCGAACCGCAATTTAGCATAACTGCAACCAACGTTTTCTTGATTTCCTTGGAAATCTCTTCTTCATTGCAGTCTAAATTTTCCTTCGGCCAACATTCCCGGGACTTACGTAGCCAATCTGGCCCTTCCCACCATTCTGATGCGAGTAGGTGACGCGCAGAACATCCTCTGGATGGAAGGTCTGCAGGATTTAATTGCCAAGGCAAATGTCTCCACGAAGTAACTGGAGTAAGTTTACGAATCTCTACTATACGATTCCACACAAACGTACCCCACTCATCAGCTCGTCGCAGCCATGAGATAACTGTGGATGAGTCGCTCCAAAAATAACTATCAATGTCTAAATCCAGACTCTCACGAACAGTTGTATACAGTCTACCTCCAATCGTAGCTGCTAACAACTCCAAATGGGGAATCGTCATCGGTTTTATGGGCGCCACCTTTGCTTTATCTGCTTCACAAAATATTTCGTTCTTATCAAACCGTTTTCCAAAAGATAAATCATCTTCGCGGGCATTCCAGTTTAATCCGAGCAGAGGCAAAATTTCGGTGGGTCCAAAATTTCGAGTAAACTCCCACCCTCTTAAATCAAATTTTGCTTCTCGCACCAAAACCGAAGATTCTTCCATGAACTGATCCAGTTCTTTCTCATTAGTTACACTGTTTACGCAGTTATCTACATAGAAGCTTTCCTCATCATTTCTCGTCACAGTTCGAAGGGAAAGTTCTTTAGACGCTACGGCCATTTCTTCCCGGCTTTTCGTTTCAGAAGGTTTAGTAATACCGAGCACGTCTAATTTCCATAAATCCGCTATTAATGCGTCTTTCGTAAAAAGGGAAATGACTGTCGTACACGTGTTTGACACAACCTTTCTGTCAGAGGGAATTTTCCCCATCAGTGTCCAGCCGAAAATGGTTTCTGTTGCTACTAAACCGCAACTGAAAACATGCTGTCTCCCTGTGTATAATTTTCCAGCTACATCCGCTCCTAATAATAACTCAATGGGCGCAGCATCCATTCCACGTAACAAAATATTTAAACTATTCATCTCGTCAATCCAAGGTCCATAGGTCACCGGAGGAATCTCCGTACAAATAACCGGCTGATCTAAAACCTCTATCACACAAGAAGAATCGTTTTCGCCAAAAAGAGTCACCTCGTAACATTGGTGCTTTTCTTCAGATGAATTTACTCCCCCGAAAAGTGAATGTACTAACTTTTCTATCCTTCTACAGGGGTAGCCTAATTTCTGAGCAGTGGTCTTTGCGATCCACTATCTATAAGTGCTCGCACTACTCGTGCTCGAGAACCATTTTTTAAGATTACACTAACAGTTTGTAAAAATACTTGCGCTACTAGTGAGTACTTGGTCGGTACTAGGAACATTAGTTTTCCGAATTTCAAAATTGCTAGCTGCCTCGCATTTATGTGCAGGTAAATCCGGACATAGCGCAGGTAAATGAGCCTTGGCACAAATAACGCACTTCATACGGCTATGACATCTTCTCACCTGGTGTCCTATTTTTAGACACCGGAAGCATGCGCCCTTTTCGCTTAATACTTTGCGTTTTTGATCCAAAGACATTCTCTGAGCTTTAAAACAATCCGGACTGTCGTGTGAGCCATCACAAAAAACACATTTTGCAGAAACACAATTTATTAGACCGGCAGCAGTCGGCATGTTTTGCTCATCGTCGACCAACTTGGGTTTACATTTCTTAGTGTGGTCATAATCGCCATCGCCCTTCTAACGGTTCACTGAAAACAAGCCAAATGCTTCAGAGGCTAGATTTATACGCTGCTCGTTTTGTACTTCATTCCTTAAAAAGTTCATTAGCCCCTTTAACCTACTTTCGATATCAGCTGTTTCACCAGTACCGACCCGTTCGCTTGCATATTCAGCTGATCGTTGCCAAACTCTTAATAAATTTCCCGGTAGGCACGACTCAATCAACGGAAACAATATGGCAGAACATTTTTCAGAAGTAATACCCAGTGTTTCAAGCGCGCGTAACTGAGTTTCTATTCTGTCGTAAAGTATGCAAATATCAGTTTTATTCCGCGACATAGCATTATTCAGTACACGCTTCAAAAGTTCTCTTACGTACACTTCAATCTACAAATCTTCACGGCCAAATCTAGAGGTCAGAGCGTCGACAATTTTCTCGTAATTTTCTTGGATTGCAGGAAAACTCTCTATCAACTGCCTAGCCCTACTTCCGGGTATCGTGACCTGAATTAGATACACAATTTTATCACTGGAATCAATTGTCGGATCATCATGCACTTTCTTAAATTGCGCCCAAAATGGCAGCCAATCTTTGATGTCGCCGCTGAATTTCCTAAGTTCTATCCTAGGTAATTTAAACTGTCGCTTACCTTGGACGACGGCTTAACTTATTGAACTAGCAAATTCTGCATCAGCGTCCGCTCTTCGGTAAGAATTTTCAGAAGCTAAGTCTCCCCGATGGCACTTTTCATAGCGAAGTCGTAGAGCGGTGAACCTTTTCTTGTATCCGTCAATGGACTCCATTTCTGACAGCAGTTCCGGCTCAGTCTTGTCGATGTCTTCCAGAAGTAAACTGTAGAATTCGTTGTCTGCTACCTCCAAAATCTCTTACTTCTGCTTCAACATCTCCCAAGACAGATTCACCATTTGCTGATCCGGAGTAGTAGCATCTAATAATTGCTCGAATTCATTTGCAGTCTTCGTAAAACTGGAGCGCAACACGCCGCGCTGTCTCTTCTTAAGCTCCATTTCCTTTTCCTGCAAAAACCAACTCGATCAAACGATTACGTAAAATGTTCGCGTAAAAAACACGTCGCGCCACACGTTTACGCAATCTAAATTCGTAGAACCTTTTCCGTCGAGAAAAGCCCCCACGTCAAATTCGATAACGTCCTCTCACGGTCGCCACAAAATGTTGTGACTGAGAAGAAAACTACCCGTCTTCACTCAGCCACGGGTTTTGGCTAAAATCGGGAAGCTCGGGAAAGCCACTCTACCAAACGAAAACTCGGAAAGGTTCTTCAAAACGTATACTAACGTGAAAAAATACAGATACATTCAACTTGTTTACATGTCTGTCAGAAAATTATTATAACAACTTTTTTTTATACAAAGCTTACTATTTTAGGTATGTTCCTAACATCCAAAGCATACTATTTTAGGTGTGTTCCTAACAATTAGAGTTTACGATGGCCATCAACACTGTACTAAATGTTCCTTTATAATTAAAATATCTGGAACCGGAATTTGCTGGCTTCGTCTATGGCGCCGATGCAATTCCGAAATTACCACTTTAAGCCGAATACTGATGCAACACCCCTTTCCATTCGTCTTTTGTCGCCGGAAGCTAAAAAAGAAAATCGCGTAACTTTTTCTTTGGGAGTTATATGCTTCCCGTTTATGGCTCCGATGCAATTCCGAAATTACCACTTTAAGCCGAATACTGATGCAACACATTTCCATTCGTCTTCTGTCGCCGGAAGCTAAAAAAGGAAATCCTATAACTTTTCCTTTGGGAAATACGCCAAAAATTATAACTATAATAAACATAAAGCCGTTCTAAAAACTAAAAGATTTTTTCAGCAAAGACCATCTGAAGATACAGAACGGATCAGAGAGGACCATTCTTCTGCAACCTCAAATATAACCAAAAAATCAAAAATATCTGGAACAGCCAACCAAAGCCACTTGTTATCTCTTGCTTGTAAATATTTGTCAGAGAACACGATAATGACGAAGACTATAGCATCGCAAAAGTATGGGCAGGTAAATTAAAACAGTTTGAGCCTACTCAGAGACTTCTGGCCGAAAAGGCAATATATTATGTATTATTTGAGGCGCAATTAGGCACTCTTCAGAAACACTCGGTAAAAATCAATAGCCCAGAAACGTTTTCTCGGCCACCGTCAGGAGAAAGTTGGGCATCCTCCAACCTTCGAGGCCATAATTTATTATGAAAGGAACATTTTTTCACCCCCGCAGGAGTCCAATTCATTATATCAAGAACATTCCAGCCACCAGGGTCTGGGTATTTCAACCTCAGCGACATCACCTGCTGAAACATGATATCAGGAACTTACAAATTCACAACTGCTCCCAGGACGACCAATTCAACAGTATTTTGGACTATTTCAATAAATTAGTAAGAAAAATATTTAGAACAAGAACGCATATGAATTTTTAGTTTCCTGGTTAAATAATAATGCATTTTAAGCAGGGTTGGCATTTTGTCCACTTTTTTTGATTTTGTCCATGCCACTGGAAGAAATGGAAAAAATTGACAAAACTGGAAGAAATGGACAAAACTGGAAAAAACTGACAAAATTATTTTAGCGGCATCTTTAGTTAGTTGTAAAACTGAATTGGTAAAAAAGGGTACGCTAACTATACTTTTACAGTTTCCAGTATTTGTGTTGTGAATATTCTGATCTAATTCTGTCATGTTTGTGGGACTATGCGAGGCCTTCGAAGGCCTCGGACTATGAGTGTAATGTGACGGCCAGTTTGGTTTGCTTAGGTTAGAAAGCGAGACCAATTCGAATTTGTCATTCGATTTCTGAAGACTGAAGATGATGATGCTATTTCCCTAATTCTAGAATATAGAAGAATATTTTTATTTTTGTTCAACTCAAACATTCCTTTAAAAAAGTTTAAGTTATATTTTTGTGATGTTTACATAAATATAAGAATATTTTACAACTTTTTTTGATTTTGTCCGCTAAGGTGGACAAAATCAAAAGTTTTGGTTTCGTCCAGGGCGGTTTTTTCCGGATTTTATGGACGGTTTTTTCCGGCCTGGACAAAACGTGCCAACCCTGATTTTAAGTTGTGACTTTTCGTCCTTACTTATTTAAATAAATATGATGTTTAGTTTTTCTTACCTTAATGAGCCATTAATACATGAATTATAATTTCGTATGTCTCCATGACAGTGATGGTATATGGGAGGGAAATTCCCTTTTTTGAGGGAATTTTGGCCGTAAGTGGGAAAAAGGGAAATTAGCAGTCAAAAAAGGGATTTTTACAGATGAATTAACATACACTTAAAATACTAACACAACGCGCATGACTGTCTGTTCTATGTATGTAATGTTTCTGTTCTCTATCCGAGTATGCGCTTCGAGCGTTCCTGTTCTGTGGTTTCATGTTTAGTGGATAGTAGGTTTGCAGGTTAGGTATTCTCTGGTTTACTCGATGCCGCGGCGGTGGTTTGGTTACTGTGGCTGAGGTGAGAAGTGAGGTGTGATTATACCGCCAACACTGGCTTGTCTTATCCTTCGTGTATTTTGTTTTGTAGTGTACATAATTATTTAAGATAAAACAATGATCCAAACCAGTAACAGCTACAGTGATTCTGCGAGTAACGTTGGCGGTAAAGGTAAACAACCAAGCAAGAAGTGCAAATCAAAAAAAAAGGTTTTCTGTCGTAAATGGTTGAATATCCCAGAATTTCGAGGATGGTTGGAAGGTGTACAAAATGACCCATGCAAATGTAAATGTGTAGCTTGCAATAAAATATTGCTGGCAGGTAAAACAGAATTGATAAGGCACGCTGAATCCCAAGCCCATAAGAATAATGTGAAAAAAGTTAAAATAAATATGACAATAGACCAAATATTTGCTCAAAGGCAGTCAGAATTTGAAAAAAATAAAGCACATCAACAAAAAGTAAAACGAGGAGAATTGTTACTTGCTAGTTTTGTTGCAGAACATAACGTTGCTTTCCTTACAATTGATCACTTGGTCAGCATCATAAAAAGAATTGACCCAGACTCAAAAGTATTTAATGACATGCAGTTACATCGAAAAAAGTGTGCTGCATTGGTTAGAAACGTATTAGCCAAGGTAGAAACATCTAACCTAATAGAGATATTAAAAGAGGTATGTAGGCACATTATATTTATATATCTATCATTATTATTTACTGAATTGTTTTTATATTTTAGAATTCATTTTCGATTTTAATTGATGAAAGCACGGACATTGCAACACAGAAGATAATTAGTTTTCTTGTACAGTATATCAACCCAGGGAACAACACTCTGGAATGCAGATTGTTTGAGCTGTTACAGATAAATGGGGCCGATGGTACAGCAGAAAAAATCTACTCTGTGTTCAAAGAGTGTATAGGAAAATACAACATACCAGTAAAAAATGTTACAGGTTTAGCGTGTGATGGAGCGTCAGTTATGGTAGGAAACCATAACTCGTTTTTCACCAGACTTAAAAGTGATGTGCCTCATGCTTTGTTACTAAAATGTATCTGTCATTCTGCTGCCTTAGTTAGTAGCAAAGCATGTGCTAAACTACCTGAAATATTAGAAGATGTGGTAAAAGGTGTATATTCATATATAGCAGGAAGTGCAAAACGATGTGATCAGTTAAAAGAAATGCAAACGTATTTTCAGCTACAGCATTATAAAATATTAAAGTTGTCAGGTACACGGTGGTTAGCTGTACATCAATGTGTGGAGAGGTTACTAATCAACTGGGATGTCTTAAAGTCCTTTTTTGAACTTGCATATTTTGAAGATGGATTAAATTCAGCAAAAGTTTTATTGGACAGTCTGAAAAATCCAAATATTAAATGCTATTTTTTCTTTTTAAAGTATAGTTTAAACTTTCTTAATCAATTCAATGCTTTATTTCAAAGCAGGGAAACATTGATTCACAGTTTACACAAAGAAAGTTTAAGGCTGTTGCTCAAAATCTGCCAAAATTTTGTTAAACCTGCTTTGCTTAAAGAAGAATTTATTACCAAAGGCAATATTTTATGCCCTTCAAATTTCTTGCCACTTGAAGACATATTTATTGGTGGAGAAGCAAGTTCTTTATTAAAGTTCTTAGAACAGGAGGAACAAAATAACATTAAACTCAAAATTCTTGATTTCTATGTGTGTGTTGTGGAAGAGATCAAAAAAAGGCTTCCAATAAAGCAAGATATGTTTGCAGAATTTCAGTTTGTATTGCCTAATGTGGCATTTAATACAACTAGAAATAATTTACTTGGCAATATTTCTAGTTTAATTAACTATTATAGAGATCTCACAGACTGTGATATTAATTTAGCACTTCAGGAGTGGCGAACTTTACCATTTCATTTTAATGATCAAGAGAAAAGAGAGTTAAGTGAAAAGTCACTTACTGAAATGTGGACTATATTGTACAATACTGTTGATTTTTGCGATCAAAAACTGTTTCATAACATTAGTAAAATCGCACTCGTCGTTTTGACACTTCCACATTCTAATGCAGAGTGTGAACGCATTTTTTCAATTGTAAATGATATCAAGACCAAGAAGAGAAACAGGCTTGGCGAGGATACTGTAAATGCTGTTTGTGTATTTAGATCAGCTTTAAAATCAACAACAAGGGAATGCACAAATTTTAATATCACAGATCAGCATTTGAAGTTATGTAACAGTTTAGTGTATGAATAAGAGGTTATTTGTAAACCTCAACTATTTTTTTACTTCAGGGTGGTTCATCCTAAACACAGTATTTATCTACCTATTTAGTTCCTTTTAAGAACAAATCTATTTAGTTACATTTTGTGCTTATAGTTTATTTTTTATAATTTATTGTTTGTTGTTATCTGAATACAAATATATTAAATGAATTCTGAATCTACTTCCCTCTTCGTAACTACAAACCCACAACCTAACTCGTGCACCAAAAAAACATGCGTACTTATGTATTTATAGCAGTATACAGAGTACAAGTAATACTTTATTTCATAAGGTCATAGGTATTGGATGTTTCGATTCATTTTCCATTTCGAAAAAAACGTATTTATGGTATCGAAAAATCAATACAAGAACCTATGTGCTCGTCGCGATTTTCAAAATCGCTCGAGAAAAAGTCAACTATAATCGCAAAATGCACTCCGAGTTGAATACATATGAAAAAATTAAGAAATGCGTTGCAATTTTAGAAAATTGCATTGTGAAAAAGTGTTTTGTAATAAATACGCTATGTCTGATACGACGTATAATCTAAAAACCGAGGGAGGGAAAATTTGTCAGAAAGAGGGATAAAAGTCATGCGCTAGAGGGAGCTGCAGGAAGAGTCATCTACCAACACTGCTCCATGATAATTTCGCTTAATGTTGTTGGAGCGATAAGAGTGGAGAATTTCAAATCCTCGAAGGATCTGCCAGTTGCGAAAAATCGAAGTGTTACCGCCAGCCTTTCATTAGCTCTCATATTTGTATTTTGCTTCACAATATAAGGACCTAACATCCCCAGCAGTTCATCGTATAAATTGATGTTCATTCTAAAATAGTTACAATAATCTTCCGGATCTGTATTTCTAATGTAATTTAAAAGATTTAAGTGCGTGTATTTTTCTCGTTTGGATATAGATTTTTTAATCCAACGCCTTTTTTAACTCTTCTCTTCGCCAAGTTTGTTAAAATAATTGTAACACAAGCTTTTTCCTTATTATTCATTTCCGATGTACAAAAGTAGTTGACGCCGACGCGACGTACTAATACGAAAACTAAATATTGATAAATGTATTGGCCGTATGAGGTCTGCATCAGTACACTGATAAAAAATACTATCAGTAAAACTGATAGTCTTAGGGCCGCTTTCCTCGAAAAATGGGGATTTACAATTTGAAGATTTGGATGTACATTTAGAGCTATATTTTCATGTTGATGTACATTTTGATTTGGTTTTGGTTTATAATTGTATTTTGCGTTGTAGTTTGAAGTTGAGTTGGAATATGAAGTAGAGTTTGAATTTGACTTGGAATTTGATTTCGATTTTGCATAACTTGTTGTATTTGTAGAGGTGTCAGTTCCTTCAAAGGAATTAGTGGTGGCGGACCGTCCTCGTGATTATGATTATTTAAGAAATTTTGTGTTCGTGATACATTTCGATTTAGATTTCGAACGTCGATTTTTGTACGATGTGCCAACCCACAGAAACGACGTGGTCTTGGGGTTGCGTCGAGTTTAAAGATTCTGCGCCGGTAAAGGTCTTTTCGTTGTTAAGACTATCCCACACAGCAAACGATATCTGGTGGATATCCACTCTATGTTTATAATCTCTATATTATATCTAATCCATGAACGGTTATCCATAAAATATCACATGGATATTCAGAATGTCCACAATATTTTTATATCCATTATAATATCAAAATGGAGCAAAATCAAGATGAGTTATTTACACTTCTTGATGAACTTGGTTCAGAATTTGGATCAGAAGATGAAGATGACGAATTATTTAATCTTCCTGGAGATACACCAATGACTAACGATGATGTAGATGATACGCCAACGACGCACAGAGGTCATTTTAATTATTTTAGAAATTAATAAATCGAAAAAAGTGCCAAAAAGCCTACGGTTGCTACTGTATTTCTTAGTTACTAAGCCAAAGACATTGCTTTTACAACAATATTTTTTTATCTCGTCATAGGTGGTTGTGGTGCAATCTGAAAGTGCATTGTTTCTTTAGTTGTTTACTTTTTGGTTTTGTGACGTTTATTTCTGACTTTTTAAAAATATAATTTCTGTAATTAGTCAGTGATATTTGAAACTAAGTTTGTGATGCAAAGTATTTTAAGGTAAATTGTTATGAATAAAAAGTTCATAATACATTTAAGTCACGTGCATATTGGAAGAAAGGATTGTGCAGTAGACATAGATTTTTTTTGTAAAACTCGATCTCGTAAAGTGCCAAATGCAGGATTTATTCAGATTTATTTTAAAAATATGTTTTTATTATAAATAATCCTTTTATCTAAAAAGCCATTCCAAATTTGGCTACCAAGAAGTGCCAAGAACAACAAAACTGTTATTTGTAGTGAAAATGTCAGAACGCAACAAAGAATTGTTTGCCATATGGTGCGAAGGCAGCTCCGTGGAACAAAAAAACGCATATGTTTTGAGATTTGTTTTAAATAGACTAAACCTGGTGAAATGCGAGGATGATTTTAGATATCAAAAAGTAGTGGAAAAAGTTAAAAATTTTAATTGCTCGGTTGCCAAAATGTGGAAAAATTGCAGTCGCACACGCACAGTATTCGAAAGAAGGCATGGCGAGTGGCTGCAAAATTCTATTGAATTTTTAGATCAAAATCAAAACCTCCAAGAGCATAGTACAAGCAAAGGTAGACCATGCAAACCTTTTACAGATCTTGGCAACCAAAGAAAGAAGCAAAAAGTAACACCTCTTTTGCAAAAATATTCGACTGCAGAGCCTTACGTTCGCGGCTCGCAAAGGTCTGGAGTCTTCTGGTCAAAGGAGTGCTTCCAATATAATTAAGAAAGTTTCTGAAGATTGTAACGTTCAAAATTCATTTTCATTCATTAATCATAATATTAGACATGATTTAAATTCTATCATTTAGGTATTTATAATATTTTACAGAAATCGTTATCAGCTACGGATAATTTTGGAAATATTCTTGTTGATGCGCCATCTGTTGTACCCTAGAAAAGCCACCAATGCTTCCTATTCATTTTCCTAGAAATCTATTGCTTCTTAAATACACTTTTTCAAATTCAAATTTTATATCTTGTTTTTTTGGAAAGAAAATTTTACTTATTCTTTTTGGAAGTAGCCATTTTAGTCTTTCTGCAGCAGGTCAAGTGAATTTACGAATTTTGGTGTGCTATTACAGCCTTTCCAGTTTTTGGAATTTTTGTAAATTCACATATAGGCAAGATTGCTATAATTCATTTTGCTTTGGTATTTGGAGCAATATTTGCTACCCATTTTAGGATTTTCGACCTGTTCTGCACGAGGCCATGTGCTGCTAGGACAAAAACTCTAATTTTCCATCTGATTACCCTTTTTAATCAAAGGTGAGTAACAAAATTCAATTCTATATAGTAAATTCTTTTATTTAATTTAAAGCTACAATCATATTTCTTAAATTTAAATGCATATTTCTTTAAATCCTTTTTTTTCCACTCCCGATCCTGTATCCCGTGGCTTATTCTTGGGGCAATTATCTTTCCTTGGGGCTTAGATTAATTATTAGGTTTGTATCTAAAACATATTTGAATATTTAGGGTAATTTCGGCGACCCCTATTATACGAACGTACTCATTGGAAGATACTTGAGCGGAAACATCGGAGAAAGCATCGTATCTCCGGGAAAACACCTCCGGTTGCGTGGTAGATGCAGATATCGTATTCGAACCATTCCGTCTTGACGCTTCACCATTTATTCACTTCATACCATTTGGAACGATCGAAACATCCATCGGTGGGAAGATTTTTGAAGGTCAGATAAAACATACTTATCGTCGAATCAACCAGGAATTATTACGGAATTGAGGTAGCCGTTTAGAGTATTGTATTTAGTCTTTAATATTCAATAGTCCATTTCTTTTTTCTCTAATACATAGGTTCATTTTCATATACTGTAAACACAATATTAGTAGTCATTTAGATTCAATAGGTATAATTTAAAATGTGTATTACTTACTTTTTGCTGAGTAGTTACGTCATTTTCATTATTTCTTCTTTTCATTTAAGTAACGATTGGTTTTTGATTGTAATAATTCGTTAATTAATTACATTTATGGTTTGATTGTAGACAGATCACTTCCTTGGTCCTGTCAACTTTATAGGTTACTTAATACTTATTAGGACATTTTTCGAAGCGCTCCGGCACGTCACCGTACGGTCTTGGTAGTTAATTTCGCGTCTGCGCACCATTTGTACTTGCGTATTTTATTTCACTTGCGTAATTATTGTGATATGGCCTGGCCAGCGCAAACCCACATCTTACGTCGCGTTCAGGATTATAGCGGTTTTTAGATAACAGATTTATTCCGTGACTGGTTGGAGTTCTACATCCATAAATAGTATATTCTTTTCAACATTGTAATATTTTGTTTTTTTGGGCTTCACCGTATTTTTGTTATTATTATTCATTTAACTTTCCATTGTAAACTTTCTTAGTAATAATTCATTTTCTTTATTATCAATTCACTTAACTTTTGTTTTCATTATTATTCACTATTATTCAATATTATATTAGCGTCACTAAACAATTCTGTAGTTTTATTCTTTTAAAGGTAAAGTTCCAAATTTGTGCGACTGAATTAGACAGTATAGGTACTTTGTTAGAGATTGGAGAGTACCCTAGTCAACCCTGAAGAGGTGCAACAATCTCTTGGCGCCCTTTCACCATCTTATTGTGACCCAACCCCTCTCACTGGGTCTAGTCGTGGTTAGGCACCCTTTTGGTATCCTTTGTGGATTAGTAAAAATAATTTTGTGTGACAAGATTCACGAGAACGGGCAGCCACAATCAAAAAGATAAGAAATAGCCCTTCTGTTAAAGCTACCAGGTATACCCCAGAAGAAGCACTTTCTCTTTTTATTGATACAAAATTAACTAAAAAATCTTACATATTAATGCAAAAAGGGGCAGAAATCCGAAACGCAAACATCTATCCAAATTACAACGTTCTTCTTCAGGCCAAAAAGAAGTGTTATCCAGATGCAAGTAGCATTGTGATCACAGAAATATCCGCTGAAGTAAATCTTCAAGCACTTGTGAGCCATACCGTTCAAAGAATTGTGGAAACACAAAAGGATATTTTTCATACATATAACATGAATCTTACAAATGGGCTTACGCTAATGTATAAATGGGGGGCGATGGAAGTTCAGGACACTCCACATATAAACAGGGGTTCAGTACTAAAGGCGACCAACCACAACCAGATTTCAGTTTATTTTCTGTTTGTATTGTTCCCTAACAAATGACTACAGGCGATGGTAGCATAGTGTGGCAAAATCCCCGTACATCTTCTACGAGATTTTGTAGACCAATAAAATTAATTTTTAAAAAAGAAACACTTGAGCTATCAAGACAAGAAATTTCAAATATTGAAAAACAGATACAAAAAATTGAACCAACAAATATTGAGCAACTCTAAGTAGTTGTAAAGCACGCTTTTAAACTAACAATGATGGATGGAAAAATGTTTAGTGTGGTCAGTAATTCTTCAACGCAATCCTGCGGAATTTGTGGTGCGACTCCAAAAATTATGAATGATCTAGAGAAAGTTTTACGCCTTCCTGCAAATCAAAGTTTATATGCCTATGGGATTTCTAGTTTACATGCTTGGATCAGATGTTTAGAATGTTGCCTTCACATTTCGTATAGAATTTCGTTAAAAAAGTGGCAGATTCGTGAAGAAGATGACAAAAAAGCTATGAAGGAAAGAAAGGATTATGTAATAAGAAAAAGAAGATTTGTCTTTGTTAGTTGACATTCCAAAGCAAGGTTATGGCACGACAAACGACGGGAACACCGCACGAAAGTTTTTTAGAAATTATGTCACTTCTCAAATAACGGCTACGTACTCCTTTCTTGTCCTCATTTAGTAGTACTGAGCTATGAATTTTTTAGGTCTCCACACAGATTTTCTCAAACGTCTATACGTTATTTAAACGACCATGAGTTCTGGGTACGAAATTAATTCACAGGCATTTGCTGAATATTGCAAAGCCACAACATTACTTTATATTAGGCTTTATCCTTGGTACAACATGCCCGCGAGTCTACACAGGATACTAATTCATGGGCCTAAAATCATAAAAGCAGCACCCTTGCCTATAGGCATGTTTTCAGAAGAAGCACTCGAATCCCGCAATAAAGATTTCCGAAGGTATAGAGAGTCTTTTTCCAGAAAGTTTTCAGGAGAAAAACGATGAGAGATGTGTTTCGCAGATTATTAATATCTTCGGATCCTTATATTTCATCTTTATCTGAATGTGTGGGTACTCGCTCAAATAAGGAACCATTAATAAAAGATATTCTAAATTTGCTTCACGAACCCAAGTTACAGCGACACCCATCATCAAATAATGATGAAAATGATTTAAGTAGTGGTAGTGATGACTAGTGTATTTAAATATTATATTTTTATAAATATTCTTATAATCTAATAAGCACAAACAATGTATTTAACTTTTTCAAATTATTGCAGTTTTTTGTTTAAGTGTTATAATTTTTTATAAATTTCATACTACATTAGAAGCTTATTTAAACAAACACCCTGTATAAAATTGAAAATAATTTATATTACTTTATTAAGTTATAGCATTTTCCAGCTTAAAATTTTAAAAATATACGTTTCAACCTTCTAAAATATGTATTTGTTGAATTACGTATTTATTACCACCTAATTTTGCAATAATGACCTCTGTGCGACGTAGAAGATGATGGTACTTCGGATAGTGAGGACGATTTGCCTCTTACGGGTTTTCAGAAGTTGCATTAGAAACATGGTAACTTCAGTAGAAAAGATCAACCTTCCAAAGGAAACATTGCTGCATCAGATGTAAAAACGACCAACGAATATTTTGAAAAATAATATCTGGACGATGATTTTTTCCAGTTAGCGGCAACTCGCACTTTACAATATTACTTGCAACCAACTGGAAAAGAAAACCAAGTTACTCCAGAAGAAATTAAGAATTTTTTTGGAATGCATGCTGTGATGGGATGTATTCATTTACCAAGAATCCACATGTACTGGAATGACAAATTTAAGTTTAAATTAATTAACGGCGTAATGTCGCGAGACAGATTCTACATGTTGCGTACAAATTTACATGTGGTAGACAATCTGAGTGTAACGGAGGACACAAAGAAAAACAACAAATTGTGGAGAGCACAACCTCTTATTGATCTTGTCCGAAATCGCTGTAGAGCTATTGAAAGAAAAGAAAAGTCTGCTTTTTCAATAGATGAACAAATGATTCCGTTTTTTGGGCAAGTGTCCAGTTCGACAGTTTGTCAAGAACAAGCCAAGGTCCGTGGGACTAAAAAAATTTGTACTTACTACATCGGATGGACTTGTCTTGGATTTCGAAATTTATCAGGGCACTACTACTGCACTCAAACACAGAGAACTAGGATTAGGGCCGTCAGTAATTTTACAATTGGTTGAAACATTACAGAAAATAGTTATTTATACTTTGATAAATATTTTTCGACAATTAGATTGATGGATGAATTAATTTCATTAAAAATAGATGCTACTACCACTATTATGGCCAACAGAGTGAAAGTTTTTGAGTTCAAGAAAGATAATGCAATGGAAAGTGGGGAGTCAGAAGAAGTGGTTCGAAGCGATGGGAAGCTTTGCATCACCAAGTGGAAGGACAATAAGTCGGTATTGATGTTATCCACGGCTTTCGGAAAAGACCCTGAGACTGAGGTGCGGAGGTGGAATAAGTTACAAAAGGGGCGAGTAAACGTTTCATGTCCCGTTGTTGTCAACTCGTACAATGAAAATATGGGGAGGTGGATGTCTGTGACCAGATGATGGAATACTACCGATCATTTTTCAGAACCCGTAAGTGGACCGTTAAAGTGCTTCTACATTTTTTTGACTTGGCACTAGTAAACAGTTGGATGGAGTACCATATAGACTGCAAACACAAGGAGCTTCGATCCAAAGAAATCATGGATTTACTGAAATTTAGACTTAGTCTTGGAGAGTATTTGGTTTCAGAAGAAAGAGACGTATTTCTTTTGAAACAGATGATTTAGAGGACGAGGTCGAAGAAGGCAATGAAAGGAAAAAAGGAGAGTGTCTGCAAGTCTACCCTGTTTGGACAAACGCTTTGACGGTTTTCAACGTTGGCCAAGCAATGAAGATGTGAAAAATCCGGTAAAATGCAGACTGGATGGGTGCGAAAGCAGGCCAAGGATCCGTTGTACGAAATGCAATGTATTTTTATGTTTTACCAAACACAAGAATTGTTTCAGTTCATTTCATGGTAAGCAATAAATAAAACATTTACATTTTTTTGTATATTTTCACTCCCGTCACACGCAATTGTGTATGCCCTCAAACTACCCCCAAAATCAAGAAAACATTTAAAAAAAATAACTTAAGCAGTTAAGACATTTTGGATGACAGAAAATGAATATCAAAAAATTATTCCAAAATTTGAACTTCGGGAGCGTAAGGGGTAGAATTTCACAAAATTTGAAACATTCAGATTTTTACTACCACAAATTAATCAAGAATTTTTAGTTGGTGACATAAGTTCAGAAGTTGGTTTTCTTTTTCGGTTGGTATTTATTTAATCTAAAATCAGTGTGGCGCTGTGGCGCCTAAAATCTTTCCCGCGTTCCACTCCGCTTTTTTGAAGGTTTTGTGTTGTTGTATGGCGGTTGTCTGATCTTTCTGTCCCAGTGCCCCATAGCCTGTTGTTTTTATGTGGTGCCCTAAGCCCTTTCGAAATAAGGTACGTATTTAACAATAATTATGCTTTCTTATTTGATAATATTTTGTATGTGAAACAGTCGATCATTTTAGAGGTTAGTTTTAGGTTTTCCCTCCACAAGTGATTGATTTGTATTTTGTGCAAGCGATAATTTAAAATAATTTAATGTTTTAACGTGAGCATTTTCATTTTATGCTATGACAAAACGTTTGAAACCCAAGTTGACGTTTGAAAGACAAGTTCGACGACTAGTGCATAAACACCATCAAAATCTTAACTTATCTTTTCGCAAAGCTTGCGACAGTGGTGAAAGTGATAGTGCCATTTACACGTGTACTAGGTTACAGAAAATTGCTAAAATTGCTAACCTTATCTATCCACGGTATCTTCATCATGCGTCTGTAGCACCACATTTCAAACGCTTCTACTCTTTTTCGATCTGCTTCTCCTATTGTCCAAGTTTCGCACCCGTACAATGCGGCACTCCAAACATACGACTTTAAGAGTCTCTTCCGAGTTTCTACATTAACCATTCCTGAACATAACAGTTGTTTCTTTTTGTTAAACGCAACTCGACCTTGCGCTATTCTTTGTTTTATATCTTTAGTGCTCCCACCATCTCGAGTTATTTTACTTCCTGAATAGCAGAAATCCGCGACCGCCTCTGTCTTCTCATTTCCTATTTGTATTTCAATTTTAGTTCTATTTTCACTCCCTCTACATACCAACATTTTAGTTTTCTTTTTATTGATTTTCATGCCGTAGCCCTGTGCCAAAACTGTTTCCATTTCATTCAAAGCCGCTCCTAATTCTTCTTTGCTAGATGCTAACACTGCTACATCATCCGCAAATCTGAGCATGTTAATAGGTTGACCCTGTTCTGTCCTTAACAATATTTATCGCATCTTCGATATATAAGTTGAAAACTTGTTTGTATTTTAAATTTTTTGTTTGACAGTTAACTTTAAAGTTGCAGAATATGTTACGTTTAAAATTTTCTCTAACACCTTTTATTTAGATATTTTTCATGTGTTCTGATTTTCCTATCAATATTTCTGTAGGTACTTTCATTGTTGACCTTCTTGGCTATTTGTCTCTTAAGTTTTGATCAGCGACTGTCCCTGGTTTTTGATTTCTTCCCCAATTCTCTTGTTTGGTAATTTTATCAGCTTTCTACCTAGAATATTTCACTCTCAGTTCTCGAATTTGCTCCACTTACCTTTTTGTTTATATTTTTCGTATTTCAGATGATGTGTTTATGTTCCTTTATTCTGTGCTTTCATTCTTGTCACCTACCTCGAACCTGGACTCTGCCGGCGAAATTCTCTCGTTAGTTAGGCTGAGTGTTGCTTATCCTTGATAGTTTCAGTCTTCTGAATTTGTTTAATGAGATTTGTTGTCATAACTTTGTTGTTTAGGCATCTGTTTATAATCCACCTTGTCCGGATATTTTAGGTTAGTACATTTCTGATGATGGGATCTTTGTGAATCCTGAAACCGGTAAAATATTTAAATAAAACGTTATATATTGGTAGTTCGCGGAGTAATTATTTGTTTCATCATGAACTTCTACCAAAAAGTAAAACAAGAAAATATTAACTACATAGGTTAGTTCGCTTCTGTCACTGCTGTCATTGGCGTAGGTCATTTATACTTGGGCCGCCCAACAGACGGAGTGATCACCCTGCAAAAACGTGCTCTAGCGGGGCCAATAGTAATTTATGACGACCGAATTGGAGTGATGCGACTTCGTTGGGTCTAAAGAAAGCGCATCACTGTGGTTCGGTCGTCCTAAATTGATAGTGGTCCTGCCTAGAGCTCATGATTGCAGGGTGATCACTCCGTCTGTTGGGTGGCCCAAGTATAGGTTCTCATTTTGCACATTCGGAGGGTCAGTGGCGTGCCGATCTGATTTTCCTTTCCGGCCTGAGTCTTTGATTCCTTTACGTCTCTTATACTTCATTCTTTCGTCTTGCTGTGTCTCTAGAGGGTTTCTATTATCATTATCTTGCTTTATTTTGGGTCGGTAAATCTTCTTTATTTAGCCTCCTTTTATTCGGTTTATTGCCCCCCATTCATTGGCGCTATTGGAATTTTTGAGTTTCTAGGGGAAATTTGGGTACTTATAATTTTCATGGAACCGACTCGCAGTATCTGCTCGGTGCGCGCTTTTTTTGATTTCCGATTTCCGTTCAATCTTGTCTTTCTCATACTGTGCTTCGACGTGTAGTGTAGGGTAATTTGGAGAGTTTTGGCAATTTTTGATTGTGCTAGCCTTTTCATTGGGATTTTCTCCAATCACCTATTTTTGGACCTCGATTCATCGTTATTTTTGTATTTGGAATCGTCGTCTGGCCTTTTTAAGGGATTTAAACTCACGTTTTGAAGTTTGGCGTGCTTTTGGCAAAAAAACCCCACGAGGTAAGCGAGATATTTTTCCTTCTTTCATTTATTTAAATCTTCAATCATCTAAGTGCCCTGTTTTCTTTCTTCTCTTTTGTTTCCTGATTTGTTTGTATTATATTTTAGGGTTTTTTTTGGGGGTCTAATTTTTATTGGTTGGTTTACCTCTATCGAGGAGTGCCGTATTCGCCTCCTGGTGCTAACTGCAGCACGTGCCCCGAAGATTTTTGAAGCAGCTGACCTCCTCCATCTATCTGTATATAAGGTCAGAAATTTTGGTATTTTTTCTACCGTTTGTGTCGCCTGTCCGTTTGGATCATCGTGTCGAGCGGCTGGTTTTATGTAGATGCCTGGTCACGGCTTGTTTGTGACCACCCCGTTTATGTAGTTTGTTCATTTATTTGTAAATTCATTAATTTAATATCTTACAGTAAATTTGCGTAGTTCATTTGTTTAATAGTTTAATTCAGAGTTCAGTAATACATAGTTGGTCTTTTGGCAATTTGATTATACTTTTTTTGTAGCTATTTTCTAAATTTGATTCAATTATTTTTTTTTGTTGTGTCGTGATTTTATCACATCCGATACTCCCGTTTGCGCCTCATTGCGTTTTTTAGGTAGCGTGCGTGTGATAGACCCGTCGGTGCGCCGCGCGAGTGGAGCTTCACCCGTGTTGTGTATTTACCGTGTCATCGGCGCCTATTTTTCTTGTTCTTTTGTTGAGAGCGTAGCGTTAGTACCGGTTGCTTAGCGTCACTAAGTAATTCGCTAATTAACCCGTTTGTAACTTTTCTTTAAATTAATTAATTACTTCAACGTGTAATTTTCCACATTTCATTTACCAGCTGTTTTTTTTTAATATACACTATTGAAATAACGGTGTAGAATTTAGATATGTTTCACAAACGTATAGTGAGTATTCACCTTCGTCAGTTTACTGGACAAAGAAGCCAAATATTCCGAAGAAGATAGAGGCACAGTGTTTGATTGTTTCGTCAAAGAATTCTCAACATGGAGTATTAAACATCATATTTCCAATGCTGCCTTAGCCGATTTGCTACCGATCTTACGAAACGTACCTGTTCTGGCAAGTCTTCCAAAAGATCCAAGGACGCCTTTGAAAACTCCAAGAAACACAATAACGCGAGCTGTCCCTCCTGGTAGTCACTGCCATTTTGGTTTAGAAACTGGTATTTTAGATATACTTAAAAAATTTCACCGTACGTATGAATTCACTGATATAAAATCAAGGTTGGAATTGATGACTTACCACTTTCTGATTCTAATACTAGCCAAATATGGCCTATTCTTGTGTGTGTATATCCTACATCGAATGTATTTTTAATAGGTGCTTATCATGGTTATTCAAAAGCAGTCGATGCAAATGAATTTCTACAAAATTGTATGAAAGATATAACACATTTAAGCACCCATGGTATTGTGTATGAGGGTATTAAATTAACTGTTTCAATTTATTGTATAGTGTGCGATGCTCCGGCGAAATCATGTATAACTAAAATAAAAGGACATACTGGCTATTTCGGATGCACTAAGTGCACACAGGAAGGAGAATATCGTGAACGAAGGATGTGTTTTCCTGCAATTAATAATGCAAAGAGAACCGATGGAAGTTTCCTTG
The DNA here is from genome assembly GCA_963966045.1 of Xestobium rufovillosum. Classification (NCBI taxonomy): domain Eukaryota; kingdom Metazoa; phylum Arthropoda; class Insecta; order Coleoptera; family Ptinidae; genus Xestobium; species Xestobium rufovillosum. The sequence goes on along the minus strand of OZ014498.1, from coordinate 5,846,458 downwards.
TCTGAGAAAATGAAGAATGTCATTTAGGAAAATCTGTGCTTTCTGATATACCAAATGGTTTCTCAGAATATATGCATTTAGTTTGCATTGGGGTTGTCAAAAAATGATGACCGGAAATCTAAGAGTTCGTTTACCTAATGTTAAAGTTGTAGAATTGTCTAACACTCTGCTTTTATTTAAACCCAACCGGGAGCTAAATGGAAGTAAAAGTGAAGCCACTCAAGATGTAGACAACCCACAATACTTACGAATCTCCTTCTCTTTTTAAGTCAGTCTCTTCTTTGCCCTCTCATTCAAACAGCCGTATGACTTGATCAAGCGGGTAACAGACAAGTTGATATTTCTAAATTTTAATACTTACACTTGCTTTTTCGGACTCTTCATTTGAGAAATCAATAAAATATAAATAAAACTCATCTCGGGTAAATGTATTTTCAAGTACATTATTTATTTAGCATGTTATTTTGCACGTTGATTTACAACTTATGAGCATACCCCTGTATCATGGAAGTAAATTATACCCTGCAAGTCAACAAGTCGCAGCAGTCTGAGTTTCAGAGGGAACAACAAAAAATTCAGCAACTAAAGTTTTGGTTAGGTAGTATTTTAAATACTCCGAAAAAAATATTAAATGCTGGGTAAATTCCAGTTTAGTTTCGCATGTAAAAACAGTGCAAGGATAAGCAAATTGAAAAATACAGAGCTTAGTATTATTTACTGTGCATTTAGTAAGTATTTTCTTACTGCTCCTATGCAAATTATGTTATAAGTACTTACCTATTATTTTATTTTAAAATAACAGCATAAACGAAGTTGTAAGTATAGGGTTCTCCATACTAAAATACCCATTTTAATATTTAAATAAAATCCTATCTAAGCCGAGTAAAAAAATTGTTTTTTCACTACTAACCTTAAAACACTTCATTATTGACCGACATTTGCGCCGTGAAATTATTTTTCCCACCTCTTGTAATAGGTTAATGATGAATTCATTATTGACCTAGGTCAATGATAAAGAATTATCAATCACAAAGCAAAAGATTGAAACTCAAGAAACTTAATTTCCGGGGTATTCATATGAAACGGGAATCTAAAATTTTAGGTTAGACTCACATTATTTAATTTAGAGGGCAAAAATTAATAGGATCACATTTCACATTGGCATGTAATATTTACCCATGAAACTATAAGTTGTTACCTGGCTGCTGAACGCTTTTACAGCCGTAAGCAGCGCAATATATGACCATGGTACACAAAAAACTGTTACCTGTGCAAAAACACCTGTTAAGCTCTTCGAGTTAGAAAATGATGGAGATTCGTAAGTAGTACGGGTTGCATACACAACAGAAATGCCTCAAAAAGTTTTCACGGAGTAAACGGCAATGGGCCTATCCAGTAGGGATGTACATCATTGTTTAAACCACATATTCCCGATGATTTTGCAAGACGTCATCAGCCCACACAAAATTTTAGTAAATGGAAGGCTAGAGATTTAAGGCAATTTTTATTGTATACATCACCAGTTGTGTTACATACAGTTTTGCCGAAAACAATGTAGGTATGATATTTTTACGACATTGCATGTGGCAATAAGAATTGTATGTAAGAAATTACCAAGCACAGATGAACTAGATTATGCCAACCGACTGCTACTTAATTTTGTTCAGAATTTCATAATTATTTACGGGGTAGAATTTGTATCACACAACATACATGGTTTAATTTAGGTTCCCTGGACTCATTCAGTGCTTTCCCCTTCGAAAACTTCATGATAACATTGAAACGTTGCTTAAGAAAATATGAGCGGGTATTACAAGAGTTGCATAGACGTTACAAAGAAAAAGATGAGAGATATTTTGGAGAGCAAGAGGAATCTGAAAATGACCAAAACTTTTCACATACTCATTATGATGGTAAAGTAATTTGCAGTTGTAAATGTTCCCAAAAACAATTTAAAAAAATTACAAACCTAAAATTGAAGTTGACCGTAAAAGAACAAAACAATATGCACGATAAACGGAAATTATGTTGTCTTAATATTAAATTTTGTATATTGTAAAACTAAAAATGACTGGATGCTGGTGGGCAAAAGATTTGAAGATATGAATGACATTTACACAAAACCATGTGACTCATCGAGCATTGAATGTTTTTATACAAAGAAATTGCTGAACTAGTTTGAAATGTGGCCCACCTCCGACATAAAAACTAAGTGCGTAAAATTACCATTTAGTGATGGTTTTGCTGTATTTCCACTTCTGTATGAAAATTATTAGTTCAGTTTTATGTAAATCATCGAGGAATTGTGTAGTGCATATAATTCTAATGTTACTATGTCAACTTGGAACATTAAAAATAGTTTTATAATCTGCAGTAATACTTGGTTTAGTATAGATAATGGTTCGACACTCCGAGAACCTATTTTCGTCGCCTTCTGCGCATGTGGACAAACTGGTTGATAACCTCTGTAGTCAGGAGTGTCGGATTCTTTTCTTTTCGCTTTGTGACACTGCCAAATGCCAATATGTCAATTTAACAACGTCAGTTAATTGCCATTAAATAAATTTCATGATTTAATTCCCAAGTTTTTCGTTAATATAAAGTGTTTGAACACGAAAGTATTCTTACATGAACTATTTTGGTTTTTACGTAATGCCCAAATAGGTGTCAACTGCAAAACGGCTAATTTCCAGATCAGATTTCCAGATTTCTTGAAGTTTCAATTTCAAAGTTCATGATCTGGCCACAAATTTTCAATTTCTATTCCAAATACTATTTAAATTGTAATTTACGCTTTCAGGTATGTTATTCTAATAATGCTCGTAGTGTCGTTGACGGCTGACGGTAACCGGCGATTTTAGAAAAATACAGTAGTTCGCGACAAAACACCCCAGAGTTCCACATACTGACGTCAGTATGTCCCCATGCCCCCAAAAGCTGCGTAATGGCCAACCACCCTTTATACTAAACCAAGGTAGATACAATAATGGTCTGGAATTGTCGGAAATTTTACGAAAGCTGTTGCGTTGCTTGGTAGCCACGAGTGTAAATTTGACAGTTAAAAGATCACGAGCACTTGCGCGAGTGATCTTCTGTCAAATTTGCACGAGTGGTTAGTAAAAGCAACAGCTTGAGTAAAATTGCCTAAAAATTCCAGACCACGAATTGTATTTAACAAGATTATGTTTTGAATCGAAGCGAGGTAGTTCAAAACGAAATTTTATTTCAATTAATTCACATACAAAGAAATGTTTTGGGAATATTTGACGTTTGGCAGGTACTAAAGTAACTAGATTATAAATAATAAATGCACCTACAAATTCGCAACTATGGCAACTTATCAACAAGCAAAATTATCGAAAAAATTACCGTATGTAATATCACAAGAGAGTGAGAATTACTTGAAAATAATTCGACAGATTTTCGAAAACTTGTCGCCAGGCAATAGACACGAGAGCCCGTAGGGCTCGAGTGGCTATTGCCGAATGGCGACAAGTTTGAGTAAAATGTGGAGAATTATTTTCCAAGTTATTCTTACTGTCGTGTGGTATTCGAAAGGTTATTTTTTGACGTTCAAATATGAAACAACTGTCAATATTATTCTTTCAATGTCACAATTTGCGATTAAAACATATAAGACAATATGTCAAAACCAGAAAACAAGTCGTTTTATCAACAAAAACAAAATACTAAAAAAAATTCCCGCTGGGATAAGTTAGGTAAAAAATTCTCACTATAATAATGATTTAATTGGTCAGAATTAAACGCGTGATCAAAAATACTGTTCATTTATTGGAAAATAGAAACGGCAAAAAATAACCGTACGTAATATCACAAGAGAGTGAGAATAACTTGAAAATTATTCGATAGATTTTCGAAAACTTGTCGCCAGGCAATAGACACGAGAGCCCGTAGGGCTCGAGTGGCTATTGCCGAATGGCGACAAGTTTGAGTAAAATGTGGAGAATTATTTCCAAGTTATTCTTACTGTCGTGTGGTATTCGAAAGGTTATTTTTTGACGTTCAAATGTGAAACAACTCTTCAATATTATTCTTTCAGTGTCACAATTTGCGATTAAAACATATGACATATGTCAAAACCAGAAAACAAGTCGTTTTATCAACAAAAACAAAATACTAAAAAAAATTCCCGCTGGGACAAGTTAGGTAAAAAATTCTCACTATAATAATGATTTAATTGGTCAGAATTAAACGCGTGATCAAAAATACTGTTCATTTATTGGAAAATAGAAACGTCAAAAAATAACCGAAAGAATACACGCTTCTAGACCCAAATGAAACGTTCCTATTGGTCAATTTGACGATGAAAAAAATAATCATTATCAGAAAATTGGGTTTATTATTATTGTGAAGTTTGCTTTAAAATTGTCGATCTTTTCTATCATATACAATTCGTCAACATTTTTTGACGGTGAAGTCTGACGGGACAGTGCTTATTCTTTTCAGTTTCTCGAACAGAGCGCAGTAGCCAACGCTACGACTGCTGTCTTTTTTCGACCCTTCGGTATTCCTGAAGCTTTATGTAACATTAATCGTGTTTTTATTTATTTTTAAAAAGTAATTGCATTTAAGGTAAATTACAATTAAAATTTGTGGTTTAATTATTAATTTTTTTTTGTAGATGAATACCAAATCATTGCATGTTGTGAAGTTCATAGTTGACGAAAGTGTAGAAGTAACAAATTTATGGTTAGTTGGTGATGGCAGTGCTATTAGCCACCAAAGACATTCATAAAATTGCAACAAAACCCATAGCCATGCGAAATAAATCTGTACATTAAAATAATTTTAGCATCATATGAAAAGGCTAGACTTAAACTTCGACAGGCCGAAGATGAATCAGATCTAAATTCAACCGACTACGAAAATCAGCCAAAAAGGCAGAAACGACAACGCAAAAGAATCATGTATAGCTCATCATCAGACGATGAAGTTAGCAGTGAAAATGAACCACTTTCGTGTAGTTTTGGAATTTGTATTGCTTGTTAAATTATGCATATATTTATAATTTATAGTTACACGTGCTCATAATGTCTTATGTGTAGGAGTGTTGACTGGTGATTATAGAGTAGTATGGTCTTCCACTTTAGTAAATGTTTACACCTACTCCTTCCAGCTCTAAATTGTTCGTCACTGTATTTCTCCGATTCGCTTTCTGGTGCATCTTCATATGAGTGTTGTTTGACTTTTATGTTTTAGGGAGGACAGTCGTTAAAAGCATGCCGTTTCTGACTAAATCAGAGACGTTCGAAAACAGTAGTTTTCATTTACAGTATCTCATTTTGTGTATATCTGACTTTCATTTTTATTTTAATATGGATGATATGGATGTTGTGGATCAGAGAGACGAAATAACAACTTCAAAGTCAAACTCCAGTAAAAAAAGCATCTACCGTATCGAAATGTCCATAGAAATTTGCCAGTGGTAATATTCTTATGTATATTGTATATTAGCTTATTATTATCTTAATTATTTTTATTGTCAGATCAAACAGTCGTGCATCTTCTGCAGAGTAATGAATTACCATTTCTGCATGTTCTCAATTTTAGAATTGGAAGAAAAAGTTTTAAGAGAATTGTTCTTATTAAAATTAAACGTAGCTAAAGTTTCTCAAGCCATCGAAAGAAATAAATGTAGATGTATCCAAGAAAAAGATAATCCTACAACTATTAATGAAGGTGACATTCTTGACCAATTCAAATTGATGATGTCGATAAGACCCAAGCATAGGGTTGCCAACCGTCCCGATATATCGGGACAGTCACCGTTATTGACCTTTAAGTCCCGACGTCCCGATAAAACCATTAAAAATCCCGATAGCCCATTTTTGTTTGGAATACACAAACAAATCGGTTGCATTTTATTCCATTGTCTTAAAGAAATCGCTGTATAAATCGGTAGGTACATAAATCTAGTATAGAGGGCGCAATTTCTAGACAAACAATGTTGGCGCACTTTTCCACGTTTCCCGGTTTCGTGCCACGTTGTACGTTGTTGGGTTGTTGTAGTCTTCAGAATTCAGACACGAGCACGGCGACAGGACTTGTTTATTGTATATTGGTTTGAATTATTATTCGTGTAAGTATTTTTTTCTTCCTACACTAAAATTGGCACCTGGTATTTGAGATTTTATAATTATATTGAAGATCAAAAAGACTTATTAAGAAAAATTAAGTAATCTGAGAAATATGATTTTAAGACTAAAACGACTTCTTAAATAGCCATAACTTAGATATTTATTTCTTAATTTCTTTTTGGGCAATATATAATAACTAAGTATACTATTTAACTAGTAGAATAAAAGTTTAAGTTGTTAAATGGAAATTTTTATTTCTTATCCTTCATCTGAACAGGAACTGACTAAAAAGCTCAAGAAACACCAGTTTTTGATAAAATGGTGAATGCGCCTTGAAAAATTTTCGCCTGCGGTGCATTCTGGAATGATTGTCCCGATATAAGTGGAAAGATTTATGGCAACCCTACCCAAGCAGCACAACCACTTCATTATGACGTTATTTTTTCGTCACGTATTACGTCATAATCACCTTAAAATTAACGTCGGCGGTACGTAAAACTGACGGCATTATGTCACAGCCCAAAGACGTTATTGCCATGACGTTTATACAACGTATATAATACACGTAACAAAGACGTCATTCCAGTATGTATGAATGACCACATGCAGTCTACATACAGCTATACATATATAAGCACACACATATATACATATTATAGGGTCTTTATGTATATTTTGAACCCTCCTTTATCTTCTAAAAATTTATGGTAAATTGATGAACATGAAATGTATATTTTTTCTGGGAATTTAAAATATTTAAACAGAAAAATAAGAGGTATTCACTACACATATAAATTATTGAATTTTAAATTGATTTTCTTTTACGATTTCAGAAATATGTATTAAATTATATATTTCATGTTTTCGAAATCATACACACTTTTTGTATTTTTAGCTAATATTTGAGCATAAATAAACAGTTGGCTCTGTAGAATAGATACAAATATAAAGAATAAATTGTTTACATGTTAATAATAAATGCGAAATTTTACGTTTTAAGGTGGTGATGAAATTAATATTTATTTAGGCTTTAGCACACAGCACCTTAAACCTTATAAATTTATAAATAGGGTGAATACCATAATTTTTCTGGTCACATACCTGAAATCTGCAGAAAAATAATATATTATCATACACAGCGATTTTCTCTAAAACTAAAATACACTGACCGGCAAAAAAACCGGCCACCTTAATATTATCACCTTCTGCTGATGTTCACACTTTATGCGTCGAAAAAATATTGTTTTTTAGAAGTAGTGGATCTCGGGAATTTACTTTTTAAAAAAAATTGCAATATCTATCGGATGATACCACCAGAACAAGTGAAAACCACTGATGAAAAAAGTGCGTTATTCCAGCATGATGATTTGTGGAGTCGTAGACGTTTATGGATTAAAAACAATTGAAGAGTAGTGTGCACAAAATTGTTTTAATTTTATTTGGCAGTTTGAAAACAATTTTCGAGCTGTTAACATGGTGCTAAGTATTGTGAATGTTGGTCGAATTGTTGCTTTGTTGGAAGATGGTCATAGTCAACGTTACGTGTCTCGTACGCTGCAAATTCCTCGAACGACCATCCAAGATGCTTGGAGTCGATACTTACAGACAGGACAATTCACCAGACGCCCAGGATCGGGGAGACGGAGGTCAACCTTGCCCGTTGATGATCGTTTTATCGTTCTCAATACATTAAGAAATCGAAGGGTTACTGCGGTTTCTCTTCAAATGCGCTTAGAGACTGTTCGTGGAGTCCGTATAAGTGACCGAACAGTAAGACGAAGGCTTGCAGAAGTCGGGCTCCATGCACGTAGACCGGCGTCAGGGCCACAACTTCAGCGGCGTCATCGTCAAATGCGACTTCGCTTTGCTAAAATGCATATGAATTGGACGGTAGAGCAATGGGGAAACGTACTCTTCACTGACGAGTCCAGATTTTGCCTGAGGGCACCTGATGGTCGTGAACGAGTGTACAGAGAGGTATGCTGAATGCACGGTTTCTGAGCGGGTATCCTATCATGGCGGTTCTCTTATGGTTTGGGCGGGTATATCGACAGAAGCGCGTACGGAGCTTCTGTTTGTCGAAAACGGAGCCATAAACGCCCATCGATATGTGACAGACATCCTTCAAGAAGCTGTCATCCCGTATGCACCATTCATTGGAGAAAATTTTATTTTGATGCATGATAATGCAAGGCCCCACGTTGCGCGAATTGTTACAGAGTATTTGAATGAGGTTGGTATTCGACGACTGGATTGGCCAGCTTGTAGCCCGGATTTAAATCCGATCGAGAATCTTTGGGACTACCTGCAAGTACGTGTTCGACGCCGTCCCGCCTTGCCAGATACTCTCCAAGAGCTTCGGTTTGCATTAGAAGAAGAATATGCATCAATTCCTCAAGACACAATCATAAACCTCATTCATTCGATGCCCCGTCGTCTACAAGCTGTCTTTGATGCAAGAGGTGGGCACACGCATTACTAGACAGCAATAGCACTGGTCTGTGGCCACCTTCCGCGATTTGTTCTTGATATTGTTTAATGTTTCTTAAAATGCTAATAAAGATCATTTTCGCCATGACGGCTTTATTATTTGAAATCTTCTATACGTGTTGCCTAAGTTATTGGTTTCTGACTTAAAATGAAACAGTGCTTTAATTATTTATATTTCAGGAACGTATATTACAGTGCCAACTGCACTAACCCAATATTTATCAGCCATAAAGTGGTGGCCGGTTTTTTTTGCCGGTCAGTGTAGTTTAATAGGGTTCAACATATACGAGAAGATGTTGTACACATAACTATAAAATATTACATGGTATATGTGAAAAGCTGCAGATATTAAACAAATATGTGGGAGAAAGAATCATAACAAAGGGGACTATTTATTGATTTATTTATTAAGAAAACAAGTTAATCATTAATATATAAAAGAATTGGCACTGTTTTAATTGAAATGCTAAATCACTCTCACTTTTATTTGAAGTATTACAGCTTTCTTCAGTACAGACTACGTTGTCACAAGTTATTACACGTAGACGTTTTGTGGCAAACCACAATCAGATACATCGATATTATGTTGTAAAAATGGCACACGACAAACTAATTATCTGGGAGATTTAGGTAATATTTAGCAACGTATAATTACTCTTTTTGTGCATATTCTGAGCATTTGCAGATTTTCCAAAACTTTTGAAGACTGTAGTAGAAATATTTGAACAAAATAAACAAATATTTGCTCATTTGGAAAAACAATCCCAAAGTCGAATTGTTCCAACGCATTGTTTGCTGCAAGATTTTCCCGTTGAGTTACCGCTTCTGAATCAAGAATATATCGACGTATTGGAAAATTTTCTAGGAAACACCAAAAATTGTTCAAAATGATATTTTTTGACGGCGGCCCATTCTCCTCGGGAAACGGTATGGGCAGAGCCGTAACTCGCCTACATGGTTTCATGGTTTATATATACTGCGATTTATCCCGTCGATGAGTTACTGTTTATTAACGAAAAAGAAGAAACTCGGTGGATGTTGCTTTTACTTCATGATTTTCAAATACAACAGTGATATGAGTGATATGAGGCCTAAAATCTAAATCACATATAGACAGAAAAATACCAATTTATTGTACTATTAAGGTTTATGTAATCTTGTTCCAAGATGACAAGAAATAAGTGTCACTTATATCAAAAATAAATGACGTGACCATCATTTTCAATTTGACCGTGACATGACACTGTCAGAGAAATTTGCTCACATCTATAATGCATATTGCTATTTCAGATTTATTTTTTGCCTTCATTGGGCGGAAAGGATGTGGTTACCACAACGAACAATATTCTGAGAAGACTCATTTCAAATCAAATAGGCTGCAATTATAACTTTCACGGAAAAAGAACAAACAAGAAAGCTTTTGTCAACCTAAATGCTGGGTCTCATTAGGACAAAAGGCTAATAAAAAAAAAGAAGAAGACATTTTAGCCTTAAAAATAAAAACGTCAGTTGCTATTAAGTTCAACTTTCATAATGATTATTCATAATACTCATTTCGATTGTCTTTCAGGTGCGGTTAAAATTAATTTTCCTCGGTCAAAGGAAAAGGAAATTGAGGATGGTATAAAAGTTTAGCTGAAACATTCTCCTCAACGATTACAATTAGAAAGAAACAAGAAACAGAGACAATGAATTTTTACCTGGGAAAAGAAAATTAGTAGACAAACGACAGTTTTATAAGAATGTAGCGAAAGGTGTATGTGAATTTCGCAATAACATTCCGTGCCATACAGCTGAGTTGAATAAAACTTTAGAATGCAGTGGTGATGCGCTTAACCCAACATATTTACACACGGTAGATGGATCAAGAACTTTGACGTAAATTCACTATGAATTCTTAATAAGTTAACATATTTAGATCATAATAATATAATATTACCTATATCTCCAGATAATTATTAGTTTGTCGTGTTTCTCTCAAAATATTTGCGTATTTGTGTTGTACTAGCATGCGTATCCACTTCATTTTCAAATAAATAAATACTTCGTAATGATCTGTCCTTTATAATTGCTTGCGAAGCATTGGTACTTGCTTGTGACAATCCCTTCACCACTTCTCTAGTTTGAGGACTAAAATATAAAATAAAAGAAATAAATATTAAGTACAAAACCTAATAATTACAAAGTACCTATTACCTAAGTCTTCTAAATGATTTTCTCTCAAAATAACTGCCGGCGATCACGTTGCACTAGTGGACGGCGATGGTTCGTTTCCAAATAAATAAAGACTTCCGGAAGAATTGGCTGTTACACTTGATGACACTACAGTAGCACTTGCATAATGTGAAGATACCTCCTTTACTTTTGTTGATCGTGGTGTACTTGTTTTTGCATTTGTTTTTTGAGCAAGACGGAAGTGATGGTTCACCTGAAATACAAACATTTAAAGAAACTCCTATATGCATATAATTGTTGCATTTATTACTAGTTTCCGTTCCTATATTTATCAATATTTGTGGAGGGCATGGTAAATCGAAAGAATTTTCTGACTCGCTGCTTCTGCTGTCATAATCTTCGTGCAATAGTCCTTCTGCGCTTCGTTTGTTCGGAACCAGTTGCTTGCATATCCGAAGTTTCTTCTAGTTTCTTTATTTTTGCAAGTGACTGTTGAAAATCACCTTAAATATAATAATACTGTTTGTTATAGAACAAAACTAAGGAAGTTCAGAAGTTTAATTCATCGGGGCTGTTGAACATCTAGTACTTAATTTACTATTAGCTGGGCTTGCATTTAACTTGATTATAAATATAAACTGATTTTCTGTGATTCAATGCAAAGTAATTAGTGGTTTTAAGAAAGCAAATTGCAACATCTACGTCGCTTAATTTACCAAAATGTTGAACCTTCGTTGGATGATGCAACATGATATACCTGTATATTTCGTTTACGTACACAAACTATCATTAAACATTATGAAATTAGAATACACGTACACAAACTATCATTAAACATTAAATTATAATACACTATGAACTTACCATCACAATTAATTTTTGTTGACACAAGAAATATTCAAAATGGCCGTCTAGACCAGCGCGTACCACGTAAAACAACGGCAACTCGGCAACATAAGGCGGAACGGCGGAAGGCAGAATGGCGAAGAAGGAAGCTGAAAGGGATGGCGCACTGAAAAATAATTATTCCCATCCTCAAGACATTAATATAATTTATTATTATCAAACTTAATTAATGTGTAATTATTATCTCTGTAAAGATATATCCGCAACTGTTCCGCAAATTGTTGGCACGCATGCGCATGAACAAAATTTACGTTCTAGAGACAACTTACATTTTCTGTAAAATAGGAATAAATTTTTCGTAGCCAGAGTATTCTTTGCAGTACATCAGTGGAAATTCATTAGTAGAGACTACTATGTGTTCGTTAAGTAGGTATCTACGTAGATATACCAGCCGATCTTTGAAAAATTGTGGAACATGGTGAAAATAGAATAAGATAAAATAAAAATATGCTGAGTTTGCAAACTGGATTATCAATAACTTAAAAATTCGATGTATGAAAAATCCCCTATTTAATTACAGCAGTGATTTTATAAAATCACTTAATTACAGCGACGTTCTGTGTACGTTATATAAACGACAATTATTTGACGTCTCTTATCGGTCAAAAAATCACGACATTTTAGCGTCATATTTTGTACCAATGACGTGCTAGACGAATAAAGACTTAAAAATGACGTCAATGATACGTGAGTGTGCTGCTTGGGGATCGTTACCACATTATATTATAAGGATCATATACCGAGTGACAAACTTCCATGTGTACTTACGTTTTTTTCGGGTTTCTGCTTCCCATGTATAGTTATAATGGTGGTAAAGGTAGCAATCGAAAGATAATTTTGTTCTGCTTATGAAGATATCAAAAACTCTACAACTTTGTTTGTTAAAGCAATAAAAGCGAAAATTACATTAATACTTCTCAAACTAAAACAACCGAAATTTATCAGATTATCCATAACAATTTAATTTATTCTGATCAAAGACGTCTTTGATTCTTATGGATTGTCTAATTCGTCTAAAGTTATTTTCTGTAAAATTCCTATTCCTTCGGTAACAACAATAAATAATTTACTAAAGAAATATTTTTTTTCGTTTTGAAACCCAAATTGTAATTTGACCATAAATGTTGACAGTTCAGACGAGTTAGAAAATCCATAAGAATCAAAGATGCCTTTGATTACAATAAATAAATAAATAAAGAATAAATATAATGGATAATCTGATGAATTTCTGTGTTTTAGTTTGAAAATTATTAATGCAATTTTTGCTTTTAATGCTTTAATAAATTGGAAAGTTGTAGAGTTTTTGGAATCCTCATATGCAAAAAATAATCTTTCGATTGCTACTTTTACCACCATTGTAACTATACATGGGGAGCAGGAATCTCCAAAAGCATAATTACTCATGTTATTTCCCCATGTACACATGGAAGTTTGTCACTCTGTATGTAAAGCTAAATTGGTATGTTTACTTTGTTAATCACAATCTACAATATGTTTATAATTCTGTTTCAGATTAAAACACTGAGTCGCGTTAATAACGCAGCGGTAATGAACAAAATATTTTAATTCACGACCTTAACTTTAATACCTGTTTTAAATGGAATGGTATACTTTTCAGTTGGTTGTTGAATTCTACGTACTTTTTAAGGCAACTTCGTTAATAGGTATTTCAAAAGTTAACTCTTTTCAAGACATTCCGATCTTTTTGAAAATTTCAGTACTTTCAAGGCTACGTTATCATATATGGGGTTATCATAAAGTAAGGGGTACAATTTAAATTCTTATACAGCTTTAAGAAATTAAGCTAGTAGTAAAAAGTAAACGGAATTTAGTTGCTTCAATAATTGGATTTTAGTGTATCTATGGAAAGCAAAGGAGTTGTTGTGACAACTATTGATACAAGTGTTAAACGAAATCGTCCGCAATTTAGAAAATTGTTCTCAAAATAAAACTCACTTAAATGTAAATGCAAACGATTTAAACCTTAATAACATGGATTTGCAAACAAGAATTGGTTTAGTGCCATGTTATTATGAATACGGAGTAGAAATTACACTGCTGGATTACGAAGATTTCGTACGAAAATGGATTTAAGAGCAGGGTTCTGTCTAATGAAAGCGTTCCGTAATTTGATTTGCAAATTTGAAAGAACTGTGTCTGTAACTGACCTTCCAAGATCAGGATTAGAGATGGAAAATCAAAACATAGCCAATACTAATCCGCTAGCAATCAGTAGTGTGACTGCGATATCAAAACGATTGAAAATGTCATACACCACGGTTTAGAAAATTTTACTCAAAATTCTAAAAATGTATCCCTATAAACTGCAACTTCTGTTTGAATTAAAGCAGTCAGATTTTGCTCTCAGATATGATTTTTCATTACGAATATTGGTTCAGATGAAAATTGAACCCGAATATGGAAGAATGACTGGAGATTTTACAACAACAAAGTGGAGGTCATATCGAATATTTGCGGTAACCAGTGATGGACATATAAAATCCCATTATGTAAGCAACTAAATTCCGTTTACTTTTTGTTATAGAAATTCGGAAAATCGCCGAGACACGTAAATTTAGGAATCTAGGGGGGCACATTTTGACGTATAGTTGACGTTAGTGAAACCAACCCCCCACCCCCAGCCGCTCTCATTTCAAAATCTTGAATGGTACCATATTACTTGTGACACCTCATTTTAAAGGAAATCGAATGAGGAATACAGCAGTGATATTTATTTCTTAATTATTCTTTACTTCAGCCTGCTAGATTTTTTCTTTTGGGAATACTTTAAATCAGCTTTGAGACGCACAATATCCGAAATATTCCCGCCCTAACATTCCTGAATATAAGAAGGCAATTCGGGAATATAGGCTTTATTATTGTCTTGCAAATAACGGGGTCCATTTTGAGCATCTACGATAGATTTTCCTTAAATTATTCTGTGAGTTATATTTTTCCGCTTTAAATTCCAAAGCGTCTTTTCTATACACTGAGAAAAATGGTCCAACGAAACTTTTCTGTTGGAATTTTTTCACTAACAATAAGTATAAGTTGTATAACCATAAAGAGTAAACAGCTTTAAGGGCAAGTAGAACCAAGTTTCTGATTTCAAGTTGTTGTGGTAAATAATATTATGCTTCCATCAAGAATAATGTTTATCTGCCACTAGTATATTCTTACTTAATATACTTGTTTAATAACAGTACGTGAGACGTATAATTATCACAAGTGTATTACTTATTAGAATGCAACAACTGGATAAAAGTTTTACGGTAAGAAACTAAATCACTGAACCTTACCTTACTTGGTACTTATCTTAAATGTATAGGTTCCTAACAGCAATGACACCAATCATCGGAACTTTTCGTTGTTTTCTCGTAAACCAATCAAAACCCTTCAACCAGCTAAACTTGGGTAACGCATTTACAATTTTGCAGTTTGCATTTGCATCCCTATATAGTCAGGCCTGTTTAGTTCTTTAGTTATTGTTTGCCGTGTCTCTCTTAAACGCATAATTTTTATTCGTATTTCGTAATGGCCTACAAACAATTGTTAGAAGACTGGGGGTTTGCGCAGTATATAACGGCATTCCAGGGTAAGTACCTAAATGTTAATTTATATGAAAGCATGCACGTTAATTATTAACTTATATGTTGTGGCTAAATTACCAAATCCGTCTCGTTTAAAAACCGCAATGTTTGACTTGTTTCTTTCCTTAATTTGTGTACGTATCTAGCTACAATTTATGTAAGTACTTATCTAACATTGGTCAGACGTATTAGGTACGTTTAGGTTACTTACTTGCTTTGAAATTTAATGTATACCATTTCTTTGCTGAAAACAAAGTACGGACATACCTACAGGTGAATAAAAAGTAAGTTTAACATTGATGCTAGAGCATTTATTATTATTTTAGAAAAAATATCTAACAAAAATTTAATGTCTAATTACTTGGCACAATTTCATGATTTATAATTTTTTAATTATGACGCCATCGATTTTCTTTAATGGGAATTCATACTACCAGCAATTTTATGACGTCAAAGATATTACCAAAATCATCGAGTGGCGCTGCAGGTCGTTTTTGTGCGAACTAGTAAATTTCAAATTTTACCTTACAATGAATTTAAAAACCTTTGTTCAAAACCGTTTCACGGCATTAAAATACGTTATTTCAGATGAAGACATAACAGACGCCTCTTTTAATTTACTTGATAAGGAAACAATTAAAACAATTTTTAAGAAAAGTGGCCCACGACTGCTTTTTATGGAAAAGTACAAGGTGTATGGAGAATCTCTTGGCTTGGATGTATCAGTGGTATTTTAGGTTTTATTTTTGTCCATTAGGTTAACAATATTTATATTTTCATTTTAAGTGCCAGTCTGAAAATTATTCAACAGCTTCCACTGATACTTCACCTAATAATGAATCATTTCTTCTTGATCTCGATGAGGAATTAAAGGCAGCTTTGTCACCCGATCATAGAGAAATAGAATACATGCCACCTCCCCCCAAAATGCCAAAAAGAACACTATTTACGGAAGTAAGACTATTTTATTATTTAGATGTTAGTTCCGTTACATATACTTCCCTTTCTTTAGGAATTAGAAGCAATACTGAAAAAAAGTCCCGATGGAACATTAATTTTAATGAACCGTAACAAACTAAATAACGACCATCGCCAAAAATTATGTAAAATTGTTGTTAATGAATTGATTACTATGAATTCAAAAAATTCAAAATTTGAGTAAGTTTTGCATGTGAAACTGCATATCTTATATTAATTTCATTTTAAACTTTATAGAGTAAAGTCCGATGCTTTTAAACAAGCGGCTCAAGAAATTGTACATACTTTTCCTGGAGAGGTAGAAGAAACTTATTATATCCCGTATTGTGGTAAAAAGGGTCTGCGACTACCAGCACGGGGTAAACTTTGGTCTCGCTATGTAAATGTTCGGGCTGCGTTACGTGTTGCAAGCAATCTTTCAATAAGTAATAATAATGAATTGTCCCAAGAGCACGATCATAACTTAAATTTGGAAGATACCTCTGAACTGCAAAACAAAGTACTGTTTTTACAAAATTCTATAGAACCATTTCCTAAAATACTACAAAATTGGGAAGACACTCATAAATTAAGATTAGAAAAATACAAAAATCATGAAGTGACCAATATCTTTTCCGACTTCCCTTGCCTCAAATTGCAGAGTGGTATAGAACTGGTAATTTTGCTTAATTTTAAATTTAACTCCTCAGTCATTATAAAGCGTGCGAAGAAAGTAACGCATAAATTATTCCAAACATGCAGGGCATGTCTGCTTTAAAGATGACCAAAAAATGTGTAAGGTAAGATGTATTTTTAACAAAGATAAGCAACGTCGCCGAGGAGAGGATAGGAGAGGACAAAAAATTTCTCCTGAATAAGTATTAATGAATTTATGCGTTACTTTTTCACATGCTGCATAATTTGACTTAATTGCTTGCAATTTATTTATCTTTTTGTTTTAGCTGGAGTCAGACTTTAATCAAATCCATCCTCAAAAAATTGATATCATATACAATGAATGGACAAGCGTTTCATTAGCAATAATTAAAGAAATAAAAGATCGAAAAATTAATATATTTGTGGAGTCAAATTTAGGTAAAAATTTAAAATTGTATAGCTATTCAAAATTTTGTTATTTAAATTACTTTGCAGACTACTCCAAACAGGCACTTTTGGGCTTACCGCTTTTATTTTCCCCGGTGACTGTTAGAAGCAAAAGTTCAAAATCTAATCATTGGCGGCCCACCAGAGCAGAGGTTCAAGAAAGCTTCTTCACTCAGTTAAAGGTGTGTACACTTGGACAATTAAAACCTCGACTAAAACAGTAAGATCCAAGTATGCTGTAGCTTCTCTTTTAGAAGTTATTTTTTATATAAACGAATAAATTTTCCAAAATATAAAATCAGAAAATATTTTTAGGCATATTCTGACCTTGAGGAACTGCTTGAAAGGAAAAAGAAGATTTTGACTCAATATAAAGTACCTTTGCAACCATTTGCCGTGATAATACCAAATGAATCGAGTTCAGATATATTTTATATAGTTTTTGATGAAATCAGGTATAAATGTGAATCATCTATTAGGTGTTTGGAATTGCTGTTTAAATTGTTTCATTCGCTCAATTTAGAGTATCCTTTAGAATCTAAACATGTGTGGCATTTCATTCAAGAAATGGCTTTTAAAATGCCAGTAAATGGCAAAAGCAGCAGCACTGCAACCATTATTGCAGATATAAAATATCATTTATAGGCGTTGAGACTTTCAGTTTTATTAATTATTATTATTTTAGGCCATGCCAAACTGTAGCTTTTGTTCAAGCCAGTTCGAAAATTCGAAGGCACTAATTATCCATTTAAAATTAATTCACAAACTCCATGAAAACGATTCATATAGGTGTAATGAATTAAATTGCTACAGAAAATTTACAAGTTTAAATTCATATAGAAAACATTTGAAACAACATTTTGTTGGAAATGAAGCAAATTTAGGTAAAACTCCAACAATGTTTCAAATTAGGCCAGCGTTTGATCCAGCAACATATACTAGCTTTTCTTTTCTCTCGGACAAAGAAAATATACCTGCACCAAAATTTTCTAATGATGAACCTCAAAGTGTCAGTGCTACCAAGAGGTCTCGATGTGAATTTCAACAACAGGACTTTGATTTTGATTCATACAAAAATATAGTAGAATCAAACGTTCTCTCTTTTGTAACAAAGTTTTATGCTGATAGCACACTTTCAAGGAAAGATATTCAGGTTATAATTGACAGCGTGACTGCTTTACTTGATGAACCTTTAAAACTTTTTAAAGAATTTGTAATGCACATCGTAAATAAGTACTCTAGACGATTCAGAAAAGTGCGATATTATTTCTTATTTTTTTGAATTTCAAAATTTATTTAAAGGTTTAGACACTGAGTATATGAGGTTGAAATATTTAGAGAAATCCGGACAATATATAGCTCCTGAACAATTCATTGTTGGGCAACGTTTTGATAAACTAAATAATAACGCTGTTGAGCCCAAAACTTACATGAGCCAATTTATTCCATTGTCTAGGGTTTTTGAAAAGGTATTTGCCTTACCTAATGTTTTGCGTGAAACTCTTTTGTATCTTGAAAAACTCAAATCTGAACCTGACATTTCTAACATAACTCAGACTGAATTCTGGAAAAATAAACTTTTAAATTTTGATAAAACTGATGTCGTCATGCCACTCTTCATATATTTTGATGAATATGAAAGTGGCAATCCACTTGGATCGCATTCTGGGATACACAAAATTGGTGCTGTTTATTGCTCAGTGCCATGTTTGCCTGTGCAATATCAGTCACGCTTGGAAAATATTTTTTTGGCGTCGCTGTTTCACAGCTCAGATTTAAAAGAATTCGGGAGCAAAGCAATTTTTACTAAGCTTATTAATGAATGTAATAACTTACAAAAACATGGTGTTGATGTAAAAAGTTCTAACTCTTCGGTAAAAATTAAATTTTGTACTGTTTTACTACTTGGTGACAATTTAGGGCTAAATACCATCATGGGATATACAGAGAGTTTCAGGGCAAACAGTGCATGTCGTTTCTGCAAATCTACACGCAGTGAAATGCAACATCAAGTTTTACAGTGTGATGAAGTATTACGAAACAAATTGAATTATGAGGAAGATGTAAATCTTAAAAATGTCACCTTAACTGGCATTAAAGAATGGTGTAAGTATATGGAACAATTTAGAATCTTTCCATGTAACAGAAAACTTTGCTGTAGATATTGCCCATGACATATTCGAAGGAATTGCTCTTTTCGACATTACGGAATTATTCTATCATTTTATAATAAAACAGAAAGCTTTTAGCATTCATATATTCAATTCAAGACTTAAGTATTTTAACTTTGGAAAACTAAATGTAAACAAACCGCCCACCATTTCTGTAGATAACTTAAAAAAAAAGAAAATACGCATGTCTTGTTCTGAAATGAAGTGCTTTGTATTGTTTGCTGGATTGATTTTTGGAGATTTAATTCCTCAAGGTAATTTTTATTGGGAGCTATATATACTTCTTAGAAAAATGCTAAAAATAATATTATCCGATAAGGTCAGTAGTAATTCGACTGCAATTCTTAGGAATTTAATTCAAGAGCACCACAATCTATATAAAAATTTGTTCTCACTTAATTTAAAACCTAAACATCATATTGTTACCCATTACCCCATGGTTGTGAGTAAAGTAGGGCCTCTTAACAAATTATGTTCTTTGAAATATGAGTCAAAACACCGAGAGTCAAAATTATCTGCTAATGTAGTGGCATCAAGAGTAAACAGAACGCACACTCTCGCAATTAAACATCAGCTGAAATTGTGCCACAGATTCATTAGTGAGCGTGGATTTCAAAGCAGTAAATTCGAAAAGAAAACTATTATTCCAGATGTAAACTCTGTTTTTGAGAATTTTCAAAACATTTGTTCCTCAAATGGCGCAAGTAAAGCATTTCAACATAATGTTTGCATTAAAGAAAAGATCAATTTTCATAATCTTTTGTACCAAGTAAATGATATTATACTAATTAGTAATGGTTTGCCCGAGCCACAGTTTGGTCTAATACACCTAATAGTGATTAATGAACAGAATAGTGTTTGTTTTATTTGTAAAGAAGTAAAAACTGTTGCTTTTGTTGAACATATATTCTCCTTTGAAGTTACAATAACTGAAATTTTCAGGTGTGTATTGCAGTCTGAAATTTTGTATGGTAATTATGTAATATGCAACTATTCAGATGGCAAAAAGTATATAACTATGTTTTAGTTTGTTTACTTTTTCAACAATTTTTTTATGTTTTTTTATTATGTTTTTCATGGGTTAAAATACTCTGGTTTGTATTATTTTATATTTATTTAAATCGAAGTATACAGGTGGTCAGAAAATGGCAGATGAGCTTCAGGTAAAGCCATTTTTTTATTAATCCTAGGTCCACAATCCCAATGCAAAAATGTACGGTCTCTCTTTAATAAGCCACATGTGATATCAAAGTTGAAAATGTGAAACTCGAACTAAGTGAAATTTTTTAAATCCATTATTGAAAATATTTGCTATTTACACTCAAGAAAAGTTTTGTAAAATTGCGTTGTTGCAACTAACTGATTAATGCCCATACTTTATATTACCAACACTTCTTCAACAGCATTCTTTAGTTATAACTAAAAGTACATATACGGTAACCTTGGACAAAAAATTATTTGAGATATTTGTAAAAATTTGCCAAATCTAAACTTCTTTTAAGCAGCTCGTGAGGCTTAACAAAGGATCGCACATTTCTGCATTAGGATTATTGACTCAGAATTAATCAAAGAATCGTTTTACCTGAAACTTATCCGTCATTTTCTGACCATCATCATAAGGTTCTCAGTCCGAAGACTGGTTGGACGCGTACCTCCATTCTTTTCTATCCTGAGCTAACCTACGCATTTCCCTAAAAGTAGAACATCCTACATCCCTAACTATTTGAGAGCAGTAGTCTAATCTAGGCCTACCCCTACCTCTTTTTATTCCTATCTCTGACTCTAGTATGTCGCGAACTATTCCTTCGTGTCTTAGAAGGTGTCCTACCATCCTATCTCTCCTACTCTTTATTGTTTTCCATACCTTTCGCCTTTCCCCAACTCTTTCTAATACTTCCCTATTGCTAACCTTATCTATCCACGGTATCTTCATCATGAGTCTGTAACACCACAGTTCAAACGCTTCTACTCTTTTTCTATCCGCTTCTCCTATTGTCCAAGTTTCGCACCCGTATAATGCCGTACTCCATACATACGACTTTAAGAGTCTCTTCCTAGTCTCTATATTAACCGTTCTCGAACATAACAGTTGTTTCTTTTTGTTAAACGCAACTCGTCCCTGCGCCATTCTTTGTTTTATATCTTTAGTGCTCCTACCGTCTTGGGTTATTTTACTTCTGACCACCATGTATATTTTTATATTCCGTTTAGTTTTTATGTTATAGTAAAAACACTGTTGTCTGGACTATTTTGCATTTATTGAAATCTAAGTATATATTTTTGTTTTCTGTTGGATGTTGGATGTTCCTGAATAGGTATTAAAAAAACTGTTATTTGAACTACACATTTTAGTTATTTAAATCTAAAGTAAATATTTTTATTTTCTGTTGGGTGTTCCGGAATAGGTATATTAAAAACACTGTTATTTGAACTACATATTTTATATTTAAATCTAAGTAAATATTTGTATTTTTATTTCAAACTGAGTTGAATTAATAAATATTTAATAGCATTATATAATGTTTTATTACTGACACATATACCTACATTACTTACATAAAGTAAAATTATAAAAATTCGTATAAAAAATAATCATGTGCCTATTTCAATATTTGAACTCTGGTTAATCGTTATGCAATTATCACATGATCCACAGTTCAAAATTGAAATTTATTTTCTAATTACGGGCACGATTTATAAGGAAGTAAAAATAGGCGTTGTAGCAAGGAAGTAAAGTGCTTGTGGTTGTTGGGAACAGTGGACTGTATTCTTGTATTAAATAGAACGATAGATACGTTTTGTATTTTTTATTGTAGTAAATCGAACATTGTGCTGCTGTTGCAGCCGATTGACATACATGTACGCTGATGCGTCTATTCGCGATGCTGGTCGAAGCGAGAATGTCTGATGCTGCGAGCTACGCTCTCTCACAGTACTAAAAAACGCCGCAAACAAGCGCGCTAAATTTAAATTTAAAAAATATCGAACACATTAAATTTCTTTACAAATATTAATGCTAAACATACTCCGCCCCTTGAAGGGAAACACCTTCAACAAAGGTAACGAAAATAGTTAAATTGAACCTGAATTAAGGTACGTATAACAACTAAACAAAAAGGTAATTGAATATAAACATAAAATGTTAAGAAACAGGTTATAAATTCTAGTTAACTCATTGATAATCACGCACATCACTTTCTTCCACAGGTAACGGACACAAACTTGTGAAGTTCCGTTTAAGTTCATGACCATTTGGAGTGCGGATTGTAGCTACTCTGGAGATTCCATCTGGTCCAGGATGAAGCTTGACTACACGCCCTAGTGACCATTTGTTTGGAGGTAAGTTTTTATCTTTCATTAGCACCAGGGCATTAATATCCAAGTTTTGAGAATTCTGCTTCCACTTCGTTCTCTGTTGCATCTCGGAAACATATTCTACGGACCATCGGGACCAGAAATGTTGATACAGTTGCTGTAACAATTGAAACCGCGACAGTCTGTTCATCTTGACATTTTGTAGGTTGTGATCTGGGATTGAGGTCATTGGCCTCCCAATCAGGAAATGCGACGGAGTGAGTGGCTCGAAATCATTAGGATTTGTTGACAATGGAATTATTGGGCGTGAATTAAGAACGGATTCGATCTGGGTAAGCAATGTGTAAAATTCTTCATATGTGAGATGTACATTATTTATGATTCTTTTGAGATGAAACTTAGTACTTTTCACTCCTGCCTCCCATAACCCTCCAAAATGGGGTGATTGAGAAGGGATGAAATGCCAATTTACATTTTCCTTTGTACATTGATTTAGAATTGTAGATTTTTGATTTGCTAAAAATTGACCAAGTGCATCGAGTTCGTTTCGTGCACCTAAAAACCGTTATCTGAATAGATATCTGTTGGGGCTCCGCGTCTTGAGACAAATCGTTTAAGTACTGCTATAAAAGCTTCGGTTGTTAAGTCAGTGACCAATTCAAGATGGATCGCTTTTGTGGCGAAACATATAAACAAACAAATAATAGCCCTTGATTGTTTTAGAACCTCTACCCTTTTTCTCTTTTATTGAAAATGGTCCTGCATAGTCAACGCCAGTAACTTTGAACGGTGCTAGCTGAGTTACGCGATGAGCTGGGAGATATCCCATAATTGGTGTCAAGTTTTTTGGGTTAAACTTGTAACAAATAATGCATTGATGTACAATTTGTCTTGCAAGATTTCTACCATTGATCGGCCAGTATTTTTGTCTGATTGTGGATAACAAGGCACGTGGGCCTGAATGTAATAAACGTGCGTGCTCATATTTGAATATTAGATTAGTTAAAGTGTGTTTATTTGGAAGAAGCATAGGATGCTTTGCATCTGGATGTAATTGTGATAATTGTAATCTTCCACCAACGCGTAATATTCCATCATTATCAATGAATAGACATAGACTAGACAATTTGTGTTTTAAAGGCAACGCTTTATTACTCTGTAACATAGATATTTCTTGTTTAAAATGGAGATTTTGGACAAGCTTAATAAGAGCAATAAGACTCTTATCTAACTCATGAGTGGTTAACTCTTCTACGATTCTCTTGTCTTTGGGTAATTTGCAATGTCTTACAAATCTGAAACATCTCGCAACTGTACGAATCAAATTAGGAAGACTAGAGTATCGTTCAAAAGGAAATGATTGCTCACATGCAAGTACAGAGAATATCTGTGTTTGTTTTTTGACTTCTGGTATTTCAATATCACCTTTTGTATGAATTGGTTTTGGCCAATGAGATTCAGTTAAAGAAAGCCATGGAGGCCCTTTCCACCATATGTCAGCATTTATTAAATTGTTAGGCAAGACGCCTCGTGATGCGAGGTCAGCGGGGTTGTCTTTAGTAGAGACATAATGCCAATCATGATCATTAGTAATATTTTGAATTTGTGAAATTCGATTTCCCACAAAAATTTGCAAATTGCTGGGTTGCAGTTTTAACCAACATAAAACTATTTCAGAATCTGACCAAAGATAGCATCTGACCTTGCAGGTAAGTGAATCTAATACTTGTTTTGACAGTTTGGCCAACAAAAGGGCACTGCATAGTTCCAGTCGTGGTATTGTAATCGTTTTAAGTGGTGCCACCTTTGTCTTTGCACATAGTAATCTTGTGTAAACTTGAAAATCTTTTGTATGGCTTCTGATGTAAATACACGCTGCATATGCCTTTTGTGAGGCATCACAAAAGCCGTGTAATTCGATATTGACATGATTGCTGCCTATAACGTGTCTTGGTATTTGTAAAACATTTAAATAGATCAATTGACGTCTGAATTGCAACCATTTTTGTGATAATTCCCAAGGAATGGGTTCATCCCAAGATAATTTTTGATACCAAAGGTTTTGAATAATTAGTTTTGCTAGGACAGTGCAGGGGCCCAATAATCCTAAAGGATCGTAGATCTGTGAAATATCAGATAACACATGACGTTTTGTAATATTTGGCGTTTCTGCAGGATTGTTTATTTTAAAGGTAAGTGTATCTGAATTGCTAACCCACTGTATGCCTAAAGTTTTTGTGCATTCGTTTTTTCCTAAGGACAATATGCCATTTGGATCAGAAGTACAAGGTAAGTTTTGCAAAATTGTTGGCTCATTTGAGATCCATTTGCGGAGCTCAAATTTGCCTTGAGCTAAGATAGATAGTATTTCTTGACACATGGTAGCTGTTTCTTGCATTGAATCAGCACCACTAAGCAAATCGTCAACATAAAAGTCTCTGCTAATTATGTTGGATGAATTTGGAAAATTGTTTGCATTGTCAATAGTTAATTGGTTTAAACAACGGATTGCTAGGTAAGGAGCGGCTGTAGTACCGTAAGTAACTGTATTTAGTTCATATTCTGAGAGTTCCTCACTGGGATGCTCTCTCCAAATTATACGTTGTAATGATCTGTGATCAGGGTGCATGAGTACCTGCCGGTACATTTTTGCGACATCAGCTGATACAACAAACTTGTGCTGACGAAATCGTATTAAAATTGGAAAAATGTCATTTTGTATTTTCGGGCCTGGGTATTGAACGTCATTTAATGATACGCCACTGGTAGTTGAGGCAGAACCATCAAAGACGACCCTCAGCCTAGGGGTTAAACTTGTTTCTTATAAATACCATGGTGAGGTAAGTAATAGGAGATAGTTGAATTGTCGTTTGTAATTTTAGTCATGTGCCCCATATCTAAATACTCCCGCATGAAGTTGACGTAATGAATTTTGAAATCAACATTTTTATGAAGTTTTTGCTCTAAACTCATAAATCTTTTTATTGCAGTCTGTTTTGAATCACTTAATAGTGATGATTCTTTTTTTAGTGGAAATTTTACGATAAATCTACCTTCTTCGTCCTTTTTACATTGTTTAAAAATTGCGTTTCACATTGGATATCTTCTTGAGACAAAGGTATGGTTTCTGACGTTTCTTCTATTTCCCAAAACCGCTTTAATAGATCATCAGTGTTGCTTGTTCGTAACACATTGCATGAATAGTTTTTTATTTGATTTGGGACAGTGCCCGAGACTATCCATCCTAGAATTGTATTTTGTAACATCGGTAAATTCTTTCCCAACGAAAATTTGCCAGGAAGGAGTAAATCCCAAAAGATTCCTGCCCCAATAAGTAAATCTACTTGACTGGACTCATTAAATTGAGGATCTGCTAAATTTAAATGCTTTGGAATGTTCCATTTAGTGATATCAATTGTATTTGAAGGTAAATCTTGTGTAATAAAAGGCAAAATGAAACATTTTAAATTGACTTTGATGTTGTTAAAGTTAGACACTATTGTAACTTGGCATCGCTGTTTTATATTAGAGCTGAGCTTATTTATGCCCATAATTGACATGTTAATCTTTTCTCGTTTTAATTGTAATTTTTCACAAAGACTATTAGTGATAAGATTTGACTGCGAACCATTATCTAGAAATGCTCGACAAACGTAAGTCTGACCCTTTGAATCAATGACAGAAACCCACGCTGTGGATAATAAAACATCATGATCATAATTGTTATGAACACTACAATTTGTTATTTTGATATTTGAAATTGGCTCAACCACCGCTTCTGCAAGTGCAGTTGATTGTTTATCATTATGTAATAATGAATTGTGATACAAATTGCATTTTCTGCATGGACCTGCTTTGCATGAATTTGTTTGATGACCTATTTTCAGGCAATTATGACATAGATTTAAAGATTTTACTTCATTGGTTCTTTCAGTAACTGATAATTTAAGAAACTCTTTACAATTGTAAATTAGATGATTATTTTTACAGAAGTTGCATTTAAAGTGTGTTGACGTAACTACTGCAAATTGACGATTTTGTCTTACAGGTTTTGATTGACTAGATTCAAGTTTCTCTAAAACATCAGCCTTGCTACGTAAAAATGATTTTAAATCTTCTAAAGATGGTAGGTCGCTTTGAATTTTATGCTCCTCCCACTCTTTCAATGTTAGTTTATCTAGTTTTATTGTAATAAGGTGAATAATCAAGGTATCCCATTCACTAATAGGCTGACCAATATTTTTTAAAGCATACAGATGTTTAGAAACCGTATCCAATAATTGACGTACAGCATTTGATGATTCCTTCATCATTGTATTTAAATTAAACAAAGCACTATGTACCGCGTGAAGGTTACTATGTCTGTGGTGACACTTGTGGATCGCGAGTGGGGGCTGTAACGCTAGAAAAGAAGAAAAGATGAGGAGAACCGCGAGAGCTGCGCAAGTAAGCGGTTGTACCGTTTGACGACAGTTTTGGCGCTTAGAAAAGTTAAAAGTAGTTTTGTGTATCACCATATTTCTTGTTCTTTGTGTAATAAAATCACTTTACTGTATACATACTGTATACATACAACTGGTTGTAGTTTGTTATTCAATCCTGCAGGTAAAATGCATTCTATGATGTTTTTAAAGAAATTAAATAAACTTTTTGAGGACGCGGGTGTTCCCGAAAATAACAAAATAAGTTTGGCAGCTAACTGTATGAAGGGTTCAGCGGGCGATTGGTTTACGGCAAAAGAAAATTCTTTTATCTGTTTTAATGATTTTGAACAATGTTTTAAGGCTCGCTTTTGGGGGGTTGATAAACAGAGAGACTTATTTTTAGAGATTAGTTATGGACAGTTTAAAGCAGGTAGTATGGCTGATTACTTTTTAAACTTGGTAAATCAAGCTAAATTTCTTACAGAACAAATACCTCAAACAAGGTTAGTGGAGATGTTGTCTAATCATTTTAGTCCCGAAATTCAGCGGGGAATTATCATATTGGGTATGAACACTATTGACCAAGTTGAAGAATATTTAAGAAAACTCGATATGACTGATGTAAAAGCGAATTCTTTTGAGTCAAATGAACAGGTGCGGATTGAGGAAAAATTTAGGGGCCCTTACAAGCGGGAAAATAAAATTACCACTAGGGAAAATTATACTGTGAATGATAATAATTGGAGATATCGTAATAAGGGCGGTTTCAACTATAATAATAATAATTCAGGGGTACGGCAAAGTGAACGCAATGATGATGATTCTAAAAGGCAAGTGCATACGATTGCAGTTGAAAATAACGAAGGTGGGAAGGACGGTGACGCTAGTTGTAGTAAAGAAATTTCCGGAGGCCATGGTAGAGAAGTGTCTATGTTGTTTGACAAAAATAGTCACTTTCTTTTGGAAGAGAAGGACGAATATCTAAAGGGTGATAGTAAAAGTGCTGTACCATTAGTTACAGGGGAGGTTGAATCGGTCCCTGCAGTTATCTTAATTGACAGTGGCAGTGAATTGTCGTGCATATCGCAAAAATTTTATAATCAAATTAAATCTCAAAAGAAAAAAATACCTACCTTGCCGGCTAATAATGTATCAGTAGTAGGTGCATTCAAAGGAAAATGTCAGATAGTAAAAGAACAAGTGTATATTCGGTGCAAAATACAGGGAGTAGAATTTAGCTGTGTGTGTGTAGTTGTTCCGTCTCTGACTAGGAATATAATTTTGGGGTGCGATTGGTTAACGGACCATCAAGTTAAAATGTCTTTTGATGACTTAAGGGTAGTATGTACTATTAATGGACGCGAAGAGAGTTTTGATTTAAGACTTGAAAAGGTTGAAGGTCAGAGTGTACAGATTTGTGAAGTTAGGTTAGAGGACGATCAGAAAGTGTTAGTTACGGCGGAATGTGAGGATAAGGTTAACATTGAAACCGCAGTTAGGGATTCTGAGAGTTTTGACGAAAATTCTAAAATAAAGTTAAATAAATTGCTAATCGAATATAAAACGGTGTTTTCTGATACGCCTGGCAAAATTAGGGGTTATGTGCACAAAATCCAGTTGAGAGATAAAACTCCTTTTCATTTAAAATCTTACCCTATTCCAGTGGTGTACCAAAAAGAGGTTGACAAGCAAATAAAAGAAATGGAAGAGTTAGGGATAGTGAAGAAAGACCAAACGGAATATGTTAGTCCGTTGGTAGTTGTGAAGAAGAAATGTGGTAACCCGCGAATTTGTGTAGATGCGCGGCACTTAAACAGTAAAATGGTAAAAGATCACGTAATCCCGCCTAATCCGTACGAGTTATTGTGTCAATTTGTACCGGGCCAGCACATGTCGGTATTAGATTTAACTTCCTCATATTGGCAGGTTGAAATTTTCGAACCGGATCAAAAATACACAGAGTTCTCTTATAGGGGCGAAACTTACGTTTTCCGTCGCTTACCATTTGGTCTAGTGACATCTGTGGCGAGTTTTATTCGTGCGTTGAATGTTGTGTTAGGAGGTGAGGAGGTACGATCATTCGTCATTCCTTATGTTGACGATTTATTAGTAGTTTCAGAAACCGCAGAGGAACATTTAAAACATTTGAGGTTCATTTTTGAGAAATTCAAATCGTCGGGTGTAACTTTAAAGTTGAGGAAATGCGAATTCGCAAAGAATAAAGTAAAATTTATTGGACATAATATTACTGCAAAAGGTGTTGAAATGGATCAGGAACGGGTTCAGACAATTATAGATTTTAGACGACCCAGTAACGTTCGTTCACTTAGAGCATTTTTAGGTTTGGTGAATTATGATCACAGATTTGTAAACAGTTATGCAAATTTAACGGTATCATTAACCCGGCTACTGAGAAAAGATACGAAGTGGCAGTGGACCGAGGAACATGAGGACTCGTTCCAACAAATTAAAGTAGCGTTCACACAGGTTGTTATGCTGAATCACCCCAATTCGAAATTAAAATATTATATTAATGCGGATGCATCCGCCTATGCAATTGGCTCGTGCCTTTATCAAATGGGCGAAGAAGGGGAAGTTAACGTTGTTGCTTACTTCAGTCGCGTTTTAAAGGGTCCCGAGACTAGATATTCCGTAACAGAGAAAGAGGCCTTAGCTATTGAAGATTCACTTAAACAGTGGCGAATGTTGCTCTTGGGCCATGAAGTAATAATTTTATCCGATCATAAGTCTTTGTCATTTTTGAAGACATGCCGTCTTCTAAATTCCAGGTTGACGCGATGGTCTTTATATTTGCAAGAATTTGATGTGTCTGTGGAATACTGTAAAGGCCAAAACAATAAAATTGCTGATTCATTATCTCGGCACCCCGGTGGTGTTACCCCGTTAGTTGAGAAACCACAAAAAGGTAAATTCGAAATAAACGCGTTAAAGAAAAGTCAGTTTTATGACGTGATCAATAAATCGTCTGTTCAGTTTAGAAGGGACCAGTTAAATGATGAATTTTGTCGACAAATAATGACGGAATTAGAAAATGAAAAGGGTAAATGGAGAAGCGGAAAGTGGTTTATGCTATATGAAGGGCTGTTGTTTCGTCGCGGATCAGAACGATCTCCTGGGTATAGATTGTGTGTACCTAAATCGGAAATTCTGGGTATTGTTAATCATCAGCACTGCGAAAACGGTCATTTCGGTGCTGAAAAATGCTATTTAGCCTTGTCGAGAGATTTCTATTTTCCGAAAATGCAGGGAACCATTAGAAAGATCGTAGGAAGTTGTGAACTTTGCCAAAAATCAAAAATATCGGAACGGTGCCACGGCCCTATGCAAAGTGTTATTGCAGACGCTCCGAACCATATAGTTAGTACGGATCTTATCGGTCCTTTGCCGGTGTCTAGGGGAGGTACTACCCAATTGTTGGTATTATTGGATACTTTTAGTAAACTTGTGTCTTTATATCCTTTAAAACGTGCCAACTCCCGTGCCATCCTGAATAGGATGACTAAAGAGTATTTTGTTAAAATTGGGAAACCAAAATTCATTTTAAGCGATAATGGCACCCAATTCAATAGTAAATTGTATCATAAGGTGTTGTCTGAGTTAGGTGTGGGTATACTCCATACGTCAGTTTATTTTCCCCAGGGGAATATGGTTGAAAGGGCAAATCGCGAAATCGGTAGACTTCTCCGTGCTTTTTGTCACTCAAGGCATCAAAAATGGGCGTGGTGGACTAATCAGATTGAAGCTTGGTTAAATCAGTCCGTCCATGAGAGTACAGGATTTACACCAAACGAAGTGCATTTTCAAGAAAAATACCCTAACTTTTTGAAAAAGGTCCACTATCCACAAGTCAGAGAGGGGACCGTAAATATAGTAGAAGTGGCTAGAGAACGTTTATTATCCAAGGCTGAAAGACGAAAATTAAGGCATGATAAAGACCGAAGGTTAATCTCATTTCAACCCGGCGATAAAGTATTAGTTAAGTCACACAATATGTCGTCCGCTGAAAACAAAGAAATAAAGAAATTTTTCTTATTCTATCAGGGTCCATGTACTGTCAAGGCTGTCGTAAATAAGAATTCTTATCTGGTCACTGATGATTCTACAATGCGGTCGTTAGGAATCCAAAATATTGTTAATTTAAAGCCTTACAAAGTTCCTGTAAAAGAAATTTAATACCAGTAATGGGAAAATAAAACAATTTATGTTTGTTACTGTGCATTTTATATTTTATTACTTGTTAACAGGTTCTATGATCGCTATGTATTTGTGTTTTAAGTTGTAATGGTATATTGTAGTTTATTTGTGTTAAGATGATATTGTAATGATAAATTGTCTTACCTACCTGTAAAAATTGAATCGATCTCGACCATGTCTGGGTTCGATCGATTAAATTGGGGGGTTGTGTACCGCGTGAAGGTTACTTTGTCTGTGGTGACACTTGTGGATCGCGAGTGGGGGCTGTAACGCTAGAAAAGAAGAAAAGATGAGGAGAACCGCGAGAGCTGCGCAAGTAAGCGGTTGTACCGTTTGACGACAGTTTTGGCGCTTAGAAAAGTTAAAAGTAGTTTTGTGTATCACCATATTTCTTGTTCTTTGTGTAATAAAATCACTTTACTGTATACATACAGCTTCATTTGAACCCACCAGCTAGCTAAATGGTACAACTAACATGATTATGTACTAATAATCGCGTATTATGAAACCTGTTGCACAGTAGCTCCCACGCCACTGGATAATTTGAACTTGAAAACTCTAACGACTGAATAACTCTAGCTGCAGAACCTTCTACAGATGCGCGTAAATAATGGAACTTTTGTATATTACTTATATTTTGATTGGAATGAATAAGCGATTCAAATGTGTCTTTGAATTCCAACCAACTCTCGTATGTACCAGCAAACGTGGGTAGCTTAATAATAGGTAATTTTACATGTTGTGTATCATTTTCATTTAATATTGGTGCATTCCGAATAGAAACACCTGAACTTGAATGGTTATAAATTATTTCTGCTTCAACCTGATTAATATCGCGCGGTTGACTGTCTAATATTTGTTTAATTCTTGAAAATATTGTAAAATAGTCTTTTTCAAAGTTATCGCGTTCT
This sequence comes from Xestobium rufovillosum, assembly GCA_963966045.1. Taxonomy (NCBI): domain Eukaryota; kingdom Metazoa; phylum Arthropoda; class Insecta; order Coleoptera; family Ptinidae; genus Xestobium; species Xestobium rufovillosum. The sequence goes on along the minus strand of OZ014498.1, from coordinate 5,814,102 downwards.
TTATATTGGTCTGGTAAATTGTTTTCTTCGCAACACAACTCGATTTGTGTTTGACATTGTTCAAAATCGTTTAAAATAGACTCATACCTACAACCTCTTAACTGCAGTTGTGCATAATCGTTCTCATCTAAACCAGCACCTGTGTCCGATTTATCTTGTATTTGTTGCACATAATGCATCAAGTTTGAAAGTTTATGCTTGATCGCACTACGTTTGCGATTTAAATCTTGTATATTTTGTGACATAGCCATTGTTTAAGCAAATTGTAATTGTAAATCTCACATATAAATGTAAAATTGTAAGGAAAATCGACAATAGGAATATAGGAAAATAGCCACTCGCCCTTTGTTCGTTTTTTGCAGGTGAATTCTTGTCTGCTAGTCTCGCCTCTCGCGTCTCCAACTCCGTCGTATGATCGCGAGCTTGGATTTCTATTGGCTCCGGCTGCACCTGCACGCTGCTTCGTCGTGATTGCAACGGCCAACTTGCTTTGTATAAATTGTGAAATTCTTGACTCTTGTTTCTTCTTGTTTCTTGTAGATCCGGAACGATTGGACCAAAATATTGGGAACAGTGGACTGTATTCTTGTATTAAATAGAACGATAGATACGTTTTGTATTTTTTATTGTAGTAAATCGAACATTGTGCTGCTGTTGCAGCCGATTGACATACATGTACGCTGATGCGTCTATTCGCGATGCTGGTCGAAGCGAGAATGTCTGATGCTGCGAGCTGCGCTCTCTCACAGTACTAAAAAACGCCGCAAACAAGCGCGCTAAATTTAAATATAAAAAATATCGAACACATTAAATTTCTTTACAAATATTAATGCTAAACAGTGGTAATACGTTAATACCTACTGCTATTAGTTACTAAATTACTTACCACAACTAATAAACTGTATAGCTGTTGTGGAATAGGTTGCTACTGGTTAAAAAAATGCGTTGTTGCAATTGACTTGAGTTTCAGCAACAAAGTTATTTTATTGTTGCAACAAGTACTGATGAAGTTGGGATAAGTAAAAATGTTGTTGCTATTAGAAGACTTTTTCTTACTGTTACTAAATTGCTGCATTTTGGTTACTGACAGATTATTTACCACTAATAACTAATTCCGTTGTTGTAATGTAACTTGTTTAGTTGCAGTTAAACAAAAGTTACAGTATCAGATTTATTGAATCATATGCTTACCATTATTTAACCATTGTAAGAATAACGTTTTGCTTGTGGGTAGTAATGTGTCTCCTTGTCCCCTATTTAATTCAGCTTTTTACTAAGGGTTATTAAATTTTTATTTACCATTAATATATATTTCTCTCAGTGTATGAAATGTTTATTATCTGATAACTACAAGGCTTAAATCTCATTTTGTATCAAATTTAACTAATCATCAAAAAACGTTTTTCTTATTTACTGAAAGGTTGAAATGACCTTATTTCAGTTTTTAAAGCTCAAAATAAGAAACATTTAAAAATAAATATCGCTGCTGTATTCCTCATTCGATGTGCTTTAAAATGAGGTGTCAAGTGAAATTATGCCATTTGAGATTTTAAAGTGAGGGTGACTGGGGGTTTGGGGGTTGGTTTTACAGACGCCAACTATACATCAAAATCTGTACCCCTTGAGTAATAAATTTACATATCTCTGCGTTTCTTCATAATGCTATTTGTTTCTTAGATATTTGAGGTGGCTTGTTTTTAAATGATCACACTGTATAATATCATAAGAGCTAAGATCTTTCAAGGCTAATATCACAAGAGAGTAAGATTAAATTTAAAATAATTCGACAGGTTTTCATAAGCTCATTTCCCGGCAATAGTCACGAATGCCCGAAGGGCATGAGTGGATGTTGCCGAATAGTAACGAGTTTGAAAAATAAACTAAAGAATTATTTTCTATATTTATTGAAATGATATTCGAGATTATTTTTTGGCCCACGATTTTAATGAACCATCAAAAACTATGTTTCTGAGTTTAAGATGGAAGTAAGTCTTTGGTTTTGACATATTTTATCAGTTTACAAAATATTACATTTGGCAATTAGTATTTAACTGACATATTTTTTAATTTGTACCAATCTACTTATAAATTTTCAAATATTTCGTGAATTAATGGCAATATAAAAACTTTGTATATAAAATCGACATTTTGGCTCTTTTTAGGGTATAAATAGTATAAATTGACGAGATGGGCAATAGGTCGCTCATAATAACTTTGCGATCTCAGAGGCGCTACTGTATTAAATTTGCAACAGAAGATCAAAGAAACCAGGGGCTTGCCCTCATGAGACTATTAATTAGGTACCTACTAGTTTTTGACCGTAGTTGTGTGTACCCTAATCGGGCACAGATTTGATGTTGGTGGAATAGTATTTGTTTGTGGAATTGTATTTTTTGGTGGAATCGTGAATACGGGTTCATATTCGTGTGATGTTTGGGTTTATAGACGCATTATTTATAGTTAACTTGCTTTAGCAATTTTGATTTAGTAGATAGTCTCCTGTTGTCATCCAGAGGACGACACTGAGGTCGTGGATGGGTGTCGCGTGTAGGTAATTGACAGCCGTTATCGACTTGTTCAGTTGTAACAATCCTAAAATTATTTCAAAAATATCGTAAAATAAATGACTATTAAAAAATTGAGAACGACCCTGTAGGGGGGTAGGGCAGTTGTTAAAATTATGCCTTGAAAGGTTTTTCTACCTTTCGTTATAAGGGAGTTATGTAATTTTTATTTATTTTGAATTTGTTTAAAGTACACCATTGACTTTTAAAAACTAACATTTGTACGTACCATTAACATTTGAGTTCTTTCAGCATAATTAATGGTCAGAAGCAGAAGTTTTTTCGAAATCTTCGAAAATGCGAAAGATGTAAAAGAATAGCGCACGTCACTGGAAAATAGGGGGCCGGCCATCAAAGTAATATGATGGAAGTTTTCGTGTGTCTCGTTTAATAAGAGAGTGTAGCAATCTTCATCTATTTTTAAATTTTATCAACTTCGCCACTACATTCGATAATAGAAATCTGTGTACGCTCTTATTGAACAATGTATTTCGATACGTCTAATTGAGAACCGTTGAAAATAATTTTAAAAATATCGTAAATTAAGAAGTATTAAAAAATTAGGGCGCCACTGGATAGGTGTGGGTTAGTCGTTAAAATAATGCGTTGAAAATTTCGTTTTATATATGTATCGTTATAAGCGAGTTATGTAACTTTCCTTTATTTTAAATTTGTTTAAAAACTTTCAAAAACTTTTGTACGTACCATTTACACTTAAATTCTTCCTGCATAAATAATCCCCAAAAGCAGAAAAGTTTTTTAGAAATCTTCGAAAATGAGAAAGGTATAGAAGAATAGCGTACGTCACTGGGAATTAGGGGGCCGACCATGAAAGCTATGTTAAGGAAGTTTTCGTGTACCTAATAAAGGAGTTACGCGATGTTCACCTATTTTCAAATTTTACCGACTACGCCACTGCATTTGATAATCGAAATCTGTGCACGTTCTTATTAAACAATTTATTTCGAAACGTCAAATTGTGAACCGTAGAAAATAATTTTAAAAATATCGTAAATTAAAAAAATTATTTGAAAAAATAAGTACGCCAATGGATAGGTGTGGGTCAGTCGTTGAAATAATGCGTTGAAAGTTTTGTTCTATCTATCGTTATAAGGGAGTTATGTAATTTTTATTTATTTTCAATTTGTTTAAAGTACGCCGCAGACTTTGAAAAACAAAAATTGCACGTACCATTCACACTTACATTTTTCCGGCATAATTAATCGCTAGAAGCAGAAATTTTTTTTAGAAATCTTCGAAAATGCGAAAGGTATAAAAGAATAGTGTACGTCACTGTAAATTAGGGGGTCGACCATGAAAGCTATGTTAAGGAAGTTTTCGTGTATCTCGTATAATAAAGGACTTACGTGATGTTCACCTATTTTCAAATTTTACCGACTACGCCACTGCATTTGATAATCGAAATCTGTGTACGTTCTTATTAAATAATTTATTTCGATATGCCTAACTGTGAACCGTAGAAAATAATTAAAAAATATCGTAAATTAAAAATATTATTTGAAAAATTGAGTATGCCACTGGATAGGTGTGGGTCAGTCGTTGAAATAATGCGTTGAAAGTTTTGATCTATCTATCGTTATAAGGCAGTTATGTAATTTTTATTTCCTTTCAATTCATTTAAAGTACGCCACTGACTTAAAAACCAATATCCACATTTACTCTTCACACTTTAAACCGGCTCCACCCTATATGGCAAACTAGGCGAACGTTTGTGATGCGTGGAGTTCGTCACATAGTGTGTATGGTACAACACATGGCAAACTACGCAAACGTTCGCGTTCGCCGAGGTTCGGACAGAAGTCTGTAAAAGAGGCCCGAGTCAAAGGGACATTTGGAGAAGTGCATAGGAAAAGCATACCCGCTACACACTATGTGGCGAATGTTTGAAGATTCGACATCAACCCAAATAGTTTCATCTGAACTTTTGTCAAGGAAACAATAGAACAAGGGGTGGAATAGAATAGTCATTTTGAATTTTTTAACTGTTTACGAAAGATATTCCCTTATTTGTGAGATATTTACAGAAATTCCATGAATATACCAACTAAATTGTCCGTTCGGCTTATGTTTTTGGAGCATTCAGCACTAGGTGGATGAAAAACTTATTTATTTTTCGAAAAATACCTCTCCCACAAGGCCACAAGATAGGTAAATAGGTATACCTACAAGTATAAACTTAGTTTAAGTAAAGCATTGTCCTACAAAGCCATCTTGAAATATTCAACATAATTGAGAGCACTGTTTAGTTTAGTCAGAATGTAAACTTCATTCATTAATTATAAGATGTTACGTCGTACTGTCCAGTGGCGTCATTCAATGTAGACGTTGACAAAGCGCCAGTATGATATGCACCGTGCTTCTAATAGAATACTAAGTACCCTAATTACGGTTCTGCATACAATTTCTCGGAAAATAATAATTATCTTTTTTACTGGGATGGACAGACACCATCCGCCACCCCCTTTTTCTCCTAGTTTAGGTTTTTTCTTTTCAGTCGCAACAAATGTCCACACATTATTAGGTATTTAAAGAAGCATTTGCAGCAATAACTTCGTCATCGTTGTCCTCCATTACAACAGAACCAACCACTTCGAATGCACGAACGTTTGTACTTTTTCCCGTCACGAATGTCACACCGCATATGTTTGGAGATTCGGCATATAGTGTGTATGGAACATTGGACGAACGCTGACACTTGCCGAATCTCTAGGTCAAGTTTGGCAAACTTCACGCATCGCAAACGTTCGCCTAGTTTGCCACATATTGTGGAGCCGGTTTTAATTGCTTCGGCATATCTAATTGCTTCGAGCCGGAAACTTTTTACGAAATCCCCAAAAATACGTAAATTATAAAATGACACTGTACGCCACTGGAAATTAGGGGGCCAGTCATTAAAATAATATTTGGGAAATTTTCGAGTATCTCGTATAATAAGAGAGTTACGCAATCTGTATGTATTTTAAACTTTTGTCGACTACGCCACTGAATTCGAAATCTCGTAAATTAAGAAAGTAGTAAAAAATTGAAGACTCCACTGGATAGGGCTCGGTCAGTCGTTAAGATAATGTTTCGGAAGTTTTGTCCCATATTTCGTTATAAGGGAGCTACGTAATTTTTATTTCGTTCAATTCGTTTAAAGAGCGTCACTGACCTTTAAAAAATAATAACTACATGTACTCTCCACACTTTATTTGCTTCGGCATATCTAATTGCTTTGAGCCGAAAAGTTTTTATGAAATCTCCAAAAATACGAAAACTATAAAATAATACTGTACGCCACTGGAAATTAGGGGGCCAGCCATTAAAGTAATATTTGGAAAGTTTTCATGTATCTCGTATAATACGGGAGTTATGCAATTCTTCATGTTTTTTCTTTAATTTTCTGGGCTACGCCACTGTACTTGATAATCGAAATGTGTGTACGCTCTTCGTAAATAATATATTTCGACAGGCCGTAGAAAGTTACTTGCAAAATCGCAATCAACTGCAGGACGAGAATACATTTCTTCGAAAAAAATATTTTTAGGGTAACAGTCGTGATAGGGGATGTTTCACGCTCTGTCACCTTATTTATGATAATCCGCCCACGATTAGTCCTTAACTTCCAGTGGATATCACGAAAGCCGTACGAACATGAGTTTTATTAAACATCCAAAAATTTCGTCCATTTTATTTTTTTGGCCCCTTCGGAACGCTTTGAAGGGATGAAAGTGGATCGGACGGACGCCATCGTTAATTTTCTTCCAATAGACGCATTTTTCCGCAGCCGGGAAAATGGAAAATATTTTGAAAGGGTGGAAGCAGAAATTTGCACTTTTAACATTTGGCACCCTTGGACGGGGGTGCGGAGGAGCGAAACGCGAAAAAAAGAACTGGGGCGTGTTACGAGCATAGACTTCGACCTCCATTCCGAAAATGAAACGAATTGAATTTTTTATGGGAAAATTTAATTTTTATACCTATGCATAAACACGTACATATACTCTTTTAGAGGGGGGCTGAGTTTGCCGGATTTCCAAGCCGCAAACGCCGCGAATAATCTCAGCCACCGCTCCTACTAAAATATACTCGTAGACCTAGGTACTCGTTTTGCAGAGTTCTGGAAATTAATTATTTTGACGGCTTTCCGGTTGGGTTAGAGGGATGAAAATTTTACCCGGTATGCATAAACGTTTAGTCTTCCGAGAAATGACGAAATATAAAGAAAATATTTATCTCGGCCGGAGAAAAAACAATTTACAACGAAAAGTTGCAGTGTCTCGCAAAGAAAATCATTTGGGGTTGTAAATGTTATAGGGGGTAGATGACGGTCGGCGCCTTCATTACAGATACTCCGAGCACGAATAATCCAGAATTTGCCGTCGATACCTCGAGAACTGCAGGTACGAAACCTCCCGGAAGAGGGCGATCCTTGAAGAAAAGCGAAAAATGTCGCTCGTTTTCGGATTTTTTGCGACCTCTTCCGAACGCTTCGGAGGGACTAAAGTGGATGGGATGGATGCGCCCGTCAATTCTCCGTCTTTCCAAGTCCGATTTGCGACCTCCGGGTTACTTTTAAAAAGTGCAACCGTAAAGGTTGCACTTTTTAACATTTCGCATCCTGGGGCGGTTGCGGGGGAATGAAACGGGAAAAATAGCCATCGCTTGTATAGTATCTCGGATCCTTTCGAGAAAAGGCAGAAATTCGTTTTCCGGACGCGCCTTTTCGGAGCAAAAAATGTTACTTTCCTCAAAAAGTCAAGCTCGTTTCCGAGGGTAGATGAGCCCCGATCGGGGCGAAACTTTCGGAAAGGACCGAATTTTGAATCACGCCTAAATCCATGAAGCCGATTTTATTTTCACCCCGCAGTTTTAGAAAAAATGATAATTTTCCAAAAATGCAGTCTTCTCTTCCGGCGCAGCTGGCCGGGTGGGAGGATTTCTTTAAAGAAAAAACAGTAGAGGGACTTTACACACTGAAAAGTCCATGTTTTAATCTCCCACAATTTAAAAAAATTCAGATTTAAAACTAAGTCCGCCGCGACGTTTCGAAAAGTGCCTTTCCTGAACTCTCATAAGGCGAAAATGCACCCCTCCGGTTTTTCGCTAATAACTTTCTCAAATATCGATCGATTTCAATTTTTTCGGCGGATATCGAAAGAGCGAACTTAGGAGAACCTTATTCTTACCACGAAACACGCCGAGTCTTCGGCAGGTGAGGAAGACGGCCTTAAGAAAATTGAAGGTTTCGGGAGACACGTACCATTTGGGGCGACCTGCAACCCGTTTGTAACCCGTTTTGACAAATCTAAAGAGACATTTGTAAAGTAGAAGAGAAGGCTGCCCGCCTGCGCGAAAATCTCCACCCCGCACTCACGTTTGACCACCTAAAACTTTAATTGAAAAGTGCAAATTTACGCAAAATCGCGAAATCTACCCCCTGCATTTTCGCTCGTCGCGGGGTGGAAACCCGTGACGGGAGCGATCTGCATATCGAAATGGCATCTCGAAAGGTTAAATAATCTTTATTAAGAAGGAGCGCGTCTCGGGGCGGTCTGTGAAAGTCACCCTGAGCGTAATAAAATGTCCAATTTCGACGAAATTTTGACATATGCGTATTCGAACTTGTAAGATTTCGCCGTCTCGCAAGATTTTTGTTGTCCATTTTCAAATGCACTTTTCGACCCTTAAAATCTGCCCGATCCGAATATCGTTTCTACGCGGGGAATTGTGAGTTTCCTAAAGAGGAAACGAAAGCGAACGGAACCCCGTGTCGCGCCCTAGCCGCGATCTCCTCGGAGGAGATACCGTCAATGGAGGTTACATTGATAGTTGCGGGGTAATTTTGATAAGGTTGTCCTGAAAATGATTTTAAGATTTTAACACTTGATTTTATGGATTTTTGAGATGTTATGTTTATGTTGTCATCTTACTGACATATGGCAGCATTGAAATGTCAAATTAAAATTGGTACATACTTAACCTCAAAAAAGTTGCGGTACTTCAAATGTGAAGTTTAGTAATAGACTGTTTTAGAATGGCCTGATTTTGACAGGCCGCCATTTTCTGTTGGATGGCTGAGCATGGATAAACAACATTACACACGTGAGTGTTACTAAAATTTGAACATATTTGGTGCCAAACAAAGTGGTGATGTTTAGGAGTTCATGTAATTTAACTCAAAATAACGAAACAACGTTTGCAATAGTGCAACCAGTCATATCATTTTAAGAATTTTCATTCAATTCTCGGCGTAAAGCGACTAAGTTTAAGTTACGCCCCTTTTTTGGTGCCAAATGGTAACACAAACGTCTGCTTTGTTATTCATCCTCTTCTTCCCTCCAATAAGCTTTAAAACAAAGAAATGTGTGCCCTCCAGCTGTCAATTGTGTGACGTCATTCTGAAATGATCAATTGGTAAGTTTTCAACCTCAAAAAAAACTTTGTATTGTCCACTATATTTGCAACAGCGATCGGCTTTTTGAAACATACCCATCCATTAGTTTAGTCTTTTTGATGATTATTTACGAAAAAAAAAATATAAATGTCAATACTAACCTCTCCAGAGCCGGCTTTTCTCTACGGATAACTTTGATAAACCAAGTGGGGCAACTTTGATAGATGTATAAAAAGGTCGATTTTGCTCAAATAAATTGTTGATTATCATTTAAAGATGCCTTATTATAATTCTAGATCATGCCACGAAAACATAAGCGCATATTAGGCCACAGGCGCTACCGGGATTATACAAATTAATGTCTTGAGGAGGCCCTCCAGCTAATTTCAGAAGAAGACTTTTCAATTTCGGCAGTTTCAAGAAGATTTAATATCCCTTTTGGGACCTTGTACAATAAATACAAGGGTCTACATATTTCGCATGTTGGTCGACCAAACATTTTTACCGAAAAAGAAGAAAAAGCACTGATTAAAGTAGCCGCCACATGTGGAGATTGGGGATTCCCATTTTCTAAACAGGACTTGCAAAATATCGCTAAAAACTATTTAGATGGAAAAGGAAAAATTGAACGACGTCTTAAAGACAACAAGCCTGGCAGAGATTGGATAGATGGGTTATTAAAACGACACAAATCCGCCATAACTAAAAGGATTGTAGTTTGTATTAAACGGGCTCGGGCTGAAGTTACCATCCAAACATTGACTGAATTTTATAAAAACTTATCTATCACCCTCGAAGGGATCGCACCATCAAATGTTTTTAATTTTGATGAAACAAATTTTTCTGACAATCCAGGCAAAAGCATGAAATTGTATCGAAGAGGCGTTAAATATCCTGAACTTGTTTGTAATTACACAAAATCAGCAACAACAGTGATGATGTGCGGTTCTGCATCTGGGGTGCTTTTGCCTCCATATATTATTTTTTGCTCGCAAAAGTTATGGAACTCCTGGACACAACAGGGGCCTAAAGGCTATCCCTGCTGTGAAGACCGATGCTGCTATAAAGGCTCGAGATATAATAGGACTGACCACGGCTGGATTGATGCCGTGACTTTTACTGATTGGTTTTTAACTTGTTTTTTGCCTCATGCCAAACGACTGGAAGGGCAGAAAGTTATTATCGGTGATAATTTAGCTGCACACTTCACTACCGGTGTTCTACAATCCTGCGAAGAAAACAACATCAGTTTTGTCTGTTTGGTGCCTAACTCGACTCACCTTACTCAGCCTTTGGATGTTTGCTTTTTCCGTCCAGTCAAAGGCGCATGGCGCAAAACTTTACTAGAATGGAAAACCAAAAACCCGAGAGAACCATCATTGCCAAAAGAATGTTTCCCTGAACTTTTGCAAAAGACTTTACTTGACCTGGACACTGAGAGACTACCCTCTGGTGAGATAATTAAGGGTCGCGTGAAAAAAAATTTGATCAGCGGGTTTGAAGCTTTAGAAATCAAGTTAGGGATTGTAGAAGTTATCCAGGAGCAGATATAGATAGTGATCACAATATAGTCGTTATGAAGGCCAATCTTAAATTTAAGATTTTGAAAAAACGAAGCGGAAGAAGGTATCTTGACCCAGAGAAACTAAAAGATGATGATACGCGCGATAAGTTCGAGAAAAAGACAAACGAAGTACTAAAGGGCGCGGGCGAAAATATTGTTAGGGACATAGAGGAAGAATGGAATTGCATTAAAAATAGTTTAGTTTCCTCAGCTAGGGATATTTTGGGTCATAAACAGAATGAAAGTAGGAAACCCTGGATAACAAAACATATTGTGAGTCTAATAGAGGAAAGGCGCAAATATAAAAATAGGTTAGATGAAATAGGGAAACAAAGATATAAGGCGATCAAGTGGGAAATTATTCGGAAATGTAGGAAAGCGAAAGAGCAATGGATCGATGATAAGTGCAAAGAAGTGGAAAATAAGTTCGAAATAGGAAAGACTGATGAAGCATATAAAATAATTAGGAGAAATTTTAGAGAAATTGGATCTAGTACCAAAAGCATTAGGAATGAGGCAGGAGATATCCTAATCGAAAGCGGGGAGAAGGCAGATAGGTGGAAAGAATATTTAGGAAACTTATATGCGGGACAGGAAGTGCAAGATATATTAGAAAGTGAAAGCAGTGTAGAAGGGGATAACCTAGGGAGTCCTATAATGAGAGAAGAGTTTGAGCTAGCACTAAAAAGTTTAAGGAATAATAAAGCACCAGGTATAGATGGCTTGCAGGCAGAAATCTTAAAGTGCGCAGGTCAAGAGGTAATAGATCGTTTATTTAAATTAGTTAGTCGCATATACCTGACAGGCGAGATTCCAGAGGATTACAAACTGAACATCATAGTAGCTTTGCCAAAAAGGAAAGGCGCGGATAGATGCGAAAATTTCAGAACTATCAGTTTAACTTCCCATGCGTCAAAAATTTTAACTAGAATTGTGCAAAGAAGGATGGAGAAAAAGGCGGAAGAGATATTAGGAGAAGATCAGTTCGGATTTAGACGAAATAGAGGAACGCGCGAGGCCATTCTAGCTTTACGAGTAATTATAGAAAAAACGATAGAAAAGAGAAAGAGCGTATATATAGGATTTGTAGATTTAGAAAAAGCCTTCGACAACGTAAAATGGGGGAAGATGTTCGAAGTGCTGAGAAAGGTAGGGATGAAATACAGGGACAGAAGAATAATACATAATCTCTACAAAGAGCAAAAGGCAGTTATAGAATGTGAGCAGGAACGAAGGGAAGTAGATATCCGGAAGGGAGTGAGACAGGGATGTGCATTGTCACCTCTAGTTTTCAACTTATATATCGAAGATGCGATTAATATTGTTAAGGAAAGAACAGCCTCAGGGATCAATGTGCAGGGCCAAACTATTAACATGCTCAGATTTGCGGATGATATAGCAGTGTTAGCATCTAGCAAAGAAGAATTAGGAGCGGCTTTGAATGAAATGGAAGCAGTTTTGACACAGGGCTACGGCATGAAAATCAATAAAAAGAAAACTAAAATTTTGGTATGTAGATGGAGTGAAAATAGAACTAAAATTGAAATACAAATAGGAAATGAGAAGATAGAGGAGGTCGCGGATTTCTGCTACTTAGGAAGTAAAATAACCCAAGACGGTAGGAGCACTAAAGATATAAAACAAAGAATGGCGCAGGGACGAGTTGCGTTTAACAAAAAGAAACAACTGTTATGTTCGAGAACGGTTAATATAGAGACTAGGAAGAGACTCTTAAAGTCGTATGTATGGAGTACGGCATTATACGGGTGCGAAACTTGGACAATAGGAGAAGCGGATAGAAAAAGAGTAGAAGCGTTTGAACTGTGGTGTTACAGACGCATGATGAAGATACCGTGGATAGATAAGGTTAGCAATAGGGAAGTATTAGAAAGAGTTGGGGAAAGGCGAAAGGTATGGAAAACAATAAAGAGTAGGAGAGATAGGATGGTAGGACACCTTCTAAGACACGAAGGAATAGTTCGCGACATACTAGAGTCAGAGATAGGAATAAAAAGAGGTAGGGGTAGGCCTAGATTAGACTACTGCTCTCAAATAGTTAGGGATGTAGGATGTTCTACTTTTAGGGAAATGCGTAGGTTAGCTCAGGATAGAAAAGAATGGAGGTACGCGTCCAACCAGTCTTCGGACTGAGAACCTTATGATGATGTTTGAAGCAATAGGAATCGTACCTTGCAATGGTCAAAGAGTTCTAAAGAAACTCCCAGGTTATCAAGAAGAATTTGATGAAGAAGAACTTAATTCTTCTGTTGTGTACTTTCTAAAAAATCAAAGATCTGCAGCAGCTAATACTAGCAGGCCTAGAAGGAAAAAATCGAAACTAAATGTGGAGCCAGGTAAAAGTGTGACTACGGAACACGATTCGTCTTCTGAAGGAGAAACTCCAAGAGTAGCCAGCGGTGGTGAAGCTGAAAATGAAACACAAAGTGTAGCCAGTGGTGATGAAGCTGAAAATGAAACACAAAGCGTAGCCAGCGGAGGTGAAGCTGAAAATGAATTCGAAAATGTGGAGGTGGTACAGTCTGACGATAGAGTTTACAACGAAGGTGACTTTGTGGTCGTTAATATCAATGTAGAAGGAACCAAAATATATAAACCCTACGTTGCAGTTATCACAGAAATAAGCGAACACAATAATAATGCTGTTGTAAGCTTTCTGAGATTAAAGAGAGGTAAGAAAGTCTATTTCTATTTCGTCTTCCCAGACGTGAAGGACGAAGCTGTTATTGCATTAAAAGAAATAGTAAAGAAACTGGAAAACCCTGAAACAGGAGACATGTTTTCCCCCAATTAGATTATCAAGACTGGTTAGTGCCATAACTACCTGCTTAATATACTTTATGAAAAATTTTATTGATGTTACTTCGAAGAATTCTTGTTTATTTTTTAATTTTATGTAATGTTGTATTTCATTTGAATAAAAGATAAAGATAATTTACTCATTTTATTAGTACATTTGTAGCCTAAATGGAAGATTTTTTAAGGTACGAACTTCCAAAAAATTGCCGAAATATATTTTTTTTATTTTCTTTCGATTCTGCGGGGTTTCATTGATATCATAACACATTTAGACTTATTTTTGCAGGTCCATCAAAATTAGCCTGATGCAAGTATAACTTTGATAGGATACTTTTTGCCTTCTAACTTTCAAAATATTTATTCTAGGCGAATGAGGCTAATCCCAACCTATTCAGGACACCTAAATACATGATCCTTCAAATTTTTATTTAAATTATTTATTGCGTTTAAAAATGACAGCACGAAACAAAAAAACTATCTATCAAAGTAACCCCCATTGACGGTAGCTCCACAGTTTCGGTACTTTTTTGCCCCAAAAATTTGCAGTGCTTGGGGGGAAAAATTAGTTCCCATTGTAACCCCCGTGCGATCGAAATGATTTTTAACGTAAGACCAGATAAGTTTCGGTCGGCGGGGCTGCGCATGCGTACTCTGTATACAGATTCTAGTTATAGTTTTAATTATATTGATGTAAAAATATGTTCAACAGATAGCGTTTTTATTTTTTTTCATCAAAACTTAGCACGTATGAAAATAAACAAACTGAAGAATGTCGAGCGTGCAAGGCGCTGAACTTCAAAATTCCGAGAAAAACATTATTCTGCATCTTCTGTGTACTATTGCATCAGCATTTCCAGAACTTTTGAGAAAACCCCGGCGCATGCGCCTGAGCCACTGCTAAAGGCCCAACAGCACATAACAACAAGATCAGTTCTGATTGTATGCTGCCCCCCCCCCCCCCCGCCCACAACCACTATCATTGGCCGTTGCCCCGTCCACAGCTACTCTCATTGCCTGTGGCGTACAACTTAACGATGGCGCCATCTTGACGCAGTATGCCTTGATGACGTAGCATGGCGGCTTGGGTGCGCACTCTTAGGCAATGACCTTGAAAGACACCAGAGGCTCATTTCTGCTTTTTCTGAGAGACACCAGAGGCTGCAGAAGAAGTCGTTGCTGAAGAGATGGGGATTTTGCGTGTTGGAGTTGGCAACAGAACTGGTCTGCGGCTGTCATATTCTAACTACTTGTGTGACAAACACGGTGTCCTGACATGAGATTGTTGGGGAATTAAGAAGCAGGGAAACGAAGCTCGCCGCCGGAAGTAAGGGAACCTTACCGGCGACTGATCCGAGCAGAGCGAGATGAAATTAAATGACCTGCAGATGTCACCTGACCCCTTAACTACCGATGATTCCAGGATCTACGTAAAATTAAAAGTCTTTAACGTATATTTTCAGGCACTTGTGGACATCGGTGCTAGTCACCGCAAGTCAACCCTGCAGAAAGGGCTAATAAGGTAATAGTAAAAATGTTAGCACATGACGATAACCAGAAATGGGATGTTTATTTGACAGAACTGACATTTGCAATAAACACCTCAAAACATGAATCCACCAGATTCGCTCCCGCCTACTTAAATTTCGGCAGAGAGCCGATACCGCCGGGGACGCTGAGAAATCAAGATGCTCCAGTTGACTTGCAGGAAGTAAACATCGGGAAATACCAGAAGTACCTGGAGAAACTACAAGATATATACCGAATAGTAAGAGTGAACTTAGCCAAAGCATTCGTTTGACAGAAGCTCCTCCGAAGACGGCCGTATCGACCTAAAGTAGGAGACCTGGTGTTTAAGCTGTTACCGTGCCACAGCAAGAGTCTCCACCAATGGCAGCTCGCCATTATGTCAGAAAGATGCATAAAAACCGTTGCTTTTCGAGATCTGCGACTCAGTCAGACACCAGCCACCGCGCTGGTCAGAAGACCAACTCCAAGCCAACTTCTACATCCAAGCCATCTCCAAGCCAATCCAAGGGATCCAGCACATTCTGGAATAAACCCAGGTCAACCGCACTGAAGTGGTGTTCACATCGCCGGTTCTTATCAGAACCCAGAAGAAGGAAGGCAGCCTGCTCCTCCAGGTCAAGAAACCGCTACCAAACACTCCCCTACGTGGCTTCTGCGAGCTATTGGGAATTTTCATTTCAATCATTGTGTTTTCCTTTCAACAGCATCAACGTCACCACCACCCCTGAGAGAGTTTTGTCACGCAGCGCACCGGCCATTTTCACGGCCCCAAAGACGCTGCTTGTAACAATTGGCGCCCAGCAACGTGGGGCATTTCCTTGCTGGAGCAAGGACGAACTGTTTGACAAATTGAAAGGTACACACCGCTGTTTGACATTTTCGAAAGGTACACAATGGCGACAAGAAGCGGTACCCTCTACGCCGCCGAAGACGAGGCCGTCATGCAGCATCCAAACAACAGTTCTCGGACTGGAATAACCGAGTGGCGCCCAACTACTGACGAAAGGTTCCAGAAGGTAGAAGACACCCTGGTCCAGGTCGCACAACAACAACAGCAATTTCAATTGCTTCTTCAGCAACAATTTCAGCAGCTGAACCAGCTGTTTCTGGCCAGCCAGTCACGCCCTTTTCAGGGTACGTCCTCCACGTTCAGCACAGCCGGAGAAGACTCCGTCAACGGCTGTCCAGGTCCCGTGCGGCACCAAGAAGCGGCCCCAGGTGCCCTGCACGCAGAAGCAAGGGGTCCACGTCCGTCCTGTCGCTCGCCTGACAGTTACGGCCCTCCACCTGAGTTTTCCGGCCACCTCTACGAGGATCCCCAGATGTTTGTCCGTGAAGCGGAGAAATACTTCATGGACGAGGGGATACCCGAGCGCCAGTGGTCTCGGCAAGCAATGCGGCTTTTCAGAGGGGAGGCTCGGCGAGCCTTCGAGCCTCTAATTCATGACCGCATTCCGTGGCCGGAGCTCCGCCAAGAAGTTCTTGCCAGGTTTGACAGTGACCGGGCAAGAAGGAAGGTCAGCGTAGCGTACCATGGGGAAGCTCAACCAGCCCGCCAGTCAGTGGAAGTTTTCATCAGAACCAAGGTGCAACTGGCGCGCCGCCTCCAAGTCCACGAGCCCATGGAACAAATGCTACAGACGATCATTGACTTGACGAGACCGGACTTGCGACAATACCTACGATCTTTTGCTTTAAGATCTGTTGCAGAATTCATCGAGGTCGCACGCACCATCGAGGAAGACTGCGAGGCCCAAGTTAAGTCCAGGTCTCCTCCAGCACCACGTCCGTACTACCGCCCGTCCAGCAGTTACGATTTGCTTCCGCCTCGTCGAAGCCTATCGCCCTCGCACAAAGAAGCTCAGAGGTACCGAGAAGCTCCGTGGCCAAGCAGGCAATCAAGCCCTCCGTCAGTGAGGCCCGTTTTCACATCAAACCAGGCGAGCCCGTCTCCCAGGGCAAGCGCCTCCATGCATACCGTGCAACACAGAGAAGAGACTCCAGGTGTCTCGCACGCTCCACAAACACATGCACGCCCGTCAAGCAGTCACGGCGCACCATCGCCTTGGCGAAGCCTATCGCCCTCGCGCCAAGAAACTCCGAGGCACCGAGAAGCTCCGAGGCCAAGCATCAAGCCAGATACTCCGTCCATAAGCGTCATCGTCGCGTCAGACCAGGCGAGCCCGTCTCCCAGGGTAAACGCCTTCATGCAACAAGAACCAGCCGTTGCATGCATTGACGCTACGCACAACTTCACACATCTGAAGTCTGTGTCCCATACACAACCAAATCAATTTTCTTCCCAACTGGCCACGCAAACCGCCAGCACCCAATCAAACCCTCCATCGGTGAATTCCTTCATCGCATCGGACCAGGCGAGCCCGTCTCCCAGGGTAAACGCCGCCATGCAGGAAGAAGAAGCTGCTTTAATCACCCACGACTTCACGCTTCTGAAGTCCGTGTCTCACACGCAACCAAATCAATCTTCTCTCAAACCGGCTACGCAAATCGCCGGTACCAAGCCAAATCCTCCGTCAGCAATTCCTTTTGCCACCCCAGACCAGGCGAGCCCGTCTCCCAGGGTAAACGCCTCCAAGCCACCAGAGGAAGCAGCGGCTGACGCAAGTCTTTCCAGCCGCCAGGAAGAAGAGAAGAGCTACCAAGAGTCACTCTCTGGTCCTGCCGATGCACGACCGTCAAACCTGGCGCAGAGACAAAAGGCACAAGGGTCAGGCCGAAAGACTCCTCGGCGTTACGCAGAGGCGGACGCACCACCAAGAAAGAGCGCGAGAAGCGACGCACAAGCGCAACAAAGATCAAGTCCAGCCCCAGGCCCCAGTCCGCCCGACGGGCGCACGCACCCACACTCAGGCGTCAACGGAAGACGCCGGCCCAGCAACCGATGCCCATGGGAACCAGGTGGTTTCCCCACGTCAACCACGAACGAAGCTTACGCGCTACCTTAAGTGAAGTACTTAAGCAGGGTCGTAGCTGTAAGTGACATGTACATAGTTAGATTTAAGTTTCTTTTTTAAGTTTGACATGTACATACTTCACTTCGTTCAATTCAATCTTTTTTTTCGCGCTTGCCAATTTTTGTTAATCCTTTTTTTTCAGCTTTGCATTGTTAATTTTCTCACCTTGTACATTTTTGTAAATGTTTGCTTGTGTTTAAGAAAATAAAGCCAATGCCCAATTGGCTCGCTGCCACGTTGAAGCCTTCAAGCGGGGGGAGTGTTACCGTGCCACAGCAAGAGTCTCCACCAATGGCAGCTCGCCATTATGTCAGAAAGATGCATAAAAACCGTTGCTTTTCGAGATCTGCGACTCAGTCAGACACCAGCCACCGCGCTGGTCAGAAGACCAACTCCAAGCCAACTTCTACATCCAAGCCATCTCCAAGCCAATCCAAGGGATCCAGCACATTCTGGAATAAACCCAGGTCAACCGCACTGAAGTGGTGTTCACATCGCCGGTTCTTATCAGAACCCAGAAGAAGGAAGGCAGCCTGCTCCTCCAGGTCAAGAAACCGCTACCAAACACTCCCCTACGTGGCTTCTGCGAGCTATTGGGAATTTTCATTTCAATCATTGTGTTTTCCTTTCAACAGCATCAACGTCACCACCACCCATGAGAGAGTTTTGTCACGCAGCGCACCGGCCATTTTCACGGCCCCAAAGACGCTGCTTGTAACAAAGCATACACACATACTTTCAGGCGCCTCCAGAGGCTTCATGGCGAAGCTGGCTCCGAAGTACACCGGTCCTTTCGAAGTACATCAAATTCTATCCCCCGCCATTATAGCCCTGAGAGATGAGGAAGGAAATGACGCCGAGAGGGTTCACGTGAAGGACGTGAAGTCGGATACCGAACTTTGGTTGGCGTTCATATTTTGTTCTGCTAAGCCGCTATAGATATGAGGCTCCCAGAAAAGAGAAGGAGAAAGACAAGCCTGACGTCGACCGTATCTGGATGGGAGAAGCAAGCGTGCGCCGTTTGAGAAGGAAGACATGCGATAGCAAATGTTTGCACACGACCCGTGTATGACGCGATGGATCAACGTCACAATTTATTGGTATAGACGGCGCCAATGCCCCCGCTGGAAAATCTCGGAAGAAGACCCCCCTCCCCCGGAGACTGTCCTGATGGCATTCCGGTATTCAAGATTATTTTTCCGCCATTCAATCCGACTTCGAATTAAGAATCCTTCAAATTCAGAATTCATTCACCGCTGCCGATTCTCAAAAATACTGGAAATCTCACAATAAAAAAGCGTTCAAATGTGCCAAAGTATCTTTGCAAGACATGAGAAAATTTCATAATCTTTTTACTTTAATAAAACAACACACAGTAGATGGATCAAGAACTTTGACGTAAATTCACTATGAATTCTTAATAAGTTAACCCCACACGCCAAAAGACAGTGACACAGTAATTAAACTCGACACGTATTTCGCTGACAACGTCAGCATCCTCAGGAGTTGAAGATTAATTTTTAACTCCTGAGGATTAAGAATTCATACCAATAAAACAAAATTAGTTCAAGATAATTTATTTTTACGCTACACAACTGCTGAAACGCCAAAGAAACATACACAAAAAAGGAAGGAAGTTCGAAAAAAATATTTCTATAAAATATTATGTTCCTGTTTCAAAAGAAAATCAACGTACTGTGGTACCTGTAGGCCAGAAAGCTTGTTTTTGCTATTTTGTCCTTGTCTTCTAAGGACTGTATCCATATAGTGGTAAAAAGACATCTAGAAACAGGCGAAGTGTCTAAAGAGCTACGGGGTGGAGACACACGCACAAGGAAATTTCGCGATAAACTAGCAGCTGAAAAGAAGTTTATTGAATCTTTTAAAACAATTGAATCACACTATAGCCAGGAAAAATCTTGCAGACAGTACTTAAGCAGCGGTTTGTCTATTAGAAAAATGTGGAAGATGTACATTTCAAATGCAGAAGGACCTCATGAAGTAAACTACCACTATCTTTGAAAGGTCTTTGTCGTTAATTACTACAACATTGGGTTTGATATGCCGGCAACGGATGCATGTTCTGAATGTATAGAACTGAAGGATTCGATCAAGAGATCTAAAGAACCAGTAAAAACCAATCTCATTATTGAACATAGATTGCATACTTTGAAATATCCATCATTTTTTGAATTTCTGAAATCAGATAAGCCTGAGGTCTTGAAACTTTCCTTTGACTGCCAAAAAACATGACTCTGCCACGTGTACCTGATCAAGCTGCATATTATAGCCGGCAACTTTACTGTTTTAATTTTACAACTTGCAAGGGACACTCAAAAGCAAATCAAAATAAAGATTATGTTTTCATTTACACTTGGCTGGAGTCAGAAATGGCTCGAGGTTCAAACAAGATCGCTTCAGCTACGTTCCATTGTCTATCTGATGTTGTAAACTTAGAGAGCTATCGTACCATTAAACGTTTCTGTGATGGATGTTCCGGCCAAAACAAAAATTGAACAATGATTGGAATTAATGATTAAATAAAAAATTACTTCGCGTACTACCAATAAGTATAACAAAATTATTTTATTTAACCGGTTTCAAGATCTACAAACGATCCCATCATCAGAAATGTTTAAGAAAAATTGTAAACAAATTATTATGACAGTTGACAAGGAAACTAAAATTGACAAATTATAATGATATCCATGAAATAAGATAACTAGATAACTGAATTTCAGTATTTACCTACGGGGTATAAGAAAAACACAAAGGAAAATCGAATACCTCGTAGCTTGAAGGGAAAAAACAATGAATTTAAAGAAAACCATATAGGAAGAAAACAATAAATTCAATTGAAAAAACCTTCAAGTGAAATATCAGAACAGAAAAAACTAAATAAATAAAATATCCAAGGAATCTTGACAACTGCCAACTGCTAATCTTGTAATAAATTGTGGTCAAGTCTATGTGTACTGTCCTGATAACTGCCAACTGCTAGTACATATTGTAATAAACTAAAAAAGAGAGAAATAGGTCAATAATAGCAAGAAAAAAAAAAAAAAGGACTCAAGGATTAAGATGTAGAGAGACTGTGGTTAAATAATTAATTCAAGAATCAATCATAATAACAATAATATTGATGATGATAATATCAATAACAAAACAAAAAGAAAAAATCCCATATTGCCAAATAACCTCGAAAGTCCATGGTTTATATGGGGGGGGGTAAATAAACTAATTGATTCTTGAATTAATTTACAAAAGTTTAAATAAACTAGATTGTATTAAATCGACTTGATCATTAAGTAAGTTAAAATTTTTATCATTTTTATGTTTATAAATTTCTATAGACTCTAATATATCCAATTGATAACTCTTTACAAAATTAAACAAAAATTTAGTATTCTCCGGAGGAGGGAATTGATGATTGTTATCAAAGAAATGATTAGCAAAACTTGAATGATCATGCTTCAAACGAAATGATCTTAAATGTTCGTTATACCTAATACGTACAGATCTGCCAGTCTGTCCGATATATATGCTGTTACAGTCTAAGCAATTTAGTTGATAAACACCTGTGTGGTCAAGTTTATGTGTTCTGTCTTTACTGTTAAATAAAATATGTGATAATATATTTGATGGTTTAAATGTGACTTGTATGTTGTTTTTTCTTAAAATACTGGCAATCTTTTCAGAAATATTTCCAAAATAGGTAATCCTGTAGAATTTGGTAAGTTTATCATTAGATAATTTAGGATATATATTGTTACAAGCAATTTTAAATTTTTTATTGTTAATGATTCTATTGATGATTTCAATCTTAAATCCGTTATTTATTGCAATTGTTCTAATTATGTTTAGTTCTTTATTCAATTTATCTAAAGATAGCGGTACTGTAAAGGCCCTGTGTATCATAGAATTATAAGCAGAAATTTTTTGACAAAAGGGATGAAATGAATTTGCTGAAAGAGTAATATCTGTATATGTTGGTTTCCTAAAAATATCGAAATTTATTTTATTGTTCTCATTTATTAAAGTTAAATCTAAGAAATTAATTTTGTGTTCAGTTTCTATTTCTTTCGTAAATTTAATTTTTGGATGAATACTGTTCAAGAAATTTTGAAAATTGTCCAATTGTCTTGTTGTTCCTTTAAAACAAGCAATAATATCATCTACATATCTATACCAAAATAGAATATGTTGTTTCCCTAATTCTGAGTTCATAATTTTTTCTTCAATATCTGTCATGAAAATATCTGCTAATAAAGGACTAATTGGTGAGCCCATAGCAAGACCTAAATCTTGAGTATAATATTTATTATTGAACTGGAGATAATTTTGCTCAATACAAAGTTGGAAAGCAGTAATAATATCATTTTTTATAACAATATTAGTATGAGTTTTATCTAAAATATTTTCAATTGATTTTAAGCATTCATTAGGAGGAATATTAGGGAACATATTTGTAACATCAAAAGAAACCAAAAGGGACCCTGTTGGAATATTTTTATATTTGATATTGTTAATTAATTCTAAAGAATTTTTTAAACTAAATTTGGATTTAAAATTTGTTGTATTTTTGAATATATTATTAATGTTTTTAGCTAAATTTCTCGTGGGAGCATTAATATATGATACTACTGGTCTTATAGGTGTATTAATTTTATGGTTCTTGATAAGTCCATATAATTTAGGGGCACATGCATTCATATTAATTAATCTTAATTTTTCAAAATATTTGGTTTAATCAAGAATGTTTAAGAATGAAGATAGTTCCCAAATATGTACATATCACAACGAGAAGTAACACGATTGCTGCAGAGAAGGCAATTAAAGCTGCCCAGAGAGTTTGGTTGAAAGAAGAATGTAGATCCCAATATAAACAAAGATACGTATTAAATCACTACATTAAAGTTTTACACTCTGAACTTTCATACAAATTACACGCTATAGAGTTTGACAGTTTAGATGACATAATTAGAGACAATATTAGTAAAATCATACATAAAAAATACCTCACACAACGCAAGAAGTTAGATAATTTGAACTATATTCAAAACTATAGCAAAACTGACATTTATAACAACAATTCTAAGAAATCAATATTTAGTTCCAAATTTATCAATTACAGTAATACAGTTTTTGACAATAATGAAACAGAATTACTATCAAAAGGTCCAAAATTTGCCCCCAATATAAACAATATAAATAGAACCGAAATTTTAATTTCAGAAATTGAAGTCATTTTAAAAAAGGATGATGATTCTCAGAATATTAGAAATAAAATTCATAATTCCTTTCAGTACAAAAACTCCATCATTAATAAAATTAATAAAATCGATAAAATTACAATTAATTCTATTAAAGAAAAAATTAATAAAGATAATTTGATAGTTTCGAAAGCCGACAAATCCAATGCTATAGTAATTTTACCTAAAGATGAATATATAACAAAGATGCAAAATTTTATTACAAATGAAAAATTAACTGAACTGAAAAGAGATCCAACAAAACATTTTCAAACAAAATTAAAAGATTGGTTAAAAAATTGCAACAGTATTTTCAATAACAATTTTGAAAAATTAAGATTAATTAATATGAATGCATGTGCCCCTAAATTATATGGACTTATCAAGAACCATAAAATTAATACACCTATAAGACCAGTAGTATCATATATTAATGCTCCCACGAGAAATTTAGCTAAAAACATTAATAATATATTCAAAAATACAACAAATTTTAAATCCAAATTTAGTTTAAAAAATTCTTTAGAATTAATTAACAATATCAAATATAAAAATATTCCAACAGGGTCCCTTTTGGTTTCTTTTGATGTTACAAATATGTTCCCTAATATTCCTCCTAATGAATGCTTAAAATCAATTGAAAATATTTTAGATAAAACTCATACTAATATTGTTATAAAAAATGATATTATTACTGCTTTCCAACTTTGTATTGAGCAAAATTATCTCCAGTTCAATAATAAATATTATACTCAAGATTTAGGTCTTGCTATGGGCTCACCAATTAGTCCTTTATTAGCAGATATTTTCATGACAGATATTGAAGAAAAAATTATGAACTCAGAATTAGGGAAACAACATATTCTATTTTGGTATAGATATGTAGATGATATTATTGCTTGTTTTAAAGGAACAACAAGACAATTGGACAATTTTCAAAATTTCTTGAACAGTATTCATCCAAAAATTAAATTTACGAAAGAAATAGAAACTGAACACAAAATTAATTTCTTAGATTTAACTTTAATAAATGAGAACAATAAAATAAATTTCGATATTTTTAGGAAACCAACATATACAGATATTACTCTTTCAGCAAATTCATTTCATCCCTTTTGTCAAAAAATTTCTGCTTATAATTCTATGATACACAGGGCCTTTACAGTACCGCTATCTTTAGATAAATTGAATAAAGAACTAAACATAATTAGAACAATTGCAATAAATAACGGATTTAAGATTGAAATCATCAATAGAATCATTAACAATAAAAAATTTAAAATTGCTTGTAACAATATATATCCTAAATTATCTAATGATAAACTTACCAAATTCTACAGGATTACCTATTTTGGAAATATTTCTGAAAAGATTGCCAGTATTTTAAGAAAAAACAACATACAAGTCACATTTAAACCATCAAATATATTATCACATATTTTATTTAACAGTAAAGACAACACATAAACTTGACCACACAGGT
Organism: Xestobium rufovillosum; assembly: GCA_963966045.1. Taxonomy (NCBI): domain Eukaryota; kingdom Metazoa; phylum Arthropoda; class Insecta; order Coleoptera; family Ptinidae; genus Xestobium; species Xestobium rufovillosum. The sequence continues at coordinate 5,789,523 of OZ014498.1, read as the reverse complement.
GTTTATCAACTAAATTACTTAGACTGTAACAGCATATATATCGGACAGACTGGCAGATCTGTACGTATTAGGTATAACGAACATTTAAGATCATTTCGTTTGAAGCATGATCATTCAAGTTTTGCTAATCATTTCTTTGATAACAATCATCAATTCCCTCCTCCGGAGAATACTAAATTATTGTTTAATTTTGTAAAGAGTTATCAATTGGATATATTAGAGTCTATAGAAATTTATAAACATAAAAATGATAAAAATTTTAACTTACTTAATGATCAAGTCGATTTAATACAATCTAGTTTATTTAAACTTTTGTAAATTAATTCAAGAATCAATTAGTTTATTTGCCCCCCCCCCATATAAACCATGGACTTTCGAGGTTATTTGGCAATATGGGATTTTTTCTTTTTGTTTTGTTATTGATATTATCATCATCAATATTATTGTTATTATGATTGATTCTTGAATTAATTATTTAACCACAGTCTCTCTACATCTTAATCCTTGAGTCCTTTTTTTTTTTTCTTGCTATTATTGACCTATTTCTCTCTTTTTTAGTTTATTACAATATGTACTAGCAGTTGGCAGTTGTCAGGACAGAACACATAGACTTGACCACAATTTATTACAAGATTAGCAGTTGGCAGTTGTCAAGATTCCTTGGATATTTTATTTATTTAGTTTTTTCTGTTCTGATATTTCACTTGAAGGTTTTTTCAATTGAATTTATTGTTTTCTTCCTATATGGTTTTCTTTAAATTCATTGTTTTTTCCCTTCAAGCTACGAGGTATTCGATTTTCCTTTGTGTTTTTCTTATACCCCGTAGGTAAATACTGAAATTCAGTTATCTAGTTATCTTATTTCATGGATATCATTATAATTTGTCAATTTTAGTTTCCTTGTCAACTGTCATAATAATTTGTTTACAATTTTTCTTAAACATTTCTGGTGATGGGATCGTTTGTAGATCTTGAAACCGGTTAAATAAAATAATTTTGTTATACTTATTGGTAGTACGCGAAGTAATTTTTTATTTAATCATGGATTTCTACCAAATAGTGAAAAGTGAAAATATTAACTACATAATGATTGGAATGGTCGCAATGTGGTTAAACAATAGAGCACCACAAAATATAAAGGAAGTTCATGTAATTTTTCCAGTGCCGGGACATTCGTACGTACCACCTGACAGAGTTTTTGGGCGTATAGAGAAACAAATTAGAAAATGTGACACAATAATTTATTGATCCAAACAATACTGTGAAATTTATAAAGAACATGGAACGGTTTATCGACTAGGAAATGAAATACAAGTTAGCGACTGGAATTCCGCTATTTTGATCAGACTTGGAGAGAACTTCCTGAACTTAAATATTACGCCGATGTTATAGACAATGTAGCACAACCACCAGATCAAACTCTACGGAATGTCGATGAAGATGATAATGGGGACTTTTTATTCAGGCATCTGTAAACAGCAAGTACCTATGCAGAGTTTGATCTTCCGTGAATGCTCATTATGAATTAAATTATACTAAATTACTCTATATACAAATTATAAACTGAAAAATATAAATACATAACATACATGTAAAGGAAAATATAAAAAAATACAAGAAGTGAGCCACTAAGAAGAGAAATGAGAGGCAGTGAACAGAGAAAAGGAAGCATGGAAGAAAGGCACAAGAGGAAGGTGAACAAGAAAACAACCGTACAATACAGACAACCGCCAGAACTAACTACTGCTGGTCAAAGAACATTCCGAACAATTTATATGTCACAGCACCACAAGGAAGATTCAGAATCTGATGGAAATGATTCAAATAGGATACAACATTGTAGGAGTAGGATCTCTTAAATATTTCCTTGCGATGCCGGAGAATCGTGAGCATTAGCGGCTTTCGGCGAATGGCAACACCATGCACATCAGATCGAAAAACAAGTTTATTATACAAATACAGAGGCACGCGGAACTGAACAATTCTGAGAAAGAAGCAAACCATGTGAAGGCGCCGCCTATTGAACATATTTAACCATTTAGCGTCCTTCAGTTTATGAGAGACACGTGAACGTACTCTGACACCATACATTAAACGGAGACATGAATTCTGAACGCTCTGAATACGAGACCTGTCACGACCCAACAGACAAGGTGCATAGATAGAATCACAGAAGTTGAAATGCCAGAGAACAAGCGCATCACACAACGTCCTCTTGGTATTCAAGTTAAGATAATGCCTCTGCCTATACAGGAGTTTTAAGGCGAGATAAGCCCGCTGTAACATGCAGCTAATATGATGCATAAAACGTAAGCTAGAGCCGATAAGTAATCCCAAATTCTTAACGCATTTCGTAAAAGGCACGTTGGCGCCGTCAATTTTTAAGACCATATCGCTAGTTGTGACCCTCCTGGACCCCTCGTCGCCATACATAACAGCACAAAATTTTGTGGGATTAATTTGTAGCAGGTGTTGTTTGGAAAGACGAGAGAGCCTTTCAAGATCACTATTTATTAGAGAACATGCATTGTGAACATATGCAGCCTCGAAAGAATGGTAAAGTTGAGTATCATCTGTATAAAAATGGTAGTTACAGTAATGAAACGAAGAAGTATAAATAGTGTATAAGATAGGATAAGATACTTCCCTGAGACACGCCGGACTTAATGCAGCACGGAAGAGATAAAGAATTGTTATAAGATAAAAAAGACGCAATGAGCTTTACAGCATCCGGGGCTAGACCAATGTAATGCAAAATGGAACTCATAATGTCGTGGTTCAGCATGTCGAAGGCCTTGGAAAAGTCTACAAGAACCAAAACGGTAAGTTTATTGATGTCAAGAACGCGAAAGATGTCATCCGTAACCTCAGGCAAAGCCGAAGCACAACCATGCCCCTGTCGAAAACCCGACTGCCTCAAAAGAAAGAATATTAAAAGTGTTTAAATGCATACGCAGCTGCAATTCAAGAATTTTTTCAAAAACTTTCGACAAAACAAGGAGAATAATTATGGAACGAAGAAGAGGAAGAGAAGAGAAAGAGGAATTACATGCGCGCGCTTCAATTTTTTGGAAAATATGATCTGGGTATACATTCATTGAAGATATGAGTGAGGAAAGGAACAACGAGCGGACAACATAGGAGAATAAGCGAAATATTGAGATCGTCACTGCCATACGCCCCGGACTTGATCGACAGGAGCAAGTCGTAGACACACTTCTCATCAAAAAGTATAAAAGACAAAGTATCTGCAACATCAGGCATCATGGAAGAAGAATAATAGGAGAATAGGTCCGGATCAGGTAAAGCGCCTGTCCTACAAGATTCAACGAAATACTTATTAAGATCATCCACGTTACTCAAGTTCAGAGGTAAAACATGCGACTTCCGCTTTAGAACGTTAAGTTTCGCCAGTTCCGCTCACTTCTCCTTAACCGAGCAGTTTTGAAATTTAAAATTTAGAAATGCCTTCTTTTCCGCGCGCAACGCAGAAGTAGGGAGATTTCTGTTTTTTGTAATAATACCAGTGGACAGGAAGCTCAGTCCTCTTGAATTTATTAAGTGCATTGTCTGTTAATTTCATCATAAATTTGACACTATCTGTTATCCAAGGCGTATAGCAGTTTGACTTGCGTGCCTTAGAAACACGACGAGGAGTATGGAGATTAGCAAGTAGGCTACTACCAGGTGACGGCGACGGAGCCAAAAAAATCGAACTTTTCAAATTTAGCTTTTCATTTTTCAAAGTACCTAACACAAGTTAAACCTAATTTAACTTCCGATTTCAAAAGTTTTTGCTTATTTGCATAAAAATGAATTCCGATTCTGAAAGAGAACAAGAATTCGAAGAAATAAATAAGCAGCTGATTTTTGTTTTTCCTTTAGAAAATTATAAAATTTTGTTTGATAAGACAATGATTCCAAAAGTTAAAAACGAAAAAGTGGAGGCACTAAAAAGCTAACGGCTGAATTCAATTATAACACGAAAAAGGACCTCGACTCAAAAAAAAGGTTTAAAGAAATTTAACAATGTGAAAATTAAAATCAAAAAAATTGTTGATGTGAATAATACAGGAGACAAAAAATGATTTTGTCTGAGTGGCAGCAAGAATTCTATGATCTGTGGAACGTAGAAAATAATTCAGTGCTGCATAGAGTACCGGGAGCATCTCTGGCTGGCGTTAATGTTGAAGATGCTGATGTATCGTCCATAGGGAAGAACACAATTTTAGCAGGCCTAACGAAATTATAAAAAAATGCCTTTAACCTACATTATTTGATAGTTCAATTTATTGTTATGATGAAACAAATAAATACTCCGCGAACTACCAATATATAACGTTTTATTTAAATATTTTACCGGTTTCAGGATTCACAAAGATCCCATCATCAGAAATGTACGAAAAATTGTAAACAAATTATTATGACAGTTGACAAGGAAACTAAAATTGACAAAACAATACAAAGAATAATGATATCCATGAAAAAAGATAACTAGATAACTGAATTTCAGTATTTACCTACGGGGTATAAGAAAAACACAAAGGAAAATCGAATACCTCGTAGCTTGAAGGGAAAAAAACAATGAATTTAAAGAAAACCCTATTGGAAAAAACAATAAATTCAATTGAAAAACCTTCAAGTGAAATATCAGAACAGAAAAAACTAAATAAACAAAATATCCATGGAATCTTGACAACTGCCAACTGCTAATCTTGTAATGAACTCTGTGGTCAAGTCTATGTGTTCTGTCTTGACAACTGCCAACTGCTAGTATTGTAATAAACTAAAAAAGAGAGAAATAAGTCAAAAAAAACAGCATAATGGCAAAAAAGAAATAAGTCGAGGATTAAGATGGAGAGACTGTTGTTGAATAATTAATTCAAGAATCAATCCTAATAATACCAATAATAAAAGTAATATTGATGACGATAATGATGATGAAAACGATGATAATAATGTCAATAATAAAACAAAAAGAAGAAAAAGAATCCCATATTGCCAAATAACCTCGAAGGTCCATGGTTTATATGGGCTAGCAAATAAACTGTAATTGATTATTGAACTAATGTCATAATGGCAATAAGAGAACCTGTCCCACCGAGACATGAAAATCATTTTGATCAAAAGACATTTACAAAAGTTTAAATAAACTAGATTGTATTAAATCTACTTGCTCATTAAGTAAGTTACAATTTTTATCATTTTTATGTTTATAAATTTCTATAGACTCTAATATATCTAACTGATAACTTTTTACAAAATTAAACAATAATTTAGTATTTTCTAAAGGAGGGAATCGATGATTGTTAACAAAGAAATGATTAGCAAAACTTGAATGATCGTTTTTTAAACGAAACGATCGTAAATGTTCATTATATCTAATACGTATAGATCTGCCAGTTTGTCCTATATAAATGCTGTTACAGTCTAAGCAATTTAGTTGATAAACACCTGTGTGGTCAAGTTTATGTGTTCTGTCTTTACTGTTAAATAAAATATGTGATAATATATTTGAAGGTTTAAATGTGACCTGTATGTTGTTTTTTCTCAAAATACTGGCAATCTTTTCAGAAATATTTCCAAAATAAGTAATTCTGCAAAATTTGGTAACTTTATCATTACATAATTTAGGATATTATGTTGTTACAAGCAATTTTAAATTTTTTATTGTTAATGATTCTATTGATGATTTCAATTTTAAAACCATTATTTATAGCAATTGTTCTAATTACATTTAGTTCTTTATTCAATTTATCCAAAGATAGTGGTACTGTAAAGGCCCTGTGTATCATAGAATTGTAAGCAGAAATTTTTTGACAAAATGGGTGAAATGAATTTGATGAAAGAGTAATATCTGTATACGTTGGCTTTCTAAAAATATCGAAAGTTATTTTATTATATTCATTTATTAAATTTAAATCTAAGAAATTAATTTTGTGTTCAGTTTCTATTTCTTTTGTAAATTTTATTTTTGGGTGAATACTGTTTAAAAAATTTTGAAAATTGTCTAATTGTCTTGTTGTTCCTTTAAAGCAAGCAATTATATCATCTACATATCTATACCAAAATAGAATATGTTGTTTGCCTAATTCTGAATTCATAATTTTTTCTTCAATATCTGACATGAAAATATCTGCTAATAAAGGACTAATTGGAGAACCTATAGCAAGACCTAAATTTTGAGTATAATATTTATTATTAAACTGGAGATAATTTTGTTCAATACAAAGTTGGAAAGCAGTAATAATATCATTTTTTATAACAATATTAGTATGAGTTTTATCTAAAATATTTTCAATTAATTTCAAGCATTCATTAGGAGGAATATTAGGGAACATATTTGTAACATCAAAAGAAACCAAAAAAGACCCTGTAGGAATATTTTTATTTTTGATATTGTTAATTAATTCTAAAGAATTTTTTAAACTAAATTTGGATTTAAAGTTTGTTGTAGTTTTAAATATATTATTAATGTTTTTAGCTAAATTTCTTGTGGGAGCATTAATATATGATACTACTGGTCTTATAGGTGTATTAATTTTATGGTTTTTGATTAGTCCATATAATTTAGGGGCACGTGCATTCATATTAATTAATCTTAATTTTTCAAAATTGTTATCAAAAATACTGTTGCAATTTTTTAACCAATCCTTTAATTTAGTTTGAAAATGTTTTGTTGGATCTTTTTTTAGTTCAGTTAAGTTTTCATTTCTAATAAAATTTTGCATCTTTGTTATATATTCATCTTTAGGTAAAATTACTATAGCATTGGATTTGTCCGCTTTGGAAACTATCAAATTATCTTTATTAATTTTTTCTTTAATAGAATTAATGGTACTTTTATCAACTTTATCAATTTTATTAATGATTAAGTTTTTGTACTGAAAAGTATTATGAATTTTATTTCTAATGTTCTGAGAATCATCATCCTTTTTTAAAGCTACCTCAATTTCTGAAATTAAAATTTCGGTTCTATTAATATTGTTTATATTAGGGGCAAATTTTGGACCTTTTGATAGTAATTCTGTTTCATTTTTGTCAAAAACTGTATTACTGTAATTGATAAATTTGGAACTAAATATTGATTTATTAGAATTGTTGTTATAGACGTCAGTTTTGTTACAATTTTGAATATAGTTTAAATTTTCTAACTTCTTTCGTTGTGTAAGGTATTTTTTATGTATGATTTTACTAATACTGTCTCTAATTATGTCATCTAAACTGTCAAACTCTATAGCGTGTAATTTGTATGAAAGTTCAGAGTGTAAAACTTTAATGTAGTGATTTAATACGTATCTTTGTTTATATTGGGTTCTACATTCTTCTTTCAGCCAAGTTCTCTGGGCAGCTTTAAGTGCCTTCTCTGCTGCAATCGTGTTACTTCTCGTTGTGATATGTACATATTCGATTTTCATTTGTGTTTTTCTTATACCCCGTAGGTAAATACTGAAATTCAGTTATCTAGTTATCTTTTTTCATGGATATCATTATTCTTTGTATTGTTTTGTCAATTTTAGTTTCCTTGTCAACTGTCATAATAATTTGTTTACAATTTTTCGTACATTTCTGATGATGGGATCTTTGTGAATCCTGAAACCGGTAAAATATTTAAATAAAACGTTATATATTGGTAGTTCGCGGAGTATTTATTTGTTTCATCATGAACTTCCACCAAAAAGTAAAACAAGAAGATATTAACTACATCAATTTATTGTATAATTTCGGGATTTGTACACTTGTAATCGAAAAAAATTGAAACAGTTTAAAATTTTAGGTAATAAGTTATTTACGTCGGCGTTTTTATCTCTATTTTACATCTAATAAAATTTGTCAAAGGCCTCGAACGGGACCGTAACGTTGATATTTTATAAAGTGCTTTATGCCAATATTTCATGAAACTATCAAAATATTTAAGAGCCCGACACACGGTAAATATTTCAAAAACTATAAATGATATTAAATTGTTTTTGTTTGCAAACAGTTCTCAAAATACAAATCTACTAGCTGTGTTGAAATTTGTTAAAAAATATGAAAACGATAAACGAAGTCGCATGTTACAAGTGGCGAAGAACTGCTTTTTATAGAACCTAATAAAATTTTCCTGAAAAGAAAATCTCAATCTGGTTAACGGCAGTAGTATACTGAACTTCTGGCTTGTAAGAAGACACATAATTATCAATTTCGACCGAAAAACAAAAAAGGTATAAGTAAACAGCGATATCGTTCCATTTGGAGTTTTTCGTCGTAGCTCGTCTGTCTTTCAGCTACTAATCAAAGTCGCTCGGCTAAGTCGGCCAATACCGAAATACGGAGTGCGCATAACAAGTTCATTCTCAGTTTTAGTTTGACCGACTAGTTCCCTGTTTTTCCAAATAATTTTTGCCGTCCACTGTAGGTCCGCAGATATTGCTACTCATATTATGGTCAGGTATATACACTGCGCTCTACTACGTGAAGTATTTTTCAAGCTGTAATTGCTTCACCGTACCTCTGAACCCCCGATTCTTAGTAAATTGATGTGTCGGGTTCTTAAACAAATTGGCACAAATTAAATAATAACTAGTTAAGTACATACAGTTTCAAGAATTACTCCCTATCTTCAGAAAAATACGAATTTAAATTTGTTTCCACCAGACACACTTTAAGTTTTGTTTTTGTTTATTCTAAGGCGAAATATCACACTGTTCCAAGAAACGAAAGGCACAGCAGCAAATGGCGAAATGTCATTAATACAATTTATTGAAGAAGTTTTATTTAAGAAAACAAATTGCATCTAAGAAGAGGACTTCCACTGAGACGGGAAGATGTTGAAATTGAAACCGCGAAGTGCATCGGTCGTGGGGAAGATTACAATACTATCAAAAAATTGATTGGATTCGATGTGTGCAGTGGTTGCTCGAGGGCTGCACGAAGTTCTAGAGCATGTGTTACGTTTGTGGACGTTCGTTTCCTAAAAAGGGTTGTATAATTCCTAAATTGTTGTAACACCGTCTCACCCACACTAGCCGCGCCATCTAACCCTAATACATGTGTGTAAGATGGCGCTATTTTCCAAAAATTGTTTTCAACACAGATATTTTTCCAGTTTATGTAGTTAATATTTTCTGATTTTACTATTTGGTAGAAATTCATGATGAATTGAAAAATTACTACGCATACTACCAATATAACGATTTATTATTATAATTTGACCGGTTTCAGAATTCACAATGATTCCATCATCAGAAATATTTACAATAATTTTATTGTAAGGTGGGGTAAGTGCAATCTCGGGGCAAGTGCAATCACGGATTGTTAATTTAATATGCAATTCAAATATACGGGATATATTTGGCGGATTTCAGACATTTTGGTATCCCCTGGAATTTCGGAAGGCCGCTGTAAGTATTGCTCACTTCATTACCGACTGAGGAAATGACATTTCTGGAACAGCTGTTTTCAGTCAGTCTGAGAGTGAATAGATACGTCAAAACGGGCTATAAAATACAAAAATTGAAATTTATTTAATGTGGTTGTGTGTAAATATCGTTTTTAGGATTAATTTTAGGATTAATTGAGAGATGTAAGTAACTGTATTTGATGCAATTTGATGCAATCACTGATTGCACTTTCCCCATTTAAAAATTAATGTGTTACTTATTTCGATTTTAATACAGCGTCGGCTCGTTTCAAGATGGTACGACATTATGTTCGTAGGACTGCTAGGGGTACACAATACGCCTCAGAAACTCTCCGCACTGCAATGTCTGATATTAGAAGGGGCGTTACAACTATAAGAAAAGCATCAAAAGAATATAAAATCCCCTACAGTACATTACAAAGTTATTTAAAAGGAAGACGTGGTGGAAAAAGTCAGACAGGAGGGCGTGCACCAGCATTACCCGAAGAAGAAGAACGGAAATTGGCAGAGTATTTAAAAATTATGGAAAAATGGGGGTTTGGGATGTCCCGCAATGAAGTTATGGATTGTGTTGAACAATATGTAATCGAGAATACCCTGAAGACTACATTCAAGAACAACAGGCCGGGAGAAGACTGGTTCTTGAATTTTAAAAGGAGGCACAACCTTTCTATAAAAAAAACCCCAGTCTGTTGAATTCTCAAGGAAGAAGATGACAGATCCCTTTATTGTCCATTCTTACTTTGATTTGCTGCATAGCACCCTTCAAAGCTTAGATTTATTCCAAGAACCAGCACGGATCTGGAACTTGGATGAAACATCCGTCTGCACGGATCCTTCCAAAACTAAAATTGTGGGCGAAAGAGGTAAAGCCAGTTCCAGGACCACTGGTGGTTGCGGAAAAGAAAACATCACTTGCCTGAACGCAGTGAGTGCTTCAGGTTTGAAAGCACCTCCTTCAATAATTTTTAAAGGCATTAATGTGTGGAGCACATGGATTCCTGACCCAACCAAAGGAGAGGAATCATACCCCGGTATGGTTTATGCGGCTAGTGCCAATGGTTGGATAACGTCAGAAATATTTCTTAACTTTTTTGAAAAGACTTTGATACCTACATTAGGATCTGAACGGCCTATTCTTTTATTATATGATGGCCATGCTACACATCTCTCGTCTGAGGTTATAAGATTGGCCCAAAGAGAAAATATTACTATACTAAAACTTCCGCCACACACCAGTCATCTCCTACAACCACTTGACTTGTGTGTCTTTAAAGCTTTGAAAGTACAATGGGATCAAAAACTTTGCATATGGCAGCGAAATCACTCTGGAATGCGTATTCCCAAAAAGGAATTTGCTATGTTGTTAGGATCAGTCTGGGCGAGCGTAAGGCCTGAGGTTATTGAAAGTGGGTTCAGAAAAGCCGGCATTGTGCCATTCAATAGGACTGTCGTGTCTAAAGAGAAATTTGACCCGGAAGCTTGGAAACGCTGGGAATCCTTGCAAAATCACAATTACGATGATGTAATGAATGTTGAACATGATATCGGTGATCAAGATCGGGAAAACCAAAATAATCGCCTTTCATTTGGAAATATTTTACTACAAACAGTTAAACAAAAGCCTTCAGCCGCTTCAAGTCAGAAAAGAAAAAAAATTGCCCAGGGCGCAGAAGTTATTACTGCCACAGAGGTAACTGCAAGAACTGCAAATGAAAAAGAAAAGCAATCAAAACTGAACTCAAAGGAAATCTCGAAGAAAAATAAAGCACAACCCAAAAAAAAGAAGCAAGGCCAAAAGTACATAGATAGTGATTCAAGTGAAGATGATCTCAGTGATCCTCAGTATATTGATACAGAGGATGATCTATATCCAGAAGATTTTGAAGATGACCTGCATCCCAAAAACACATCACTTGAGCAAGATGAATCAGACAATAATAAAGGCGACAAAGTGACTGAAAAAGAAATTAAAATGAACAATGAAAGCAATGAAAATGATCTCGAAATTTATGATGCAGAAACTACAATGAGCAAAGAGGTTGTAATAGATAAAAGTAATAATGAAAATAATTTAGACAATTGGGAAGAAGTGATTTCAGAAGAAACAGAAAGGAATATTGAAAATAATGTAGATAATGAAAAAGAAGTGATTTCTGAAAAAGCAGAAAGTAGCAATGAAAACAGTTCAGATAATAAGAAAGAAAATATTACTCAGGAAACAGAATTTAAGATTGGAATGTTTGTAATTGTCAGATATAACATAAAGGACTGCACTGGTGTCAAGTACTATATTGGGAAAATCTTGGAAGGAATTGAAGAAAAAAGGTTTTATTGCAGTTTCATGAGGCTAAAGAGGCACAAAAATGGGACACATTCGTATGTTTTTCCAGACAATGAAGATTTATCTATCATAGAGAAAAATCAAATTGTTCGAGTTTTGGATACGCCTCCTACCCGACGTGGGCATTATTATTTTATTGACATTTGTCAATAAGTACTTCCTTTAATGAATTTTCTCGTTTTTTTTATTTAAGACGTAAATTTTTCTTTTAATATTGTAAGTATTATTAATATATTTCAGTTTTAAAGTTTTTCTTATATATTGTTCTTCCAACAATTATACATTGTACTCTTATCAAGTGTAAAATGGCTATTATTATTGCATTAAAAAAATTCCAAAAAAAAATGTAGTTACCCTTATGTATTAGAGAACCTAACACACTTGCCCCATGAACTTATATATATGCTTGAATGAATTTTAGAAGCATCGATTGCACTTGCCCCGATTGAGCGGGAAAGTGCAATCAGATGCAGACCTAAACAATATTAACAATAAAAAATTATGTTTTTGTTTTGTTAACGAAATAGGACCAGAATCAGTTGAATAACTTTATAAAGTACCATTTAGAACAACAGATCATTTTAGAAAACAAAAACTTTACCTTAATATAATTTACTAAGTTGCACTATTCAAAAACATGGTTGCACTTACCCCACCTTACCTTTTATACATTTCTGATGATGGAATCATTGTGAATTCTGAAACCGGTCAAGTTATAATAATAAATCGTTATATTGGTAGTACGCGTAGTAATTTTTCAATTCATCATTTTTCCAGTTTGTTATTTGTTTTTTGAGTCTACCAAGAGTTAATTTATTTAGGTGTTTAACTTCCATGTTAAGTTTGCAAAGTTGAGTGCAAAAATAAACAAAATGGGTGGTATGCATAAAAAGTAGTACATGCTAATGCTTCAAGTATTTACTTCGCAAGTGAAGTAGGTACCTACTACACCATCGTAGTACTTACTGCGCTTGTTTAGTATATACTATTATGTAGAATAGCATATAGAAGTTTTTACTTCGCCGTAGAAGCACCTACTCGCCTACTCCACCTCTCGTAGTATCTACTACAAAATCCCTGCTTAGTAGTATCTAATTCAGTTTAAGCGAGCTTGCAAGAATATGACCGCTTTTAGGAATGTACCTGCTGTAAAAGTGTAAAATGAAAGAAGAGCATATGGGGAAGATGTATAATATCGAAAATTATTCAGGTATGTACCCAGAAATTTGTCTTTAAACATTATAATGGGACACTTTTATTAAAAGTTGCTGTTTAGTTTCAACAGAGAAAATGTAGATTGGCTTGCAAACTATTTTCTAGGCGATACCTTAAAAATAAGAGGTGGAACTTTGACATCTATCAGATAATTCAGGTGTTTCTGCAGAGCTTAGGTATCTTCAATGAAGATTTCATGTAATCTAATTTATAACAGAAATTTCTTCCGGGATGGATTTAAGTAAAGTGTTGCTGTGGATATCGGCATACATCAATGTACAGTTTCAAGAATTATTAAAACTGTGTCAAACTTGATCTATGAAAAAAGGAATGTCTGGATTAAGTTTCCAAACACAGACGAGCTGCTCAATACCGCTCTTGCTGAATGGGCAGTTAGGACGCGAATGAACAGGGTTATAGGTCCTATTGATTGCACGCATATAAAAATCTTAAAACCGTCGATGCACGGTGATGAATATGTGAACAAAAAAGAAGTGTGTTCAATCAACGTACAAAAAACTTGTAACGCAGAAGAACATTTTAGAGCCTCCTGGTAGGTTTCTGTGCATGATAGTAGAATATGGCGAAATTTACCTATCTATGCTATTATGTATAACAAGTAACAACAGACAAGAGGTAGCTTTGTTAGGTGAGAGAAATATTGGTAGGTGCGCTCCACTATCCGTCATTGGAAATCATAGAGGAAAATTTTCTGCGTCAAACAATTTTCTTTCATATAATAAGCCTACCACCGCAGTATCATTAATGTATCGGGAGCGGTTCATTAGGAATTAAAGAACAAATATTTTTATTTTAAGTTAAACACAACATATAATACCTCAGAAGTGAAGCGTTTTACAACCCATATTCATAGCGCTTTTTATTCATAAAATGGGGCTCTGAGGTTCTCTAACGGCTACAAAAGTTTTGGTAATTAAAAGCGAAACACCATGTATGCTCATGGCCTATTAGAAGTGCACATAGAGAAATAAACAATACAATATTGAATTATTTTCGAGATGGTGGCATTTCCGCTTATACCGGAAGTTGGTAATGTGAACTTCGTTATTTGAAATGAGACACACCATTTCTAATATATTTATATTTTTGGATTTGTTTCTGCGTTTATTGAAGTTAATTATGTTCAAGCGTTGGCAGCGTCATATGCAACAAATTTAATAGAAGTAGTCCGTGTACATCAAATTTTATTAGCAGTAACCTTGTAATATCCCAGTTTAAATTCAAATTGTCGACGCTCGCGGGGTCCGGAAATAATAACAATATTACGAGTGTTCCAGAATTCTGTCTCAGCGAGGAATGTTGGTGTTATTAGGTGAAGGCGAGTTTTGTCTCACTTAACGAAAAATTAAACTAACTAAAAAAAACAAGTAGTTACTTTAAACAAATTATCTTACAAGTTCTGCGAACTAGACGACCGTCTTCGTCAATCAATACCCAATCAATTAATAATCTCTCAACAAAAACTCCTGCTAAAATCGTTGGTAGACAAACCAAAATTTTCTCTACCAACGATTTTAGTAGGAGTTCTGCAAACTAGACCACTGCCTTTGTCGATATCCAATTAACTAATAGTCTCTCAAAAAAAAACTCCTGCTAAAATCGTTGGTAGACAAAATTTTGTTTTGTCTACCAACGATTTTAGCAGGAGTTTTTTTGAGAGATTATTAATTAATTGGGTATCGACAAAGGCAGTGGTCTAGTTTGCAGAACTCCTACTAAAATCGTTGGTAGAGAAAATTTTGTTTTGTCTACCAACGATTTTAGCAGGAGTTTTTGTTATGTAATTTAGTTCGCAGAACTCCTGCTAAAATCGTTGGTAGACAAAACAAAATTTTGTCTACCAACGATTTTAGCAGAAGTTTTTGTGAGAGATTATTAATTAATTAGGAATCTACGAAGGCAGTGGTCTAGTTCGCAGAACTTATAAGATAATTTGTTAAAATAACTACTTGTTTTTTTGAGTTAGTTTAATTTTTCGTTAAGTGAGATACTTGTGTGCTACAGGTAATTCTTGTTCTTTTATCATGTCTATTTGTGATGTATTCGTTCAGTGTAATCATTTTCTTTCAATCGATCTAGTGGTTTCATATTTTAAGTTTATAGAATATTTGTTACAAATTTTGAATTTGTTCTTGTTAACGCATTTTTACTCATTATGTAAGAGTTCCTTTAATTGTTTTACTTATATAGTGTTTGTTGTCTGATTCATTAACATAATGCACGTGTTTATCAGTGTTCTCTTCTGAAATTTGTGTAATTATTTGATAGTTTTGATAGTCTGTTTTGTCACATGGGAATATTTAAACTGACACTAACGGGTTTTAGTTGGTTTCGTATCCCGCGCGACAATAATAATGGTAAGACCTAGGATTGGTGGTTGGATGGGAGTAAGAATAGTGACGGGTCATAGCTTATTCTCGTCTTGGCCGTTTATCCATGGTTCTGATGCGTAATGAACAGAGAGACTTGCCAAGCATTTATTGTTGTCATTGTTTTTTTTTTGTTAAGACAGACAAACGCTAAATCAAGAAGATAGGAAAGTAAATTGACTTTTTTTTGTTGATTTGTTTTGTGTGACTTATTTGTCACGATCATTAAAAAAAGACCTAACTTAGGGATGTACTAGGTCAGAGGTGAGGTTTAGAGAGGTTTTATCTCACCATTGCACAACGGACGCCCCCTCCTTGATTTCCCGCTAACGAATAAAGAGTTTGTTTTTTTATGTTTTTTCCTCTTGTATTGACATTTTCTCTATTGAGGTTCGGTCTTAGTACCGAGAACTGCTTCCCACCATACTGCTCTCAACGTAGGGATAAATCGCAATTTACTTTGCCTACTTTAAATTTTTTGTTTTTGCGCATGTTTCTTTCTTCCTCTTCCGGTCGCTTTTTAACAACGTTATGGTGGGAAGTATGGGTTCACTACAGAATTTGGTGCCGTGACCAGGATACTAAGTTTGCCGACTTCTCGTGGAAAGTGTCTCCTCCCTAATCACAAGTACCGAATGGTTTTCTGTTTTTTTTGTTTGTGTGCCAAAGGACATCATGCAAGATATAAATGGAATTGATCAACCCATATCAACTGACCATGATTTGTACAATGAGCACACCTATAACGAGGGAGGTCGTTTGTTGTTGATGGAGAAGGAAGTACCTATGCAGAACCTGTTACCTGTAGAGCTAACACGGTCCAATGAGGATTTGAGAGCGCTAGTTGTGCAGCAGTCGGAGGTGTTGGCATCTGTAGCAGAATCCCAACACCAAACCGCACAACTTTTGCAGTCCTTACTATATCATAAGAATAATCGACCAGAATTATTTACCTCTACCTCCATTGGAGCATCAACAGTCGCTGGGTTAGGACCTATAGTCCATCTTCCAAGCCAACCGAGCTCAAACAATCCCTCCGATCAACAGGGACCAGACAATGTCACTCAAGTAGGTAACCCGTCACATCAAAGGTATGAAGACCCATTATTAAGTAATGAAATGCCCATTCCAACCGAGAGTATTGACTGGAAGCAAATTGCTTTGGCATTGGCCGTAAGCCCCTCGCGTGTTTGTAAAGTTCCTCCAGAAAGACCAGTTTTTTTTTGATAACGAATCCCATAATCCTGTTAGATTCTTGGAAAAGTTCGACAGATACTACCAACATTTGCAAAATTTTCAAGCCGATAAATTGGTAGAAGTTCTTGCGTGTCTTTCTAAGAAATCTGAAGAGTGGGCCACTTTTCATAAAGATTCCTGGAAACATTTTGATCCGATTTTCTAAAGCATTTTTGGTCCAATAGTAAACAACAGCATATACGATTACGGATATTGTCTCGTCCTTATGACAATTCTGAAGGATTGAATATGGCGGAGTATTTTATTCGCCAAGTAAATTGTATGACCACTCTCACTCTACCAATACCTGAAACCATGGTTATAGATGATTTGATGCGACTTTTCCCCTTTCCTATTCAGTCTCTATGGTCTGTAATTCCAAAATCTGAGCATAATATGCAGGGCGCACTGGAGCTTTTGGAACGATAAGCTTCAATACAACCGACGAAACGTGCCAAAGTTGATCATCGTTCCCATGAGAACAATTCTCATCTTAGGAGTTTAACCCCAGCAGTCGCTTTCTCGACGCTACCTCCACTCCCACTTCTAGTGTGCCTTCTCCGTTTCCACTAGTGTCGTACAATATACCACTTTGAAGACAGAATCCCCAGAAGGTAGTAACGTGCAGAACCCTTTCTCAATTCCTCTACCAAGATCATTTTTGGGAAACCGAAGAGGAACACGCTGAGGGGGGGAGCCGTGTTCTTCGTCTTTAACTGTAACCCCCAACTTTCCTTTAATCACGTTTGTATCTGAAGGAACCTGTACCGATAGTACTTATCGCTGCTGTGCGTATCATTTTCTTTCCACCTCTCTCGGAATGACTACTTACTACAATTCAGGAGGCACCCCAATTAACTGGTCGTCGCTTAACTAAGATTTATGCGAAAGGTTTTCCTTTCTTGCGTGAAAAGGGTTGGAAATTTGGTGATTGTCTTGGAACTGGGGGCCGAGGCCTCATTACGCCTGTAGAAGTTCTTTCGTTAGCCACTCCGCCGCTAGTATGTCGACAAACACTTCCGGATTCCACTTTTGATTGGGAATTTTATTCATTAGAAAATTACGAAGGTAATTCTGTTTCCCAGGAACGCCGTGTGTCTTTGCCTCATATCACTATTTCTATCTCAGGAGAGAAGGTCGTGGCCTTGCTCGATACTGGCTGTGAGGTGACCTGTATCAATGAGGAACAATTTATTTCCTTGTCGGCTCGAGTTCGGATACCTACTGTAGCCTGTAGCAACGACACACCTTCGGGGTGCTACGGGTCAACATAGTCCCCGAATTAAACGACAGGTCTGGTTAAATTTTTCTGTCGCAACCACAGAAAGTGCAAATATCTTCTTGGTAGTAAAGAATCTAATTCGACCGGCGATCTTGGGAATGGATTGGCTTGATAGAGTGAGCGCTTCCTTGAATCTTTTCGAAGGACAACTAATGCTATTCCGTTTCATATAGATTCGTATTTGTGTGAAGCGGTACCTTCAGTAACTGCCTCCCCACTGGTGCTTTCTTGTGAACATGTATCGGAATTTAAACTAGATCTTTCGAAGACAGTAACCCCACTCGCGATGTTAAAGGCGAAAACTAGTTCAATTTCTTCCCTGTCATTGTCGGAAAAGGATGCTTTGTTAGCCTCCTGGTCGTACGTCCAAATACTTTCACGTAATCAAAACGCATTTCTTAGGAGGCCTTATCCAATTCCGTTGAGTCTTCGGAAGGAAGCGGAGTGTGCGATTCAGCAGATGTTGGGTGTTATTAAACGGCAGGCACCACCTTTCGCTAGTCCTATGACAGTTGTTCGAAAAAAAAGATAGTACAGTTAAAATCTGTCTTGATACGAGATGGATCAATAAACAGATGGCGGCTGACTGTGAAACTCCTCGACCCCCAGAAGACATATTATATTCTTGTCGGCAAATACATTTCATGTCTACCCTTGATTTGCAATCTTCATATTGGCAGATACCGCTTAGTCCTGAGAGTATACGATATACTGCTTTCCTCTTTAATGGCTCGCTTTTCTGTTGAGTTTTCTTGTCTATGTCTGTGCAAGTTGACACATACACTTCGTCAAATGGAAAAACGAACAGTTTGCATTGTCGCTTAATTCTGATGCTTTAACTTTCATTAAGGCGGTTACACTATTCAAAGTTCCTTGTTCTAATTGAAAAGTAGCACCCCAGGTTCTCAGAGTTGAAATACCAGGTAACGGATATCCAGTAACCCTCAAATATCTGTACGTTTTTGGGCTGACGCTACGTAACGATTGCCGAAGCAATGTCCTCCGGCAACCAACGGATACTTTTTTTCAGGTTCTAATAATCTTTTTATCTGTCCGGGTGTGAAGACTTATTTGAAAATGGTGGTAATCTTGTTTTCAAAGGTTTCAAAGTTTTCAAATCTTCAATTGTTTTAAACATATTATCTTTTTCAGTTTCTGATACTGCGATTCCGTCTTTTAAAACTAATATCTCAAGTTCTGCATTTTAAGTGAGGTGTTCCTAAAACACTCACATTTTTATTAACACATTCATAACCTTTAAAATAATAAGGCTTACTGATTTAAACTTGTATTTTCACTGCATGATGCCACGCTTTTAGTATCTATTTGATGTTCAGAAGCACAATTTTCTTATCTTGTAGAAACCAGATTAATAATTTCATTAACTTAAATTAATTCAGTTTTTCTCTTTGCCATTCGAATAATATCCATAAGATTTCGTTACCTTAGGAATGTTGCCAGATAAACACAACGTTGGAATTGTATGTTCTTTATTATTCTGCAATTTTTTGGTTGGTACTTCAGTATTTGATTACACATTGGTGTTTTGAAGCAACCTAACTCAAGGTGTATGGGGCAAACACATGCTAAAATATAGGCCAACTTTGCAAATATATTTTATACAAATCAAACTACACTTCTATGTTAAAAGTTTTTCAATATTGCATGTTTCGAATGTGCATGGAAAACCGTAGACCACTGGTTTCGTCCTTTTGGGACTCATCAGTACGGTGCTTTGCCCTACACACTCGAACTATGCAATATTGCTTGCTTTATATATACTTACACGCTTGGTGTAAGTATTAGCAAGAGCTAATTATTTGCCGAATTATGGGGCGGTTATGAGTGGTACTGGACCGTTCGAACAACTACTCCTCGGGCAAATACCCCGCCAGGCATTGAATTATAGAACTAAATCCAGATTTTATGTACACTTCTATGTTTACCATATCGAGGCGGAGCCTGCAATATTTCCTAACTGCCATTTTTCGCCAAAATTGGATTTTAGTGAATTTACATCAAGTAAAATTTTCCTAAACGTGAAAAATGGAATGGAAGGTTGCCTCGATTTCCATGGCCGTAAAGTTGTTTTATAAAAATAAAATCGTAATTTTTTTAACAAAAAAGATGATGAGCTCTACAAAAAAGAAGTGCACTGCCGTGTAGAGGATGGTCATCATGAGAAATTGGTATAGGGTTGCCACCCTACTCGTGGACGCAAACCCTCGGTGGCCGCGTGTAAATAACCCTCATTTTTTCAAAATTAAATATTACCGTTCCTGTAATTGAAAACTTGTGGAAATATTCTTCAATACATTACCTCAAAGAATATATACGGTTGCCTCGATTTTGATGGCCGAAAATGGTGGCAACCATCCAAACATCATCAAATGTCGAGCTCACGCGACACCTCAGACTTGGCGCGCGGGCCACTTATAGCGAGATTCGAACGATTTACGACGATCCTTTTCCTTTGGAAAATATTAAAAATTAATATAATGGTTGGCCGCATCGCGTCGAGAAGTTATGTAATTCTTTAAACAAATAATAAAAAATACGACCATATGTCGAATATGAATTTCAAGATTCATGAATAAATAAGCGTACCTGTTCGCCTCGGATAAAAGATACAAATTCTTCTACAAGTTTTTTTTCAAAATTGTTACATTTTTGTAACAAGCGTAGTGGTCTCCAACACAGTCGATCGATTCGGTTGCCAAAATCAAATCACCGTATTTTTTGTGGTTCTTGTGTTTCCGGGACGCAATTTTGTTCCGGCAATTTTCAAGATGCTCATCATTAAAGTCGAGCACTTTCCCATCTGTTTCCCCACAAACGAAATACGGCTTATTCATGTTGTATTTTTTCTGATTCAAATTACCCGAGGAATATAACAAATGATTTTTTGAACTAAAGTGCGTTACACCGTTCTGCTTATAATGTTTTCTGCGAAACGTGGCCACAAATGTCACAATACAACTTTCAGAAGTGTCGAATTCTGAAGAAACACCGTAAAACAAAACAAGCGTTCGCCGGTATCTATATCCACCGCCTATGAATATGATACAAAATTGCTCCGTTCGTGGCGTGTGGCTCGCGCGCGCTCGACTTTGATGATGATGGTTGCCACCATTTTCGGCCATCAAAATCGAGGCAACCGTATATATTCTTTGAGGTAACGTATTGAAGAATATTTCCACAAATTTTCAATTACAGGAACGGTAATATTTAATTTTGAAAAAATGAGGGTTATTTACACGCGGCCACCGAGGGTTTGCGCCCACGAGTAGGGTGGCAACCCTATACCAATTTCTCATGATGGCCATCCTCTACACGACAGTGCACTTCTTTTTTGTAGAGCTTATCATTTTTTTTGTTAAAAAAATTACGATTTTTTTTTTATAAAACAACTTTACGGCCATGGAAATCGAGGCAACCTATCCATTCGGTTTTGAGGTAACTGTAAGCTTTCGTTTTATGTGGAAAAGGTCTGTAGGAACGATCATATACCCGTTAATATTGGCGGCTCTTTTACTATAAAACCTTGAAATTAGTCTGTTTCGATATCTCCTATTGCACGCCCCGGTTTAAAGCGCGTAATGTCTCCTAACTACATAAGATAACCAGCGTTTAGAGTGACAACTTGTAGCGTCACGGTAAGGCTGGGTCTACATTATGCGTATTACGGCTGCGTATTTTCGGCAAGATGACAACAAATTGTTTTAATATGGAACGTTCACATTATATGCGTAGAATACGCAACCACGCAGTATGCTGCCGGAAACACGTACGTCCGCATGCTGGTGCCGAGCTGCATTACCGGGAAGTTGATAGAAAACACGTGCATTCAGGGACAAGCGTTCATACTGTGCGGATCGGTTGGTGTGTATTTGCAGTTGCAGTTCAAAAGTTGTATATTGTGAAAATGTTCGATACGGACAAGTTTATTGCACTAGTACATGGTGAACCACCATTATGGGAGAAGGCGTGTAAAGATTACTCAAATCGAGTGCAGCGGAACAAGAGTTGGCTAGTAGTAGCTACTAAAATGTTCACGGATTGGAATGACGTAGATATGAAAGAGAAAGATATCAGAGGTAAGTTTTATTTCATCTGTATTGTTTCTACAATAGTATTGTATATACTCATCAGAGAAATTAACCCTTTATATGGTAAACACATATTCTTGTGTAGAAAAGAACAGCATTCCTCCACTATATTTTACTTGCTACAGTGACCAATGTTTTCACTAGAACATATAGTTTTTCTGGAACGAAACAGCTCCTTTTTCTCAAAAATAGTATGCAATGTAATCGCCTACATCTAATACTTTTCCACGAGGACCATATCCACAATTATTGACAACATCAGGAAATGGGTGCATTTCCGTACCTTTATAGTTTATTCCGTCTCTGCTGCGTACGAAATTGTGCAAAATGCAACAGGATTTGACAATTTCATCAATGAACTCTGGATCGACGAGAATAGGAGAATGAAAAACTCCCCACTTGTTCGCCAAAGCACACTCAACAGTTCGCCTGCACCTGGAGTGTCGATAGTTTTAAACCCTTGTTCTTGCTGTCAGACCTCGTAATGTGAAAGGTGTCATTAGATTGGTTGATAGTTTAAATGCTTCATCAGCAACAAAAACGAAAGGCATGAGATTATCACTTGTATTAGGCAATGGAGCTGGTGGAGGGAGGTTCAAAGATCCAGAGTACAGTTTTCGCTCAAGTGAATTGTCTTTGAACACTAGTCGCCTTCTTGACCACAAGCACCAACGTCTATCGCCACAAACTTTAAATTAGCATCCACCAATGCCATTAATAATACTCAGAAAAACTTTTTGTAAGTGAAAGAGTGTGACCCTCCTGCCGTTGGATTGATGCATCTGATATGTTTACCGTTCAAGGTTCCTACACAATTTGGGTAGTTAGTTTTCTTATAAAAATCATTAGCTATACTGAGCCACATATCTTTTGTTAGTTCAGGCATTTCCATGCCTATGAGATAATCAAAATCTTTTGACACGTATCTCGTGCAACTGCTGCAATGCTTGACTTGTCCCTATAAAACTCGTGTTGTAAACAGGCGAATGTCATTCCCGTAGACAAATACTTGAAAATTAGAACCTTTATTACTTTACCCTGACACTTTTAAGGTAGTTTAATGTAAATATTGCAAATGTAATTAGTAAATTTGGTATTTTGTTAGGGAAAGAGTTAAGAATGAAATAGCGCCACATAAGAGACGAATTTCATAGGCAAATGAACAAAAGTAAGAGTGGAGACCATGCACCACCAAAAAAAGAAAACATATCTGAACTGAAGCGCTTAACTTCTTTCAAAACTCCGCTACCAAACGAAATACTTCCGGCAACTTAGATGGAGATGAACTTGGTGAAGAATCAGATGAAAATGTGGATGACGTAGAAACTGCGGAGGACCAGCAAGAAAACGAATCGGCGGAAAATGTTGATTCCACTCCTACAGTACCGCCCAAACCCAAAACTTTGGATGATAAAGCTTGTAAAAGTTCAAAAATATCACCTTTTCAAGACCAGTTACTGAAAAAATTTGATGCAAACACGAAATCAGAAGAGGATACTGGCTGAATGTTTTTATTGCCTATGCTACCCGAGTACAAAGAATTAGATATCAAAGAAAAGTCGGACTTCAAACTTATGACATTGCAGGTTTTCCGTGGTGTGCGGCAGAAACAACGGTTTCAATCCCAAATGCCTCTGGACCTCACTTTGACTTCAACATGCACAACAATGAACAACAACAGTTCTACATGTCCCAAACTTCAAGACAAATTAGACCTCCAACAACCGTTCGCAATCACTTCCTGATCAATTTTGTAAATCACCACAGTTGCCTTTCTTAACCGAGTTACAGTCATCCAACAACTTTAGGATTGCAGCTCCACAAAATTCAGTGTTTCCGAACTATACTTTAACTGCCGAGTATTGAATAATTATTAGATTGAAGATTTTCACTATTTGTGTTTTTTGATTGCGCATGTTTTGACTTACAAAAATATATTATACAGGGTCACTAAACAGTTATAAGGTCATGAACTTTTTTTTCAATGGAATGCCTGTATAATTTTTAGTATTTAAATTAGTTACAAAATTCAATATATCATATTGTACCTTAACTTCAATTCTCTCTGACAAATTACCAGTTGAAAATCCACCTATTTACATCTTTTTATAATGAATTTGAATACTAAAAAATCTACAGGACATTCCATATACCATATATTTTTCCACTTACCTTATTGTAACTGTTAGTCTTTCTTCAACACCTACTGCATTTCTAAATGTTGTATTCATTTTTGTCATGTGTGGTCTCAAAATTTCCAGAAACTCGTCGAACGATTTAATCGACATTCGATAATAATTAAAAATCATGCTGTCGTGTTTTCTAATATTGCTGTAAAATACCGGAAACCGTTCACTTGGGTTGCCCTCAACATGATTAGGATGAATCCAATACTGTCTGCAGGTGGGTCTTCGAAGTAACCCTGCGGATTCCAAAGCGCAAACAAATTTTACCAACATACTACTTCAATTGTTTGACACAAACTGACGACCACCAGAAACGACGGTACGCTTCCGCACATAGATGCCAGAAATCTGCACAATGTGAACGCAACACTTCTTGCCGATAATACGCATACGTATTTTACGGATCTGCGGAATACGCATAATGTAGACCCAGCCTAAGTACGTTGTTTTTGTAGGTTTAAATAGTGCAACAGTGTTTATAATCAAAAGTAGGTAGAATTGTTTAGTTTGAGTAAAGTTTCAATCGAATTGGTGTTATAAATTGATTTCATTTAAAGCAATTATTTCGCTAAGTTGATAGGAGATTTTGATTCACTCACTATAATAGGCTTTTGTGTAGTTAGGAGTAATTGCAATGCATTTTTTTAGAATTAATAATTATGGACCGAAAGAAAAAAATTATGCAATTGACACAAGAGAAATATTTAGAGGACTTAC
This sequence comes from Xestobium rufovillosum, assembly GCA_963966045.1. Classification (NCBI taxonomy): domain Eukaryota; kingdom Metazoa; phylum Arthropoda; class Insecta; order Coleoptera; family Ptinidae; genus Xestobium; species Xestobium rufovillosum. The sequence goes on along the minus strand of OZ014498.1, from coordinate 5,764,641 downwards.
ATTATACATTATCATGGGCATAAATGTCATGGAAAATAGCAGCAGCAGCAATAAAGTTGTAGTGCTAAATAATGGCAATAAAAAATGTGTACCATTATTACCAAATTAACTGACAGGTTATCTAGTTGTAGATGTAAATGAAAATTTTCTACTGAAACCACCACATAGCAATAATTTAAAAAACTGTGGTCAGTTACAGTACCAGGAGGATAATCCCATACCTCCTTCTATTAGTAATAGTCTAGCTGATTTAACCTATTATTTCACAGATTTAACACCTGCATTTTCAAACGATAGTAATTAACAATTATCACTATCAACATTTTATTAATAATTGAAAGATTTTAGGTGTAACAGAAAGTATTGAAGGTTCCCTTTTGAATGCATTAGATGGATATTACTTATATATTTCTTCAAGTTATCTGGCGAATAACATTCTTCTACCTGCTGAGTCCAATGCTACTGCTGAGTTTACCTGTATCACTGATTTAGGAATTGCTCCCCCAGGTGATGGTAGAGTTACCAATTTTGTGTACTTATGGATTAAAAATTTCAACCCTCTATAGATACAGCTGAACCTGAATTCTGTAATAGTGACAGCTCTAATAATTATAACCCACCTAACGTTACTCCTCTGGAAAAGGATTCTGAATCTCTGGATCAGGATGAAGTTAATTTGTCAATAACTACTCCAGGCGATGGTAGCGATTATTTTGTATTATTTTTTATTTATTTGTACATTTAAACTATTTATAGGTGTAGGTGAAAATACTCCATTGAATAATAGCGATATTTCCGATGATTATAATCCACCAAAAAACAGTCACCACTCAGATAAAGCTGATAAAAACAAGACATTACAAGGTGAATGTATAACTTTATGTGTAGACTTACTTATCACCCTACCTAAAAGCAGGCGCATTTTACTACAAGACAAAGCTCTACATACACAACTTCACAGTATACGATTTGAAAACCCATGATGTTATTGGTTCTCAGAAGACCAGAACAGTGAGTTGAAGTCATTTCGTGTATTATATACTGGACTATTTAGAAAAAAATGTATTCCAACAAAGGTACCCATCATTATCTATTCAGATGGATGTACCTTTCAAAATCGTAACAGCATTTTGTCAAATGCACTTCTTCATTTTTCTATGAAACACGGGATAACCATTTTCCAAAAATATCTTGAGCCTGGACACACCTATATATGGAGTGACAAGATCTGCTTGTGAGAGCTAAAGAGATGCCGATGTTAACTGAGTACCCACGTTAGCACAATCAAAGATGCAAAATTCCTGTCGCCAAATGGAAACATTTTCAGGAACTAAAAAGAGCATTACCTAGAGACGTTCATCATTTTTACAACAATTTACCTCACTGATTCTCATTTTGATTTTTCATATGTAAGAGTTTTTTATTTTCTTCTTGCAACGAGGAAATAGAAAGTGTTTAGTTTATCATACAGTATAATTACAATTATATCCCAAGTCCAGTCCTCAATATTACAAGCACAAGGTTCAAAGAAATACCCCAAAAGAAAAAATCCCAGCCCTGTCCTGAGTACCTTCTAGTCCCAGTGTTGCTCTTGATAATATGTCGTTATGTTTCTTGTGTTTCGAGCATTAGGTTCTGGTGGTCGCGGACTATTAGTTTAGTGTAAAAACTGGTAAGTCAACGTACTAATTGTTTATTCATCTTCTTTGTAAGAGACTTTACATTGTTTTCACAATTTCACTGCTGTGCGATAAGCATAACTGCTTGTAGATTTGTTTCCTTGGTGAATTGCAGCCTTCTCTTTCAGAGTTCATAATGGGAAAAATAATGGTCGACCTTGACAGACAACCCCGTTATTTTGGACTGGTTACAAGGATACCGGTTGCCTTTTACTAAAATGCCGATTCAGTCACAAATACCTAGACCAAATCTCTTATCCCCTCTAGATAGCCATCAAACCAAGGTAGGAATAAATAATCTCAATAGATTATTTATTTCTACCTTGGTAGAATTGGCGCGATAAAAGTTTGTTCTTCCTGTGCTGAACAATATATGTCTAGAACATTCCTAGCGGATAAACTTTTAAATAAATCTATTCTTGCTCCTCACTTCAAGATGGAGCACGCTAGAACCGCTAGATTTGAAGGACGAGTATTATTTGCTGCTAATCCATAGGAGTCAGAAAATTTTTAAGATTTTCCTTTCGGGGGTTACTTTTCGAATTCATATGCTTGCCTTTTGGCCTTACATCGGCCTCTTTTACGTTTACGAAACTGTTGAAACCGGTGGTGCAACATTTACGTAGTCGTGAAGTCACATGCATGCACTATTTAGATGATTTCTTAATCTTGGGAGCATCTTACAACGAGTGTTTGCTTAATGTGATTATATAGTCACATCGCTTCTGAACTCCCTTGGGTTCATTCTAAATGAGCAAAAAGAGTTCCCTAATTCCTAGAACCAGTTGAAAATTTCTGGGTTTTATTTTCAATTCGGCCGAAATGTCGATAGAATTACCGGCGGATAAACGGGAATTTTTTTTTAAATGGATACGTTTTTCATGGCTCGTAGGAAATGTAAAATTCTACAGTTTGCTCAGTTCCTTGGTTTACTTAACTCCTCATATCCAGCGGTTAAATACAGGCGGTTGTATACAAAAGTCTGCGAACTGGCTAAATTCTAGCATTAAAATTGTCTAATGGAAATTATCTATCGTACCTATATGTCCATTTCGGAGATCATATACGATTTAAAGTGGTGGTATGAGAAAATTCCATCTAGTGCCAATGATTTGGCAAGAGATTGTTGTTTTCCTTTACATATATTTACAGATGCTAGCCTCTCGGGCTGGGGTCGGGCTGGGGTCGGGCTGGGGTGGCCTTTTGCGAAGGCGAACGTGCCTTCGGTTGGTGGTCGGCAGACGACACTACCTTAGAGCTGAAAGCAATATTTTTGGTCTTCAATGCTTTGCGGATACATTAGATAACTGCAGTATTCTAATTCGTAAGGATAATACTACTGAACTGGTGTACGTTAATAGAATGGGGAGTGCGCAGCACCCCAATCTAAATGTGCTTACAAGAGACACCTGGCATTGGTGTGAAGTCCAAAATCTCTGGATATTTGCTTATTACATATGTCCTAGCGAGAATTGGCAGGCCGACCAGGCGTCTCGTGTCCTTCCATCCGACACGGAGTGGTCCTTAAATGAGAATGTGTTTAACTCTATCATTAAATACCTAAGGACTCCGGATCTGTTTGCGTCATCAATTAATCGCAAATGGGATCGATACGTTTCTTGGTTTAAAGACCTCGAGGCTGAAGCAATCGATGCTTTTAAGTTGGATTGGCAAACTCTAAATTTATACGCCTTCCCGCCCTTTTCGCTTGCGCTTCGCGCAATGCAGAAAATTATTAACGACAAAGCTACGGGTATCTTTTTTAGCACGTTTTGGCAGGCTCAGTCTTGGTACCCATTGTTCTTAAAGCTGGTAGTCTGGAAGCTGTTATGTTTTGGTCCACAGGATAATCTTTTATTTTCTCCTTTTAGCAAGGGGATGCACCCCTTATCGAAGACCCTTACCCTGGTCATCATCATAAGGTTCTCAGTCCGAAGACTGGTTGGACGCGTACCTCCATTCTTTTCTATCCTGAGCTAACCTACGCATTTCCCTAAAAGTAGAACATCCTACATCCCTAACTATTTGAGAGCAGTAGTCTAATCTAGGCCTACCCCTACCTCTTTTTATTCCTATCTCTGACTCTAGTATGTCACGAACTATTCCTTCGTGTCTTAGAAGGTGTCCTACCATCCTATCTCTCCTACTCTTTATTGTTTTCCATACCTTTCGCTTTTCCCCAACTCTTTCTAATACTTCCCTATTGCTAACCTTATCTATCCACGGTATCTTCATCATGCGTCTGTAGCACCACATTTCAAACGCTTCTACTCTTTTTCTATCCGCTTCTCCTATTGTCCAAGTTTCGCACCCGTATAATGCCGTACTCCATACATACGACGTTAAGAGTCTCTTCCTAGTCTCTATATTAACCGTTCTCGAGCATAACAGTTGTTTCTTTTTGTTAAACGCAACTCGGCCCTGCGCCATTCTTTGTTTTATATCTTTAGTGCTCCTACCGTCTTGAGTTATTTTACTTCCTAAGTAGCAGAAATCCGCGACCTCCTCAATCTTCTCATTTCCAATTTGTATTTCCATTTTAGTTCTATTTTCACATCCCCTACATACCAAAATTTTAGTTTTCTTTTTATTGATTTTCATGCCGAAGCCCTGTGTCAAAACTGCTTCCATTTCATTCAAAGCCGCTCCTAATTCTTCTTTGCTAGATGCTAACACTGCTATATCATCCGCAAATCTGAGCATGTTAATAGTTTGGCCCTGTACATTGATCCCTGAGGCTGTTCTTTCCTTAACAATATTAATCGCATCTTCGATATATAAGTTGAAAACTAGAGGTGACAATGCACATCCCTGTCTCACTCCCTTCCGGATATCTACTTCCCTTTGTTCCTGCTCACATTCTATAACTGCCTTTTGCTCTTTGTAGAGATTATGTATTATTCTTCTGTCCCTGTATTTCATCCCTACCTTTCTCAGCACTTCGAACATCTTCCCCCATTTTACGTTGTCGAAGGCTTTTTCTAAATCTACAAATCCTATATAGACGCTCTTTCTCTTTTCTATCGTTTTTTCTATAATTACTCGTAAAGCTAGAATGGCCTCGCGCGTTCCTCTATTTCGTCTAAATCCGAACTGATCTTCTCCTAATATTTCTTCCGCCTTTTTCTCCATCCTTCTTTGCACAATTCTAGTTAAAATTTTTGACGCATGGGAAGTTAAACTGATAGTTCTAAAATTTTCGCATCTATCCGCGCCTTTTCTTTTTGGCAAAGCTACTATGATGTTCCGTTTGTAATCTTCTGGAATCTCGCCTGTCAGGTATATGCGACTAACTAGTTTAAATAAACGATCTATTACCTCTTGACCTGCGCACTTTAAGATTTCTGCCTGCAAGCCATCTATACCTGGTGCTTTATTATTCCTTAAACTTTTTAGTGCTATCTCAAACTCTTCTCTCATTATAGGACTCCCTAGGTTATCCCCCTCTACACTGCTTTCGCTTTCTAATATATCTTGCACTTCCTGTCCCGCATATAAGTTTCCTAAATATTCTTTCCACCTATCTGCCTTCTCCCCACTTCCGATTAGGATATCTCCTGGTAGCCGCCAGATTATTCGGCAAGCGTTTCTTCGAAAAGGAGTGCCAGACAATGCCGTAGATACTATGGTAGCATGCTTAAGTGATGGAACTATTAAACAATACTACGTCACTTATAAGATGTGGTGGCTATATTGCCAAACTCGACATCAGCAGCTCTACGGAAAGGCATCTCCTTGAAGTAAGGAAGTCAGCGCGCTGGAGCTCAGCGTCGGGTACCTTCGCCAAGTTTTATAACAGGCCGCTGACGGAGGTTAACGATTTCCTAAAATGCGTGTTAAGTATTTAAAGTATAGCTTTGCTCTTTAATCAATGGGAATATTTGTTATGAACCATGTTTTGAATTTTTTTAAATTAAAATAAAAATTTTCCTTGCAATAAGGTTGTTTTCCGGCAACTCATCTCTAAACATCTACTCTGTGTAATATTGAGGACTGAACTTAAGATATAATTTAGCGATCAATTGAACTTACCTGAAGTTCGATCGTAATTATATGAGAGTCCAGTCCGAAAATATTACACCCCTCCCTCCCGCTTCCTTCGTTGCCGTAAGCTATTCTATACTCTAAATTAAAGACATATTATCAAGGGCAATACATGGACTAGCAGGTACTCAGGATTGGGCTGAGATTTTTCTTTTGGTGTATTTCTTTGAACCTTGTGCTTGAAAGCTAGAGAATGCATGTACTACTATGTGTAATACTTTCGGACTGGACTCTCATATAATTACGAACGAACTTCAGGTAAGTTTAATTGAGCGCTAAATTATTTTCTATGAAAGAAAAATCGATAAATGTAATAATTTTCTCCTAACTACATTATTATTAATATCAATATCTCCTATCTCGCATTAAATATAAAAAAAATGCTTGTCTGTTAATCGAACTTTTTTTAAATAATCTATTTTAACACACAAAGCTCCATAAATAATAGAATAATGTTGAAAATTGAAAGTAAGAAAACTTTTTTCTTCTTCCAGAAAAGTTAGTGGGAAAAGAGTTAAGGGATATTGTAGGCTCCGCATGGATATTTCAAATTAATTGTATCCTCCCTATGACAAACAACTACCCATTGTTTGGCAGTATAATCATTCTTTGGAAATCTATGGTAATTTCTTTCCCTTTCGTTTTTCTTGGGCGACTTCCATTTACACACAATACAGTTTACCATTTTAAACAAATTAATAACTTATTACAGAAGCACACGGCTGGAATGCCCGATGCCCGTAACTGTACTGCATACACTTTTGCTCGCGCCCCTTTTGTCTCACGCCTTAAGGTATCCGTACATAATAACTTCTAGAAGCAGCTGCTTTTCGAAGACGCTATGCGAAATGTATTCACCGCCGCACACGAAGGCGGCACCGCAGACCCAGATTCATTTACGCACGCCCTGCTTGCCAAAATATCAAACTGTTTGAGGTTACAAGATAAGTTACATTCGTTGTTGCTTGGAAGTTACTGAACTGTATTTCATGAACAAAATGAATAATGTAAATGTGGGGTTTCAAGTAAACGATAAGCCACTCTTTTTCGGCATTGAAAAATATATTTTCTACATAATAATGTCAGGTGAGTTGCAAAAATTGTGCTCCTGGGCGAAATTGTTGACACTGAATTCTATTGTTCACAGATAGTCAAACATTGTACGAGTATGTAAGAACTACATTCAGAAATACAAGACTAGAAGGATTTCGTACAAATAAAGAGGTATATTCAATAGAAGTGATTTCAAATGAAGTAGAAGATAGTGTAACTGACGTTTCCTTAGACCTTTATAGACTAGATACTGTTTTGGATTGTCCGCACACAGCTGAACCGTACTGATGAGCTTCCAACAAAAAGCGAAAACATGGCGAACTTGGGTACGCAGTGGCACTTCATTCCACCGTTTGCCCCAAATTTTGGGGGCCTGTGGGAAGCAGGGGTGAAATCGATGAAACACCATCTCAAGCGAGTCATTGGAGATACTACTCTAACATATGAGAAACTCGCCACGTTCATGCATCAAGTAGAAGCAAGTCTAAATTCCCGACCACTCTGCCCAATTGATAACGAAATGAATGACGTAATAGCCGTAACGCCAGGCCATTTTCTAATTGACTGTGAACTAGTATCGCCACCTGATCCTATAAATACCGAAATAAATAATAGCCTAACTAACAAATGGAGACTAATACCGAAAATGAAAAAAGATTTCTGGAATGCATGGCCATCAGAATACCTAAACAGACTTCAATTACGATGCAAGTGGAAGACACAACATCAAAATTTGAAAATTGGAGAACTGGTTCTATTCAAAGAAGAGAATATAAATCCGAGCAAATGGCGTCTAGCACGAATAATACAAGTACATCCTGCGGAAGATGGAACAATCCGAGCGGTGACACTTCAAAAAGCAGGTGGAACTAGGTATGTTAAAACGATCAATACGCTCCTTAATTCCACTGCCTTTCGATTCTTCAGACGAAGCAATTTCTACTCCTACTACAAAAACTCAATGCCACCTAAATATCACTAATACTAAAACTACCAAAACTAAAACGCCTCCATTAAAGTTCACCCAAAAAACCAAATCCTCGTAAAGCAAATTCCAAAAAGCTAAGTTCAAGATAATACCAACGCTCCTAATATCATTCTTGTTAATGATATCTGCAATCAACGCATCCTACACCGTTCAATATCCGAAGCCAGTTCTATATATCGAACATATTGGACATTCGAAGTTAGGAAGAGGCACGTTTCGCATCGAATACAAAATAGATAAAGAACAAATATCAAGAGATTCAACAAGAATAAAAGAAACAGTCAATCATTTAGGAGAACAGAAGACACAAATGGATTGGTTAGTGGCTGGGTTACATAATACACAACCCAGACAAAAACGTGGACTTCTGGGAAAATTTCTAACTTCAATTTTTGGTGTGAACGATGAAGTGTATACAGGCATAGAACAACTAGATAACAACCAAAAACAACTTATACAAGCCTTGTTGCAGACAGAATTTGTCTTAGAGTTTGTTAGTTAAAATAGCATACGCGTTACTCTTATAACGTGGTTTGTCATTGCAGTTTCCCATAAAGGGCTTAGCAAATAATAGATCTCTCCGCTAGAATTATCAATCGAAGCCGTTAGATGGCTCTTCTAGTACCATATTCTTAGAAACTACGTCGTATTTTTGGTTTACTTGTTCTATACCAAAGTTATTATATGACAAGTTATCTCATGCGGGCTAGTTTTCAGGCGAGATGCATGTTCGCCTGGAGGGGCAATGTTAGAGCGCTTGGTGACGTAGATGTGAGACTACCCCCACTCCGCATTCACAGCACTTCTATTCTTTTATCAGTTGAGTGCACGGTTTCGCGGATGCATGTTTCAGGGGGAAGCTTCAAAGAATGACGGGAACACGTTGTACTGTTGCAGTTTGTAATAATAGTTTACAAAAAACGGCCGGACAAGGCATTATGTATCATACTTTCCCAAAGAATTCTAAATTTCGCGCGACTTGGGTTCAAAAATGTAAACGTAATGGGGTCTGGAATCCAGATTCTTGTAAGGTCTGCTCAATTCATTTCACCACTGACAGTTACGAACGAAATTTACTGGCGGAATTGTTAGGCTATAATAATACCGCTAAAAAGAAATTAAAACCGGATGCCGTACCGACACTGCATTTATTGCCAAAATGCCAAAGTAACCTTTCCCCAAAACAAGGAACGAATTTTCGGGAAGTGTTAAAATACGAAAAATTGTTTCGTAAATATCACAGTTTACAGATAAACAATGAAAAGGGCGTAATAAAAGTGCCTTCCCAAAGAATTCATAGAAAGTGTCCAAGCTTATATTTAGAAATAGTAATGGCATATGTAAAACAACGCACTTTTATAAGAACAAATTACCTTTCTATCTGGCATCGACCGGCCCAGTTTTTTTGAGAAACAAAAAATACCCATTTTCTATACTTTGTACATATAATTTTTGGAGTTTACTCCTTAAGAATCGATTTTCAATTATAGCCAGCGGTACGGAGATTTTATGAGTAGTAAAATCAAGCGTTACATTTCGCGTTAACTAAAAGTAACGCGTTACGTACATTGAAATTATGTATGTATCTATGGACACGACTGTTTATGTCTGACTGCATAGAGCATGGAAATAGTGAAAATAGAGTGGCATAGAGTAGATATGACAGTTGGCGTTGTAAAGTCAGCATTTGCAGTGTTTGTTCGTTCCTAAATTTGTTGAATCTTTAATATGGAAAAACCTAATATTAAATACTCCAAATATTGCTTAGTGCCGAAATGTGAATCAACGCCTATTCGAACACCAGGAAAAGTATTTATTTCATTGCCAGTGGGATCGACGTTTAGCAGATTGTCACTTAATTACTTAATTTATAAACAATTTATATTTTGATGTAGTTGGACATTTTCGAACATAAACCATCTGGTAAATACACATTTGGGTATAAAAATGACATTCGCGTGTACCCTATTATCAAGTGATTGAAGTTAAAATAATTGTTCGTAACGAGTAAACTCCAGTCGTGCGTCGAAGCTGACACACACAAGTTTTTTTTATTTATTGTTTAATAAAGTACAAATCGGATTTTTAAGGTTTTTAATACAAAACATTTCAAAAAAGTACAACTAAACTTAAAATCTCGAAAATTTACGACGAACGACCGGGTGAGACTCGAGATGGGGCGACGAAAACCGAAAAAACAATAAGCACGCACGCTGTGCGGTGCGGGCGATTACTGATTAGACCGGCCGCTTTCAAGTTCCAAAATAATCGCATTTTCGGCTGCCCGCTTTCCACTGGCCGCCAATTTTTTTTATAATGTCATGTTTTTTTCACATCGTTCGGCCCAGACCGGCCCCGAAGCAACCGGCCCTTTGGGAAATCTCCCGAAATCCCCGTTGGTCCACCCGCCCCTGCAGCGGACGATGCAAAATCAAACACAAATAATAGTTTCTGTTGTTCTGTTGAATTTATAAATAATACCCTAACGCAGTAAAGCATCTTTTTTCATGTTTATATAGACTTTTGCGTAAATAAAACTATGTATATGAAATCGCTTCCAAATAAAATTATTTTCTGCTACTGACTATGCTTAATCATATGGCTTCTGGAGTGGGCGCGGCTTAGCAGTCTCGGAGCTACGTCATCCCGCGGCAGTATCCGAACGGCCCCGAAGTGCTATGAGATAACTTGGTTCTATACAAGTTAAAAACCAGTGTTGCCAATTTAGCGGATTTCCCGTCAAATCTAGCTTAATTGATCATCGTTTAGCGGGAGAAAACGATGATTTGGCGGTTGGCGGAATTCCTAGCTTTTTCTATATGCATCTAGCTTAAAAACTGGCTCATTTATCAAATACATATCAAATTATCCAAAACTATAGCAGAATATCATGATAATGTTCGAAAAAAACAGCGAATGTCAACACGCATACGTAGAGGAATTCGCTGTCGCGGTTCACTCTGCTCTGTGATCAACCGACACCACCTATTGTATAAGTGCTCAACTGAACTCCCGAGATACTGACCGAAAATGTCAAAAGACATCACGTTGTCACTTTGAAGTTTGAAATGTTTAATATCAAAACAAGTTACCACTGCAACAATAGGTGATGTGGTGATTTCTGATTTGTGATAGTGTGTGCAAAACAACAGGATGCCGAAGCCAAAGTATTCTCAAAAATTTAGAGCCGCATAGCTAAAGGATCCTGAATTAAAGGACTGGTTGACAGAAATTAGTAGTACCTATGGGGCAATTGCAAAATGCAAAGTTTGTCATTGTACCTTAACTAGCAAATACTCAGATTTAAAAGCCCACGCTGTGAGTAAAAAACATAAAGCTAATGCTAATAAAGTATTAGGCCAGAAACAACCAAAAGTGTCATTTGCCAAAGAAACGAGTTTACATTCTGCCAAAAAGGCCGAGTGCAAATTAGCTGTATTTGTGGCATGCCATACAGCAATTATGAATAGTGATCATCTCACCTCACTCTGTAGATCTAGTTTTCATTGTAAGTAGTTTTAATATTAAGGGGGCTTGCGACCGTCTTCTCCTGTCTCGCTCTGACTCGTTGATTGTCCCTGAGAACCAGGTGTTCGTTTTTCAAAGACTCCACAGCCAACTTTCAGAGTATCTACCTGAAATTTTGCACACTAAAGCTTTTTGTGGTGTAGAAATGCGCTATGATCTCAGTTTTCTTTATAATTTTAGAAAATGATGCCTTATTTCACATACAAAATTTGAGAAAAATGCTAGCTTTTGGTTCTCAGGGACAATCAACGAGTCCGAGCGAGACTGGAGAAAATTCGACGAGCCGCCTTAATTAATTAATTTTATCTGTTCATGTTACATTTCAGGTGATTCTTCTAATTATATGCAGATGCACAGAACAAAATGTTCTGCTATCATTAAAAATGTAATTGCACCCTTCTTTATGAACCAGTTGCAAGAGGATATCGGTGATGCTCCCTACAGCCTTCTCATTGATGAATCCACAGACATAGCAGTTCATAAATATCTCGGTGTATCCATAATCTATTTCAGCAAGCAAATGTCTAAAATTGTAACAACATCCTTAGAATTAGGAGATTTAGAGAGAGCAGATGCTCAAGGTATAACAGATTGTTTATTAACAATTATTGCCAAGGACTGGGTACTGATAATGCGTCAGTGATGGTTGGTATAAACAATGGAGTTGCTCAAAAACTTAGAACTCACTGCCCCAATTTGGCATTAATTCGTTGCTTGTGTCATTCACTGCAATTGGCAACATCTTCTGCAGTTAAAGAATTGCCAAGGAATTTGGATTTCCTTATAAAGGAAACCTATGACTGGTTTTCAAGATCTTCAAGCCGTCAGTTAATTTATAAGTTATTGTATCAAACTATAAATGATGGGGAAGATCCGGCAAAAATCACCCAAGCTTGTGCCACTAGATGGCTGTCTATCGAGAGCGCTGTTTTCAGAATTCATGCCCAATGGTTGGAGTTAAAAACTCATTTTGGGATAGCAAGAAACGAGGAAAAGTGTTATTCAGCTGAACTATTATTTCAGATGTTTTGTGACGAAAGCAACTATGCATATTTATGCTTTTTAAAACCAATTTTAGCAGATGTAAATAAAGTAAATAAAAATTTTGAATCGAAAAATGCCGATCCAACAAAATTACTGGAAGATCTTTTAAATTTGCTTAACAGTTTGGTTGCTAAAGTTACAACTCCACAGACTAATTTTGACTTGTTTCGTGATAGTATTGATGATTTTTTTGATCAGAATTGCTATTTGGGATATTTATTTGAAGTACAAATGAAAAAAATTAGAGAGTCAGGGCTTATAGCAGAACATGAAAATGCGTTAAGGCATCGTTGTCATTTATTTTTAAAAGTGTTAATTAAAGAAATTATTAATCGCATACCAGAAAACGTGAATACACTAAAGATGATATCTAGATTTTCTGTTACAAACACGCTGAAAGCAAATAAGTTCGCTGTTACTGATCTATTAACACACTTCAATAAAACAGTTCATGAAATTTCATTAATTGATAACCAGTGGAGGAAAATTCATTTAATAGAATGGAATAATGTGACTGATACATGCAAGTTCAGGGCTGAAGTTTTAAACTATAAGGATTCTGAAGGAAGTTCAGTATTTAAAGAATTAGCACTATTCGCATTAGCATTATTGTCACTACCGCATTCTAATGCTGATGTAGAACGCTTGTTCAGTCAGATGAATGTAGTTAAAACAAAATTGCGGAATAGAATGGGGCTCAAAATGTTAAATGCTATTTTAACAATTCGAGCTGGGTTAAAAAGACAACAAATATGTTGCGCTGAATTTGATCCACCAAAAGATTTAATAAATAAAATTAAAACGTCAGAAACTTATATAAATGAAACACATCAGGTTGAAGACTTCGATATCTTTTTTTAGGTTTAATCTTCAGCAATATAATATAATACAATATATTTTTTATGTTTTGTTGATGTGAAATATGTTTTATTTATTTTTGTTATTTTTTTTAGTTTAAATAATTATTCATTTTGTTTAATAAAGAATAAAGATCATCAATATATGACATATTAATGCTAAATTCTTTACTTCCCATATTTTTTGGTATAGAAATGCATTAAAACTGCCTTAATACACATATTTTCGAATCTAGGATTTAGCGGATTTTTAGCGGTTTGGCAACGCGTATTTGACGGATGCGTATTCCACAGTGTTGGCAACACTGTTAAAAACTCGTCAGTCGTCAGTACCATTTTGACTACTGTAGAATACACACGGCTGATTACCTAGCTCTCTTGGTTCTTGGACTAGTTTTATGTCCCCGGAATTCGTCCGAATTTTGCCAAAAAATTATCTATTATTGGAAATCTTTACAGCAGTTGAAAGATTCTTCGATGCCTTAGAAAAGGGTTTATTTCTCAGTACATAGCAGTTTATAGCAGACGGCGATTCAAGCGTTTTTGCCCGGAATAGGGAACGAGTCGATTAGAAAGAAAGAAAGATAGAAAAGCTTTATTTCCCAGATTATGATGCGGAGACATATAACAAGGGTACAATACCACAACTTGATACCATACGTAGACATGTCGCACATCACAGAGCACCTTGCATGCGCTTGGGAAAACCATACATTATTTAGTAGGTAATTCAAATTTCATTTTATTTTATTTAGTTGTTTTTATTTATTTTGTTAACTTGCATGTGGGTGTATGAAGAATTCTTCCACGCTGTAAAACGAATTTTCCTTCAGGAAACTTTTTAATCTCTTTTTAAACTGTAAAAGGGTTGGTGCTACCGTGACAAGCGTCGGAAGGTGATTAAAGATTCTTATCCCTAAACAGAGAGGATGAGGATTATGGAAGAGAAGTGGAAAAATAGAGTGTAGGTACTAATTACGCCATAAAGAACTACGGAAAATCGTTAAGACGCAACAAAGACACGATAAAGCGGGATGCTAAAAAGTTACTTACCATCTAAAAAATTGTTAAGTTGGAAAAATCTGCACAATCTGCCATTTATAATAATAGCCATGGAGACGTAGAATCATTAAAAAAAGAACTGGCACAGAGCATACATCATGTATTTGGTGATCACAGCAACTGCGAAAATTATTACTGTAATAAAGAAAAAGTAAATCCGGATCTGCGTTTCAGGGACATTGGTTTGGTTTACCATGTAGAGGGTACATAGTTATTGTACTGCTTAACTTCATTTTCCTCAACTGATTTTTTGCAGGAGCTGTGACTAATTTAATTTAAAAAAATGCGCGTATAGCACCGTATACGTGACAGAAGTGAAACTTCTGAGAGAGATTTACGGTGAGAGATAGAGAGAGCATTTCACGGGAACGTTCAGTCGTTTTTTGACGCAATATTAGCATACAAACTTCATTATCATTAAAATTTTAATATTTTAAATATACTTACATAATAACTGTTGACGGATATAATCGAATATTCACAGGACACAAACGTAAAAAACGTAAATAATCACAAAACACGATGGTAAGTATTAATTATACAACGCGTGGTATCTCAGCTACTCATGCATGTATAACTCTCTTTCTCCTTCTCTAAACGTTATATCTTTCGTCTCTCTCGTGTATCGAAATGCTCGAAAACGTGACGTGAAATTGTACTCTCAATTCTCGGGCAATTTTTGAGGTGCCGCTAAAGAAGTTTAACTTCAAAAAGCCCATAAACTTACAGAATAGGTCTGAATTGTTTATGTCTCTATTGACCAGATCCAATTGTGGTAATAGACTAAATTTAATTCAAAGAGGATCTTTTGAAACACGATCTTATTTGAGTGGTCTAAAGTGCAATGATGGTCATAAGTGGCATAGTAGATCTTGGAAGACGTTGATGGGAGAAAGTCCGGGACAAATTTTTAAAACCTACATGGAAACACACGATAAAATCTTGAAGAATCTGACAGCTAGAAAATGCTTGTTTCCATATGACAGTCATAAATGCAAAGAAAAAAGTAAACTTAAAAAACAAAATAGCGAAAATGACAAAGACTATGGTAAATATGCAGATGAGCCAGAGCTTTCAGAGTTCGAAATCTCATTAGAAACTGAGAGGGTTCTTCGAAATTTCACGGTCTGTACACTTTAATATTAGTTCTTTCAAAAAATGAAAGTTTCAATTTAGATTACAGGTGAAGATATTGCTGTATTAGCACTGGAAACTACGGGGCAGTTTACAAACGAGAAATTTTTAAATGCTCGAAAAAATCGCTTGACTGCATCAAATTTTGGTGCTGTGGGAAAGCGTTTGCCTCACACTGCTTGTCATACCCTAGTTAAAAGTACGGAAACTCAGCTTCTACATCTGCAATGAATTTCGGAAAGACCAAGGAATTCATGGTACGTCAGCGATTTTCGAAGGAACAAAATTTGATTGATATTGGCTTTTTTATTTACGAAAATGAAAATTATGTAGGCGCGACACCTGATGGTAAATGAAATAGTATGACACAAGCAATTGGTGTAGTAGAAATTTAATTTCAGGTTTGATTGGAAATGATGCAATCTTGGAAATAAAATATTTGTTTTCTTTGGTTTCGAAAAACTTAAGCTTAGAAGAGGCACTGGAAAAGAAAATCCCCTCACTGTGTATTCAGCGAGATCAAAGTGGTGAAATGAAACAAAAAAGTCATAATTATTATTACCAGGTAATAAAAGCACTTATTTATGACAAATTTTTAACAATTCTTTTCGATTCAAGGTCAGTTAAACATTGACAAAACGAGATAGATGCTACATTGTTATCTATACCGGTGATGATCGACCCTTATTTATTAAAATTATATACAGAGATGAAGACCTTTGGATAAACATAATGTTACCAAAATAATTGAAATTGTTTTTATGAACTGCAGTTTACCAGAAATAGTTCTACAGAAAATTCCAACAGGGAAGAAGTGATAGACTCTTCTTATATTATAGAGGCACAGCAAGCAAGAAAGAACAAGAAAGTTTTGCAAAGTATAAATTCTGGATCATCTGAGGTCCACTAGTGCTCTTAGCCTTCTAGAATTAGTATTATTACACTTTGAACCTGGCCAAGAAGTATTCATAGATATCTTGAAAACTATAAGTTTAAAGTTACTAAAATTTGTCAGAGATGGGGAGACTGCAAAAGTTTTTTTTTCTAATCTAAATAAAAGAAGGGTATGGGACTAAAACTAAAATACAAATCGGAAACGAGAAAATAGAGAAAGTCTCAGATTTCTGCTGTTTAGGAACTCAAATAACTTGCGATGGTAGGAACTCTAGATATAAAACAAAGAATAGCGCAGCGCCGAGTTGCGTTTTTCAAAAAGAAACAACTATTATGCTCCGGAATGATAAATGTGGAAACTCGGAAGAGGCTCTTAAAAACGTCGTATGGAGTACGGCATTGTACGGGTGCGAAACTTGGATGATAGGAGAAGCGGACCGGAAAAAATTGAAGCGTTTGAAATGTGGTGCTTCAGACGCATCTCTGCCAAATTTTATTAATTTTTAACTTTCCGTTTTCAAGATATAGGGCGAGTCACTAACTAATGTCTCGAGCGATATTTCCCTTGTGAACATAAGCAAAAAAAGTTCTAAATAAAAATATATAAATTTAATATATATATATAAGATGCTGGATTTATTGGGTATTGTTGCCAAATGGAGAATATAAACACTTGGTTACTCTGTGTTCTTTATTTACCAATATTTCGGAACTAGAATTGTGTTCCTTTATCAAGGCTATAATAAATGGTCAAATCAACACACTACAAATCGGGAAAATTACAAAATGACTTACTGTGAACATGAGGATTACTGTGAATAGTTGAAAATAGTACATGAAACTATTATTCTCAAAATTAATACATCAGAATAGAAAATAGGGCATAACATTATATGTAGGTTGACAGTGAAAGCCCGATATGACTTATTGTAACAATCTAGATTAGGAATGTATGAGAAATAACTCGCATGTAAATAATTAAGATGATGAATGGACGATTACAATTTGGTGAAATATATATTAAAATGGGTAATATTTTATGTTCAATTCTTAAAACTCGTATTATTTATCTAAATGGTATGGTGAGGCAAGTTGAGAAAAATGTTTTCTTTCAAAAAGTTACAAATATCAAGATGGCAGGATGGCGTCATGTGTAAGACAGGCAGAAAAATAAGAGTTAAGAATAGGAAATAGTTAGTTTGACTTGGTGAATGTTAATAAGTATGAATATATGGCGTTAATGTCCTCAGTATCAGTTTTAAAGTTGACAGTTGAATTATTATTGATGTAAATCATTTCAAGGAATTTTCTCTTTGTGAGATTTCTCTCTTTATGGAGAATTTTGGTATCTACAAAAGAAAATGTGTGGTTCATGTCAGTATGTTTGGCTAAAGCACAACGTTCTGGGTGATGGATGATATCACTTTTATGAAGGGATATACGTTTTTTTAGATGTTGTGAAGTTTGACCTATATATTGTTTGTTACATGTAAGACAGTTTATAGAATAAATTAAGTTGGATTGATTCATAATGGGGATTGGTTGTTTGATTTGTGTATATAATTTTTTTATGGATCTGATGTGTTTAATTGCTATTTTGACGTCTTGTCGTTTCAAGATATTTGTGATTCTGGGAGTCAGTCCATGTATCATTGGTAGAACAGCATATCTGTCAGGTGTGGATGTATGTGGTGAGGGTATGAGGGGAACAGGCGGTTGAGTGGCAGTTTCAAATGCATTTAAAATGAATTTCTCTGGATAAGAATTTTGTTTAAGTAAGTTGTGAAAGATGGCTATGTTTTTTGCGTGAAACATAGATCGTTTCTATTCGTTTCTTCATAGATTTAATAAAATTATGTTTGGATTTATAGCACAAAGCAGAATGAAAATTATGGTATCTTCCAGAGCTAGTAGGTTTTCTGTACCAGTCTGTAATAATGCAATTGTTAACGGTGCGGATGACTTTAGTGTCGAGAAATGGGACAAATCCATCATTTTCTTGTTCAGCGGTGAATTGGATAAGTGGATTACGAGAATTGAAAATTTGAAGAGTGGTTTGAATAGTGTCTTTAGGTATGGCTGTTATGATATCATCAACGTATTTGTACAAAAAAGGGAGGGGAAAAGGGAGCAGAGGTATGACTTCATCCAAAAAATGGTCCATGACAATCTGGGCTATGATGCTACTAGTGTTTTGTCCCATTTCTCGACACTAAAGTCATCCGCACCGTTAACAATTGCATTATTACAGACTGGTACAGAAAACCTACTAGCTCTGGAAGATACCATAATTTTCATTCTGCTTTGTGCTATAAATCCAAACATAATTTTATTAAATCTATGAAGAAACGAATAGAAACGATCTCTCACCCTATGTTTCACGCAAAAAACATAGCCATCTTTCACAACTTACTTAAACAAAATTCTTATCCAGAGAAATTCATTTTAAATGCATTTGAACCTGCCACTCAACCGCCTGTTCCCCTCATACCCTCACCACATACATCCACACCTGACAGATATGCTGTTCTACCAATGATACATGGACTGACTCCCAGAATCACAAATATCTTGAAACGACAAGACGTCAAAATAGCAATTAAACACACCAGATCCATAAAAAATTTATATACACAAATCAAACAACCAATCCCCATTATGAATCAATCCAACTTAATTTATTCTATAAACTGTCTTACATGTAACAAACAATATATAGGTCAAACTTCACAACATCTAAAAAAACGTATATCCCTTCATAAAAGTGATATCATCCATCACCCAGAACGTTGTGCTTTAGCCAAACATACTGACATGAACCACACATTTTCTTTTGTAGATACCAAAATTCTCCATAAAGAGAGAAATCTCACAAAGAGAAAATTCCTTGAAATGATTTACGTCAATAATAATTCAACTGTCAACTTTAAAACTGATACTGAGGACATTAACGCCATATATTCATACTTATTAACATTCACCAAGTCAAACTAACTATTTCCTATTCTTAACTCTTGTTTTTCTGCATGTCTTACACATGACGCCATCCTGCCATCTTGATATTTGTAACTTTTTGAAAGAAAACATTTTTCTCAACTTGCCTCACCATACCATTTAGATAAATAATACGAATTTTAAGAATTGAACATAAAATATTACCCATTTTAATATATATTTCACCAAATTGTAATCGTCCATTCATCATCTTAATTATTTACATGCGAGTTATTTCTCATACATTCCTAATCTAGATTGTTACAATAAGTCATATCGGGCTTTCACTGTCAACCTACATATAATGTTATGCCCTATTTTCTATTCTGATGTATTAATTTTGAGAATAATAGTTTCATGTACTATTTTCAACTATTCACAGTAATCCTCATGTTCACAGTAAGTCATTTTGTAATTTTCCCGATTTGTAGTGTGTTGATTTGACCATTTATTATAGCCTTGATAAAGGAACACAATTCTAGTTCCGAAATATTGGTAAATAAAGAACACAGAGTAACCAAGTGTTTATATTCTCCATTTGGCAACAATACCCAATAAATCCAGCATCTTTAACTTGTAAATTTGCCAAGATACTTCCACAATATATATATATATATATATATATATATAATATATAATATATATAAAACTAATTGAAAATAAATATTTTTTCTAACTGAATTTATTCACCCTGTATACTTTCTACTCTCAAAGTAATATTCCTCTAATTTCTATTTTTATTTAGTGCAGACGCAGCTGCATTTTAGCAAGCAGTCAGATTTATGATTTATGCGAAATGCTCCAATAGAAACCGACTGTCTCATTTGACAAATAGCGGCAGTAATAATCTCGACGAGAAAAGACTATTTCTAATTCTAATACGTATGTCTTGTATAGACGTGAAGTCTGAATCAATTACTTGACGTATGGTTGAAATAATCTACGCATTATGTTAGTCTGATGTCTCCCTCGCACGCAACCAGTTGATATGGCTGCTGATTATTAACGTAAGATGAAATAATCAAGATTTTCCATTGTAACTCTTTATTTCACTCATTCTCATTTCTAATGTTGGAGAACAATGTATTTGCACGTCTCTGCTTGTTTCGTACTAATTAGTTAGTCCAAAAAAGGTTATAATGCAAACTAGTATTAGTGTTACAGTACTGTCAATGTCAAAACAAATTAGTTCACATGCATGTGACCACCCATACGCCAAGTAATATGATTCAGAGTTTACGCTTGAATATTTGTAAACGCTCACTTGGCAGCAGCTGCATTTGCTTTGACTTTGCAAGTTATTAAAATTTTACGTGCGCCATCTAGAAGCTGCTGTTATAAATCGCTAGAAACTCGCTGCCCGCTCTTAAATAGAAAATATACAATGATTATTTTTTCACGTGGGTGTTTCATTCACTAAATCCATGTTTTCTCAGGTCGTCAAACCTTTATTTCTTTTCTGGCCGCATACTCTCATTAAATAATATTTCTCTATTACCATGGGAAAATACAGATATTTTATTAATTCCATTGTTTCAATCCAGAAAAATTGGCATAAAATACCTAAATAATAATATCTAAAGTCACGTAATGACCAAGAAAAAATTGATGCATGGCGAAGGCGTCGGGGCTGCATATTTACGTAAATTGACCATTATTAATAACAATTAGCACCACTATAGCAATTACATGCATGAATCACATCTCCGCGAGCCCCGCAATTAAAACCGGGCCCAAAACCGCGAGCCGCCAACTACGAACGCCAATATTGAGGACTTTGCTGCAAAAAGGACACAGTCCAATTTTCAGTGTAAATGGGGTTATCCCGTTTTTGTAGACAACAAAATATTTTCAATCGTTTGGTGCAAGTTCGACGCAGCTCCGATAGCTTATAATATATGTTTTTAAGGCGGCCCGTCGAACATTCTCCTGTCTCGCTCGGACTCGTTGATTGTCCCTGAGAACCAGGTGTTCGTTTTTCAAAGACTCCACAGCCAACTTTCAGAGTATCTACCTGAAATTTTGCACACTAAAGCTTTTTGTTGTGTAGAAATGCGCTATGATCTCAGTTTTCTTTATAATTTTAGAAAAGGATGCCTTATTTCACATACAAAATTTGAGAAAAATGCTAGCTTTTAAGTAAACAAAATGATCATTTTTTTGAAATTACAAAAAAACTGGGATCATAGCGCATTTCTACACAACAAAAAGCTTTAGTGTACAAAATTTCAGGTAGATACTCTGAAAGTTGGCTGTGGAGTCTTTGAAAAACGAACACCTGGTTCTCAGGGACAATCAACGAGTCCGAGCGAGACAGGAGAAGACGGTCGCAAGCCCCCTTAAGGCAAGTATGGAGTTGCGGCATAAAACGTTTGGAGCAAAAGAGACGTAGCTCCAGGAGCTACATCAGTCTTGCCCCAAACGCGCACGGGCTTTTGTTTTGACATCCGAATGATACAATCACTCGGCGCTGTTCTTCCCTACCACCCTTTAACATAACATATTTGACTCTTAGGTATGTACAGCAAATGACCGCAAAACGAAACCGCTGTCCCTCGCAATATACGGAAATGCATAAAATATACATGTATATTCTGGATGACAACAAGAAACAATAATAACGACATCAATAATAATAGCACATAAACAATAAATCAACAAGTTCAGATCATCCACATTGAACAGAACAGTGAACCTGCGTGTGTAAAAGTTCAAATAAAGAAAGAGTAACACAGACACCAAAAAAAAACAGTGCTCAAATCCTGAAAGCAAAACTCACTCCGTAAACCCACAGCAACCCCTTAATCTCCCTTGGAGTCGATACTCTGTTCTGAAGCATAACATTTATTAATTTGACTGCTACATATGAAAATGATCCCTGAAACCGGGTCGTGCGAAAAGGAGGAAGAGTAGCGAGATATCTATATCTTATATTTACTTTATGTTCCTCATTGCGGTATTTAATTTTATTATACAGATACTCAGGTGTTCGACATTTTATTATCTTTTGACACAAATTAGCATAATGCAAAATTCTACGTTTGCGCACATCCAACCACCCCAGCGTCCTCAGATACTCACTAACATGATCTCTCCCCCTCAGGCCATAGATGAAGCGAACACATGCATTTTGCACTCGTTGCAACCTCGAAGTATCATACCCTGATAAACAGGGACCGTATACACTATCACAGTAGTTCATATGTGAAAGCACTAGGGCTTCACTGAGAATTATCTTTGACTTAACATTTAGCATATGTCTACTACCGTAAACAAGTCTGAGGCTGGAATATGATTTTTTCAAAATTTGGTTTACATGAGAAGTGAAACTCAGGTTAGAATCAACATAAACTCCAAGATTTCTAGCAACATCCGCACAAACTATTACATTACCATTCACTTTAATTTCGAGCCTGGGGAGACATCGAGCACGTGCAGCTCTTGGCCCGAACAACATAACTTGAGACTTGGACGGATTCAGTGACAAGCAATACCTATGCGACAGTTCATGTAAGGAACTTAAATCTTTATTGATAGCAATGTTCGCGTGATCTATATTTGATTCTTGAAATGAAAAATAAAGCTGCGTGTCATCTGCATAAAAATGACTTTTACAGTGCTGAAGGCAATTTTTAAATGACGATGTATATATTGAAAAGAGCAAAGGTCCCAAAATTGAACCTTGTGGTACGCCACTTATACAAACAACGGACTGAGAGTGATCATTTCGATATTTTACTATTTGTTCTCTACCATACACATAACTTGACATCAGATCCACCGCTTCCATACTAAAACCGATATTACCCAAGATCGCCAACAATACTTCATGATTGATTCGATCAAACGCTTTTGAGTAGTCCAAGAGCACAAGATCAGTAAGCAGGCCACCATCCGACGCCCCCAGAACATCATCCACAACCGTCAAAAGAGCAGTCTCGCAACTATGATTTCTACGAAAGCCAGATTGGTTCATGGGAAGGATAGAATTGATGTCTAAATGTAGTTTAATTTGCTTGTACAAAATCTTCTCAAAAACCTTAGAAAGAGTTGGTAAAATACTTATTGGACGAAGATCAGAAAAACAAGCAGGATCCCGCACCTTCGGAAGTGGAGTAACAAGGGCAAGCTTCCAGTGGCGTGGGAAAGTATGTGTCTCAATAGCATAATTAATAAGATGTGTTATGAATTTTATAACGACTGGAGAAGATAATAGTAGCATGGAGATTCCTATTCCGTCGGCGCCGATAGCGCCCGACCTGACATCCAACATAGCCCCCCGCACATCCTCCTCGCTAGCAAGCACAAAACTGAAGGTATCATGAACACCCTCTCTAGGGTTATCTGACAAATACGAAATTAGTCCCACATCGGCATCAGAACTAACTTGAGCGGTCGTAATAAAGTAATTATTAAGAGAATTTAAATCCCGCAGATGATCGGGCAAAATGAAATTTTTATTTCTTTTTGAATAAATATTTAAATTGTTTAGTTCTTTGTATAATGTTTTTGTTGACTTGTCTTTATTAATAATATAATTTAAATAGGCCTTCTTTTCACGCTTTATAGCGTCATTTGTATAATTTCGTAGTTGCTTGTAATATGTGTAATGCTCATTGTTCTTCGTCCGTTTAAATTTTAAAAATGCTTTATCCCTCAGACCAATCATTAGTCTCAACGTATGTGTTAACCACGGGTTGTTACGATTCTTTTTTGGGACGAAAGAGGCCACAGGAGCGTGCTTATCAAATATATGCAACAACAAAGTATTAAAAATGTCCAGCTTCACGTTGATATCATTAACATACAGCATATCAGAAAAGGGCAATTCGCTTAAATCGTGATAAAACTGAACCTTATCAATATTCCTGAAATTCCTGCCCACAATTTCCACCTTCTCGTTTTTTCCACATTTAGCGGAATAGGTTAAAACAATTATGCTATGGTCGGAGGAAACGCTAGCACCGTCAAGGATATTACAATTAGCAACTTTGGCCTTGTCACCGCATAAAAACAAATCCAACAGAGAGGAAGATGTGCGGTCGACCCTCGTCGGTCCATCCACGACCTGAGTAAGGTTTAGAGACTCCAGGAGGTTACAA
Organism: Xestobium rufovillosum; assembly: GCA_963966045.1. Lineage (NCBI taxonomy): Eukaryota > Metazoa > Arthropoda > Insecta > Coleoptera > Ptinidae > Xestobium > Xestobium rufovillosum. The sequence goes on along the minus strand of OZ014498.1, from coordinate 5,740,262 downwards.
AAGAGTTTACATGGCGCAGATGACGGTTTCATAAGATTGAAATTAAAATCGCCACAACAAATTACATCCTGAAATGAAGTTGTAATAGTACTGATGCAGTTCTCGAATGTATTCAAAAAATTTAAGATTGGCGAGTTTGGTAGACGATATATCACACCCAGAGCAGTTAAAACATTATGCAATTTGGTTTTTATCCAAAGTTGTTCAATATCCGTTTCATCAACTTCAAAAATTACGGATGCGTTCCAGTTCATTTTAATATAAATCGCCACCCCCCCCTCCTCGTGTAGAGCGATCCCTCCTGAATAAGTTATAATTTTGCAAGGTAATGCTGTCATCCACTATCTCATCACTCAACCAAGTCTCAGACACGCAAATTGCGTCGTAATTAGAATTGTAAACAAAATCTTTTAACTGATTAATATGGGCAATCAAAGATCTTATATTTAAATGTACGACTCTAAAGCTATTCATTTTCCAAAAGAAACAAATTCATGTAATAAAAGAAGTTAAACTGTTTGAACACATAATAATAGCCATCAGGATACGCAGAGTATAGCTCATAACTTCTCCATTCACAAACACAAATTAAATTATACAAAAACTCGCACAAAATCAAAATATCAACTGTGACTTTTAAACATATTGGTCCACAAGACCGCAGTAAACCAAAAGAAACACGCGAAAACAGAAAACCCTGAAAGAGAAAGACGGCAGATAATACAAAAAATAAAAATATATGGGGAGAAATATAACAAATATAATAGATACACTCAAAACCATAATGGTAAGCAAAGTTATTTAAATATTGCTTACTTCGATTAATGTACATCGTTTAGATTAGCTACGGATTCAATAACAAACACTCTGCCTCCCTCAGACTTTCTCATCAACACCTTACCATCCCTCACCCACAGAAATCTCACATTATTCGCCTTCTTGTATTCCCTACACTTATTTAACAATACTCTGTTTTCACTCGTGAGATGTTCGTTAACATACACAGGTTTTTTAGCTTCACCGGCATCCACCCAGTCAGGGTAAATTCTCTCGACACAGAAGTCCCTCTTGGTTCTCCTAGCTCGCAGGAGTTCCTGCTTCTTGAGTCTTGAGACAAATTTCACAATTATTGCTCTAGGTTCACCAGGGTTCCTACTCTTCCCCAGACGATGGCAACAGTCCAGATCACCGCTCCCCAAGTCCACTCCTAACCCCCTGCCTATCTTGTTTACAGTAGTGACAACATTTTCATCCCTCAACTCTGGGACACCAAATATTTCCACGTTGTTCAAGCGACTGTACTGTTGCTGCTTAGATAAATCAAACCTTAATTGCGTATTCTCCTTCTCCAATCCGTCGCATCTCATAGTCAGTTCATCGACCCTCGAAAGACAAAGCTCCAACTTATCACCCAAGTGCTTAATCATATCGCCGTTCTCCTGTATTTTTTCGTGGCACAGGTTAATAGACCTCGCCATCTCCACATGCGTTTCAGCTAATTTTCTGATTTCTCTCATGATTGCCATCGGGGATGGCTCAAAACAATCCGGACACACCCAGCCCTCTGGGGATTCCCGCAAATCCTTTATGAGTCCATATGGCAAACATTTGTACAGGTTTTCTCTGCACATTTTATAGAATTTTTTTGACTGGTTCTGTTTTTGCAGAGAACACAGGTACTAGACATACTGGCGTACTTTTATGTATCGCAAAAAAGTAATAGATATTTTTAACACTATACACCAGAGATGGGAACCGTCATAAAACGCTTAACAAGCGGTTCAGAGACTGATATGGAAACCAGTTCCAACGGAAAACGATGCACCACCAACCCGACACAACTTTACAGAAAAAAATTGAAATTCTCCTTGAAGGTTTACTACACTTATAAGCTCTAAACACAGAGGAACAGCACGCCGCAGTCATTCACTCAAGATACATATACATATGTCGGCGTATTTAAATTTCATAGTTTTTGGTGTGTTTCGTAAAGTTTGACATGGAAGAGGAGTGAACCTGAACCTTACAGTGGGAGTTCTAGTGAAGAATTTTCACCAGAAAGTGAAAGTAGCTCAAATGAAGAAAATGTTGAGGTTAGGTCTAAACGAAATCGAAAATCGACTGATAAATCAAAGTGAGCAAGGAATAAGAAAAAGAGAATGTTAGCTATAGGAAAGAAACACGCCAACACGCGTAATAAAATAGTGGAAATAATTGCAAATGTTTCGAAAAATTCAACCAGCAAGAAAGAGAATGTATTTTGAGCAAGTTTAATAACATAGGCGAGAAGGTTATGCAGGATACTTGGATTAATAAGTACCTCACAAGTAAGCAGAGTACGTCCGAAACAGGAGGAGGTCGACCATGAAGCGTTTCTCACCAATATAAAGTAAGTTTACATTTTTTGTAGTTGGAATAAGAAAATTAAATGACGGTTGTTTTCACCCTTTGAAACGAAAAGGGTGATTGAAAAAATATCTCTTAAAAGCGTCCCTATTAGTATAATAGGTATTCCAAAATTCATTTTTATATCTTTCTCAAAAATTGATAAAAAAATTAAAAACATAATTTAATAACCTCCATCTTTGGACGAGCATCACTTTTAAACGGAGGATTTCCGGACATACCTTTATGGGACATTTTTTACCTAATTTGTGGCTCTGAACCCTAATTTTAATTTTTCATCCCCCTTATAAATCACCCTGTATAATGCTGGTTACGAACAAGACCGTCATTTGCAAGCAATGATCTCTGTTAGCGAGGTGAACCAAAGAAGGCGAAGGAAACCTTTAGAAGAATCGTTCAAACCTGCCAGAAGTTCTTCATATTTGTACGAAATTTCAACTTCATCTAGAAAATACCTCGTATGTAAAGAGGCTTTTGCAGACATACATGGAATTACCAATAAGCACGTTCATCGACTGCCAACGCTTTTAAGTCGAGGAAAGTCTCCAGTAGATAAACTGGGGAAATGAATACCTGGCAATGCAAAAGACGGGATATTAATTGATAAACAGTATTTCTTATACAGGGTGTTTCAGAAGGAATGGTACATACTTCGGTATGTTATAGTATCGCTCATTTTGAACAAAAAAGTTCATATGAACAAGTGTCCAATTTTCAATGGTTACTGAGTTATAGCCAGCTGAATTACTGCATAAACGAATTTATTACTTCATTAATTCTGACAACTAGCTTTTGATATACAAAATAAAGTATGGATTTTAGAGGAATGGCTCCAAAATCCCACCCCCAAACTTTGCAGTTCTTCCTGGCTCTCCTTTATTCTTGCAGCACTGGCCATAATATTGGCGATTAATTCATCACGTGTGCCTATTTTTCTCTATAAACATCATTTTTCATCCCTCCCCATAACCCATAATCCAATGGAGTTAAGTCCGGGGAGCGTAAAGGCAGAACACACCATTTTACAGCTCAAACCCGCAAAAGTCCGCGCTGTATCGTGGTGTAGTTTGTATGGATATTAATATTATGTTTCGGTAGCCAAACCACACCGCGCTACAGCGCGATACCACTACACGACACCCTGCAACAGAATATAATAATGCTGATGCAATAATTTCAGTTTTACATCACTTTCTGTCAAAGTTTGCAGTGCGTGCGGTGCAAAATAATGAGGGACGTAACATTATTGTTAAAAAACCTTCGCTATTACAAGAATGACATAGAAATTTTAGAAGTTGATGTAGCTACTAAAGGTTTAGAGCAAAATTTTAATGCCACTATACAGTGCAGTTTAGTGGGTGATAATAAACTTTACTGATTAGTAGATCAGATTAATGGTTAAAACTTAAAAGTAATTTGTAATTCATTTTCTTAGGTTGCTTCTGCAAGTTAACAGCATTTCAAAATGTTTGTCGGTAAGTTTATTTCTGCGTGGAATCATGGAATCAGGATTTGAACTTACTGAAAAAGAGGTATTTTGCGCGTTTTATGGAGCTACTGATTTTTTCCTTTGAATTGTGTGTGTCTTTTATTCGACTTTTGTATTTAACAACAGAAAAGTGTATTATAATACATGATAATAACGAAGCTATAGAGATAAGGAACACTAGTGTACAATAAAAATAAATTGGAATTCTTGCATGATTCCATTTAAGACATTTCCATTCTGATTCGGCTAAAATTCCACCGTAGTGATACTCCTTTAAAACTTTTTCACGCTCTTCCTCAGTTTCATCATCGGCATACTTATACAGAACTCCTGATGACATAATATAGTCTCTTGCTGTCCATTTGGAAAAATCATCACCTGTAGTGTCTGCAAAGGATTTCACGATTTTTGCGATCTCTGGTTCTTTTAGCTGCTCTTCACGTATCTCAGATGATGAACGTCTTGGTAAATCTGTTGTAACATAACATACTTCACAAGTATGTGTGCACGGTGGCCGTGAAAGGAAATCAACCACTACATTTCTTTTTCCAGGTATGTAAGCCACTTTAACTTGAAAATTTTGTATCATCAAAGCCCAACGGGCTAAACGTCCAGTTGGAGATCTTATGCCAAGGAGCCAAGGTAATGGTTGATGGTCATATTAAACGTTTACGGGCGAATCGTCGATATAACCACGGAATTTAGTAAGTGCCCAGGCGACTGACGTATTTTACAGGATATTCATCTTGAAGTAAGACTGCTCTAAGAGCATACTGACTTGCATCCGTTCTAATAGTCGGTAGATCGGAGGATGATCTTGAGTATTAATAAAATGCTCATAATAAGGAGTAGGACCTTCACTTCCTGCAAAAATCTCGTTATTTTCATCAAGCAACGCATTTAAGCGCTACATTCATCAGGATTTAGAGAACATCCTACATCGGAACGAAGAACACACACCGAATGAATTTGAACAGTTTGTAAACCTTAATTTTGTTCAAATTGAAGTGGATAACTTGTAGAAGGTAAATCCACAAATTTCCAATTATGACCAGATGCATTCAATATGATTTTGGCATCCATAATAAAATCTATCCCAAGAAGTGTTACATTATCATGCAATGCCGAAAACACTATGAAAGTCGTGGGAATTATTCGATATTGAAGTTCCAAATCACCGGTGGTCAACAAGATATCATCTTCCCCCCTTACGCTACCGACTGCTAATTTAATCGTTGTTTGCTGCCGAGTGAATGCTTGACCCTCGAACCCTCGAATCGAGTACGCCAATGGAATGGATTGGCCTTGCGCGAGGTGACATCTTCGGATTAGTTTCTAAACCGCAAAATTCGACAACAGATGATGGGCTAGATTTACACGACGGACAATTTGAACGCACATACTCGGGAAGTCCACATCCAAAACATGTTATGGTACTGGAGTGTACATTATTGGGACCTGAGGTAGTGCTGGGTGATACGAAAGGACACGAATCATTGGTTGACGCGAGTATGCTTCTTTCCGTTTTATTAATGTTCGGAGTGACCCAAGTTCTTACAATACCCGCACTTCACTTTCTTTTCAACCGGATTCCAATTCTCCATCACTGTTACCGAATTGTCAGCATGTTCTCGTAGTGTTTCTTCAACACCGCGCGGCTGTTCCAATAAATCATTGAAAGTCACAATTTTATCACGAGAGATTTTTTCCCAAATTTTTAAAGAGAGAAAGCGTATTTTCGGGTAAATGAGAAAGCAGTCCGCGAGCTTTACATACAAAAACATCTGTAGGTGTTTTCGCATCTTGTTCACTAGAAAAGAGTTCGCGAGAAACTTTGTACGGCGGTTTTCTCGGACCAAAAATGTTTTTCAATAAGGATACAGCAGCGGGCCAGCAGGTTGTGTTCCATTTTACCCCTTGCCACCACTCCGCGGCGTAACCATCTAATAACATTTCAAATTTCGACAGCGTCTATAAAAGCGGAAACATTTGATTTTTCATCACCGTTAAAACGCGATTGACAATTTGCGAAATTGCCCCCCTGACGAGCCGGTGTTTGGAGTGACTGAAGCAGTCGAACAAACTGCTCGTCTGTAACCGTCACCATATTTTCTCTCTTCTCTTGGTTACGTAGCCAATAATTATTATCCTCGGCAGTTGTAAAATGTGATGCCAAAGAAGGAATTAAAAAAAAACTTACAATTTGTAGAAGTAGAAAACAGGAAAAATTTATGCTTGCCAGTTGGTTGACGAAAGCTGCAATTACAGATCTACACCCTGTAGATGCTGTTCACACCTTAAACACCAAAGTATGCTTAAATTTCTTTCCTTGCCAGTTATTGGAGTTGGTTGACGAATGGAGGAGCTGGAGATCTGCACTCTGCAGTTGTTGTCCACACATAAAATAACCCAACACCGCAGTTAACTTTGCTTTACACTTTTAATGTTAGTTTAGTTGCTTTATCACAAACTTATCTTGCTTGCGCCAATTTATTATAGGTTTTATTTGGGTTATCAAGAATTTTAGGTGTTTCCACGACTTTTATTTAACAACCAAAGCAAAATAAACATATTATGAATTGTAACCGGATAACTGAATTGACTTTGTTTTCTTTTTAATACATGACACATCAAATATATATAATTTTTAATATCAATGATAATAATCTCTGTTTTTCTAGCATGTGTGTCTTGATAAACTGCTAAGGCAAGTTCGTCGCTATTTACAGACGTTTCCACGTTTACCTCGCGTTACAAAGTGATTTTTTACCGCCATAAATAAAGAAATAGAGTTAAATATTACAGAGTGTACCACTTCTCCGCAGGATAATTGCAGCACTATTTACGTTTTTGATATGTGTTTTATACAACGGTTTCAAAACTATGGCTGTGTCAAGTTCAACGAATTATTTGGGAAATACTCCAAGAAGATTTTTGAAATAGCGCCTTCCAATTGCAGTCATATTAATGTTGTGGGGGACAGGTATAATTTCCTGAAAAGTGCCAAGAGTGGAGAATGGAAGCAACTATCTAAATTTATCGGAAATACTTGTGAAGTTAGCGGTTCGGTAAAAATACCAGATTGGAAATCATTTGTTGATAATCCATATAATAAAAGGAACTTGCTTAACTTCATAGGGAATAAAATACAGGAGGAACATGTTTTCATAAACGAGGAAATAACAATGGTTCTATCTGGAATGGATCTAGATGATAAAACAATGATATGCATAAAATGGAAATTTTGGGAGATCAGCGTTTTAATAAACATGAGGAAGCGGAACTTTTTCAAAGGAGAAAATAAGAGAGTTCTTATTTACTCAAATATGTAACACTGACGTTTTCCTATTATCAATGTATTATTCGCCAACTTTGCTTATCCCAATCTACATTTTTACAAAAATAACAATCAATTTTATTATTTCTATTATTAGCCACTTGCCTCCCACAGAGAATGCTTTTTCCTACCACGTACGAAGAGCATTTTATTAAATATCGATCTTTAAGACTGCTGTGAATATTAATCTCAATTACCCAGAAATATTAGAATTTGGATGGAAAATGGATGCAGATGGAACAGTGGTGCCAATTACAACATATTTACCTGTTCAGCCTGATTTTCTTGAAATACTGGCTTTTTGCAAATGCAAATCGAGTAACTGTACGCGAAATTTCAAATGTTTTAAAAATGATGTGCCATGTACAATATCGTGTCTATGCGAAGGCAAATGTCAATCAATAAAATAAAGACTCTGACATACATACCAGGGCCTACTACAATACAGGCCGGAACGCTCGAAACGGGAGTGGGGGATCGGAGGCCACAAAAGCGCTCGACTATAATGCGGTTTGCATATTTTTATAGAAATATTAATATAATTTACTAATAATGTTCAGAATTTGGCACAAGTATACAAGTTGGTACTGCATGAATTGTTAAATCCTTACAAATTCAATTTTAAGTAACACAAACATAAAACTTTGTAAATATAACGAAATAAAAAATAAGCATTATAAATTTGACAAATACTTGGTGATTCGCAGCGAGCGTAAAAAATTTAGTTGGTGATAGAGGATGTCAAAATAAGAAGAAAAGTTTATGTGAGCACACACACGTCCTAAAATTACTTCCAGCGAAGATACAGGGTGTAGAAATTTCTCGAAAAAAATTATTCTTTGTAAAATCTCCAAAACCATTTAAGCTATTGAATTGAAATGTTGCGTGCGATTGTAGATTTCTGTTCTAATATTTTTTGCTTTTTTACTGCAGCCCGTGGCGTCTCCACAAGGAGTTGAGTTCGATCATTTCGCTTAAACAATGATACGCTACTATTTTGTATTTTATATTCTACCTCGTTTTCTACCAATGAGGCTGAAATTTTTAAATTTTACGTTCAATTTGGAAACAAAAAGGTATCGTAAATTTTTCCTACAACTCCTAGTAAAATAGCATTTTATGAACTCGTTCGCAGTCTGCATTTTTGATAAAAAAAACATCAATAGGTGATTGTTCTAAAACTACTTGCAACGCCATTAGGCATTAAAAAACAAGTTTTTAGAAGAATAGAGGAAGGTATATAGAGGCCAATCACTACCAAAAATTTAATTCTATAGCTTTCGCAGTTAATGGAAATTTTGTATAGGTACCTACATATTAAAAATTTGTTTTTTTCGAAATCTTTACTACCATATATCCTTGTTTTTGCGTTCATCATGAATCACACCCTTTATAAAGAGGAATATACAGAAAATCCGGCTATTTTCCACTACTGATTGTAACTTACTTAATTTTCTTATTAGAGATACATTATTCTGCAAGCTGTTACATTTGTTTTTAGTATAATAATTATTCAGTAAAATGTTGGTAAAATATTGTAAAATTACTCTAGTTAATGCGGAATCTGACCATTTGGCAAAGTGGACAAACCTCTCCAGTAATTATGTCTAACCTTTCCGGTCTATTTACGGTCAAGTCCGTTAATATCGTCTTTTGATTTTCTCCGGACAAAAAAATCGTTCAAATTGCTCATTTATTACGACTTGAAATAAGGAGTATGTTTCTATTATTATTGTAAGTAAATATTTAGCGGGATATTTCAGACCGCCTCTATTTAAAATGTTCAAATACTGATGATTACATGTTGCAAGAGAATCATTCATATTTAAACCTTTTCCGATGATAGATATTTTACTTTGGCACTGCAAAAATAAAATATTTTTTCAATAGCCTTCCTTGCTATGTACCCGCATATACAATTAAAAATGATATCTCTCCTTCCTCTACTAATTGTATTTCATCATCCACATCCTCATATTTTGTTAAATCTATGTCAGTTGTGTCTGGTTTTGATTCCTCCTCGCAAGTTATTAAGAAATCACGCAAATGGAACTCGCCATGATGAAACGACTGCAGTCTCAACAGACTCAACATTTTTAATTTCCTTTCAGATTCTAATACCTGTCTCACTGAAATATTGTCATATAGCATAATTCCAAAAACATATTCTTTTTCTGTACCTGCCAAATTAAAATTTCCATTCATAAAAAGCAATGCTGAAGTAAACCGCAGCGTTAACAAAAATGTTTATCCTCAGCCGTGCGAACGCGGTATAGAGGAGTCGCGTCTCGGGTCTGTTAGAAGGTGCAAGTGACACTTACGCCCAGCCTACAAAATGTAAGTAATTTTAAATTTGTAACTAATTAATTTTGTCTTTGTTATTTTTGAATTTTAATTGTTGTGCTGCGTTTCCCGCTCTTTTTGTAAACGGTTAATATTTTGTGTCTCCGGGTGGAGTTCATTTGCCTATGTAAGAAAGGTTGAAGCAAAATACAAGTTTTTGATTAGATTAAAAGGAAAATTGAGGACTGGACATTCGGCTTTTTCTTTAGTAACTCTCTTTTAAAGATCCCGTACCAAGAGAACATTCCCCTAGTAAGCCCAGATGCGACACATGGTGGAGGCGCCGTCCCTTTTTAATTAGGCAAATTCAAAATTTGCCAAGTAGTCAAATGTCCAGTAAAAAACCTACAACACGTAGCGAAACAAAAAAGAATTTATTTATTGAACTAGAAAAAGGTGAACTAGATATTTTAATCCTCCTTCCCGCAGCACGGAAGTTATTGATGCATTTTTACCACATAGAAGACTTACACGCAGTCCCACATCAGCACCACCGCATCCCTCATCCAAAGACCGCCCATTAGATAACATCCGAATTGAATTTCCGTTCGAAAACTTAAATATTAACCAAAACTTAAACTCCCCCATTGTTCATAATCCTGCTAGCGAAACCGTTCTACAATCCACTCCCGAAATAAATACCTCAAATCCTAACCCTATAAAAGAAAGTTTCAAACCTAAAATGGCAAATACTACTATTGCAGAAGCTTTCCATGCAAACAAAATGCCAGCCACTCCAAAATTTATAAGTCCACAAATCTTTAATCCTTCCCAATCCAATCCAGATGAATTTTTAAAAAATTACGAGGGAACCAGCATTGCAAATGGCTGGTCGGAGGATCTAAAAATAGCATATTTTGGAACATTTTTAGAGGGCGCCAGTAATAGATGGTATGAGAGGTACGTAAAAGAAAATTTAAATGATACTTGGGATGATATAACTAGAGCATTTCGAAACGAATTTTATGATGGTTTAGAGGATAAGTCGGCAGAAATAAAATTTGAAAGTAGGAAACAAAAAGAAAATGAGACTTTGAAAAGTTATTTGTATGATTTGAAAACGCTAGCCTATGACTACAATACGGACATGGACGACAAGACTTTCTTGAAATATTTCGAAAAAGGTATAACACAAAAATTTAGTTCTACATATAAAATTTTAAAACCAAATAATATGACAGTTCACGCGTTAAAAGAAATTGTTGCAAAAGTAGATGATACTGTACATTCGAATGATATTTCTAGCAACCAAACAGAGTTACACAGACAGGAAAATCAAGGTAGACAAAATTATTACTCTCCTCGACCCACAAATTTCAATAATAGACCGTTCCGCCCATACTTCCAAAATCAAAACCAAAACTATTACCGTCCACAAATGCAAAATTTCCAAAGCTATCCCCATGTTCAAAATTCTCCTAGACCCATTTTTCAAAGAAATCTTCCCCGCTTCCCACCAATTCAAAATCAAGGCCAATACAGACCAAACAATAATTTTGAAAATTTTGAAAATTCAAAATTTTCAACCACAACAAACACAAAATCAGATTCCAAATACGAGGACACCTAACGGGCGTCCAATTTGTTTGATTTGTGGAAAAATGGGGCATTACGCAAGCATATGTAGATTTAGACAACAAAACTTAATTAATTACACTTTTTCGGAACGAAATACAATCTTTTAACGAAAACCAGGGTATCATTTTTCCAAATTCTCTTAAAAATAAACAAAAACGCGCTTTGGATTTCATTGGTTACGCGTTAAATTACTGTTGCGGTGTTGCAACAGACCATAAACTGAATCATCTGTTTAGCAACGAAAAACAAATGGAAAATCAAATTTATATTTTAAATAAAGGCTTATCTAGTACATTAATTCAAATATCAAAAAATTCTCAAAAATATCTTATGTTTCAAAATGAAACAACCAAAAATTTCAAAAAATTAGAGGATAAATTACATTATACAGAAAAATATATCAATAACGTGGAAAATCAAGTACACAAGGAACACGATTTAGAACACGAAATTAATATGGGAATTCTCTCAAATCAGTTCGAAATTTTAAAACAAACCATACAAACTACGAAAATTTTTAAAAAACAAATCATGATTTAACAAATAAATACTTCGCGAACTACCAATATATAACGTTTTATTTAAATATTTTACCGGTTTCAGGATTCACAAAGATCCCATCATCAGAAATGTACGAAAAATTGTAAACAAATTATTTAAATAAAACGTTATATATTGGTAGTTCGCGAAGTATTTATTTGTTAAATCATGAACTTCTACCAAAAAGTAAAACAAGAAGATATTAACTACATAAAAAACAAATCATTATCAATTCGTGTAAGCAACATCAAATTCCAGCGATAATTTTGAAACCAGAAATTTTGAAGCAAGACTTGAAAAATCTTAAATTTGAACTTGAGAAAGCTGGTCAGGACTTGGCCATTCCTGATTCAGATTTCTTACGTCACTTCCAAATTCCCATTTGTGATTGCAGCTTTACGGCAGAAAAATTTACTTGCAAATTAAAATTCCAATTACTAAATTAAATAAGTCATGGAAATTATACGAATTGATAACAACACAATTTTCTTGGTTTAATCAGATTTGTTCAGTTAAACACGAAACTACAATTTTGGCTATAAATGAAAACAAAAATAACGGGCGCAGTGAAATCAGACAAATCACAGGGTTAGGATTACACAGCTGCAAACCGCATCACGAGAAGCTATGTTTCCTACCTAGATTTTCATATGATCATTTGCATGGTCCAGGCTGTGCTATAGCGTTGTTTGAAGGTGGAACAGTGGAAGAAATTAGTCAACATTGCCCGTTGCATTCTCACGAATCATCAGACACAATTATTTCTGAAATTGATATGGATTTGTTTATTATCACAAAGCCGACAACTGACATGCACATAGTATGTAACCAAAACAAATCACAATTAATTAATTCCGATCACAATAACCATGGAGCTCTAAAAACTAAAGTACCTTGCAACTGTGCACTAATATCAAATGATGGGGAAATAATTCCGAAAAGATAACCTTGTTTCGATAATAACCTAGCTGAAAGTGAAATTGTTCACATCATACCAGCAGCGTGGTCAAATTTAAAAAGTTTCGTGTTAAATCCTGTAATTAAAACAAATGCTCCCAGGTTTAAAAATTGAACAGAATGTTTAAATGCAAACTGGACACTCGAAATTCCTTTTATAAATTTTACGTCAAACCAAAATAAAATTCAAGATATGGTAGATAAAATTACTTCACCATCCCTACTCACATACGGTGATGCTTATAGCTTTCACGGAGATAGTTTATTTTTTAGTTGGAATACTATACTTTCAATTGTAGTGGCATATTTATTTTTTAAAAATATGAACGGACTCCTGTTGATGACACAAGCAGAACAAGTTAGAGCAGAAAATAACTGCGCTATTCAGGATTCTTTAGTAATTTTAATATTGTGTGCAATCTTAATTTTTTCAGTTATAATAGGATTTAAAATAATGAACATGCTGTACAAGAAGAAGAAAAATAGTACAAAAAAGAAAGGCAATGAAGAAACAATAGAGTTGAGAGTATTAAATGAAAAACGCTATATAATGGAAATAGAAGATATCGAAAGTCTAAATGAACTGGAAAAAAGTCATAGGTTAACCATAAAAGAAATGGTGTAAAAGATAATAGTGTGCACACTTAAGAAACAACTAATGTTAGCATAACATAGTAACCAATAATTTTAATTTTTAGATAATAAGTAAGTTAAGTTAGTAATATGGTGGCCATCATTAGCGTTAAGTTCCCTTTTTAATTTGATGTACTTAAATCTAATTATTATTCTGTTTATATTTTTACATGAACCAAGCCGATGAAAAGAAACATCAAAGTTAACCGCCTGTCGAAAACTGAAAGTTGCTGGTAACCTACAACGAACAGCACCCTAGGCTTCATACACGTAAACTGTGAAGAACCATCGATACTGTCTCTAATCTGTGGATACTGTCGAAATATCGCTACTGAACAATAAACGAACGACAAGAAATCTACTTACCTCCGAAGCAGAAGCTTCAAAAATCAATAAAGAAGCAATACGAAGAATGCTATAAAATGGTTCTACTCCAAATACACATCAATCAGGATTTCAGGATGTTCTACAGAACACTGTGAAATGAGGTGGGTGCTCGATAATAAAACGAAAATATATGAATATTCAATTTAGACTGTGACAGGTGTTGTTAAAAACAAATAACTGAGTGGTGTTTCATGGTGTTTGTAGAAAAGCTGACTTTACTGAACAATTTCTGTATAATTTTAAGAAAATTGTTAGTTCCAAAACATGTAACTTATATGTATTTTTGGTTAGTTATGTATTCTAGTTTAGTGGATTTCTTAGACCTTCAGGAGAACGTCTTTTTCAGGACGGACGGAAGTGTCATATAGCATAATTCCAAAAACATATTCTTTTTCTGTACCTGCCAAATTAAAATTTCCATTCATAAAAAGCAATGCTGAAGTAAACCGCAGCGTTAACAAAAATGTTTAACCTCAGCCGTGCGAACGCGGTATAGAGGAGTCGCGTCTCGGGTCTGCTAGAAGGTGCAAGTGACACTTCCGCCCAGCCTACAAAATGTAAGTAATTTTAAATTTGTAACTAATTAATTTTGTCTTTGTTATTTTTGAATTTTAATTGTTGTGCTGCGTTTCCCGCTCTTTTTGTAAACGGTTAATATTTTGTGTCTCCGGGTGGAGTTCATTTGCCTATGTAAGAAAGGTTGTCGCAAAATACAAGTTTTTGATTAGATTAAAAGGAAAATTGAGGACTGGACATTCGGCTTTTTCTTTAGTAACTCCCTTTTAAAGATCCCGTACCAAGAGAACATTCCCCTAGTAAGCCCAGATGCGACAATATGATAGTTTCCGCCTGACATTTGACGGTATTGCCCAAATCTCTTCTCCAGTTGATCAGTTTGGAATTTACTCAGAACAACATATTTAATTTACAGAATATTCAGTAGATAATCGCAAAGGTTAATAATGGCGTTTGCAGTGTGCCTCAAACTAGTAAACGTTTCCCTTGAAAGCTTTCCAATTCGATTATCTTTCCCTCCTTTGTAATCCCATTCATTTAGCCATTCCACGAACGATTTTTTTCATTCATACCACGAATTGGTTCTCTAAAATCGTCCCTTTTATTAACACTACCAAACTGGGACTTTCAGTTTACACATTTCCACCAATTCGATATAACTGTCAAAAACACAATCGTTCCCCTCATTTTATCTTGATTTGTATGTAATTTCATTACGCCTCCGATGTTGACGTCACACGCTAAGCTCCGCCTTACGCTCCGGTCTGAACTGTTGTAGGCCCTGTACATGCCATTTATTGTTAATACTTACTTGTAGACATAGTTTGTTCTAGTAAAAAAAAACAAACACTGCACGCACCTAATGCGATCAATGCGCGAGTAATGCGTTCAACTTATTCGTGGGCTAGTATTTCGTTGCAGCGCGGAAACCATAACCGTCCGCATAAGAATTTTCAATCTCTCTAAGTCGGTCAATAATGCAAATATTGAGATGATTTTTTCATTAAAAGCTTCTGCATACTTTTCACTACATATTGTTTCGATTAAAGAGGTATCTATCTTTTACAATAAACTTTCTCGCGTGGTGAAAATTAAGGTGTACAAAAATGACGCGGTGTACAAAATTACAAATTTCTGACGTAGTCATTTTCCAAAAGATAATTGTGTATAGAGCTTCCTAGCTGTCTCCAGAACGAAGATATGACGATGTAAACTGAAATGTTCGGAGTTTTCAATTTTTCGAAATTTTACGTAAAAATGCATTTTGCAAAGTCAAGGCCGTCCCTAATGAACGAGCGCCCTTCGGATTCAGATTCAGCGGGTGATTTTACATAGAAAACAGTTTTCAAAACAAGTGTGTCCTCGACTTCGGACGAACTCTTTAAATAAGCGCTTTTTGAGATGGCTGCTCCTAGACTACGCTGGATTTTGCGAGCGTTGGCACATCCGCGTAAACGCGCACACATTTTTTATCGCTTGTCGGTGTGCACACTTCCACAAACGCAGCTCTTCAAGCCCGCCATAGAGGACAATGATGAGGGAAAAAAGGGTTAATAAATTACGTATATAACACGAGCTTTTCAAAAGGTTAATTATAATATTATTATATGTTCCGGGCCGACTGCCACGTCGTATAATAAACATACTAAAGGGCATTCTTGGCAGCCAGCCCGGAACATATAATAATATTTCTGTTTCAGACATCGGCCACGGAAGCCTATAAACCAAAATAGCTAATGATAATATTATTTTTTGAAAATTATCCGTAATATGACAAACAACAAACAAGCACATATTATCAGTACAATGCAGAGAGTATTATAATCAAAAATCATTTCTGTCCTAGTTCAATGTATCTTCCTCATCGTCCTAGTAAGGTCAGATCAATTTTGATTATTTCGTCGCCTGTCCGTCTGGATCATCGCGTCCAACGGCTGGTTTTTACGTAGCGCCTGGCACAGCTTTTTGTGACCACCTTTGTATTTGTATTTTTTTGTGTTCACGCGTCGCTAGTCCGTTTCTAGAATCGTCTCTGTTCGGCTAGTTTTCATGTAGTTGCCCGGCCACGGCGTGTTGTGCGCACCTGTTTATTTTTGGACATCGCTAATTTTGTCGCTTATAGTATTAAATTTAATTTGTCATAATTCCGGTATAGTTTTTGTTTAAAATTTTCATTTATACTTAGATCATTTTGCCAGTATTTTCCTAATATTTTTGTAATTTTTTCATTATTACGTATTTTCAAGTCATTTAGATAAGAGTTGATTGATTTGCGAAATTTTGCTTAGGTTTTTTTTTGCCGTAGGTACATTTAATTTTGACTTATAGTACCTACTTATATACAGGGTGTTCATGGAATCATTCTACAATGGCTAACTTTTTTATTTGAAATCGGAGAAGGTTCGTTAAATGGACAAAGTTTAATAATTTCTCAAGAGGAATTTGATGGTGGTGGCAGAAAAACAATCGAGCATCGCATCTTTGAGATATCGCTATCAACTTCCTTAACTTAAATGGAACGACCAACTTTCAATTACATCATCGTATTTAAAATCAGAAAATACGCAAGAAATTATAAGGTGACCCACCACCTACAGTCAACTGTTTTGGAGTTGCCGACAACTGTTCACGGAATCGTTCTACAATGGCTAACTTTTTTATTTGGAATCTGAGAAAGTTCGTTAAATGGACAAAGTTTAATTACTTTTCAAAAAGAATTTGATGGTGGTAGCAGAAAAACAATCGAGCATCGCATCTTTGAGATATCGCTATCAACTTCCTTAACTTAAATGGAACGACCAACTTTCAATTACACCATCGCATTTAAAATCAGAAAATATGCAAGAAATTATAAGGTGACCCACCACCTACAGTCAACTGTTTTGGAGTTGCCGACAACTGTTCACGGAATCGTTCTACAATGGCTAACTTTTTTGTTTGAAATTGGAGAAAGTTCGTTAAATGGACAAAGTTTAATCATTTCTCAAGGGGAATTTGATGGTGGTGGCAGAAAAACAATCGAGCATCGCATCTTTGAGATATCGCTATCAACTTCCTTAACTTAAATGGAACGACCAACTTTCAGTTACACCATTGCATTTAAAATCAGAAAATACGCAAGGAATTATAAGGTGACCCACCACCTACATTCAACTGTTTTGGAGTTGCCGACAACTGTTCACGGAATCGTTCTACAATGGCTAACTTTTTTATTTGAAATCGGAGAAAGTTCGTTAAATGGACAAAGTTTAATAACTTTTCGAGAAGAATTTGATGGTGCTGGCAGAAAAACAATCGAGCATCGCATCTTTGAGATATCGCTATCAACTTCCTTAACTTAAATGGAACAACCTACTTTCAATTACACCATCGTATTTAAAATCAGAGAATACGCAAGAAATTATAAGGTGACCCACCACCTACATTCAACTGTTTTGGAGTTGCCGACAACTGTTCACGGAATCGTTCTACAATGGCTAACTTTTTTATTTGAAATCGGAGAAAGTTCGTTAAATGGACAAAGTTTAATAACTTTTCGAGAAGAATTTGATGGTGCTGGCAGAAAAACAATCGAGCATCGCATCTTTGAGATATCGCTATCAACTTCCTTAACTTAAATGGAACGACCAACTTTCAATTACACCATCGTATTTAAAATCAGAAAATACGCAAGAAATTATAAGGTGACCCACCACCTACAGTCAACTGTTTTGGAGTTGCCGACAACTGTTCACGGAATCGTTCTACAATGGCTAACTTTTTTATTTGAAAACTGAGAAAGTTCGTTAAATGGACAAAGTTTAATTACTTTTCAAAAAGAATTTGATGGTGGTAGCAGAACAACAATCGAGCATCGCATCTTTGAGATATCGCTATCAACTTCCTTAACTTAAATGGAACGACCAACTTTCAATTACACCATCGCATTTAAAATCGGAAAATACGCAAGAAATTATAAGGTGACCCACCACCTACAGTCAACTGTTTTGGAGTTGCCGACAGTTTACTGTAGGTGGTGGGTCACCTTATAATTTCTTGCGTATTTTCCGGTTTTAAATGCGATGGTGTAATTGAAAGTTGGTCGTTCCATTTAAGTTAAGGAAGTTGATAGCGATATCTCAAAGATGCGATGCTCGATTATTTTTCTGCCACCACCATCAAATTCCTCTTGAGAAATTATTAAACTTTGTCCATTTAACGAACCTTCTCCAATTTCAAATAAAAAAGTTAGCCATTATAAAACGATTCCGTGAACAGTAGTCTGCAACTCCAAAATAATTGACTGTAGGTGGTGGGCACCTTATAATTTTTGCGTATTTTTTGATTTTAAATGCGATGGTGTAATTGAAAGTTGCTCGTTCCATTTAAGTTAAGGAAGTTGATAGCGATATCTCAAAGATGCGATGCTCGTTTGTTTTTCTGTCACCACCATCAAATTCTTCTCGAAAAGCTATTAAACTTTGTCCATTTAACGAACTTTCTCAGATTTCAAATAAAAAAAGTTAGCCATTGTGGAACGATTCCGTGAACAGTTGTCGGCAACTCCAAAACAGTTGACCGTAGGTGGTGGGTCACCTTATAATGTCTTGCGTATTTTCTGATTTTAAATGCGATGGTGTAATTTAAAGTTGGTCGTTCCATTTAAGTTAAGGAAGTTGATGGCGATATCTCAAAGATGCGATGCTCGATTGTTTTTTTGCCAGCACCATCAAATTCTTCTCGAAAAGCTATAAAACTTTGTCCATTTAACGAACTTTCTCCGATTTCAAATAAAAACGTTAGCCATTGTAGAACGATTCCGTGAACAGTTGTCGGCAACACCAAAACAGTTGACTGTAGGTGGTGGGTCACCTTATACTTTCTTGGGTATTTTTTGATTTTAAATGCGATGGTGTAATTGAAAGTTGGTCGTTCCATTTAAGTTAAGGAAGTTGATTGCGATATCTCAAAGATGCGATGCTCGATTGTTTTTCTGCCACCACCATCAAATTCCTCTTGAGAAATGATTAAACTTTATCCATTTAACGAACTTTCTCCGATTTCAAACAAAAAAGTTAGCCATTGTAGAACGATTCCGTGAACAGCTGTCGGCAACTCCAAAACAGTTGAATGTAGGTGGTGGGTCACCTTATACTTTCCTGCGTATTTTCTGATTTTAAATGCGGTGGTGTAATTGAAAGTTGGTCGTTCCATTTAAGTTAAGGAAGTTGATAGCGATATCTCAAAGATGCGATGCTCGATTGTTTTTCTGCTACCACCATCAAATTCCTCTTGAGAAATGATTAAACTTTGTCCATTTAACGAACTTTCTCCGATTTCAAACAAAAAAGTTAGCCATTGTAGAACGATTCCGTGAACAGTTGTCGGCAACTCCAAAACAGTTGACTGTAGGTGGTGGGTCACCTTATAATTTCTTGCGTATTTTCTGATTTTAAATGCGGTGGTGTAATTGAAAGTTGGTCGTTCCATTTAAGTTAAGGAAGTTGATAGCGATATCTCAAAGATGCGATGCTCGATTGTTTTTCTGCTACCACCATCAAATTCTTCTCGAGAAATTATTATACTTTGTCCATTTAACGAACCTTCTCCGATTTCAAATAAAAAAGTTAGCTATTGTAGAATGATTCCATGAACACCCTGTATATATATATATATATTTTGTGTAACGGGATTTTGCAACCATCGATACTGCCGTTTGCGTCTATTTGCGTTTGTAAGTAGAGTGCGTGCGATTTACCCGTCGGTGCGCTGCGCGTGCGGAGCTCCTACCGTGTAGTGTATTTACCGTGTCATCTGCGCCTATTTGGATTTTCCTATTTTTTCGGCGCAACGCTAGTACCGGGCGTCTAGATTTCCCGCAGTTTGGTTATTACACCTACATTATTTTTTTTTAATCTTTAATAGCTATTGAATTTACGACTTTTTTGTATGATTATTCTCATTTTCAATATTATATGCTGGCATTACTGTTTGACAATTTGTTTTATTTTTTTTGTGTTTGCCCTGTTACGTACCAGCAGCTTTTAGAAGTTGTGGCTGCTGGATTTTGTCTTATTTCCAAGAGGATCAGGCATCAACTTCTTGGCGCCCTTTACTGTTTAATTGCCCACTCCCATCTTCGGCTTAGAGCTCAGTCGCGGCCGGATCCTCATTTGTGGCGTTGCGCCATTTGTGCACGTCACAGACTATCTTCACGTAATTGAAAACCGTCAAAAAGAAATAAAATACTTAATTTTGTTTCCATGAATGAAAAAAGAGTGAAGATCGATGTCAAAATTTATGAAATGAAAATGCAAAGATATTTACTTGGCAGATTGATCGAACTGATGATGCAGCAAAAAGCGGATGTAAAAAAGATTTTAAGATTTACAATTACTCTTATTCCGACGCCATTGTGCCACTGGCAAAATATGTAAAACTGACAAATCCGCTTTAACAAAACATTTGGAATCAAAAGTCGTAAATCCAGAAGCCCCGCCAAAAAGATTACTTGATGTGCTTGTGATTGATGGGTTTTTATGCTTCATACTATGAGAGATGTGCCTGAGACATTCGGCAATATTTCAAAAAGAATTCTACAGATGATAACAAGGTTTAATTTACCGAGGATCGACATTATTTTTCTCGTCCTATCTATTAAAGATAACGAACGATTGCGAAGAGGGTGCTCAAAAAATCAAAATGTAGATTTGCAAAATTAATAATTTTTGAATCAAACTTTTTTGAAGCTTTAGAATGAAAAAGCTTATAGTGAGAAATCGAAAAGCCAAATAAACTTTTTTCATAGACACTATGGTTACTAATATTTGATTTTAAAAATAAAATCGATTTTTTGTTTTTCCATATCTTAATATCGATTATTATTTTTTCAAGACTACTAGTAATGAACCATTATGTGCAACTATTATTAGCAAGTTTACGTGCAAAGAGTGTTTTAAAGTTGACGTTTCAAGTTGAATGAACTTTACCGTTTGTCATTTACCTCAATGTATTAAGTTAAATGAATATTGATTTTTGGCTTTTCCATTTCATCTTGTATGCTCTTTCATTTAGTTGCTTCAAAAAAGTTTGATTCAAAAATTTATAATTTTGCAAATCCACATTTTTATATATCTTGTGCACCCTGTACAACAAAATCAAACTATTTATATAACAAGCAAAATCAATTATGAAGAATTACTTTTTTAGAAAAACTGAAAGTAAAAATATTCACAAGTATAGTTAAGTCGATCCGTGGACACACTGTATAAGACTATCGATTCTTCATCTTTCCCCCCTTGCAATTCCGAATTATTCCAGCAATTACGTGTATTAAGAACGTATTACATCACCGTGATATGGCGCTATGTATATCAGAAATGTACATTAGAAATTAGGTGAAGATAGTCTCTTGAATGAGAAAGATACATTAAACCAGGACAGCAATGATTTTTAATTACAATACTCTCTGCATTGTACAGATATTTTACTTATAATACGAGTATGTGCTTATTTGTTACGGATAATTTTCAAAAAATAATATCATTGGCCTTTTGAAAAGCTCATATTATATACGTGATTTATTGACCATTTTTTTCACTCACCATTGTGCTTTATGACCGGCCCGAACAGCTGCGTTTGTGTAAGTGTGCACACCGACACGCGATAAATGTGTGTGCGCGTACATACATCGATGTGCTGACCATCGCAAAATCCAGGGAACTTCGAAGACGTCAGTCATGGGGTTATCAACGTCGAAATCGTCAGTCAATGTTTTCATCAAAATCCTTATAATTTCTTTAATTAAAAAATTAAATTAGACGCTTGCCAAAATAAGTTTAAAGGCAGGTTCGCGTCTACTGATCGGGCGGTACGCAAGCACGGATCTGAATTTTTTGTGCACTGCGTTTACTGCTACGGGTCATCGGAATCGGTATTATCCAATTTCTCCTCCCTAGTTAACTAGCAGTTGTTGAGAGGAGCAGGCGTTATGTAGTCACTTGTTAATAAAGAAGATGTTATCATAATTTTCTTATTGTCAGAGGAGCGAGAAACCAAAAAAGAAAAAACGCTGGGTGCATAATACTTTCAGCTCAAAAGCAGCAAGTAATAATAGAGAATTTTGAAAATTCAGCAGAAAACCAAATGACAATTATGCAACACGTTGCTAAGTTAGAAGTAATGCTGGATAGTATAGCTTGTCGTTCAGTTACTAGTTCCTGCTCATGCAAGAGACTACAAATCAAAGCCTATTATTAACAACCGAAGATGATATTTTCTTTGATTAATTAAAAAATTACTTTGCGTACTACCAATAAGTAAACAAAATTATTTTATTTAACCGGTTTCAAGATCTACAAACGATCCCATCGTCAGAAATGTTTAAGAAAAATTGTAAACAAATAATTTGTTTACAATTTTTCTTAAACATTTCTGACGATGGGATCGTTTGTAGATCTTGAAACCGGTTAAATAAAATAATTTTGTTTACTTATTGGTAGTACGCAAAGTAATTTTTTAATTAATCATGGATTTCTACCAAATAGTGAAAAGTGAAAATATTAACTACATATTTTCTTTGATCCAATTGACACTAGCGGGGTTAGAGAACATTGAAGGTAAATTGGCAAATAAGACTGACCTGGAAGGTTACGTACAAAAATTTAGTTATGTGTATGTGGAAAAAAACGATCTGGAAATGGAATAAGTAGATAATTGTTACATATTGGTAGATAAAATATTCTCTGGAAAATTTATAACTTTGTGCTCCTGATCTGGAGGCGCCAGAGATGGAAAAGAAAAAAATCCTTTTAAAATATTTTAATATATTATTAACCTGTTCTTTAGAGTGGTGACGGTTGTCACATTTAAAATTTGCGTATTTTGAATCCCTAGGATTTATTCAATTTTATTAGATTTCTTCTTGTCGCCTTTTTGCACCTTTTGTACCTGCCCTAGTTTTACTGCGAGTTGGTTTTGAGCATCGGAGCGTGTGTGAGATAGATTAAGTGGTAAAGAGTTAATTATCGTTCGAGTTTTTTAATAGTTCATGTGGACAGATTTAATCATTGATCTGATATAATCCAGTACTTGAAGATTTTTGGAATTTTGAAATTCTGTACTGTGGGATTCTTTTACACCTGCTCAACCCGTTTGCGACTTGATTTCTTATCGCCTGCTACATAAAGCCGCCTTTCACCACACGTCAGTTTTAAGGTAAAAATTAATTACTTGAAGATCCCCAACTCAGTTCGTTTATTTCAGGCTTTTTCCCTTTTTTACGTTTTCGTCCATTTCGCAAATCTTGTATTATATCTCCGATTTGGATTCTTTAGTTAAATTGGAACAATTATTATGGATTCCAGTAGCTGGAAATAACTTCCTCGGAAGCCTGCGCCTGCTTTCCTACGATAGTTTTTACCATGTTTGGATCGCATATCGAGGAGTGCAGTTAAGTTTTTGTGTTTTATTTTCTAGGAACTTGAAATATTTTTGGTCAGCTGTTTATTTGCCCTTCAGGCGTATGTTGATTTTCATATGAATTTAACCTTTCTAGAGTTAGTCGCCCTTCCGGCTGTATTTGTTCATGCGCCGTTTAGGCAATATATATTTTGATTGCTAATTGGGTGCGACTCAGAAAACGCATACTTAACGGTTATAATTTCATTAGTGGCTATAATAATTTCTTTTTATAACTAGATTCTGCGTATATGTAAACCGAAATTTTAGCGCTAGAATACCGGCGAAGAGAAAGTTTATTTTGAAGTGTATTTTGAATAGTGGTTACGATTTTGTACAAACGTGATATAGTTATTGTCTGCTTTGATTACTTGAGTTACGTGATACTGGATCGACTTATTGTCGTAGTATATTGTAAATCGCTAAGTACTGATTTTCTTGTGTTATTGACGCGTTTATTTTCCTATTGTAACTAATTCGTCTACTGCCTGGCTAATTAGATGATTGTCATTGATTATTGGCTTTGTTTATGTGAATACCTCCCTACTTGTTTATGCCCGTTACTTGACCCAGTATTTCGCAATTAAGCTTGGTATTGTGGTGCCCGATCTGGCAAGAAAATTGCGTGGCGCCCTCATATTTCTTATGTTTAACTTTGTTGTGTTTTTGTCGCACCCCGACTCCACTGAGCTTGTCGGTTGCCGGATTTGAGAGAGGGATACAGGTTTTGCGCGGTTCAATTTTGGAACCGTGACAGGTTATACTGGCAATACTTACTTGGGATATAAATAAACATGCAACCCTACCGGGAATGTTGCTATTCCACCAACAAATACTATTCCACCATCCAACACTATTCCACCAACAAGTACTATTCCACCAAAAAATACTATTCCACCAATAAATACTATTACACAAACAAATACTATTCCACCAACAAATACCATTCCACCAAGTCACAATTCCACCAAAAAATACTATTCCACGGCCCACTACTTCCGGTCTTTGGGCAAGCGGAGCGAGTGTAGCGAGCGGAGCGTTTAAGTATCCCCCACCCAAAAACCAAAACATTGACAGCGCGCTAAAACGTTATACTGACAAAACCTACTTGGGATATAAATAAACATGCAACATTACCGGGAATGTTGCTATTCCACCAACAAATACTATTCTACCAAAGTCACGATTCCACCAAAAAATACTATTCCACGGCCCACTATTTTCGGTCTTTGGGCAAGCGGAGCGTTTAAATGTCCCCCCCCCCAAATCAAAACAACAGCAGCGTGCAAAAACGTTATACTGGCAAAATCTACGTGGGATATAAATAAACATGCAACCTTACCGGGAATGTTGGACGCGTTTCCGCCGCAGCTCAACCAACCCCCACATCGGAAAAAATTGAAAACCGCCTCGCAGATTCTTCCGCGGTTTTTTAGAGTTTCTTATTTTTTGTGTCTTTCCGACGTATCTTGGCTAAAGATGCCGCGAATCAGGGTAATATCATAGCCTAACTTGGTTAGGCAATGGTAATATTTCAAGTTTTATTAATCCAATGAGACATCAACGGATTCGGTAAGGCGAACCATTGCAGAGGTATGATTTCGGATGTAAACAAGAAACCAATTTTGTTGAAAACTACTTACTACATTATGCATAGGTAGGTATAAAAATTAAATTTTCGCAAAAAAATCAAATAGTTTCATTTTTGGCATGGAGGTCGAAGTCGATGCTCGGAATACGCCCCAGTTGTCTTTTTCGCGTTTCGCTCCTCCGCACCCCCATCCAAGGGTGCCAAATATTAAAACTGCACATTTTTGCTTCCACCCTTAATATTTTCCATTTTTCCCGCCTGCGGAAAAAATACATCGGTTACAAGAAAATGAACAATCGCGTCCGCGTCCCGGCTAACTATTGTTAGCAGACCATTTGAAGCAGGGTACAGTGTCTTGCTGTTATGTAACCCACCCAAACCATTGTTTGGTTTTATATCTCGGCGCTCGGCGCATACCGCAGTAACCTTGGCGTTTTTTGCCTCTCAGGTTCGCTATCATCCTCTAGTGCGGAGGACCCCATCGACGCCCTGCAAGTTACTGCACCTCAGACTCATGATAAGTTAGAACCACCTCCTCCCACGGCTGCAGGGAAAGCAGACCCACCATCCAAAATCCTCAGCCTTTTGCGAGATAATCCTAGTGTGTCTGGTCGCAAAGGCGCCGACCTACACGAAGAACTAGTTGGCCGTTGGGCAGTCTACCTCCGCAAAGGTACCTCTTCGGAGCTTCGTTAAAAACTCGTTGAGAAATATTCTTTGCCTGGTAATTGCCCTGCACTTCAACCCCCTCGAATGAACGAGAAGATCAAATCTATCCTTCCCAATTACGTCGCCAAAAATGAGCGGTTTCTCAGCAGCTTACAGGAGCAAATCGCCGCTGGGTTATCGGCTACAAGAAGAGTTCTAGATAAGAAGATACGCGAACCCGAGGCTGATATTACAATGTCAGACGACATCATTCAGTCCTTAGCGGAGGCAGCCCACTTATTTACGGAAGTTCGAAGTCAATAATTTTTTCAACGAGGACTGTAGGGCGGCAGCTCAACAGGCTTCCATCGACGAATACTCGTTTGGTTCAGAATTTGCTGAACAAATTAAATCATGTCAGCTTGTTAAGAAGACAGCAGCCCAGCTTCGAAAAACCTACAAACCGTCAGCAGTCCCGACTACCAGTAACCAGTATTTAAACTACCAGCGTTCCAAGTACAAGTCCCGGCTGAAAACAGAGGGAGTGAAGCGAGCCCGCGACGACAGGCCCGTCTTCAAGAAGGGAGCGAAGGAAACGGAGAGAAGACGTCCGAACCGACGACGACCGGCCCACAATAGAGGTGACTAATCTTGCCGGCCGTTTACAATTTTTTTCTCATTCATGGGAACTCTTAACCGATAACTCTGCCGTATTGGAGGGATTATCCGGCATTAGACTCCCCTTTTCCTCTAAACCTCTGCAAAGAAAGCCACCAAATGTGTCTAACTAAATTAAAACTATACTCGCAAGAGATCAACAAATTGCTAGAAATAGGTGCCATTTCACTATACCGGGAGAAATCTGGACAATTCTTGTCACATTATTTCCTTATTCCAAAACCAAATGGACAGCACAGATTTATCCTAAATTTAAAGAACCTAAACAAATACATTCCTGTAAAGCACTTTAAATTAGAGGACTACAAAACGGCTCTTAAGTTAATTTCAAAGAACTGCTATTTTGTTAAGATAGACTTCAAAGACGCCTACTTTCTTCTGCCAGTCCAGAAAGCCTATAGGAAATATTTAAGATCCAAATTCGGTTTCAATTTATATGAGTTTAACTGCTTGCCTTTTGGGCTTAATATAGCGCCACGAATTTTTACCAAACTAATGAAACCTGTGATAACATATTTACGGAAATTGGGCCATAGAATAGTCATTTATCTAGATGATTTCCTTATCATAGGGAAAGATTACAATGAGTGCCACGAAATAGCTACTAGAACCTTAAATCTCTTACTTAATTTAGGGTTTATAATAAATAACAAAAAAAGTCAACTCATTCCATCAACAACAATTGAGTTTTTGGGCTACCTATTTAATTCCGTTAACCAAACTATTCAACTACCAAATGAAAAAGGCAAAATAATCAGAAAACTTTTACTCAGTTTTAAACACAAACGAGTTTGTAAAATCAGGCGATTCGCCTCTCTGGTCGGGAAGCTGGTCTCTGTATCCCCTACACTGACATATGGCTGGCAGCATACAAAGCCTTTCGAAATAGTGAAGCAACATTTTTTGAAAATAAATAAATTGAACTTTGATAAGCCAATGGAAATTCCTCAGTCTTTAAATCCCGAGTTTGACTGGTGGATTAGTAACATAGAGCGCACGGGAAAGACCGTATTGCAACGAAAATTTGCAATCGAAATATTCTCCGACGCCTCCAAATCAGGTTGGGGTGGTCATTGCAATGGAGAGGTTTTTGGGATTCAGACGAAAAAACAGAACACATTAATTTATTAGAGCTGCGAGCAGCCTTCCTTGCCCTTAAATTCTTCGTCAGATCTGAAACCCACATAAACGTTTTATTACGGATAGATAATGTTACAGCCATCGCTTGCATAAATAGGATGGGTGGTATTAGACACAAGCGACTTCATAAATTAACACAAACGCTCTGGAGGTGGTGTGAAGTCCGAAGTATTTTTGTTTTTACCTCCTACATTAATACCAAACAAAATCTAACCGACGACGCACTACGACGTTTTCGGCCGGTCAACACCGAATATGAATTAAACCAAACTATATTCAATCAAATAATAAAGATATTTTGTCAACCGGAAATCGACTTATTCGCATCTCGAATAAATAAAAAGTGTGAACGATATATTTCTTGGGGCCCAGACCCGAATTCGGTTGCGGTTGATGCATTCACCACAAATTGGAAAGACTATTTTTTCTATGCGTTTCCTCCCTTTATCTTAATTGACAAGGTTTTACAGAAAATACAAAATGACAAAGCGCAGGGAATAATAGTAGTTCCAAATTGACCATCGTCTCCTTGGTTCCCTCTTTTCCTGAATCTCTTAACAACAAAACCTCTTACATTGGCACCAGATAGTAAACTTTTCCTTTCTCCTTTCAAAGGCGCGCATTCAATGTACAGGACCCTTTCCCTGATGGCAGGGAATTTGTCAGCCAGGTCCTAAGAACAAACCACATTGTTCCGGAAGATGCCTTACACATCATATTATCATCTCTGTCTGAAAAAACTCTCAAAGCGTACTCTAGTTGTTACAGAAAATGGTGGAATTTTTGTAACGAACATAACAAAGATCCATACATGGCATATTTTAAATAGTTACTAGATTTTCTAGTTTTTTCTTATAATAAAAATGTGTTCTACTCCACTCTTAATATATACAGGTCAGCTTTTTCGTTCATTTTCAACTTCACTACAAATGAGGAAAAAATAATAAAACGTTTCCTGAAAGGAACTTACAATCTTAGCCCTCCTACCCCGAGATATTCGACTACTTGGGATCCACAACCAGTACTCCTTTTTTTAGAAACACTCTACCCTCTGAACACTCTCACCCTAAAGAACCTTACGCTCAAATTGGTCACTCTGTTAGCCCTTACTTCAGCGCATAGAGTTCAGACCTTATCCTTAATAACCCTAAATAATATACATCGAGATCAGAATCGTATCGAAATTCGGATTCCATCAAAAATCAAAACTTCCGGGCCCGGAAGAAAGCATCCAATTTTAGTATTTCCTTACTTTACTGAAAAGCCCGAATTGTGTGCTGCGTCGACATTGGATTTTTATATACAAAAAACGGAATCCTTTCGTTCAAAACCTACGGATGCGCTACTCCATACACACACCAAACCACACCATCCCGCGAGTACCCAGACCATGGATCAAAAGCGTTTTACACCAAAGTGGAATTGATACAACACAATTCCAGAGTCACAGCGTGCGCCATGCCTCGACATCGGCTGCATATAGATATGACCTAAACATAGATTTAATTCGATCCACTGCGGGTAGGTCTGAGAATTCGATGGTATTCAATGCATTTTACAATAGACCCTTGCGTCAAAATCCTGAAAGTTTTTGCCGAACTATTCTTCAAGGCAGAACAATACAAACAGATTAGTGTTTCTTTTATATAAAATATGTACCTAACTTAGGACTCGTATCCAGGTGCCTATTGTACAGGCCTTATTACCTTTTCTACATTTGTAGTACTTTTTCATATGGCTGTATGTATACACAAATACACATGTATACAATGTTAACATTTCCTTAATACCTATACTTACTTTCATTTTGTATACAGTCGTGCGTTTTCTTTAAACATCTACCCAATAAGTTATTGTAGAAGGACGTAGATGAGATGAATAATTGTAAGATTGGTTGACTTACCTGTTAGGATAATCCAATCTCAATTATTATTCGAGCATCATAGTCCTTCTATGATAACGGCCCACCCACCCTATTCTACCCCTATAAACGCGCGCAACCCGTTCAGTCACATGATGAACTGAGAAGGCTATTACACTGCGGGGAAGTGGGAGGTTTTTTGTTTGTCTACTAAAAACTGTGCGTGAATCACCTATAAGATGAATACCCAATAAGTTATCATAGAAGGACTACGATACTCGAATAATTGAGATTGGATTATAATTACAGGTAATTCAACCAATCTTACAATTAATGATTATTCGTGGGCGGATTATCATCAATAAGGTGACAGAGCGTTAAGTATCCCCAGGCTATACGCACTCTCATCCAAATTCCCCAAATTATTATTAGTTTATCTTCGCACCGCGTACGGCGCTAGTAGAGGTGACGTCAGAACCAAACACAACAAAACTGCCATTTTAAATCATAATCATTTATGTACTGTGTTTACGGAAGGTGTTGCAGTAAAAGTTTTGCGTTTATTTTAGACAATTTTGTCTAGGTTTACTGTTAAAATTATCGGATTGTTATCCTATTACATCATGATAATTGTGTGTTGTGTAACAAATTGCAACAATACGCAGAAAGATTGTAAAATAATCATCTTTCCAAAAGATCCTGAGGTAAGTTTTTTATCTAATTATTATGCTGAAAGTAATTCTTATATTTTATTTTAAAGCGTTTTAGGTTTTGGCTTGAAGCTGTTAAGTTACAGTTTCCTAGTGAAAAGAGACAAAGTTACCGAATTTGCGACATTCATTTTTCTGATAATGCAAAGTTCATGGATAACCGTAATAAATCCAATTTGAAGGTAGATTCGGTACCAACAATGTATCTTACCGCTGATAAAGCTTCAGACCAAAGTATATACTATTATTGGTATGCCCTCTACTTCCAGTGGTTATTCTGGTAATATTTAAAGTGATTTAAATAAACCCCAGTTGCACTGTTCAATAAATTGCAGATGTCGGTGTTGTAATACCCATGGTGACAGATGAGCAGATTGAAGTTACAGAAGGTAACTTACAGGAAATAGCAAACGTACTTGGCACACCTGGTAAAAGACATGGTATGATAGTCCTTTTGTATGGGGCGCCGTTTGTAAAGTTTGCACGCATTAAAAAACTCGTGTAAAATGCATCATTTAGACTTAAAACTGGGAAGTTTACCTAGGTTTTAATCTACATTTATAAATAGCAAAATTATTTAATTAAACATTTTGTCATTTATTATATTGCAAGACATTTAATAAATCACAAGACATTTAATAAATGACAAGTTATTTAATAAATCGCACGGTTTTTTATTTAAATGCACTGTGATATATTAAATTACCTGTCTGTGCAACCAGACAAGGGCCTAACAGTAGGTAGGTAGACGATATTCAGAACCCCCTCTCCCCTTTTTTTCCATAAGAGCCCATGTTAAATCCCTCCACCAGATGAGTTACCTCCACATCGGAAAATGTGACATGCATAGGAGGGTCATACAGCTGTATGAGTACATTTCAGGGTCATTGAGATTCGGGGGTCGATGAGCCGAGGTCAGAGGTCATTCCTAATATAGGCGTATAGCTGTATGGAGGGATTTTTGGGAAAAAATGTGGCGCGCATGTGAGGGTCATACAGCTGTGTGAGTACATTTCAAGGTTACTTAAAATTCTGGGGTCATTGACCCGAGGTCAGAGGTCATTCTTTATAGGCATATAGCTTTATGTAGGGATTTTGGAAGGTGACGTGCATAGGAAGAAATATATAGCTGTATGAGTTGATTTTAGGATTATTTTACAAAAATCGGGGGTCAGAGGTCATTAAAGAATGGTATAGGGCTTTATGCGCAGATTTTGGAAAGTGACGTGCATAGGAAGAGATATATAGCTGTACGAGTTGATTTTAGGATTATTTTAAAAAAATCGGGGTCAGAGGTCATTAAAGAACAGTATAGGGCTTTATGCGTAGATTTTGGAAATTGGCGTTCATAGGAAGACATACCGTTGTATGAGTTGATTTCAATGTTACTTAAAATTCGGGGGTCGGAGGTCATTTTAGATCGGTATAGGACTTTATGCATAAATTATTGAATATCGGTATGTAGGCAGTCGCACGCACACTTGGGCAGTTATTGGCTTTAATACAGAGAAAATTCTTCAGGAGGCAGCTGCCGGGGATTGAACCCAATCTATCTATCCTGCGCAGAAGACCGCAGCGCTATCTAGTGCGCAACAGAGGTTATTTGATGTAGACATTTTGAATGATTATATGTAGGTACCGCGTTTTGTCAAGAGGTTCATGTGTGATTTACTTACGGCAAGAAATAATTTCGAAAAGGGCTTAAAACACACCTCCGAGAATAATAATGTTAAAAAAAGGAAAAAAATTATATTTCTACATACCATTCTGCCATCTGCATTGCGCAGGCGTAATCTTATCCGTTTCTTTGTTGTTACCGAAACATGCGGGCCCCCTTTGGGGCCCCCGAATACACACAAACATACACCCGTTGCTGAATATGTCTTGAAAATGGGGCCCCGCACAGTTATAACCTCACCTTGCACTGCTTGTTGTTAAATATTACGTCTTACTTCAGTCACATATAAGAGAAGAATGAAAGAATAGCTGTAATTTTATGCAGGACTTACTGAACAAGCAGATATTCGGCACATTGTCCTTCGGTCTGGAGATCGCTTTGAGGTCAAACCACACATTTATACAATAAAAAGCAATTTACTGGATCATCGATTTATTTAATCTAGGTACTAGGCATATCTTATGATAACAGACTGTTTACATAGGAATATAAAGTAAAACAATTTCTGATTGCACAAACACAATGGTTACTATTAATATGACTGTGTACTACACAGAGTCAAATCAGTACATTACTTCTTGTTCGTATAAACTTAGACATTTTATAAATTAAATAGATGAATGTTATAAAACAGGTAATAAATATGAATCTATAGTAGATTAGTAAACTTTGTAATGATGAGTCACATCCTTCGCTAATAAGTGGCAGCTCTGATATGATAATTCGTTTCCAATCAGCAGTGTCTCCATAGGTTCGATTAAAATAGACAAGTCTCAACTTGTAGGTCAGCTGCTGCAGCTTATTATGTTGTACGATGATAACGTCAGATATGTTTCTTCCAAAAACGTGAACTCCATATACAGTGTTTTGTTCTAATCTGTACCATGCGTCAGGCCAACTGTCATTTTTACCGTCGAAACAAGCAAATACTTCCGTTAGATCGGGCGCTTGATTTACGTAAAACATCTGGTTTACTAAAGCTGTCAGAATAACAATTGAACTGTTTAAAATTGCCATATCTGCTTTACGTTCTCTCTCTTATTGACTTTAAGCAGAAATAGCATTGAGATTTTGGTCCAGGAGGTCCGTCTATATGATCTCTATCACTGGGTCTGTTGTAGTGAGCGAAGCAAGGGCGTTTTAATTGCAAATCAATATCGTCTTGTAGGTAACGAGGTAATTTATCCCACACACTTTCCAAATGTGTGGCGGTTAAATGTATTTCGATGAATTCCTTAGTTAAATTTTCGTACGGAAGGAGGTCTGCATTAAACGACATTCGGAATGAAAGTATGAAATTTTATTTCGTTTTCTACATAAATAGGTACAGCATCAGTTTACGCATAAATCATAATATAGTTTGTCCATACAATACACTACACATTCCTGTACACAATATCGAACACCATCGGTTATCATCGGATGTAGATCTCGAAGATTTAAAGTTAAAATAATATCTTTACCACTTTCCTTTTTATTTTCATATTTTTTAAGTTCCTCCGAAACAGCGTGCAACGATTACTTTTGTCTTCACTACTCGGACGTCACTTATACAACGACGTTCTCGGTTCGGGCCCCTAAACATACACCTGTGTCCCCTGGTCTTACTTATTGGGACACACTGTATATCTAATAGGATCTGTACGTTCGCTTATGAACGAGTTCGGCGTTGCCTGTACGGTCTGGTCGGTGGAAGATTTATTCGTTTCACTCTTAAGCTCTTAGTCGCAGAAGGGCGGATTCAATTATATACTATTGCTAAACGTCGACGAAATAATAAGCAGAATAAACAAAATATAAACAGACTCTATTACTTTAACTATATATACATTTGAAAACGGTAAAAGAAAAACTGACTATAGATACAAAATATTTACATGAAAATAAAATGCGTTTTTCGCGGAGTATTCCTGATAGTACATTAGGTGCGTCGTATGATCAAAACTGAACTTTTACGGTGTTTCGGAGTATACGTAGTAGCAATAATTTATGCCGACTCCTAGACGGTGAGAGATTTTTCGTTGCAGCAACCAGGTTGCGATCTCGGTGGAGAATGCCACTATCTTATCTGAGATAAGCAAATAATAATTAGTCTTCCCTCAGTATTTCACCAGGGGCCCTCAGTTAACAGGTGCAATCGATTCCTGCCGGTATGTCGTCTCGTTTATATACACTGTAGCACGAGAGTGAGAAATCGATTTAACCATCACTGGTGCAGGTCCCTAATTACTGAGTTCGAACAGACTACTACTCACCAAGCACGGACAAGATAGGCCAGTCCGCTTGTGACTGGTTAGTGTTTAATTGGTGATATCTTTTACAATAACAGCAAGTAAACACCGGACATTTATTCAAAGTTATCTTACTCAAATATTTACAGGACGGTTACTATCAGTTGATCAAACGACCAAGTCAGAACGGCCTATCAGGTACTATTTCGGATGCGGCGGCCAGCATCATCCCGGATGCTGGGAGCACTGGTCCCAGGCTGATGGCCGGACGACCCAGTACTGGCTTCTGCCTTCTGCTGCATCTACTTTTATAAGCTTGGAGGGGAGCTTCGCCGGCGGTTTATTTCGAGATTTCCTACGTCAGCGCTGGGGTCGTGTGCAGAGCTTTTAGGCATTTTTACGGTGCATTGTTACAAGCGCATAACAGTACGTCATGGTAAAATTCATTAAAGTTTAACAAATGCAACATATTTAGTCGAGAATCTATTACAGACTTCCAATTAACAATTTGTCTAACGGTATCCTCGCACAGATACAACACTGAACCGGAAACGTCGTTTTTTTCTTGAACTCTGAGCAGTTTGTTTCCGAAAATAGCGTCCCCGTCAACGTGATACCACACACCTTCTCTATGGTATGTGATCTCTTCATCTTTAGGTTTCTCAAAGTAGTCCTCCAATGAATCTCGTAGAAATTTAGCAACGTCATACCAATCATTGGCAAGGAAGGAGATACTGTGCGAACCGATCGTCGAAAACGTGTTTGTTATTTTCACTGTGGGTTCAAACTCTCTCGCGGGGCTAAGTCCGCAGAGCACTGTAAATCCATTTCCACACTCGTAATTCGTCTCATAAATAAAATGTCTTTCATTGCGAATTGCATTTTCGTGTCTCGACAAAAGATTTTCCATAAAACTCCACGGGCTATTAAGAAAGCTATCACAGCTGTTGTCGCTGTCTTCGGACATCTTTACTGTGGCACTGTTTCACCTCGACTAAACAATATCGGAAGATTTCACCCAGGAGTTGTGACTTGGAGGTAATCCAAGCCATGATACATACAAATCCCCCTTTTTGTTTTTGCAATCTGGCTGCAAAGTTTTCTGCAATTCCTCTGAGTAAAATCCACCACTTATAGGTTGCCCTGTCATATCTTCCAACAAGTAAGTACAGGGGTTGGTAACTTGTATTTTGGTTATTTTGAATAATTCCGTTGACCAGTTGGGTGTATATCCCTTTTCAAATTGAAATTTTGACTTGCTGAGGCGCACCACGTCTCCTATTTTAAATTTTGGTTTTTCGACAATTTTTATATGGTTCAAAACGTAATTCAATACTT
Organism: Xestobium rufovillosum; assembly: GCA_963966045.1. NCBI lineage: Eukaryota > Metazoa > Arthropoda > Insecta > Coleoptera > Ptinidae > Xestobium > Xestobium rufovillosum. The sequence continues at coordinate 5,704,763 of OZ014498.1, read as the reverse complement.
TATTTTCATCTGCTTTGGTTATCTCTGAAGGTTTCCTGTTTGTGGTTTTATGCACTGTGTTATTATACTGTAGGATTACATCATCAATTAAATTTATCCACTTATAAGTTCCATTTAAACTAAACAATTTGTAAAGTTTCTCTTTTAGAGTTCTAATAACCCGTTCAACAATTGCTGCTTTTTTCACACTGTATGTGTTGTAATGATTAATATTATATTTCTCCATCAATGTCTTAAAGTGTACATTAAAAAACTCTTTTCCCTGATCTGTTTGCAGATTTTTACGCTTACGTTGTCCTTTTTTCAAAATTCCCGCCAAAGCATTTGTAACCTCTTGCGCCGATTTTGACTTTAGAGGTTTTCCCCACACGTACTTTGAGAAACAATCAATTACCACTAAAAGATACTTATGGCCTCGATTTGTTGCTGAATATTGTCCAAATTCGGCCAAATCTGCTTGCCACAAATCATCGTGTCCTTTGATAATTGTGCGCCGGCGATGAAATTTTTTTCTAGCAGGTTTATGCAATTCTCGGACAACTTGTAATTTCCCCGCAGAAGGTTTAACTTTCGAAGACATATTATGTATTAGAGTGTTGTTGGTGTGGGCTTTAAACGTTTCGATGGAGTGGAATTAAGATTCTGCTCCAATTTGTTAATTCGATCAGTTAATATACGATTATTGTCTTGAAATAATTTTTCCCACTTATCGAGATCCAGTTTGCGCTCCTTAGTAAAAAACATTTGCAAATTAGTTACTATAAACTGCTCCATTTTATCTACATCGTTACCGATTTCTTGCACTATTTTATCATCAACGTACTGTTTATCCGCTTTATTCTGTTGAATCATTTTAATTTCTTTTTCTTTAACTTTTTGCCACTTCTCAATTATGTCAATATCTTTATTTGCAGCTTGTATAGTTTGAGCTGCAGATGATAAATGATTGTTTAGGCTTATAGACACGGCATCCATCTTTGTCTCCAGAAGATGTTTCACTGAATCAACGTAGCTCTTTGTCGCACCATCATTTTCACCGGTAGGTAATTTAACGTTGCACAGTTTACGATTCTGAATGTCAAAGTCGCTCTCGGTAGTTAAAGTGAATCCGATACCACGTTGTCCTTGAACCACGGATGCGTTTCGTTGGGTGCTTCTGCCAAACGTATTGATACTCATGCTATTACACCAGCTTCCCTTAACTCTTCCTCGATTGATAGAATTTCGTTTTGATGATTGGTATGCCCCGACAGTTGTGACGCAACCAATAACTTTAATCGATCAACAATTTCGTTGAAATCGTCCCAGTACACGTATTCAACTGGTTTGTCGGTACAGATTTTTTGGTTATATAATAACCCCTCCCCGCCGTAAGACTTTGAACGTTGCTTAGGGAACAGAGGTTTCACTATTTTCGTGTACTTTAGAGACTTGGTGCCTTGGATTTGGTCCAGAGGATTGAAATTCCGTTTGTGTGCGCTCGTCAATTCCAGCATCTCTTTATACTTGCGTTCATCTTCTCTGCTGTAGAGAGTTTCCTTTGGCTCACGCTTGAAAAGTAATTCGTACAAGCCACGGGTTGCATTAAACTTTTTTCCTTCAATTATAAAATTACCAATATCGTCTATTTCGACGATTGTGTTTCCCAATCTGCACTTATTTCCGTCAAAATAAATAACGTAAGATGAATCGTATTCGCGAGTTTTGTCTAGTATGTAACCTTCTATATACGTTCTCGCTATCGGAGGATATTGCTCGAGAAACTCTTGCTGACGTTGTTCAGGCGTCCTTTCGTATTCAGCTTGCATACTTTCAAACACAGACTCTGGATCATCGTCATCTTCATTTGAGGCTCCTTCTTCTTCCTTTTCTTCTTCTTCAGGATCTGAACTTTCAGCAATGTTCTCTAACGGTACAAAGTGTAATTTTCGTTTCTTTAGTTTTGGAGGGGTGTCGAATTGATGATGTTGCTGATGTAGTTCTTCTTTAACATTACGTTCCTCTTTTATTTGTTTTACCTCCTGAGCGATTGCTTTAGTAGTTTCACTTATGTGACTCAAAGGATTTGATACGGATTTCATAAGTCTATCGATCGAATCATCCTCTTCAGCTCTCCCCAGCTTTAAAGCCATATATTTTTTTCGTATGTTATCGGAGGCTTTAATAAGTTTCTCTGTAATGTGCGTAGACTTGGTTGGCTTGATGTTATGCCGAAGGCGACGCTGTGGACGTTCTACTTTATTATGTTTTCGCTTCATCGCAACAGGTCAGTGCTTTACAAAGTGACCTCTTCATGCGGTCAAGCGCTTTACAACGCGATCGCTCAAGCGATCTCTTCGAACGGTCTCTTTAGCGGTCTCTTCGGGGGCGCTCTCTCTTCAGACGGTCTCTTTAGCTGTTCACTCTTAAAAGGTCGAGCTCTTTATGAATAGACCAGATGAACTGATCAGAAATTGTTTTACTTTATATTCCTATGTAAACAGTCTGTTACCATAAGATATGCCTAGTACCTAGATTAAATAAATCGATGATCCAGTAAATTGCTTTTTATTGTATAAATGTGTGGTTTGACCTCAAAGCGATCTCCAGACCGAAGGACAATGTGCCGAATATCTGCTTGTTCAGTAAGTCCTGCATAAAATTACAGCTATTCTTTCATTCTTCTCTTATATGTGACTGAAGTAAGACGTAATATTTAACAACAAGCAGTGCAAGGTGAGGTTATAACTGTGCGGGGCCCCATTTTCAAGACATATTCAGCAACGGGTGTATGTTTGTGTGTATTCGGGGGCCCCAAAGGGGGCCCGCATGTTTCGGTAACAACAAAGAAACGGATAAGATTACGCCTGCGCAATGCAGATGGCAGAATGGTATGTAGAAATATATTTTTTTTCCTTTTTTTAACATTATTATTCTCGGAGGTGTGTTTTAAGCCCTTTTCGAAATTATTTCTTGCCGTAAGTAAATCACACATGAACCTCTTGACAAAACGCGGTACCTACATATAATCATTCAAAATGTCTACATCAAATAACCTCTGTTGCGCACTAGATAGCGCTGCGGTCTTCTGCGCAGGATAGATAGATTGGGTTCAATCCCCGGCAGCTGCCTCCTGAAGAATTTTCTCTGTATTAAAGCCAATAACTGCCCAAGTGTGCGTGCGACTGCCTACATACCGATATTCAATAATTTATGCATAAAGTCCTATACCGATCTAAAATGACCTCCGACCCCCGAATTTTAAGTAACATTGAAATCAACTCATACAACGGTATGTTTTCCTATGAACGCCAATTTCCAAAATCTACGCATAAAGCCCTATACTGTTCTTTAATGACCTCTGACCCCAGAATTTTTTAAAATAATCCTAAAATCAACTCATACAGCTATATATCTCTTCCTATGCACGTCACTTTCCAAAATCTGCGCATAAAGCCCTATACCATTCTTTAATGACCTCTGACCCCCGATTTTTGTAAAATAATCCTAAAATCAACTCATACAGCTATATATTTCTTCCTATGCACGTCACCTTCCAAAATCCCTACATAAAGCTATATGCCTATAAAGAATGACCTCTGACCTCGGGTCAATGACCCCAGAATTTTAAGTAACCTTGAAATGTACTCACACAGCTGTATGACCCTCACATGCGCGCCACATTTTTTCCCAAAAATCCCTCCATACAGCTATACGCCTATATTAGGAATGACCTCTGACCTCGGCTCATCGACCCCCGAATCTCAATGACCCTGAAATGTACTCATACAGCTGTATGACCCTCCTATGCATGTCACATTTTCCGATGTGGAGGTAACTCATCTGGTGGAGGGATTTAACATGGGCTCTTATGGAAAAAAAGGGGAGAGGGGGTTCTGAATATCGTCTACCTACCTACTCCTAACTTTTTAGAATGCAAACATTTGTAACTAAGTACAATAATTATATTTGCCTTGTATAATTAAACACCATAATTTTGTTATCAACCAACAACGTTTTCTAGAGCGTTTACGCATCGTATGTTTGAGTAAGTAAAAAACTTTTATGTAGTTAATATTTTCACTTTTCACTATTTGGTAGAAATCCATGATTAAATAAAAAATTACTTGTTTACAATTTTTCTGAAACATTTCTGATGATGGGATCGTTTGTAGATCTTGAAACCGGTTAAATAAAATAATTTTGTTATACTTATTAGTAGTACGCGAAGTAATTTTTTATTTAATCATAAAAAACTTTTATGAACAACATTTTTTATTGTATTAGATCTTTAGATCACAGTGTTACATTACAGTCTGGAAGGTCATCTTCAATCTTGCACTCGTCAGAAAGTTTGAGCATATATTGAATAATGAAACATAAACTGCCTATAACTTATTTTATCTTTTATTTCTAATCATTTTTCCTTTCTTATTTTTAATAACCAAAGTTTTACTGACCAACATACAAACTCACTGACCACACACTTGACCCTATAGCACCAAGTTCAAAAATGCATATCCCACTCCCACTTCGTCTTAACGTGCTTTAATTACTACCAAGAAAATTCACCCCCCAACCCTAAAATGAAGGGGGGTTTATTCTTGCATTTTTCCACAAAAAGTTACTGACCAACCATTAATATTTGCAGAAGGTCCAAACTCTATACCTCACATCAGCATAATATCCTACAACTACTGCCAGGATCATCCGCCCTCCAACCCCAAAATTAAGGGTAATTCTTGCATTTTTTTTATAAACAAGTTACTGACCGCGGCCATTAATATTTACAGCAGAAGGTCCAAAGTCTATATCTCACATCAGTAAGATATCCTACAACTACTACCAGAATCATCCGCCCTCGAACCCCAAAATTAAGGGTAGTTTATTCTTGCATGTTCTCATAAAAAGTTACTGACCAACCATTAATATTTGCAGCAGATGGCCCAAACTCTATATCTCACATCACTATAACATCCTACAACTACTGCCAGGATCATCCACCCTCCAAGCCCAAAATTAAGGGTAGTTTATTCTTCTATTTTTTCATAAAAAGTTACTGAACGGCCATTAATATTTGCAGCAGAAGGTCCAAACTCTATATCTCACATCAGTATAATATCCTACAAGTACTGCCAGGATCATATGCACCCTCCAAGCCCAAAATTAAGGGTAGTTTATTTTTGCACTTTTTCATACACAGTAGAAGGTCCAAAATCTGTATCTCAGGTCAGTATAACACCACACAACTACTACCTATATTATCCGCCCTCCAACCCCTAAATTAAGGGTAGTTTATTCTTCCACTTTTTTTAATTCACTGACCGGGCATTAATATTAAAAGTAGATGGTCCAAAATCCATATCCCCATGTGTAACACCACAGGACCATCAGGATCATCCACCCTCAAATTCCAACATTAAGGATAGTTTATTCTTGCATTTTTCATAAAAATTCACTGACCGGGTAGCGTACAGCGTACTGGCATTGTTTACTATTATACAGAGCAGCTGTACTCTCAATATACTGCGATTCAGCATTCAGACCACGATTCAGGACATGAAAAATACTATTTAGTTAAATATGATCCATAACACCTTCGTGCTCATGTGGTTAATGCGTCCTCAACGAAAGTGCAAGTCTAGGGGTTCGTGTCTCGCCGCAGTGGGTTTGTTTTGTTCTAGTTGTTATCGTCCTGTTGTACGACGAGAGATGGTGGCCCAGTAAGAGCAACGACAGAAATCTTCTTCGGCCTTTTCCCTGCTAGCTCGGCGAGGGTTCGGTGTTGAAATAATAAAAAAAAAGCGCCACCCACTTTGTGGCCGCAGGTAAGAAGATTCCTAAAAAGGCAAAGTGGGAAATCAACTGTCCTGGTATCTGGCAGTGCTCCCAAAGACTTATAGAGGGGACTTAGCTATTTACATTTTCGATTAAAGCAGGGTGAATATTCACAGTCTAAGCGTTTGTGTGTGGAAAAGGCAAAACAAAACAGCCGACCAGTTGTGTACTGAACAGGTGCCGCCGCGGAAACAGAATATCGCGGAACATTCGCTTGGTCCGTTGCTTGAATATAATAACAAACAACGATCCCCGCGACCCGCTGGCCAACGAACGTGTAGGCTTCAAAACAAAATCAGCTGTTGCATAAGGACGCTAGGTCCATTCTAGACGTCTTTGAGTGCTCCCCAAACCACACACAACTCAAAAAAAAAGAAAATCGTACCGAAATTACTCGGTAGCGAAAAATGGGCTGTAGAAAAATACCAACAAATAGTGCTAGGTATTTAATACTGTCAATTGTCAAACGTCAATTATAATGACAAGCACAAGAGGTAGGTCGAATTAGTTTAAATTAAAGAATAAATTGATTTAATTATTAAGCAAACAAAAAAATGAGTTGAATTAAAAGTTGAAGCAAGTTACAATTAATCACTTACCATTCCAGCTACGCTAAGAAATTGGTGGGTCACATAATGATCTAATCCCGATTATTTGGCCAAACTGTCGAGCAACAAAATACCAAAAATTTACCTTCTGAAGGAACTCCCAACCAAGATGTTATGTTATTTAGGTAAGCTAGTGAGAATATGTGGTGAAGGTGTTCTAAATAGTCCTCTAATATAGTAAAATGACGATATAATTCACTTTCTAGGTTAAGTGAACGGTGCTCTGGATATTGTACAGGCTGGTCAGTGGTCAGTAGTCCTAAGGTCGTCTATTCGGCTTGGTAATGATGGTCAATTTGGTAGTGAGCTAATACTCGTAATGCAAAAAGCGATGCGGAACGGCAGAACAAGCGGGATATAAAAGAAGGTCTAAAACACAAAGCATAGGGATAGAATTGGCTAAGCAATATAAAATATCAAGTAGGAACCTATCTCAGATATTGGGCGGCCTAGGAGATGGCTCACTAGTGCTTTGAAAAAGGTTGCACCAAGTGCTCCACAAAATGACTGGACAAAATACTCTTAATTATACAAAAATGCGGGTGCTACACACACTTAATCTTTCTCAAATAATCCTCAATGAGGTACTACAGCTTTCATAAGCCAATTAGCCAAATTTTGAGAAATATTTAAAGTAACGCAGCAGCAATGCACCTCACTACGAAATTCGCCACAAGAGTAAAATTTAAAGAATTAATCCCCAGAAAAAGTAGTTTTTTCTTAAAAAGAAAAGGAAATAGATTGATGTGAAATTAAGCAAAATAATTCTATTGGTTAGTGAGGTTTGTTTATATTTGTATCTGTCATAAATTAAAAATGTGGAAGAGTTAGGATAAGTTTTAGGATTAAAAGGTTTGTAGATGTATTATATGGATTTGTAGGATGAAGAAATTGTAAGTTTTGCAAGAGGAAAAATAGAAATGTATAGATATAAAGAAATAAAGAAAATAAAGCAAGAAGTGATATTTATTGATAGGAAAGATCGGCAATGTTCGTAGTGCGAAATAGGAACGTAACATAGTGATTCACCTGTTTTCTTATGAACAAAAAATCGGTCAGGTCCAAAAGGTCATCGCCATCAAAGACATTGTCACTTGCCCATTATTATTACTGCGTTTTAGAGCACTGATGCTCTTGCAACGAGATCGGTTTCGGTGAAAGTGTACGACACTTCCTAGTGACGCTCTGGAGCCAGATATACTGCGCGCTCTTTCGGTATCTGGTACGCTCTGTATAGCTAGGCTAATCGGATCGTTATACGATATAACGGGGTTGCATCTGGTCAGGTCAGGATCGTCGATAATACCCTTTGCTCAATAGTCGAAGAAGGGAGGGTTCGTTATTGCTTACTAAACGGTGAATTATAAAACATAAACAAATTAAAAGGGTTTCTATTAATATAACTATTTACATTTTAAAAGGAATATTAAACGGATATGTATTTACAAGAATATATATACATGAAAAATAAATGAGAGATTCTGGTATTAAAATCAGGACGGTACTGTAGCCGGTTTCTCGAGCGAGTAGCGCACGAGATCTGGGCTAGATGCCTATCTAGCGTAATCTTTTACCAAGAATAACGTATTCCCTAAAATTCATAAATTATAAGTTAGGTATAGATGTTTTCATCCATCACTTGTATCTGATTAGTCCTGCAGCAGGGGCGAATTCGATTGATGGTTTGAGATGGACAATTCTCTTCGCCAAAAACGTACATTTTCTTTTTCTTAAAAGTTAATTCCAAAAGTATGTTAAACATACCTTCTGACGTTTGTTTGGGGGGGGGGGGTATATTTTTATTATTATTTTCGAGCCATTATTGCAAATTTTGGGAGTTCTCAAGTTTTAATGCATATTCAGTTTATTTTGTTGACAGTTGTCAAGCTGAAGATTGCTTTTGTGAGGTTATATGTTCGGATTCAACAGAACTACTCTCACACTTTCTTTCCAACTCACTTGACACCAGCGTTAAAATTAAATAGCAAGACATTTAATAAATCACAAGACATTTAATAAATGACAAGTTATTTAATAAATCGCGCGGTTATTTATTTAAATGCACTGTGATATATTAAATTACCTGTCATTTAATAAATAGCAAGTTATTTATAAATATCGACTTTTTTGTACAAATAACTGGAGATATATTAAATAACTTGCTATTTATTAAACGACAGGTAATTTAATATATCACAGTGCATTTAAATAAAAAACCGTGCGATTTATTAAATAACTTGACATTTATTAAATGTCTTGTGATTTATTAAATTTCTTGCAATATAATAAATAGCAAAATGTTTAATTAAATAATTTTGCTATTTATAAATGTAGAATAAAACCTAGGTAAACTTTCCAGTTTTCAGTCTAAATGATGTATTTTACACGGGTTTTTTTAATGCGTGCAAACTTTACAAACGGCGCCCCATACTTTTGCAGTGTATAAACAAATGTATAATATCTACTGTTTTAGGAACTCCCGAAGAACGTGTAGGGGTGAAAGTTCGGAAAGTTGTATTATCTCCTAGAACTCCCAAATATAAAACAGGTACCTACCAACATCAACTCGATAAATTTTGCTCCATTGTAAATAAAGATGAAACCGATGTTATTAAACGGATTTTAAGAGAACCATTTACCGAGGTTTTGTTTTTTCAGGTTATAAATCAACTATTTTATCATTTGTTAAGGTATTCCGTGCGTACCTCTGATATACCTAAGCCTGCTTCTTATTCTGCTGTCTTGAAAAATAACACTGAACCCGCAATTATAGTCATGCCCAAAAATGACAAGCAGAATAATGCAACTACCAAGTCAGATTTACTGCAGAATATTGACCCAGTAGATGTCAACATTAATTTTAATAAAAGAATCTGAAAAATGGAGGTGTTCTTGTTGGATGCGAGAATACTGTTGACAATGAAAAGTTTAAACAATTGGTGTAGGAGAAACTGTCAGCTGATTATAGCATCAGGGAGGTAAAGGGCATCAATCCCAGGGTTCGTGTGGTCGGAATTACTGAAAATTTCAGTCGCGAAGAAATTACAGATTATATAATAAAAATGAACCGCAGTATGTTTTGCTCAGAATCTGAGTGTAAGCTCTTGAGTTTTGAACCATTGAAAAAGAAAAATGACATTTTCCAAGCTGTTCTGCAAGTCGACAAGGACTCTTATCGGAACATTATGCAAGCGGGATATTTACTAGTTGGATATGATCATTGCCGTGTGTATGATGCTCTGACTGCTCTGCGTTGTTTCAGATGCAACGCTTTTAATCATTCGGCCAGAAATTGCAGTAGCCCAGTTTCATGTCCCAGATGTGGAGAGAACCATGCCGTGAAAGATTGCACTGCGAAGGAATTGCAATGTGTGAACTGCATTTCTTCTTGTAAAGATGGGAATTCGAAAGATGGATCTGATCACGCCGCTTGGGATGTCACATGCCCTTCTTATATTAGGGCAGTTGACAAATTGCGAACAGATTTGCTTGCTATTAGATAGCAGTTAAATTCTATACCCACTACAATGCATTTGTCTGGGGCTTCGCATGATTTGCTCAACACGGCAGACATCAGGATCTATTACCAGAACGTTCGCGGCTTAAACACTAAAATAGATGTATTTTATTGTGCCATTGTAGAATGCGAGTATGACATTATTTGTTTGACGGAAACGTGGTTGAGTGACAAGGTTTTTGACGGGGAACTGTTTCCCGAGGACTATATGGTTTTTCGATCCGATCGAGACCATGATTCTGTTGGGACAACCAGGGGTGGTGGCGTTGTTGTTGCGGTCAGGGCGGACTACAGTGCGACCGAAATAGACTTCTCTTCGATTAAGGTTGTTCTTCCGATTGTTGATGTGGTGGGAATTAAGCTCTGCTGTAAAAATAACACGTTGTGTATCGTTGTTGTATATTTACCGCTGTATTTTACAAGTGTTGAGTTCGAGAATTTTGCAGATCTATTTACAAGTTTGGATTTTGTTGCGGATGCTAACATTTTGTTGGTGGGAGATTTTAACATCTCTAATTACAACAATCCCGGTAAAAGTGACAATAAGTGCCGTATTTTGGACACATTCATGAATTTTCTAGGTGTGAACCAATTTAATGAGATCGCAAATGTAAATGATTCAATTCTAGATCTAGTTTTATCAAATGTACCTTGTAAGACAGTATTTAGTGAAATAGCTTTGGTGCCTGTCGACTTATATCATCCCCCATTAGAAATAAGTGCAAAATTTTCTGTTCATGTACATCCTCAATTTTCTTTCGGGAACGATTCGATTTTAGAAGGGCTAACTACCCATTACTATATCATAGACTTAATGAAATTGATTGGTCTGTCATGAGGGAATTTGAGGAGGCTGATATGGCAGTGCATCATTTTTATACATTGCTTGAAGATGTGTTCATTCAGTGTGTGCCTTTCAAAAAATTACGTTCCGGACGCAAGCGTCCAACTTGGTTTAATGCTAATATATCAAGAATGATTCGATTAAAGGAAAATGCTCGGAAATGTTACCGAAAGCATGGAAATCAGTTCTACTTTGAAAAATCTAAAAACCTACGAATTGTAACTAAAAATTTAATCTCTGAAGCTTATAATAATTATTTAAAGAACTTAGAACATTCTATTTGCGATGACCCAACAAAGTTTTGGACTTTCATTCAGGCAAAGAAAACAAATTCACGTATTCCTGGTAAAATGACTTATAATAAACTCAACTTAGATGAACCTCATAGCATAGTGAATGCTTTTGCGGAATATTTTTCCTCTGTCTATCAAAAGTCCATACCAGCTAATGCGAACAATATTGAATCCTCACCTTCAATTACTAACTTTCATGTAAATACCATTACTGAAGCTGACGTACTAATTGCTATTAAAAAGTTGAAAAATAAGATGACTGCTGGTGTCGATTATATTAAGAGGGGTTACAAATACTCCTTTGCAGTCTCTAACCAAAAAACTGGGTATCATAGTTTTTTGGTTAGAGACTGCAAAGGAGTATTTGTAACCCCTCTTAATATAATCTTCAATCTCATACTTAAAACTGCCACATTTCCAACTCTATAGAAAGTCTCTCGTATTTGCCCCGTTTTTAAATCTGGGGATTCCAATAAAATTGATAATTACAGGCCTATAAGCATTATTTGCAACATTGCTAAGGTCTTCGAGATTGTCCTGTATCGTAAATTGTTTAATCACGTGAAACCATATATATCTCTTTACCAGCATGGTTTTATGGAGCGCCGGTCAACAATTACTAATCTTGCAGTTTTTTCGCAGTATGCAGCTGAAGCGCTTGATAATCAAATGCAGGTGGATGTGATATACACAGATGTACAAAAGGCTTTCGACCAAATTGACCACTACCTTTTACTGACTAAATTGGATGGTTCGGATTAAGCAAATCACTCTAAGATCTCTTTAAGTCTTATTTGGTGGGAAGGCGACAGTTTGTTCTGTACGGAGGTGCAGAATCATACAAATTTACTGCTTCTTCAGGGGTCCCGCAGGGCTCCAACTTGGGGCCCCTGTTATTCCTCATTTTTATAAATGACGTAACAAACGTTATTAATTGCCAGAAATTACTGTTTGCGGATGATTTAAAAATATTTACAACCGTCACCTCAACAGTGGAATGTAGATGGCTGCAAGCTCAGTTAAATAACTTTTCTGGCTGGTGTGCTCGAAATAGACTGAATATTAACATACCTAAATGTAAAGTAATGTCTATTACAAAGAAGACTTTCAATGTGGTACATGACTATAATATTAATGGTGTAGTTGTGGATAGATGTGACAGTTTCAAAGACTTGGGAATAGTCTTTAACAGTTGTTTGTCATTTAAGGATCATATAACAATGATTGTCAACTCGTCGTACAGGATACTTGGATTTATGATCAGGAATACCAGAGGTTTTACCTCTGAAATTACATTTAAAGTCATGTACTACGCATTTGTCAGATCTAAATTAGAGTATGGTTCCCTGGTTTTCTACCCGACGTTTAATTTATACATAAATAGCATTGAGTCAATACAAAGAAAATTTTTGAAGTATTTACATTTTAGAATTCATAATACTTATCCCCCACAAGGTTTTGATCATGATATACTACTGGGGTTATTTGGATTCAGACCTTTGCAGAGCAGGAGATTCATCGTATCAATAACTTTTCTGTATAAGCTGCTCAATAATCTAATTGATTGTCCGGACTTACTGTCCAAAATTAATTTTTATGTGCCACGGATTGGTGCTAGACAGGAACGTACGTTTCGTTCTACACGTACAAGAACCATGGCACTGGAGGTATCGCCAATCAATGTTATGTGCAATAATTTTAACTTAAAACTGTCATCCAAATGCGATATTAATTGGGTGTCCCTCGGCAATATATTGAATCTATGTTCTGAACTGTAACGCTGCAACTCTGTTTCTTGTATATTCTGAAGTGTATTGCATTTTGTTATTCAGCTGATTGTATTTGTTGAGATTTTGTCCTGTTATTGGTTTCTGTTGGGCAATAAACGATATTATTATTATTATTATTATTATTATTATGTGTGTTTGTCTTATTTATATTTTTGTCTTGAAACTGTTTTTTGTTAAGCTCGATTATTTTTATTTGTCCATATTTTTATTGTTTCTTGTAAAGGCATTTTGACATTATGTACTTGTATTGTAATCTTGTTTTTTTGTTTTATTCAATTTTGACGTGTTAAATAACTAGTTATGAGGTTCATATTTTCTTTATTTTGTGTCTATTTCTATCTTTATTAATTTTTCTCTACATTCGTTTACATGTATTTTCACATTATTTGGTAATATAAGTTTGTTCTTTTACCGAGCATGTTTTTCATAATCTAAAAACGCAAAGAAACAAAAACCATAAATCCTGAAAAAAAAGTTGCTCGCAAAAAATTCCCTGAATCGGCCACGAAAATCTGGTAGCTAAAAATTGCCTGTCGTATAGTGGCGACGCAGGTGGTGCGAAGAAGAACTAGAACGTATTAATGGTGGGGACGGCTCGAGTCTCTTATCTATATTGTTCCTTGTCTATGGTATCCCCTATCACGTTTGCTCCTCTAAATATTTTTTTCCAAGACATGTTTTCTCTTCCTGCCTATCAAAATATATTATTTACGAAGAGCGTACATAGATTTCCATTATCAAATACAGTGGTGTAGCCGAGAAAATTTAATAAAGATGAAGAATTGCGTAACTTATTACACGAGATATATGAAAACTTACCAAATATTTCTTTAATGGCTCGTCCTCTAATTTCCAGTGGCGTACAGTATTATTTTATAATTTTCGTTTTTTTGAGATTTCATAAGAAGTTTTCGGCTCAAAGCAATTAGATATGCCGAAGCAAATAAAGTGTGAAGAGTACATGTCGATACTAGTTTTTAAAAGCCAGTGGCGTACTTTAAACGAATTGAAAGGAAATAAAAATTAAGTAACTCCCTTATAACGAAAGATAGGACAAAACTTCCAAAGCATTATTTTAACGACTTACCGAGCCCTATCCAGTGGAGTCCTCATTTGTTTTACTACTTTCTCAATTTACGAGATTTTTCAAATTATTTTCTGCGGCTCACAATTAGACGTACCGAAATAAATTGTTTAAGAAGAACGTAAGCATATTTCGATTTAAAAATTCGCTGACGTAGTCGATAAAATTAAAAATATATACAGATTGCGTAACTCCCTTATTACACAAGATACAAGAAAGCTTCCTGAATATTACTTTCACGACTGACCCCCTAATTTCCAGTGACGTACGTCATTCCGAAGATTTCGAAGATTTCTAAAAAACTTTTCTGCTTCTGATCAATAAATATGCCGAAAGAACTTAAGTGTGAATGGTACGGACAAATATTAGTTTTCAAAGGTCAGTGGTGTACAAGGTGTCCCAAACTGGACGCGTTCTTATGGAAACACCGCTTATTTGAAGAGATAGAAAAAAAATAACCAAGGTGTCCGGAGCTCAAATTTAATGAGAAAACCACTGGCGCAAACAAAACTTTGCTATCTCTTATCGTTTGGCCGCTAGAGGGCGATTCTCAAATTTCGTCGATTTCTTTTATGTCCTATAACTTGTTTATTAATAAAGATAATTAATTTTGGTAAACACTTTCTTAAGGCACTTTTTTCCGTAGAATCCATTGCAATAGGCAGTTTTTTTACAGGGTGTTTAGATTTTCGTGCACCACCCCAAACTCATTTTTTTATATAGACCACATATATATATTATGAGATTTTTGAAAAGCTCGTAAAATTTCTTACATTTTGATGTATCACTTGTCATGTTTATCTTAAAAACCATTAGCAACATTTAAAGAATTATTAATTTAGTATAATAACTATGAGTAATCTTATCGTGAAACTTTAGATCTGTGGTTTTAATCATAACATGTTAGCATCCTATGTCATTTTATTAGTCATGGCAATCTTGATTTCTGTAGGCACAATATTTTAATTTTTAAATCGTAATGTTGCTAATGGTTTTTAAGATAAACATGACAAGTGATACATCAAAATTTAGGAAATTTTACGAGTTTTTCAAAAATCTCATAATATATAGGGTGGTCTATATAAAAAAAATGAGTTTGGGGTGGTGCACGAAAATCTAAACGCCCTGTAAAAAAAACTGCCTATTGCAATGGATTTTACGGAAAAAAGTGCCTTAAGAAAGTTTTTACCAAAATTAATTATCTTTATTAATAAACAAGTTATAGGACATAAAAGAAATCGACGAAATTTGAGAATCGCCCTCTAGCGGCCAAACGATAAGAGATAGCAAAGTTTTATTTGCGCCAGTGGTTTTCTGATTAAATTTGAGCTCCGGACACCTTGGTTAATTTTTTTCTATCTCTTCAAATAAGGGGTGTTCCCATAAGAACGCGTCCAGTTTGGGACACCTTGTACTTTAAACAAATTGAAAATAAATAAAAATGACAAAACTCCCTTATAACGATAAATAGATCAAAACTTTCAACGCATTATTTCAACAACTGACTCACACCTATCCAGTGGCGTCCTAAATTTTTTTACCAATATTTTATTTTACGATATTTTTGAAATAATCTTACAATTTTTAGAACTGGACATATGAAAATACGTCACTTGGCAACGGCTATCGATTCTTTACACGCGACATACATCCACGACCTCAATGTCCTCTAGATGACAACGGGAGACTACCTAAATCAAAAAATGCTAATGCAAGTTGACTATAAATAATCCGTCTATAAATCCAAACATCACACGAATATGAACCCGCATTCACTATTCCATCAAAAGTCACGATTCCACCAAAAAATACAATTCCTCCAACAAATACTATTCCACCAACAAATACTATTCCACCGAAAAATACTATTCCACCAACAAATACAATTCCACCAACAAATAGTATTCTACCAACATCAAATCTGTGTCACCACTACGCTACTGACTCTTAAAAAAATTACATTTGAATGAACTCTTCGTACGTCAGTTGTTTCGGCATATCTAATCAACAGGACCAGAAAACTTCTTCAGAAATATCAAAAAATATAAAAATATAGTAGCGTATGTCACTGGAAATTAGGGAGCCAACCATTAATTGATAAATCTGCAGAGGCTTAATTCATCTAACAGTAAAAAACATAAGATTAAGAATTCACTTATGTAGACTTTACGTATATCTACTAGGATATACTCGCAGAGAATAAGAAACAACTATAAGTTAACACTTTTATTAACGAACAACCTTCCACCAACACGAACTTAACAAGAATGCCTTTTATTAACTAATAACTTATCATGTTTATGTAATGACCCTTGGCCAGGTAGGTAACGCAAGTGATTCACCGTCTGCACTTACTTGGTCAAATAATATCCTACTCATTGCAGTGAATCTCCCTGCGGGAAACTAAGGCAATCTCTGATTTCTTAAAATCACCATTTTAATATAGATTTGCAAGTTTGGTATACAGTGCTTCCCGAAAGTAACGGATAAAGTCTATAAAATCGTTGAGAAAAATATTTAAACAAATGCTCGGACACGTCGATTTTTATTTTTAAATTATCATTTACAAATGTAATTTTCAACCCCCCACTCCTCAACCCCTAATCGCAACCAAACCCCAACTTAAAAAATTCAAATAGCAAAGTACCCCTTCTGATACCTCATCATGCTGAATACAATAAATAAAAGTTTTTCAAAATCGGATGATAATTAACGGAGATATTTACCAAAATAATTTTTGAAAAATGACAAAACAGTGTAAAATTAAATTAAACCAAATGTTCAAATTGCTGTCCGTTAACGGCGAGGCAATACCCTAATCTACAGACAAACGCTTGTTGTATATTGTGTAACATTTACAGTTGTTTTTACCACTCATTGCTAGAGCCGTATCAACGCCTGCTCGAATAATGGCACTTCCAATTGAATACATTTTGGTAAATATCTCCGTTATTTTTCATCCGATTTTGAAAAATTTTTATTTATTGTATTCAGCATAAAAAATGCTATCAAATGAGGTATCAGAAGGGGTACTTTGCTATTTGAATTTTTAAAGTTGGGGTTGTTAGCGATTAGGGGTTGAAGAGTGGGGGGGTTGAAAATTACATTTGTAAATGATGATTTAAAAATAAAAATCGACATATCCAACTATTTGTTTGAAATATTTTTCTCAACGATTTTATAGAATTTATCCGTTACTTTCGAGAAGCACTGTATATCTTGATTCCCAATTACTTCAGCCTGAAGATTAAATTATATTCTCATCATACAGGTTGCAGTTATTTGGAAAATTGTTATTTTTAAAATTTTTTGTGTGCATTCTTCGAGCACAACACAGGATCCAGAATTTATCGTTATAAGGGAGTTATGCAAGTTTTATTTATTTTCAATTTGGTTACTGCATAGTGC
Source organism: Xestobium rufovillosum (assembly GCA_963966045.1). NCBI lineage: Eukaryota > Metazoa > Arthropoda > Insecta > Coleoptera > Ptinidae > Xestobium > Xestobium rufovillosum. Next base: position 5,687,402 of record OZ014498.1, on the reverse strand, counting down.
ATACCCAGGGGCGTAACTACGGACCCGCGAAGCCCGCCGCTGCGGGCGGGCCCCGGCGCTTTTGGGGCCCCGTGCTTCGCTTAATAATTCTGGGAACAGATGTTTTCAAAGTTAAAATTATGAAAACAATTTCCAAAGAAATAAAAATACTGTACTAAAACTAAATTATTTCAGATTTTCTTTAAAACGTGCGTATATTAGGTGTGAACACATTAGGTTATAGCTGTGAAATGCATGCCTTTCAATTACTCGAAAATTTAAATTTTAATCGTCAATTCTTTGACTATTTTCTTAACGATTCGGAAGCAGTGGATAGCGGCTATGCTAGCTGGCACGCTGACAGCCCCCAGTGCCGAGTATGCGAGTACCTCAGTCGCCGATCGTGGATCGTCGTCGGCAGTCTGTTGTCTCGTCTCGTGTTGTGGTGACCGTTACATCAATAGCATTTTAGTGCTCAATTTAATTTCTCAGGTTGCGGAATTATTAAGGTAGGTGATTTTATGCAAGTAAAGCGGAAATATTTATTTTCCTTGTTCCTTCTATATCTCTACACTGAAAAAAGTTAATACCTATCAATATCAAAAATCAAATACATTATTGATACATAAACTGGTTGCATAGTAATGCTAAAAAGTAGAATAGCAATAGGGAATAGGGAATGTAATAATAAACCATTTTGTTTATCCGTTTATCGGTACACCTAGCACCTTCCAATTCAGTCTGACTTTTATTTCTTGGTTCATTATTTATAGATTAACCAATGGATATGGATAATATATTACCAGAGAAAAAGCGGCATATAAGTGGAGCAGCTAAACGAAAAAAAAGAGAATTATTGCAAAAAAGAACAGACGAACAGTTAAAAAAAATACCAAAATTAACAACTTACTTTAAATCACCAACAACTACCAACGTAATAGATCGACCGTCCACATCTAGACTTGCAAGCAGTAACATACGAAATAATGAGATTGTTGACACAGGAATAAATATTGAGACTGAGGTAACTGATACTGACACTGAAAGAAATAATGAGACTGAGGCCATTGATACTGACACAACCCTTTTGAATACCACTGATGCTATAGATGTTCTTTTAGAAAGCGACGTAAACCCACAGATTGACACCAATACTAACGTTATAAAGAACCTACTTAAAACAGAAACCAGCACCAACCTATCTTACGCCTCAGACAGAGCCAATTTTCCAGATGTGCCATCAGCCGGGGAAAAAAGGTTGATTTTAAGTATGGATCCTTGTCGCCCGAAAGGGCCATTTCCAAGAGATGCCAAAAATCGCTGTTTTTCGGAAGCTTATTACGCAACTACTTCAAAATCTGGTATACCTGTTGAAAATAATTGGTTGTGTTATTCCCCAAAATTAAATGCTGTCTATTGTGAGCCTTGCTGGCTGTTTGCTGATAGACAAATATCTGGAATGTCTAACTGGACGTCGGGCATAAACGATTGGCAAGGTCTTAGCAAGAAAATTAGGAGGCACGAGATTTCGGATATTCACACTAGAGCAGGTCTTGTTAAGGAAGAATGGAAAAGGGGACGTGTAATAGATGCGGAACTGGAAGAACAGGAGAAATCTTCATGTAGTTTTTGGGCCCAGGTATTAGAGAGATTGATAAAAATAACGATAAAAATTGCAAAAAATTGTGGTTCTTTCCGAGGGCACAGGGAAAAATTTAATGACATTTATAATGGAAATTTTCTTTCTGATGTTCTGTTACTAGCAGATTACGATGATATCATGAAGCAAGTCATTAATTTGCCAAGAGGAACAGTAAAGTATCTAAGCCCACAAATCCAAAATGAACTTGTTTTAATTTTAGGAAAAAATTTGGAAAATTGCTTATTAAAACCAATATTTTCTAGCCCCTTTTATTCTATTATCGTAGACACTACTCAAGATCTTGCCAAAGTAGATCAGTTGAGCATTATCATTAGATATGTGAAAATAATGCACGACGATAATAACAGGGCAGTATTGATAAATATTGTAGAATCTTTTATGGGCTTCTTTAAAGTAGAGGGACAGTCTGCAGAGGAAATGACTTCTAAGATATTAGAAATAATTTCTGATTTTAATTTAGATATAAAAAAGTGCAGAGGGCAAGGGTATGATGGTGCGAGTGTAATGAGCGGGGCGTATTCTGGAGTCCAATCACGGATAAAAGAAATTGAAGAATCGGCAACGTACATTCATTGTGCTGCTCATAACCTTAATCTTGTAGTAAACGATGCAGTGAATGGGGTACAAGAAGTATCAAATTTGTTTGCGGTTTTGCAAGACCTATATTCTTACTTTGGTTTAAGCATAAACAGATGGGACATTTTGTCAAATTTAACTGGAGAGTCGGCAATTACATTAAAAAGGTTAAATCCTACTCGCTGGTCCGGTAGGCTACTATCATGTACTGCAGTTAAGTTACGTTTTTCAGATATACTAAAAGCACTTGTGAAAATCTCTTTAGAGAGCTCAAAAAAATTGAGCGTGACGAAGCATTATCACTACAAAAAAAAATTGGAAATTTTAATTTTGTTCTGACATTAATTCTTGTGACGAATATACTAGAATTTACAAACTTGGCGTCCAAGAAATTACAATATGATGACCAAGATCTACTAAAGGCATCCAGCTACTTAAAAATATGTCTGGAGAATGCTAAAGAATTAAAAAAACATTTTCAAAGGTTATTGTTCGAGGCAAAAGCAATTTGTGAGAAGTGGAGTATTGACGCCAATTTTTTAAATACAAGAAGGCGAATTGTCAAAAAACATTTTGATGAATTAGCAACAGACCACCGCTTTAATGATGCAGAGGAAATTTACAAGATAAACGTATTTTATAAAGTCGTGGACATTGTTATCCAACAGCTGACGTCAAGGTTTGAAGGATTATCGGAGGTATGTGATAATTTTTCGTTTCTTGAGCCCCAAGCACTGCTTACATTAAATGATTTGGAACTCATGCAAAAGGCCGCTAAATTACAAGAAAAATATAAAAAAGATATTAGCGCGGCGTTTCCTTTACAGTTGGTTCTTTTTAAGAAAACTTTTCAAAATGAGCTACCTAAATTGAAACGAATGCGAGAATTAGCAGAATTAATATTAATAACAAATTCGGAGGTAAGCTCAAGTTTTACGGAAGTTATTTCCGTTTTAATCCTCTTTCTCACCCTGCCGGTAACTGTTGCAAGTGCGGAGAGATCATTTTCCAAGCTGAAACTAATAAAAAATTACATGCGCACCACTATGTCACAAGAACGACTTAGTGCATTAGCCCTCTTGGCAATTGAAACCGAGGAAGCAAAGAAAATGGACGTATCTGAGGTAATTAGAGCATTCGCAAATTATAAAGGGCGCAGGAAAAATTTTTAAGTTTTATGCTACCTTGTGATTTTCAGATTTGTTGTGATTTTGTGATCTCTTAGTTATTATGTTTTGCCTTTTAAGTTTTTGCTTCTATTGTTACATACAGCGCGCGACTAGAAATGAGCCTGCCTAATCATCTAAGCAGTATTAACGATACCGCCTAAGCGGTCTTCTTTCCAGTCACGTGCTATAATATTTTATACATATTTTATGATTCTAAGAATGTTTTCTTTTGTTTTGTTTCTTTTACGGAGTACATACCTATACTTATTTTTTATGTTGAATACTTTTATATTTTTTGTTAATAGAGTTTTTACTTTAATTTGTTTTTTAATGGGGAGGGGGGCCCATCAGAAAATTTGCGGGCGGGCCCCTAATTTGAAGTTACGCTACTGTGCATACCACTGTGTATTAAAAATAATAATTGCAAGAACCGATATAATTTAAGTGTAGGAAGTAATATTTTTAAAGAAAAAGCTTGTGGCCTCCGTACCTACGCTACGCCACTGGAGAAACGTTTGACCCACTTCTCGCCGAAGTGAAATCGAGCACATAAACGCTGACGGAACACATTCCTATTATAGTAACCTTAATGTAACGTAGACCGCTTACTTAGCATTTGTAAATATTATAAATAGTACACACATTATTATACAATAACAGATACACAATAAACGATTGTCAGTCGACACGCATCTTTTCTTCATTCTCGCCAACGAACAAAATATTATATGGACCAACGCCCATAAAGTGGTGACCCCGACGTGATGGCACCCCCATAAAGTGGTGACCCCGACGTGATCCTCGACGTGATGGCACCCCCATAATTGGTGAACCACCACATGAAGCCTCGGAAGACATCCCCATAATTGATGACCCGAAGTGAGTAACTGGCACGAGAAGCCAACGAAGAAACCATCGTCCCGACGCCTACGATTTGCTGACCGCCACGACCGCTCCTCTGGAACCCACGAACAAGTAAGCGACAAATTTTGTATCATCTTACTAATGGGCAATCCACAACCGCAAGAGGAGGTCATCATAGCACAGATTGCTAGCGGTGACGTGTCAGCACGACGAACGACTGGTTCAGATCCGACATCCCGCTTACGACTGTGGTAAAGCCGCCACCAAGCTGTCAAAATCTGACGTCTAAGCAACGCCGCTAACAACATGCCTCCGCCGCTCCAGCTGCCACAGAACGTACAGGGATACGAATCCCACCCTTCGGGCAGTCCGACCCCGCGATTTATTCCGCTCAGACCGAGCACGCAGCGGAGGTACGTTACATTTCTCTTTTTCTTAAAAATTCCGCTATGAATTTCGACATAAACCCCACTGCCGCACCCCGCCTCCCACGTTCTAGAGCTCATCCAGCGTCTCACTCACGATCTCGCTCTATTCCCCGGAACGAAGGCTCAGTTTCCTGGTACCACCGTACCTTCGGCACCAACGCCAAGCAGTATCATCCCCCGTGCAATTTCCAACTTTCGGGAAACGCACAAGCCGGTCACCTGTAACGGCAACCGGTGACCTGGCCGAGAAGTCCTGCGTCCTGCCGCCTCTTCGCACCCGTTCATACTTATGGCTACGTCACACTCGATCTCAACCTAGGTATCCGAAGATTTTTCACTTGGAACTGCGTTCACGACTCACCGACGCATCCAAGCCCGTCACTGGATTTGATTTTCTTCACCACAAACGCGTGGTCGACATAAAAATCAACGCCTACGAGATTCCCGCATTTCTGCACGCGCCTACAAATGCAAAGACAGCCACACTTGTATACGAACCGCTTCTGGAACCTCGCTTCAGCATCGTTTTCTGCTGAAGTTCCCAGAAATCACCCGACCCACAGGACTTCCTCACAAACCCATGAAAACAGTGAAGCAGCTTAGGCAATTACTGGGAATTATAAACTTCCATCGTCGTTTTACTCCCAGTGCCGCGACGCTTCCAGCTCCGCTCAACCTCTTACACGGCAAAGCCAAAGGCAAGACACGCTTCGTCTGCAACCCCGCCTCGGCATCCGTTTTTCATGCCTGTAAAGAGAGTTTCCTTTTCGACCAGACTCTGTACCTCGACTCACAGAAGTACACGTACCCTCTTCTGACATCCCAATTTACTGCGACACATCCACGTCCAGCATCCTCCCTTTTGTCTCGAAGCCTTTCAAAAGACAAAATTTTCGATGCTATCCACGGACTTTCGCATCCCGGCATTAAAGCGACGACCAAACGCATAGCACGACGCTATGTCTGGCCCGCCATCCGAGCCGACTGCAGGAAATGGACCCAAGCACGCATTCCATGTCAGAAACCGAAGATACATCGACGCATCTCCAGCCCACTCGCAATACGAGCAGCCCAGAGAGATGATCAAGATTTCAAACCGTCCAGCAACCCCACCGAGTACGTCAAGGATCTCAGACGCTATTTCGATGCCCTGCGTCCTACTCCGGGGACTCGACATAATAATGTAAAAGTTTTAATTTTTAGAGACCTTGCAACAGCAGACCATGTGTTCCTCCTCCACGACGCCGTACGAACACCGCTGCAACAGCCCGCATACGTCCTAAACAACAACAACGCCAGCACACCCCTGAAGATCAAGAACCGCTCCACGTTCACGATCAGCCGACGCCTCCAGCAGCCGTCCCACGGACGACCCGAGCAGGCCGGCAAGAGACGATTTCCAGATCAATTATCGTTAATCACTCCAAGGAGGCTCCTGTGGCCTCCGTACCTACGCTACGCCACTGGAGAAACGTTTGACCCACTTCTCGCCGAAGTGAAATCAAGCACATAAACGCTGACGGAACACATTCCTATTATAGTAACCTTAATGTAATGTAGACCGCTTACTTAGAATTTGTAAATATTATAAATAGTACACACATTATTATACAATAACAGATACACAATAAACGATTGTCAGTCGACACGCATCTTTTCTTCATTCTCGCCAACGAACACAATATTATATGGACCAACGCCCATAAGCTCAATAAATACATAAACAGTTAAAATACCGAGCACTTCCTTGGACATCTTCTCTATTAAATAATAAAGGGTATGAATTAATCAATCACCTAATTATTCCAGTTTTTGTTACCAGATAATCTAATTTGTCTTCAGAATAATTAATTTATCACCAAATTGCGATCACCAAACTATTTCAATATGAATACTCTATTTATTCATTTACGGCCTCCAGTAAATATGATTAGTTATTAAGTAATATAATTGGCCTCCAGAATAACTAATTTATCATCAAATTGTGATCACCAAACTATTTCAATACGAACGTCTGTTTATTCATTTACGGTCATCAGTAAACATGACGAATTAGTAAATTATCTAATAATTGCCTCCACAATAACTAATATGTCAGCAAATTGCGAACACCACACTATTTCAATACGGATATCTCTTTATTCACTTACAGTCCGCAGTACATGTGATCAGTTACTAAATTAAATAATCTAGATACCTAATTTGCCTTCAGAATAATTTATCGCCAAATTGTGAACCAAACTAATAGTTTTGTGACTCAATATAAATGAAACTTGATTCAATTTAAAGTTACCTGCTTAGGTATGCTGACTGACTGACTCGCTATCAAAAATAAATTTTAAAAAATTGGGAAATCAAATATTTATTCTGGAAAAAGTAATTTACCTACATATGTATTTGGGCGTTTGATATAATATGTAAGTAGATAAGACAAGAAAACAATAATTTTATTATTGTATAATAAGTGCAGGCTTAGATTTGGTAGGACGTCCCCTCTTTCTTTTCTGGCCAATTGGTACATTTTTGGTCTCAGGAGGTGGATGCGCAAGCTTGAGGCGAATGGCCAGCCCCATAACATGTTTGCACATATATTGTTTATAAAATACGGGACAGTTACATTTTCCATTAATCCAGTCACCATTTTGGGGCAAAGCCACTCCCCATTTGCTGAAGAACTGTATCTTGTATTCATTAAAGTTGGTCCATTTGTTTTGAAATGCTCTTATTTTCTCAGCCTTGCCACCAGGCACGTCATAGTACTAAAAACTCTCATCGCTGCTTGTCAATATAACTGTTTTGGGCAATTTGGCCCATTGATAGGACCGGGTCCACTCTCTTAATGTTAAGGTTGGTGTTGTCGCGAAAACTCTATGTTGAGAGGTATTCAGATATTGCATAGACCAATGATTGACCATCTCGGTGGCAACGACTAAAAAACGTGATATCGGGAAACGTTCACGAAGGGTATGTTCGTCTTTTATGACCCTATTGAACGATTCTAGGGCATTGTTCGTTGCTGGCGATCCTAGATGAGCACCCAGATACCAATTACGGTTTAGAATTAGCCACTGTTCCTTAAAATATCGGATGAAGTCCATCTCATTCAGCCATTTTTGCAGAAATGCTTCTGCCGCTAAGTTGAATGTTTCGGGATCAGTTGCTACTTGCAAAGCATCTACATCGTCCAGTATACTTTTCTGAAACTCCTTTCTTGTAACTTGTTCTACGCGGGCTTGAATTTTTCTTTTGGCATGTGCCCAGCACATCCTCACTATGATTTCCTCCCCAAAAATTTCTATAAAGGCATTCTGGATGGCTTTGGATGCATCACAAACCAAAACATCTGGTTGCAGGCAGTCTGAGAATACGGTTGAAATATTACTTTTTATTGCACCAAATAACATTCTGAAATCGTCCTTTTCCTCAGAAGTTGCCACTCCCAAGCAAAGCGGGTGAAATTTTTTATCTTTATCCGTACTTCCCACCACAAAAACTGGAAATCCCTGCCACACCAACTTATATGTGGCATCCGCATGAATTACTTTCACATTACGAGCTAACTGCAACAGAAATTTCGTTGATAGCACAAATCGGAACTTTGGTGAATCATTTTCATCAAGTATCTCATATGCAAGGACGTACACTTCATGTACATCTTCAGGAACAGTTGAATGAGACGATAACCAAGCTTCTAGTTGACCGAGACTTATTGTTGGGCTGCCATACTTCGCACGACGTCGATCGTATAAATAATTTCTTAATTGTGACATTTTAGGCAAGGTAAGGCCTTCAATTTTAGCCAAGTTACTCAAGATAGCTTTTGGTTTGAGATGCAAGTCAAATAATTTATTTATTTCTTCTTTAACTCTAGCGCTCAACCCATAATTAGAGTGCGTTTTTGATTCGTGATCATGTTCGGCATCTGTGCGGTACATTAAAACTGCATCGGAAGCTGCGTCAAAAAGCAAGTAAATCTGTGCCGCACATTGAGGTCCTTTACGTTTAACTTTGTTACATCTATAATATTTTTTCATACCTTCCTCTACTTCATGCGTACGTAGAAAAGACCAAGTATCTTCTGTTTTAATGGCTCCTTCAGCGTCTTTTACACTTTCAAACTTCTCCACAAATGTCCACACTTTATTTTCGGACCGTTTTTTCTTTGGTTGCACTACCTCCTCGTGCTCCGAGTCACCTTCCGAACTAGAAAAAAGTAATGGCACTTCATTCTGCACCGCTGATGAACGAGTCGATGGAGTTGCGACCCCTACACCGCTGCTTGATTCCATAATAGTAAATGTAGATAACACAAACAACAAATATGTAATTTTAATTCGTAGCAACTAAATAATAAATTATGGACCGCAAGTCAACACAACCGCAAAAGCTTGTCAACTAGTAGTGCTGGTCTCGCGTTGGCTCCGCCGCTTGCAAACCCTTCTTTGCTGCATTTTTCATTCAATTTGGGAATCAAAAGTATAAAATACCAACACTTCATATTCTTTGATAACTAAGTAAATTAACTGTTGCTACTATGATGGTGATCGCAAGAGAATAAAACATGGATAGTAATCAGGCGCCGGGAGTATTTTATTTGGTGACAAATCAGTAATTTTGAAAACACATTAGTTATTTCAATGCAAAAGTAGTTCTTTCGTGCACAGAACCGATTTCGAGGGGGCCAAAGAAGGCGCTTAATTATTTATTTAGTGTATAGATTGTTGTTAATTCGAAGACAAACGTTAGGAGACAGTTCTTTTAATCCGAGATAAAAATAAATTTCTGGGATTAGATTAGTTAGTTAGGGGATTGCGTTTGATAACAAAGAAGTATTCTGGTGACAATTTAATTTACCCCCAATAATAAATAACAGTACAGAGTTTTTAGCATATTGTTTTCAATAAGGCAATATTCTATTTTTTAACTTCGAAAATATTTTGAATTGCAGTTCTAGGAGTGTTATCGTATTTATTTTGGTTGTAAGGTGTAATTTCTGAAATTTAAAATGATATGAATTGCAGACGATTCTACAAATTTATAAATGTCTCTGTTATTGTCGATCTAAATATTTGTATGTCATTGGTAATAGTGACTACCCAAAGAAAGAAAATAGGAAATTTCCTCACGATTACAAGTGTCATACCGGACATCAAATCTACCAAAAATTGTTGGGGAATTATAATCATAATAATAATATCTCTACTCACTCCTACTAACCCTAAGGTTAGCCCCAGAAACTAACTAAATAGCTTGTGCGGGACGGAGGAGGCGGCATATTACTATTGGCCGCAGGTGCGTCACAGGAACGACCTACAGTTGTTAGTACTCTACCCACCATTTAGTGCGAGAATGAGGAAAACCTGGAAAACCTCATTAGGTAAAGCTGGATAGGCGATCCAAGGCGCGCCCTAGCCACAGCGCAGAAATGAGTCACCCATCCATAGCCAAACCGCGGGCACTGTTGCTGAGCATTAACGACTACTCACTCGCGCATGCCAGCAAGATCCCACGGCTCAAGCATTATTGCAGTAGTTTTTTTATTTGAGGATGAAAATGAAAAGTAGATATTTAACCCTTTCGCTACGAAAGCCGTACTTGTAAGGTTAAAATTTTTCGGTTCACTTACGAAAACTGTGTATTTTCGAATCGACGTTATCCGGAGATCGCAAGCCGTGATCGGACGCTTATTGCCACTAACGCTCTCACAGCGAAATACGGATGCGGGCGGTCTATAAGAATATGCTTGCAACGTTCAGTTTTTGGATAAATAGGACCAAACTACGAAATACGTATTTAGACGGTCTATTAGAAATTAATGAAATTAACGACTTCAATCACACCACATTTTTACGACTTTGTTTTAAGTATTATTGGTTTATCAAAATCACACGATATAGACGGGGTAGGACCACTTCTTCCAGCTCACATTTCAGTTACTTCTTAGTCGTCAACTCGGTCGTCAACTACACATCGGCTGTGAATGAATAGAAATTTGGAGAATGAATCGTCGCAAGCGTTATGCACCGCTATCGCAAAAAGATCTAGAAGAACTTGCAGAAAAGATAATGAATGGTGAAGATACAGATAATTCAGAAGAAGAATTGCACGATGACGATAGCGGATCGGAAGAATTATTTGACGACACTGAAAAAGATGTTAGCACTCTTCAAGAAGACAATGTAAATGTAGAACTAAATGATGACGGAGATCCTGAGTTAGATGAATATACTTTTGATTGGCAGTTTTCCCCCGAGTTTGAGCCGATTGTGCACCCTTTTCAAGATGAAAATTACAGCGGATGCAAAAATCCAAATCTAAATGGTATGCTATTCGAATTTTATAATTTATTATTAGTTACTTATTGGTTATTCTTGTTTAGCCGAATCTTCAGTACTCAGCATTTATAAAGCTTTTGTTACTGAAGAATTAGTAAGAAATATTGGAGGAGAATGTAACCGACAATTTGAGTATTTCAAAAATGATAACGAAAAATTTGCAAAATCGAACAAAAATTTTAAACCAATTGATTCTGATGATCTTTACTGTCTTTTTGGTATATCTATGCTAATGGTACGCACAAAAAAGTTTAGTATATTTGAATATTGGTCCACTGATCCACTTCTTCAAACACCAATTTTTACAAAGACAATGAAACGGGACAGATACGTACTCTTGTTACGATTATTACATTTTTCTGATAATCGGCAACAAAATAAAGATGAGAAAGACAGTTTGTATAAAATTAGAAAAGTCGTTGATCATTTGAAAAACGTATTTCGAGATAATTTTGCACCGTATGAAAATATTTGTATAGACGAAAGTCTGATGCTTTTCAAGGGTAGATTATTTTTTAACACATTCGCCGGCAAGACTGCACCTGCAGACAATAAAAAGTTCTACTGTTGGGACAAGACTGCAATTGCAAAAGGCTGTTTAATTCGACATGACTGGTATTGCAGACGCAAACCGCATATTTTCTTACGCTGCTTTATATTTGGTGTCCCTGTAGACCACATAATATTACGGGATGTGTCCCACTGGAACTGCCCAAAGAAACCCCTTCTGTGCCAAGGAATATGTTTCGAAAATTTTCATGGAAAAATGCGCAATTTTCTTATTTCTACATATTAGGAAGTTGATTTTATGTTGCTTGTTTATTTCTTTGTTACATTTATATGAATAGTAATGTTTTTTTTAAATATTATTGGCTTGTCTGCGTTTGCAATCTTGCGCATTGGAAAAAATGTGTGATGTGGAGGGACACGTCTGCAAATGCAAGCAGACGTTTTTTTCTAAAAAAATAAAACGTTTGGATGAACAGAGTGCCACGTTGTCTTATTTGGATCTAAAATCATTGATCCCCAAAATTTTGTTAGTGCTCTACAATGACTCCAAAAAGATTATTTGCTGTCTTGCGCATTGTCAAAAAATGTGTGATGTGGAGCGACACGTCTGCAAATGCAGGCAGACGTTTTTTTTTCTAAAAAAATAAAACGTTTGGATGAACAGTGCCACGTTGTATTATTTGGATCTAAAATCATAGATCCCCAAAATTTTGTTAGTGCCCTACGATGACCCCAAAAAGGTTATTTATTCAGTATTAAACAATATATCCCCTCAAAGAGACACCGATTCGGAGTGAAATTTTTCATGATTTGTGACATCAAAACGGGCTATTGCTTAGACTTTCTTATTTATACCGGAGTTTCAACAAACTTGGACGAAATCGAGGAAAATGGCAAGGATATCGGCAAATCAGGACGTATTGTAACAACACTAATGGCACCATACATTGGAAAAGATCATACCCTCTACATCGACAATTGGTACTCTAGCCCAACTTTAGCAAAACTTTTGCATCACAAGAAAACAAACTGCTGCGGCGCTGTAAAACCAAATCGTAAAAATATGCCTAAAATAAAAGTCGAATTAAAAAAACGCGAAATGACCTTTTTGTCTTTAGGGCCAGTTTTAGTCATAAAGTGGTGCGATAAACGCGATATTTATACAGTGAGGTCCTAAAGTTTGGAATAAAATTCATAATTTCTTTTTTATCAGTATTTCAATGAAATGCTCGGACACGTCAATTTTTATTTTCTATTTAGAATTTTGTAAGGGATTTGTAAAATATACAAGTTGTCCCATTTTCATGTACAGCTGTCAATGTCAATTTTCTTAAATGGATCACCTTATAGACTTTCATATTTCTGAGTAGTCCATTGAAAGGCAATTTCATAAATGTGGCATTTGTTACCTTTTACTTCCATGGCTATCGAGATATTAACACTTGAATTTAGAAATTCGTCAAAATTAGAAGCAAAAAAAAGCAAAGTATACCTCACACAACCGTATGACATCAAAGATTTATGAACGAAAATACGAAATGAAATTCGGAGAATCACGCCTGAAGTTATTAGAAATGTTCTTTACAAATTCGAGTACAGTTTGGCTATAGCTTAGCAAGTTCTTGGAGCTCACACTGAACATTTAATTTAGATTATTTTTGATGTTAATTACTTGCTTGTGTTGTTACTTAACATTGTTTGTTATTTCGTGGTAGTTTTGTAAACCTAATTTCCAATTTCGGCAATCTCTAGCTTTTGTAGAAGTTCAGATATCCTAATTCTAATTTTGAGGAATATCTAAATTAAAATGTTAATATCTCGATAGCCATAGAGGTAAAAGGTAACAAATGCCACATTTATGAAATTGTCTTTCAATGGCCTACTTAGAAACATGAAAATATATAGGGTGTTCCATTTAAGAAAATTTACATTAATAGCGGTACATGAAAATGGAACACCCTATATATTTTATATGTTCCTCACAAAATTCTAAATCGAAAATAAAAATTGACGTGTCCGAGCATTTCATTGAAATATTAATAAAAAAGAAATTATGAATTTTCTTCCAAACTTTAGGACCTCACTGTATAATAACAACACAGCATGATTACGGTATGGCAGAATTAGGTAAGAAGAATTGGAGGGATAAAAAGCAAATAATGAAACCGAAATGTATCTTGGACTATAACAAATTTATTGGGGAGTAGACCGAACTGATATGATGCCGAGTTCTTTAGAAACAATAAGAAAAACAATCAAGTGGCATAAAAAGGTTTTTTTCATTTGCTGGATTTCATCATTATAAGGTTTTCAGCCCGAAGACTGGTTGGACGCGTACCTCCATCCTTTTCTATCCTGAGCTAACCCTAAAAGTAGAACATCCTACATCCCTAACTATTTGAAAGCAGCAATCTAATCTGGGCCTACCCCTACCTCTTTGTACTCTTATCTCTGACTCTAGTATGTCGCGAACTATTCCTTCGTGTCTTAGAATGTGTCATACCATCCTATCTCTCCTATTCTTTATTGTCTTCCATACCTTTCGCTTTTCCCTAACTCTTTCTAATACTTCCCTATTGCTAACCTTATCTATCCACGGTATCTTCATCATGCGCCTGTAGCACCACATTTCAAATGCTTCTACTCTTTTTCGATCCGCTTCTCTTATTGTCCAAGTTTCGGACCCGTATAATGCCGTACTCCATACATACGACTTTAAGAGTCTCTTCCTAGTTTCTACATTAACCGTTCCCGAACATGACAGTTCCCAAGCAACACGCCTTAGTTTAATATACATTTTATATACATATAATATTATATGCGTCGAGAATGGGAATACGTAATTGACAGTATAAAAGTTATACGTATATTACAAACCAATTTTCGACTCAACGAATTTTAAACGTTATACATACGTATAGGAAACCAGCATTTTATATTTGATACGTTTAATAACGGTTTATTTCGACTATATATCGGTAATACTTCTGGATCGTATATTTAAAGAATATCTTGTGCGTTAAATATACATACATCTATACATTTACGTGTATAATACGTGTGCTGATTTATAAAATATTTACTTTTTGTTAATCCGTAAAAATGTGTTGTTCTTAATCGAATTTATATACATATATTTTATCCATTATGTTATTTATACGTATACGTGTTTAGAAATAGGATATTTTTTTATATAAAACACCAAGTTTAAACGTTAAAAATTTGTGTAAAAATTTATAATACGAGTAGTATTGGAGAGCACATTATGGCAGTAAAGCAATAAAGGTATACTCCGGTTATATATCCTTAGTGCTTTTATTTCATATATTTTACGAAATTAATCTGCGTATAAAATACGTATTTCCAAGTATCTATGCCTATAATACGTATATTAATTAATAAGGTAATTTTATTATTATATAATCGTTAAAATCTGTCACATCCAGTCGAATTTTATGCGTATATTTTATACTGTTTGCTAATTATACGTATACGTTTTACGTTCTAAGATACCTTATTTTCATTTATATATAATGCATCAACATTCAACTTTAAAAAATCACTAGGTATATATGTTTATAATGCATGTACGGCTCAAAGGTAAAAGGTAATTCATGGAAGCCAAGAAATAATGGTATATTGTTACTATGTAATCCCGGTATCTGCATTCCATATACTTAACGTATTTATTCTACGAATAAAATTCATGCAGGTATACATCTACGCTGATAATAGGTATAATAATTCAAATAATCATACTTTTTAATCAATGGAAAAATGGCACATAATAATCGAATTTTTATACATTGTTTTTATTTTTTAATCGTATGTGTATATTATACAGGCTGCATCAAAAGTGTCGGGCCAACTCTGAGGTGGTGATAGATAAAACATTATTGTTTTATTGACCGTAACAAAATTATCTTGATATTTTAAAATTTGGATTCCATTCTTATACTGCATAAATACTGCATTTTTCTGGTGAAATTTTGGCGATTTTTTGTAAGCGTAAATTAAATTTCTTCACAGTCAAGAGAATGGCATATCTGTCCAAATCCGAATTAATATTGCACTTTTGTGTGTTTTCACGCACATAATCAAAATACATCACAAAAGTGCACGTCACAAACGTCAGATCTTCATTCCAAACAAAACAAAACCATGTACTACCTGACGTTTTAATTTAACCTATGCAATATAATTATAGTCGTTTTTAAGTTTTTACACTAAAGCGCAAAACGCACAAATTGAAAATAAACTGATTTCACTACAAAACTTCTATAATTATATTACAAAAGTTGTAAATAGCACTGATAAACGTCAAATGGCACGTGCATTTCTTTTGTTTAGAATGAAAATCTGACGTATGACGGAGACACTTGTGTGAACCTACTGTACATTAATACTTGTACCTACATTAATTACGTGTCATCAGCATAAGCGTGTAAGTAGCAGTTGTCAACAAATGCCAATGAATTTAGTAAGTGAGCAGTGTAAACAATAACCAAGAGTGGATCAATGACTGAACCCTGTGGCACTCCTGCACGCAACGATGCATTATTAGATAGGTACTGTGAACGTGTGAACTGGACCAAATATTTTTACTTGTTGAGAACGATCCTGCAGATAATATTGAAGGACAGTGCAAGCTGATTGATCAGCTCCATAAAATTTAAGCTTGGCCGTCATGCCATGATTAATGGCTTTTGAATAACCTAGCAAAATAAGAGCAGACACCATACCAGTGCTTCCAACAATACAACTTACGATATGTTCTTTACACATGTTACGTGTAAGTCTGAGGGTACCTATTATAAAATTCCAAACAATTCTAATTTATAATAACCACATACTAAACATATTCATATTATCCCTCGCTTACGCCATTTGCATGGTAACAAAAATTATAACCAATCATTGCTTTTCCCTCCGAGTAAAATGCTTATATACAAGCTTAGACCCAACACAGTTGCCAATTCTAAAATGCCTGCAAATAATCGGAAGTTCATGTAAAAATAAGTATCTGAAATAGTGTATAATTAAAAAACATTATAATACTGCTTCGAAATTTTCATCGAGAACTGCCTGAATTAAATTAGCTGCTTTGGAACACTATTTTAATTTCCTAATAATTCCAAATACGCTTGGCAACGCCGCGAGCTACACGCACGTGTTTCTTCAGACTGATCTGCAGCGCGGGGTCGGGGAGCGGAAATAAAGAAATAACCCAATAACCGCCAATGCCAAATCGACAATCGAGAACGGACGCATAGGGTGCTTGGTGCCAGTGCAAGCTGAAAGTTCAATCACAGTACATCTATTTACACAGTAAAGTCTCTTATCAGATTTCGTGATCCTATATTTTTGCGCGCAAAATCGATTTTGGGAGACCAGGAAGATGGCTGCTTTGTTTATGACGTCTAGCATATGTTTGCGTGACATGCTTTGTTCTTGGAACTTTTGTGTTCGTGTTTAATCCTTTCTTATGCTTTGATAAGTTTAAGTGTGTTATTAACGTTGTGTTTATTAACTTTATAATTTGTGTTTGACTGTAGTAAAGTGGTAACTTTGAGTTTATCTTCGATTTGCGGATTTGTTTGGGTAGTTTTAAAATGATTTCCAGAAAGAGAGGTGTAAAGAAATTTGCCGTAAGAAACTGCTTTAATGCAAGTGATACCAAAGGAGTATCTTTATTTCGATTTCCAAGAGATCATAACAGGTATGTAGGCAAACGTTTTTGTATGTTTTAGTTGTCAGGTAATGTTAATTTATTGTTTTTACCTTCTAAAAATTTTTATTTCATCGTTTCATTTTATTTCATTTTAGACTATGATAATTATTATGATGTCCATACAAAATTATGCAAGCTTGTTTTGATTTAGGTGCAGGGATTGGGCTGTGGCATGCAATTGTTTGAGTGTGTTCGAAGAACTTGGACCATCTAAGATGTACAATAGCAGTTACAGAGTGTGCAGCATACATTTCGAAGATAGTATGTTCTTAAATGACTTGCGAAATCGATTGCAAGGACATGCAACACCTGTTTTACATTTACAAGATGAAGAATTCTCTTAAACTGCCACAATTACAGGAATGACTTCTCCACAACCCTCCACTAGTGCTGTACATGCAGAATATGTCGCTGATGATACAGGTAATAAATTTTTTGTGCTTACTCACTTATAATATAATATTTTTGGTAATTTCAAAATAAATACAATATGCTTTAGTAATATTTGATACTTCTAATTTGTACACCTAATTTTGGAAGTGGCACCCCTTCGGTAGACACCTACCAAATTATCAGTTTCGGCTTATTTTCGGTTTGGTTTCGATTTCAGCCATCTTATTTAATATTTTTTTTAAATTTATTTTAATCCTCCAATAATTGCAATACATACTTCAGTACTCTTTAATACCCTATTTAGTCGGGAGTCTGGAGGACAAAAATCGACAAGGGGGTGTCGACTCAAGGGTATACAAAAAAGAAAAATACTGTCTTATAGAAAATTTTATGCTGCATCCGAATCTGCCGTTCGCTCTTTAATCCGGGATTGCAAAATATGAGAAAACACATATTTTGCGTTAAAACTCGAAAAAACTCAATTAATTGACTTTTTTTGTCCATCACTCGATATCTTGCTTATTATTGCAGATATCAACTTCCAATTTTGTATTGTATTACCTCAGACCCTTGTTGTTGACATTATATTAACAAACTTTAATTAAACTTAGTACTTTGTTTGTAATAAAATTGTTATTAATGCCTTGTTGCATGAAATTAAGAAAATGCTATGCAAATTATAGTGAGCGAGAAACTTTTTTATTTTTGAAGATATATGTATCGCATATCGGGATAAAATGAAGACAATAGACCAAGGAAGTTTTTTTATTTGAAGTTTTTTTTTCTACGGCGAATAGTTTTTCCACAAAACTGACAACTCTGCGGTGTTTGCCTGCTCGCCACGCCGAACTGACTTGCGGGTTGCCGCTTGTGGCGTTGTGATTTCAGTCGCGAGTAGGTTGTTAGGATTTCCGCTTCACTACCTATTAATACATACATAATAATACATATTTACTTAGATCTAGATTCACACACAATATGGCATTTTGCGGCAAGTTCCAAAAATTTTTAGATGTAGTATTGTGATACATGTTCTAATAGATTATTTTTATTATCTCTATAGGTATATCTAAATCAGATAATAAACAACGGTTGCTTACCTTTTTGGCATTAGAATTTGAAAAAAAAATTTGACATAGAAGAAAACTGCCAGATTATCTTAGCAGGTATGCACAAAGATAACAAAAGAACAATCATATGCAGCAAAAATAAATATGAAGTTACCGATATTATTGTTCTTGATGGATTATATGTATTACTGCACCATTTTAAATTCTGATATGTATATGGCTTCAGAAACAAAATATTTACGTTCCTATAATAATAACACATTAGGCATCCACTTACAAATTCAATGAAAATGAATTGGCAAACATTATATTGGCTGTGTACTGCTCGTCAGGCTGTGACCTCGGCTGTGACACTGTTAGTTTTCCCTTCAAAAAGGAAAAACGAATAGCACTAAATTCTATTCTAAAGGGGCATCCAAATGAATTAAAGCAATTAACTTCGTTTGGAAATGATTCTTTGACTGCCCAAGATTTATAATTTAGATACATGCAGATTTTTCTTCGAGGCTCTATATGGACGAGCACTGTTTAAAGGAAACATGGACGAACTGAGAGCACATTTATTTCCATTTTGTAAGACAGATACGTATAAGGTACGTCTATATAAAGTACGTACATTTTTCGATAATACACGAATAATACTATGTATTATCGGAGGTAGGTGTCTAAAATAACAGTAAAACTAAGATATACAGGGTGGAACTTTCTAATGGAATAAATTCTCTAAAGACTAAACGGCTAATATTTGATCGAAATCCTGGGACACCTTATAACATAAATTTAATCACCATTTGCTCACGTGACTACGAGTTATGACGTCATAGTACATTTTCTTAAATAGCAAGGTATGTTAAATTTTATACCCTTGGATAGATTGTTTCGAGAGAAATTCAGTGCCTTTTTCCGTTTTTGGATATCTTTATTAGTTTTCGAGAAAAATCGATTCAAACTTCAGGATGTATACTCATAAAAATAAAACCGGTCATCAAACAAAAGTATTTTTATTATCAAATTTGAATTTTTAAAGTAAAGCAATTTACGAATAACAAAGCGGTAGCAAGAAATTTACTTAAATGAGATTTCCAAATCAAAGTAAATGACCAGCTTTATTTTTATGATGTATACGTCCCTGCAGTTTGAAATGATTTTTCTCGAAAACTAATAAAGATATTCAAAAACGGAAAACGGAAAACGGCACTGAATTTCTCTCGAAAGAATCTATCCAAGGATATACAATTTAGCATACCTTAGTATTTAAAAAAAGTACTGTGACGTCATAACTGGTAGTCACGTGACCAAATGGTAATGAAATTGATATCAGAAGGTGCGCAATTAAAATCAAAAATCGACGTGTCCGAGGATTTCAACCAAATATTAACCGATCAGTCTTTACTGAATTTATTCCATTAGAAAGTTCCACCCTGTATATCTTAGTTTTACTGTTATTTTAAACCTCCGACTGAAGACGCTCTTCAGTTGTTCAGTTTCATATTAAAAGGGCTTATCTGCAAGTGGCAATTTATAAAAAAACCTACGAAATCCAGCCCAGACTGCCTTTCTTACCTTCCTAGCGCAGCATCATGAATAGCGTTCATACCACAAATAAACACGTGGCAAATAATGTGCGACGTTGACTACCATTTTTGTCACTAAGTGAAGTCGCCCATCAGATTAAGATATTTTAAAAACTTCCTTGGTCTTTGACCTTCATTTTATCTCGATATACAATACATTTATCTTCAAAAATAAAAAAAATTCTCGCTCACTATAATTTGCATAGCATTTTCTTAATTTCATGCAACAAGGCATTAATAACAATTTTATTACATAAAAAGTACTAAGTTTAATTCAAGTTTGTTAATATAATGTCAACAACAAGGGTCTCAGGTAATACAATACAAAATGGGAAGTTGATATCTGCAATAATAAGCGAGATATCGAGTGATGAACAAAAAAAGTCAATTAATTGGGTTTTTTCAAGTTTTAACACAAAATATGTGTTTTCTCATATTTTGCAAGTCCGGATTAAGGGGCGAACGGCAGATTCGGATGCAGCATAAAATTTTCTATAAGACAGTATTTTTTGTTTTTGTATACCCTCGAGTCGACACCCCCTCTCTTAAATTGGATCGTACGGTCGACCAGATCCCGTACTAATTGGTATCGATACTCGATGCTTACTTTATGGTATTGCTCAGTAGCTACTACATATTCATGCTCTGTAATGCATACAGTTTATAGACAAATAGAATATTCTATATATTATCAATCTGAATTCTTGCTGTGCCACAAATCACAACCACGTTTTCTATCATCAATTACAGATTCTAACGTTCCGTCAAATGGAAAATGTCAAGAACCTATTGCAACTACTTCTGCGGTGACTTCACCATGGCCATCTACTAGTGGTATGCAGATGGAACATTTTGGTAAGTGTAGTTCAATTTAGGGATGCAACGTTTAGCAATTTTTCATAAATGTTTAAATGCGTATATTAAACGTTTAAACGCGCACCCTATGCGTAACTTACCAATATTGTTTTGAAACTTGAATAATTAGAAAAAAATCAAACGTCATTTGAAAGTTGGGTTATAAATCATAAAATAATACATATGCCGTTGAATGATGGCTGCGGCGAAGGCGACGAAACTCCTCAAAGGGATGCAAACAATCAATTTGAAAAGTACAGGACGGTTTTGCAATATTTAAGTGGCTGCGTCTCTTTTGCTCTTACGAGGTGTGTGCCTAACACTCGCCATCCGCGGCTTTATTTATCTGAAATTTAATGATATCTAAATTTTATTTTCAGTTCGTTTAAACGTTCCCCTAAACGGGTAGTGACCACACGGGCGGTTAAACGTTTAAACGTTGCATCCCTAGTTCAATTCGACAATGATTGTCGAATTGAACTAAATAAGGATAATCAAAGGATTATCCTTTGATTAATTGTACAAATGTATTACAAAAAATTAAGCATTCAGTAAACAATTTAAAATGCTCAGCAAAAACAGTTTGGAATTTTGTATGAAACCTAAAAAAAGTTGAGCTGATGGCCAGGAGATCAGGGAAAGGAAGTTGATGGTGCCGTCCAAGACCACACGTAATAAATGGCCTGTATATGTGAGCACCGACATCACCGATTCGATATAAGACTGCTACGGTTTTTTGTGGAAATTAAAGTAATGGCAATAAAAATATTTTTTTCAAAATCAAATGGCAATAGCAGTTAAACACTGAGCACTTGAAAATTATTTACTGTGCATAATTTTTACAAGTCCAAAAGTATTTATTAGATAAAATTATATTTTTCTCTGTAAATTTAGGTGCTACACCAAAGAAACTGGTGGGAATGATTCGAGAGCTGAAAATGTTGAAAATGACTGAGGAACATTTGGAAAAAAGAATCCCATTTGGCACTGAGATTTCTGAAGCCCCTGAAATTGAAAAGGAACAAACTTCTATGAAGTCCATACAGACCGAAGTGCAAACAAGTTCGAAATTCACAGAACACATTCCGCGGAAAGAAAAAATGCGAACAAAATTAAAATATTTGCAAAATAAAGTAAGGAGGCTTCAAAAGAAATCTGAAGAGGTGTTGCAAAAGTCTGAGTTGCAGTTGGATGATGTGAAAGTTGCCGATTTCAAAAAATTGTGTGACAAATTTCTTCCTCCAGAAGCAGCTGCTGTTGAGAAAGTACAAGCTGATCTGTATGGTAAACGACCAAAAGGAAGGCGTTATAGTGATGATTTCAAGAAAATGTGCCTGACTATTTATTTTTCTAGTCCATTAGCTTATAAAAGTATTAGTAACATCTTCTCCTTCCCAACGCGGCGTACATTGTCTCGAATGACTGAAAACTTGGTCATAAAGCCTGGAATCAATGCTGTCATTTTGGAAGCCTTAAAATTGAAAATGCAGACATTTGCAGAAAGGGACAAATATTGTTTAATATGTGTGGATGAAATGGCATTGAAATCCCACTTATTTTATAACATTGGTCCAGACGAAGTTGTAGGTCTGCAAGATTTGGGCGAGGAAAAAATACTTAAACCTTGTTTAAACGTATTGGTGGTTATGCTTAAAGGAATATCTTCAAAATGGAAGCAGCCACTAGCATACTATTTGGTGCACACCACATGTGCTGCTGAAAACTTGAAAGTTATAATTGAGGAATGTGTTATGAAATCTTTTGACATTGGATTAAAAGTTGTTCTGTTAGTCAATGACATGGGTTCTAACAATATTCATTTGGCAAATAAATTGGGAATTAGCACAGAACAGCCCTACTTCTATGTAAATAATTTAAAAGTTGCATATATGTTTGATATACCTCATTTAGTGAAGGCTACACGAAACAATTTATTGAAGCACAGGTTTGTTTTTGAGAATAATAATACACATCATGGGCATTTATTGAAACATTTTATAACCATGACAAGACATTGCATAACAGACTGGCAAAAAAACTGACAGATTTACACATTCATCCTACACTTTTGGAGAAGATGAAAGTACGTTTAGCAACACAAGTTATGAGTGCTACTGTTGCTGCCGCTTTATCAACATATGTCAGCCTTGGAAAGTTGCACCCAGATGCAGTCGGTCCGATAGAGTTTATTGAAAGGTTTGATAAGCTAATGGATATTTTTAATTCATCCAGTCCAGTAACTGATGGTTCTGAATATAAGAAGCCATTTGAAGGTGACACCTTCCAGTTGAATTTTCTTAGTGACTGTTACAATTTTTTTTGAAAATGTCACTGTTTTTGACCGCAATGGAAAAAATATAACAAATAAAATAAAATCGATTAGATGTTGGAAAATTACAATTAAAGGTCTGTTAATGTTGTGTAATATTTTACAAGAAGATTTCGAGTATATCTTAACACGGAGATTACACCAAGATGACCTGGAACATTTCTTTGGCACAGTAAGGAAACAAGGTGGCAATGCTATAAATCCTACACCAATTCAATTTCAAAGGGCATACAAAAAATTGTAGGAAGTAAAATAACTCAAGACGGTAGGAGCACTAAAGATATAAAACAAAGAATGGCGCAGGGCCGAGTTGCGTTTAACAAAAAGAAACAACTGTTATGCTCGAGAACGGTTAATATAGAGACTAGGAAGAGACTCTTAACGTCGTATGTATGGAGTACGGCATTATACGGGTGCGAAACTTGGACAATAGGAGAAGCGGATAGAAAAAGAGTAGAAGCGTTTGAAATGTGGTGCTACAGACGCATGATGAAGATACCGTGGATAGATAAGGTTAGCAATAGGGAAGTATTAGAAAGAGTTGGGGAAAAGCGAAAGGTATGGAAAACAATAAAGAGTAGGAGAGATAGGATGGTAGGACACCTTCTAAGACACGAAGGAATAGTTCGTGACATACTAGAGTCAGAGATAGGAATAAAAAGAGGTAAGGGTAGGCCTAGATTAGACTACTGCTCTCAAATAGTTAGGGATGTAGGATGTTCTACTTTTAGGGAAATGCGTAGGTTAGCTCAGGATAGAAAAGAATGGAGGTACGCGTCCAACCAGTCTTCGGACTGAGAACCTTATGATGATGATTTTTTATATACAGAAAGTGAAAATTGTGAAGCAAACTTTAGTCAACTGCTAATGCAGGCTTCAGACTTACTGGGACATTTGTCAGATTCAGACACAGGTGACTTATTGATGCCAACCGAAGCTGTTGAAAAGCAGTTAAATGTACACGATTGTGACTACCAAAAAGCATCAGTAGTTGAAGAAAATTCATTGCGTTACACTTGCGGATACTTAATTCGAAAGTGCTTAGAAAAACATTCATGTGAAACTTGCAATGCATACGACAATTTATTGCCATTTTAAAGCATATAAAAATAAAGAGTGTGATACTTTTGGTAACTTATTAATGCCTAGTTCAAATATTGCATGTTTTGAATGTGTATGGAAAACCGCAGACCAACTGGTTTCGTCCTTCTGGGACCCATCAGTACGGTGCTCTCCCCTACACACTCAAACCATGCAATTTAGCTTGCTATATATGCTGCCGCGCTCTGGACAGATATCAGCAAGTGACAACTACTTTGAGTAATTATCTAGTATTAATTAGTGGTACTGGACCTTTCGAACAACTACTCCTCGGGCAAATACCCTGCCAGGCATTGAATTATAGAACTAAATCAAGATTTTTTGTACTACGAGACGTTTCAGACTGCTAGCCCATCTAAGATGGCTTTGAAACAATCCTAATTTGTCTCCATGTACGTACGTGCTTTTAAGCAGGTCTTTGTTCAAATATTGCATGTTTTGAATGTGTATGGAAAACCGCAGACCAACTGGTTTCGTCCTTCTGGGACTCATCAGTACGGTGCTCTCCCCGTAGTTTTAGTTCTATAATTCAATGCCTGGCGGGGTATTTGCCCGAGGAGTAGTTGTTCGAACGGTCCAGTACCACTAATTAATGCCTAGTGACAATTTTTATTTTTATATATGTCTTTTAGAAGACAAATTTGAAGAAAACTTTGCAACTTTTATTACATCAAGGAATGTAGTAAAACTATATCGTAATTTATTTAGTACATTTAATTTAAATCATCCGTGTCAGGATTTTCCAAAATCGTTTTTAATTCATTTGTATAGCCGAATGAGATTATATTATACCTTAAAATTTGTAAATAGGAATTTCAAATGTACGAACTCTGCAGGAAAGTTCATATTGCCATAAAACTATCAAATATTAACTTACTCATAGTTTGCACTTATTTTTATTTGCAATGTAAGTAACCCTTAAGCCTTCTAGATTTGAGTAACATTTCACTATTACAATCATGTCACGCATCTTAAGGAGCCCATACTAACAGAGGGAAGAATGCACAGTTAAGTCTGTACATGTTTGAATAAGTCAAATCCATAATCTATTCATCCACACACACAATGACTTGAATGTGCAGTTATTTCGTGGAGAGGGGAGTGCGTTATTCCCACACACTGAGTTTTCCCTCTACATATTCCATATAGGGTTGCCAACCGTCCCGATTTTGGCGGGATTGCCCGCTTTTTAAGGTTCGTGTCCCGCATCCCGCTCATACCCTTGGCGGGACGCAAATTGTCCCGATTTCTCATAATCTACGCATTTAATCAACGTTTTTAACACCTTGATCCTTGATGTAGAGTATGTATATTTATCAAATCAAGCGGTAAGCGTTCGTGTTCAAAATGAGACAACCCGACCAATGAGCAGTGATGCGCAACGGTGATCGGGGATTCCTGATTTACATTGCATCTTAGCTTGCACGCTGTACAAAAACGCGTGCTCGCGTGTTGTAAGCGGCCAAATCCCAAAACAAATATGTATTCAAATAAGGACTTAATTTATTATGTATTTTCTTTTCGTTTGTTGAAAATAGTTTTTTTTTGTTTTGTTAAAAGTTGCGAGAATGCCGTTGTTTTGTTTTTTTTATAAATATATTTTAAGTTTATTTAAATGCAATAAAAAACTTTGAAGTGTCTCGATTTTTTTTGTAAATCCCGATTTTCTTAAAGCCTTCTCCCTACAAATGCATTATAGGAGTTGGCAACCCTAATTCCATAGCTTGCTCATGCATGTTTTAAGCCTTTCCTCTGAGTGTGTACCTTAAGAGTGTCTGTTACGTGTAGAACATATTCCCTTGTGTCTTAGAATGAATACAACGTGACACAATAGTTTAAGATCAAAAAATATTAGCCAGCATAACGACTGTAATAGGAGTTGAGTAGGCAGACTTTGGACTTTTTCTGTTGAAAACTACGGCACTTGGATTTTTTTTAGCGTTTTTCCCATACTGAGGTGACCCCATTCCTGATAACGTACCATTGAGTTTATCCGCTATTTTTTGGACACCTGTATTTTTGTGTATTTTTTATGCTATTAGTACATTATTAAATTTCATCCAGATGAGACAGTGTATTTCAAGGATGCTTTGCATTCCTTCAACGATTTAAATAATAAACGCAATATATATTTTGCTTTTCCTGCAGATCGTATTGCAGCCAGCAGTAAAAAAGAGAGCATCCTCAGTTACGATATATTTCATTTTGTTCTGCAACTGTAATTAATGTTCATGTTAAAAACCTGTTTCATTTTATATTTGAACTGTGTTTAAAAGTCATTTCACGGGAGAATAGAATGTATCACTCATGCACAGAGTACATACAAGTTTTCCTTGAAGTACAGCAGGTGATAAGCAATGGAAATGCCATTGGCCCTCGCTAAAATGTTGGCGAGTGTGCTATTGTGTTTTTAACAGTTTCCGACCTCAATCATGAGACATTAGCAGGGCAGCTGATATGTGACATCATTACTTTTGCGTAGATTTAATGATGAAATTTTCTGTTCTCTGGTGAAACAGGTAACTTATGTCATTTATTATTCTGTCATTTTCACAAAAAATGCTATCCAATTGTGTTCTTCACTTTCTAATGCTATTAGTTATTATTTGTTTTCATAAGAGCCATGAAAAATATAAAATTGTTATAGAGTTAGAATTAAATACCGTTAAGTACCTATGTAGGTACCTATCTATAATCTTTAATTTGTATTTGTATTTCTGAATGAATAAAATAATATTCATACATGTTTGTTTTTATAAAGTTGCCTGAACTGTAAACACAAATCAGCTAAATCTCAAATGAACATTGTAGTACCTATAATGGAGTGCCGAAAGATCCCTCCGATTGAGGATCTTGTGGGAGTGCATATTACACAAGGGTATGCATATTGTCTAAAAGTGCAACAATGTAAGTAAATATATTTCAGTTAACATGTATTTTACAAATCTAAAATTGCGAAAATGTGACATTTAACTTTTCTCTCCATAACCTTACTTGTTTTCTACAAATTTTAATAAAATAACGATTTATAATACTTTAAATTGTTTTTGCAATTATTTTGTTCTTACTTTTTTGGAAAACTTTGGGTTCCGTTTTATTTTGCGTCTTAAATTGTTTGTTGTAAAACGGACTTTTCGATCTGTCAACCAAAAGTTTACCCATTGAACCTCCAGAGTCATAACTTCCCCTGAAAATATGGCTCTTTCTTTATCTCTTTCTAACATTACGTACATTCAATAGGGCTATCTTTATCGCTCATCACGTAAAATCCTCATAGAGGCGCTACTGTCATCAGGCAGAGACCTACCTAATACTTTTGCTTAATTAACTCCACTGCGCAGAGGTGGCGCCACCGTCACCGTCTCACCGCCAAAACTGTTACCAACAGAGAACGTTCTCTGTGGATTAACGTTCTATGTGCTGAAAAATTCAAAATTTTGCATATCGCGTAGTCGCTTGCTCGTCGACCGTTCTTGCGAAAAATCCGTAGCAAAAATTCTCAAAACTGTTTTCGTGGTTTTTGATCGTGATTGTGATCTACCTGTTTGTGTTACGTAGAAATTACCTATTGTAATTATGAATGGGTTTATTGTTTTTGCGACATTGATATACTGTATTGTTTGTGGTGATTCGGAAGAGGAAGTAAAACGGTTATTTTGTTTTCCTCGACAACCAGAAAAGTAAGTTGATTTTATTTTATACATCGTCATTCTAGCACTAAATTGTCTATTTATTTAATTGCAACTGAAATTTTTACATTTTGTTATTTGTCGGTGTGGAATAAATGATAGGAGAAATTCATATTACATGAAGGCTCATATTTAGGTGTATAATTTGTTGTTTAGATCTAAAAAATGGCAAGAACTTATGGGAATGAAATGGAGCAAATTGTCTGGTCATGTAAGGATTTGTGATCAGCACTTTCAAGAAGACTGTTTTGTTCCATTCACTCATGATCTGCGTTTACGACCCGATGCATTGCCATCAATAATAATCCCAAGTTCAAAAATATCTGTTTATTATGTAAGTTATACATATAATTCACCGTAAATGTGGCAGTTGTTATATCGCAGAATTTATTTTTAGCCACAACAAGAAACCGGCCAGTGCACGTTAAATAATAACAGAATAAACATTATTTCACATGTGATTATTACACCAGAGGTAAGTTCTTCACTTTATTTGCATGTTATACCCACAAGATATTATCCAAGATTGTTACTTTGCACAAAAAAATATGATTAAAAGTTTTTAAATTTGTATACGAATCCTTCTGGAATGCAAAAGTTGAGCGTGATCTGTTTACCTGTTTTTATAAGCACTCGTACCTACTTAGGTTTTTCTGTTTAGGGGAATTTCAAGCCTAATGTTTGTGTGCCATCTACATCTTTCGATACGACTGATCTCCAGGCACATCCTGCTGATTTATCAACGATAAGCTCGACAAAAACACCGGCTCATTGTGTAAGTTATACAGTACACCACACTTATGAATGTAGCTGATACCTAACAAAATTTATTTCCAGGCACAACACATTTCAAACGACGGAGAAGTAAATATTTCACCTGAGATTTTAACACCAGGGGTGAGTTGTTCATAGTAGATAGCTATATTTTAATGCAAGTTATGCACAATGTGAAATAGTGTTGAAAATTATTTTCTTTTCTATTGCATAAATTTTTTTATAAGTACGTACTATATGAGTGATGTGGGTTTCCTTATTTAGGGTAATCTCAAGCTTAACATATTTACTTCGACTCCAATTTCTAAGGGCGCAAGATCGAGAAAATCACTTTTTAAAGATGTTGAAGGTCTACTGGCAACACAAATTACCCCAAGAAAAGAAAAATTAATGGGCATTGTTAAGAGAAAGCAGGGACAAATAAGAAAGTTGCAGAGAATTTGCAAGGAAAAAGGAAAGTCGCTGAAATATTTAGCAAATATTGACAAGTGGCCTGAAGTAAATAATATTTTTAAGGGTAGGTGCTTGTGATGATATAGCATATTTACATATTTAATTATAATAATCTTTCTGTATCTTAGGCATGCCATCAACTACTGCACAGTTTATGGTATCTCAAATTCGATGTGCCAAGCGTTCCCCACGTGGAAGAAGGTGGACTTTGGATGAAAAAATAATGGCCTTGGCAATTTATAAGCGTAGTCCAAGATGTTATGCACTACTTACACGTCTTCTGGCATTACCGTCGAAATGCACACTATCTTCATTGCTACGAAAAGTTCCTTTTGGCGTTGGAATAAATGATCATATTTTTCAACATCTCGGACAGTGTCTAAAAGGGTTCAGTGAAAAAGATCGTATGTGTAGTCTGGCCTTTGATGAGATGGCTATTAGGGAGCATATTGAATATAATCACTTCGCCGATTGCATTGAAGGTCTAGAAGATTACGGAGCTGGTAGTAGGACAGAGAAACTGGCAAAATATGCCCTTGTTTTTTTTTGTCCAAGGTATCGCTCGCCCATGGAAGCAGCCTGTGGCATATTATTTCAGTGCCGGTGGAGTTACTTCGCAACGACTTCAGTCCTTGCTTAAAGAGGTGTTGGATGCCTTGAGAAAGCATGACATTCCTGTAGTTGCAACTATTTGTGACATGGGTACAGCTAATGTAAAGGCGTTGAAGGACATGGGCTCTGACATATCTCGCCCGTATTTTTTACACAACGGAAAACCCATTTTCACCATATTTGATGTACCGCACCTACTGAAATGTTTCCGAAACCTCTTTCGTAAATACAACGTTGTCCTTCCCACTATCACACTTGGCAATACCACACAATGCCTCCAAGCAAGATGGTCGGATATTAAAGTTGCTTATGAGAAAGATAAAGAAAACCCACTTATATTTCGAAGTCTTCACAAATTCAAGGACTTTTATTTAAATCCAGTGGCTCAAACGGCCATGAAAGTGAAAGTCGCTGCCCAAACATTAAGCCGTACTGTGTCTGTCTATTTGTTCAATTTGGTGAAACAAAGTACATATGTTAAAAATTTTACAAACCATTTATCCAAATATTAATGATGCTTTAATTATTACAGACGTTCTGCCTTCGAGATCCTTGGCAACAGCCACTTTTGTGCATGAAGTTGACGAGTTGTTCGACAGTTTTAATGGTTCTACGAGAGTTGGTCCAGATGGCAAACCATTTCGGTGTACAGTATCGGATGTGTCTGGTCATGTTGCATTTTGGGAGGAGGCCTTTGAAAAGGTAAATAAATGGAGATTTATTAGGAAACCCCAAGACGAGACAAATCTGAATCACTGGAAACCACCTTCACAAATAGGGTGGCTTCATACGTTAAGGGCTGTTCCACAACTGTGGTGTTTCTTGAAGAATGTTGGTTTTGAGTACCTAAGAACACGATCCTTGAATCAAGATGCTTTGGAAAATTTGTTTGGGTGTATTCGTTCTGGATGTGGTTGTAATGAAAATCCAACTGTCACACAATTTATAAATTCTTTGAAGACTCAAGTAATTAATGGTCTTACAAAAAGGTACCAATTGTGAGGAAGATGAATTAAGCCTTTTAAGTAATCTGCGTTCTTTTGTCGAACTTGGTGAGAATTCTCTTGGTAATGATAGCGCTCCTGAATCAAGCGATTTAACACTTGCAAGACCATTAAGTGATACGTTCACCAATATTAAGAGTGATGAATTGGCTGTAGACATTGCACATGCAGTAGCTGTTGGTTCTGCAGACACGTTATCAGTTGCTTATGTGAGTGGTTTTATCGTTAAAAAATTTTTTTCCAAATTTAATTGTCACCAATGTGAATCTGATTTAAGTTCAGATGAGACACTCCCTTGCAATCAATTTATTTCTTGTAAGGAATTTTCTAATTCCAAAAATAAGTTGTTTTATCCTTCAGAACGTTTAGTTGTAACTGTTGGCCATGCTGTAACTTTGTTAGAGAAGAAGCTCACTACAATTAGGAAAAATACTAAATTACAGGAAACGGTAGTTACATTTTTTCATCAGGAGTTGGACTTTTCTTTCCTGACTTGTGCAGAACACTTTGATTTTTTGAAAAACTGTATTATTACAAGTATTTGTCGTATAGGGGTTCCGTGGTATTGTACTAGAATTGTTCGTCAGCTAAGGTCAGAAGCTAGCAAAAAAATTTCAAAGCGCAAGCAGCAGAAGCTTCGGCATGTTTAATTTTTATGAGATTTGTGTAGGTATACCTACATAAAGGTATTAGAGGTCATAATTAGGGATGTGAGTGAATTTTCCTGACAGTGTCATGTCACAGTCAAATTGAAAATGATGGTCATGTCATTTATTTTTATGTCGTTAGCATCATTTATTTTTTGTTTTCTTGAATACTTGATGTCACAAAAATACCTACTCGTATTATATGAGGAGTTATCTTTCAAAACGCAGTATTTGAATTATTTTCCGCTACTGAGCTAAAGATGGCACTACATGCTTCAAATGCAGCTGAATTGAATGTGCTACAGCTATTCATTCAAACTGCAGTATTTGCCATAGATATTTGAACTTGAAATTAAGTTTTCTTTCAAAATGCAGCGTTTGCTCTTTCTTGTTACTTTCAGAATGCAGTTTTTACGTGTTACTTTCAAAACGCAGTTTTAACCATATTATTGCAGATACCAACAAGGGAACTGTTGTAGTTAACTGTTTGTGTTTGAAACGGTGTATAATTAATTTAATTAACGTAAACATGAATGAAGGTGAAATTGAAGTTCGGGTTGGAAACTCAGGTGCGCGCCAAAGGGCAAAGAAAGCAACAAAAAGGCAGAAGGAAAAAGAAATAAGGTAAGCTGCACAAGCTGGAAGAGGAGCTACCGAAATAGGCTCAGCTCTTTATAATTTCCTCTTAGCGAATGCAATACCACCAAACTGCAACTCCCTCCGTTTATTCTGTGATGGATGCGGGGGGCAGAATAAAAATTCATTTATTTTATTTGTGCTTGTGTTTTGGCTTTACCATCATGCTCCAGATCAACTCAATAACATACTTTTAGTATTTCCTGTTCGCGGACACTCTTTTTTACCCGCAGACCGTGTTTTCGGAAGGATAGAGAAAATAACTAAGAAGAAGTCAGAAATCTTGACACAGGAGAAATATTGGGATATTTTCAACGAAGTTGGGGACATAAAGGTATTGGGAGTGGAGTGGTCATTGCTTGATTTTAAAGCACTTGCAGATTCCTTGAAGAAAATCACTGGTATAAGAGAGGCAAAACGAATTTACGTTGAAAAAAATAGAAATAAAATAGAAATAACGTTAAGATTGGAAAATTTTTACAGAAACGACGTTTCAAAACCTATATCTTTGCTGAAAAAAGGAAAGTCTTTGGCGAAAATGGCATTGAAACCAGTTGAACTAGGTAGAACAGTCAAGCCAAGAAAGTTAAAAGACATTGACGATTTATTGGACAAAGCGTATTCAAAAAAGGACAGAAACACAAACGAGAATATAAACTGGAGGACCGTCGAAGAGTTGAAGTTTTATAAAGACTTAATTGATAAAACTCCTAATGGCGATGACACAAATCAAGAGAGCGAAGTAGAAGATGAGGAAAATGAAGAAATTTGCGATTGCAGTGAGGAAGATCACCGACTTCGACTGTGATTTATGATTTTTGTTTGTTGCATAACATTAAAAAAATGTTTTTTCTTTAGAATTGAAGTTTTTGTTGTGATGTGCAATTTAAGTTTCTGCTTTCCTAAGTTCAAGTTTACAAAATAAAAGTATTCAATTTGTTTCATCTTGCTTTTTTTTATAATTTCTTTCAAAATGCAGTTTTATGATAAGTAACATTCAAAACGCAGTTTTAATTTTTTGTTGTAACTGTTACATAAAGGTTTTAAATAAAAGATTTTCCAATTGTGGTACATGATTGATTACACATCGAAGGCTATATGTCGGAACCTGCAAAAATAAAATACTAAAATTGATAACGTCAAGGCAGACACTCACAATTTGCTTAAAAAATGGTTTCGGTCAAATACTGCGTTTTGAAAGATAACTCCTCATATACTACACAACACGCCATATAGAACGAAGTCATTATGTTACTAGCAAAATAATGTTTGTACATTATTGTACTAATATAAAATATAAAAACTGGCATGTCTGTCAATGCTTTATCATCTGGTATTGAACAGAGTTAAGACACTGTGACGTCACGATTTCAAGCTCAGCAGTTTTTGGAGGGGTCTAATTTTCGAACCGCTTGACGCAGAACAACACGGTTTTCATTTTTGACCTTACAATTTTTTGTTCTGCAATTTTGGTTTTTGGGACACACTCCCTTTAATATGCAAATTTCTTTTTTTGTTTTAAAAACTTACAAAGGAAACGTCAATAGCATAATAAACAAATCTGTGTAAATATTACGAAATTTTAAACGTTTTCTTTGGCTTAAGAAATGAAAAGAATTTGGAAATCTTAGGAGTTGTTGAGATATCAGTAAATAAATCAAATTTTTTTAAAAGAAATTTGTACTACGTTTCAAAAATTTGTTAAGAAACTCCAGAAGCAGAAAAATGTCGAACCAGTTAAACTATTTTTATCGAGTGGTTGTTTGATATATTCACTTTATTGTTAGGCCACCTTTTGATTACTGTTGTACTGTATTGATGACTTGTAATGAAAAAGAATTAGATAGGTTGCAAACACTTCAAAGCAAGGCTATGAGGATTTTCACTATGAATTCTTAATAAGTATGGGGTTAACTTATTAAGAATTCATAGTGAATTTACGTCAAAGTTCTTGATCCATCTACTGTGTGTATGAGGATATATGAAGGGTGTTTTTTATAAGGGCATTATAGAATATAATAAAGTGCCACATAGTTATAAGTTACTGTCTGTTGTTAAATTTAAGTTAAAGGTGAAAAAAGATCTTTTGTCTGAAAGGTGATGGTTTGTTGGGATTATATTTGTGTTATTGTTTTATTGTCTTGTATATTAACTAGCGTTGCTAAATAAATGATATATTATTATTATTTGTAAGCTAAGCGAGATACTGGTTGTCGAAATTTCTTAAAAAATGTGTTTTTTTATCTGGAAAACTACCAAAGTTATTCATTTGAAATTTGGGGCATAATGATTTATTGAAGCTTTTTACGAGCTTATAAATTTTGAATTTCGTACTCTTACCATTGGCGTCGCTATGAGGTGGAGAGGCTACATTTATTACCGAAACTATGTTACACTACTAACTTTGTTTTATTTACAAGAAAAAATATATCTTTGATTCTTCCGTACGAAGTTATCAGTCATCTTTTGTAACAGTAAAGCGTTGTTGATTTCGAAGTAGCAGGTAAATTTTCAAGAAGAGAACAAAACAGTTGAAAATAATAAGTAACGACAGAAGCAGATATGTATTACATTTTTTTTTAAAGAAATGTCAACACCCTGTATCTCATTTAGTTGCCATTTGGACATATGGTCATTAGAGATTTTCACAATATTTTTAAGTATTCTATCTACTCTCGAAGTTTGTTACACTCATAGATCACCCTGCATATATGTTTGTCATAATTTTCATGTTAAATGAACATTCTTTTTGTTCGCTTGCTTTGTACTCTACTTAAACAATGTACAAAACTTACATATCAATCACGTAGGCATTACCTCTCGGTTTTATTTGTATTCAAAGTTTCTACAAGCAATTTTACTACTGTCCATTTTTTTACATCAGTGTATTTATGTGTTTATATTTTATGTAATCCTAAATATTCTTTAATATTCAGTATTTATCAACTTCTGTGTATTATTACTGCTTATTTATTTTACAATTGCAATTTAAAAGTCTTAAACATTTCGTTTTTAAGTAACCTGGTGTATTCTGTTCAATAAATTTGTTGATTTTTATGTTGTGATATTTTAGATCGTAAAATTTAATATCAGTTGCCAATGAAAACCAAGTATTATGTATTTTTAGCAGCATTTGCTATGCCTTTGTCTTGTAAATTACTGAACGTAATAAATTGCTTGCTGTTAAAATAACTAGTACTTTTTTTGTTGCAAGGAAATAAAAATTTGAATAATTTAAAATACCTCAAATATAGGAGCGCCCCTATTGTGCATTGCTAGAATTACTTCATTCTAGTTCATTTTCTCAATCATAGATGTTGCTACAAATGTAGGTCTCTGTATACGTCAGATTCAAATTTCCCGCAAATTCTCAGCTGTGAGTAATCAGCGCCACCACAGTACGTTTTACTACGAAACGGAGTGAGATAAGTAACTTCCCTCTCTTTCGTCTGCCATCAATTTTACATTAAGTTATGCCTCTGGAGGTTCTCTGTGCATTGTAAAGACTACTTGGGAGACCCGCAAAATGGCGCCCATGGCATCAAAAACATCAAAGAAACCGACACAAGTGACCATGCTGTGTAAATAGATATACTGTGGTTCAATCATCTTTAGGTGATATTCTTTTAATTTAATAAATTATTGTTGTGTGAAGTGCCGTGCCCATGTGGTGTTCCATTTCGGTAAGTAGGTACCTATTGGCTATTGTTCCCCCTTTTACTGAATGTCCACCTAGACATTTCATTTAATATTATATAATAATAATATATAATAAATGACCTTTATTGTTTCTCAGATACAATACAATAGTTATAAGAATATAACAGGATTTAAAAAACAACTGAGGAACAAAAGGGCGAAGTTCAGCCGATATGCTCCACCAAGAGGTTAAACACATCTACTGCTCTTCCACTTAGCCCTACAAAATAAACAGAATTAAATTTAAAAAAAACATGAAGCAGAGGTGAAAAATAAATTCGATTTAAAAAAAGAAATGGTGCATACATATGCAATTAGTTAAAAAAAAAAAACGAAAAAGAAAGTTGCTTCTACCCAACCTGACTCGCGACCAAAACATTGCGAGCATAGGTAATAAACTTAGATATAGACAATGACTTCACCTCATTTGAGAATTTGTTATAGGTGTTGACAATATTGTATGAGAAAGACCGGTGAAACATTTGCGTGCTGTGTTTAGGCATATTATCAAAATTACATTTGCTTCTAACATTAACGTTGTGAATTTGGTATCTAAATTGCAATTTAGCAAATAAATATTCAGGACACTCGAGCGATATGATCTTGTGGTATACCACAGCAGCATGTAGCTCCCGCCTGTTCTTCATATTTAACCATCCCACCTCCAGAAGTTTATGTGAAATGTGCTCATATTTCCTAATTCCAAAAATCAAACGAAGACAGGAATTCTGCATTTTTTGTATTCTTTAAGAATCTGCAACTGTGATGCATTTGTTATAAATACAATAGCAAAAATTAAAGTGAGAAAGAACTAGAGCATCACAGAGAATAATCTTTGCCGTTTGAGATAGATATAACCTGTTTCGAAAAATTCGTTTTAAATTAGAATAAGATTTCTGAAGTGATTTGGAAACGTGAAAGTTGAATCTAAGCTCACTGCCCAGTTATATACCCAAATTTTTGACACATTGATGAATTTTCAAGGGGGTATTATTAACATGTATAGAAACATTTTCCAGTAGAAAATCTCTCACACCAGTCTTACTAAATAGCAGAACCGCGGATTTGTCCGGATTAATTCCAAGTCCATGTGCGACAGAAGTCTCAACAAGTCTCCTAATATCTTCATTCACATCGACATTAGCTGTGGCTACCTCATTATACGCAAAATTATATAAAAGCTGTGTATCATCAGCGTAGAGGTAGTAGTTACATTTATTTACTGACCCGTGGAAAAGGCAAGTATACAAAATATAAAGAAGAGGTCCTAAAATAGAACCTTGAGGGACCCCACTTTTCAAAGTTAATGTGTCGGATCTTCTGCCGTCCAGAGTGACATATAGTTTCCTATGAAGAAAATATGACTCAAACATACGAAGTGACAGGAAATCAAAACCTACATATTTTAAAACAGAAAGCATAATGTCAAAATCGATGGTATCGAAGGCTTTCGAATAATCTAGCATTACTAAAATTGACGATTTATTACTATCCAGTCCCCTAAAAATATCATCGGTGATGTTTAAAAGCGCCGTTGCGCAACTATGATTTGGGCGAAAGCCGGACTGGTTTCTGTAAATTATACGGCGTTTATTTAAAAATTTTCTCAGATTTGGAT
This sequence comes from Xestobium rufovillosum, assembly GCA_963966045.1. Taxonomy (NCBI): domain Eukaryota; kingdom Metazoa; phylum Arthropoda; class Insecta; order Coleoptera; family Ptinidae; genus Xestobium; species Xestobium rufovillosum. The sequence goes on along the minus strand of OZ014498.1, from coordinate 5,649,693 downwards.
AAGACGGGTAAGATGCTTATAGGACGAAAATCCTTAAAAGTATCTGGTGATTTAGTCTTCGGGAGAGGTATTACACTTGCACATTTCCACAGATCAGGAAAGACCCCGCGACTAAGACAAAAGTTGATGATGTGCGCAATGTATGGAAGAATAAATCGACATGATAATTCCAGCATGCAAATACTAATACCATCGCAACCGACTGACTTAGTTGAAATATTTTGAATAATTTTTAAAATATCTAATTCTGTACAAACAGAAAAATTAAATTTGTCATTTAGCAAGTTGGGAGCAAAAATATTGTTATTGTATAAAGAAATTGTATCAGTCTTGTTGGAAATTACTTGTCTGGGGAAATTCACGAAGCTATTTGCGATTGCATGAGGATCCTTCAGAGCAGCTGGAATATCAGATATTACTTTCTCCTGCAAAAAGCCAAGTTTTCTTAAAGATTTCCAAATAGAATTGGGATTTTTGTGTAATTCAAAATTTATGAATGCTTTCTTTTCTTGTTTAACTGCAAAAGTGGTGTAATTTCTAAGAGATTTATAATAATCCTAATGTTTTTCCAAGGAATAGCCTTCAGTTCTGCCAAAAATTGATTATAATTGAATTGTTTAAAGTCTCTGTAACTGAGGAAAAACTGAGAAGTCCCCTCGGAACGTAAAGGCAACACGCAGTACACTAAAGAATGGTCAGACACACTATGAGTATCAACTACTCCCGACTCAACAACGTTAATATCTAATGGAACCAGAATCAAATCAATAAGTGACATGGAAAGTGCGCTGATTCTTGTAGGTTCCGTAATGATTTGCTCATATCCGAAAGACAATAACGACTGTGTAAATAAAAGATAATTTTAATGCATACAGTTCTTGTTTATTATGAATGTTTTTCTAACGTTTGATAATATATTTTCCTTTATGGAATTTCTTTTTTCGTTTTTGCATTTATTATTTTATGGATTTTAGATTTTATTTATGCGAGTATGCGTGGAATGCAGATCTTTGATTTTTTGTGTATTTTGTCATTTTGCCTGCGTTTATTTACAGTCATTTTTGATTATGTCTTGAGAGTTTGCTATAATGTAGTGTCTTTCGATTTCTTTAGGCTCTTAAAAATTTATGTACTAAGTTGAGTTGAGAATTTATATAGTGATATGTACCACTTTTATGTATTTTTAAATATAGTGTGGCACTTGTTCCATTCTTTTTTCTTGCTTGCTGAGCTAGTGTTAATTTAGTTTTGATTTGCTTTGAGTAGTAGTTTCTGCAGTGTCGCCTTGCACCTTCTTCTTACTATATTACTTTTAGTTCTTGTCCGGCACTTTGACTTTTGCTTAATTTACGTTGTTTTGTTTAGCTTCACTTAATAAAATAACTTGCTACTATCTTTATTCTGTATTGCTGTATTTACTTAGTTAATATTTTTATGCACGTACTGAGACACCTACGATTCTGGGCCTAGTCATTTTTTTTATTTAATTTTTTTTTATTTATTTATATGTGATACATAGGTTTATGATCTTGTATTACTCGCTTGACCATGAGTAATGCCACATTTAAGCTGGGTCACATTAATTCTCGTTCTCTGTTGGGTCACCTTAACCAGATTAAGTCGATTGTCCGCGATTTTGACATGCTAACTTTGTCAGAGACGTGGCTGCCGCCGGGTATCGCTGATCATCGGATTCTTGTTGACGGGTACAGTTTTGTTCATTTGGATAGACCTACCCACGCTGGCGGGATTGGAGCTTACATTAGAAATGGCATTACTTACAAGCATTTGACTGGTTTGGATCTTGCCGCCGTTCATGTTGAATGTATGTTCGTTGAGGTTCGAATGGGCTCTATTAAATTTGTCGTTGGTGTTTTTTACAGACCTGATAAGAATTTTGCAGAGTTTTTGAGTGTTTTTGATGACTCTATGCAGCATCTCACCGTTGCTTATGATCAGGTGTTCTGTCTTGGTGACTTCAACGTTAATATGATGGATGTAACTGGTTACCGTACTGCGCAGCTGCTTGACATAGCGGAGTCGGTTGGTATGTCTCAGCTGATCTCTGAGCCTACAAGGGTTACTAGCAGTTCGATGTCGCTGATTGATTTGATTTTTACGAATTCTACATGTTCTATGTCTTCTGGTGTTTTAACTTCCGAGATAGTAGCGGATCATTTTTTAGTTTTTTGTAATATTAAATTTAGGGCCAAGCGACCGTATGCCATTAGACGAACTTACAGGAATTTTAGCAACTTTGATCTGCAGCTTTTCACTGATCATTTGGTAGCGGTGCCTTAGGAGCATATTTACGGTTTTGTTGACGTGGATTCCAAGATTGCTTTCTTGAATGAACATCTGGCATTGTATAATATTCACGCTCCACTCAAAACTTCTATATTTCGAAAGCCAAAAGCTCCCTGGCTTACTCAGACCATTAAGGAGATGATGTCGATTCGCGATGGTGCTTTGAGGAGGTTTAAAGCTTCGGGTGTCCCTGCTCATGGTGTTTTTTACAGATCTATTCGGAATTTTACTACTCGTGCGATTAACAGGGAGAAAAAGGCATATTTGGAGTTGGTTGCCCGTAATTTTTCTTCTGGTGATCTCTGGCGGGAGCTTGGCCGTATGAATGTTCACAGTGGGCGCACATCTGGTGCACTGCCTCCACACCTTTCTGACCCAAATCAGATTAATGACTTCTTTATGAATTCTATTGAACAACTGGATATTCCCTTTCACTTGCTTAATTCCTATAATAATTCAATTAATTCTAATGTTAGTACCTTACTGAATTTTAGGGAAGTCACTGAGTTGGAGGTTCTTCGTATTTTAGAGAACATCAAGTCTTCCGCCTTCGGTGCTGATGGAATCAATTCTGTAATGCTGGTTTTGTGTTGCCCTTTTCTTTTGCCTTTTCTTACCCACATACTTAACATTTGTTTATCTTCTTCAACATTTCCCGGTGCATGGAAAAATGCTCTCGTCTTTCCCCTCCCCAAGATAGGTAATCCGTCTGATTTCAAGGATCTTCGTCCCATAAGTATTCAATTCTCCTCACTTTGTCTAAAATCCTTGAGCGTGTCATTAGTCGCCAGCTTCTCGATTTTATTGAGGTTAATGAGATTTTGCCCGGGGTGCAGTCCGGTTTTCGCGCGGGATTTGGTTGCAGCTCGGCTTTGTCTCTTATTATTGACGACATTATTTCCGCCTCTGATAGTAAAATGTTGATTGTTTTAATTTTGTTGGACTTCTCCAAGGCATTTGATACTATCAATCACGAGTTACTTTTGTCTATTTTACACTTCAACGGCCTTGGGGAGGGAGCAATTTCTCTGTTTCGGAACTATCTTCAGAAACGTACTCAGCGCGTGTCTTGTGCTGGTTTGAGTTCGACTCCTCTTAGTATTGTGTCTGGTGTGCCTCAGGGGTCAATACTCGGTCCTTTGTTGTTCGCGATTTACACGGCGCAGATTGGTTCCTATATTAAGCATTGTAAATTTCATATATACGCGGATGATACGCAACTGTACTACTCCTTTAATCCTAAACATTTACATCAGTCAATGAATAACATTAACTCTAATCTGGCTGGCATTGCTGCATTCTCTGGAGACCATGGTCTAAAGCTTAATACCAGTAAGACACAGATGATACTTTTTGGTGGTAAGAATTGTAGGCAGAATGCTCTGCTTTCTCTTGATGTTAGAATTGATGGCGTTTCTTTAAATTTTAGCGATACCGTTAAAAATTTGGGTCTTGTTATTGATCACAATCTTAGGTTTCGTGAGAATACTAATAAATTAATTCGCTGTGCTTTCGCATCGCTAAAGTACCTATATTCGTGTAGACAATTTTTGAATATTCAATTGAAAAAGTTGCTTTGTGAAACTCTAGTTCTATCTCATTTTAATTTTTGTGATGTTGTCTACTCCTCATGTTTATTACAAACTGATGTCTTCCGTATCCAGATAGTGCAGAATGCTTGCCTCTGCTTTATTTATGGTATAAGAAGGGGTCATCACATTTCGCATAAGCTTCGTGATGCTGGTTGGCTTAGTATGTCCAATAGGAGATATTTTCATTCTTTGTATTTTTATTTTAAAATTTTAGACACACGCAGGCCTCCTTACTTGGCTATTAGGTTGAGGTACAGAACAGATATTCATCTGGTCAGGCGACATGTGTTTGAGGCTCAGTGTCTTGGTGCTTCTTAGTTGCTTTTTAATTGCTTGTTTTTATTTTTCTCAAGTCATAAGTGCTAGATTTAAATTACTCCCTTTCCTTGCAGGCGATACTGCTCAGACTTAGGTTTTGTTTTTTTTTAGGCTTAAGTGGAAGAGCATTCCACCTGCTTTTGTGGGTGGGATGATCTTAGGCCTTGTTGGAGGGTGATACTGTTTTTTTCCTTAGTTGCTATTGTTTGTAATAAAAAAATTTGTTACCTTGCCAATAAAATCAATTATTATTATTATTATATTAATTGGACGTCTCCAACACGAAGGTTCTTCTTAACTTTACGAGCTTTAAGATATTCTTCCTTTTTCATCCGAGAGACAAATTTAACAATGATGCCTCTAGGACCAGTACCCGAAGCGACCTTGCCAAGTCTATGGTAACAATCAATAAATGAATCCTGGAAAGGCATGTCAAGTGCTCCGAAAATACAGGAGAGTGCGACCGACACGTCCTCATCTCTGCATTCGGGAACACCAAAAACCTCCACGCAGTTGGACCGAGAATATTGTTCCTGTCTATTAATTTCTGCCTTCAAAGTAGCATTTTCTTGCTCAAGTTTTCCGCATGCGGTAGATAATGTGTCGACCTTCTCAAAGCACTCATTCACTTTCTTATCCAAATTCTTAATTAAATTATTTGTTTCCGCAATGCTTTCATGAGAAAACTAAATCGAACGAGCCAACTTTTGAATTTCTTTCATAATCTGTAGTGGCGACGGTTGGGCACAACAACTATCGCAGCACCACTTACTTGAGTCCTCAGATTCGTCTATACAATAGTTATGGCATTGTTTATTACAGCTGGAGGAAGAACATGTGATAGCTTTTTTCTGGTTGGAAATCTTTGTATCGCAAATATCGCACACAGACATCACGAATAAATTTGTTTTATTTTCGTCAAAACAAGTACTTTTAAAACCGCACGCATTTTTGTTTGATTTCTTTCACAGCAGACGAGAAAATCGGCAGTCACGAATCCAAACAAATGTTTAAAAAACTCGCAAATTACGCAATTTAAACGTTCAGGAACACGAGCCAGGCATAGGAAAAAAACAGAGCAATGAACTACATGTGACTTCGAATAATTAAATTACGCACAATCGGGAAAATATCAGTATTAAAGACAGAGCGCACGAAACGCGTACACATGCTTCGATGTATTTTGTAATTTCACATTTTATAACAAAATGTGAAAATGTATACAGATGATTTGCACAATTCAACTATTCACTGCATTTGCTTCTTGAGCTACTGAAAGCTCTGTAGGAAACTTTTCGTATTAAAAGTTCTTAGGTATGCCAAGTTTGCTTAGAATAGTTCTAAACACAGAAATGGGTATGTAGGGTACAAGTGCCTACGACGGTAGGTAGGTACATCGTTGATCTTTTAGTTGCTTTCAGTCCAATATAAATAATATGCAAATATTTAGGTAAGTACCTACATCTTTCATTTGCCCAATTAAAAATATACCATCAATTAACCCGCCTTATTAAATCTGTCATGTAAGATAATGTGCTGGACTGATTATTTTATTTTGTAAAATAATTCAATAAGTACAACCTACAAGTACCGGGTGTCCTACCTGCCCTAATTCAGTAATTAAGAAATTAATATCTATCTATGAGACTCCCATGGGCGTCGCCAAGGGGGGCCAGGGGGGGCTTACGCCCTCCCCCCGGCTTTTGTTACATAATGACATATTAGGTACTATATTACTATAATGAAAACCAATCAATTATAATGCAAAGAAAATTTTGCTTTGCCCCCCGCCTGGAAATTTTGGAGGCGACGCCCATGGAGACTCCCGTCTAACTTTCTTATTGTATATGACACGCTGTTCATCGCTTTGTACATATATTTTTTGGATTCCCAATAAAAATTCTCTTTCCAACCATGTGTCACAACCTAGCATTTGACTCCAAACCACAAAATACATGAATTAGGTATGCCCTTCAGATGAAAGTGCCAATATTAAGAAATCGACCTTGGCCATGTCCAAGGCCTACTACCCTAACTTAGTAAATTGGCATTTAAAAAAAATACCTTTATTTATTAAGAAGGCAAATGGTAGGTTGTGATACGTAGTAGGTACCTATAAAAGGAAATTTTACGGGAAACTTAAAAGTGTAGGTAGGTATGCAATAAACAAACAGGATTCTCTTGAAAATGAGAAAGTTGGACACAGTAAATTTTTTTGATTATTTCATTCTGTATACCAAAAAGTTAGAATTTAACAATAATAATAATAATAACATTAATAATAGAATTTATTTCTCTCAATCAGATAGGTAACAGACGGGAAACTAAAATTTACTACATGAGAAACCCCAAGGAATGAATTCAAGGCAGCAATACAAATCGCTCCTCAATCTACCATTCGTTCCTTGACAACAAAAATCATTTTTAACTAAATATACCTAGATCTAATATAACTTATTACAAAAATAAACAAATTCTGCTCGCTGGCTCTACAAATATATAAAGTAGTTTCATTATGCCTTCCGCCGTGCATCAACATTTACACCGAACTCGACTGACCATGGAAATAAAATCGAAACATGGCTGTCCGGAACTGAGGACTGGTTAAACTTTTAAACTCGTTCGGAATACTATTATAAAGTTTGGCAATGTTGTAAGAAAAAGATCTTTCATACAATGCAGTTCTATGAAAAGGCGGAGTGATGAGCGCCCTACTTCTCACATTTATGTGATGAACATCAGTCCTGAATTGTATTTTATTATAAAGGTATGAGGGAGACTTTGTTAAAATAACGTTATGAAATAGACATAAGGACTGTAGTTTGAAACGATCTTCCATTTTCAACCAATTCAAATCCAATAACTTATGCGAAATGTGCTCATATTTACGAATACCAAAAATATATCTCATGCAGGAATTCTGTATTTTTTGAATACGGTTGATGGAGATGACATCCAGACAAGGAGCAACTACGGGACAGCAAAACATAAAGTGAGAAAGAACTAAAGATTCACACAACATTGCTTTAACATTCTGAGGCAAATAGCTTCTGTGAGGATATAAAATTCTCAGTCCCATAACAGCTTTTTGTATACACGTTGAAATGTGTCCTCTATAACGAAATGTGTTATCCATTTGCAAACCCAAATTTTTTACAACTTCTGCCACAGGAATACTAGTATTATTAATTTTCAAATCTAACTGGTTTATATCAATGTTATTTACTAAATTTGTGCGGCCAAGTACTAAACACTTGCACTTAGCTGGATTCAAAAACAAACCATGCTCATAACTGAGTTCATATATAAGCGATAGATCCGAGTTCATATGTTCGACATTTTGATCTGTCAACACTATTAAATGATAAATAAATTTGCGTATCATCTGCATATAAATGAGAAGAACAATATTGGAGTTGACAATAAAGACGACAAGTGTAGACTGTAAACAGCAGTGGGCCCAAAACTGATCCCTGTGGCACACCAGAAACCAGACCACTATAAGACGATACCTTGTCATCAAAACATACTGCCTGAAACCTTGCATTTAGATAGCTTTTAATTAAGTTGACTGATTTAAAATTCATTCCAATAAAGTGAAGCATCGAAAGAAGAACTGGGTGTTGGATTGTGTCAAAGGCCTTGGAGAAGTCTAACAATACTAAGAGCGTTAATTTATTCAAATCAGAAGCTTTCAAAATATCATCGGTCAACGTCAAAAGTGCCGTTGCACAGCTATGGTACTTTCTGAATCCGGACTGGTTTACAGGTAAAATATTATTAGCAGTTAAATAATCACTCAGTTGAAGACACATAACTTTCTCCAAAATTTTTGACAAACATGGCAAAATGCTTATCGGCCTGAGGTCTTTACATTCTTTAGGATTCGAAATTTTTGGTAAAGGCCTAACCCAAGCCCGTTTCCATAACTCAGGAACAGTAGACTCAAACAGGCAACTATTGACAATGTGGGTCACAAAAGGAACAATGCAAGGCAAACACAGCTTCAACATTTTTATACTAATACCGTCACTACCAGCTGCGCCCGACTTCACGCCACAAATAATTCTCGAAATACACTCTATAGATACAAGTTTAAAGTCAAAATCGCAAGACATATCATTCATTGTACTTCGACTGTAATAGTCGACCATCCCCAGATATACCTTGGTTATGTGGAATACTTTTAAGGAAGTACTCATTTATTTTATTAGGATCCTTAAGATCAGCAGGAAAAGTGGAAAAATTGTTCTTTTTTTTATTTATTTGTAGGTGTCTAAGCTCACTCCACAACTCCGCCGTATTGCCATTTCGCAGTGTATATTGATAGTAACCTTCTTTTCTAAATTAATTGCTAAATCAGTAAATTTTCTTATATCCTTATAATAATTCCAATGAACTGGAAGTTTAGATTTCTTAAATCTTACCTTAGCCTTATTCCTTAAAGAAATCAATAACCTAATATTGTCAGTTATCCAGGGAGGACGCCTCTTGTGGGTTATTTTAACTGTTCTTATAGGAGCGTGCATATCAAATAATTTTAATAAACCGGAGGAAAAATACTCAACTTTTGCATTAATATCAGGTATGCGATAAATTTTATAAAACGGATATAACTGCAAATCACGAATAAAAAGATCATCATTAAAATTTTTGTAATCGCGATATGTATAAGAGAAAGGTTTAAACTTAAGTGAAGAAATAGACAATTGGCAAAAAACAAGGTCGTGGTAGGAAATATTAACATCTTTAACACCAGATGACATTACGATAGCCTCATCTGACGCTAAAACTAAATCAATAATTGAAATACTATTTAACGATATTCTGGTAGGCTCGTCAATCAGCTGGCGGAAGCCAAGCGAACCAATAAGCGAATCAATATATTTTACGTCTGGATTTTCCGGTTTAAGCAAGTTTATATTGAAGTCGCCCATACAAAATACAAAATCAGAAATTGACAAACAATACGACAATGAATCCTCCAGATTGTCCAAAAAATATTTGTAATCCAACATTGGCGGTTTATAACCGACCCCAAAAATTATATTTACATTCCCAATTACCACAGATACCCACAACTGTTCAATGCTATCTCCTGTCCGTAGAATACCATATTTATATTTCTGAGATATGTAGAAGGCTACACCTCCACCTCTTCCGAGTCTATCATTGCGACATACATTATAACCGTGTATTTTAATTGCATCATCCAATACAGCACCAGACAACCATTTTTCACTCAATGCAAGAACATCATACTGGTTCTCCGTTAAAATATGCTTCAAGTCAGTCAAACTCGGTATCAAACACCTCACGTTCAAATGTGCAATCAACAAATTGTTCATTATACAATCATTATACAAATAGAAAAGTAAAGAAAAACAAATAATCACTTATTGAATATCAGATATGAAAGATTACAATTATTTATTTTCGAGCACAGACAGAAAGCAAGAATCATAATTTACACCTGCAAAATAAAACAACAAAAAGAGCACAACAAAAAAATCAAAATCACCACAAAAAAGCAAGCAAAATTCAACACTAGAGAAAAACAAAAATACCAAACAGGCGAGAGTTCAAGGTAACAGACAGGTGGACTCATTGCACACCACAAATAGAGCATTTAACTTTTAATCCGCATCATGACGGTAACCCGCAGGATAATAATCACGCAACTCATCACTACAAACCACTTTGACGATTTTCTTGTCGTTGATCCTAACAGCAACATTACCATTGCTCGTCCAAACGCACCGTGAACCGAATATTTTGGATGCAGTTTTATATACACCCAAACGCACAGCAGGAAGATCTTCTTTTATAACTACACCGCTATTTTTTAATTTCTTCTTGTTGGTAAAAACTGCCTGCTTAGCAATATTTCTGCAGAACTTTACAATAATTGGTCTCGTAGCTGAATTAGATGGTAAACGATGACAATTATCTATGTCTCTCTCACTTAGCTGAATATTCAACTTTCTATCCCAAATAAAAATAATAGAATCAACGGGAGTTTCGTTTTTTGATTCAGGAACCCCAAAGAACCTCAGGTTATTCCGTCTGGAATAATGTTCCAGAGCATCATCAGCCATGATCAATTTCTTCTCCAACGCGGCCACCTTAGCTTCTAATACCTCGACCTTCGCTTCCATTTTCACCTCAAACTTAGCACAAATTTTATCGACAAAATTAGATAGAAAGTTTTCATTACTCAGCACCATCTCCACAACACTTTTGATAATATCATCGTCATCACGGATCCTTGCATTACTACGCGTCACCTTATCAGCCGGCATTTTAAAATATTTATAAATTTTTTATAATAGCATATAACCTGCGCCGAATTTTATTCCTTTAGGTGGGGTATCTATTTAAAATAGAAAATAAGAACGTGAGGGAATGTTAGCTGGGCCAGTGTGTCAACTTGTACGCAGGATCCCAGAATAGTGCGGGAACGGACCCTTATCCATTTATTATGCATTTTAGAGTAAAAAATATGACAACCCCTTATTTTTAACACGTAAGAATTATTTTTGTTTATACAGATTGCCCCATTTCTTCTGCACGGTCTATATTAGAGACTTTGTTTTTTTCAAATGGAACCCTGTATTTGATTGCATTTTGTTTGAATTGATTTTACTATCAGGTTGCACAAGATATTGTTTGCTTAAAATGCACATGACGTTACCTAGCGGCATTTCTTTGAAGATTTTGAGATGCAGAGAAATTTCCTAAAATTAATATCTCCATATTGAACTAAGTAGAAGCTGTGATAGCTTATAGGTAGGTATTTTGTTAAGATTAAAACAATATCTAGAAGTGATCGCTGTAATAGTTAAAAAAATTAAATATTATCCAGGATATGAGCCAGTTACATCATGACCAAATAAAAAAATTCAATTTGTAATTTCGAAAAAATGCACATTTGGGATTTTAAATTGGAAGAAAATTGTTGATTTCCAATTAATCAAAGCTACACTTTTCCGTGAAATTACGAAAAAACTGAGACCGTAGAGCATTTCTGCATAAAGAGTAGCTTAAAAGTGTTCAAAATTTCGTGTAAGAATTCCAAAAGTTGTTTAAGGAATTGTCACACATAATTACAAGCATCGTAATTATGGTTCCAGAATTTTCGTATTTTTAATTTCATTAATATTATTAGGTTTATTTTACGTTTAAAACATTCAGTTTAAAATATCTAGAAGCACAGCGACTACGTTAATTTTTCTAGTATTAGTCACATTTTAACAACACAATTGCAAATCATCGCAATTGTGCGTTCGAATTTATATTTTTTAAGAATTCTCCTACTTAATATTATTTTCATTTTAACAAACATTCAGTTCATGAAATCAACCTCGGCTACAGCGACTTAGCGGCGACACGCCCTCAAGTGGAAACACATGGCCATCCACCCCAAATTCTGTATACGAAGTTTAGCAGTCCTCTCCGTCGCGCACACGAATTTCATCTTCCGTCTTGCACAACTAAGAAATTAAACCAAGAAATGCAAATGCACTGCCTACTTCCTTTTCTTGATCTTCGAAAAACTGTCACGTAGGTCTTTATGCAGCTTTTACCTCAAAATCTAGCCCCAGAATTTATATCACGTCAAGCTAGTGCAGACATTCTAAACAACCACCTATTTGATTTTCACATATTCTAAAAAGCACAACGTACGTCCAACTTACAACAGACAAATTTTAACTTACCATTTTCGTTAAGAAAATACGAAATCTTCAGATGCCACTAGGGTAATTTTTGTCTCACTTCTTCGGCTGTCTATGCCATATTCTATCTTTACTATTCGTAGAGCCCTTTACAAAAAGCATAAGGTATTCCTTTCACAACAACTTCTTGGGGAATTTCCATGACGACAAAGCCTTGGCTATCACCACACGCCTTGTCCCCCCTGACAAGCCCACAATTTTCATTTAAATACTGGGCCAATTCAACATAGAATCACTCTCTTCTGAGGGTCGAAGATCTGGACCACCACCACCAGGACCACCACCAGCAGAACCAGGACAGCCCAGCCGCCACCAGCAGGACCAGGCAGCTCAACCTCCATCTCCAGGACATCCGGACACCAACAGCCGGGACTTGGACTTCACCGCCAGCTCCAGGACATCCCGCAGCCCAGTGCCTGCCTACCAGCTGGGACTTGGACCTCATCTCCGACTCCAGGGACCACCGAGCCAACTCCACTGGCTCATCCGGGCCAACATCGAGGACGACGCCGCCACTGGAAGCCACCGCCTTCCAGCCACTCACCCCAGCGTGGACCACGCTCCGCCGCCGCCTTCACGTCTCCTTCGAGGAGGCCTATCAACCAGCCTCTCCCAGGAGGCACTCGCTGTAGCTACACCCCGTAGCTAATCACATCACCAGTCCCTAGCCAACTTTGAGGACAACACCACTGCTGGAAGCCACCGCCTTCCAGCCACTCACATCATTGTGGCACTCTCTCTACCGTCTTCGCTTCCACGTTATTGCGAAGACGCTGCCAACCCACAACCCAGGAGGTGAACCTCCGTGAACACGAAATCGAACATTTTATACAATACACTCACATCCTATTGTATATATTTTCTTAAAATAAACATATTTTTAAACTGTCTCAGAGATATCTTATTGTAAGGAGTCAGAAAGCCGTAAAAACAAAAAAATCAACATCAAAGAGCCTCAGTTGCGATCCCCCCCGTACACACACATCTTAAAAGCGTGGGCTTGTAACAGAATCTAAGAATTACGAACACCTACTTCTCAGGGGATATTAATGTGCATGAGCGAGACAGTTGAAACTTTTAAATATCCCTCAAGAATAGGTAGGTATTCAATCGTTTTTGAGATACAGTATCCTGATAAAAATGTTTTCATTTAATGTCTAAAACGAGGACTCGAAAGGTACAAGAGTTATTGATTCCAAGTTTGGCACTAAGCGTTTTCTTAAAATCAGGTAGGCCCACATAAGAATTCCAAGCTGTGCACCAGTGGCGTAACAACAGTTAAAAAGATCAGATTAAGAAGAAGACGTAGCAATTGCGAAACTTACGATCAGTGACTTGTACATTTCGAAAAAGGAAACTAGCACTCTATCTCGAAAACAATGGATTTTTGGTTAGGTAATAGTTTTTTTATGTAAATGTAAATCCACATTATTTTGAAACGTTCTTTTTATATTTCCAATTTTTTATACATTGAAATTTACTGACCCTGAAGCGAGTGAAGCATCCCTAAATATCAAACATACCTAAATATCAAAGATGACGTCTAGTCATTGTTTTTCTTTATATTTTCAGGACACACCCGTAACAGACCACCTAGATATTCACTGCATTTATCCATCCGTAACAATTTTGCCTTAGATTTTACGCATGAAAACCACAATTATTTAAAATGCCGAAGTTTAATAGTAAGCTCATAAGTAAACGACATTTGCGTCGTAAAATTTCAAAGTATCTAAGAGATACTAAGAAGCGAATGCAAGTCCGGTTAGCATCTTCAACGTCATCTACTTTTGTTGACACTTCAGATAAAAAAAATTTGCCACTTACGTGAATTTGCAGATACTTCTAAATCAAATAGTTTTACCTCAGCAAATCTAGTACACGAAAGTAACACGAATGTGTCACTCGAAACCATAGGCGATATTTTTGTTTTTGATGAAATTCCTAGTAAAAACAGCAATTACAAAAACCTAAAAACTCAGAACGAGTTCAGTTATTCAGCATTTTTAGAAAAATTAAAAATATGGGCGTGTAATAATAACGTAACGCACAAGTGTTTAAACGAATTACTTGAACTTATAAGACCAAAGTTTCCCTCATTAAAAAAGGATGCTCGAAGCATACTGGGGACCCCGCGGTCTATAGAAAAATGTGCTTTAAATAATGGCGAGTTAATTTATTTAGGATTATACTTGGGCCGCCGAACAGACGGAGTGATCACCCTGCAAGCAAGCATGAGCTCTAGACAGGACAACTATCAATTTAGGACGACAGAAACGCAGTGATGCGCTTTCTCTAGACCCAACGAAATCGCATCACTCCAATTCGGTCGTCATAAATTAATATTGGCCCTGCTAGAGCACGTTCTTGCAGGGTGATCACTCCGTCTGTTGGGCGGCCCAAGTATAGAGGAAGGTTTTCGAAAAAAATTGAAGAAGGATTTGATACAGGTTTTAATCCTTATGAACATCCCATACCACTGCAAATAAATATAGACGGGATACCATTATTTAACAGTGGCGCTGGTCAATTTTGGCCTATTTTTGCTAGGAGACCATTTTCTGTTGCTATATTTTTTGGAAATGGGAAACCTGAGTCACTGGATCAATATTTGAAAAGTTTTATAGATAAATGTTCCTTTCTTCTACAAGGTGGGATTAAACATTTAGGCCGTACTTACAAAATTAAACTAACTCTTTTTTCATGTGATGCTCCCGCAAGAGCTTATTGAAAACAAACTATGGGACATACAAGCAAAGCAGGTTGTGAAAGGTGCGTAATCGTAAGCCAATATGACGATAAGAAACACTTTTATCCTGTGGACTTACTTGCAGAGCCAAGACAAGATGATGACTTTTTAGGTGATACATACATGCGATAATAATTATATTAAAGGAAAATTGCCTCTTCTAAAACCTAATGTAAAATTAATTTCAGAGTTCGTCTTGGACCCAATGCACCTCGCAAACACAATAAAAAAAACTCCAATATAGAATAATAACTTTATTCTGGTTTCTGGGTGAATGCCAGGTGTAAATTAATAAAACGTACCCCAGGAGAAAAACCCACGGGAAAAACCCTAAAAATCAAATGAAATAAGAACACACAAAGGAAAATCAGGGAAGAAAGAAAATAGAATATGAAACGCGGCCTACCTTCAGAAAAAGGGTTTCTTTGTCCTTCTCTCAAACGCAAATGCTTCAAACGCAGCACGGCGAAAATCCCAATTCAATGGACAGACAGCGGATCCAAAATCACTACCAATTGCAACAATCCAAACTGTCTTAATAGTTTTCCAAGAGAAAAATCCCACAAACGTGGCTTGAAAATATTTCAATAGACTCTAGAAAACTACCGTCGCTTTGTAGAGCACTAGCGAGAGAAGAATGGCCAAAATCGACCGATGGCAAGATTTTACGAATTTTCAAAAAAAGGTAACGTAGGTAGCAGAAGATAGCCAATGAAATTTGTTCAGAACGAGAAATTCAGAAATCGACAAAGGCGTCGCTTCCGTCAAGATGGAAGTGAGACAAAAGATGACCTGGGAACGTCTAACCGAGAAAAATACAATCTAAACTCATTTACAATGAAGATTCGACGATAACCCAAGCAGAAAGTAAGAAAAGAAAGAAAAGGAAAACAGAAGAAACACACTAGAAAAGGGGCAAATCAACCTGGACGCCACTGGAGCATCAATCAAATGAGAGTGCAATGACCTCAACCGGGTGACAATTGAAACCTATCGGTAAGGAAGTTACCAATAGTAACAGATGACAGATAACCTCAAACAACAAACCGAAACAGACACATGGAAGAAAACAACAAATGATTGTGAAGAATTTAACAATAAGGTAAGCGCAAATAATACAACAAATGCAACCTGAGATATTAACTATTCCAATACTTTAAGGTACAAATGGTAAACATCAGAAAAAAAGGGGACGAAGAACTAATTGAAGAAATGCCACAAGACAAATAAAATAGAGCAATAAACAAATTAACTGTAAGTACCTAATATCTATGTATTTATACTCAATAAAAGATATGTTTTAATCTTTTAGCTATGCGTATTTTGTCTAAGCATTTCTATACCTACCATAAATGCTCTAAAATAAAATTTGCCCGTAACAAATCCCCCCCTAACTTAAAGATGTTTACCCCGTAAACATCACGACTGGTAAACAGGATTCAAATCTTTAGTTGACCAAACGCCTTTCGAAACGCCTTTTTCGTCCCGCAACTCGTACATCCAGTTAGAAACTCTTTTTCCAATTAAGTAAGGACCGACGTATTTAGGTGCTAGTTTCTTAGTAAAATATTTAGAGGCATCCGAAAGAACATAATTCTTCTTCCATACTAGCTGATTGGGCAGAAATTCCACATTTCTCCGTCTCAAATTATACCTGTGCTGTCCTCGCTTTGAAGCTTCATCTAATCTCCTCCGTACATCTACATATAATCCCGCGAATCCATTTCTCCTCCTGTCACAGTAATCCACCAAACTATCCAAGCTCGTATCATCCTTCAATTCTTTATGGTTACTGCCGAGAAGAACCATATCGCGTCCAAAATTAATATAGTACGGGGTCAATTTAACGGCTTCATGTCGAGCAGTACGCAAGGCACATGCAATCTTCGCTAGATTTATGTCCCAACATCGATGATTCTCAGAGACGTAGATACCAAGTAGGGTTTTCAGAGATTGATTGTACCTCTCAGTAGGGTTTGCTTGCGGATGGTAATTTGCATTGAAACGTACTTGTAACTCATAAGAAGTCCTGAAACTCCTTCCCTCTGAACTGTGAGCCGTTGTCACATATGAGCGTCTTAGGCACTCCGAACAATAGGAATACGTCATCCTCAAGGTGTCTTCTCACCGTGTCCATCGTAGCTGTCCTAAGTGGGAATACAAGGGAAAACTTCGAAAAGCAATCAGTTGCTACCAAAATATACTGATGACCCTTAGTAGACTTTGGGAATGGTCCCATAAGATCGACTGCCACAATCTCCCAAGGCCTCGATGCTTTCGGCTGACAAGTCATCAATCCAATCGGAGCTTTTCTTTCCACTTTAAATTTCGCACACTCCTGACACGATTTGACATAACGAGCGACATCATCTCGAAGTTTCGGCCAGATATACCTTTCACAAATGCGGTTATACGTTTTGTATACTCCCAAGTGACCACTTGTTGGAATATCGTGTGATAGTTTTAATATCGCCTTTCGTTGGGATTTCGGAATCACCAGTTTCCAATTGTCTGATTCCGTCGAAAGATTCGGGTAACTAGGTTTGACATATTTATAAAGTTTTCCGTCAGAGATACGCCACTGCGGATACGACAAAGGACCGTCTTCTACCTTCTTCAACATACTGCCATACCATCTGTCCTGCGAACCAACAGTATCGTCCCATTCAACTTCACAACAATCCGGGATTGCTCGAGAGAGTGTATCCGGCACGACATTATCCTTCCCTTTCCGAAGCACCACCTTGAAATCATACTGTTGGAGTTTAACAGCCCAACACGCCAACCTTCCCGTGGGATCACGCATATTCTGCAGCCACACTAAAGAATAATGATCGGTGATCACAGTAAAGTTCACACCTTCTATATAGGGGCGCAGTTTCTCTATTGCCCACAACACGGCTAAACATTCTCTTTCGGTAGTGGAGTAATTTCGCTCGTTTCTGGTGAGAGATTTGCTAAGGTAGCAGATCACACGGTCTCCATCCGGATGCGGTTGTACTAAAACTGCTCCTACTCCATATGCCGACGCGTCTGTCTGAACTTGAAAAGGCAAAGAATAATCGGGACAACACAGGATAGGCGCGGACACTAAACACCTTTTAATAAGTTCGAAGGATTCCTCACACTCTACACTCCATTCAAACTTGTTCGACTTCTTCAGTAAGGCGGTAAGAGGGGCAATTCTGGTGGAAAATTCCGGAATAAATTTTCTGTACCATGAAAAGGTTCCCAAGATTCTTCTCACATCAGAGACAGATCGAGGTCTAGGAAGTCTCAACATAGCGTCAACTTTCGCCGGATCTACGTGCAATCCATGGCGATCGACTACATATCCTAGGTACTTCATTTCTGGACGACAAAAGCAACATTTCTCCAGACTTATGGTAAGATTAGCCTCTCTAAGTCGTCGAAACACTTCTTCCAGAACGGCAAGATGTTTTTCCAAAGTTTGGGTTACAATTACCACATCGTCCAAATATACAAATACATGTGGTTCCAAATCAGATCCCAAAACTTTGTCAATCAACCTCTGCCACGTAGCTGGACTATTCGTGAGGCCAAACGGCATCCTTTTGAACTGAAAAAGGCCTCTGTTAGGTACGGTGAAAGCAGTATATGGGCGAGAACTCTCCGCGACTGGTACTTGCCAAAAAGCCGATTTGATATCCAAAGAGGACAAATAGCGGGCATCTCGCAATTTATTCAAAGTGTCTGACACATAAGGAAGCGGATAGCTATCTCGTTGCGTTACTGCGTTCAATTTTCGATAATCTACGCAGAACCTATAACATTCGTCCTTCTTTTTCACAAGAAGAATTGGCGAAGCCCACGCACTATCCGACGGTTCAATGATATCATTCCTCAACATGTCATCCAATTCCTTATCGATCTGCTTTTGTACAATCGGAGACACCGGGTAGTATCGTTGTTTTATGGGTGGGGAGTTCGTAATTATAACGTGTTCTGCCATGTTGGTGCAACCTAATTTTGGGCCCATAAGACTCTTATTACGGCTAATAACGTCATCCAAGAGAAGTTTCTCATGTTCGTTCAAAGCAGTCTGGTCCCTAAGATATTCCATAGTATCTACCAACATTGGTTCCTGCGAAAAATTCCATTCACCCTTTCGTAAATCAGGCACTATTCCCACTTTCTTAAAGAAATCAACTCCTAAGAAGAGTAGATGAGGAAAATCAGGTACAACCAAAGCCTCAACAATCGCTGTTCGATCTCGTATCGCTATAGGCAATGTGCATGTTCCGATGCAACTACTCAGAGAGCCACTAGCCACTCTACAATTTCCAGATTTCTCCCTGTCCAACTTTACACCCATCTCCTCCATCAGTTTCCATCCTCTGCCTCCCAATACCGTATGAGTCGATCCAGAATCTAAAAGTCCCATAATTTTCTTCCCAAAAATTGTCACCTCCAAGTACGGTCTTTCGCCATTCTGCGCATGTGCCAAAACAAAACTTAAAAGTGCTTCTGTAGTGGTCGTAGATTCCCTAGTCTTGTCACCAACCAAACGACCTCTCATTGGCGACCGGGCTCGTTTCCCGACTTCTTAGAACACTTTGGGCATGTTTTCGTAGTGAACCCATCAGCTTTACATCTATAGCACCGTAAACGTCTGGGTTCTACACATCCTGCAGCACGATGTCCTGGACGATCACAATTAAAACAAACTATGTCAGTTCTACTAGTCGACGGTACCTGGTGATGAATGTTCGAATGCACTGCCTCGACCAACGGTACGGATTCAACATAGGCGAGGTCAGGTTCCATAACATGTCCACGACGTGAGGGTGGGGCAAAATTTTTGACAGATTCCCGATTAGCCTCTAGCTTCTTACCCAACGTCTTAAGTTGCTCTATAGAAGTAACCTCAACTAATCCTGACTGACTCTGATAATAGGGCGCGATGTTACGCAATAAAATCTTTAACTTCGTTCCTTCAGATATAGGACAATCAAGTCTATTAAACATTGCCGACATTATAGCCAAATAAATTCCTATGGTTTCATCGGGTCCCTGTGTGCGTCGCCTTATTTCTTCGAACAATTTTTCATTATAGTTGACTGGTTGAAACTCTTCTCGCAGCGAAGATACCAACTGATCCCAAGTAAATAATCTTTGTCTAGCATCACGGTACCAGAACAATGCTTTTCCGATAAATAAATCCACCGCCGAATCAAATAAATCCCCCTTACTAACGTGTCTTGCTATTCTTAGTTCCTCAACTCGCTGCAAAAATGCACCCACTGACATATCCCTACTGTCTCCCGAAAATTTTAGTTCCCATTTATTAACTGGGACTGGCTTAAAAACGTATAGTACTGTAGGAACCATTCTAGAATGACGCATACGTTCCGATCTATGGAATGGATGAGGTGTCTCATGTTGGCGATTAGCTTCGCTCTCTATCAAATTTAATAAAGGTGGTGTACTTTCAATTGGTGCCGAGGTAGAAGCGGTAGCCTGAACATCGTCAACAACAGTATTTGCAGGATCTACTGCCTCCAAGTTTGGTAAAACTACTTCTTCTTCGACATCAGAATCTGGATTCAACTTTCCGTCAACCAAGGAAATTACGTTAAGTATTCTTGTGAGGAATGCAGACTTAAGTTTCCGTTTTTCATCGTCGTCGGCTTCCATCTTATCCGCACGACCTACAACATGCGATAACTTCGTCTCCATCCTCAAAGCAGCTCCACTTCCCTTAGGTCCTTCAAAAGTTTCCAATTCTGTTTATATCTCCTTCAACTTGGCCTCAATCGCAATTGAGTCTTCCTCAAATGTATATGGGTGTCCAGGGTAAGTAAAACTTCCACCAGCCTTCTCCATTTTAAGAGCACTGGATAGCCACCTTCGCATTTCCACGACAGTGCCGTCACCAATACCTCGAATTTTTAACTCGTAGACAAGCTCGTCTTGTGCCAGCCGGTTAATGCTCATAGCACGTGCCATCTTCGCCGAGTGTCAATTGCCAGCAATAAATTCACACAAACACACCAATAAGCACTTCAGGCAAGAATAGCGAAATGTAACAATATATTCTAAACACGCGTACTTATGTGAACGAAATAAACACAAGCACACCAATTCCCTAAATAATTTCAAACACTGTTATTAAATTTCAAACACAAAAAATATAAGAGTATCGGTAACAAAAAAAGAACACAAAAAATATGCACTTTTTCCAATAAAGGCCCCACGTTGGGCGCCAAAAATGTGACGCCAAATTTATTAACTCACAAAATATCACTAAAATAACAAACACCGACTCAAAACAGATAGGCCCTGTCCCAGCCAGGCTCAGTCGAAGACGGCCGTGCGGTAATAATCGGGATAAAAATATCTTAAAAATGGGCGCCACGGAATTTACGGGACCTACCTTTCAAACTGCCCTCGTGGTATACCTCAAAATTACGAAAGGTACGATCAATAATAAAAGCACGAGTCAAATTAAGAGTTGGTGTAACTATTTAATTTAAATGAAAATCTGAATATAATATATAAAAAATAATAATTAATTTTTGAAGTTACCAAAATGTAAGTGCAAAATATTAAAGTTAAACAAAAATAACAAATAAACTATGAGTAAAGTACAAAATGAATAGCTCGAAGAATGCTAAAATCAGCAACGGCCCGGCGAAACGATGCGCAAAAAGACGGTAATTAACAAACCGCAGATAACCCGTCCATACGCTGACGAACGAGGCCCCGCACGCGCAGACGCACCGACAAGATTACCGCGCACGAAACAAACGCGAATCGCAACAATCTGTGCCGCTACTAACACCAGCACTATCAAGCATAAAAAACAGAATTAATTGAATTGTAAAAAAGCAAAGCAAAGAAATATGAAACTAATTAATAACTAAGTATAAGAAAATAAATGCCAAAAAGCGAGGTGGTTGACAACGTTACGCCGCTGTCAGGCTATACATACAAATTAGCTCAGCTAAACTACTTACTGCAAGCGTAAAAAAATGGTAAGTACATACATAAACAAACAAATACAATATTTTTGGTAACGTTACGCCGCTACCAGGCTATACATAAAAGTCAAGCTAGCAAAAACTAAACTCGAAAAGCCAAATCACACGTGGTTCGTTGGTTCGCTCCAGACGATGGCAAAATAAATGAAATAAATAATCTGACCTTATCAGTACGATGATCGGATGATCCAAAAATGGCGGACCGACGCCGCAGCCGTCCGCAAACACAATAAAAAAAACTCCAATATAGAATAATAACTTTATTCTGGTTTCTGGGTGAATGCCAGGTGTAAATTAATAAAACGTACCCCAGGAGAAAAACCCACGGGAAAAACCCTAAAAATCAAATGAAATAAGAACACACAAAGGAAAATCAGGGAAGAAAGAAAATAGAATATGAAACGTGGCCTACCTTCAGAAAAAGGGTTTCTTTGTCCTTCTCTCAAACGCAAATGCTTCAAACGCAGCACGGCGAAAATCCCAATTCAATGGACAGACAGCGGATCCAAAATCACTACCAATTGCAACAATCCAAACTGTCTTAATAGTTTTCCAAGAGAAAAATCCCACAAACGTGGCTTGAAAATATTTCAATAGACTCTAGAAAACTACCGTCGCTTTGTAGAGCACTAGCGAGAGAAGAATGGCCAAAATCGACCGATGGCAAGATTTTACGAATTTTCAAAAAAAGGTAACGTAGGTAGCAGAAGATAGCCAATAAAATTTGTTCAGAACGAGAAATTCAGAAATCGACAAAGGCGTCGCTTCCGTCAAGATGGAAGTGAGACAAAAGATGACCTGGGAACGTCTAACCGAGAAAAATACAATCTAAACTCATTTACAATGAAGATTCGACGATAACCCAAGCAGAAAGTAAGAAAAGAAAGAAAAGGAAAACAGAAGAAACACACTAGAAAAGGGGCAAATCAACCTGGACGCCACTGGAGCATCAATCAAATGAGAGTGCAATGACCTCAACCGGGTGACAATTGAAACCTATCGGTAAGGAAGTTACCAATAGTAACAGATGACAGATAACCTCAAACAACAAACCGAAACAGACACATGGAAGAAAACAACAAATGATTGTGAAGAATTTAACAATAAGGTAAGCGCAAATAATACAACAAATGCAACCTGAGATATTAACTATTCCAATACTTTAAGGTACAAATGGTAAACATCAGAAAGAGTTGAAATGAAAAGGGGACGAAGAACTAATTGAAGAAATGCCACAAGACAAATAAAATAGAGCAATAAACAAATTAACTGTAAGTACCTAATATCTATGTATTTATACTCAATAAAAGATATGTTTTAATCTTTTAGCTATGCGTATTTTGTCTAAGCATTTCTATACCTACCATAAATGCTCTAAAATAAAATTTGCCTGTAACAAACTGTCTGCCTCGGTCTCACATATTGGGACACGCTGTATATCTAAGGGGATCTTGACGGTCTCTTATGAACACGTATCTCGTCGTCTTTACGGTCTGGTCGGTTGGAAGATTTAATCGCTGATAACCCTTAAGCTCTTAGTCGCAGAAGGGTTGGGTTCATTCACTATTGCTAAATGACGATTGAATAAAGAGACATAAACCAAATATACTTGACTCTATTCGTTTTAACTATTTACATTTGATAAAATTGCGGTGAACTTGACTCTATTCGTTTTAACTATTTACATTTGATAAAATTGCGGTGAAATTATAATACGGAATATGTACAAAAATACGAGATATATTTACAGTGAAAGAAACAGAAATAAAAACCCGGTTCTCGTGGTGTACTCTGATAATGCGGTTTGCTCGACGTACGGTCTAATACTGAATTATTTCTACGGCCTCGGAGTCTACGTGGGAGCACCAAAAGGTACAGACTCCTTGACGGGCTTCGGTGCGATATTCTCGTCGCAGCACCAGGCTACTATATACCCCTAGTCTATACGCTGCCAGTAAATAATAATTAGTCCGCCCTCGGCATGTCACCAGCGGCCGCCGATTACCCGGGCACGATCGTTTTCCGCCGGTATGTCGCCTCAAGTTACAGGCACAAGTGCCACACGAGGTTGCCAAAACGATCCTACCTTCACCAGCAGACACCCCTAATTCCCGAGTTTGGACACCTCACCACTCACTGGTCTCGGATAAGCCAGGCCATGACTGGATGATGTTTAATTGTTGATATCGTAGTGATAACGACCATTAAGCACCAGGCAACTATTCAAAAATTATCTATCTTACTCAAATATTTACGGGTCGGTTACTTTCAGTGGATCACACGGCATCGTCAGAACGGTTTATCAGGTACTAGTATTTCGGATGCGGCGGCCAGCATCAACTCCGATGCTGGGAGCCCTGGTCCCAGCTGATGGCCGGACGACCAAGTACTGGCTTCTGCCTTCTGCTGCATCTACTTTTATAAGCTTGGAGGGGAGCTTCGCCGGCGGTTTATTTCGAGATTTCATACGTCAGCGCCGGGGGTCGTGTGCAGAGATTCATCTAGCATTTTGGTTATTTCGGAAAGGTGGGCGTCAGTATTCACTACGTCAGGTTAGTGCAGCGTGCAGAATCGATTCGGAATTCCCTTCTTCTCGCGTGACGTCGGTCGCCTCTGGGACTTGCTCATCTCTTTCTTCGGTGCATGCGTAGACGGACGGACGGACGGATTTATTCAGCAATACTTTCGCTTTTGATTTGCCGGCCGCGGTCTCGTAGAACAATTATGAAATGCCACTCTAAGTTCATTAGAGCTTTTAGGCATTTCTACGGTGCATTGTTACAATGTACTATCGGTGCCAAAATTGGTCTTACACTTTAGGGTTCAATTCCGCTTAAAATGCCATAACCAATTACATTCTGAGGTAAAAAACCTTAGCAACCTTAGCAAGCTTTGAAGGCGGATCTAAACGATTTTATTTGAAAATTTGAATGACAACAAACGTGTTAGCCTTGCACTAAACAATATGATAATAACAACGGACGTTAAAAAAATTGTGGGTAGGTTTAACAATATACAGTGTAGCCCACTACGCGCGCGTCGGTCAATAGTCGCTAAACCGTTGAACTTATGGGAATTTTTTTTAAATAAAACTTGTAAGGTTCCATCTTTGCTGCAACTGAAAATTATTTTCAATTATACAGGTTGTCCCATTTCGTCTGCGCAGTGCCTAACTCTGTTTCTTTAAATGGAACACCCTGTATTTGATCGCATTTTGGAGTTCTTTGTTGAATTTAAGTGCCACTTTGTTAACCGTACATTGGGTCTAAGTCCCACAGTTTCAAAGTTATTTGATGTTAGAAATCATCATTTTTCAAGTTTCGCCATTTATAACTTTTAAAAGGTTCGAGATAAAGAAAAATGACTTACATGTCCCTATCTTAATTTTTAATCCTCTATCTAATGGGGTTCGAAAATACTGCTGCCTGATAGGTCACTTTTTGCCATTTTTTGACCAATCAGGAAGCACCATTTTCCAGCCCCATGAGAAAGAGGATTAAAAACTAAGATAGGAACACGTAAGTCATTTTTCTTTATTTCGACCCTTTTAAAAGTTATAAATGGCGAAACTTGAAAAATGACGATTTCTAACATCAAATAACTTTGAAACTGTGAGACTTAGACCCAATGTACGGTTAACAAAGTGGCACTTAAATTCAACAAAGAACTTCAAAATGCGATCAAATACAGGGTGTTCCATTTAAAAAAACTGAGTTAGGCACTGCGCAGAAGAAATGGGACAACCTGTATAATTGAAAATAATTTTCAGTTGCAGCAAAGATGGAACCTTACAAGTTTTAATTAAAAAAATTTCCCATAAGTCCAACGGTTTAGCGACTATTGACCGACGCGCGCGTAGTGGACTACCCTGTATACAAATTATTTCTATTTTATTTATAGACAAAGAGTACAAATGTGTAGCACGCCCGTTCAAATACTTGCAAGATTTCTATAATGATCCCATAGAGTCAACAAAATTGGGAATATCGATACCTTACTTTGAAAAGCACGTAAGTCCGATTATGGGCAAAAATTACATTTTTGCATTAATGCAATAAGGAACATCAAATTTCGTTACTGTGAAAAGCTCGTAGCTCTATTCCTAAGCTTCAGCCATCTACAGGCAAATTTGAAAACCTCATTAGAGATTTCTGTAATTTTAAGCATGAATACCTTGTAAGTTTAGTAGGTTACGTTCAGTTATGGAAGAGTGTCAAACCTGCCCCGATTGTGATCGTGATTTGAGTTTTTTTGCAAGGTAAGATTCATTTTGCATACGAATTACTGAAGCTAAGATCCTAAACTTCTTATTACGCCAAAAACCTGAACCTTTAAACTAATAATAGCAATATTTCTCCAGCAACAACAAAACAAAGAGACTTACGAGGTTTTCATCTTTCAGGATTCCGAATCCCTCATTTAATCAAAAGTACTTAAGAGGTTTTCACGATTCAAGAATTCAAAAAAAAATGAAAATCTTAAACAGGTTTTTGCGCGTATTATTATTACCATTATTAAAAGAAATGGTTTTTCAAAAATAAGGTTTGTTAATGTTCAATCACTTTTTCTAGGAATACGAGTATTATATAAAACATGTCTCGAAGAGTATATTTATCGAGGGCACAAAAAATCTTAAAACTCGTACAAAATGTTGACGCAAAGAAGGAAATTGGAGAGGTTGTAAATAATGATAAAGGAATTATGCAACAGAAAAATCGAGATGGAAGGTAATACTTACATCAAATTGAATATTTTGTACCTAACACTTTTTTGGTCATTATATTTAAATTTAATTTAAAATTTTCAAGTTTATGCTTTATGATAAAACTTCCTGTGAAGAGTTCCTGTTGTGAATTAAATCTTGACAATTAATCTATTTATTAATATTTAGCTACGTAGGAAAAACACCAGTAGGTAGGAAAACTACAGATGGAATAGAAAGGCTGTCACACTTGCAAGAAAGAAAAAGCTCAACAGATGAAGGAGATAGAGAAAAAATAAAGGATGGGGAAAAAAGAATAGAAGTGCCAAATGAAAAGAAAAGAGGAAGAGGAACAGATTCAAAAGAAGATTCAGATGAAGAAGAAAACGGAAAAACGACAGATAAAGGACACGCCAGATATAGAAGAAAGTAAGAGCATGCCAAATTTGGAAAAAGAAGGAAGCATACTTACAGAAGAAAGAAAATAAACGGAGAAAACAAGGGTAGACGAAGGAAATGAAAATGAAGAAGTCGAGGAGATATACGAAGTGGGCCAAAATGGAATCCTTGTCCAGGTTGTGAATGATAAAGGAAATAATATGCAATGGAAAAATCAAGATGGAAGGTAAATACATCAAGTCGAAATTTTTATGGGCAACTATACTGATTTTCTAATTTAAATTTATCAGCCTTTTCAAGTTTTAATAGACTTCCATTGAAGAATTCCTGCTATGATTTAAATCTTGACAATTATTTTTTTATTTAGCTACGAAGAAGGAAGAGCATCAGATACAGAAACCGCAGAAGAAACAGAAACAACGCCTTACACAGAACAAGGGGATAATATCACGCCAGATATAGAAGAAAGTAGTGAAGGCGTGGAGAGTTCGGAAGAAGAAGAAAGGACAAGCACGGAAGAAAGGAAAAGAACGACAAACACAAGAGCGAAAAAAGGGAAGGCAGATTCCAGAAACTGGAGTTACATGAAAAATAAATATCAGCGGATGAGGGGTGAGGAATATAATGGAAGAGGAAAACTAAATGGCGGAAAATCAGTTTTCAATAAGCCTAAACCACCGAGAACCATGATGCAGACGTGTAATTGTGCACTCAGTCGCAAGTCAAAAAAATTGTTCTGTAGGAGCTTCACCGAAGATGAGCGACAGTCTTTGTTTGATAACTTTTTGAAAGAGAAGGATTGGGCTCAAAGAAAAACATACATACAATGTTTGGTAGATGTTGTTCCTGCCAAAAACAAAAAGAACAAAAAGAAAGAAATATCAAGAAGGTCTGCAATATACATTTTGAAGTTGAAAAAGAATGGAGTTCCGCTACGTGTGTGCAAGACTATGTTCCTCAATACGCTGGCTATTGGTGAATGGTCAGTGCATGACTGGACTAAGCTCCAAATAACTGACCAAACCGATGGCGACTCTGACGATCAAGTGATCAAGTGGCAGCTGGCTGGCAACCGCCAACAAAAAGACGTAAGATCAATCAAAGAAAAGCGAATCCAAAAGAAGAAAATAAGATCAATTTAGTGGGATTTTTCAATGCGCTACCAAAAATGGAATCCCACTACTGCAGGTCAAGAACCACTAAACTGTATCTTGAGCCATGCTGGCGTACAAAAATGGAGCTTTATCGTGAATATAAAGATAACTATTGCAAAGCAAAAAACCTAAATGCTTTAAGCGTCAAAGTGTTTCATCAAGTCTTCAGAGATCAAAATTTAGGCCTTTATTTACCCAAGAAAGACCAGTGCGACATTTGCTGCAATTATAAAAGTGGAAACCTAAATGAAGAGAAATATCTTGAACATCAAAAAAATAAAGAGAAGGCCAGATCTGAAAAAGAAAAAGATAAAAAATCGAAGAAACATGTTTATTGTATGGACCTTCAAAAAGTACTAATGTCACCTTCTCTAAAGTGCTCCTCATTGTACTACAAGAAGAAGCTTTGTGTTCACAACTTCACTTTCTACAACTTAACAACAGGAGAAGGCATTTGCTACATCTGACATGAAGGTGAGGGGGACATAACTGCGAATGATTTTGCTAGTATCTTGTGTGACCTGATTGAGAATAAGTCCGAAGATGTGAACGATGAGAGAGAATTAACATTTTACAGCGATAACTGCTGTTACCAGAATAAAAATGTCACCCTTTCGAATGCCTTGCTTAATATGGCTATGGAGAAAAATCTCATAATAATGCAAAAATTTTTGGAGAAAGGGCATACCCAAATGGAGGTAGATAGCATGCACGCAAGCATAGAAAGAAAGCTAAAAAATAGAGATATTTATGTTCCTTTCAATTACGCGGAAGTTTGTAAATCAGCCAGGCTGAATCCTTGCCCATATCAAATTAAATACTTGGATCACACTTTTTTTAAAAACTATGAAACAGTGAAGTTTTTTCCTCAATTCGACCAGGTATGCGCGCTGGTGACCCCATTGTAAATGACATAAAAGCACTGAAATACACTGCTGATGGACACATTGAATTCAAGACAGATTTCGAAGAAGAATGGCAAAATTTGAACAAGAGAAAAGACAGTAATGTTCACACGTCTTCCAACCAAGAGTTGCCCAACTTATACCGAGGGCCAAGAAAAATAAAGAAGGACAAGTACGATCACTTGCAGCAAATTAAAAGTTCCTTGATTAAAGATTATCACGCCTTTTACGATAGTTTGAATCATGAATGATTCTGATTCTTATATCTGATAACATTATCAATCTGTTATCTTTGTTTCATGTTAATTTATATTATTTCTTGCTTTTTGACAATTCACGACTGCGTCATGTTAGGTACTTACATGATTTTTCAAGTTTATTGCCGTTTGTGTATGCTATGTTTTTGGTCTATACTACCGTAGAATTTATGCAACCAACTTTGCATTCGTGAAATGCGTGGCTTGAGTGTTCCATGAGTTATGTTTATGAGTATAATCGACTTTGTGAAGTGTAACTTTTTGCTATCTGTAAGTATTCACAATTCAAATTAATTTATGTTAACACTCAAAAATCGTGTATTAGCAATATTATGAAAAGTAACTTATGCCAAGTCTTCTGTATTAATAATACCGCGATTAAATCAGTATATATTTTAGGTTAAACGTTCTTTAACAAGTAGCCTTAACTTTCACGGCTTTCGCGCCAAAACTTTTTTATATACAGGGTAAAAGGAAAAATGTTCATTTTTAGAGGGCTATTTCGGACAATGCCGAGAATTTATAAAAAAACTTTGGGCTCCAAAGATTATTGTAATTACCCTAAAGAGCGATTAGATAAAGCGATTAGGGACGTAAAATCAAAAAAAAGGACCATTTGACAAGCATCCGAATTTTACAAAATTCCGAAATCCACACTTCATGATAAGGTTAAAGGCAGTCATCCACTTAAACACGGACATCCACCTGTCCTTTCTTCAGAAGAAGAAGCTAAATTAGTTGCGGGAATTTTAACATCGGCAGAATGGGGGTTTCCCTTAACTGAATTTGACATCAGAAAGCTCGTCCAATCATATTTGAATCGAAGGGGCGTGAAAATCACATGTTTTTTAGACAATTTACCTGGAAAAGACTGGGCAAAAACATTTTTGGCACGACACAAAGATTTAACTGTAAGATTAAGTCAAAACATTAAAAGAAATCGTGCTCAGGTTACTCGTGATACATTAAAGGAATATTTTAATGAATTAAAGGTGTCTCTCGAAAACGTTCCCTTTCAAAATATCGTCAATTACGACGAAACTAATTTTAGTGATGATCCGGGTAGATCAAAAGTGATTTGCAAGAGAGGTTCAAAGCACTGCGACAGGGTCATTGATTCGTCTAAGGCGAGCACTTCCGTCATGATGGCAGCTTCAGCAGATGGAAACCTCTTACCGCCCTTTGTTGTATACAAGGCAAAGCATCGGTATGAGGAGTGGGAGGAGAATGGCCCTCCTGGAGCGAAGTATAGCGTTAGCAAATCTGGTTGGTTTGAATCTGTAACATTCGTAGAATGGTTTAGGCAAATTTTGCTGCCATACTTTCGTAACAAACCTGGGAAAAAGTTGATAATAGGAGATAATCTGTCTAGTCACATTACACTGGATGTTATTCAAAGTTGTGAAGAAAATGAAATTTCGTTTGTTCTTTTACCTCCTAATTCGACTCATATCTGCCAGCCTCTGGACGTTGCATATTTTGCACCATTGAAGAAAAGATGGCGAAACGTTTTATGTGAGTGGAAAATGCAGAGGAAAGGGCCATTTAAAAAATCTGATTTTCCGTTCCTATTGAATAAAACGCTAGAAAAAATTAATGCTACTGCGCGACAAAATATCATATCCGGCTTCAGAGCATGTGGAATTGCTCCATTCAATCCTGGAGAGGTCCTTAAAAAAATTCCCGGCAAAAGAAAGTCTGATGAGCAAGAAAATGAGCAACATTGGACAGATTCGATAATAGATTTGTTGAAGGAAACTAGAATGCCTGAGGAGAGGACTAAAACGAAAAGAAAGCGTATAAATGTCACTCCGGGAAAGTTAGTGACCATTAATGATTTGAAAGAAGGCAATAAGGAAAAGACTGTTGATGATTGCCAATCTGAAATTCCTCACGAATCCTTTGATTCGGAAGATGATATTCCTGTGATAGCTCACAAGAAGTCGCATGAAGAGGCACAAGGCAGAAGCGGTGTTGAACCTGATGATCAACAAGAGGCTGAAAACACACTCCCACACACACCGATCACGGTCGGGACATTCGTAATTATCAAAGTTCCTCTAAATAACTCATCAAAATATAAATTTTACATTGGCAAAGTCATCGAATTATATGTGGAAGGGAGTCAAGAGAACTATTTGGTGAGTTTTCTTAGAAAAAAGAAAACTAATAATGAAGATTACTTTCACTTCCCAGTAACACAACTCGCTAATAACTTATATGATAAATATATATTTATGCACACCCAACCAAGGAATGTATAAATAAAGGGCGGAGCGCAGAAAATAAATGGGGAAAAAAAGAATGTATATATATATATATATATAGGTTCATAAAGTTTGCGCACTTCACTGGCTGAAATAGATATAGAGCGCAGCTGGAAAAAAAAGTGACACAAGGGGGCGGCGGTGTTATAAATGTGTGGCGATGGCTGGGCACACTATGGCGGCTGGGTCCATGAGTCGGTGAGCGAGGGGATACCGTCCTGGTATCCGCGGAAGCGCGGCGCGGACGCACCGGCTGGTTTTCTGGGAGTAGGGACGTAGCTGGCGCGTAAGCTAACCAGGCAAGAGGCCCCTATGATTCTCCGGGAGGTCTGGACAGACCTCGTGGTGGCTCCTGGTGGACTTCGTGGGTAAGGGCGCGTGCACTAAAATGTTCGGGAGGGTGGGACGCTATGAAAGTTTGCACAAATGGGGCACAACGCGCACTTACGGAGTTACATAAAATTGTCAAATGCACGAAACAATATGTACAAAAAAAATATATATACTAAATAGTCTGACCTTTGCTGCGGTGCTGAATATCCGGTGGAAGTGTCCGGCTGGTGGCACTGGTGATGGGTATCGCAGGCACAGCACTAGGATTACGTCGCACTAGGTAGGGGCTAGCACTGGGACGTAGCACTAAGGGTTAGCACTAGGTCGGGGGGCACCAGGAGGCAGTGGGAGCACTAGGAGGTAGCACTCGAGTCTGGCACTGCGCGGCGGCGTCCTAGG
Source organism: Xestobium rufovillosum (assembly GCA_963966045.1). Taxonomy (NCBI): domain Eukaryota; kingdom Metazoa; phylum Arthropoda; class Insecta; order Coleoptera; family Ptinidae; genus Xestobium; species Xestobium rufovillosum. Next base: position 5,617,571 of record OZ014498.1, on the reverse strand, counting down.
AGAGGGCCTAGTCGGAACGCGGCGAACGCAGGCGGGGCGGTACTTTTCGCGGCGCGGAACGCGAAATCGCGAAACGCCAGGTGTAGGCGTGAGCGGGCGCGAGCGTAGCGCGGAAGCACGCGAGCGGAGCGTGCTGGTAGGCAGCTGCGGTACAGGGCCTGGAGGTAGCGCTGGGGCTACAGGCCGGGGTCCTAGAGCGCGGCGGGCTCTGCGAGGACGATGGTGGTAGGCCCGGGCGGCGAAGGCGATCCGGCCGACTCGACTAGGCGAGTCGGGGTGCTGGACTGCGGTCCGGGGTCCGAGTAGCGGGAGGCCGGGCGGAGGCAATGGTCCGGCCGAAACGGCTAGGGCGCTCGGCGAGCGGATACGGCGGCCGGGGTCCGGGTAGCGGAAGGCCGGTCGTGGGCCGGAGCTGATGTGGCGTCTCGGCGAAGAGCGCTAGGGCGCCGGGGCTTGGGCAAGCCGGTAAGCTGGCGGCGGTTGGCCGGTCGTGGTAGCTCAGCTAGGCGGAGGCTGCTGGGCTGCTGGAGGTCCTGTTGATCCTTGGAGCTGATGTTGCTTGGAGAACTGCTGGCCGACGACTGATACTGAGGCTCTGGGCAGGCCTGTATTTATGCCGAAAATCTCGCGGATTTTCGCGGGTGGCTACTATTGGTCTGTTTTCTGCAATGTGGGTGTCGGCCTCGAAATAGCTGGGCGCCGAGCTGGCGGCGACTCCGGAAACAGGGCTTGTTTCGGGTATTATGCGATTTTCCCGGGACTTTCCGTTGACGGATCGCGCTGAAAGTCGCGGGGTAGTTGCGTATGGGGGTCTCCGTCCGTTCTGCGAAACTGCATCGTAATCGGAGACCGCGCCGCGTAGTTACGGCGTTTTTGCGTGGGCGCTTGTCGCGAGCAGAGCGTGTTCGTGCCCGTAATTCCGCTGTCACGCGAGTACGCGTCCGCGGACTCGCGTGAAACTTCGCGGAGCGATGCGTGAGGCGTGGCCCGAGATGCGTGCGGCGGCATTTCGCGATAGGAGTGCGCGCCATGTCCTGAGAGCGGATTTAGTACTCGTATGGGGCCTAGTACGGGGTATGCGAAGCCGAACCATGGTTACGGCGTAAGCCCATGGTATCACCAGATATGGCTGATGAAAGCGTGGTTGCAAGGTCAGAAATAATTGATTGTTGTGAACCTATATTTTTGCGCAGAAATCGCTTTAACTTTCTTAATTTACCAAATAACATTATAATAATGTAGACTTAAAAAAGAGTTTAAATTTGCAATTTTGAAAACATTTGTTAAGTTTGTGTTTCTATATCAAGAGTGTGTTTTTGTTAATACAAATGCAACAATATTATATCTTTTGTTACGTTTTCTACTTTTTGTAACTGAAATTTTTTTTAAAAAACTTTTTGGTGTCCGAATTAAAACTTTAAACTCCAATTCTTCGGATTCCTGCACTTTTAAATCTTTTTTAAATTTGAAATACTCATATGTGCCATCTATTCCCACGAATTAAAAATGAAAATCTCGTAAGTGTCATGAAAATGCCTAAGAAAAATATTAATTGAAAAAACAATTGAGTGACAACAAAATACCGTCATTTGAAATCATTATTCGAGTAAATAATAAAGAAAGTCATGACTTAATTAAAAATAAACAGTTTTTTGGTCCCCCTATAAAATTTGGCATTTTGCACTTAAGAGGTTTTCAAAATAAGGTATCGATATATTTTGGAAAAGGACAGAAAGAGCAAATTACATTTAACGCTTCCATTTAAGGATGCATTTGTTTTAGTGCCCATCGCTCACACTTGCAAGACAAAAAGTGCGATATAAAGACTTTATAACAAGCTCTGAAATGTTTGTAGAATATGAGGCAGGGTTGGAATCAAAAACTCGGAGTAAGTAAAATCCACGGGGTTTTTGTCGTGGGTTTTTGCTATCGAAAAACCCATCTGGGATTTTCTGCAGTTTTTCTTCATATTTTTGTTTCAGAATCTCATAAACACTGTGGTATAGCCGAAGGGTTAAGAGAATGTATTTGATTATTTGCTTTTCTCAAGACATTTTTATTCATATACTGAAATATTAAAGCGTAAAAAGACAAATGTACATTCGGTATTCGTATTCAGTGATCGAAATAAATAATAAAATAAATACAATTTGGCACATAACATTGTCTATGAATTCTTAATAAGGTAACCCCACACGCCAAAAGACAGTGACACAGTCATTAAACTCGACACTTGTTTTCGCTGATTAATCTTCAACTCCTGAACATACTGCAGTTGTCAGCGAAACACGTGTCGAGTTTAATTACGGTGTCATTGTCTTTTGGCGTGTGGGGTTAACTTATTAAGGATTCATAGTGAATTTACGTCAAAGTTCTCGATTCAACCACTGTGGACACAACATTGAGAATAATGACTAGAACACAAAAGTTAGCACACTCAGGTCATTAACATACAACCATAAAAAGTCAGGCGGGAAATTAAGATTTTGAATTGTCCAGAAAGGCTCAGAAAAACCCGACAAAAACCCAGTGGGTCCGTTTTTTTGTAAGAAAAGTGGGTTTTTGGCCAACCCTAACATGGGGGTGGGTACACGTTCACCGTATAAGCATAATTCACATTAGGTACAATTCGTACAGTTCATTTACAATTAAAACGGCCAGATACGTGATCAATTAATGGCGAAACCCGTTTTTTAGTACGATATGGTTCTGATTTGCGACTCCTCGGTAACTCTAGGGCACACTCGGGTTGACTGCTCTTGGATGCGAGATTTAAGTTTCCAAGAGATTTATCTATAACAAACAAAAAACGTTTACATGCCAAATGCCAAGTTATTGGATCCCGCTCCGGCCTGGCGGCCTCCGCTGGATTCGACGAAGACTACTCACAACCAGAGTAGTTAGAAGCTAGCGTGGAGCGCAAAACAAGAACAGTATTATATTTATTAATCGCACTGCGTCAGTTAGGTACCTGGCATTTTTACATTGTATTGAACTCCATTCACAAATAATCATCTCAAATATGTAAATATCTTAAATATATCTTAATATTTTAAATATGTAAATTCCTACTTATTTGGGGTGTAAGAACAGGATACAGGTTGCTCTTTGAAGTACCTATTCTGTAAAATTTTTATAAGTCATACCCTGACTTACTCCAAGGCGGAGCCAAAACAATAAAACTTTTTCTAGTAGTCGAAAAACGACATACAAACTGTAGTCTAATTTATATTTATAAGTTTATAACTTTTGTGAATTTTTTGGCAAAATTGAAACTTCTTTTTGTAAAACACCAACGTTTCGCCTCCGTTAGGGGGCTTTATCAAGGTTTTATTCAAAATTGTATAAAGTATAAAAAAGTGACATTTTTTATCTTAATAAAATTTGTAAATAACAGTAACTATGTTAAACTTAATAATAGAAATTATATCTAGCACATTTGATTTTGATAATTATGAATAAGGAAATAAATAATGTACATGAGTTAATTTAGAATCAAGTGGTAGAGAACAAATTACGTTATTATGTCACGGTATATTTGACTTAAATTTTGAATCACAGATCTGTCATTTAAAGAATTTTTGTCTTTTTGGATGTGTATCATTTCTAAAATAAGTCTAGCTTTTAAATTTCTCTCTTGTTCAAGAATAGTAGTGTTATTAAAATCGAAATTATGTTTAGTATTTTTTATGTGTTTACTGATAGCTGAATTGCTATTTTGGTATGTATGTTGTTTTAACCTAGTCTCGAGATGATTTTTGGTTTGTCCAATGTATGTTTTATTACAGTTATTACAATTAATTTTGTATACGGTGTGAGTTTTCATCAATTTTGGAATGGGGGTTTTCAGATGAGAATATAAAAATTGTAAATTATTATGCTTTTTGTGAGCAATTACAAAATTATGTTTTCTTAATAAGTTACTAATATTGTGTGATATTTCTTTTATATAGGGTAAGGAAATGTAGTTTTTAGATTCTTTTTGGTTCTGATTAATATTGTTGTTATTATAAAATTGATGTAGTCTGTTTTTTATAATTTTGTCAATAAAATATCTTGGGTAGTTATTTTTTATTAAACAATTTATGGCTTTGTCAACTGCAGATTTTCTGAATTGTGGACTAGAAAGTTTGATTGCTCGATCGGCTAAACACGTAACAATACTTCTTTTGTGACAAATTGGTTGTTTAGAATTAAAGTAAATGTAACGGCCAGACCAAGTGGGTTTAGTGTGCCAATCTGTTTCTATAGAATTATTAATTTTGTAAAGAGTTAAGTCTAAGAAGTTAATTTGGTTATTTTTTGAAATTTCTATAGTAAACTGTAATTTGGGATGATAGTTATTAAATTGATATAGTATTTCATTTTCTTTGTCACAAAAGAAGTATTGTTACGTGTTTAGCCGATCGAGCAATCAAACTTTCTAGTCCACAATTCAGAAAATCTGCAGTTGACAAAGCCATAAATTGTTTAATAAAAAATAACTACCCAAGATATTTTATTGACAAAATTATAAAAAACAGACTACATCAATTTTATAATAACAACAATATTAATCAGAACCAAAAAGAATCTAAAAACTACATTTCCTTACCCTATATAAAAGAAATATCACACAATATTAGTAACTTATTAAGAAAACATAATTTTGTAATTGCTCACAAAAAGCATAATAATTTACAATTTTTATATTCTCATCTGAAAACCCCCATTCCAAAATTGATGAAAACTCACACCGTATACAAAATTAATTGTAATAACTGTAATAAAACATACATTGGACAAACCAAAAATCATCTAGAGACTAGGTTAAAACAACATACATACCAAAATAGCAATTCAGCTATCAGTAAACACATAAAAAATACTAAACATAATTTCGATTTTAATAACACTACTATTCTTGAACAAGAGAGAAATTTAAAAGCTAGACTTATTTTAGAAATGATACACATCCAAAAAGACAAAAATTCTTTAAATGACAGATCTGACATTCAAAATTTAAGTCAAATATACCGTGACATAATAACGTAATTTGTTCTCTACCACTTGATTCTAAATTAACTCATGTACATTATTTATTTCCTTATTCATAATTATCAAAATCAAATGTGCTAGATATAATTTCTATTATTAAGTTTAACATAGTTACTGTTATTTACAAATTTTATTAAGATAAAAAATGTCACTTTTTTATACTTTATACAATTTTGAATAAAACCTTGATAAAGCCCCCTAACGGAGGCGAAACGTTGGTGTTTTACAAAAAGTTCAATTTTGCCAAAAAATTCACAAAAGTTATAAACTTAAAGAAAAAAATTGGCACGAATAATTATATAAAATTTTATATTTATAGTTCGGCATAGCGGAACGCGGAAGCGTTACGAAGCGTTTGATCAATGAAAATGCTTTTCGATGTAATTCCTATGAAAAAATAGTATCATAATAAACCAAAATCCATTTTCATTAGTCGAATGTTCCATTTTGCATCCGCTATGCAAACTACAAATCACGTTTAATCTCGGACTTGAATTTGTGAAGTGTAACTAACCCATAAGTATTCGCAATTAAGCCCATTTTTTTAATTTTTACCATTGGCGTACCTACGTGTAGGTACCGTAAAATAACTGGAGTCGTAGTTAAAAAAATAAATTTTCTACGTTAAATACCTTTTGTATCTGCAAAATTCAACTGCTTGCGACACATATTCGTACTGTTTGTTTTAGAGCAGACCAATAAATGACCCCTTAAAATTTTACGGTTTACTTAAGGTCCATCCCTGTAATAATTTCTGAACTGTTTTGATTCACCTATTTTAAATGGAAAATTTATGTATTCTATAACAAGTATTAGGTATGTTATGCATTCATTTTATAATTATTGCGGTAGAGGGAATGATTAAATATTTTAATCGGTTTAATTTCATGGTTTCTAAATTCATATACTTACCTAATAATTGGATTACCGCATATTCAGGCATTTTAAATAATTTTGATATACTTATCTGCCTGCTTTTCCTAGTATAAATTCTATTTTGTCCACTCCTACAAGTTTCTCATTTGAAAGAAGAAATATGTATGCTGTTATTAAATTTGAGCATAAGCAATGCTCGATATTACCGCTAAGTTGGCTAACCGACAATCAGAAGCTCTGTTACTGGCCAGTGAATATCACACAAGAAGTCTTCGATGAAATGGTCAGGTCGGAAAAGCCCCCCAAAAAGTCATGGCCAAAATATAAAGTTGTTAATGTTTTAATCATATCAGGTTTTATATTTTAAACTTGCATGAGTATAGGATTGTAAAAGTTTGTGTTTTAGCGGACTTTCAAGAGGCATCCCTTCATCTAGACTCTAGATTCTAGAGAAATGCATTGATGAAAGTAATAGTTGTGTATCAGATAATTTGGGAGCAGATGTGCAACAGTTAATGAAAAAAGTTGTTGACGTTGGCTCAGATGTGGATAGCGATGATAATATATTGACAACAGAGACACCTCCGCAGAAAAAGAGGATGAAATTGCCAAAGTCAACAGAAAAATCTAAGAGGTAATGCCGATATACTAAAAGCAATTGTCGAATATTTACATTGCAATTCTATACACACAGTAGTTGGATCAAGAACTTTGACGTTAATAAGTTAACCCCATACGCCAAAAGACAGTGACAGTAATTATACTCTACATGTGTTTCGCTGACAACATCAGCATCTTCAGGAGTTGAATATTAATCTAAATATAATCTTACATTACATTGCTATAAATACCAAACCCCCTACTGAATTAAAATGGATCGATTAACCTATAGGGTTTTTTAGAACTGGAGGGTAAGTGTTTATGGCTAGTCTTAATTCTATTGCGCTTATGTTCGAAATAGTTCTAAGAAACCCTATAGGTTTATCGATCCAATTTACTTCAGTAGTGGGGGTGGGTATTTATAGCAGTGTAATGTAAGATTAGATTTAGATTAATCTTCCACTCCTGAAGATGCTGATATTGTCAGCGAAACATGTGTCGAGTTTAATTACTGTGTCACTGTCTTTTGGTGTGCGGGGTAAACTTATTAAGAATTCATAGTGCAATTCTTATGTAAAAAGAACGTTATTTCATCGAAAAACCTTTCGGAACATCATTAGTATATAATAAAAAAGTGAATATGTATGTCAAAATTTAAAAATTTTGATATATGTACTTTTAAGTTTATTGCAACTATAAGGTCACCTATTTTTCAGGGGCAGCAATGATGATTCTTCCGAAGATTTTAGTGATGACGATGCAATGAACTTTCAAAATACATCTGAAAGTGAATCACAAGGTACTTCCAAATCTACAACAAGAGACACTTCATGTGGTTCACTTTCCACTGACTCTCCATCTGTATCTGTATCGTTTCTAGAATCTGATTCGGTTTTGGACATAATATTACGCGAAGTAGAACACATACGAGCTGTGCAGGACCAACAAACTATAAAACTGGACATAATAGAAAGGAACCAGCAAACAAGCGTAATCCAACAATTACAAAGACCTACAAAAATGCCTACTTTGCCTGTTTCGAATAAACAAGAATATAAATACTTTGAAGAATTTTTAAGTGACGAAAATAATGCACTATACATGTTAAGAAAATATACTGTTAGACAGAATAAACTGAAGTGGCAATTACATTTACCAGTAATCCATATACGAACATGCAAAATCTTCAATATGTAAACTTGTGTTTGCATGAGAAATCTTGCGAACGCACACTTACACTCATGATTTTGTGTACAAATGACCCACTGGTATACGGATTTCTGGTAAATGTAAATGGCGCTGAAATCTAATCTAATTTAATGGCTTTACAAATTTCAAAACTTTCCACTAAATAGCCATTAAATTAGATCAACAGATAACAAATGACCAGTTGGAATTTAACCATTCACCAATCATAGAAGCAGTCTTACCCCACCAAAATTAAATAAAGTAGAGTACTGTATATAAGGCACTGTTTTAGTTTTAGGATTTGTTTGTAAGAACCATGATGATGACCTCGTAAGTCGAAACAATATTGTCGGTAACGATTAAACCTGTGGAAAACACTAAAGAGTTTTGTTTTATTGAAATATTCAATATGTTCCACCAAGGGCCAAGCGAGAATACAGTGAATTTTAATAAAATTATACATAATATTAGAACGACGGACAACATTCCAATATTCACGAAATCGTACAGGTATCCAGAAGTGCACAAAAAAGAAGTTAAAACGCAAATTAAGGGTATGCTACACCACGGAATAATTCAGCCATCAACATCACCATGGAGCAGTCCCGTATGGATAGTACCCAAGTAAATTGATGCCTCCGGCAAATAAAAGTGGCGGATGGTTATCGATTACAGAAAGCTAAACGAGAAGACCGTGGGAGATAAGTACCCTTTGCCGAATTTCAGCGATATTCTTGACAAATTGGGGAAATGTCAATACTTCTCGACTATAGACTTGGCATCAGGCTTTCACCAAGTGGAAATTGCACCAGAAGACATAGAAAAAACAGCATTCAGTACAGAAAACAGACATTTCGAATTTCGAAGAATGCCTTTCGGGCTTAAGAACGCCCCTGCAACGTTCCAGCGAGTAATGGACAGTATACTCAGATGTATACAGAATGAGAAATGTTTGTTTACCTGGATGATATAATCATCTACTCAACATCCCTCCAAGAACACATAGACAGGTTAACAGCTGTGTTCCAACGACTCCGAGACTCGAATTTTAAGATCAAATTGGATAAGAGCGAATTCTTAAGGAGAGAAGTAGCATACTTATGACATGTCATCACCCCGGACGGTGTAAAACCAAACCCAGAAAAAATCAAAGCAGTAGTCAACTATCCAGTTCCCAAAACACGAAAAGAAATTCAATCATTTTCAGGCCTTTTAGGTTAGTATCGGCGATTTATAAAAAATTACGCAAAGATCACCAAACCGTTAACAAAATGTCTCAAGAAAAATGCGAAAATAGTACATAAATGTAAATTAATGCAAAAAGCTGTTAGTTAATCATCCAATTTTAAGGTACCCCGAGTATTCGCGTCCCTTCGTGCTTACGACAGACGCCTCAAATGTCGCCCTTGGAGCCGTGTTGACCCAAGGAAAAATTGGCGAGGACCATCCAATCGCTTACGCATCGAGAACCTTGAATGACACCGAAGCAAAGTATTCCACAATAGAGAAGGAATGTTCCGCCATCGTTTGGGCGGTCAAGTATTTCAGACCCTACTTGTTCGGGGAAGAATTCACGATCTATACAGATCATCGCCCGTTGAAATGGTTATTTTCACTGAAAGACCCATCTTCCAAATTGATTAGATGGAGGTTAAAGTTAGAAGAATACAATTATAAGATCGAATATAAACAAGGAAAGCAAAACACCAGCGCAGATGCGCTATCAAGAATAATAATCAACCCCTTGAGTACTAGGCGCCAAATCGACACAGAATCGATGATAGTTGAAACGGACCCAGAAACCGACAGACTTTTTATAGAAGAATACGATGGAGTAACATCCAGGTCAAAGACCCGAAATCAAAGGCGAGAAGAAGGTCGACAATTAAACACACCTGAGCCATCGACAAGCGCACCCGACCACAGATTTAATAGATCACCAAGTCCTATGGAATTTGGAAATTTTTCCAAAAACCTCAAAATGTCTTTGCACCCGGACATCAGCGTCTTCAAACCAATTACAAACCTACCCCTATGGATACCAGTTCAGGTAACACCAGAAGAACTCAACAACCCATTCGTCAATCCCAAAATAAACCCAATTTCATCTCTCAAGAACTATTTTATCACAATACCGAACCGTGGTCTGAACCAAATAATGAAGTCATCCACGAAGACCAACAAAATTTTGAAACAGAATATTCCCAAGACTTTGACAGTCAGGATTTTCAGAACAGCTTTCCGAACAGTCCAGAAACCTAGTAATCGAAGTAAATGCCGAATCCCAAAATTCACTACCTTTTATTTTAATCCCCGAAACAAAATCTAAATTTATGATTGATACAGGTTCTTCAAAAACATTCATAAGTCCTCGTTTAGTCGAACAACGCTTTAAAAATTTTATACAGTCTGACCCATTTCAAGTCAGTACTGCACATCAAACGACAAGTCATGAATATAGCGTAACTATTCCTTTACCTCCTATGTTTAATACCCCAGAAACCCACAAATTTTACGTTTTCGAATTTAATTCAAAATATGACGGATTGATTGATTTATTAAAAAAATTAAATGCAACATTGGAAAACAAGTTTTAGAAACAAATAATTCAATTTTACCACTTTGTGTACCCCATTCAGAAATAGAAACCACTACTAAAACAAAATTATTTCATATAACAGTAGAACCTCGAACAGAACAAAAAATTGAAATTCCTGTTGACAAACACCTTCCTTATGGTTCCTTATGGTTATAACACTTTCAGCTTTAGTTAAGATTGAAAACAATATGGCTTATACAACTATTTTAAATCCAACAGACAAAACTTTAACTTTGGAACTAGATTCACCGATTGAAATAAATGAAATCGAAACATATTCTAACCAACCCGGTCCTGAATTTGAAATTACTCCCGACCAAGACAGACTCCTTAAACAAAACCTACAAAATTTACGTTTATCCCACATGAACCAAGAAGAGAGAAAAGCTATTCAATCCTTATGTTTGAAATATCGCGACATTTTTCATTGTGAGGGAATTCCATTATCCTTCACAAACCAAATTAAACATCATATCAAACTCAAAAACGAAACGCCAATTGCCACTAAAACGTATCGCTATCCACACGTTCATAAAGAAGAAGTCCAACGTCAAATTTCATCAATGTTAGATCAAGGCATAATCAAACATTCCAATTCCCCATGGTCAAGCCCAGTTTGGATAGTCCCAAAAAAGATGGACGCATCCGGTAAAAAGAAATGGCGTATGGTAATTGATTACCGTAAGCTAAATGAAGTAACCGTCGATGACAAATATCCGTTACCTAACATTTCAGACATTTTAGACAAACTCGGTAGAAGTCAATATTTTTCAACTTTAGATCTTGCTTCCGGCTGAACCCTTCTGATACGGAAAAAACAGCCTTTAGCACGGAACATGGAAAATACGAATATTGTAGGATGCCTTTCGGTTTAAAAAATGCCCCGTCCACATTTCAGAGAGTTATGGACAATATTTTAAGAGGCTTTCACACAGACCAATGCTTAGTTTATTTAGACGACATAATTATTTATTCTACTTCATTGCAAGAACATATGGAAAAATTAAAGAAAGTATTTGATAGACTCAGAAACGCAAAACTTAAAATACAGTTAGATAAATCAGAATTTTTTAAAACTGAAGTTGCATATTTAGGACATGTTGTAACACCTGATGGAGTTAAACCTAACCCGGACAAAATTAAAGCAGTTTCAAATTTCCCAATTCCAAAAACCACAAAACAAATTAAATCATTCTTAGGTCTTTAGGATACTACAGACGTTTTATAAAAGATTTTGCAAAAATTACTAAACCGTTAACTAACTGTTTAAAAAAAGGGCGTAAAAATCGAATTAAATTCAGAATATGTCGAAACTTTCAAAAAATGTAAAGAAATTTTACTCAATGATCCCATACTCCAATATCCAGATTTTACTAAACCCTTTATCCTTACAACAGATGCTTCAAACGTCGCATTAGGAGCGATTTTATCACAAGGCACTGTCGGATCAGACAAACCTGTTGCTTACGCATCACGCACCTTAAATGATACAGAACAAAAATATAGCACAATTGAAAAAGAACTTTTGGCAATCGTTTGGGTAACCAAATATTTTAGACCATACTTGTATGGAAGAACGTTTACCATTTACACGGACCATAGACCCCTGACTTGGCTCTTTTCTTTAAAAGATCCACGTTCGAAACTTGTTCGATGGCGTTTAAGATTAGAGGAATTTGATTACAACATTCAATATAAAAAAGGAAAATTTAACACTAATGCAGATGCACTATCACGAATAGAAATTGAAGCTAATCCAATAGATTCAGAGTCAATGATAGCAGAGCCAGACACCGATCCCCACAGTCAATTAAATACACCAACTCCAAACGAAGTCAGACAAATAATGAATCCGAAAAAACAAAACCAAACTCCTTCAACTGTCCACTCAAACGAAACCTATGAACCTTTAGTAAGCATCCCCATAAAAGATGAAGTCATAAACTCCTATCCAAATCAAATATACGCAGCAAGAACAAACACCTTCAAAATAAGAATTGAAAAAATTGATAACAGACAGATTATTCATGTACAAATGCCTTACATAGACTCAGATACACTTATAACTCAATTTTATAAAGAATATCTTGTACCAAAAATTTCATACGCATTTTACACCTCCAGCGATGACCTCTATCAACAATTTTGTAAAATTTATTGTCAAATATTTACTTGCGAAGCACCAAAATTAACTCGTTACTTACAAAAACGATTAGAAGTACCAAATGAAGAAGACAGATTAATGTACATTCGTAATTATCACGAAGGCAAAACAAATCACCGAGGAATCAATGAAACTTACGAAAAATTAAAATTAAGATACTACTGGCGTAATTTAAGAAAAAGCATAGAAAACTATATTAATAAATGTCAAATATGTAAAACTTTTAAGTATGATAGAAAACACTATGATATTCTAATAAACATCACACCCACACCATTCAAACCTTTTGAACAACTACATATTGATACTTTTTCATACCAAAAAATATTATCGTTCTTAACAATTGTAGACACATTTTCAAAATTAGCTCAAGCCTATATCATCCCGAGCAAAAATTCAATTGATATTTCATGTTCCCTAGTCAATTACTTTTCACATTATGGAACACCTGTTCGAATAACCTTAGACAAAGGAAAAGAATTCGATAACAGAATTATTAAAGACTTATTAGCTCTCCATAAAATCGAAATTCACTTTACAACTCCAAAAAATCCTCAATCCAATTCACCCATTGAAAGACTTCATTCCACTTTAACTGAACATCTAAATTTACTTAAAGTCAAAAATAACGAACCCTTGGAACACTTAATTAAATATGCTATGATAGCCTATAATAGTTCCATACATTCCGCCACTGGATTAACCCCCTATTCCTTAACCTTCGGACACACCAGTTCTAGAGATCCTAATGATATCCTTCTAAACCGAGAAATTTATGAAAATTACGTTCAAGATCATTTGAATAAAGTAAAAATTTTGTACAGCACAGTTCATAATAAATTGTCCAAAAAGAAAGAAACTGTAGCATCAAAGAAAGAAGGCGACATACCTTTTACAGTAGGAGAAATAATTTATTACACTTTAAATGAAGATAGGACATCAAAAGCGAATAAAAAATATTTAGGCCCCGCAAAAATTTTGAAAATTTACTCTGACAATACTTGTATTTAGAATGTAAAAATAAACAATTTAAAGTACACACTAGACGACTGAAACACCATCTTGTTACAGGTCACTCATCATCTTCCTTACCATCCACTTCACATTGAAGTTTTCCGATACCCAAATCGTCCAAAAATTAGAAACTAACCCTGGACTATACATCCATCCCATTGGAAAAGCAAAAATTGCTTACTCACATTGGACTTTAATAAAACCATTTGACTTAACAGGTATTCTAAATGAAATACAGAATTTTGAAATCATACTAAATAATCTTTACAAAATCCAAAATGAAACTACATTTGAACATCACCTTTGCGATCAACTTTTAATAGAAATACGTGAAAAAATATTACACCTATTGCTACGTAAATCTCGAACAAAAAGAGGATTAATTAATGTAGCTGGAACTTTAATAAAAGCTATTACTGGTAATCTAGACGCAGAAGATGGAAAAAGATTTGAAAATGCTATAAACAGCATATCAAAAAATGTAAATAATTATAATCAAATACTTAGTATTTTAACGGAATCACTAACACATTTAAATAACTCTGTATCACACTTGTCAAATAATCAAAAACGCATTACAAATAGATTAAGTTCACTAGATGCGAAAATTCAGAAAATTAGTAAAACTCGAGTTGAATATAACAAAAAACTTGTAATCGCAGAATCGTATTCACAAATGATTAATTCGCTTTCTCATATATCTTTTATATTAAGTAATTTACTAACAGCTTTAACATTTGCTAACTTAAGAATATTACACCCTAGTATTATTAAGGTTAATGAATTATTATTAGAATTAAAACGAATCAACTTGAATCTGCCAAATTCATTATTAATCACTCCAGAACTCGAAACTATTGAAACTTTCGAACAAATTATTGAAATTAATGCATATCATACAGACTATAGAATTGTATTTTTATTTAATGTACCTTTGACAGATTCTATCTTACATAATATGTACCATTCCTATGCACTACCCATAGACCAAAACTCAAAAACCCAATTAATAATTCCTTCAGCCAAATATTTCCTCGCAAACGAGAATACTTACATGTTTACTCACATCGATTGTTTAAAAACGAAATCCAAAATTTATGTTTGTAAAAACCAAAATTTAAAATTTGTATCACAAGAGTTGCAGTGTGAAGCTCAACTTCTAGAACGTCAAAAACCGTACAATGGTTGTGAAATTCAAAAAATCTACACCAAGTATAAAATTCAAGAAATTGAAAATAATAAATGGCTTTACTACAAATCGGAAGAAATTACTGGTCAACTACGTTGTAAAAACCGACTTCAAAATATAGAATTTAAAGGTTCCTACTTGCTACAAGTACCCAAAAATTGTTCATTGGAAATACGAGGGAAAATTATACTTTTCGACGAATCCAAAATAGAAGAAGCAACATTCGAAGAACTTCCAGAAATTCAGTTACCAAATAATATCAAGAGAGTAGAAAGTGTCAAACCCGTCAACATAACTTTGGAAGAAATTCGCTTAGACGATTTAACCGAATTAAAGATGCGCTTAAAAAATAGCCCAACAGAAGACTCAGAGCCGATTCACACGGGTCCACATCAGAAGCGAACGCGCGCGATCGCCACCGGCTTCTAGTGCAGCGCCTGAGAGCGACTACAGGGCTACAGTGGTAGCCAGTGGCCGATTGATTGATACGAGTTTAGTTGCTCAAGATACCAACAAGTGATGTGACATTGCTATTGCTTCTGCTTTTGAAAAAGAAAGAACGTCGATGTATTCCCGTGTTACTCGATAGGGCGTCAAAAGAACTGTATCATATATTATATGATCATGTAATATATGATACAGTTCTTCCAAGAACTGCGACAGGACGACAAAATGTTTTTTAAATATTTTCGTACGTCGAAAACATCATTCGATGAACTTTCAGAAAATGTTAGAAGTGAAATTGTTAAAATAGATACAAAGATGATTCAGGGATCTCGTTCACACTTTTTCGTGGCATTTTGAATGACTATCTCATGGATACTGATGGTTTTCTGTATAATATAATAATAGTAGCTTACAAAAGTGGTCAGTCGCTGTGGCGTCGTGTGTATACCCGAATAACAACCTGTGCATTTATATCGGTGGCCTGTCGCGTGCGATATCCACCGGTGACACGAGTGAGCCACCGACCCGCCACTATCGCCTACTACCGCGACTGCAGCGGCCGCGTATGCATGCACTGATTTAATTCTATAGATTTCAACAAGAAGCCAGTAGCAATCGCACGCGTTCGCCACTAAAAGTAGCCTCGTCTGCATCGGCGCTTACCGTTCCTGACCCACAACATTAGCAGCTGGACAATAATTTTATATGTCTTAATTATTGCTTTTATAATTTTTGTAGTATCCAAACTCCTCATTCCTAAAATAAGGAAATCCAAAACTTCGAAACCAGAAGCCAGTCTCAGGGACATCGAACTTCGCTAGCCCCTAGTTTCTCATCTACGGTGGGAGGAGTTACGAAATCTCCTTTGTTCATTCATGGAGAAGATAAGAACTTCCGTTACAAGACACCAGCACACAAACCGATCCGAATTGCTGACCATCAATAGCCTTCAAATTTATCTGTTTCTTACTTTGCATATATTGTTTATAAATATAACTACTTTGGAATTGTTATTCACTTTTGCAATATTCAATCGCGAGTTATTGTAACTGTCAAATGTAATATTGGGTAATAAAAATTGATTTTTTTTAAAGTCAACCAAGTTGCCTAATATATCTTCCCGATAACACTTGTATAATAATTGATGTAAATTCTAACAAAGAAAGAAAAATTCATATGGATAATTTACGAAGGCCCGTTGTTGTTCCAGAACCATTTGGCTCGTCCTCTGGACATCCTGCGGAACAATCCACATTAAAGAAATAAAAAATAACCCAGGAATCTTGTCAGTAAATATGGGAAAAGCAATAAACTCGATCGACCGTTGGACTATGATAAATGTGTTCGATCTAAATCCACTAATAAAAGAAACTAAATTATTATTAAAGAACGCGGAAGATATTTGTACCCATTCAGATAAATTTGCAGATAATCATTGGATAGCCGAAAATAAAAACTATATTAACATTTTGAAACATATTACCGAAAAGGTAAACAAAAATTCACCGCTTTAATCCCTTCAACATCCTTGCAAGAAAAGCTAGGTATATTCAGAGCAAAACGTGGACTAATTGATGGATTAGGTAGTGTCTTTAAAGCAATTAGCGGAAACTTAGATGCAGATGATGGTAAAAGATTTACTGAGGCTATTGAACTCCTACAACAGCGTCATGAAAACTCGAAAATCATTACTGGATAATTTATATCACTTACGAATAATGCCATCAAAAAGTTAAATGAGTCGATTAGCAAGTTAAGTTCTAATCAGCTAATATTAGAAAGCAGAATCATGCAAATTAATAGTGTGATTAAAAATGAACATTATTACGAAGCAGATACTCGTAATGCTTTAATGTTTAGTGAGGTAGCTACTCAACTAATAATGCTCTTAAATACAATAAACTCAATATTATCCGAGATAGAAACTGCAATCAGCTTTGCGAAAATTTCAACTCTTCACTATTCAATAATCGATTATCACGACCTTGTCAATGAACTAACCAAAATTTAATCACAGACTCAAAAATTAAGGCTACATTTTGATATAAAAGACATTTTTTCTTACGAAAAAGTAATCCGAGTCAAAGCTTTTCAAAACGATGCAAAGATTGTATTTATTCTAGAAATTCCACTTGTAGAAATTGAATTTTATACTGTTTATCGATTATTACCTATCCCTTCCAGAATAAAAAATAACCTTTTTTAACTGATCGTGCCAAAATCCAACTACCTTTACCTGAACGAGAAAAATTACGTATTCGCCGACAAGAAGTGTCAGAAAATTAGTCAGAACGAATTGTTTTGCGAATTTTCCGAAATTCAATCAATCAATAATAATAATCTACCATGTGAGATACAGCTCCTTCAATTCACCAAACACTACAACAACTGCCAAACATATTCGCTTCGAGTAGTAGAAAAGAAAATTCACCTAGTCGATGCAACTCAATGGATAGCCATCATACCGGAAGAAACGACAGCCGTAATTTCATGTGGTCAAGATAAAGAAAATTTATCCCTCCAAGGAAACTACGAAATTCAGCTCGAACCCAACTGTTCCATGAAGATCCAAGATACAATCATAGAAAATTCAGAAAATGTACAAACAAGCAACCGAATTATAGAACTTCAAAATTTCGTTTATCAGACTCTACCGAAACGTGAAGAAAAACTTCAAGAATTACCACCAACACGACTTGACAGTATTAATTTAGACGATTTACAGCCAATAAGAAACAAGATGTTCGAATTGCAATAAAAATTAGAGGAACCGGAAGAAAAAGTTATCAACTCCATCCATTACGTTAGTTTTACTTTATTTTATATCTAGGATCTTCATTAAGTTTTGACATATTTTTATAAGTTTTGTTTATTTATTTGTTTTATACCGAATATAAAGTTGTATTTACAAAAATGTATTTGAAGTGTTCAGAATAAATAATACAGATCTCAAACGATTGGCTCAGTTTACTAAACAACGATAAAAAAAATATTTCTACATGAAAAATATTTTTTGGCCTTATTTTCCAATAAACGGGGTAACATGGACACGCAAGCTTATTTGTACGCTTTTTGCAGCACAAATTTCGCATGTGTCCAAGTTACCCCAACCCCGGAGCAACTTGGACACCCAACATTTTATTTTTTTTTGAAAACGGGAGCACTTAGGCCAATAATTTTGGTCTGAAACGTTTCCTACGGTCCAGGTTGGTATACTGTAATTTTTCCTTCGCTTTTTGGTGTATTTCTATTCCTTTTTTATGAAAGAACCGTCCGAAAGGTGTCCAAGTAGCTCCGGTTGACGGTAGGTAAATGACTACTTGCCTAAGTTTGCTTTATGCCTACGACAGAGATATATGTTGAACAATTACTATTCTGTAATGTATACAGGCTGTTTAAAAATAATTGTGCACCACTGCGAACTGTGGTATTATTTTGTCTCATGAAGTTTATTAAACGGGTTTAAATGTTGTATTTTCATGAAGAACGAAATGATGCAAATAAAAATGAACATCACACTTTTGAGTTGATGTGGTGTTACAAAAATCTGCAAAATAAAAGAAATGAACGATGGTGCAGAATCAATTTTAAACATTGAATATTTCATTTTGAAATAAGTAATAATGCCAGAATGACAATTATTCATCTTATAATTACAAATTTGATTGGAGAATTAATTTATTGTTAATAATTGAAACATGAAAATGGAAAAATTAGTTAATTAAAGTGGGAATGGACGAAAAAGAATGTGTATGTTACAAAGTAATAAATAAATTTTCGCTATTTCGAGTGATTAATAGTCAATGTTCCTTTTCTGTAATATATGGAATTGGAACAGATATGTCTCCCAGGGCAGGATAAGTAGAATTTAAAAAACGTGGGCAGATGGCAGCTGAATGTCTGGAAACAAAAAATTATTTGATTCAATTGTGGATTGATGAGAAACTGTCTGCGTAATTTACAGCTAATTTACTTGGTACATGACAAATTTTCCTTCTTTCTATTAGATAATATATTCATATTGCTTCTCTTCTTGTATGACACTAAAGCCTGGGTCTCATTAGGACATTTTAGTGGAGTCAACAAGTGGAAGCCACCGGAGTTGCTCTGAAATGTCTTGGTGAGACCACATAGTGGCCGGTTGCCTTCAACTGGGCAAGTAGAAAATTTACTTTCCTCTAGGAGCAAACTTTCGTGGCCAGTTGAAAGCCACTTGGCTTCCACTTGTTGACTCCACTAAAATGTCCTAATGAGACCCAGCCTTAAGGGAACAGTTGACAAGGAAACTAAAATTGACAAAACAATACAAAAATAATGATATCCATGAAATAAGTTAACTAGATAAATGAATTTCAGTATTTACCTACGGGGCATAAGAAAAACACAAAGGAAATTCGAATACCTCGTACCTTGAAGGGAAAAAACAATAAATTTAAAGAAAACCATTTAGGAAAAAAACAATAAATTCAATTGAAAAAACCTCCAAGTGAAATATCAGAAAAAACTAAATAAACAAAATATCCATGGAATCTTGACAACTGCCAACTGCTAATAGTGAGACAAGATAATATTAACTATATAAATAACGTAGTTACCCACCTTAGAGGCGACTACGTCAAGTGGGCGCAGTTTAAACAAACCTTTGAAACTTAACAATAATCAAATGTTGGGCGGCATACAAAAGTTTTATTACTTGCTTGATTCCTTGGACGGGGAAGCAAGGGGGTTGCTGAATTCATTAGAGGTAACTAGGCAAAATTACGAGGTAGGATGGACACTACTGAACAATAGGTTTGGCAATAAACCGGTGATTATACAGTCATTTAAAAGCAATAGTTGACATGCCGGTAATTTGCAAGGAATCGCATATGTATTCATATATGTAACGTAACCAGAAGCGCTTACGTACGATCCTGGTTGCGGTAAATCCGAACGCACGGCAGACACAGGTTGACGGTCAAGTTCATGGGCCGTACCCAGTTGGCAATCGCTGTTAATGGCGTAGTCGTGTATTTACTTAATGTTGTTGTGTACTTGTCGTATAATATAATAATCATATGCAAATAAGTGTTAACTAATAAAATATGTTCTCTTAACGTTGTGTGTAATTGCCCACACGTTACATGGTGTCAGAAGTCTTGTTTTTAAGTGCCAAAAAGTAAAAAGCAGTGAAAAATAAGTGATAAAATAAAGTAATTAGTGTCTGAAAATGTCCCATGCTGAGGAAGAAACAATGAGGTCCAGTGGCGTCCAAATTAGACCACCCAAACCTTTACACTTGTCTGAAAACATGATCAACGATTGGAAGCTCTGGAAACAACAGTACGACTTCTATTCAGTTGCAGCAGAATTAGATAAGAAAACACCAAACATGCAAGTTGCCATTTTTATGACAATAATCGGACCAGAGGCACTGGCAATATTTAACACATTCACGCTCACAGAGGCAGAAAAAAGCAACCTAAAAATAATTGAAGAAAAATTCGAGGCGTATTTTATACCAAAGTTAAATACCACATATGAAAGGTACGTCTTCAACACGACACAGCAAAAAGAAGGTGAGAGCTTTGATGATTTTTTAACTAATATCACAAACAAAAGCAAAACCTGTGAGTTTCAAAATTTATGTGACAGCCTTATAAAAGACAGAATAGTTCTCGGGGTCAAAGATGTAAAGTTGAGAGAAAAATTACTCTCAGAAGATGACCTTGATCTACAAAAAGCAATTAAAATTTGTAGGGCAAGTGAACAAACGTCCAGACAAATGAACGAGATAACAAAAGAAGAGGCAAAAGAAGTACACGTAATAAGAAAAAAGAAAAACTCAAAAGACTCATCAAAAGAACAATTCGACTGCAGAAGATGTGGTTCCAAGCACGTTAAAAAAGAGTGTCCAGCCTACAACAAAAGTTGCGAAAACTGTGGAAAAAAAGGTCACCTAACAAAAAAGTGCTTCAGCCAAAACAAAAAGAAGGTCGAACGAAAAAGCAAAATCAACTCCATCACGGAAGATGATGAAGAAGTTGTGTATGTGCACGCGATCAGCTCAAAAGAAGACAACGAATGGAATGAAACTGTCAAATACAAGCAGCAAAAGTTCCAAGTCAAGCTAGATACAGGGGCACAATGCAATGTCCTTCCATTAAGGTTACTAAAGAAGTTAGAAGCCAAAATTTCGCTAAAACCATCCAAAACAGCCAGATTGGTGAGTTTTACGGATCACAAAATTAAAGTGATCGGTGAAACAACTTTGAGTTGTACGGTTAAAGGTAAACAAGCAGAAATAACCTTCAAAATCGTTCGAGAGAATGTCTGCCCAATAATAGGTCGAAATACGTGCAAAGATCTAAAACTAATCCAAAGAGTTAACGCACTTTCTACAGAAAAGCAGGAAACTAATGTTTTCAAGGGACTGGGATGCCTGAAAAATTTTGAATATGATATTGACCTAGTGCCAAATCCAAGTTTCGAAATAAAACCAGCCAGAAGAATTCCTTACGCTATAAGAGAGGCCGTTAAAAAAGAACTGGATAAAATGGTTGATCTCCAAGTCATTAAATCGATCACAGAACCAACACCGGTGGTCAGTCCAATGGTTATAGTAAGAAAAAAGAACCAAATAAGGATATGCATTGATCCTACCGATGTTAACAAGAATTTACTGAGAAGACATTATCCTCTGAAAACGATGGAAGAAATCGCAGCTAAAGTTGCAGGATCCAGGTATTTCTCTTTGCTAGACTGCAAAAGAGGGTTCTGGCAAATAAAAGTCAGTGAAACAACTCAAAAATACCTAACATTTGCTACTCCTTGGGGAAGATATTGTTGTACGCGACTTCCATTTGGTCTCGCATCAGCACCAGAAGTCTTCCAACAAGTGATGAATTCCTTGTTAAGAGACATGCCCAATAGAGAATGTTCAATGGATGACATATTGATACATGCAGGGTCAAAACAGAAGTTAGAAGAAATCACTGCAAAAGTCATGAAGAAACTGGAAAATGCTGGATTGAAATTAAACGCAGAAAAATGTATTTTTGCCAAACCAAGCATAAAATTCCTGGGGCATATCCTATCAAGCGAAGGTCTAAAAATAGACATAGAAAAAGTCCAAGCGATAAACAAGCTGAAAACGCCAGAAAACAAAACTCAGTTACAAAGACTGCTAGGCATGGTAACATATTTGAACAATTTCATAAACAACATGTCCAAATTAACAGAACCATTAAGGCAGTTGCTGAAAAAAGATGTAGCATGGGTCTGGAACAGAGAACAGCAAGAAGCGTTTGACAAAATTAAAAAAGTACTCACTGAACCACCAGTTCTGAAGTACTATGACGTCAATGACAACGTAACATTGTCAGTAGATGCAAGTTCCAAGAGTTTAGGAGCAGTTTTACTCCAAAGTGGTCAACCAGTAGCATACGCTACCAAATCCTTAACCAAATCAGAACAGAACTACCCGTAGATAGAAAAAGAAGCACTTGCGATCAAATTCGCTTGCACAAAATTTCATGAATACATCTACGGAAAAACGCTGTTTGTGGAAACTGATCACAAACCACTGGAAGTAATCTTCAAAAAACCAATTCAGTCAGCACCAGCGCGTCTCCAAAGAATTTTGTTTGATGTACTCATGTATTCACCACAAGTAAAGTACATAAAAGGGACAGAAATTCCAATTCCAGATGCTCTGAGTCGTGACTGTAATAATGAAGAAGAAGAAAATGAGGAAGAAGAATTGGAAGTGCAAATAATACTAAGCATGAGCAGAAAAGCACGAGAAGATTTTGTACAATCAACAAAGCAAGATCTCGAATTGCAACAATTACTGGAATACATAAAAAATGGTTTTCCAGATGAAAGTAAAAAACTGCCAAATTGTATAAAGCACTACCACAACTTCCGCGAAGAACTTTCGTACTACGAAGGTCTAATTTTCAAAGGTGAAAAAATAGTTGTTCCTAAATCAGAAGTGAACAGAGCGCTAAAAGACATTCATGCTGGACACCTCGGCATACAAAGTTGTCTAAAACGCACAAGACCGTTGTTGTACTGGAAATCGCAGTATAAAGACATACTAGACTTTATCAACAAGTGCTCGGTGTGCCAAAAAACGCAACGCGCGAACATCAAAGAACCATTGGTGAATAAAGAAATACCAAATTTCCCATGGCAAATCGTCGCGAGTGATCTTTTTACGTTTCGCGGTAAAGAAAACGTGATGATCTACGATAGTTATTCCGGGTTCGTGGACTATAAACTGTTAAAAACACTCACCTCAAAGGAAGTGATTGATAAACTTAAAGAATGGTTCGCCACCCATGGAATTCCAGAAGTGCTCGAGACCGACGATGGTCCGCAATATACTTCCAGAGAATTCAAAAATTTTGAATCATCCTGGGGATTCGAACACAAGACTTCTAGTCCATATCACTCAAGTGGAAATGGATTAGCTGAACGTGGTGTTCAAATAATAAAAAACATTTTGAAAAAGTGCTCAGAAGATGACTCTGACGTTCAATTGGCATTGCTAAATTACAGAAATACACCAAGAAATGATGTACTGCACTCTCCAAACGTAAGGTTAATGAGCCGTGTAACTAAAACAAAACTACCAATTGCAAAAGAAAAATTGAAACCAAAAGTTACAAAAAACGTTTCTGAAGAACTGAAAAAATTGAGAGAAAAACAGAAGCAATACGCAGATCGAACAACCAGAGTAAAAGGAGGAGAATAGAAAATACGGAAAATCCAAGGTCAGTCCTGGTAAGAGCAGAAGATGGAAGTGTTTATAGAAGAAATTCCTATCATCTTCGTAAAACCGAAGCCAAGTTTACTGAACCCATTACCGTCGTTCCATCCACATCGACTGTAAATCTCCAACCTCCATCTCCAGAAACCCAAGAAGTTGAGAGAGATGATTCTCACTCTTCCCAACCAACTACAGGACCAAACCTGGCCTCACCCATCAAGACAAGGTCAGGAAGAATAGTGAATCCACCTCAAAGACTAAATCTTTGAATACAAAAAGGGGGATGTAACGTAACCAGAAGCGCTTACGTACGATCCTGGTTGCGGTAAATCCGAACGCACGGCAGACACAGGTTGACGGTCAAGTTCATGGGCCGCACCCAGTTGGCAATCGCTGTCAATGGCGTAGCCGTGTATTTACTTAATGTTGTTGTGTACTTGTCGTATAATATAATAATCATATGCAAATAAGTGTTAACTAATAAAATATGTTCTCTTAACGTTGTGTGTAATTGCCCACACGTTACAATATACGTAAACTGATAGGTACGTTCGAAAGAAACGTTAGGGCTTTAAAATCGTTGATTGGTGAGGAAGTAGAGGCATGGGATAAGCTAATAATACTAATAATATTCCTAATGGCTGGAAAATTAGATGCAGAGACCAAAAAACAATGGGAGGAGAGCGCCGTGATGGATTTAAAAGATAATCCAAATTTACGAGATTTTATAGGGTTTTTAGCAAAAAAATGTCGAATTTTAGAGTCAGTTGAGACAAATTTTAAGCAACATTTTAGGCAGGACAGAAGGTCAGTGGCAGTAGTAGGGAATTAAGGAGACGAACTCAGGAGCCGGGAGCCGACGGCGCCGTGGGCTAATTAGCGGCCTAATCAGCGGATTTTAATTGGTATTCATAGTTAGCGGCTCGCGGTTTTGTGCGCGGTTTTAATTGCGGGGCTTGCGGAGACGTGATTCGTGCTTGTAATTGCCATATTGTTGCTAATTGTTATTAATAATGGTCAATTTATGTGAATATACAACCCCGGCGCCTCCACCATGCTTAAACTCTTCTTGGCTATTATGTAAATATAGATATTATTTTGATATTTTATGCCAATTTTTTAATTGAGACACTGGGATTATTAGAATATCTGTATTTTCCTATGAAAATAGAGAAATATTGCGGCCAGAAAAGAAGTAGATGGCTTGAGAGAAAACATGGATTTAATGAATGAAACACCCACGTGAAAAAATAATCATATATATTTCCTAGTTAATATAAATCTAAATATTGATTGATTAAAAAAGCAATAATATTATTGTTGATGATATAGAAGGTACTTAACATAAAGGATATTATACTCTAAATATATCATTACTTGCTAGATTACACATAAAAGATTATTACATTTTCTTTGTTTCAATAATGGAGTCTTCTCAATTGATAAAGCAGTTTCCTCTTCAGCGTGCGGCGGCTATTCCTCTGTGAACACTCCCATCCACTGCATTGTAACTTATGAGGGCATCGTGCAAAACGAGAGCGTATACTTTCGTGTTCGCGGGGAAGTGGACTGCACGTGTCTCAAATTCAAGTTTAATGTCAACTGTTGAAGACTTTATTATATCCGACTGATGAGAGCAATCAATGACGAACAATGGATTATTTATATAGGCTCCAACCCCCATCCACGGCTCGCTCATGTCCTTGCCGTAATAACTAGTTTGAAAATTTTCGTATGCGTAATAGGCGGGTGCGTACAGTTTCTTATCAAAGTCTAAATTCCATCGTTCATATGGGTAAACATCGGAGTTGAGGTACAAACGGATATCGCTGACATTTGCATGGGTAAATTCTGTAGCATTTTCAGCCCTATTATCGGAGTTGTAGATATTCTGAAAACCGATGATAATGTAGCGGGGCTTTTCTAAACTGGAGGTCGTTTTTATGGCCCAAACATCGGAGGAGGTTTGTCGTAAAGCTGGTAATTCATATAGGTCCCACATACGATAAGCGATTCTGACATGTGCACTTTCAGAACTCTTATTAATGCGCGAGAGCAGTCTCAATTTCTGCCGATCCTCAGGACCGATATGACGTATTTTCCATTCAATTTTATTGATCTCAACGGCTCCATTCACCTCCCCCACATAGCTGTTTTGAAAGGTGCGACATATAATGAGAATCAGCTCATGCTTAACGTTTACGATTCCTTTCTTGTAATCCTCGGCAAACTCCATAAGATACTTGAGAGGTAGTTTACCGCTGAACACCTTGCTCACCGGATCGAAGATATCTTGAACTCCGGCCTCCAGGCCCCACCCGGACGTCAGCAATGACTGCGATTGGCTCTGGCCGTGTGAAACCAAATGCTTCATGGTTGAAGTAACTCCGGGCTTTCGCACCAATGCGACTTGCTCGCCGCCCATCTCGTAGCGAATTTCATCGAAGAGAAAGGCCAACGCATTATTGGACAGGTGGCAGGGTTTGGTGGCGTCGGAAGATGTAAATTTTCCCTCAATGTAAATGTAACTGCCTGCAATGTCCAGTATGAGGTCTTGGAAATGGATTGGTATGCGTACTTCATCGGAGTTCTTGTAAGATGGAGAGCCGTATGGTTTGTACGTATGCTCATGCAAACTCACAAGAGAGCTATCAAAGATGGGCTCGTTGAAAACCTCCAATACTTCGCTGATCGTCGTCATTGTAGTCTATTTTAGTGCTTCAAACGTAGTCCCAGCGATTTAAGAAATAATTTGTCTTTCAACGATAAGCGGCGTCGATCACCTTTCACGCGAGCGTTTAACTCTTGAATGGCATCACTCCCTCCTTCGCCTCCATACTTATTACATCTCCCCCACTTCGGTTTTGGAGGGTGGTGGTCATGATGAAAATGACGCAACTGTCCGTTGTAGAGGAAACCCATGAATGTAGCTTTTTCAGTTCAACTTTTACGATAATCTTTTCTCCACGGAAGTCTATCAGTTCACCATTATCATCCAAGATACTCAGAGTAACGTTGTCAATAAACTGACGACCTTCTGGCCGAACGCTCATATAAATTATGTTTAGAGGTTCTTTGGACAATTTATATCCCGGCTCAACGTCGATATCAAACTCGAATAATGTATGCGACTCCACTCCATTCAAATATGAACCCGAAATAATATTCGCACCTTCATTATGTTAACTGGTAGTGTGGATTCATGATTTACGTTAGCGGCCAATCGCTTCTCTTCAAATCCCAACAACTCCCCTATTGAATGTTTAAGGGTGAAATCCATTTCGTGCTTTGACCACAGCTCGCACTTCAGGGTATTGTTATTCGCCCGCAGGGAAAATACTTTATCGGTTTCTTCAGGTTTCGCGATGACACCTTTTACCCTCGTAGTTTGATGAACCCCCATAATTTGACGAATTGTCCTCTCGAGTTCTCCAATTTCATAGCAGCCCGGAGGAATTTTTAGGATTTCCACATCAGTATTGCTGCTGCGCCTGAAGGCAAACACATTATTTGTCTCATCTACGTTAAATATAGAATTGTAGCTGTAAAATCCGAGCAATCCCAGACCATATCGACCGCTCGCGTCTAATTCAATCGGCGGATAAAAGTCGGCATTTAGCACACTTGAATGTCCTGATAAAGTAAACGTTCGCGACATGACTGATGAGGTCTGTCGTAAAATCTCCAACTTATTGCGATTTCCCACAGCAGCTGAGGAATATCTTCGACGTTGCCGAGCGTTGGCTGACTGCGTCTTCCGCGACAGCAGCCGTATTTATGGAAACATCTGCTTCATTGTCACAATCCATGTTGCAATAGCAGCAGAAAATCTTTCTGGGTGGCGGGCCATCGTTTACATCTAAGCCACTATCATCATCATCTCCATTGTCACTTACTGCCTCCAAGCCATTGTGTTCATAACAATATTGATATTTTAATATATCAATGTCGTTTCTAAGACGATCTGGAAGCTTCTCCCACACAAGAGCAATCTCATTAGGCGCGCAAGCAATCATAACTTCTTTTGGCATATCCGCGAGCTGGCCTCTACTCATCTTCGTCAAACTTCTCAAACGAGAAAATGCGAGCAGGGAATGAGCCATTCTCTTGATGTCTTCACGGTACATTATCACACCTTGTTCTAGAAACTGTATTAATATCCTCTAACAGGAACTTTAAGCACAGATGACCGCACCAAACTGTGTCGAAATCCTGTTCTCGTTCATAGTTATAGTATATGGTTACGTCGTTTGACGTTGCCCCCTGCGCATAACGAATAAATTCTTTAGGTGGGGGTAAATTACCAAAACTATCATAATATTCAACGTCACCATTATGTATTTTATACGCAACCCAGTGTGTCCCGTCCCCCTCCCAATTATCCAAATTAACTATGCCCCTCTCACAGCATTTCACCCCGGAAGAAGGTAAAGTATCTCTCATAAACACACCTCGGAAATGTGGTATTTTCATCTGTTTTGCAAAACGCCTCAAGTCGATGTCAGTCAGCGCCCTCCGAGGTAGCGTAATTAGTTTTTTGAACTGTAGGGTTTAAGGAAGAGTCCGAAGCCGGATCTATACGGCCTCCTCTCTTCCCCAACGCAATCGCCTCCATTGTTTTATTATGTCTGCTGGCCTCTGCCAATTTCCTTTTTCCCTCTTTCGCATCGTTTACAACCTTGGCGATTGCAGAGGATCCTCCAGCTAAAGTGCCGAGCGCGGACAAACCGGCGAAAATGGGTATGAGTGGTAAGATACCGCCAATCTTGGGAACGGGAATTATGCGTGGTACCCGCAACTTGCGGCCTCTGCCCTTTTTTAATGCGGCTTTTGCAGCGTTAAACGCTATGCCGGCCGCCGACACAATGCGTATCGTAGAGCAGAAACAAAAGTTGGGCGTGGAAAATTTAGATGCAAAGGTTGGAGGGGGTATCGATAATCGTTGTCGAAGACATGGACCACTTCTACCGTTCAGTATCAGAGCACTTATTGTGGGACCATCTAATTGCGGGAAGACAAATGTAATGATTTCACTCATCACGCATCCTCAAGGTTTACGATTCGCTAACGTCTATATATACTCCAAATCCTTATTTCAACCCAAGTACCAGTATTTAAAAAATATATTGACACCCATTAAAGGAATGGGCTTTTTTATGTACGACAACAACGCGGACATAATGCAACCAAACGAGGCGAGAGAAAATTCAATTTTTATTTTCGATGACCTTTTTTGTCAATCCGCCGCTATAATACAATCATATTTTAGTATGGGGCGTCATAAAAATGTTGATTCCTTCTTCCTCGGTCAAACGTATTCAAAGTTACCGAAGCAGCTGATACGTGATAATGCCAATTTGATTGTATTATTTGTTACACCCCGAAAAACGTTACTCGCCATTTATGAGGGTTGATGGTGTAAAAGGGTGAAAGTCTATACCAGGGCGTATTATTCCATTTGATCATTGAGTTAGATTTATCAATTTGGGCGAATCCCGAAGAAATAATATGTCACTTACCAATAAATTGTCAGGTAAACCAGGTGTTAATGAATAGGTAGGCAATCCATCAGATGCTGCGAGGCCAAGATTACCTAAAGCTGAGTACAAACGAGGTGAGCATCGCGAATGTCAAATAATTTGTCAATAATAAGTTTATGTGTTTAAGCTAGTACAATTCACCCCGTATATAACTCGTATCTACCTACACCTTCTCTAAATGATTTTCTGGTGTTGAATATTAAGCTGGAAAGTAGCAATGATGGCTGTTACGCATTCTGGCGTCTAGGTATGGAAATTAATAGGATTGGAGAATCGTCTAGCTAGACTATAAAATAAAGGCACACTCGGATAGTAATAACAACCTCAGGGCTATAATGTGTATCCAACCGTAAGGGCGACTAGACACAAAAGGCCTACGCGCTATAATGTGCGGAATCCACACAACCTCACAGGCGACAAGATTACTAAGATCTACGCGCTATCATGGAACACAACCCTTTGGGCGACAAGACTACAAGGTCTACGCGCTATCATGTAATACATCCTTTAGCGTGATCGGGGCTTTAACTAACAACACTTCATTATTGTATCCTCTCTTAACACTGAACCTAACACTTTCAATAACTTCGTAAATATGCGTGCAGCATTTTATTTTCTTCATAATCATAATGTCTAATACTTAGTACGGTAGATACAGGGTGAATCATATACAATATTTCTAACAAGGCCTTGCTAATTAAATTGTGAATCATGCACATAATAAAATGGTTAGAATACAAACGCAGATACTCAGTGAGGGACTCACCTTATTCCCAATTCTTTGGTAATCACAAATTAATAGTTTATCAACTTCACCACCCTTTCATTTATTGTCTTAAACCTCACCAGCCACTACACATCAAAACGACAGAACATACACAACAGAAATGTCTTCGACGTGTAGGCTAGCTTGTATAATTTGTCCCCAAAACACATGGCCTTTTCCTGGAATTAGGGGTCGAGTGCGAGATCGAGTTCTTTAGTTGACTTCGCTTAAAATGACCATTTTTAGTGAGGCAGGTAGCTGTTTCCAAATATTTAAAACCACTTTTAAATAGAAACATATATTAATTTTTCGATATTTACTAATTAATTTATAACCGTAATTAGTGATATGAACAGAAATATGAGAAAAGGGGTAAATACAAAAACTAGTTGTTACATATTCAAACAAGATGATACAAACCTTCGCCATATATTCTCCGATCATGTTGCACCTGATGTAAGTTTCGCACAATTTCAAGAAATGTGCTCCGAATGCTGGAGGGGGAAATTTGGATTTTTAACCATCGACAAGGACAGTGAAATAAATAATGGGAGGTACCGAAAGGGTTTTGATAATTTCATAATCATGGAATAGAGGAAGAGTGACTGTTGAATGTAAAAAATATAAGAACAGTGTAATTAGAATTGTCAGTTTATTTAAGTGGGGCTTGGCGTAGAGTGAACATATCAAGTATTCTGAACGTCAAGGAGGAGGAGGAAAGTGCGCCATCAGAATGAGTGGTAGTAGTAAAAATATGGATGAAGTTATACAAATGAAGCGGAAATTGGTGGAGGCTACCGATGCTGTAAGGAAGAAGTTCAATATGTTAAAGTCGAAAGATGTTAAATCCAGAGAGGTGCTCGAGAAATTTTATGAACCAATAACGAAATCATTGTCATCGATTTCTAAAATGAGTATCAAAACTCCACCGACAGCAAATCCAGAATCCCTCACTCAAAGCAGGCCTTCTTCAAATATTCCCATACGTCAGACAAGCAGTAGTATTCCAGCAACAGCGACTTCCACCCCCGATGACGGAGACTCGCTTGAAAGCAGTGCTGCTGCTGCTGCTGCTGCACCCACATCTTACTCCCCATCCATTCTTGCAATGACACCCGCTTCATCTCCGGCGAGTTCCATGATGGCGAAAGAGGGGGCGGCGGAGGACGTGATTGATTTAGAGGAGATTATTGAAGAAATTCAAACTGGAAAACCTAATTATGATAAGATATTTGGAGTTCGTGTGGATCCACAGGCCGGAAAACTGGTTATGGGTAATGCAACAGTGACGATATCGGGCCATAACATCTCGTTTTGGAGACACAGTAGAAAACTAAAGACCTATAAAGCCACTCCCGAATTATGTGATTTGATATTCTTTAAGCGGCCTGCTGCGTTAGAACGCACTGTCAGCGAGCGAGAGAAGGGGAATTACGCTGAAATCTTAAAGTTGACCAATGTGGTTTATAAGGGCCATAACCCCATCCTAGGTGTAAGAGGAAGCAAGTCCTTAAAGTACCGTCAAATTATAGAACCTTTAATTGGAATTAAGAAGGGGGGTGGTCAAGCTTCTTCTTCACGGCTCCGATCGTCGGCAATGAAATTCGCTTTACCTGCTAAGAAGACCTTTTCAAGCGGTACGGTTATGGATTATGTTTACTGGAATAAGCCAAAAGAGTTGATCGATCGATTACGAGTGCTCTCAGCCTCCAAGCTAGCCGGGCATACAGGGCATGATAATGAAATAATGTCATTAGTTGAGGAACTGCGAGAGGAAGGATACATCTATTAATTTCTAAATATAAATAACTGCATATTTACACATCCATAGCCAGTGCATAATAGATATGAGTCGTGGACACATCATTGATAAATTCGGACGTCGGGGGAAAATATACAGAGAGGGGTTGCGTGGTCTTCCAGGTCTCGGATTTACTCTAACCCCGGGCGGTGACTATGATATCAATAATAGACGCCTAAAGAATGTTAATAAACCAATACAGTCGAATGATGCGGCTACGCGAGGCTATGTCGATGAGAAGATTAAGGGTGCCGATGAGATATCATCACAGCAGCAAAGTAGAAGATACGTGGACGATATGGCCAATAATTTGCGCGGTCTTGTAGTTTTCAGCTACCAGGGTATAAAACAGCCAAAGACCAACTCCAAATGGTATCATATTAATAAGCAAAATAATGTGAAGGCTTTTATATCTTTTAAAGTACTCGATTGTCAATTAAATGTTAAAACCAACATTTTCGTTAACGGTAAATCGATAGGGGCGGTGGATTTTGTAGGAAGAACGCTTCAAAAAGGTGACATGATTCAATTTGAAATGGCTCAGCCAGCGGGGCCGCCACTGACCTGCACAATCATCGGGGAATATAAACCGTGGAAAGTGGACACGTTGGGTGAACAACCGTCATCTGAAACAGATATTTCAAAATCCCTTCGCCATCTTAGTGCATTTGCGAATTAACCCTTGTATAGTATGGATGGGGGTGAGAAGAGATTGTTAGTGAATGAGTTGTATAAGCCAGCTCGTCGCAATTTCCGCCGACGAAGAACAATTATTAAAGGCTACGGCGATCTATGGCAGATCGATTTAGCTGAAATGCAGCCGTATGCCTCGGAAAATAAAGGAAATCGCTATGTATTGGTTGCAATTGACTGCTATTCTAAATACGTATGGACGCGACCAGTGAAGCAAAAGACTGGTGTTGAAGTGAGCAAAATGATGAAAAGTATTCTTCATGAGGCCAGTTACGCACCGAAGAATCTGCAGAGCGATAGAGGTAGCGAATCCTATAACCGACATTTCAACTCTTTAATGGAGCAGAATCGAATCAATCATTACTCGACATACAGTTCGAAGAAGGCGGCGATTGTGGAACGAGTGATCAGAACACTTAAGACCAGAATTTATAAGGAATTTGCAGTAAGGGGAGCGCATAAGTGGCTAGATATTCTACCAGACATAACGAATGGATATAACAATGCAGTGCATCGTACTACGGGAATGAAACCAGCTGACGTTTCTTCTAAAACTCAGCTAAAAGTCTATGATCACCCGAAAATTGCACCGCCAAAATGCAAATATCGTGTTGGGGACATTTTTCGAATTAGTAAATATAAAAGTGTTTTCGAGAAGGGTTATACTGCCGGATGGACCACTGAATTGTTCAAAATAGCGAAAATTAATATAACAAACCCCGTTACCTACGAGCTCAGAGACATGAATGACCAGCCGATCAGGGGTTGCTTCTACGAGCCGGAGCTGCAAAAGACTCGACATCCAGATACGTACTTGGTGGAGAAAATACTTCGACATAACAGAAACAATGGCAAAATTTATGTTAAATGGCTCGGATTTACGAATCAGCATAATTCATGGATCGATAAGTCTGATATTGTCTAATTATGTTTATACTTACTTACCTTGTAATAATAATTTCTATCTTATATACTCATCTTGTAATAATGACAGATTTGAGAATAAAGTTCTTTAATTTTTTTTGCTCTCATTTGCTTTGACTTCAGAACCACCATAAATAAGACAGCAAAAATTTAAAAAAATACATTTATTTCTCCTCTTAATTAATTATTACAACTTAATTTCTACAACATACATAAAAAAAGATAATAATTTTGTACAATTTTATTTACCACTAACATTATCGCAAATTCCCCCTCTTACTTTAATTATTACAACTTAATTTCTACAATATACATATAAAAAGATAATAATTTTGTACAATTTTATTTACCGCTAACATCATCGCTAATTCCCCCTCTTACTTTAATTATTACAACTTAATTTCTATAACATACATATAAAAAGATAATAATTCTGTACATTTTTATTTTTTTTCACTAACATTATCGCTAATTCTATAATGCCCCCAAGCTAGAGTTCTAATCCCACATGGTAAAATGTAGCGTTTATCATCAAAAGGAGACAGTGCAATTTTATTTATTCGTTGGGTATATATAGTATGTTTTATGGATTTGAAAATATTCTGTCTGCAAAGTTTAACTTTCTTCTTCAGAAGGCAGTCTAAATATGCCTGATGCTTTAAACGCTTTGTTACGCAGTGCTTGACACCTTTAGCTCTCTTCAAAGTGCGATTACCAATTACATAGTCGTAAAGCTTCGCTCGGAGTCCCACGAATTCCAACATAATTTCACCTTTTGTCTCATCTTTCATTAATCCTAAAACGGCTTTGTTTACTAGAGGAATTCCATAAGGGTTATCTGGACAGTAGTTGCTTGTATCGAATTTATCAATGTTAGATTTAATATCGTCATAGATGTTTGGCGTTTGGATTTTGTAAATTAAGGAGTCCGTGTCGGTATAGAGTAATGCAGCCTTTTCACCATATTTCCTCTTGATAAAATTATAGTGGAAGTCGTACATCGTCGTTTTGGAAATGTCCAGCACACTAAAACCCACAAATATCGGTTTGTTATATACAACTTTTATGGGTTTCAACTGTATGGCTGCAAAATTTTCGTTGAACACGGTTATACTATGAAAATTTGGTTTTG
This sequence comes from Xestobium rufovillosum, assembly GCA_963966045.1. Classification (NCBI taxonomy): domain Eukaryota; kingdom Metazoa; phylum Arthropoda; class Insecta; order Coleoptera; family Ptinidae; genus Xestobium; species Xestobium rufovillosum. Next base: position 5,582,846 of record OZ014498.1, on the reverse strand, counting down.
CAATTAGGCTTTCAGCACCCCTCTTCTGTTTCTCGTTTTTCCAGATATTGACTAATTTAACGTTGACGCGCTTGTCCACCGCCTCCATACATTTTCCAAATATGGCATTGTTCATCAGCTTATAGAAACTTTTGAAAAATTCATTGGACGCCTCCTGTCGTTTCTTAGTGTTGAGATCGATGTAGGGCTTTAACCAGTCCGACTGATTAAATTCCAAAATTCGGTGAATTTTACTCACTATCAGTCCATGCTGTATTACTTGATATAAATTTCTGTGATGAATAATATAGCTCTTTTTATCGAATAAATTTGGGATTAATTTCTTTTGATGGCTGGTACCATTGGGCGGGATGATGTTATCTGGACAAAATGGTAATTCGTTATGTGCGTCGTGGAGATGTTTTGGGTATGTCAAATCGACTTCAAGAAAATATCCTTTTGCATTGGTTTCACTGGCGCAGTTTGAATTTATGTCGAAATCGTCAATTTCATTCTTTGCTAGCCAGCGAAAGCCCGAAACGGGCAAGTATTTGGATAGAGCTAAACCATAAAGATTATTTGCATCCAAGTATATTAGGTAGTTGGTATCCTGATCCGGATCATATTTATAGTCGTTAGAGACGGTGGTCGGGATGAACTTGTTATTTGCAACTGCTCTGCGTTCCACGCACACTGCAACCCCTCCCCTGATAGATTTTCGGACGAAATGTAACATGTCCACGTCGGTGAGCAACTCCAAACGAACCTTTGTATATTTCAACATGGCGGAGAATGACAATCCGGGACAAGTTATAAAATTGGCCGCCTCCAAATTGTATGTATCCATACAAATCGTTCGAAAAGATTCAAAAACATCGGTCAAAAGTAGAACGTCGGTCTTCAGATACAATTCCGAATAATCCCTTAGACTGGTACAATTGAAAGTTTTCCATACGTTCTGCGCGTGTTCGTATGAGGCATCGTCTATTTCCGTTTCTGTGAGATCATTGTAAAATTTCTCTCTTGATGGGAGCTCTTTCGTCTTCTCTAGAATTTCATGGGAGTCTACGAAACTGTACGGGAAGACTCCTTTCTTCACCACCAACTGCAGATGAAGGGGGTTGCTGAAGAACCTGCGGGTCTCGACGAACTGGCTTTCTTGCAGATTACTGGCGAGTGATTCGAGGCTGCTGGCCATGAAGCGATAAGAATCGAGAAATCGCAGATCAATACTAGGACATCTTTTTGTGCTGTTGTCGGGAGCGTTGTTTGGGGATGATTTATGGAATTCAGTCATCTTTATTCTAGCGGAAAATGAAATGTATTTTTCTTTGGTTTGAGGTATGACGTAAATTTCCTCCACTGCGGCGGCCAATTCTTGAATAAAGAGATGAGCATCATAATTACTTAAATTATGGAAGAAGACCGGCACGTGTCTGGGTGTTCTGTACTTCAAATTGCACTTTCCGTGGGCTGCTCCTCTGTATTCTCCTATAAAAAATCGAAAAAAAAAATTAGTTTATGATAATACATTGAGCATAATTATTATTAATTAATAATTAATTAATTAATTAATACCTGTAAAGTGATTGTGATCGGCACATCTAAGTTCGGACTTGGTAATATCGCCATTATTGTTACTTGAAAATTCCTCGCCGCAGAGAAAACATGTTGCTGCTTCATAATGCATTCGCTGTTGTTCATATGTTAACGGCTTAGGGTTTGCAAAGTAGTCCCTATATATGCGCTTTACGTCTTCAATTAGCCATTTTATAAAAACGGTAGCACAATCTTTCCCAGTGTATTGCCTAAGAACTGATAATGTTTCGTCATAATCGCATTTTATAAAATAGCAGAAATTAAGTGGTATGTGCATCGTTGTGTTCACGGTATATTTTGCTTCGGGGCTTGCCTGGCATCCGTATATAGGCCTAAGTACTGATTCAAAATCGGCATACACCACGAAAGGAGCTTTCACTGAATGCTGATATTCTTTGAAGTAGAGAAACCTATTCTCGGGGTCGGGTAATACTGTACACACTTTATTGCAATCTCCTCGGCTAATATGTCTTTTCAACTTTTCCTCATCGTTAAAAAATATTAAGCATCCATCACATATATAAACACGTCCTTTATATTTAGTTAGCTGACTTCTGACCAATCGAGACAAATCTTTTATCCAGCAATAATGTCCATCCGGACCGCCTTGGCGCTCCAAGTACAACAGGTTGATGTGCTTCTCTCGTCGCTGACTCGTATGGTGTACTGGTCCAACAATATTATAATCCTCCACGTCATCCTTCCCGGTATTAACTCGTTCTAATCCAAATATATTAATACTGAATCCAGTGTTTTGTCGCTCGAACTTCGGAATATCCTTAATTTGAATTGGAAATTGCAGCCCGTCAAAATTTAGATTATTGAAATATCTCGAGTAATGGCTCACGCGTTCGGCATTTTTCTGGACTGGATACAAACTACTCAAACAGGCAAAAGCGAAACACATATTGTTATTTATATTTCGCACATTTATTACGGATCGTGTGTTTTGGATCTTTTCAGGCAGTGGAATATATGAAGAAGCTCGAAGTGGGTTGAATAAAGCAACATTCACTTCCATATAAAGTATGTTAGTTAGAGCCCAACCGGATTCCTTTTCATAATTAAAAGAGAAAAGAGATAATTAGAATTTACATATTTTTATGAAAGAACTTTTTTAAACTTACGTTAAACTCCTGACTTTTGTTTTTCAAAATTTCCACCAATTCAGTGTAAAGTTCATTTAATTCCGTGGATGATGTGACTATCTGGTATCTCGTGTTGAATGATTTTGTTCCTTGATTCTCAGCCCCCGATCCCCCCTCATCATCATCATTATCCAGTTTTGAGGGTAGTATATAATTAGCGAATAGCTCAAAGTTCACCTTCAATGCACCTTGAAATTCCTGTTTTCGTAGAGAATTTGATATCAGCTGTAGAACCTTACTTCGATTAACTTCAACAAAGTGGTTTATATCCACAGTGTCTGGATTTTCTGGGATATATACTTTGCATGAAGCTATTCGCCCTTTGAACGCAGTATTTATTAAGTCAACATCCGGCTGCAACCTCACTGTACAATTCTGCTTGTGTATTATGCTGCGACTGTGTGAAGGGAATTTATTTTTCTCAACCTCTACATTGCACTGATCACATCTCACAAAGGCATTTCCTTGAACTACCCTCGATGATGAAGATATCCCCGAAGTTGACGCTGATGGTATTGCTGCAATTAATTCATTTTCAGCGGTCCTGACCATCTTTCCACGTTTGTTAGCCGACTCTAGTTGCAAAGATATCTCTTCTGGACTACCACGGTGAACCTGCCTCATATGTCGCTGTACATTTTTCTTATATGGAGAAGACAGCACAAAACAAACTCTTGTGTATAGTTACATAGGCTTCGGCGGTGGGATGATGAATAACACGTATGTGTGCTGCCAAACTGTCTTTTCGACTAAATGTTTTTTCACAATGTTCACATTTAAAAATAACTTTCATGCTATCCTGGTTGGTCTGCATGCTGTAAAGTAAGTGGGGGTTAGGAGTGACAATGATACCGCGGTATCACCACCACTCCTCACCCCCCCTCCATTCTAATAATTCAAACTATGCTTGACAAATAGTATTTGACTAAATTTTCTCATTTTTGCAGGTGCGGGTACGTTAAAATATCTACATATTAAGCAAAACTTAATTTTCGTAAATTAAACCAGACGCCCTTTTCCCACAAAGTGTATTTAAATTACAATGAATTCGTAAATAAAATTATAATTTCCGCGGTGAGGTGGGTTAGTCAAGTTTATAGTGGAGGAATCTTGGGTTAAGGGCGAACAGGTGACGTTAATCCCCCGCAGCTGACACGTTCAAACAGGTTTGGATAATATACAGACATGTACTATTACAGTGGGAGGGGGGGGGGTCATATTTAAGATGTGATTAATGAAATAAAATTCAGTCACGGTATGCACACAGTGTTGTTAAAGATGCAGACGCAAACGTGTGAAAGGTGTTGTATTCCAAAAAGTGTATTTTATGAAGCCAAGTCTGAAGATTATTCTGCTGTTAATAAATCCGCCGAATTATGCTATTGTGGGGGTAGTTCACTGGATTTGCCTGCAATTAAAAGGAGGCGATGTTCCATTGAAGACAGACTGGATTTCCTCGAGCAAAACAAAGAGACGATGATTAGCAAGAAAAGTGGATCAGTGATCGTCACTGTGCGAGAAAATTACGATGTGGAAAACGAGTTGACGCCGCAGGACGAAGACGATCATCAACAAATTTCGCCCGATAGCTGGTGTAATTTTAATTGGATGATGCAACGAGCTGAGCAGAGAAATAATGAAAAATCTGCGTTAATAGCTGAAAAAATAATACCTATTGATTCAGAAAATAGAATATTTATAAACATGGGTATAGATCCAATAACTATGGAATCAACTCTTAGAATTATTAGAAAGACTGCATGCGAGGGACATGGTACATTATCGTTTACACTTTGTCAACTGCGAGAACTATTTAATAAATTTGGGGAAATACTGAGCGAATCCAATGAAATTAAATGCACTAAGGAGGAGAGAGAATTAGTTGTTATAAGTTTGGAAAGTTATGAATTATTCCTACTGCCATTAAGAAGAGCGATTTTATTTAAACCGCGTCGTCGTGAAATATCCCTCGGCGAGGCTTGCATGGACGATAGTAATTGCTGTTTCACGCTAGAATCTTTGACGAGAATTCTAAGTTTTCAAGATTATTTAATAAAGTATTTACGTGTGGGTAATATATTGAGGGCCCAATACGTCACTTTAGATGGCTTCACAACAGAGTGCGCGAGATATTTGATGGAAAAACACTTGACATGTACAGAACAGAGTATATTAGAATGCATTAAATGCTTCTATAAATCAGATTTTGGTGTATATGAATTGTATATAAAATATTCCGAAACATGTATGCAGGATATATATGAAAAAAGAAATTCAATGGTGTGAAGTGAAATGATTAAATTATAATATTTATATCCAGAAGAGAATTTAATAAAATTATGTTATATCTATGTTTTCTTTTGGCTATAAAATAATGTTTACATTTATATTCAGAAGAGAATTTAATAAAATTGTGTTATATTTAATTACGATGTTTTCTTTTGGCTATAAAATTCATTAATTTCTAAATTTGTTGCACCCGTTGTTCGCAATTTAAATTTAGATAATTATTTATAATGATAACTAACTAAATAAGAGGAGGATAAAAATATAAATTTTTAGACAAACGCTTATTCCGTCTCTGTTATATTCAGAAGAAAATTTAATAAAATTATGAAGAAAGACAAAAAGTTTTTAATTACCAAAGACTGCACCCCCAAAAAATATAAATACATTTTCTTTTAACTTTACAATTCATTAATTTCTAAATTTGCTGCATCCCCTTGCTTGCAGTTTAAATTTAGATAATTATTTATAATGATAACTAACTAAATAAGAGTAGGATAAAATATAAATTTTTAGACAAACGCTTATTCTGTCTATGTTTAATTAATTAAATTATTTATATTAAATATGAATTAAGAAAGTTAAATTTTGGTCCACCTTAACGACCGTACTTTTATACTAAAGATAAAATTAATTTTTTGCTATTAAGTGTACCTGAGGGGAATAAATATAAATTTTCAGACAAAATGCATTATTCTGTTTTAAATTCAATTAAGGAAGTTTGGAAACGGCTGCCTTTCGGAACATTGCCGCTCAACCCTTTAAATATCAGTACATGAGAACTTTTATTCATATTTGTAATAATTTCCTCTGAGAAAAGACCTATTAATCTTTTGGGCATGAACACTTTAAATTTTCCATTTTCATCTCTCAATTCCATCAATATGGCTTTACCATAGCGCGTGTCTAACGACTTGACCGATTCAATGGTATATTTTTTATCTATAACAAGAGAATTAATCGAACGCGTTTCATTTAATGGGACCGCGGATGATGAGATCTGATATAATTCACCTAAGTAGCTCATTTTAATTAGCTCTTTTTTGACAATAATAAAATTTAACGTACTAACACGAGAACATTCAGTCACAAAACACGCGAATGAATGGGGTAGGAACTGGATACTGTGTGAACTATGGAATTTAGCGTTTCACTTCGAATAATAGTTAACTGATTGTACATTTCAGAAAATCTACTTATATATGGAACCGTGTTCTAAGAAAGTGGGGATGTTGGCATTCAACACAATTTATTTATTATATATAATCCCTTCATTTTGATTCATAGCTAGCCCCCCCGCATTTTTAATGTCCTAGATAAAAACGAGATAAAGCATAAGAGAAGGCGGCGGCACATCTTTTCAGACAGAATATAAAAAAAGGCTTTAATAATATCAACTTCTATTCCCATATAAAATAAACCCTTTCATTTGAAATTATTTCTACTCTTTCATGCTTACGCATAATTTATGACTGCAGGTGTGCTTCTCAGACATCGCTAATGAATTGTAATACTGGACTAAGTAGCAAAATCCACCCCATATAAAAAATAAATCCTTTGAAAAATGATTTTCAGTATTTGATAAAGCCACCCCGATAAATTCTCAAATGACAAAAGAACCCAACCGCCTAAGAAAAGATTAGTTCTTTTCAGACACCGTCCTTGAATTATAATATCGGATTATAAAGACAAAACATTTTTTATACGTCTCATACATGTTTAAGATTATTCTCCCACACGGTCAAGTTAATAATTTATTCCACTTTATTGTTGAAAAAGGGGTTCTGGTGCGTAGAAAAGGATTAAATCCCTTGCATGTACCCGCATAACAGAAACGACATTTTTTCCCAGACGAGGAGGGCGAACACAATATTTAATTCCTGTATAAAGAAATAAAATGATAAATACGGATTTCGTGGGAAAGATCAGCTAATAAGAAAGATAGGTATACAAAAAAAGCGATTAAATTAGAATGAGCGCTCATGATGGAATTTTTATTCCCACTACTTTAAGGCGGAGGGTTTATATATAAACAAATCGGCGTGGGATCTTTTCATCAGTTGATTTCAATTTATTGACGCGAGAGTGTCGGTTCTAAATACGCATACACCTGTAAATTATTATGAGTTCATCAGTTCGCGTTGAAGATACTCAAAAATCCGTGCTGCTAATTGATTTCCAGGGGTTTCAACACTCTGACGGAAATTGCATCGTTAAAGAGCTGGCCGGTCTTTCTCTCAAAAGTGGAAGAATTGGTCATTATTTATTCAAGCCGCCGAGACCATTCGAAGAATTGAGCTCCGAAGAACAAACCCAATTTTCTTGGTTGACACGTTTTTACCTTGGCGGTGTGAAATATGATGATGGATATATAAATTTGGATCAGCTACCGCATATCCTTCAACGGCTATGCTTCCTAACATGCAATGAATCAGAGATATGGACCGTAGAATCGGAAGTCGTAATTGTATGCAAAGGCATGCAAAAGAAGCGATTTATGGATAAATTTCTACCAGCCAACGAGGTTATTAATAACGAAGATATAATGCTAGGGTTGGCCACGAGGGTTCCCCCGATAACGCCACTGAAACTGAGCTGTCCAAGTCCTCCAATGTGCATTGAGCACATATTCCCGGAATCCTCTCATTGTGCATTAGCAAATGTGCATAAAATATATACGTTCATGAAGGATGTCAAGTGCTACTGCTAGCAGATAAAAACATAGAGTTTGTTATATTAAATTTTAAATATCTAATCTAACATCAATTTTATTTCCATTTTTACAGCGAGCCGAAAGCAGAAGGGCTGGTAACAATTCCGAAGAAAAGGCACTCCTGGCAGCGACCCGGCAACAATCTGTATTATTTTTCTACTTATTTTATTCTTTACGAAACCAGCATTTCTTTGTATTATGTTACTACATAGTGAAATATAAATAATAATGTTTAAAGTGACTTCAATGGTTTTATTAATTAAATTAATGTGTGCCTTTCAATGTATACTTTCTATCCGTCAGAATAGTAATTTATACAACACTTCAAACTCCGAACAACAGACTAAATCTTTCAAAATACTATAAATGGGTGTTCCTTCGAGCAATACAATAGCGGACTTATACAATAGCCATAGAAATGCAGGTAGCTAATCCCCTGGGCGGCAGGTAAAGCTCAATTTAGTAGGCCCACCCCAGACATTTTAAAATGGAGTGGCGTATATGACAATATATTAACGTAAATTGCTCATTATTAATAACAATTAGCAACAATATGTCAATTACAAGCACGAATCACGTCTCCGCAAGCCCCGCAATTAAAACCGCGCACAAAACCGCGAGCCGCTAACTATGAATACCAATTAAAATCCGCTGATTAGGCCGCTAATTAGCCCACGGCGCCGTCGGCTCCCGGCTCCTGAGTTCGTCTCCTTAATTCCCTACTACTAGTGGCGTACGTCGTGTCAGAATGGCGGAAATGCGAAGTTAGTAAAGGCACTCATTTTATATACCAGTGTGAAAAATTGCTTTCGGTACCGGTTATTAACCGTTTAGAGAAAATTAAAAAATTAAAATTGTATGTAAATTTCCTTAGAGAGAATAATTTTGTAAGTAACTGTCGGGTTTACGGGTGTAAAAAATGCAGAGGAAAACATAATACAATGTTACGTATAGAAAGGCAGGCGGAGGCTCAGGGCGCGGCACAAATACGAGGGTGGATCAGGGTGCGCGGAAACTTCGCAGTGGAAAGAAAGCGAAAGCAACATTGCTATACAGTGTTGCAACCCATTTATTTAACTTCACAGGGTTGAAGATGAAGTAGACAGAAGAGAACACTGAACACTTTACTTGTATATTGTACGAAATACAGAACAGAGTTACATGCTTGCACGTTGCAGAAATAATTATGTTATCCTCCTTATCTTATTGCAGTATTTATATTCATATGCACTTTTGGTCATAAGACGATCAGCATGCTAGAAAAATACTCGTGATGTATGATGAGTTCGTATTTGCAGTAATGAACTTTGCACTTAATTTGGACAATGATCTGCATTTAAGGAAAAATATGTTTATCAAAATATTTCTAGGAATAACGTAAAAGCTGATGCAATAAACATACACTATCTCTTGCAATTCGCTAAAACAACTCGTGACCATGAGTAATCAGCGGATGCAGTTTCACCGAGAAAAGATGATGAAATACAATATCCTAAAATACTTTACAATATACAGTGTGTTAATAGCACTATAACCCTTGTCATAATGATATGAGTAATTATACAGGGTGGATACAGGGTGGATCCTAACATACCCCCCGTCTAAGAGTTTAGATTGAAGTATATATAAAATTAATCTAAACGGCAAAATAATAAAATAATAATAATAACATGTGAAACAAACAATAGGAAACACGAAAGAATTACAATTTAAGTTCTTTTTCTTTACACATTCTTCGTGTTCGTGTGGCTGGTGGAGAATAAGAAGATAATGCAGCAGTGATATCTTCATGTATTGAACGCATGGATCTCAAAGAGTCTTGACGATTTAAATCACTTAACCGCACTGTTGGGTCTCTTACATTGATATCACTTCCGAAACTATTTTGGTTATGAAGAATTGAAAAATTACTAGGCGTACTACCAATATAACGATTTATTATTATAACTTGAACGGTTTCAGAATTTACATTTCTGATGATGGAATCATTGTGAATTCTGAAACCGGTCAAGTTATAATAATAAATCGTTATATTGGTAGTACGCGTAGTAATTTTTCAATTCATCATGAATTTCTACCAAATAGTAAAATCAGAAAATATTAACTACATATTTTGGTTATTACTATTAATACAAATAATTTTTGAACAACACTCATGACATTGCTTAGGTATGTATAAAAGTCTTTTAAAACAAGAACATAAAAATTTAAGACAAGAACAGTAGCAACAGCAATAATAACATAAGGCTAATAACAGAAAAATAAGAATACTTGCAATTACAACATTATACCATTTTTCATGTCGATTCATGAATGGTTTATTGATGTTTGCTTGAAGTACTTCATCGAATTGTTGAAGTTGATGCTTGGCTGTTCGAAGTTGGTTTAGATCGATGTCTGTCAATCGAAGTGGTGACATTTCTTCAGCTCGAAGATACTCCTGATGTTTTACACAACAATCGTCATCAGTGATGCTAATGGTTGGAATATAACTGGTAAAATTTCCAGTTTCACTGAATGAAGAAGTAAGAATAGTTTCAGGCATGTAACATCTACATTTGGGCATCATGGTGAAAATTCCAGTACCATAAAAATGAACTTCCATAATAGGATTCGCTAGACTGCTACATGTGATTGTTCCTTGAGTTGGCTCGGTTAGGACAAAAAGCCAATTATTTTCGTATTTTCGGTAAGAGGATGCCATATTTCCATGGTTGATTTGATTGTACGGGTCGTACAGTCAGATGGGATTTTAGATGATGAGGTTACCTTCAATACTGTTTCACATACAGGTTTTTCTCTTGTACCATGAATGATGATGTCGGAGCAAATTGTCTTTTGGTTCTGAAGCAATTTGCATGTAGTCTGGTCCCGAATTCTTCCATAATACAGAAGATAGGGATAAGGTGGGTCAATATAAGTATAAACAGTGGAATTGGAAAATCGATTTGGTAAAGGAGTAAGGAAATATAAAGTGTATATTTCTTTTGTGACCACGGGCAACTTAATTCCATAAATTAAGATCTTATTATAATAGACTACATTTAGAGTACTAATAGTATAATATTGGTATATTTCATCATAATTATGAATATTAATAGGAAAATCATAATTTGGCATGAATGTCACTTTGTTTAGTTCATCCTTTAATTGTTTTGGTGTGATAATTGATGGATGTAACGTATTATGATTCGCAAATAAAATTGCTGTTATGATTTCTGAAAAAGTGTTTTCTAAATCAGATATAAAACTTCGCAAAAGATTAAAATGTTCAACTAGGGTTTGTGAAAATGTCAATTGATTAATTTCAATAACAGCAGTGGCAGAAAACTAATTGAATTTTCGAATGTTACTGTTCAATTTTTCTTCATTTACTTTAAAAGCTATAGCAGATTTATTATAATCTGAAATTGCATCTGAGATTATATGCTCTTGTTGCTTTAAGAGCATGTGTACGGCGTGATTTTGAGAAATAAGGGCGGTTATTGCGTCACTATAATATTGTGCGTCGTCAGCAGACGGTGTTCCAAAAAGCCACTTAAATGCGGACGAGATGCCATTTATTAATCCTCTCTTACGTCTTTTTAGTTGATTAATGTTATGCCCTGTTAAATGACAAATAGATTCATATTGTTCTTTTAATTTATCGATATCATTTCGAAGAAATTCAATTTGAACATTACATTTTCGAAGCAGAGAATATGTCTGATTTAAATTTGGTTTATGAGTACACATGTGAGTTGTTTTGTCAAATATGACTTCAATATTTTGTAATTGTCTTTCATAAATGCTAATATTTTTAAAACTTAATAATCTATAATAAGAATTAGTAATTCTTGATTCCCCTAAATGATGGTAAAATAATCCTCCAGTTAAATTTAAATTTTGAATATTATATGGGGGTAATGATAATGCAAAAGGTAAAAATATAGGAAATAATAATATGGAAATAAGGATTTTTACTCGCATCTGTAACAAACATAAAATGCGATAAGTAAAAATAGATTTGTTTTTCCTAACTCTAAAATACGCAATTGGTTAAAATTCGCAACTGATAATAAGATGCAGTAATTTTCTTATCGTATTTTCTTTTGAGCGTAACAGCGGTACGTTTAACTAGTATCAGCGATACTTTTTAATAAATTAATTAGGTTAACTTTTAACCTTTTAATGTGTTAGTTACTGAAACTTGAACTTGATAATGAATTATAGTGACTTCGGTTTGATTGAAGTTTGCGTAAATTTTTTTTATAAGTAAAATATTCATATCTTAATGTGGTTCTGTATGATTTTGCCAAAAATTATCAGACTTGTTAGTTATAAAACGGATGTTAATCCTCTGCTCAGTTAAAGACAAAAATGGCAGAGTTACATGAGGTTGAAGCTTATATTTTAATAGAAAAACTAAAGCATGAATACCCAGCTATTGTGGTAAGAAATGAATCACTTTATTAGTATCCTATAATATAGTTGTTTTTTTTTCATAGGGCCGGACATTTATAATATTAAATTCACCGGTTCCCATACCTCCAAGGAATAGTCAGTGCAGAACGGGTACTGTAGATATTGAAGGAAAACAGATATATTACATGATGTCCCTTGCGGGGCTATACGTATATGTATTTTATACGCTCCAATAAAAGGTATATGATTTGATTTGTTTTGGTTTTTTTTCCAAAATAAGGTAATACCATATTGTGATGGTAAATTTATGTATGATTTGGTTGTTTCTGTGCCAAGAAATTATACATTTTCTTCTGAAATGTATGGTTTTAATAAATTGTGGTGATAAGTTTGAGATTTAGTTGGAGTTAATTCAATTCGGTAAGTATTATTTGAATTTACTTTAATAATTTTAAAAGGTCCTTTCATGTTAGAGGATAATTTTTTATTTTGACCAGTAAGCGCAGTATTGTTTTTTTAATAAAACTAAATCATTCACATTATATTGATGTAAATTGACATTTTTATCATAGTATCTCTTTGATACCTGTTTGTTACTAATTAGATTTTGTCTTGCTAACTCGAAAGATTGGTTTAATTTTAATTTAAGACTATGATAATAGTCATCATAAGTATAGCGAAATTCTGGCTTCGCCGTTAAAGAACTTGGAATTTGGGCTTTATGTCCAAATACCTAGTAATTCAAAAGGGGTAAATTATGTTGATTGATGAATGTGATTATTAAAGGTAAAAATTGCAAGGCTTATGAATCCATCCCAATTGGTTTGTTGTTTATTAAGATAATGTATTAAATAATCTTTTAAAGTTGAATGGCTACGTTCTAACGCTCCATTAGTTTGGGGATGATATGGACTGGCTAAAATGTGTTTTACCTTAAAAAGTTTATTCACTTCTTTAATTAATCCTGAAGTAAAGTCAGAACCATTATCTGTTAATATGGTTTCGGGAATACCAAATATGGTAATAAATTTCACAAATTCATCTGCTATAGTTTTCGATTCGTGATTTGCAATTGCCGATGCATAAGAGAATTTTGTTAAATCATCTTGCATTGTCAGAATGAATCGATTACCGTTTTCAGTAATCGGTAAAGGTCCTACGATATCTAATGCCAATCTTTGAAAAGGACGAACACTTGTCGTCGTTATTTCAATAGGTGCTTTCGCCCATTTGTTGTCTTTCTTATTTAATTGACAAGAAATGCATGACTTAAGTAGATCACGAATATCTCGTTTCATATTTTTCCATTTATAATTTTCTTTTATTCGATAGTAAGTCCGCCGGAATCCGGAATGTCCAGATACTGACGATTCATGATTTTCTTGGAAAATCTTTAAAATATCGTCCTTATTAGGACAAATTTTCGGACTATCTACGAGAATAATTTCGATTTTACTTTTATGAAACAGAAAATAAATCATTTCCTGGAACATATCCATTTTTAACACGATATTATTTTCTAAGGGATTTTTAAGATATACAGTAGTAACTTTATTATTAATTAATTCATTCTTCTTCGGTTTGTGCCAGTTTAAAAATTTTATATATTTTTAGATTTAGTGAATTTTCTGGCAATAATAATAATACTTGTATACTTGTATATTCGACGTTTCGCCCCCGTTTGGGGGCTTTGTCAAGAATGGTTTATTAAAGTTTGTAAAAATATATAACATAAAAATATTTGACAAAATTTTTTATAAACAGTCAAAACTTAAAAGGTAACTATGATAGAAATATACAATTTTAGCACATTTGATTTTGGATTTATAAAAGAGAAAAATGTATTGTGTGTAATTTAACAGAAATATAGATTAGTAAGTAAGATGCAGAGAGGATGTTTATTTTATTATATTATATTACAGTAAATTTGACTTAAATTTTGAATATCAATTCTATCATTAATAGAGTTTTCATCTTTTTTATGTAAATCATTTCTAAAAATAGTCGAGATTTTAAATTCTTTTCTTGTTCTAGAATTTTGGTATCATTAAATTCAAAAGTATGGTTGTTGTTTTTCATGTGTTTACTTATAGCAGAATTACTATTTTTATATTTGTGTTGTTTAAGTCTTGTTTCTAAATGGTTTTTAGATTGTCCAATATATGTTTTTTCACAGTCTTTACATTTAATTTTGTATACAGTATGTTTGGAATTGGTGTTTTTAAATTAGAATACAAAAATTTTAAGTTGTTATAATTTTTGTGTGATACTTGTAAATTATATTTTATTAATAATTTACTTAAATTGTGTGACATACCTTTAACATATGGTAATGAAATGTAGTTTTTATTTTCTTTTGGTTTTTTATTGTCAGAATTATTATTGTAAAATTTATGGATTCTATTTTTTATTATTCTCATAATGAAATTTTTAGGATAGTTATTTTTTAATAAACAATGTAATACTTTTTCTATTGCAGATTTTCTGTATTGTGGGCTTGAGAGTTTAATTGCTCTGTCAGCCAGACATATAACAATACTCTTTTTGTGGCAATTGGGTTGTTCAGAGTTAAAACAAATGTAACGTCCAGACCATGTTGATTTGGTGTACCATTCGGTTTCTATTGAATTTTTCGTTTTATATAAAGTTAAGTCTAAAAAATTTATTTGATCTTTTGTTGAAATTTCAATGGTGAATTGCAATTTAGGGTGGTAGCAATTGAATTGATTAAGAATTTCATCATATTTGTTAGGTGGAACAGCGGTTAAACAATCATCTACATATCTTACAAAAAATGGTAAACTGAAAGATAATTTAGGAATAATAGTCGTTTCTAAATCTTCTAAAACTAACTGAGCAATGGGGCTAGAAATTGGAGAGCCCATGGCACAGCCGTTTGTTTGTTTATAAACTGAAGTTTTAAATTTGAAATATGTAGTCGTTAAAGTAAGTTAATTGCAGTAATGAAATTATTTAATGTGAGAGATGTGTAAGGTTCGATTCTGTTCCAATTCTTTTTGACAATGGAAATTGCAAGATCTATTGGTATATTTGTGTAGAGTGATACTACATCAAGGGAAATTAAATTGAAATTGTCAGGGATATAAAAATTTTTGGTTTTTTCTTTAAATGACCAGGAGTCTTTAATGTAAAATTCATTTTCTCCTATGATGTTAGACAGAATGTTAGCTAAAAATTTTGATAATTTATAAAATGGACTTTGAATACACCAGAATGTTAGCTAAAAATTTTGATAATTTATAAAATGGACTTTGAATACACCAAAAATTCAATAATACGTTCCCGAAGATAAAAGAAAAACAACAACACAAATTAACAAAACTTACAGAAAAACAAGAAAATAACAATCCAATTAACACTGAATGGCTACATAATATATCCACCACAAATATTCCAACAAATATTCAAAAAATTTTACAATTAGGTCCTGACTTTTGTATAAATACAAATAAACACTTTCCAATCAACAACATCATCGCATGTATAGAAAGTGGTATATCCATACTTCCACCTGATGAAAGAAACTCAATTAGGAATCGAATTTGTCAAATTATTAGTAAATACACAAATACTAATTCAAAAACAAATAAAAAAGAAAAAGAAATTTTAAATAACATTAATATTACAAAAACTTTCCTAAAAAATAACCCACAAATTATTATATTAAAACCAGATAAAAGCAATAAGACAGTAATTATGAATTCCATTGATTATGAAAATAAAATGTATGAACTATTAAATGATCAATTGACATATACAATTGTCCTTAAAGATCCTACTATTAACTTACAAAATAAAAACAATAATTTTATTTCTAAATTACTTGATGGAGGTAACATCACCCCCAACCTAAGCAACAAACTTAAAATTCAAAATTCTCTACCTCCTAGGATATATGGCTTACCAAAATTACACAAAACTAATATTCCGCTCAGACCAATTGTTTCTTGTATTCAAAGTCCATTTTATAAATTATCAAAATTTTTAGCTAACATTCTGTCTAACATCATAGGAGAAAATGAATTTTACATTAAAGACTCCTGGTCATTTAAAGAAAAAACCAAAAATTTTTATATCCCTGACAATTTCAATTTAATTTCCCTTGATGTAGTATCACTCTACACAAATATACCAATAGATCTTGCAATTTCCATTGTCAAAAAGAATTGGAACAGAATCGAACCTTACACATCTCTCACATTAAATAATTTCATTACTGCAATTGAACTTACTTTAACGACTACATATTTCAAATTTAAAAATTCAGTTTATAAACAAACAAACGGCTGTGCCATGGGCTCTCCAATTTCTAGCCCCATTGCTCAGTTAGTTTTAGAAGATTTAGAAACGACTATTATTCCTAAATTATCTTTCAGTTTACCATTTTTTGTAAGATATGTAGATGATTGTTTAACCGCTGTTCCACCTAACAAATATGATGAAATTCTTAATCAATTCAATAGCTACCACCCTAAATTGCAATTCACCATTGAAATTTCAACAAAAGATCAAATAAATTTTTTAGACTTAACTTTATATAAAACGAAAAATTCAATAGAAACCGAATGGTACACCAAATCAACATGGTCTGGACGTTACATTTGTTTTAACTCTGAACAACCCAATTGCCACAAAAAGAGTATTGTTATATGTCTGGCTGACAGAGCAATTAAACTCTCAAGCCCACAATACAGAAAATCTGCAATAGAAAAAGTATTACATTGTTTATTAAAAATAACTATCCTAAAAATTTCATTATGAGAATAATAAAAAATAGAATCCATAAATTTTACAATAATAATTCTGACAATAAAAAACCAAAAGAAAATAAAAACTACATTTCATTACCATATGTTAAAGGTATGTCACACAATTTAAGTAAATTATTAATAAAATATAATTTACAAGTATCACACAAAAATTATAACAACTTAAAATTTTTGTATTCTAATTTAAAAACACCAATTCCAAACATACTGTATACAAAATTAAATGTAAAGACTGTGAAAAAACATATATTGGACAATCTAAAAACCATTTAGAAACAAGACTTAAACAACACAAATATAAAAATAGTAATTCTGCTATAAGTAAACACATGAAAAACAACAACCATACTTTTGAATTTAATGATACCAAAATTCTAGAACAAGAAAAGAATTTAAAATCTCGACTATTTTTAGAAATGATTTACATAAAAAAAGATGAAAACTCTATTAATGATAGAATTGATATTCAAAATTTAAGTCAAATTTACTGTAATATAATATAATAAAATAACCATCCTCTCTGCATCTTACTAATCTATATTTCTGTTAAATTACACACAATACATTTTTCTCTTTTATAAATCCAAAATCAAATGTGCTAAAATTGTATATTTCTATCATAGTTACCTTTTAAGTTTTGAGTGTTTATAAAAAATTTTGTCAAATATTTTTATGTTATATATTTTTACAAACTTTAATAAACCATTCTTGACAAAGCCCCCAAACGGGGGCGAAACGTCGAATATACAAGTATACAAGTATTATTATTATTGCCAGAAAATTCACTAAATCTAAAAATATATTAATTAATTCAGTTCTTAAATTTTGAAGAGAATAAAATAAATCATTGTATGTCATTTTATCAAAATGATTTAATTTAGCAAATAAAAAGTAAGTTTGTTGTTGGTTTGATAATAACTTGACATCATATTGATTGATATCTTTAGGTATAGAATTTAAGTCATAAATTTCACTTAAATTTTGAAAATAAGAATTACTTTCATGTAAATCTTTTGAATAAATGAAAGCATTAGGAGATTTTAAACAAACATTTTCTTTAATTACTTTAATTTCAATTAATTGTTCATTTGTATAATGAAACTTTATAAAATCACTAAAATTTTCTTTATCTTTATTTGCTTGAATAGTGCAAACTAGAGGTGGATTACGGGAAAGAGAATCCACATTGGAATTAATTCGACCTGGTTTATAACGAATTTCATATTGAAATTCTTCTAGTTTAATACGCCATCGCGCTAAACGACTATTTTGATTTTTACAATTAAATAACCAAGTTAATGGTCGATGGTCCGTAATTATGGAAAATTTTCGACCGTACAAATAAGGTCTAAAATGTTCAGTAGCCCACACAATGGCTAACAATTCTTTTTCTATAGTCGAATAATTTATTTCAGCGGAGTTTAATCTTCGTGAAGCATATGCAATTGGAAGATCTTTACCTATTTCGCCTTGAGACAAAATAGCACCGATAGCATGCTTAGAAGCATCCGTTGTAAGAATAAATTCCTTGGAAAAATCTGGGAATTGTAAAATAGTTTGAGTAATTAAAACTTCTTTAAAATGTTGAAATGACCGTTCTTGTGTCTCGGTCCATTGGAAAGGTATATCTTTTTTCAATAATGAAGTTAAGGGTTTAGCAAACTTAGAAAAATCTTGAATAAATCTTCGATAGTAGCCAACAAGGCCTAAAAATTGTTTTATTTGTTTTACATTTTTCGGACAGGGATAATTCTGTATTGCTAATAATTTGTCCGGATTTGGTTGTACACCGTGTTCGTTTATAATACGACCTAAATAAGCAACTTCTTGTCGCATGAACTCACATTTGTCGGGCTGTAATTTTAAATTATTTTCCCTAAGTCTTTGAAATACAGCACGTAATTTTACATTATGTTCTTGAATTGAACTAGCATATACGACTATATCGTCCAAATATACGTAGCACTGGAGGCCTTGCAGGCCGCTCAGGGCTATATTCATTGCTCTTTGGAATGTAGCAGGGGCATTTTTAAGTCCAAATGGCATTCTTAAATATTCATAATGACCATGAGGTGTGGAGAAAGCAGTTTTAGGGATATCTTCTTCTTTTACGTTTAATTGATGAAATCCACTAGCTAGATCCAATGTTGTGAAATATTTTGAATGTTCTAATTGGTCTAGAATTTCATCTATTAATGGGATAGGAAAACTATCACCTATTGTTACTTGATTTAATTTACGATAATCTACAACGAATCGCCATTTTTGTTCACCTGACCCGTCCATTTTCTTAGGAACTACCCACAATGGGCAATTATATGGACTGACGGAGGGTCTAATAATATTTTTGCAATTTGTTTTTCAACTTCTTTTTTATGACATTCTGGGAAACGATAAATCTTAGAAGTAACTGGAGTATTGTCCGAAACAGTAATGGAGTGTTTTAAAACATCTGAGCTTGATAGCTGATCGTCAGGAAGATGGAAAATATCTGAATATTCATTAATTATTTGTGATAACAAATATTTTTCTTGTGGATTCAAATGATCCAAGCGTACTTGTTCACGAAGAATATTATGTCGTTTTGGAGACACTTGTTTTTCTTGTATATGTGAACACAATTGCGAAGCAGAATTTTCATTAAATGGTTCTAAATTTATAGATATAGAAGCTAAAGAATAAGGTTCATTTAAAGCCGAGGGGTAAACCGCTGGGGATTTCTGGTGTACAAGGTTGGGGATGTATGAGGATGTCTGAGGATGTCCATGTGAGTCCCAGGGATGTCCGAAGAAGTCTGGGGATGTCCTAGGATGTCCGGGGATATCTGAGGATGTCCGGATATGTCCGAGGATGTCTAAGCAATCATTCTGAAGTTTTATTGCGAAATCTGTAAGATCGACCGCATTACGCATGCGTATTGGTTTATATTTTGAGGTTAGGTTAAGTTATATGTAGAAGGTTTTGTCTTTTGTGCACAAGTTTATTAACAACAACAACAATATTGAATTAAATTGTAGTGGTAAGTTGCTGGTCTTCAAATAATAAGATTGTATGATATTTCGTATATCTAGTGTATTTTGTCTACGAATTTGGAGGCAGTGGTTATTTAGGCACCCTACTTATACGATAGGCAATAACTTCATATAACATCATTCGATGAAACCGAGAATGACATTGACTACGAGGAAAATGCAAGTTTTGGGGCAGATTAGAAAATAGAATAGAAATAGAAAATAGATTAATTTTAATATAAATATAAGTTCAAAGTGATTTTACCAGGCATGTCTGAATACTATTTTATTATTTTGTATATTTGATGTAACTGCATTATAATACAAAGTGTATAAAACGTCGTGAATTGTAAACTGGCCAAATGGTCGCACTTATTACTGACTTCAAGTATCTTAGCTCAATAAATGCATAATTATAAATTATTCTATTATATTTAAAATAATCATGTATTGTGTTTTATTATGAGATATTCGAGAAGAGACCCACTAGTGTACCTTAAGCCAGATAAACGTTCAGCAGGCGGGGATGATGGGTCAGCTTCGTTAGCGACCCATCTAAGAATTACCACTATAATAGACATCATACTGGTTTCGTTATAAAAGCGATAATCGTTTAGCAGAACGCCAATAAACATTAAAGAACAAAACCCTCACAACAGCTGTTTGATTGTTGTCAGTAATAAATTATAATAAATTAATATATTTTGCACCTCGATAGAGAATTCTAAACACTTTTTATTTATGATGACTGAAGATGGTAACCAATCTGATTTTGTACCCAAAATGATTAACGATAATTTAAGAATGTTTTCGAAGATATGAATAAATCTTGATGTCTCAACTTTATTTGTGTCTATAAGTCTATTATTAACATCCTCGCTTGTGATTCTTTCTTATCAAAGTAATGGGATCTGTAATGGCATAGGTAATACACAACGTAGGTAATAGACAGTCATGTGGCCACTTCGACAGGTATTTAGGTAAAATTTAATTAGGTTAATTAATCAGCACTGAACAGGTAGATAGACATTAGACAAGTGAGTAGAATCTGCAAGGGTGGGGTAGGGTTCGTTACAATATAATAGTCCGTAAAAATTCCAACGAACCTTGAAGAGCATGAGGGATTGTGTGACCAAATATAAAGTCGAAATCGTTTTTATTTGGCGGAATATCTGAGAATGTCCGGGGATATCCAAAGATGTCCGGGGATGTCCAAGGATGTCCAAAGATGTCCGGGGATATTTAGGGATTTCCGAGGATGTCCGGGGATTTCCGAAGATGTCCGGGGACTTTCGAGGATGTCCAAGGATGTATTTGAAAAAGGGGATGTCTGGTGTACAAATTTTGCTCAGCGGTTTACCCCTCGTTTAAAGCATTTAATACTGTAGTTATGCTTTTATGGCTATTCACCTTTAATAAAGCTTTGGCTAAATATACACCTTCAGCAATTTTTATTTCTGGACAAATACCTTCTTTTAAATCATTGAGAACATTAATTTCAATTAATGTTTCTGAACGTGGTTTTAAAATAATAGAATTTACAATTGATCCTATATTTTGCGTAATTGATTCAGAGACAATAGGTTGTGACTCGTGAGTAGATTCACAATTTGAATTAATTGCGTCCGGATTGCAAACCTTATTGTTTCTACGGCTCATTTTTGTATTTTCGTCCGGATTGCAAACCTTATTGGTTCTACGGCTCATATTATTTGTAGTTTGATTTATGCAATTATCATAAATGTTAATAGAAAGAGTATCTAAATGTAAGATTTTTGATTTAAAATCAATTCGAGCATTATGCTTGACAAAAAATGGTAAGCCCAATATACCATCGAATGGAACATTATGTTCTTCTTTGAGAATATGAAATTTAATTGGAATGGTAAATGGCATTTCAATAGTTCCAATAGTTCGAACAGGATTTTCACCTGTTATACCGCAAATGTTTATTTGATCATTTGGATGATAATATAATTTCGTTGTACGTAATTTATCTTTCTTTATTAAATTAACACTTGATCCAGTGTCTAATAAAAATTTAAAAGTTTGTCCATTGTAATAGGCTTTTACATGGAATAATGAAGATTTTTCATTGTTAGTAGGAACATGAAAATTATTTCCTAGAACCGGATTACCTACTTGGGGATTACGGCAAAAATTATTTGATTGTTCCGGATTACCACATTGGGAATTACGGCAAAAATTATTTGATTGTTCCGGATTACCACATTGGGAATTACGGGAAAAATTATTTGATTGATCCGGATTACCACTTTGGGAATTACGGGTGACATTCTTAAAAGTATTTTGTAGCGAGTAAGGTACGTCTGATTTTACATTTGATCCACAGGAGCGACGTCTTCCTTGGATCGAAGTTCGTTTAAATTATTATTGTCACACAAGAAATTTTGTGATGTTTGTGGACGTTGCCGACATTCATTTATTAAATGACCCGACTTTTTACAATATTTGCAAAATTTTATTTCTGATCGCTCATCTCGTTTTTTCTTAAAGCAATCTTGCGTAGAATGTCCTACTTTTTTACAATAGGAACATTGTATATTATTGGATTTATTTTTATCATTACGATAATCACTTGTTTTATGGAAAGATTTGCCTGATATATTTGTTTTAAACTGAGGTCGTGTATTAAACGGTTTATTTTCCATTGCTGAAGCACGTTCTTCAGTTAATGCTGAATTAAGTGAATCTTGTAACGTTTGATTTTCTCTAGCGCGTAAAAAACGCGATATCTCAGGTAATGAATGGAAAATAAAGCGTTGTAAACAAATTTCTTGGACAGTGGCAACACGTCCCTCTCGTTGATTCGGATTACAAATAAGGGTATTAATAATTCTTGAATATAATTGTTCTATCCGATTATAGTAAGTTACAACAGGTTCCCCCTTATTTTGCTTAATTGTATTTAATTCTTCCATTAAAGTGCTGTAATGTTTTTTGTCTGCATATAATTGTAATAAAATGTCTTTTAGCTCCTCATACGAATGAACTTCTTTGTCACGTAATTGAACTTTAGCAACTCCTGTTATTCTCGAAAGCACGAATGCCAATAGTGCTCGCTGTTGTGAAATATCAGCTAATGCAAAGGCATTATCACAATTAATTAAAAATTCATGGATTTTCCCACGTGTGCCGTCAAAGAAAATCGTAATTAATGAACATAAAAAAGTTAATTGAAATGCAGGATTTATTTCAGTGTTAAAAAGTGGAGTAGCTCTGCCTGATTGTGTTGGAGTCGACATTTTTATTTGAATTAAATATTCCTATAGTTTAAAAAAAAGAAAAAGGATAAATGTGTCCTTTTTATATGTCACTAAGACAAAGAATAATTAGGGATATACCTAATTATAAAGATACCACATTAACGTAGAAAAAAGAATAAAAGAATTCCTAATTTATGAAAGTACACGGTTTCGTGTCACAAAAGAAAAGTACAAAAAGGTACAAAAGAAATTAGGAACAGATATAGGAATAAAACAAAAGGAGTACTTACAGTTGAGTATGTACTATGAAGTGCGAGTGCCGTGAGATCGTCTGTCTGGAGAAAATTCGCTCACCCTTTGCAGAATTAAAATTCTAAGGCCTGTTTCTCGAAGGAGTTCAGTCCTGACGGTTCCAAACTTCTTTATTCTTCGGGTCCACTAAGGGTTGAAGGCCCAAGGGTGATCCTACCGACTGCGCCAAATATGTGTTGCAACCCCTTTATTTAACTTCACAGGGTTGAAGGTAAAGTAGACAGAAGAGAACACTGAACACTTTACTTGTATATTGTACGAAATACAGAACAGAGTTACATGCTGGCACGTTGCAGAAATAATTATGTTATTCTCCTTATCTTATTGCAGTATTTATATTCATATGCAGTTTTGGTCATAAGACGATCAGCATGCTAGAAAAATACTCGTGATGCATGATGAGTTCGTATTTGCAGTAATGAACTTTGCACTTAATTTGGACAATGATCTGCATTTAAGGAAAAATATGTTTATCAAAATATTTCTAGGAATAAAGTAAAAGCTGATGCAATAAACATACACTATCTCTTGCAATTCGCTAAAACAAGTCGTGACCATGAGTAATCTGCGGATGCAGTTTCACCGAGAAAAGATGATGAAATACAATATCCTAAAATACTTTACAATATACAGTGTGTTAATAGCACTATAACCCTTGTCATAATGATATGAGTAATTATACAGGGTGGATACAGGGTGGATCCTAACAACAGGACGAAGGTTCATCGTCGGAAATTGTCGTGACCAATTGTATTAAGGTAAGACAACCTAGCCAGGGTATTTTACCAACAGCTCTTGTATAATACTAAAGATAGAAATAACGAACTTGTGAGGTGTAGGATATTGATAGATGAATAAATGAATTTCATAGCAAAGGGTTTGGTTGAGCGACTGAACTTATCAACGTGTAGGGTAAATATTCCAGTCTTGGGTGTAAGTCAAATATCTACAAATATTAATCGGCCCAAGCAGGCAATAATTAAATCTGCATATAACGCTTTCACCAGTGAAGTCTCTTTCTTGGTTTTGGACGAGATTACTTCGGAATTACCGACGGGTTCTTTTCCAGCTAATCTAAGATTAGCGGATCCGGAATTTAACGTCACATCGAGAATAGATATTCAGCTAGGAGCTTATTTGTTTTTCGTTTTATTATGTGTCGGGCAAATTAGGCTAGGCGGCAGGTAACCAATTTGACAGAAATCTTTATTGGGTTGGGTAGTTTCGGGCCCATTGCATCTGAAAATCCAATCAAAGCAGAAAACCAGCATTTCGTGTAAATATTGTGGCAGTTAGACCTTCGGTAGCAGATATATAAAAGCACTAACAGAAATTTTGGTGTATTGAGGAACGTGGAACAAAAAAGATTTTATCGAAAGAAGATACGGAATGAGAGAACGAATTTGTTGACACATTTTGGAGAGATGAAGCTGGAAGGTTTGCAGTAAAATTGCCGGTACGGGAAAATATTAAGGAAGTAGGCGGGTCTTTGGAAATGGCGCAACGTAGAACAAAAGTTAAGTCGGGATAAGCAGTTAAATAAAAAATATAGTTCCTTTATGCGGGGATATATGGAGTTAGGACACATGGACAAAATTGAAAACACGAATAACCTCAACCGTGAGAAAATAGTTTGCTATTTACCACATCCTGCTGTATTTAATGAGTCCTCTGAAACAATTAAAACGCGAATAGTATTTGGCGCTAGTGCAAGGACCACCAGAGGGTTATCCTTGAACGATGTATTAAAAAAAGGTCCTTGTATACAGGATATCGAAAATGCGACAGAACAGCCTCAGGGATTAATGTCAAAGATTTGCGGATGATATAGCAGTGTTAGCATCTAGCAAAGAAGAATTAGGAGCGGCTTTTAATGAAATGGAAGCAGTTTTGACACAGGGCTACGGCATGAAAATCAATAAAAAGAAAACTAAAATTTTGGTATGTAGGGCGTGTGAAAATAGAACTAAAATTGAAAAACAAATAGGAAATCAAAAGATAGAGGAGGTCGCGGATTTCTGCTATTTAGGAAGTAAAATAACTCGAGACGGTAGGAGCACTAAAGATATAAAACTAAGAATAGCGCAGGGTCGAGTTGCGTTTAATAAAAAGAAACAACTGTTATGTTCGAGAACGGTTAATATAGAGACTCGGAAGAGACTCTTAAAGCCGTATGTATGGAGTACGGCATTATACGGGTGCGAAATTCGGACAATAGGAGAAGCGGATCGAAAAAGAGTAGAATCGTTTGAAATGTGGTGCTACAGACGCATGATGAAGATACCGTGGATACATAAGATTAGCAATAGGGAAGTATTAGAAAGAGTTGGGGAAAAGCGAAAGGTATGGAAGACAATAAAGAGTAGGAGAGATAGAATGTTAGGACACCTTCTTAGACACGAAGGAATAGTTCGCGACATACTAGAGTCAGAGATAGGAATAAAGAGGTAGAGTGGTAAGATGTCTCATAAGTGAACAGTGTTCCGTAAATAGTCCTACTGCCCATCTCAGCTGGTTCTTACCCAGTCGTATTAACTCTTCAGCTCTCTTGCTGGATGGTCCGCTAATGAACATCCACGATTTCCTCAGTCCAGGAGTCCCCATCCAGTAAGAGGTATGTTTTTGTCTTAATAGGTCCTTTATCACTTCTTTCGATATCTGATATGCCAAACGACACGTAGGTTCCGGCCCTATCAACGGGACTACTAGCGTCTGGCGCCTGAGGTCCTGCAGCTGCTCGGTGCGCATGCGAGATGCCACATGCCAGGCTGCGCGCGACACCAATGATCAATCAGCTGTTCTTCTAATTGCTAATTTCCAAATTTTTTGGTAAACAGTAAACACTAAACACAAACCGTGTTTATTCAACGACGTTGACGATAACTGTAATTGAAATGAGTGTGGCACCGAAAATGGCCAATGACTCTGAAGAATACTTGTGTAGTGAATGCAGCGCTGTGTTTACAAGTTCGTTTTACATTTTCCGGAGACACGTTAAAAAATTTCATGAATGTAAAGTGATTCCTCTCAGATCTTTAGTAATTTGTTTTGCACAACTGAAACAAAGCGAGTTTACTTTCGCTTCTTCGTTATCCACTAAATCACCTTTCTTTTCTGGACAACTTGTTTCCTTTGCAATCATGCTTTCCCAAAAATAATATGAAATTTATTTTCTAATTAGGTACCCACCAAACATTCTATTTACTGTTTCTTCAGAAGAAACCTTTCCTACATGCCGCGATTTATCAATAGTTCTTGTTATGTTTCTAGGAATGGTTTTCTTTTTCTCACTCTTCCTTTCTTCTGTAGTCTTTTCTTTTCCAATCATAGCTTCCTAAAACATAAAATGAAACTTCTTTTCCAATTACCAATATATAAAACATTATATTTACTGTTTCTGCCGAAAATACCCTTCGAACATGAGGCGGTTTATTAATATTCCTGATGGCGTTTTTCCCGGGAGTGTCTTTCTTTTTGTTATTTTTAGTGTCCTTTTCCATTCTCTTTGAATTTCTCTTCATTGCCCTCTCCTGTTTCGCTTTCTCTTTTTGTTGCTTCTCTTCTTCTTTCTCTCCCTGTATTTTTTTCCATCCGGTAGAAGTGACATATGGCAGCTTCTCCTTACCACTTAATTGCTTTCCTTTTCTCTTTGGCGTCACGGGCCAACGAATAACTTGCACAATATTTATATTTGGATTTGAATTATTCACCTTGTCGAGTATTTCAAAATTGAGATTCTCGACTTCCTCGTTATTGTTATTCAACTTTGCTGTCTCAGAATTTTTGTCATAATCTTCAATCATGTCCTTATAGAGTACGATAGGTATGTCATCAATATTAAGATTTTTTAAATTGTGATCGTCATTTTGTAAGTTGTCGTGTGTGATAGGGTTTTCGATCTGAATAGGGATGTCAGTTAATTCTTCCATAAAAGAAGGCTCTCTTTCTTCAACTTCTAATGCAATTGGTTCTCCATAGCTAGGAATCTCACCAATGTGACTGTTATCTATTTCTACTATACTATTATCATTTGTTCCATCTTCTAAAAAGTGGCGGTAAATTTTACATAAATACGTCATATTCTCATCCGTATACATATTTGCAGAAGTTTTGATTTCGTGCAACTTTTGTGCTCCCATAATGTCACAAAATGCTTTGTATGACATGCTTGTAGTATTAATTAGTGGTACTGGACCGTTCGAACAACTACTCCTCGGGCAAATACCCCGCCAGGCATTGAATTATAGAACTAAATCCAGATTTTTTTGTACTACGAGACGTTTCAGACTGCTACCCCATCTAAGATGGCTTTGAAACAATCCTAATTTGTCTCCATGTACGTACGTGCTTTTAAGCAGGTCTTTGTTCAAATATTGCATGTTTTGAATGTGTATGGAAAACCGCAGACCAACTGGTTTCGTCCTTCTGGGACTCATCAGTACGGTGCTCTCCCCTACACACTCAAACCATGCAATTTAGCTTGCTATATATGCTGCCGCGCTCTGGACAGATATCAGCAAGTGACAACTACTTTGAGTAATTATCTAGTATTAATTAGTGGTACTTGTAGTAATTAATTTCTTTCCATCTACAGAAATACCTTCAGTGACTTTTTTACCCAGACATTTTGAATAATCAATTGCATTCTTATTCCAAGGAAAAAGTCCACATGCACGGAATCCGTTTATAATATTTTGAGGTTTTATACAATCCACATTTTTCAAAATAGGACCGAATATTTCTTTAGTAATCAGCAGGTTGTAAAATTCGGGTTGCGTTGGGGTAAAGCGCTATCAGCCTATCAGTATAATTTGTAAGGAAGTGCACAAACAACTAAGTTGGTAAGTGAGATGGGTCTTGTGGCCATCTACGAAGAGGATTACCGGGAATTCCACGTTACATTTCACCAAGAAAGGATGCAGGACATTTGAAATATATTCAAAAAATAATTCCGATCTCATCCATCCATTTTCAGATAAACCAATGCCATATTCGCCTGGAACCGACGACTGAATTTTGGGCAACATTCTTTTCAGAGGATAAATTATCATAGGGGGCGTCACAGCGCCCGAAGCAGAGAATGTAAACATGACAGTTAAACTTGCTTTAGCGGGACCAAAATCGACTTCACAAACATTCTTAGAGCCTTTCGGTGCTATTACAGTTTTTTGCTTGGGACATAATTTGAATCCAGTTTCGTCTCCATTAAAGACTCTATCTGGATTCTTTAATATATCAAAATAGTTTTTAGAAATTAAATATGATTGAATATTTTCAAACCATCCTTTTATGTTGTCTTCTGAAACATTGGCGCTAGCTGGTGTTACAGCTTCTGGAGCCCTTTGTGTTAGTTCCGGATCCCTTCTCAAAAATTGGCTGTACCAACTCCTGCCCGGAGAATTATTTTTGAAAGGATTTTCTCTATCACTTTTATCAAAAAATTCTCTAACAGTTTCAATTAAATCGTATTTACGACGAGGGAATCCCTTTTGCACACATTCTGTTACCCACTTTACTAACATTTTTTCTTCGCCTTTATTTAGGTAAGGTGATGGTCCTTTCGACGTTTTCGTGAATTTTTCGCTAAGACGGAACTGAATTGTGCTCCTTGGCACGTTAAATGTTGCGGCTGCTTTCGCTTTCGGCATTCCATTATGGACTGCTTCTAAAGCTCTCTGTATGTCTTCTTCAGTATATTTATTTTTTATTTTGATTTTCGGCATTTTTCTAATTAAATAGAAAGCGGGAAAAATAAAGATATATTGAGTAATAATGATTTAGCAACGTCAAAATACTGATGCCAACCAC
Source organism: Xestobium rufovillosum (assembly GCA_963966045.1). Classification (NCBI taxonomy): domain Eukaryota; kingdom Metazoa; phylum Arthropoda; class Insecta; order Coleoptera; family Ptinidae; genus Xestobium; species Xestobium rufovillosum. Next base: position 5,553,569 of record OZ014498.1, on the reverse strand, counting down.
TGATGCATTAGCAACAACTAAAAATCCAATTACTGGCACTTGTGACAACAACTGCATTTGGTCATTATTTAAGCCAGTTATTGGCACCCTCGAATTTTGAGGTTAAATATATAACTAAGCAAGTTTATGCAGGAAAATTAACATTGTATGCATATATACAGCAATGTTACATGTTTGACAATTAAAACTTACATTTCTCAAGAAAGTTTCGATTCAAAAATTGCCCCTCCTTCACACGCGGCGACGTAAAACTTATCGCTAAAAACGAACACCGGACAAAAACACTCTATATTGCTTTGGCGCTAAAATGTTCTTTGCTGTCATAGTGATGCCAACTGTTAGCAAAAATATATCACTGTTACTATATTCAGTTAAGAGTGGGTAATCAAATAAGGTCTCTTTACAAAAGCAAAAATTGTGTGATGGTGCCAATAACTGGTTACCTGCCAATGACTGGTGCTTTTACCCTACTGAGTGACTCAACTAACAAACCTCATACAACTACAAATAAATTTGGTAAGAAGTGTCCCCTATGTAACTACAAAGAATCGTCAAAAACCCAGCTCTATAACCATTTCAAAGAAGTTCATGATGTTAACATGTCCATCGAAAAGCTTGAGTTTGCCACAAAGAAGGATTTCGAAGTTTGGAAAATTTTAACAGAACGCAGTTCTAAGTCACGGTTTGTGAAAGAATATGGGGATCTCGTGTAAAAAACGCATGAAACTTTGAGTTATGTCTGTCACAGATCTGGGTTTTATGTTTCAAAAGGTCAAAAGAAAAGACATCTGAAAACTCAAGGGAGTAGTAAAATTGAAGGATTCTCTTATATTTTGGACGAGATACGCGACAAAATTTCGGAAGATTCACTGGACAGAATGCATTTACTAAACAAAAAGGATTTACATAATATAACAGCAGCATACAACTTACAGTCTGAAGCAGTGAGGCATCCTAACGATGCCGTAAGCGTCGAAGCATGGGTGAATGCTATGAAGGACAGCCATTGTGTATTATTTTACAAATGTCAAGACTTAACTTTAAGAGAGCACCCTGGATTGAACAGTGATGACTTTGTCTTAATTATAATGAATGAGGGTCAACGTCAAATGTTGGAAAAATTTTCTTCGGATTGTGTGGGCATAGACGGCACACATGGATTGAATGCCTACAACTTTGAGCTTCACACTTTACTCGTAATAGACGACCTGCGTCAAGGCTTTCCTGCAGCATTCATGGTTTCAAATCGTGCCGACCAAGAAGTGATGACCCTGTTCTTTTCATGCATTAAAGACAGGCTTGGTGGTAATGCCATAACACCAAGTGTTTTTATGTCTGACATGGCAGACTCCTATTATAACGCGTGGAAACGAGTTATGGGCGAGCCTAAATTGCGGTATGAATATTTTGGTTACACTTTTTTAATACACTAATTGCTTTTCTCGATAGCCTATTCTGTACATGGCACGTCGATCGTGCATGGAGGAAGAACCTTAATTTAGTCGACGGAAAAGAAAAACAAGTCAGTACATTTGATTTATATTTTTTTTCACTAACACATATGTTACTGTTTTAGGTGGAAATTTATAAAATTTTGCGAACCCTGTTACACGAAACTGATGAGACTACCTTTTTGACAATGCTAGCAGAATTCTTAAAACTATCGGCAGAAAATCAACATACCTCAAAGTTTGCAGCCTATTTCAAAGATAATTACGAAAAAAAAATGAAGTCATGGGCCTACTGTTACAGGCTTCATAGTGGTCTAAACACAAACATGCACCTAGAGAGGGTACACAAAACCATAAAATATATTTACTTGGACGGAAAACATACCAAACGATTGGATAAATCGATAAATCGCATCATGAGGGTCGTAAAAGATAAACTATTTGATCGTGTCATTGCTCTACACAAAGGAAAATAAGCACTAAATTTAAGGATTTAAGGAAAAGGCATAAAAAAAGTTTAGAACTGGATGCAAACTTAATGAATGAAGTCGATGGTGGATGGCAGATAATGTCTTCATCATCTAATCCACCTCAAATTTATGAAATTTGTAAAAATGTGGAACAGTGTGGATGCCGGTTACTTTGTACCGATTGTAATTTCTGTATACATAAGTATTCGTGCAGCTGTTTGGATTCATCCATAAGGTGGAATATGTGTAAACATATACAACTTTTGGGACGCAAAATGCTAGACCAAATTGCATCGACAGACGTTCCAGTTCAAATGGAAATAGGTAGGTATACCTCTATTTTTGCATAATTACCTATATTTCTTTTTTTTATAAATATACATGTTCCTACGGGGCCATAGTGGGAAATCTATCAATAAATTTTGACACTACTCTCCCACAACGTAAAGTATGAATAATATAAGTTGGCGTATGATTGAAATAATCTACGCATCATGTTAGTTTGATGTCTCTCTCGCACGCAACTAGTTGATATGGCCGCTAATTATTAACGTAAGATGAAATAATCAAATTTTCCATTGTAACTCTTTATTTCACTCATTCTCATTTATAATGTTGGATAACAATGTATTTGTACGTCTTTGCTTGTTTCGTATGTTATCATGGAAACTAGTATTAGTGTCACAGTACTGTCAATGTCGAAACAAATTAGTTCACATGCATGTGTCAACCCATACGCCAAGTTATATGATTTAAACTTTATGTACATATCAATTACATTATGTATAAATATATTCTATTGTTATTGCAGGACAAAAAACAGGGATTACTAAGGTACTTATTTGTAAATTGTATTTTTGTTCTTTTTTCGGTTAGGGTCTTCTAGTGTGTGATGGGCAGCTAAGAGGTACCTTCCTGCCTGTATAAGTTATTGCGTGTGCTTTTTTTTCTTGGGGGCTCCTAGTGTGTGATGGGTAGCTTGTGAATGCTTGTGTACTATAAAATAATCGATTTTATAGTAAGTTTTCCATTTAGATGATAACGAAGATTTGTATATTCATATCGACGACAGAAGAGTAGAGGTAGAAGGCCTTCATCGATCTCTGGTTACCGGTTGCTCAACTGATCCACCCACTGACAATACTTTACAAAAAACAAAGGACGAAATAAGACGGCGGTTGGATACTGTACTGGATTCGATTCAGTCGCACTCACAAATGGCTCTTGTTAAGAAAATAATTGCTTAGATAGAACCTACCTTAAAGGCCGCTGCTTCCACACCTTCTTTACCTATACACAATGTTGTTGAGGTACCACACAACAAAAAAATCGATAAGCAACGAAGACTGTTTTCAACGAAAAAAAGACTAAAAAGATAATTACGTTGCAAAAGCCATCTACCGGAGAACAAAATAAAATAGCAGTGTATCTTTTAAATCCATCCATAATGTGACATGTTCGTTTGTTTAATAAGTATATTTTAGTGTGTATTTTACTAAATAAAAGAATTTTGTTACGAAACATTAATCTTCTATCAATGCTGCTAATAAGTTATTCCAGGGGGCCGTTTCATAATTGTGCTAATAGTATTAGCTATAAAATACAAGTTACTTACTAGCTCTAATAATTTCTGTTCCATATTACAAATAGGCCTGCGTCTAATAATCGATTAAAATCGATTTTTTATTGTGAATCGAAAAATCGATTCGCAAAAAAATCGTATCGGTGAATCGGTTCGGATCGATTTTCGATTCGAATCGATATTTTCCGATTCAAATCGAATCGATTTCCCGATTTGAATCGATTCTTCGATGTTTAGATTTGATTCCATACATCAAATCTCCTCGATTATGTGTGCACTAGTAAACGGTTAATCGGTTTTTTGAATCGATTCGTAAAAAAATCGATACCTATCGATTCGAATCGAGAAAATCGATTTTCGATTCGCCAAATGGCGAATCGCGCAGCCCTAATTACAAATACATTCGTGTGAAAATTATAAATCTGTCACTGTCAGTCAGCAGAATGTTACAAGACTAAGGTCTATCTGATATAAGAATGCAGTGGTGGGCGTGGCTTGACCACCCCGTTTTACACAGAAATATTAATTACAAAAGAGGAATGACATATTAAAAAAATAGATTAATAAACAATTTAAAAAACAAAAACAGTACAAAATAAGATTCGATTTATTTTATTTGCATGCACCTGTAGTTATAGGCCCTAGGCTAGATCTATTTATGTACTTACTACTTGACCTCAAATTAATAACGTATGACTCAAATTCAGTATTCTCAAAAAGTTGCAATACTAACATTTATAAAGTTGTACGTCAGTCATCTAATTGACACTATTACACATTTTGGAACACCTCACGTTTAATAGTAAAGAGATCCATACATTAATGAAGTTTATCCTGTGTATTGACAATCATAAAAATTATATTGACATAAATTTTTCCAGTTGTCATCGATGTCATCTTATTTTGGAAGGTTTGATTAATAAAATTACATTGGAGGGTGTAAATCTGTCTCACGTCTACACCAATCAGAAATCGTTAAATTTGCTCCCATACCAAACAACACTGCATTCTTATATCAGACAGATTATAATACCTAATAATTAATATTAGTTTGTAAGTTATTGTGAAACAGGCCGCTAGTGAAGTGACGAATAATGTACCTGCCGCTGTCTATATTTAATTACGCATTTTTTTCGCCTATCGACACCGAATGCCAGCCGCTGCATGCATGGACAAATAAACCAGATTTTCCTTTGACAAGGCTGATAAGAACTTAACGCACGCGGTAATAAATTATAGGTACCTAAAGCCCTCTATTTTATATTTCCCTGGAAATACCTATTACGGTTTAAGTTAGTGTTGGGAATAATCGAGATGCAATAATCGAATTAGTCGATTATTAAAATATCTCGAGATAATCGATTATTCATTTGGAAATTAGTAGTACTAATATTAGTAGTTGCCGTTGCCGATTATGATAACAAATTTGCCAGCAACCAACTTCATATAATAATCGAGCACGGAAAATAATCGAACGGCATCACGAGAGTAGGTGTCTCGTTCTCGTTAGTAGTCAACTTCGATGAGACAAAAGACAATTCATAATCGAGCAGTTTTCTGACGCATTCAGGGACTGCTAGACGTTTAAAAGGATGGTTTTTGTTTTGTAGGTGGGCGAGCGGATTTCAACTTTAGGTATAGTGCCGTAGTAGGGAAATTACAAAATAGGTACATGCTATTTACCAACGCTTCATGCATTGTCTACTGGATTGTCCATAATAAAACAGTATATACTTATTTAGAATTTTAATAATATCCAATAGACGCCGACGCCGGCAAATAACAAAGCCCTGATTTATAGCGTTTTTTCTGTATCAATATAAAGAACACTATAGATATAGCAAATGCCCGAGCAAATGTGAACATAAATTTTATTGGTAAATAAACAAGAAATAGAAAGTCGGAACCCTCAATCAGTGATTAGACTTAAAAACTACTCCTACTAATATTAGTAGTTACTAATATCTCGATTATTAAATTCTCTCGATTACTGATATCTCGATTATTAAAATATCTCGATTATTCCCATCACTAGTTTAAGTGTTTTATTTTTTAACGAAATTTCCAAAAAATAAATGTTTATTGTTATACTTGACACTGTAATTTTCAAGTCTAACATTTTTGCGCGAACTCTGAACTTGAAAACTTATTCATATTCTACCGCGTAGCGATTACAGGCGTGCGGAACCGAAGTAGCTGCAGGACCTCAGGCGCCAGACGCTAGTAGCGGGACTTTGGCTCCCTTCTCAGATAATTGCGCATGCTTCCGGAAACGTTCAAGAATATCTCAATTAATACTAGTTTGAGATTCGTGAAGAATGGTGCCCCCAGAATTGGTACTGAAATTTTAAACTTTATGCATACGACGAATAATAGACTGGAGGGTATGAATGCCAAATTAAAATCAGTTATAATATTAAATAGCAGCCTGTAAATATTCCTGGAACATTTGTGCACTATCTTGAAATTCTTGGAAAAGGAAAAAGAAGTAGATTAGCGAATAACTTAAACAAAAGGGATGTTACACTTCAACCAGGAAGTGCATAGCTATAGTAAAATTTTAAGTAATTATGTATTAAAGGTTATCCTTCAATTAAAACATTCTGTCTGTTAAGTTCAATTCCACAGAGGATTCAAACTTACAAAATGTTCAAGTTCAGTCTAGATCAAATACTGATCAGTAGTATGTGTACCGTAATTATGTATTAAAGGTTATCCTTCAATTAAAACATTCTGTCTGTTAAGTTCAATTCCACAGAGGATTCAAACTTACAAAATGTTCAAGTTCAGCCTAGATCAAATACTGATCAGTAGTATGTGTACCTGTTACTTTTTTATCAATGGGTTTACCATGTAAACATATTTTTGCCATTCGTAATTAACTGCAAACCAACTTGTTTGATCCCAATTTAGTAAACGTACGATGGACTATAAAATACATTATGAAAACTCAGACGTTTTTTAAATCTATTAGAGCACAACAGAATGAAGGCTGTGAAGATAATTTAATAATAAATATGCATCTAGATTTGCTGGAAACTGAAAATCCTAAAAGAGTGTTAACAGCACAAGAAAAGCACTAAAAAAGTATTTGCCAAATGCAAAATTATTGCACCTTTAGCTACAGAAGCAAGTGGGAAAAGGTTTGAAAACGTATTGAATACTTTAGATGAGTTGATTTTCGTATTGGAGGGAAACAATCATGGTAACATTAAGATTGTTAATGATTCAGAAAATTTAGACTCCGGTGAGTATGTACCTACTATACATTATAAAGGGTCCATCAATGGATTCGTGATTTAGGAGAGCCTTTCTTTTAAAAATGTAGAACACGTACATAATATGAAAGCTCAACTTTTTTTGGCAAATCCTTAAAAAATATCATGTTTTCTAATATTTTAGGTAATGTTGTTGTAGATGACGGTATTGTGCAGACTGAAAATAATGATTTAGAATATTTAGATTCCATTGACTGTAAAAAATATTTTATAAAAGAGTACTGCATACCACTGATGTTTTTCCCATATTTCAGGTCATACTCTAGAAACTGAAAATAATAGTGTGGATTATGGTATGTTCTATTACAAAACATATGCTTCATCATGGCGTTGACATTTTTCGATTATATATTTAAGTCATATCAATGGACATAACGGTGGTAGCGATTTAGAACATTGTTCCGTAACACACACAATCCAAGCAGAAATTCACACGATGCCAAATGTAGATTTCAGTTAGTGTGACAAAAGTTTGGTGTATGTTGCTTATAAATATCTTTCTTCTTGTATTTCAGTGGGTCATGTAAACATGTTGTGTAAAACCGTTGTACCAAAAGAAAATAATTCAAGAATAAACATATTAAGTAACATTAAGTAACATATTAAGTAACACTAATTTTAATTAAAGTACAATATCAAAAGAAACCCAGAGTTTGCGTCGTACTTTCCGATGTCACAAGTAACACGTGGACCGGCCCGCTCAGGGAGAAGGGCGTGGAGAAAATAATCGGTGAAATAAAGGGCGCCAGGCAGATCTGTCCCTGTCCACGAGTACAACGTCGAGTATCCCAAATCTGCCAAATGGACACTAAAGGAAAAAAATAAGAAACAAATCCCTGCTTGACAGATGGAATGGAATCAAAGTTATATTATACAATTTTAAGTACTGCTTTATGATGATGAGTAATGGGTGTGTGTGTGTGTGTGTGTATGGGTGTATATTTTTGATTGTATTTAGGGTTGTACGTGTGCGTGTGTGTGTGTGAAAGAATGTGAGGGTGTATAATGTTATAATTTGCGACAGGTATCCAAAAACATTGTTGACTTGGTAGGTTCGTTACTGCTATTACTGTTGTTGTTGTTGTATCGATTTCGTTACTGCTGTGTTACATTTAGTTGTCTAGTTTGACAAGTTTGCCTAGTTTGTAGTTTGCAAAGTTTGACTACTGACTAGTTTGATTTGTTTGCCTCGTACCTGAAAAGAGAGTTCAAGATTGGATATTACGAATCACAGAATATGCACATTTGAAATTACTTACTTTCCAAAATAATAATTAAATAGAATAAGTAATCGTTGATCCCAGCAAGCTGGTTAAAAGAGATACTATAATATTCACTATTTCTAATAATTCTCTTCCAATCTTATTTCGGGAGAGATAAAATCCCCTTTGGGTATAATTTAACAATAATTATTACTCTCCACGAAAACGGATATCAATCGAATAATTCTGCTACAGCAAATACGAGATATTTTTGCACTTTGCCTTTTTTCTTCTTTTCAAATACCTACTGGTTTATTTATACTACCTATTTTAGCACAGTAAAAACTTTTACCACGGCAGGTACAAAACAAAATACTCAAAGCAAATTCAAATATGCATCTTCTTAAATAAAATTCGATTTATATATGAATCAAATCTCGACCAATTTTTCATATACAGGGAAAAATCTGAACATGCTCCCACCGTACCTATAAAATAAATGAAAATTTATGAATTAAAGTATTAACGAAAAATCTGAACGTAATAGTTAACACAATGACTGATTACTCTTTGACAGTTTATGCACATATTAAGTTTATAACACTACTTTGCGCACTAGGTATAAATAATTATTGTATAACACAAGAAAATTTCCGAAACAAGAAATTAACTATATGTTATACAATAATTATTGGTAGTGCGTATAGTAGTGTTATAAACTCAATATATTAAGTAACATTGTTGTACCAGAAGAAAACAATTTGAAAGTGAACACAATCAATTCACACATATACATGAATTCTAACTTCGAGTAGGGTGATTGCTCTAATAATGGGCACTGTCTTAGTAATGGACACATTTAAATAAAAAAATCGGCAACTTTCCTAAAACTCTTTAACCATCTTCGTTTGTGTAGTTCACGTATGCAGTACCTAGTTCATATCACACATCCCAGTTGTGTTTTAGTTAGCTAACTTCAGTATTCTGTCAAACGGATGGAATATTATAAATGGCTGACGCGAAACCCAATGATGTATCCCTACTGGATAGGCCCATTGCCGTTTACCCCGTGATAACTTTTTGAGGCATATCCGTTGTGTATGCAAACCGTACTACTTACGGATCTCCATCCTTTTCTAACTCGAAGGGCTTATCAGGTGTTTTAGCACAAGTAGCAGTTTTTTGTGTACGATGATATTTTGCGTTGCTTACGACTGTAAAAGCCTTCAGCAGCCAGGTAAACAACAAATTTGGTTGGGGATTTACATGAAGGGCAATTGATTAAAAAAATAGAAATGGCAAAAGTTTTTGTGGGGGTGGCCATTACTGAAACCAGAAATTTATAAAATGCATACATAGTGGATATGCAGGGTGTCCATTATTAAACGCGTGAAATTCAGTAATGGGCATAGGAGATTTGGGTTCTTGAACATTTCGTTGAACATTTATCTAATATCCACGTTATGAAGATATTTATTCAAGTTTGCTATTTATACAGAAATGGCGAAAACAAAAAAGAAAAATGAAAAAAGAGGCAATTTTTCTCCTACTTGGATGAGAATATGCAAAAAGCCATTCAAGCGGTTAAATATGAGGCTTTAAGCAGAAAACAGGCTGCCCAACAGTTTGGTGTTCCCCGCAGTAACGCGGTAATGCTCCTCTTCACAGAAAAATGGGCCCTCCGTCAGAATTATCTGGAACAGAAGAAAGTGCATTAGTTGAATGGATACTTGCTATGGCAAGAAAAGGATTTCCTGTGCATAAATATCGAATCTTATTTTGTCAGTAAAAAATATTTAGAAGACAGCGGCAGAGAAGCTCGATTTTTAAATAGCAACAAAACTCCAGGTCGGTCTTGGTTTGCAGGATTTCTAAAACACCATCCAGAGATAAAAGAAAAACATGCAGAATCCGTGAGTAAAGCTCGTGCAGCTGTTACCCAAGATCGTATTCATAAATGGTTTGATGAGGTATTAGGTTTCTTCAAAGAAGAAAATTTAGAAAATATTCTTCTTAATCCCACTCTGATATTTAACGGAGATGAAGCAGGATTCATGCTGTGACCAAAAAGTGGAAAAGTTTTAGGGTCGGCTTGGGTACGGATGATTTTTGTGAAAGAGTAAGCTCTGAAAAAGTACAGATTACCGTCATGGCTACCTTTTCAGCAGATGGAAAATTAGTACCCCCAATGCTTATATTTCCATATAAAAAGATGCCGAAAGCAGTTGTTGAATCTGTGCCAGAAAATTGGGCACTAGGTAGATCAGATTCAGGGTGGATCAATTCAGACGTTTTCTACGAATACATTTCGAATCACTTTATACCATAAATATAAAATCTTCAAATATTAAGGTGTCTTCGGGTATTATCGCCCGGGCAGAAATATCGCCCATTTTTATATTTCGCGCCACCGTATTGTTAAACATTAACCAATCGGAGAAGTAGTTCGTTATATCTCCCAATACGAGACCAATACAAAGCTACTGTCAAAATCTCCACGCAAACTGAGATATTTAGCGCGAACGTTTATGCATGCGGTTAGTGTAAGTTTGTCGTGTTCTTTCACAAGGTTTTTCCAGGGTGAAAACTTATTTTAAAGGTAAGTAATAGGTTATATAATTATTCATACACATTAGTTAGAATATTCGTTGAATCTGTTAGTCAATTCATAGCGCGCAAAAAGAAAATCTAACCTCAAAAGTTTAAATAAGCAAAGGCGGAAATATCGCCCGTCATGGGCGATATTTCTGACCAGTGTTTTAAATCACGATAGTAATGGATTTAAATTGTTTTTCAGAACCATGCAGGGGAATCAGAGCCAATTGGACTTCAGAAATGATGGAGGAGGCGCTCAGGTTACTTAGGCAAGGCCAAATACCTAGGACCACGTTGCGAGATCATTTGAAAAGTGGTGTTAACGAAAGACGACTCGGTAGAAAACCTATTTTGTCGGAAATTCAAGAGAGACAGCTTTCTGGCCGCATCGTAAAACTCTCTACTATGGGGGTTCCTCTTACACCAAAATCTGTAAGAAGTGTTTTCGCATATTGTAAAGATAATGAAATACACAATAAATTTAACGACCAAACTGAAATGGCAGGCTATGGCTGGTATAAATCTTTTATGCGACGACCCCCCAAACTTTCTAAAAGAAAGGCTCAAGCAATGAATTGGGCAAGGGCACAAAAATTAAATCCATTTATTGTTAAGGATTATTTTACAAAACTGTCAAATATTATGAATCAGTTAGATGTTAAAAACTCTCCGCATAAAATCTTTAATTTAGACGAGAAAGGTTGTAGCCTCACACTTCACCATTCTCAGTCTGTTTTAGCTGCAAAGGGCGTAAAACGGGTTCACCTTATCTCCAATGAGCACGCGGAAAACGTGACCGTTGTTGCCTGCGTAAGCGCGTCAGGACAGACAATTCCTCCGATGATAATTTACAAAGGAATAAGAAAACAAGACACCTTCAGTGATAACTTACCTTCAGGATCTGTCGTTGAAATGTCGAATAAAGGTAGCATGACCAAAGAGTTATTTCTCAAATGGTTACGTCATTTTGCTCAATTTAAGCCAGCTGGAGCTGTGTTATTGATTCTCGATGGTGCATCTTGTCATATGGATGTAAGTGTCGCTGAGTTAGCTGGAAGTTTCAATGTGTCTATTTGTGTTTACCTTCAAATACAACACACGAGCTACAACCACTCGATAAAGCCGTGTTTAGATCTTTCGAGCACTACTGGGACAGTGAGTTACTCAAATATTGGGAACAGAATCCTTCCGCAAACAGAAGGCTCACAAAAAGTCACTTTGGAAAAGTTTTTCTACCCGTTTCGCAAAAAACACTGACGATGTCTACGATTCAAAACGGATTTAGATCTACAGGCATTTATCCGTTTGACCCGGATATTATTCCGGAGTTTGCCTATGCACCATCCCTGTTAACTAATCGAGAAGAACAATCTTCTGACGATGATGTTCCGCTGAGTTTAACCATAGAGAAAACTAGTCAAGTTCAAACGACTTCTACACCTAGTTCGAGACCTGGATGCTCCAAATGGAAAGATTCTCCTCAACCTCAGAACAATGGTTCGACTCCTGGCTGCTCCAAGTGGAAAGACTCTCCTCGACGTCAGAAAAAATCGTCGACGCCTGGCTGCTCCAAGAGAAAAGATTCTCCTCAGCCTGAAAGCAATGCTTCGACGCCTGGCTGTTCGAAGTGGAGCGATATTCCCAAACGACACAATAGAACTTCGAAATCAGTTGATTTAAAGGAAATGGTTGATCCTCCTCAACTTCAAAAGAGCAGCATGAAGGAACCCAAGAAATCCCAGAATAGCAAAATAAAAATTTTAAATGTTACAATCATCAAACCAAACTGTGAACCAATTAAGGACCCCCTTTCTATGGAAATTTCTAATGAGTGCTCTACATTTTCGAACGTTATTCCAACACCTGATTTTGCTAAAGTAAAAACAGAAAAACGCGCCAAACCAAGGAAGAAGGCGATTAACTATAAAGCACAGATATGAAAAAAAGATTTATTTGATAGATGTTCGACTACTAAAAATAAGAAACCTGATAAAGAAGAAAAAGAAAGTTGGTTGCAACGAAGATTATCAGAGTGATATGAGACAATGCTGTAAGTGCAAAACATGGGTACATGAAGATTGTGTCGGCCTTACCTCCGAAGATACGGAGGAATTTAAGTGTCCGCATTGTTTACCTTAGTTTTGTATCATGGGCGTTATTTCTGACCATGCGGGCGATATTTTGTTATAGGTCAGTAATATCGCCTATTTGCAGTGTTTTCAAAATGTCGTAATTACAACTACCAAAAGAAGTTGGATTTTAATTTTGTGTTAATAAAAATTAAAGAATATAGTTTTTGTTGAAAGGTTACGTTTACATTTTCTGTCTAGCTCTATTTTTTGAGCTTTTATTTACAATAATACGTTAGGGGGGCGGTATTACCCGAAGGCACCTTAGTCGTCCAGTTGTACTTTCGTAGATGGTCACCGCTAGTACATGACACAACAAGTAAGCCAACTCTGTGATAGTAATGGTGTAATTTTAATATCACTTTTCCCAAACGCAACCCTCATTATGCAACCTGCAGACGTTGCAGTATTCAAACCACTGAAATCCGGATGAACAACGTCGAAATTGGAAATTCCAAAATTTTCCGAAAGAAGTTCCAAGATACACTTTTGGTTCAACTTTAAAACCAGTTTTTGACCAATATGCTACTACTAAAACAATTAAAAGTGGATTTAGGAAAAGCGGGTTGTTTTCTTTTGATAAAAATAATGTCGATTATACAAAATGCATTCCAAATAGACAAATAATTAATGATCCATCAGAGCATTGTAATAAACTTGACACTGTGCTAGAGGAAATTGAAATATACAGGGTGACCCAGAACAACGGGGCAATATTTCTGGAGCATACAGTTTGGGTCAAAATAACACTTAAAGTATCTAAACATTTTTTTCTAGGACGCCTCCCTTCGAAGCTATTCGCTCTTAAAGGTCAAGTTCTGAAGAAGGTTTTTTTGCTGGTAACTTTCAAACGACCGCATCGAATGTTATAAAATTTGGACTGTAGACATAGTAAGAAAGTATCTGTGATCGAGTGACATGACATCTTCCGTATCTTGTCTAGGAAGCCGGGGGTGGAACACCCCTAATGCTTTTCACCCCTTAACTTCTACGTTGATGCTTTTAGCGAATTTGCAATGACATTTTTAAATTCCTTAAACAATTGTCTCAAAAAAGGTACTCTTTTTTTGAAACCGTTAAAATGGCCGGTTTCCGAGAAAAAAATATACAAAGATATAGTTCATCATTTTTACTATACAAGCCAGGCTATGAAATATGAACTGCAACATGAAACATGTGAGAAACTGAAAATGAAATGAAAATGTATGAACAATCGGTTATAAAAACATAATAACCGAAATAGTAGCGGCTACAATAAATTTTCGAAGTGAGCACCTTGTAGACACACATTTTCGTGTAGTAAAAATGAAAAACCATGTATTTGTATTTTTTTCTCGGAAACGGGCCATTTTAACGGTTTCAAGTAAGAGAAACTTTTTTTGAGACAATTGTTTGAGGAATTTAAAAATGTCATTGCAAATTCGCTAACAGCATCAACGTAGAAGTTAAGGGGTGAAAAGCATTAGGGGTGTTCCACCCCCGGCTTCCTAGACAAGATACGGAAGATGTCATGTCACTCGATCACAGATACTTTCTTACTATGTCTACAGTCCAAATTTTATAACATTTGATACAGTAGTTTGAAAGTTACCAGCGAAAAACCTTCTTCAGGACTTGACCTTTAAGGGCGAATAGCTTCGAAGGGGTGCGACCTAGAAAAATTTTTTTAGATACTTTAAGTATTATTTTGACCCAAAAAATATGGTCCAGAAATATTGCCCCGTTGTTCTGGGACACCCTGTATATTGACAATTCCGGGAAACAATGAGAAGCGGATCTGAGTGGAATGGAAAAATAGAACCATTGAACCTTTATAAAGTATGATTGGCTATACTTAAAGAAGACGTACTGTGAACCTCAACAAGAAATACTTCTAGATTACCAAGATGCACATGTTGAACAGAATAGTATACTTCTTACGGAAAAAATTGTTATAAATCTATCAGAAAACCCAATAATATCAGAAACTCAAGAAAACTTTAACACAAGAGAAGTTTCGCCGATTCCGCAACAATCCACAACTATAGAATGGACCACTCCAGACGGGGTCTACAAGGATAGTTATGATAAAAAAGAAAATGAAGGGTTTACCGGGCCAACACCATTCAAGAAATGTTTGATATTTCCTAACTCCGAAATAAAAACTCCGACACGAAGACGAGCAATATTTCCTGCAGTTGTATCCAATGGGAAGTGAGAATACTATCAAAATGAGATGAAAAAGAAGTTGCTTCCTAAGATAAAAAAGAAAAAAGAATCCATGCCTACTAACGAGCCTGTTAATGAATCTTCCTCAGACTCGGATGTAAATATCACATACGATGATGAGGATCTGGACTTGAGCGAAAATGAAGATTTAGATCTGTGCATTGGAAAATATGCAACAATAGGATATGAGGAAAACCACTACCCTGGCCAGTTATATTAGTTTATACATTTGTTACTTACCTAACCAATTTCTATTTCGCAAATAAATTAATGGTAAAAAAGTCAATTTAATTAATGGTTGTTTCGAATTATTTTTATGAACCTACTTATTACCTAATCTAATTAACGCCTTACCTTTTGTAGGAGTCATCTTGAAGAATGACACACTAGGAGCTGAAATTCGGTCAATGGTGCGTGCCGGCCTTGGATCATGGAAGTGGCCAGCCAAGGAAGATATTCTGTATTATTTTAAAGAAGATATTCTTCGAAGCATTGAAGAACCTATATTAAAAAATAATAGAGTCCACTACAGTGTTCCTGAAATGTCAGAATATGAATAAACTTGATTTTTTTAAGGTGTCCATTACTCACCCAAAATATGTCCATTACCTATAAAACTATGCCCATTACCGGCACATTGGACAATTTTGAATAATATAATTTGTGAATATTTCGATTTATGTAGTAAGAAAGTTATCACATGCCATAAGGAAGCACACAAAACAAGCTCTCTTATGGCATATGAAAAATTGAATTTTATCAAAGAGAACTATTTTCAAACATTACTTGAATTTGAATATGTATTTGTCTTGAGTGTCCATTACTGGAGCAATTACCCTACGTGACTCTATAATAATCATTTTTAAATATGCTCGCAAAGACATTTTCACTATTATTATATTGAAAGGAAGATGATTGTTAATAACGCGTTTTTTTTACCAAATCTTCAGAAAGAAGTCAATAATTTTGCACTGGCTTTGATGTGGAGATATTTTACAAAGTAGAGTAAATTAATAAAGAGTGGGGTGGTGATGGATAAAATAATAATTATCATATTCGGTTGTAGTTATATTACATGAGACAGATTTTTGTGTAATAGCAGTGCATTGGAGATTGCAATTTGTTCATTTGAAAAATTTGAAAACAGAATACTGGCAATCAAATCTTTCGCATATTTCAGCAAAAAATTCACAAAGTTTACTGTTTTGGTGTGTGAGGTGAACTTTATTAATTCTTCAGTATAACATATAGAAAAAAAAAGAAAGTTTTATGTTTATTTAAATGACATTTGTTTAGGCTCCTCTCCCAACATGATCAATACTGGAACTAGTGTCCCAGCTGTTAATGATGAACAAAATGGATCTGCTGTCGGTAAGCCAATAGGTATGTTAGCAAATTGATTACAAAAGTTTTCATTGTCCATTTTCTGACACATGATATTGCATCAGAAAGGAAGACGGAAGAATGCAAGAGATGGTGGCAGATAATGTTTCACGTAGAAATTATCCCAAATAAAATATTGTGTTGCTGAAGTATATTATCTTTTATATATTCCTTAAATTATAATTGTATAATTAAATATTGCAAATAATAAAATACCGCCAATTTATAAAAAAGAGGGGCAGACCAGGAGGAAGCGACCTCACCACGATAGGCCTTCTTAGCAAAAGAAAAAAGAACCAACAAAAACCAATGGTGTATGGTCTTGTCCAATATGTAATCAATTATTAAGAGAAAATGATAAATCTATACGTCGTGATAAATGCTTACATTCGATACATATAAATTGCATAACTGGGAACTTCAAGAAATTTTCCATATTTATGGTTGTGTAATAAGTGCCTTTAAGAAAAATTTGACTACTATTACATAAACTCTGTTATGCACTAATTTTAATAAAAAATAAAAATTTCATTGTATTCAGTTATTAGTTCCACCCATGTCAGCCAGAATTCAATTTGTTCATTTTTAATACATTTTATAAATATTCAATGTTCACAATATACGAAAAATACCTGTCTGAGCAAATTCCATCATATCCTGTATAAAATGATCTTCCATAAGTCCTAATACAGAAAAGTAACATGGGCATTCGACGCTGTAGACTTTCACACGGGTTTTCCATTAAAAAAAAGTGGTGCGTGTACTTATGTACGCTCGTTAGAAGTTCTACTTCTTTGGCATAATACAAAAATAATTTTATTTAGCACGCAAATAATTAATGGAAATAAAATTGCGTGATCATAAACACGGTTGGTAAAATCTGAATTCTATTATATAATTATTCCATTATTCCATCTACTCTCCCTGTACCTACAACTTCATTACAATCTCCTACAATTATTGAATTTTCCTGCCCTTTCACAAAATTAAGCACATATTCGATGTCGCTATAAATTGCCTCTGCAGCCTCATCACTGTAATTCAATGTGGGCATATATATCTGTCTTATTACCGACCTTACAGGTTTCGAATTTAACCATAACTACCCTGGTAATTTTCTGTAAGAAATTTTCTACACTGCTATATTTTCTTCTTCATAACAATTCCTATTCCCGAATTTCCCCCTACCGATCCTATGTGTACATTTATTTTGATTTATAAGTTTTAAGTATTTAATAAATGACAAAGTAACAATGTGCGATACTCACTTTGAAATTAAAAGACACTGCAAATCTTCCGGACGAACAGGCTACAATACAAGCAGAATATGACAAACATCTTGAGGATGCGCAACAAAGGTACGGTACGATTTGAAACGCAAGGACAAAGATGATTCTATTGGAAAAGACAATAATATTAAGATCGTGATGGTAGACTTACAGAAATGTCTGGCAACACCACTACTTCACAATGCACAAAGCTTTTATTCTCTAAAACTCTGGTCATTTAATTACACGGTATATGACGCAACGTCAAAACAATCGACATGCTTCATGTGGGATGAATCTGTAGCGGGGCGTGGAGGGAATGAAATGGCATCATGCATTCTGAACTACATTCTTAGCTTAGATAATTCAATCGAACGTATTACAATTTGGAGTGACAACTGCCCGTCTCAAAATAGAAATCTTCACATGATTATGTGTTAATTCTATGTTTTTTATTTGAAACATTCAATCAAAATTATTGAACATAAGTATCTTTTGAGAGGCCACACATACATGGAGGTCGATGAAGTTCATTCAAGAATTGAACGAGAAACTAAGAAATATCCGGATTTTGCCATTATCACTCCATGGGACTGTCAGCAGCTATCTCGCTTGTGTGTGTCAAAAATAACCGGTAACTTAAAAGTTGTGGAAATGGAGTTGTAAAATTTCAAAAATTTTGGGATCTGTTATGACAAACCTGGATCACCATTCCATGCCAACAAAAAGACTACAACAAAAGAGAACTTCCTCATTTCAAAAGTTGTGTACATGCAATTCAAGTCTGATTGTCCTGGGATTCTGTTCTATAAAACTCACTTCAATGAAGATAGTTTTCTTGAAGTCAACTTCATTTGAAGAGGAAGACAAACTGAGATTCCTCCCCTACTGCCTTTAAGAGAAACAACACTACCTATTAGCACGAAAAAATACAACGACCTATAGAAATTATTAAAATGGGTTCCACAGCAATTCCATGCTTTTTACAAAAACCTTGTACCTACATGAAAATTCCGCTGAGGTTGAAGGCTATTAAACATTAATTTTTATTCATGTTATTTCAAGTTTATTTGTTCTTAATTTTGCAATTTATTGTTCATGTCGTCTATTTTTAATTCATGTAATTTAGAATTCATGATATTGTTTATTCTTCATTCATGTGTTTTAATTTTTAAATTAATTTTTTGAATTTTTGAAGTGAAACTTCTTTAGCGGCACCTCGAAAATTGCCCGAGAATTGAGAGTAAAATTTCAAGGTCGCGTCACGTTTTTGAGCATTTCGTTACACGAGAGAGACGAAAGATATAACGTTGAGAGAAGGAGAAAGACAGTTATACATGCATGAGTAGCTGAGATACCACGCGTTGTATAATTAATACTTACCATCGTGTTTTGTGATTATTTACGTTTTTTACGTTTGTATCCTGTGAATATTCGATTATATCCGTGAACAGTTATTATGTAAGTATATTTAAAATATTAAAAGTTTAATGATAATGACGTTTATATGCTTATATTGCGTCAAAAAATTATAAATACGGTCCAGTACCACTCATAACCGCCCCATAATTCGGCAAATAATTAGCTCTTGCTAATACTTACACCAAGCGTGTAAGTATATATAAAGCAAGCAATATTGCATAGTTCGAGTGTGTAGGGCAAGGCATCGTACTGACGAGTCCCAAAAAGGACGAAACCAGTCTACGGTTTTCCATGCACATTCGAAACATGCAATATTGAAAAACTTCTAACATACTTACTAACTGCTAGCTGAGCAGGAAAGTACGTAGAGATCTAAGAGTGTTCCAAGCCCAACGATATGTTTGGGGTAGCATTCAGTATGGATCTCGTAGTACATAAAATCTGGATTTAGTTCTATAATTCAATGTCTGGCGGGGTATTTGCCCGAGGAGTAGTTGTTCGAACGGTCCAGTACCACTAATACATAAACATATTTATCTCTGATAACATACTTAATAATTCGAAAAGTAACAAAAATTATTTCTGGTGAAAATCGTCGCAAAAATATTAAGTATCCACTGAATATGAATATTCTTGAGCCCAATTTCACCTTCTGCAGTGCATATTTGCCTTGTTCTGTTTTTAGAAATGAAATGAACTGGTTGCACGTTAAGTTAAAATTATGCTTAACCATAAGCTCCGCCTCCAAAATGTCACTATTAAGCCTACTCCTATCTTTTCTCCACGCTGTTGACATCAAACTAAATATTCTTTCAGAGGCCGCATTGGAATGAGGTATGGAAAATATATTGGTAACTCTTAGGAAATCGTTCAGTTCCGGTTTTGAGTTGAGTGTCATGCATGCTAGACACATAAACTTATTATCTTCAAAACTGTACCATTTCTCCAGATATCCAGTGGTTCTCTCAAAGAACGTATCAACTTCTCTTTTAAACTGAGAAACTGCCAAGCCGTCGTCACATTTTCGAAGAAGTGACAATGCCAAGGAACCATAAAAACTCTGTTCTCGTTTTAACCGTAAAGATCGTCTTAAGCGGTCCATAATAGGAAACATTTCCACTACCATGGAATCTTCGGTTTCTAATTTGGCGATCGTAGCATTCATAACTTGCCCTACATGCATTAAAAATCCCAAGTAGGCTTCAGCTAAATCGTGTTCGAAGAACTGTTTTAACATCTGTGGAGGTTTCTCCTGCGACATAAAATATGACTTCACAGGAGAAAAATGCTTCAAAAGCCGCTCTATTGCAGGAATAAGACTTAACCAGCGCGTTGGAACCGACCTTAATAATTCCGACCATTCTTCATCGCAGAAGAGAAAAAACTCTTTGTCCACGACTATCTTGTAATATACTCTTTATACTTGTGTTTCTTCAATCATAATTAGATACATTAATCACTGCAGTGATTCATGAATATTATTCACTACACCAATAGGAACATCGCTTTGACCCTTTATTACATTTAGTTAGTAGGCCGCGATCGCGATGTGTCAGTTGAAATTGAAACGTCAAATTAATCAGCATTGTATGCTTGTAACTTGAATTGCATGTTCTAAAAAAGAAGTAAACGATGAGTATTGATAGTGAAAACGAAATGTCTTTAACACCACCAGCTATAAAAGAAGCTGCAGAAATTGCTTCATTAGACTTATTGCCGGAAAAATCGCGAAAATAAAATAAAATCTAATTTTTAATTTTTTCTACCAAAATGTTCAAGAAAAAATATGAATGTGGTATGTCGTTGTAATCAGGATGATAAGCGCTACAAGATTCTGCCAAAAAAATGGGGGTGCTATTAAAAAAAAAGCAGATGACGTCACAGCGGTCACGTGGCCGGTGCAAATTCAAAGTGCGATACATGAAATTATGCGCAAAAAATAAACAAAATCGATGTGTCCGAGGATTTTTTCCAAATTGCATTAGTTTCAATTTTATTGAATTTGTTCCATACTTTTGCAGCGCATTGTATAACTTCTTCAAAAAAATCAAAATTATTTGATAGTCGTGGACAAAGTGTAGTATACAACTCGTTATAATGATGCTATTATTACCTCGGATGAACTTCATCCTCGGTAATAATAGCATTCATTAGAAACTCGTGTATAATATACTATTAAGCTCCACCACCTTTTTCGTGCTGCTACTAAATTCGTTGTAACATTTTATTACGACGGCTTCCAAGTCAAACTTAAGCGCAATTTGCCCGTGCTTACCTGCATTATGTATTATGTGGCAAACACAACCCATGGGTATTATTTGGATTTCTTTTTTTTAACTCGGTCATTACACTTTGCTTCTTTCCAAAATTTACGCTTGCATTGTCAGCGTAATATGCAGTGACATTAGAAACAGACAGACCATCAGCATCTAAACGTGCAACAATGCTGTTTGCAATAGCAGTAGATGTTTCCGATTCAGCGGAATAAAACCTTAAAAGTTTTGTGCACACTCCGGTTCTCTTTTCAAAATAACGTACAATTAAAGGAAACGTTTTTACATTTCCTTTATTAGAAGCGTCTGTCGCCAACGAAAAAGGGCGATTATCGTTCAAATCACTCAAAATGCAATTTCGAGTTTCAGGTGCTAAAACGTCTTTCACTAACCGAGTTGTTTTTGTTCGCCCACAATAATACTTTTGTGCAATTTTCGAGTCTTGAAACAATACCCGAATGAGCTTCGCTCCACAGTCATGAGAATTGTAGCTGTGTGAGTGATTAACAGTGTGGCACACAAATGCGCATTCTGCGAATGCAGTCTTGTTGTGTAACATGTCAGTATCAGCTGCATGTACACAAAAAAACGTTTTTAAGGTTTTTGTATTTTTCAGAGCTTCAATGCCTGACTTATGTTTGGTACATTTCATATGCTTTTTAACATCGTATATGCCACTATGTGCTACCGAAAACTGACATTTGCATATGCGACAATGTGCGTGCATTGGTGAGTTACCTTCCGACAGCCAATCGAATGTGTTTTTCCATTCGACGTACAGCAGGTGTAGGTCGTTTTTCAATGCAGCTTTTTCGCTTGGCAGGTGGGCTGGTGCTCCCAGAATCGTATCTGTTTTTTTCTTCGTCACCGATCCCTACCCAGTCTACAAACTCCTCAGAATCAGAACTCGTCGAAGTCGAATCCATATTTACCTAATGAGAAACAGAGTATGCTTATGAAAACCTAGATACCCAAGATTTTACGTTTACCTTTTCACTTTACAGTTGGCAGCTCTCAAAAACCGATGCACACACGCACAATATAAGCCACGCATGCACTATGTACATTCTATATTGAACATTCACAATATACTGCGAATAGCGAATGCGAAACTGCAGTACGGTCGTACGGTGAGTTTTCCCACTTCAACAGCCAGGCGTATGCGCAATGCGCATGTCTCCGAATCGCTTGCTCGGTAATTGACGAGTGTCTACCTGCAGTAACACATTACCGTACCATGACGTCATGTTAGTGGATAATACAGGGATTTTACCGCTTTTACAGCGTTGTAAGGTTATACGCATGTTCTACTTCGATAGGCGATTATCAGTTATCATACATAGGCCCGGTTTTTCAAAGAATCCAACACCGGATTAAGTCTGACACCGCCCTCGTTGCTATGAAGCCAGCCAATCAGAAAGCCGGTATCATAGCAACGAAGCGAGTGTCAGACTTAATCCGGTGTTGGATTCTTTGAAAAACCGGGCCTAAGTCTTGACCACGGAATGTTTAAATAATTGTCTAATTTAATTTCTAATAACGTAAAGATACTTGTGTTGTTTGGGAATCGTTCAGGTATGTGTGTAAATACAAATTAATGTTTGTAGATATCTACTTACATATTACCTGCAATTATATTTCTTACATAAAATTTAAAATTATATTGCAGAAATAAGAATGAATGAAAATGAATGCAGTGTATGCCATAAACAATACATACAGAAATCAACTTTAAACAGACATCTGCGCCAGGCACATATGCTAACAACAGCAAAACAGTATGAATGCTGTCACTGCCGTGAAACATTCGGAAGCAAAAGCAAATTAATTTATCATGTTAAAACCCACGAGAAGGGAAAAAATCGAAAGAAAAGATTAATATGCTCTTTTACTACGTGTAAAGCAGAATTCAACTATTTTTCAGCTTTACATAAGCACCTACGAGAGATACATTCTCACATTATAAATTACAAATCAATGGAATTTCAATCAGAAACTGGTAAGTGGTCCCGTATGGCTTACAAATTTTATTTTTACTTGTATAAAAATGTTGTACACACTTAGAATTTGAAACCTGGAAGAAGGAAATGGAAGAAAAATTGAACGTTATGTACGTTCGTGATACTGCCCCGAAGATACTCAAAAATGGAGAAAAAAGAATTTATTACATATGCCACAGATGATTTTGTGATAGACTGCTAAAAAATGAGCAGAGGAAACGAAATGTTAAAAGTAGCGGATCGAATAGGATTGGACGGGCGTGCCCTTCTCTTTTAAGAGTTACTAAGTGTGAAGATAAATGCTCAGTTATATTTTATGACACTCATGTTAGTCATAAGAGTGAGATTGGGCGTGTAAAACTAAATAATGATGATCGGAGCATTCTTGCAGGTAAATATAGTGTTGAAATAGTAGTTATACTACATATTTTAATTTTATAGGCAAACTAGCTGAAGGTGTGTCTGTAGAAAGGGTTCTGAGTGATGTGAGAAGTACTGCAACAACTAGCAATTTCAAGAGAATTCATCTGTTAGAGAGGAAAGATATACACAATATAAAAAAGGGGTTTTCAATTGGGTATAGTACCAAGCGACATGAAAATGATGGCATTAGTGTACGATTATGGATTCAACATATGAGGCAAAGTGGTAGTGACCCCATTTTGTATTATAAGGAGCAGCAACAAGATGATGTATTATTTAAAAAAGAAGATTTTATTCTCATACTAATGACAGACTTTCAAAAACAGCAGTTGTGCAAATTTGGCTGTAACAAAATATGCATCGACGGTACCCATGGACTAAATAGTTATGATTTTCAATTATATTCACTATTGGTAGTAGATGAATATGGATCAGGGATGCAAGTTGCTTTTTGTTATTCGAATAGGGCTGATGAGGAACTATTTAAATAATTTTTTAAGTGTGTTAGAGATTCTGTTGGTGTAGTTACAACAACTGTGTTTATGTCTGATGATGCACCCGCATTTTATAATGCTTGGCAGTGCATAATGGCACCAGTTAAGAATCGCTTACTTTGTTCATGGCACGTTAATCGGAATTGGGTTGAAAATTTAAATAACATATCAGATAAAAGCAAGAGATCATTGGTTTTCAAAACATTGAAAGTTTTAAGAAATGAGATTAACATTGATAATTTCCATTTAGAGCTGCATACTTTCTTAGTAAATTTAAAAGCTGATGATTGTACGATTAATTTTTATAAATATTTTGTTGGTCATTATGCAAATCGGGTGGAAATGTGGGCCGATTCTTATAGGCAGCACTTGGGAATAAACACAAACATGTATTTAGAAGCGCTTCATAAAAGAATTAAATACTGCTATTTAAAAGGTAAACAATGCAAGCACTTGGACAAAAGTATAAATGCCTTGATGAATCTCCTTCGAGATAAGATGTTCGAAAGGATTATTAAATTAAACAAAAATAAAGCAACAGCTAAAATCAAAAAGATTTCTGGTAGCCATATAAGAAGTAAATCTATAACGTACTCTATGATTTACATATCTGATGAAAATCCTTGGTTAGTAGAATCGTCCAAAGATACTGCTCATAAGTATGTTGTGGAAAAGTTATGTGAAAATTGTCCAGAAAATTGTGCTCTCCGGTGTTCAAGATGTAACATTTGTGTGTATAATTTTAAATGTTCCTGTAGTGACAATCTAATAAATTTTAATTTATGTAAACATATACATGCCTGCGTACAATTTAATGAGCAAACTGAGGAACAAAATTATACTACAGAATTTCATGATACACAAGAAATTGTAAATCTTCTTCCTCAGGCTGCAGAAACTAGTAGTAGTAGTAGCACTTCTTACAGGCAAGAAATTCAGTGTAAATTAGATTTATTGCAGGGACTTAATCAAAAGAATACCTTTGACGAAAACTGTTTTTTGTCTCTATCAAAAACTTTAGACAAAGCTATTTCCAATATCAACAAATATTCCTATAATATGCTCTTAATACCTACTACTAGTGCTAGTACTAATATCAATGTGCGAAAATGTATTGAACCTCAACTAAGACTCTTTTCTACGAAAAAGAGAAAGAAGGGTGAACGAAATTTGTCGCCAATGTCTCAATTTGAACACCAGGTTATTAGAAATGAATTGTTGTTTCAGCAAAGTAAAGTAGTTAACGTTCATACTAGCTTTGACCATACATACTCTTAGACATGTTTAATTATAAGTTTCAGTATTAATAGTTAATAAACAGTTTGCATAATTTCATTTTCTTTAATACCTATCCCATTTCCTTTCAAGATTATGAGGTGGGCATTTAAACCAGTAGTAACAAAACCTGCTATATCACTCATTGCTTTTTGTAGCAATAATTTGTTATCGTTTGCAATTGCTAAGTATTCAGTGTATTTAGAATTTCTCAACTTCATGCTACTGCTACGGCTCACGGTACAACCATTTCCATTATGCAGTTGTACTTGTGGTACTTAATTCTTTCACAAATTGAATTCTTTTGTTAATAGATAATTGGTTGGATCTTATTCAATAATCCATTCCATTATTCTTGCACTTGGAGGGAAAGCCTACTAAAAAAGGAAGACGCCCGCATGTTAGACAACCCAAAATACACTACCCTACTGACACAGTAATATGACGTCATGGTACGGAAATGTGTTACTGCAGGTAGACACTCGTCGGTAATTGGTGTACCTACATAATGCATATTAGCAGGTAGACAAACTAAACGGCAACCATAAGACTTAAGACCAGTGTTGCCAACCGTACGATCTTGATCGTACAAATACGATAATTCACTCTCATGTATGATGTACGATCGCAACATAAGGACCGTACACATTTGTACGATAATTCTGTGTTGCGGGTTGACATATCTGTCGGCAGTAAATTTTTGAGCTGGCCGTGATTTTATGTTGGTGCCAATGCAAACGTAAAGTGATTCTAACTTCGTGTTCGTACGTACGCTGAATGGCTGAATGCTTCCTGTCAGTGCGTCTCTAATCTGTGGTGCGTCCTGCGTCGGTATGCGAGTACCGAGTAGGTGTGTTGCTGCTGAATTCTAAGGTAAATAATAATTAATAAAAATCAGTACCAGTAAGCATTATAGATGTTAAGGCCGTTAAATTATTGCAGGTCTGTTTAAATTCATTTAAAAATGGATAGTGATTCGGACAATGCAGTAAGGAATTCACCCCCGCCTAAATTATTGAAAATAACTGCGGCGGCAAAACATAAACACCGACCCCAAAAATACAGGGCAAAATGGGGAAATGGGGTTAGAACCTGTTCCGGACCACCCAGTAAAGGCTGCTTGCAAATTATGCAAGATTAGTTTCACAGCTGAAATAAGTGTGATTAAAAAGCACAAGTCGCCATTTAAAAAATGTTCAAGTTGTAGATTCAACAAACAGAGATACCTTAAGGAATTTTTTTGAAACTAGTAATACTACGAAAGAAGAGGAACTGATAAAGAAGACTGAAATAGAAATACGCGTATTTCTTGCAGAACACAACATTCCATTCCGAGTAATTGATCATTTGGAAGCAGCTATGAAAAAATGGTTTCCGGATTCGAAAATATGTCAGAAACTTAGTTTACAAGTAATAAAATTAAAAATTTTAAGTAACCCCTTTACATAACGCCTGAACAGATCTTCATAGCTAAGAACCATCTCGATCACGTCAGCTTTCAAACACAAAAAAACGCATCAAAATCGGTCCATTCGTTTAGGAGCTACGATGCCACAGACAGATACACAGACAGACACGTCAAACTTATAACACCCCTCTTTTTGCGTCGGGGGTTAAAAAAGAACAAAGGCAACGAATATTATTAAAAATGTCAGCTGAAACGGAAAAAAAATGAGTTAGCAAAAATAATATCAAAAACCAAATTTAGTGTTATGACCGATGAGTCTACTGATATATCCACAACTAAAAGTTCGTGTATAGTTCTACGTTACTTTGATGAAAAAACATTAAAAGTGAAGAGTGACTTTTGGGAACTGTGTCAAGTGTTTGAAGATGGTGACTCATCACCAATAGCAACTGGTGAACAACTTTATGAAAGAATTATTAATTCATTTCAAAATCGTAACATACCTTTAACAAATATAATATTGGTTTCGGCTCTGATGGCTGTAATACAATGTTAGGTGAACACAACTCGGTTAGTTCTAGGTTTCGAGAATCATGTCCGGGTATTATGAGATTATGACTATGAAATGTATTTGCCATTCTCTTCATCTTTGTGCTAGCAACGCGTGTAAAGTATTGCCACGAAATTTAAAGGATTTCGCTAGGGAAGTTTATAACTTTTATAAACATAGCTCAAAGCGAAAATGCGAATTTATTCAATTTCAAATATTTGGAGATACTGATTTGCATACTTAAAACTAAATCAAAATAAATATACACATAGGATCGATAGGGGGAAATTCTGGAATAGGAATTGTTATGAAGAAGAAAATATAGCAGTGTAGAAAGTTTCTTACAGAAAATTACCAGGGTAGTTATGGTTAAATTCGAAACCTGTAAGGTCGGTAATAAGACAGATCAGGGTGATTCACGGAGACGGTCGGTTAGACGTTTCTCAGAAACGGCAGCGAATTAAAACCTGAAAATTTGCACACAACAGTTCT
This sequence comes from Xestobium rufovillosum, assembly GCA_963966045.1. NCBI lineage: Eukaryota > Metazoa > Arthropoda > Insecta > Coleoptera > Ptinidae > Xestobium > Xestobium rufovillosum. The sequence continues at coordinate 5,525,666 of OZ014498.1, read as the reverse complement.
CGGCTTAGACCATTCTAATTAAAATATTTTCAACGTCCGACAACTTCCGGTTATACCGGAAACGAGTACCTACTCTCTTATTTTAAATGGAATAACCACATTTTTATTACGGATTTAGATTTTTGGTCGAATTTTAAGGTCACTTTATGCAAAACATCATGTGTGTAAAGTGCACCCTCTTCGAGATATTAGACAGAGCCTTCTCGACTGTTAAAATGATTTTTAAATTGGTTCCTTACGGCGAAACTTTCATAATTTGCAAAACCTCCTACTCCAGCTAATGGTATATTTTTTGTCGGTAGTGGTATATCAGGATCGTACTGATAATAACATTTGGATGTGCTTTCAAGGTATCCATCACGTAGCATGTTGTGCAAACAACATGCTGCGGTAACTACCAAGTCAGTAGTTTCGGGCATTACTCCTATTGGTGTGTAGAATATTCTGAATACTCGGGAAAGTAATGCAAAAGCATTTTCAGATACCCTTCTGGCTCGACAGAGTCGATAATTAAAAATTGTCTTTGAATTTTCTTCGGAAGCTTGATTTTTGAGATATGGTTTCATCATATGTTTGTCAAGTCTGAAAGCCTCATCAAGTACAATTACGTGAGGTAATACTATATCTGATCTAAGAAGTTTCTTTTCGGGTTGATAGTTGAATGTTTCGGAATGAATGCAACGTCCCATAGTTGATTTGTCGAAAATACCACTGTCGCCTTCTTTGCCATAAGAGCCAACATCAATTGTAACAAAGTTGTAATTGGCATCAACAGTGGCTAATAAAACTATTGAGAAGTAGGTTTTATAATTTATTGAAGAATAGGGATCCTGTTTTGTTTGGGCAGAATTCTAAATTAAAGAAAAAGATGACTACTGGTTCGGCAGCTAAAGGAAAACCGAAGTGGCCGTTAATAGAATATTTGCAATTTTTGAATAAGGTATCATATAAGAGAAGGTATTCTTACATCTAGTATTTTTGGTGGCATTTATAAAATGTGTACATTTTAGCAGTCAAAGTAATGTGCATATTGAAGAGTCACAATAACATGCGATTGAACGCAATGATGCTACAAATTCAACAACACAGGAACTGGATGATGAAACAGTGATTCCTGAATCTGAGTCGCATTCAACGACAAGTAGTTCCCGCACAAGTACGGCAGAAGTTTCGTCTGAAAGTATGAACAAATGGAAACAGTTATTTCCCGCAAATAATACTTCAAAGAGGAGTAAGACAGTAATAGTAAAATCTGGGAAATATTGCAAAAGAGGTCTTCGGAAAGAGAAGGAGCTTTGCAAAATATGAAAAAATCAAACGAGTCGGACGCTGTATCAACTTTTTTCCGAAGTGTGGCTATGACAGTCAAAACATTTCCTCCAGAACTAATTACCGAGACAAAATCTAGAATTTTGTACCATTGTTAGCGAACTCGAAATTAGGGCACTGAATGGAAGTCAGGTTCTTCCTCAATCTCAGTATCAAGTTTCTCGTCCAGGTACGTCTTTTAGCGCTGGAAGTTTTTATTCAAATTTTTCTCCGTCGTGTGACTTTTCCTCTAGTTTGAGTGATAATGAATTAACCCAATTATAATTTTGTTTCTTAAATAAACTTCTAGTTATCTTTTTTCATGGATATCATTATTATTTGTATTGTTTTGTCAATTTTAGTTTCCTTGTCAACTGTCATAATAATTTGTTTACAATTTTTCGTACATTTCTGATGATGGGATCGTTGTGAATCCTGAAACCGGTAAAATATTTATATAAAACGTTATATATTGGTAGTTCGCGGAGTAATTATTTGTTTCATCATGAACTTCTACCGAAAAGTAAAACAAGAAAATATTAACTACATAATAAACTTCAAATTATTGATCACGGCGCATGCGCATGGCAGGAATTGCACGCAATGAAAATTGCCGACTGTAAACGGGCTTTAATAATTTTGTTTCTAGGTTTGTTGAATGACCCATAGTGAATTAAATTTGATTTTAATCTCGAAAACATCATTTTGCTTGGTTGTGTTCTTTCTGGGTATCTAAATTTAATAAATCGATGGATAGGTATTATACTGTAAATGGGTAAATAGGATTTTGTGTACCTGTTGAGTACCTGTTGATTCATTTACATTCTCACGATATTCATTGAAAACAGCAATTATGTCGTATTTTTCAAAATTTTGATAATTTTGAAGTGCCATTATTTATATAATATTAATAAAACTAGCTGCATGCAACTTTTGCTAATGTATGTCAACAGATAATTATTCAGTTGTTAACATAAAATCACAGGTATCTTAGATGTACCTACCTATCTTATATTTTCTAAAGTTAAAACTTAAAAAGTACCAAAATCGTTGCCGTTTTTTGAAATAACAATATAAAAGTATATATTTTGATAGCTTAAAAAATGACCTTTCGAACTAGACCAAAGCCTACTATGATTTCCATTAAAAAAAATAACTTTATGTCATAACTCAAAAAATACGCTCCCAATAAAAACACTACGTACGCCACTGAATTCCTTGGAAAAAGTTCTATATGAGTTAATCGTAACAGTTTTAGTCTGCTTAGTACAAAAAGAATTGGAGAGTTTTCGAAAAACGATAAAAATCAACATTTTTTTTTTTCTCGAAAACTAAAAACGATATCCAAATTATGGTTTCAGCTTTCTATTATACTCAAAAAAGTAGCGCAGGTTCGCGAAAACCCCGAGGCTCTATCTCTGCTGCTTCTATGAGAAACCCCCAAATCACAACAAAAACAGGACAATCTGTACATGCTTGTTCAAAGTTAAATATAGATAAGAAATTTATTTCTCCATCATCGCTACACTTTGGGGGGCTTCGGGAATCAAATATTAAATGTGTAAAAAGTCACTTATTTAAGGTAATAGGGGATACTATTCTTACCTATGAAGGATTTTATACAATATTAGTTCAAGTGGAATCAATACTTAACCCTAGACCCTTATATCCTTTATCTTCCGATATTCATGACTTATCCTCACTTACACCTGCACATTTTCTTATTGGTAAACAATTAATTGTTGTACCAGATGCTAGCCTTGCATCAGTTCCAATAAATAGACTCAATAGATATCAGCTGATTCAGCAAATTCCAAAAAGTTTTTGGCATCGCTGGTCTCGTGACTATCTATGTCATCTGCAACACAGACGTAAATGGTCAAAAGAAGAAACTTCGTTATCTGTTGGCATGCTGGTTTTAATTAAAAATGATAACTTATCTCCTAATCGATGGTTACTTGGACGAATCGTTACTGTTCATCCTGGGACAGATGGAATTGTAAGAGTTGCATCAGTCAGGACTTCAACAGGAATCTTCAAACGAGCTGTTACAAAGTTGTGTCCTCTTCCGGTTCTTTCTACAGAAGATAGAGAAAGTAATTGATATTGACGATAAAATGTAAGTCGTGAAAGACATAGGACGAACAATTCAATATTATATGTACCTACCTTACATTATTATTAATATTTATGCTTACCTATTTATGTTTGCATTTGCTTAGTGTCTTTAAACTGGTTACATTTATATACTTGTTTGAAATTTTCTATTTCAAGGTGGGGGGCATGTTCAGTATATTTAGTAGTAGCCTATGATACCTATTATCAATTTAGTAGGCGCTTTAATATTTTGAAATGTTATTAGTTACCATAGGGTCTCTAGGAAAATATAATATGAATAAAAATAATAATTTTTCTATGTCAAATAACAAAATTTTGTGTAATTGTAAAATCAAGAAATACAATAATTTAGATGCTATACAGTCCACGTATAAAAAGACTTTAATTACATTACATTACTGTCTATCCGAACACTATCCATCCAATGCTTTGCTCGATATTTCCATACTTGGGGAGGAAAATTAAGTGGGTAACAGTATAACCAAAGTAACAAAACATTTTTTTTTCGTCGAAAATCAGATTGTTAAAAAAGTTACTAAAGTTTAAAAATTTGTATATTTCTCTTTAGAAGTTTTAGAACCACTGATTTATTGATGAATAGGCTGTAGTATTATACCATATTTTGCTATCTAATAAAAAAATAGGTAAGCTGCTTCGACATTAATGTCAAATGCACAAATTAAAGTTAAAGCCACAAATATTTTGTACTTTTTTATGGTAAATATGGCTCAATTTTATGAAAATAATTAATTAATGGATATGTTGCTGGTTTATGGAGAAGCCAATCAAAATGCAGAATTGGCTTCAAGAATTTATGCCGAACGTTTTCCGAACCATTTTCTTCCTGCTGCTGCCAGATTTTTAGCTCTTGTTCACAAAGGCCGTGAGACCGGCAATCTACAACCAAAGAGGAAAAGATTGTGGAAGAAATAGGCCACTTAGGATAATAAACCTCGAAGACCAAATTTTAGAAATGGTAAATGATAATCCAAATCTTAGCACGGGGCAAATTGCTCGTTACATAAATATTTCAAAAAAAGTTGTTTGGGGTACTTTAAAAGAAGATTTGCAGCATCCATTTCATTGTCACCGTGTTCAAGCTTTAACTCCAGAAGATTTTGAGCCACGTGTTCGTTTTTGCCGTTGGTTACTTGACTAAAATAATGTTAATAATAACTTTGAAAATCAAATTTTATTTACCGACGAATCTACATTTACCTAAATGGTATTTTTAATTTTCACTATCATTATTGGTCGCATGAAGATCCTCATGTCGTGAGATGCAATAATTTCTAACATAGGTTTTCAATGAATGTGCGTGGGGGACCCTTAATAATATGTTCTTTGGTGTACACGAGCTGCCACGAAGATTAGATAGAAATTTGTATCTCAATTTCCTTCAAAACGAAATGGAGGATAACTTAGAAAATGTACCTTTAAGAGTTAGACAACGGATTTTTATGCACGATGGTGCTCCATATCATTACCACAGAGATGTACGAGAGGTAAGTCAAGAATTTTCAGGAAGGTGGATTGGTCGCGAAGGACCTATTCCATGGCCTCCGCGTTCCCCAGACTTAAATATTTTAGATTTTTATGCATGAAGATCAATGAAAAATTCTGTGTAACTCTCCCGCTCTTCCAGACATTGATAACGTAAATATTTTAAGGCAAGGAATTGAAAATGCAGCTGTCAACATCAGAGCTCAAGGTGTTATCCAATAAGCAAATCAATCACTGATTCGGCGTGCAAGATTGTGTCTAGAATGTAACGGTGGTAATCTTGAACATTTGGTGTAGTATTTAGTAGTTCCTCCTTTTATTCCTCATTTTATTCAATTAAATTATTCTCAAGTTTCGATAAATCTCTGTTAACAAAAATTATTTGTTTATATTTTTTCCTGCAACTAAAAAATAGAGCTAGAACTTGATTAATTTTTTGAGTTCAAAAAGTGCGTTCTGGCGTACCAGTATACTTAACTAAATTTAAGTCTCCTAAATTAAATTTAATCAGTGGTCTTCAAACAATAAAACAGCAGATGTATTTTTTGTTTTGACGAAAAAAATTATTTTGCTCTAATGCTTTTTTAACACTACAAATTCAGAAACACCCTGTATTGAACAGAAAATCCTTTATTAAGGAGATATGTGTGTTTCGCCCTAAGGGTGTACACCAAAAGATAACTCAGAATCTTGTTTATTTATTATGTTGTTCAAAATATTTGAAACATAATTCAAAATACATTTTATATTATAACCACTCTCTAGACTTGAATTTCCAATAACGATTAGGACAGTGAGGGAACTGAGTAGGTACAGCATCTGGTCGCAGCCAAGGGTTCTTCAAAGTTATTGTCACAATTTGACACTGTTCGAGAATCTTGTTCCGTTACAATCGATTTAATATTTTCCTTAATAAAATGTAATTCCCAGACCTTTGTATTTTTTGCGAGCGTGAAGTCTGAATACAATACCTCATCCTTATAGTCCAAGAGCTAGCTACCATTTGATTTAACCGGAAAGATCTAATTCGGTATCATATGATTATTATATGTTTGTCCCACCTGGAATTGCAATCCGATGGTCTGGCGGTCTAAAACGGCCGGGCATAAAAATGGTGGCCCTTCTAATTCGGCAAAAATTACTTCAAGTTACCCGGAAAGATCTATTTTTGTTTAATGGCGCATTTTTTACATTACTACTTCCTAAATAAATTTTAGTTGGTCTGCCATTCAAAATCGGTCGCTAAATGGCTGCCAGACCAACCCAAAGTTGAGAAAAATTTAAGTCATTTTAACCGGAAATATCTAAATTTAATTTTTAAACCAAATTGCAGCTTGTTGCAGGTTTTTCCTGAATTGTTTGGTCTGGCAATTCAAACTAACCGTGTTGGAGTGGCCAGATCAATTTGAAAATACAAACCTGTAATTTTTAAGATAGGATATACTATCCGTTCATAACGTTTAGTTTAAAACTATAAAACGGTTGGAGAATAATAATACCTAATAAAAACCTAATAAAAAACCTTAATTATTTTTCAATATTTTAGTATATCGCCCCCCTCTGATATGACACGCCAATGAAACTGCGTTCACCGCAACCCGTAAGCACCAGTGTCACGTGTAACATACGTTTTATATGCTCATTGTTCGATTGTTGCTTTTTGTTCTTATATTCGAAAATGATAAAGTTATTAAATTCACTGAGGTGTCTCTTGAAAAGTGTTTGAGTGTTTTAAGGTTAAGAATAAGTGTTTTTTGAACATGGCGCCGCCAGATGAATATGAAGAGAAGTGTGATGATAAAACCACCCAGTGTTGTGGAAAACGGTGTAATGTAGTAGTTTGTGTGAACTGCTATAGTATTTACCATAACAGCTGTGCTGAGAGAAAATCTTACCAGTGTCTTGGTGGAAATAGGATAGTTTGTTGCAACAGTAGTGATTCTAACCTCAAAATGGAAGAAATGAAAAACGAAATTAACGAGCTGAAAAAAATGGTCTTGAAGTTGAATAATACAATGGTCCAGTCCAATAGCAACATGAGAAGCGCTGTTTCTGATATGGATCTAAAGTTGAATTCTTTTATTAAAATTAGTGAAAAACAAACAAATATGTCAACACAGGGAAATGCCTCGTATCCGGGTAAACAAATGGACAGTACTCTGAACCTTACTAGAGGCGGAAACACAGGTGAAGGAACCTCATCTGAGCAGGCAGTTAAGTCTGCGAACAAAAAGGTAGGTGCTCCTAACATGATTACACCCCAACAAGTAAGCAGTGCTGTTGAGAAGGCTTACAGTGCTGTTGTGATGGAGGGTTTGCAGCAATTTAAGGAAGATGACTTCACAGTTGTTAATCGCAGGCGTCCCAAGCAGTTTAAGAAGAAGAACACCTCTGTTTTTGGAACATCAAATGATTCAGTGCTGAAAGCATCTGTAAGGTATGGACACTAGCTCCGAAGATATAATAAATTATCTCAGGGCCAAAAACTTTGATATGATAAAATGTGATAAACTGACATCAAAATATCCAGATGAGTATTCATCGTTTAAAGTTACAGTACCGTATGCGAAACTGGAGGACATAAAAAATCCTGAATTGTGGCCCTGCCATACAAGGATTTTTTATTCCGTTTAGCACAGAAAGCAAAGTCAACCTAGCATCGACATGTATTTGTCTTTCTAATGCGCAAAGTGTTTTGGCACATATGGACGAGATTAAATACTTTATAACTGTTTTTTGTCCTGCAATATATACCGGGTGTCAACGAGAGTATGTAACATCCCGCCATTTGTTTACTTTTTGAAGTACACTCTGGCAATCCGCTGTAAGTATTATACTCCTAAAACCTCATATTTTTATCATATTTGACAAACCTAATTACTTCCGGTTAAACCGGAAGTGACATCAACTTTATTATGTTAAATAGCAATATATAATTTTTATTAGATAGCTCGATAGGCCTTTTTATTCTCTTGACAACCATGTATCATACATACCCAAAAACTTTATATTTTTGACGTCAGAGGGCGTTAAATGAAAAAGTCACGTTGGCTGTGAATTTAACGATATGGGCCTGATTTTAAAAGTTTTAATGAATTAAACTATTAATTCTAACAGACTGTTTTAATGTCCATGGAAAATTTTTCGAATTTGAAGCAGTACATCCGTTATTTTTTTTTAAATAAGTTTAACATAGTCGTTTCAAGTGTTTTGAAAAATGTAATTTAAATTAGTAATTGATCATTGAATTGCACTTTTTATGCACTAATTGTGAGGACAACAAACTGAAGTTCGAAAAACAAGAAAAATATTAGCACCTTGCTATTTAGAATTTCAGGAAAAACTCGGTTTCAAAAACTATTTGAAATTTTTAAATTTTAAATATTCGTTTTTAAAACCGAGTTTTTCCTGAAATTCTAAATAGCAAGGTGCTAACATTTTTCTTGTTTTCCGAACTTCAGTTTATTTTCCTCACAATTTGTGCATAAAAGTGCAATTCAATGATCAATTACTAATTTAAATTCTATTTTTCAAAACACTTAAAACGACTATGTTAACCTTATTTTTAAAAAAATAAAGGATGTACTGCTTCAAATTCGAAATTTTTTCCATGGACATTAAAACAGTCTGTTAGAATTAATAGTTTAATTCATTAAAACGTTTAAAATTAGGCTCATATTGTCAAATTCACAGCCAACGTGACTTTTTCATTTAACGCCCTCTGACGTCAAAAATATAAAGTTTTTGGGTATGTATGATACATGGTTGTCAAGAGAATAAAAAGGCCTATCGAACTATCTTAAAGAAATGATATATTGCTATTTAACATAATAAAGTTGATGTCACTTCCGGTTTAACCGGAAGTAATTAGATATGTCAAATATGATAAAAATATGGGGTTTTAGTAGTATAAAACTTACAGGGGATTGCCAAAATATATTTCAAAAAGTAAACAAATGGCGGGATGTTACATGCTTTCGTTGACACCCGGTATGTTGACTGAAACACATGTCACACAAGAAATTGAAAATTTTGAAGTAAACATTGAGGGATATCAAAAAGTTAGTAGTATTAAGTTTGGAGATAGAAAAGTGGAACAGATTGAAGAAATAGCCGAGAATTTTAATAGTTATTTGATCCAAAGTATAAATGATATTAACTCTAGCATTAAACAGAGTCACCGGGAGTTTGAAGTCTTGGAGAGAGAATGTGAATTTGGGGAATTTAGTTTTCTGGATGAAACTGAATTGTATAAGATTATCTACAGTTTACCTGATAAAAGCAGTCCAGATGGGATTAACATAAAATTTCTAAAGACATTTTTTGAGGAACTAAAGGGGCCATTATTACATATTGTAAATACGTCATTGGAGAAAAGTACTTTGCCTGCTGTATTGAAAATCTCAACAGTTATACCTATAAGGAAAGTTCATGGAACAAGGAATTGCGAGGAGTTCAGACCCATCAATATGCTTCCAACAGTGGAAAAAGTAATAGAAAAAGCTGTGTATGTTCAATTAATAAAATTTGTTAAGGAAAATGATATATTGTCACAGTTCCAGTCGGGTTTTAGAGAAAAGTACAGCTGTGAGACAGCTGTACAATTCGTGATAAGCAGTTGGAAAGAATTTAAGGATGATGGTTTGGCCACTGTAATAGCTTTCCTGGATATGAAGAGAGCGTTTGAGACTATCGACAGGGCAAGGCTCATAGAAAAGCTGAGGAAGTATGGGATCAAGGGTGCCGTATTGGAATGGATGATGGACTATTTGACAGACAGGCGACAAAGAGTGAAATATGGTGAAGTAGTCAGTTGAGCTGGACATCCAGCTAGGGGTGCCGCAGGGGAGCATTTTGGGCCCCTTACTTTTTGCATTATACATTAATGACTTACCCACAGTTTTGTCTTCATCTGAGTGTCACTTGTTTGCGATGATACAGTAATTTATGCAAAGGGACGGAGTATTAGTGGCATTACTGAAAGTTTGAATAGAGATCTGGCTCAATTAAGTGAATGGTTTGCAGTAAATAAACTGAAATTAAATGTCAACAAAACAAAAGTGATGTGTGTGGCTACGCCAGCTATATTGGATGAAATTAGAACGGAGGAATATAGAATTAGTATTGATGGTGACGAGGTGGAGTGGGTCAATAAATTCAGGTACTTGGGAGTTGTTGTGGACAAGCGTCTTAATTTTAATGATCATGTTGATTATATATGTAAAAAGGTTGGTAAGAGATTGGGAGTGTTAAAAAGATTAAGCAGATGTTTAAGTCAATATTCTAAAAGAATAGTATACCGGGTGTCAACGAGAGCATGTAACATCCCGCCATTTGTTTACTTTTTGAAGTACACTTTGGCAATCCGCTGTAAGTATTATACTCCTAAAACCTCACATTTTTATCATATTTGACATATCTAATTACTTCCGGTTAAACCGGAAGTGACATCAACTTTATTATGTTAAATAGCAATATATCATTTTTTTAAGATAGTTCGATAGGCCTTTTTATTCTCTTGACAACCATGTATCACACATACCCAACAACTTTATATTTGTGACGTCAGAGGGCGTTAAATGAAAAAGTCACGTTTTCTGTGAATTTAACGATATGAGCCTAATTTTAAACGTTTTAATGAATTAAACTATTAATTCTAACAGACTGTTTTAATGTCCATGGAAAATTTTTCGAATTTGAAGAAGTACATCCGTTATTTTTTTAAAAAATAAGGTTAACATAGTCGATTTAAGTGTTTGGAAAAATGGAATTTAAATTAGTAATTGATAATTGAATTGCACTTTTTATGCACAAATTGTGAGGACAATAAACTGAAGTTCGAAAAACAAGACAAATATTAGCACCTTGCTATTTAGAATTTCAGGAAAAACTCGGTTTCAAAAACGAATATTTAAAATTTCAAAATTTCAAATAGTTTTTGAAACCGAGTTTTTCCTGAAATTCTAAATAGCAAGGTGCTAATATTTGTCTTGTTTTTCGAACTTCAGTTTATTGTCCTCACAATTTGTGCATAAAAAGTGCAATTCAATTATCAATTACTAATTTAAATTCCATTTTTCAAAACACTTAAAACGACTATGTTAAACTTATCTTTTAAAAAAAATAAAGGATGTACTGCTTCAAATCCGAAAATATTTCCAGGGACATTAAGACAGTCTGTTAGAATGAATAGTTTAATTCATTAAAACGTTTAAAATTAGGCTCATATCGTCAAATTCACAGCCAACGTGACTTTTTCATTTAACGCCCTCTGGCGTGAAAAATATAAAGTTTTTGGGTATGTATGATACATGGTTGTCAAGAGAATAAAAAGGCCTATCGAACTATCTTAAAAAAATGATATATTGCTATTTAACATAATAAAGTTGATGTCACTTCCGGTTTAACCGGAAGTAATTAGATATGTCAAATATGATAAAAATATGAAGTTTGAGGAGTATAATACTTACAGTGGATTGCCAAAGTATATTTCAAAAAGTAAACAAATGGCGGGATGTTACATGCTCTCGTTGACACCCGGTATAATACAATAATTTTGCCATATTTTTATAATTGTGGAACTGTGTTATATTTGAGTAATCAGAGTGGTGTGGACAGAATGCAAAAGCTGCAGAATAGGGGAATGAGGATGATACTGGGGTGCGACCGATATACTAGGATAACAGATATGTTAAATGATTTAGGATGGCTGAGTGTGAAGGAATTGTTGGAATACCAAATGTTAATTTTTGTTCACAAAATAATCTTGGGACTGATGCCGACATATTTAGATAGATATTTTGTTAAGTGTGGAGATGTCCATAATTACGGAACAAGAAACAGGGATGATTTGTATGTTAATGCGGCTGCTAGTTCAAGTGGGTATAATTCGATTTTTGTCAGAGGTTTTGTTAAGTACAATATGTTAAGAAGTGATATTAGAAGAATTAAGATTGTTCATTTATTTAAAAGTAGACTAAAGCAACTGTACCTGAACAGATAATTTTTTGTTGTTGTTTTAATATTTGTTTTGTAATGCAGATTTTTGTTTTTCGTATATGGTTCGTATTATGGATGTCTTGTATATCTAGCATTGTTTGCTAATAAATTCAGATTATTATTATTATTATTAATAAGTTCAAAATTTAAGTATAGTGACTTGACAATTCCTTCAGATTTGCAATCAGCTGGAAAAAGTGGATATCACATTGCGTGCTATCGTAAATTTACAGCAGTATCTTCCAAGCAGAAAACGTCTGATTCGGTAAGTGTAATATAACCTTAAATTTATAAGTGCGGATTTATAACACCCCGTGTGCTAACGTAAATTTATTGCTGTATATCTTTCAAGCAGAAAACTACTGAACCGGCAAGTGTTCCCTCAATATGTTTGAGATCTCAGTCAGCTCCTTTGCCATCGGATAGTAGAGGTGTTCTTGCAAGAATGTGCATATTTTGCGGCAAATCTCGAAAACAAGTAAATAAGAAAGAGCAGTATCTGATTGCTGCAAGAACTGATAATTTTGAAGCGAGTGTGAGAGAAGTGGCTGTTAATTTAGGTTTAGGCGATTTCGATTTTCTTGCTCAAATTGGAGGAGACTTTGCGTCCAAGGAGGTACACTACCATCAGGTATGTTGGCTTAAATATCGTAGTCAGCTGCCCAAACCCTCAAGAGTGATTGCAACAAAGATGAAAAGACTCGTTTAAAGAAGTCACAAACGCCACTATGGAATTTATACGTTCTAATATTCTCGATAAAAAACAAGCGTACTACCTGTCAACATTGTACAAGCAATTCTTGATTTTCTTTGACGATATTATGGAGGATGAGGAATGTAGCGATTCGGCACAACATTTGGAAGACAAGATAATCAAAACATTTGCTGGCACTCTTATAATTTCAAAAATGGGAAATAGAAAAGTGGTCAATCGTCCCGAATTGAGTTCAGATCAACTGCAATATCTTATTGCTTCTTCGGATAAGCAAGTGCTTCTCAGACAAGCTGCAATCAAGTTACGAAAAGATATAAACCATATTCAACCTTTGGCTTCGCTATCACTTATTACCATAGAAGATGTAAAAAATGGGGAAGTAGAAATACCATCTTCACTTAGTGTTTTTCTAACTGACTTGATTGCTGGATCACATGTCAGAAGTAGGCGAAGCGAACGAACAACAAGATTAGTAAAATGACTAGCACATGACATTATATTTGCTACTACAAATGGAAGACTCAAACCATCCAAACATATTATGCTTGGTTTGTGTATGACTGGTTTAACAAGCAGTCGAAAGGTGATAAATATTCTAAACCGCTATGACCACACTTAAGCTACACAACCTTAGAAGAAATCGAAACAGAACTGTGCTATTCTGATGTATCATTGAGTGAATCAACGTTATCTCCTTCATCAATGGTGAAATCAGCAGATTTGGCAACGGGCGTAGCATTCGATAATTTCGACCGCTATGTCGAAACAGTGTCAGAAAAAGATACACTACACGATACAGTTGGAATAACTTATCAAATAGCTCTTCGTAGTCGTCATTCACCACGAACAGTTCCTGCTGATGGATCTTCTGAGCCTAAAATAAAGAGGCGAAGGATGTTTCAAAGTGACATGCATACCATCGAACCGTACAGAGAAAAAACCAAGTTTACAGGAACATTGACGCCCTTGGATTGTCCTATGAGGTTCCTCGTGCCTCAATCTTTAACCAAAGCTTATAACCGGGATTTGCTTTGGATGATATCTATGGCAATTGATCTTCCCGAGATTCCAATGTGGATTGGATTTAATGCAAGAACTGTTGAAGATACATCTCCTTTACAGAAAGTATTTTATTTGCCTCCTATTAATCAGTCACCTACATCTTCATCGGTTGTATATGAGACAATGAACAGAGCAAAACAAATAGCTTCAGAGTGTGGACAACAAAGCATTTTTGTTACCTATGATTTGGCTATTGTCAAAATCGCATTTCAAATTCAAAACAGCGAATCACCGACCTTTGACATCTTGTTTATTCAGATGGGGGACTTTCATTCAATGATGGCTTTTTTTCATGCTATTGGCAAATTTATTGAAGACTGCGGTCTTGCATACGTCATGGCGGACGCAGATGTCTTGGCTAGTGGATCCATTAACGGTTTCTTAAGAGCAATCCGCCCAAAATACAGACAGCTAAAATGTGCAGTTTCGTGAGTTACAGAATTTGCTCTGCAGCATTTAATCTTTGGTATTTTTCCACAATTTTTTTTTTGATAAGTAGAGGAAAGTAAGTACTACGATAAGGTTTTATTATTTTCTGACGTAATGTTTTAGTTTTAATACAAAATAGAGATAAACATCAACTTTTTCAGGAATATACATAATTTTTGTCGGCCCGTAGCATCGTTACTATACCTGATATTTAAAATTGAATCAAACGTACTTCTAGCTTCGTTCTTTGACTATACATTGGCAAAATTTCAGTATCTCAAGTGAATAAATTCCGGAGCTATGTAAAATGCAGTAATAAGTGATTTTGCAATTAATGTATGTCGAACTACAGTCAATCTGCCCTCTCCACTTCCATGCAATCGTGTAGCGCCGCGATAGTCGTGTCTGTTCGTAAGATTTCCACGCCCCTTCGCATATATCCGAATCCGTGCTTCCCCAATAAATTGTAATTTTCATACTCCTGACAAAAGTTCTCTTGTCTCTGTTTGATCTTGGAACGTGGAAATGGGTAGAGCCGATAATACGCACAGACGAAGAGTTTCTTCAACAAAGAAAGCTCCAAAAAACTTAAATAACCTCTCAGCTGCTCGGGCGAGAATTACCGCCAATTTTATAAGGACAATCCTCGACAACTGCTTAGAAAACGTCTATAAAATTTTGGTAATTATGGACTTTTTACTTTTCGCTTCAATTTTCTAGGTTATCCTAGACTGTGTATTCAATTTAGCCTTTAGTGAGCGTACCTATATGCATACCGCACTCTTATTACAAATAGGTACTCCGTAAAATTAGGTACATAATATGTATTATGAGCCAAAAAATACATATACCTATGTAGTGCCTTGGCTTTTTCTTAGGAAATAACTAGGTAGGTATGTCTTGTCAGCATTTCTGCCTGCCAGATGCCTGTTTATTGCATAAAAGTCTGTTATTGGATAAAGCCTGGATTATCAATTATAAAATTAAAACTGTTGATTTTTGGGAAAAGGCTAGCACGCTGATTTTTATTTTTTTAGAGAATTTTTGTGAACTTGGTACAAAAAATTTAGTTCAATTATTATTGTTTGTGAGCTATGAAGTCAATCATGTTTTTTTTAATCGCAGTCTATACTTTCCTGAAAGGATTGTGATGATTACGGTCTTTTCAATCCAAATATCTTGGTATTTTTTCTGTGGAAGTCATATTGGGTATTTAGATCATAACATTATCCATTTTTGTTGACTTATCTCAACCTACCTAAGAAACTTGAAATTTAACACAGAACACAGCATTTATTTTGTTTTCCAAATCAAGTACCTATAGGCGATGATACTGACAGAAATAAAAAGATTAGCTTGTTTTAAGAAACGTCACACTATTGAATAATATTTAAAATAATTCTTAAAATTTTATAATAAATAATTAGAAAAGAAAATAGGTAAAATTCAAACATTATTAAGGATCTTCTAACGTACAACAATATGAATTTCTTAAAACAGTAATTGAACCTACGGGACTATATTGGAACACACTGTTAAGAAGTAAAAAATATTTGTCATGAATAATCGTTTTTATTATACTTAGATACCTGAAAACATTTCGGTTTCATCTGTGTTTACAATAAAGTAAAGGTGACATTTTCAGAACAGCGCACGGAAAAAAATTTCCGTGCGCTGTTTCCGTGCACTAAATAAATAACAGTGGGGGTTACGTTCAGAAAATAAGAAATGATTAATGTTTCTATAGCAACGATATATTTATTATTGACATATTTAATTTTCTGTCAGTGAAATTCACTTATGTCATTTTTTAAAAATTGACTCAAATTTGGAAGAAATTCCTGATATTTTTTGTTTATGTTGTTTTCAGGTAAGTATAATAAAAAATATCGTTCATTACACGTCCAGAAATGTATTTTTCCGTGATTGCACGACATTCCGTGTTCGGCTTCGCCTCGCACGAGAATTGTCTGGCGCGCACGGAAAAATCCTTATTTCCAGACTCGTAATGAAATAATATACCTACTATTTTGTTAAACAGAATTGAAATATACCTAGTAGTTGTTGTTATTTTGTACCTACGTATTCTCTATTGTGATAGAATTTTGCAGCTGTTCTGCAACATTTATCTCTCAGAATAAAACAATCATTTAGAAAAAGTGAAATGACTGCCAGCCAATTAGTTACCCATTTATTTTTATTAGGGAATACATAGCGCAACAGTCGAGTGTCTTGACTATGAGGATGGCGATATTTATAATCAATCGATTTCATCTACTAACACCGAAAGCGATTCTGGCATTAACCTTATTTTTAATCATTCATCTTCATCTCCCAAGACTGAAAGTTCGACTACTCTTCAGGTACGTTTCCAAAAAAAAAATGTAATATAGGATATGACGTCATTGTGATTCCCGTGATATTCTTTATTGTATATCGAACAAACAAAGAGAACTTCCGACCACTTTACAAGTTCCGTATTTCTTATTTACACTTGAAACCGAACGTAAGTGCCCGGGGCACTTTTCCAGAGGCAAAGCAAAGCGAATTTTCTTTATTTTGGTCACTGAAAGCGTGAAGACTTGGTTTTCGAAATGTGCTTCCGGCAATTTATGTTTGGTAATACCTATATTCTAATGGGCTCTATGTTTTCTACTCTTTCCCAATTAGGAAAAAGATCTATCCAATGTTGATGATATCGAAGACATCAGTTTTATTAATATAAGCCATTCAACTCCAACCACTGTACCTGTACGTGTCACTGCTAAGCCTGGCAGCGATATGATTTTGGCTTTGGGCGACTCTTTTTCAACTTCTATAGGTAGTACAAGCCAGTGTTTGCAGGTAGGCATGTCTTCCATACAAACGCGAAGTAAATTTATAAATAGCTGCTTTAATATAGATAAAATGGTTGTAAAATACTGCATGTTCTTCCGTAATTTTCATTTTATAATTTTGTAGAGTACGTCATCCAACAATTCGAGTGACAAAACTATTTCTTACGAAGCAATAGAAATTTCTGGTCGGAGAATAATAGATGTCAGTTTCTTTTTTGAGCAACTAAAATCTCTTAATAATCATGCACCCCATTTTGGCTGTTCAATTGGAAATTTAAATATTTATAAAGAAATCCACAAAGGGTTAAAGTCTACTTTCCTCTTGCATTGCAATATGTGCCAAATGAAATTCAAATTAGTAAATACTTAAGGTGACCTCAATACGGATTCAGTTCAAGGTGCTATGAGCATTGGAATTGGCTTATTTAATAGCCAGGAATTATTTTCCGTTATGAATATTCCTTACTTGTCGGATAAGCTATACGCAAAATGTCATGATAAAGTTTGTGACGGTTGGGATATTACAGCAACAAAATTGATGGAGGAAGCTGCAAAAGAGGAAGTAGAGTACGCACTTAAAACAGGAAATGTAGCTAAGGATGGTGTACCATTAGTAACCGTGATTGCAGACGGTTGCTGGTCAAAACGGTCATACCGAACAAATTATAGCGCTCTCTCAGGGGCTGCTGCAATTGTGGGCTATCACACCGGGAAGGTCCTATATATTTCAGTGAAGAATAAATTTTGTTCTATCTGTTCTAAAACGAACCCTGCTGCCTCTACTGCAGGCCACGTTTGCTACAAAAATTATGAAGGCAGTTCCACGGGCATGGAGGCGCAAAGTCTCGTAGAAGGATTCAAGCAAAGTGAAAAAATGCATGGAATCCGTTATTCCAAAATGATTGCTGATGGCGACAGCAGTACATACAAAAAAATTTTAGAATCCCGACCGTATCATTCCTTAACTGTTGAAAAAATTGAATGCAGGAACCACCTATTAAGGAATTACTGCAATAAACTGAAGGCACTGACAACAGATACCAGATATCCTATCAAATTGCGGAAACTTATAGGTAGGTAACTATTTTAAACATATTAAGATCCCTAAAACAACGGGCATTTATAATTCTATTTTATATAGATACACTACCTACGCCTACGCAGGTATATTTTGTATGAACCAAACTTTATTTATTGCTTGCGCAAACCTTAATTTATAATAATTTTATTTCGAGACAATAATATTTGTTAGCAGTCGACTTGGAACAGTCATTGTAAATAGGTACATAAATATGACATAATTAAAACAAAATTAATTTTCTCATTGAGAAATGTTCCTGTTTCATTATACACTTTTATATATGTATAATGTAACAGGAAAATTTTACACTGAGAAAGTGAATTTTGTTTTACTACTATTTACAAGAACTGTTGCAACACCGCTAATAAATTTATTTTCTCGAAATACAATGCATTGTTTGTCAAACTTTTGTTGTACATAAAATTTTATCTACGATTGCCAAAACTTCAAAAAAATAGTTTTCTTGCTTGAAATTATTTCAAATTTCATTAATATTTTGAGAAATGTGGAAACTCGGTTTTGATTATTTTTCGTTTAAAATCATAGTACTCAATCAAAATCACAGTAACGTAATCAATACACGATCAATATTATTTATTGTCAATGTAGATGTTGCCAATATGTCATCTCATTTTGGATTCCTCGATTTTTATATATAAAAATCGGTCTTTTTGAAGGTTTTGTTATCAAAATGACATATTGGCACCCTTTATATTGACATATTGATCGTGAAGGGGTGACCCCTTTACTAAATGAATATCAGTGAATGCCATAATAGGTCTTTATCCAAGCAGTGATATAAAAACGATGATAATCGCAATAATTATTTGTAGGAAACAATGTTATGAGGTTTCGCACAGCTATAGTATCTGCTATAGCATACCGAAAAACGAATAAGACCCCCGAGTCGCCAAAACTTCTAAAACAAGATATAGACAATAGCATATTTCACATATTTGGTCAGCACGGCCAATGTGCTGGATATTTTTGCAAAAAAGGTCCAGAAGATCAAAATCATATACCCGATATAAAGTCTTGTCCAGAGCTATTTTTGAAACTAAACCAAATTGTGTCTTATATTTCCAATCAAAGCCGCAGTCTAATCGAAGATGTCGACAGCAACAGAGTTGAACAATTCAATTCCATTATTGCGAAATTTGTAGGTGGCAAGAGAATAAATTTTTCTCATAGAAGGTCTTACACTGGCAGATGTAAAGCTGCTGTCGCATCTTTTAATTCCAAAAGGCCTCATTATTACTTTCATAAGACGGTATACGGAATGAGTCCAGGTAACAGTTATTCCTATTGTGTATGTTATAAATCTAGTTACAGTCCGTTCCAAGATATTTGGAATTACTATTAGGCATCAGCAATGTAGTTTGTGGATAGTGCACAACTCAAAGAGTTGTAAACACAAAAGTAAATTTATTCGGTTGAATACTTAGACTTCTTTGAAAGGATTACCCATTTCCTAATAAGGGGCCATAAAACGCTGACTAGGTTTATATTACCCCCTCTCTTGTTCTTTAAAAATATCTTGGAACTTACTATATACAGTGTGTCCACGGATGGACTTAACTATACTTGTAAAAACTTTTATTTTCAGTTTTTCGAGAAAAAGTCATTCTTTATAATTTCTTTTGCTTGTTATAAAAATACGATTCACGTTGAGAAACTTTGATTTTGTTGTACAGGGTGCGCAGAAAATACAAAAATGTATATTTGCAAAATTAAAAATTTTCGAATCAAGCTTTTTGAAGTCTCAGAATGAAACAGCTTATAAGGAGGAATCGAAAAGTCAAATAAAGTTTTCCCATAGAAGTTATACTTAGTTGCTAAGATACACCGGGTGTCCGGTTAAGGTTGGCGACCGGCTATCTTAGGAACTATTCTTCTTACAGATTTCGGAAAAAATCTTACAAAAGTGACCATAAAAATTCATCAAAAATGTTTTTAGCTTTCAATTTTCCCCGCTAGAGGGCACAATTTTAAAAGAAAATGGACAATCCACATTTTCTTCAAAAATTCAAATGGAAATGTAGGTATCCTTTATCTTTCTCAAAATCTCATCGTAATATCCAGCAAATTAGTTTAATAACTTTTTGATCTAACTTACGAAATAGGGGAGGAGGAAAGAATTCCCTTACACCAAAAATGCCATGTCTCCGGATTGCTTGAACCAATTTTTGTGAATTTGGTCTCGTTGGAAAAAGAACACCATCTGGCGGCTCCCTCGTAAAATGAAATTCAAATGTAAACGCAGATTTCTATTACGCTATAGATTCCCTTCCCAACAATACCATATTCATTAAAATTGGTTCAAGCAATCCGAAGATATGGCATTTTTGGTGTAAGGGAATTTTTTCCTTCCTCCACTCCTTATTTCATAAGCTAGATCAAAAAGTTATTAAACTAATTTGCAGGGTATTACGAGGAGATTTTGAGAAAGCTAAAGGATTCCTAAATTTCCATTTGAATTTTCGAAGAAAATGCGGATTGTCTATTTTCTTTTGAAAATTGTGCCCCCTAGCGGGGAAAGCTGAAAGCTAAAAATATTTTTGATGAAGTTTTCATGGCCACTTTTATAGGAAGATTTTTTTCTGAAAGCTGTAGGATGATTAGTTCCTAAGATATAGCCGGTCGCCAACCTTAACCGGACACCCGGTATTTCTTAGCAACTAAGTATAACTTCTATGGAAAAACTTTATTTGGTTTTTCGATTTCTCTTTCTAAGCTGTTTCATTTTAAGACTTCAAAAAGCTTGATTCAAAAATTTTTAATTTTACAAATATACATTTTTGCATTTTCTGCGCACCCTGTACTACAAAATCAAAGTTTCTCGACGTGAATCGTGTTTATATAACAAGCAAAAGAAATTATAAAGAATGACTTTTTCTCGAAAAACTGAAAATAAAAGTTTTTACAAGTATAGTTAAGTCCATCCGTGGACACACTGTATGTTACTATTATGTAGGTTATGCTGTTATTATCTATAGATCATGGATAGAGGATATCCCTATCCTCTATCCATGCTATAGATGCATGTCCTTTCCTGTAAGAAAATAAATTTTGTTCATGCTAAAATTTCTGAAACTATCCCTCCTGCAATATCGGCATTCATTTTTGCAAATACTTTCGCCACTTTGTAGATAAATTGCTGAAAAGATTGGAAATGAGACGAAACAAAAGAGTACAACAACAAAAATTACGAATTTCGAATTCAGAGAAAAATAACCGAGGTAAAACTAAAACAAACGGAAAAGGTGACGCTGATTATGGAGAAAATTGTTTAAAGAGTGATTTAGATAGTACCATCTTTGAACTGGAAAAAAACAAATTTTTAACAAATTTAGAGAGAACGGAAGAAGAGAAACAACGGTTGGAACGCAGTACGGTTTTACAAGCAGAACGCGGGTTTTGGCTGGAAGAACGTCGAAAGCTGTTGACTGCCTCATCTTTTTATTCCGTCTGCACAAGAAGAAAAACTACTCCATGCGCTAATTTGGTCAAAAATCTTTTATATAAAGTATCTTCCTTAAATATTGCCTCTCCTTCTCACGGAAAAAAATTCGAAAGAGATGCAATTTCACAATTAGAGGCCCAAGAAAACATCACCGTTAGAGAATGTGGCCTTTTCATAGATACGGATTGTTGCTTTCTGGGTAAATGTCTTGTAATTTGAGTATATACCTACCTATGAAAATTTAAATTGGTTTTCGGATAATATCAGCATGTCATTGTAGGGGCTACACCAGACGGACTTGTGGGCAACAATCTAATCGTCGAGGTGAAGTGCCCATTTTCAGCGTATAATATGTGCCCGAAGCAAGCTATTATAAATAGAAAAATTAAATTTTGGAAATACGAAAACGGCGAGTTTAAAATAAATTCAAATGACAAATGGTATTTCCAAATTCAGGGCCAATTACATGTAACTGGTAAGAAGGGGTGCATATTTGGGGTATGGACTGGTTCGAAATATGACTTGATGGTAGAGTATATATTGAAAAGTGACGACTTTTGGAAAAAGAGAATGGAGACGAAATTAATAAATTTTTACATGGACTGTATTTTGCCAGAATTAGTTGATCCCCGTTATACAAGGAATTTGCCGATCCGGGAGCCCGCCTGCATTGAAGAGGAAAGAGCCAGTAGAAAGAGAACTTGTAATATAGGAGAGGAGGAACCCAATAAAAAGAAAGTGGCAAAAAGACGACTTTTTAATTGTTCTAGTTCTTAACTTTCATATTTAGCTGTTTTCCATTGTGGATTTTTGGTCTGTATAAATTTGATTTCGTTATAGGTTGTAAAGAATAAACGTAAGTTCGAATTATAACAGAGTTAATGTAAATCAAAAAAATTCAATTTAAATCCAAAATTCGGATTAGTTTGTTTTTCAAATTCAAACGAGTACCTAGGTATGTATATTTGAAAAATACAAGATCTTTCAATTTACATTTTTTTAAATGAACTGGGGGAATATACCTATAACTTCCAAACTATTGAAGATAGGCATTATTATAATACCGTAACCAGCTTTTTGGTAGAAAATGCAATTCCTAACAAAATTTTTGATGAAAATTTTTTCATGTTGCAAGTTGCACTAATTTCAAGTCGTTCTGAATGAAACAGTAACGCAATAATTAAATTCCTACTTTTTTGTTTCTTTTGCACATGTCGGCAAGTCTTTGTAATTAATAATTTACTAGATTTTTCCTATAGTTTTTTTATAATATAAGTTCAAAAGTAAAGAATTGAAAAATGTCTATTTTTTATCGTCTGCCTTTATGATCAAACGCTCTTGCCCAGAGCTGAATTGTGAATGGACACTTCCGACTCGAGAATTTCTCCTCTCAGCCGAGACCGGTGGAGTGGGTAGATTCGCACGGAGGGGTAAACTATCGAGAACGCGTATCTTGTATATGGCAGGATTGCTCATAATGGGAAAACATTTCAATAGATGTAAACGCATACATCCTATTGCGTCATTGGCATTGCAGATATTACATTTTCAGAGTTTTCTGCAGTCAAATGATTTACCGAGCCACGGCCGGTTCGCAAGGTAAAGAACTGGAAATATCACCCCAGCTACAAGACCTTCTATTAAAATATAGAGCATACTGTGATGATACACTTTCCGGGCTACATGGAAAAACTCCACAATTCTACCTCATTTATGTTAAATTAGTGGGGTACTTTCTCATTTTTACTAGAAGCATAAGAGAAGGTGATTATGAGTTATATACTTACATACTTCCAAAAATTACTAACCTTTTCTTTGCATTAAACCAACCAAATTATGCAAGATGGTTAGTCAAGTATCACGATAATCTCATGCAAATAAAGGATACGCATTCTGATTTAATTCAAAGCATTCAGTTAGGCTGTTTTGCAATTAAAAGAACTTCACTTGGTTTTTCAAGATCTCCAGTTGATCTCACGCTTGAGCAGACTGTGAACGCTGATGCAGCAAACAAATTAACAGGAATTTCTCGTTTCACAAACTCCATAACAGCCAGAGAGAAATGGGCTCGATTTCATTCAATCAAGGCTGGTATAATTTCATCTACTTTAGAGATCGCAGGGCTTACTAAAGGAAATGATGTTGTGGCTGAACTTGCTGTGCACAGAATTACAAAAGACAGAGATGCAGTTAAGCGATTGCTAAATTCAATTAAGACACACATCAACCCATTTGATGACGCTCTAAATATAAACTTGCTATTCAATCTTGCAACGGGGAAAGCAGCTCACGATGAGATATCCGATTTTCTATTAAACGTGGAGACAATTGGTGAGAAGGCAAGGAACGAGTTCATAACAGAATGTTCTATATACAACGAACGTTTTGAGAAACCAATAAAAAAACAAAAAAACTGACTTTTGCTCATGAACAAAAGAAAATAATCCCAAGTGCAGGAGGTTATTAATAAAAATCTATTCGCGAGGATGTTGGCCATATCATTTGAGCATAAAATTGATATTGCTGGAGTGCTGAAATATCCTTTAACTGCGACTCCCAGGGCTTTATTTCATTCAGATGGAACTTTCAATAAAACCGATAAATCAGCGCTAATGAGTCATTTAGAAAAAAGGATCGTGTCAGAGAATCCTGGGGTTATTGATGTAGTTATAATCGATGGTTTCTTTCTACTTCACAATATTGGAGAGGTGCCTTTAACCTTGGGTCTAATTTCTCGCAAATTTCTGCAGATGGTAACGAAATATATCCATGTGATATTTGACCAATATTTCAGGCCAAGTATCAAGGATGCGGAAAGGCTACGGAGAGTGCAACATATAGAGCAACAAGTTTATGCCATACGCGGGGCCGACCAAATTAAGCCAACAACGAATTTAAAGAAAACTTTGTTAAATTTATTATTAACCACTGGCAGGACCCTTCTACGTCTGATTTTTTCAGAAGCAAGTACGTCGTAGTGAATGACGGAAACATATGTTACCAGTTCACGAGTGAAAATAATATAACCGTCAGAACAGTTTCCGATGTTTATTCACGCAGCCACGAAGAAGTAGACACAAGAATACTGTATATTATATCGAAATTCCAGTCTCCAAAAAATATTGTAGTACGGTGCAATGACACTGATGTACTCGTAATTTTACTTGGGATCTTCAATAAAATTTATGCACAGTTCAAAATTTTCCTAGAGGTTGGATTTTATAACAACAACAGTCTTCGCTACTTAGACGTAGGCAAATTGTTCGTTGAACTCGGTCATGACTTGTGCCTTGCGTTACCTGATCTGCATGCTTTCACAGGATGTGATACAACATCTTGCTTCTTCAAAAAGGGAAAAGTTACTCCATTCAAACAAATGGAAAAAACATCGAATTTGAGGAATATTTTACAACATTTTACCAAGAACCTGAACCAGATTCTGTTCCCATGACTACCGCAGAGAAATTTGTTTGCTGCATGTACAATTTCGCTCGATGTCAAACGGTTAATGAGGCAAGGTACAGTAAATTCGAGATGGCCTATAAACCAAGAAAAATGAATGAGCCTCTTATTAAGAGTTTTGCCATGTTTGATTCCTTATCGATTTCCAAATGCCAATCATCGCTTCTACAGAACGTAAACAGAAGTATTTTCCAAACGCATATATGGATGAATGCCGAAAAACAGAACCCGATGCAACCCTTAAATCCGGAAGACTATGGATGGAAAATCGGTCCTACTGGGGTATACGAATCTGTTTGTTTTGATGGCGACGTTGCTCCACCTGTTGTTATCGATGCAATTGCGGACCTTTCGGGTATGTTCAATACACATTACAGTGAGTAATTAAATTGTATACTCTTTATTATCTATGTTTAGATGACGAACATGCCTATTCAGACTACCCAACAGAAGACGACGAAGACGTTGAATAACGAAATCATCATAACGTGGCAGATAAAAAAACATTTGGAATTAATTGTATTATTATGTTATATTCAAAATATAACTACATTCTATATTTAAGTTCACTTGTAATAATTTAATATCTATAGATTCGATATTCGATTGCCGTAATTAATAGATTTTATACTGAACATCGCTACCTTGGAGTACCATTTAAAACAGATCTGGCACCTCAGATCCGGCTAGTTTGGATTACCAGACCAAACAATTTGGGAAAAGCGTGCGGTAAGCTGCCATTTGGATGAAAAATTAGATTTAGATAATTTCGGTTAAATTGACTTCAATTTTTTTCAACTTTGGGTTGGTTTGGCAGCCATTTTGCAACAGACTTCGAATGGCAGACCAACTAAAATTTGTTTAGAAAGTAGTAATGCAAAAAATAAGCCATTAAACAAAAATAGATCTTTCCGGGTAAATTGAAGCAATTTCTGTCAAATTAGAAGGGCCGCCACTTTGATGCCCGGCCGTTTTGGACCGCCAGACCGTAAACTTCAATTTCAGGTGGGACAAACATTTAATAATTATGTGAAACCGAATTAGATCTTTCCGGTTAAATCAAATGGTAGCTAGCTCCCGGTCTATTATTGCGCTTTTATTTCACTGCTTTTATAATTGTTTTTACAACCTGGTAGTCAACACTTTGTGGCCTCCGTACCTACGCTACGCCACTAGAGAAACATTTAACCCACTTACGTCTGAAGTGGAACGAAATTAATAACGCAAGCCTGCACATAGTTTTCGTGTGTAAACGTAATGATAAGTAGAACGCTTGCCTTGCATTTATGTATTATAAATAGAACATGCACTGTAAATATAAAATTCATTCATTCATCAACGCAATTAATGTAACATACAGACCTAATAAACAACTTAGCAGTCCACGTATTCTTCTTCGTTCTCCTGCCAGACGAACACGCGATATTATATGTGGTGATCAAGCAACGACCCCATAACTTGTTAGTCATATTTACTTTTCTCGTATACAATCACTACGTAACACCGATTGTATTAGCAATTATAAAAGAGAAACAATGTTAGTACAAACATAAAATATTTGGGAGTACAGCACATGAATTCGTTCTTTACAATTTACATTTGTACATAAAGTCAGAATAGGGGAAGTGCCTAAGTATTTAACGTCTTGCAAACATACACACAATACTAGAAACCAGAATAAATTCATATTAGACCACAAAAACAAGAAAGATTCCCAAAATTCCTTGTTTTTCAAAACTCTAATTAAGTACAACGCTTTACCAAGTAGCATTTGCAGTTTGTGCAGTAAATCGTTTAAAAGAAGCTTAGTTAAAATGTACCAAAGATAATGTTACCTACCTACAAGTTCCTATACATGTGTTTGAGTGATTTAGGGTATAAAGGCAATATTAATGTAAGATAGAAGTAAGTTAGTATAAATATAGTTTATTTCAGAAGTGAGTGAGTTAATAAATATAGTTTAGTTCATGTAAAAATATGGATATTATGTAGCAGCTCTTGCGAAATAAAGTTTCAGAAGAATAGACTAGCTTCTATTGGAGGCTCTTCGGTTCGTCAAGCCATAAATAATATGCTCAAATATATGTTGACCAATAAGATAGCCAAGAAATTTAACTGGGTTGGTCACAACGAGAAAAAACCATTTAAGAAAACAAAACTTTGGGAAGCTGTGAGAGGTAGGTAATGGTTAATTAGATTATTCTCGGGTCAAATTTATAATTGTTTTTTGATATGCTCAGAAGCTGCACATTTACATTTTGGTGATTCGAAACCTGCATTCCTGAATGATGGCGTGATTATTAAAGCAGTTCAGGATGGGCTACGACTAGCTACACAACGCCATGTGAACGATAAAAATAAATTGTTGCACTTGACAGACTAGTATTTTGATCATTTTTAAGACTGCTCATTTATCTATTTAGTTTGAACTCTTGTTCATTTGTCTTGTAAGTAAATTTTAAGTTTGTTTTCGCTAGTTTCGCAGTTGAGGGACTAGTATTTTGAAAATTTTTAAAGACTATTCATTTATCTATTTGATTTTAACTTTTGTTTATTTATGGTCTTTTATATTTTACGTTTGTTTTCGTTAGAATTCCTTTGAATTTAGTATTCGATATTTCATGTTTGAATTAGAAAACATTTGTGCAACGTCTGATATGTCTTTATTACCACCTCCTCCCATAAAATACACACGTGGAATAAATGTACAAATAAATATATACAATAAATTCAAATTAAACATATAACTGCGATGTAATTAACCAATATATTCTAAACGTAAATTAATAATAACATAATTTGTAGAACATTTAAAATAAAGCTTTATGTTTAATAAACGTCTAGAAAACACGTTTATATAGTCTTACATTCAAACCATCAAAAGAAGGTGTGCCAGAAACGTAGGTATTAACGTTGTGAAATAGAGTGAAGTTAGACGTTTCCGGGGAGGGCATTAAAACGTAAACAACAGACGTAAAACATTCATGCATTCGATACCGAAAATAAATGATTTTGATGAATGTGTCATAGAAGTAATAAATTAACGTTAATATTTTCTATATATTAGTGTGCTGAAAAGTGGCGACGAAAAATGAATCTATTTTAATACATAGAATGAATTTATTAAAATTAGACATTTACGGCGCGGACATTAATTCGTCTACTGGAGATCTACCATTACCATTTATAGAGCCAACGTCGCGATGTTAAATAAACATTGAATAAACATAGTGGTGTTTTCTGGGTAGTCTCTTCTAAAATATCGATTTTATCTGCGGCAAATTGCACAAAACGATTATATGGACGCAGATTAGGCGGAATAAAAATGCAGTTGTTGCGTACATAAATATCGACTTCCGATTGAGCCATAATCGTCCTTATTGCTAAAACATCCGAATAACTGATGCAGTGTCCACACTTATGTAAGAGAAGTCACACATCGATATTCAAGAAGAGGCTCTACATGGCTGACTAGTACGAAATACCAGTTGCTGTGATATTTCACTTCTGCAGAAATTAGGTAAACTGCTCAAATTTTCTTCGACAAATCGTTATTCGACTTTGCTATTAAGCGCAACTTTTCGGTACAATTATCTCTAATGATCTGAGAGACAGTATCACCTTTCCGACGTTTTGGCAGATTTATATTGAAATTCGGTCTAGCAGTACGTAAATTTGACTTGTATGTCGGTAAATTCTCAACCTCTTCATGTTTTTGCGCGGGTTTCTTCGAAAGTGCTATGTTTTCAGCACTTGTAAATGGCGAATAACAAGCCTGATGCCACGTCGCAGATTCTTTTGAACTGAATTTCTCAAATCAACCAAAGATTTTTCTAAAAGGGTTTTACAAGCTTTAAATATTTATATTCGAGTGCCCGCAGATTGTGTCATTAGCTCATCAGGAACTTTTTGCCGACGTGTAAGCGCTTGTTTGAAAGTTACAATTGTTGTGTCAGTACTATTCAGTACATAGGTACTTTACCACCCTTATTACAAAATATGCACTGAACGCGTTTACTCTTTTTACATTTTAATTTAAATTTGAGGTCAACATCTTGGTCACTACTGGTGCCATGGAACTTTCCATATTTGCATAAATACTACTGTGAAACCCTTTTATACATGCAAAATTATTTGCTGCAAGGTAAAAATGGCCAGTGCAGCAGTGCACCTTATGGATCGAGAAGTTACATGTGCGTTGTGCGAGAACGCATAATCATAATATTAAAAGCGAAGTGGCACAACACTTTACGGGTGGGGATGGATATCGGTCGCTCGGTCTCTTTTCAACTGGCGGAGATCGTATGGGTGAGGTCGTCCACTCGATCAGGTGTTTCTTTAACGCAAATAAGAAAATTGCATCAGCATCATTCCGATGGACGCTTGGATCTGCTCAGCGCTCAGAATGGTCTTTTGCCTTATTATAAATTAAACGCAATTAATTATTTAAGAATATTCTATGGGAATATTTTGGGGTGCACCTGGGATGCACCTACGTTTTAAGTATAATTACTACACCGATTCACCACCACGTAAAAGTCGTGGAGCGTAGCCCACGTGTCATCTAGTATAAATTAAATAGGCTAGACCGAATATCCGAAAGAGTGGGGCATGCAAGCGAGGGCGCCGCTCTCGCTTCTCATAGTCCCAACACTTTTTTCCCGATTGCTTTGTTATTATGGCGCAATCAGAAAAATAAAGATACGATCGACATACTGAGATTTCCTTCTATGACCTTTATTCTTGTTGTTTTTTCGAAATTTTCGCTCGTCTCCGAAATTCGGGATGAGAACGAATTACGGTGAACGTTTAAAATCGAAAGTCTCGTTGTAAGCGAGTTACAGGCAATTTCGTGCCGTGTAATCACGTTTAAACAATGTAAAGCGCGCGGGCATAAATATGAATTATTCAGCTATCCGTTCGAAAATTTCAAAAATTCAACTGCTCAAAGATGGCAAATTTAAATTTCCATGTTTTCGAGAAATAAAGTTTTTTTGCTCGTAGGCGCTGGCTGGACACGAATCATAGGGGTTAAGTGGAAGAGCAGCCTGTGTTGAGTATTATACTCTCACACTGCTGAACTTCGCCCTTTGTGCATAATAATTATTATAATAATTTAGTTCAATGTAATTTATGTTCATTTTCTTTCTATTATGTACAATAAAGACATTTATTATTATTATTATACACCAAAATACAACAAATAAACATATCAGTTGCTTTTTACCTTTAAAAATCGGACAGAAAGCCGCTTTGGACTACGTGTTGACTCTACTAGTACGCCTGAAGAAAACCTTTCCAAACTTTGCCTGCCGATGTATTTAAATTCGAAAAACAACATTACTTAACTATAATGACACATCTTGAAAGTTAGGTCAAAATAATATGTAATTTATTAGTAGAGGATACTTTAGCTTCTATGGAGTAACTTTTGAAAAATTAATATTCGGCAGCTGTGCAGAATTTGAGAATTAACCCATCACTTACTGAAAATAATAAAATCAATGTCTACTTCACTACACCAAAACGCCACGAAGGGAACTCTCCGATTGAGAGATTTCACTTGACCCTTTATAACATTTACGCATTCTATGTACTGAACATGGCCCTGGCCGCGTGTTTCTCAAATCTACCATTGTACAGAACCAGACACTCCCACAGCTATTTCTGGTGATTTATTAAAAATGTACGCGAATGCAGTACTGGTTTCCAAAGTAGGTACCTATACAGTAGTCCTAACACCTCTTATCAGTGTCGCCAGGTACTAGGATTTTTCCTAAGACCCTGGGAATTCGTAAGTTGAACTAGGAAAAAGGAATTAAACCAAAAATTTTAGGATTTTTCTGAAATTCATGGGCATATTTTTAAGATTTTTCTAATTTTGCCACACAAAATTCAATCGCCAATTGCTGTGTGTTTGTTTAGGAACTTTGAAATCAATTTTGAAATTCCTTCATTTACTGTCATCTTTTGGAATAAATTACAACAAACAAAAACCTATAAAAATATACTCAATTTTTTTTTATCAAAATCTATGATAAATATGCACTGTCTGCCACATTCCGGCGCAGCAGTTGAGAGCATTTTTTCAAGGATTAATTCAAATAAAACGCATATTAGGAATAGACTTCGCAATGACAGCCTTATTGGCATCCTTCATATGCAACAACTTATTAATTGGGGGCACAAAGAATGTTATAATTATTTAATGGATGATGCAATGAAACGGAAATTCAATAATTCTATGCGTACTAAATAAAAGATGGCGGAAAAGCTCTGAGAATCCGATAGGTCCCTGCTATTGTAATTAAAAATGTCATTACTATTGTTGTTCACAATTAGAGGTTATTTATGTTTACTCTTTTATGTTTTATACAATATTCCATTTATTATTTTTTCGAATAAAAAATTGCTAAGAAAATAACCTTGGTTTTCTTTAGAAATTTTCTCTAAAATATTAGGAATTTTAGAGGCGGTATATTAGGATTTTTTTCTTGACCTGGCAACACTGCCCTTTACGCCTGGTTCTTAAGCTACTGGCCAGCAGCACATATAACAGCATGGTTATAGTGTGTCCGCATGATGCCTTCTGCTTCTGGATCACAGTTCAAATAATCCGCAATTTTACACATGGACGGAGGACCAGACAGAAAAGGGTAGCACAGAAATTTCATCAGCCCTTTTTTCTTTCCTAATCTCAAACTCTGAAGAAAAAAAAGAAGAACCTACTGATGTAAAACAGATTAGACAATTTTGTGACGGCCCCGGGGGTTAAAACCGGAATTGCCATATTATTCACATGCTGATGTACTGGCTTCAAAATACCAAGACCAGTATTGAATCTGTGTATTACGCTATTTTTTCAGGTAAGAGGGCACAGCTATCTACTGGCTGATAGAGTTTTCGGGAGAGGGAGAGCATTTTGAGAAAAGAACCGTTCATTAATACAAAAGAGGAATATCATGATATATACAAGCAAGTGGGCCAGGTGAACGTGTTAGGAAAAGATTGGAAACTTTACAATGTGAAAAATTTAGAAAATAACGTATTGAAAAAGCTAACAGGAATCAGCGAGTTTAAGAGAATTGTGATCGAAAGGAAAATGAAGAAGAAGAAGAAGATGACAGTAATGTATGAATCTCATATTAATTTTCGATTTGAAAGTGGGTCCGAAGTATTTGAGCATCTTGTGAAACGTGGGCAATCTCTAGCTACTTTCAATTTGGAGGAATACCCTTTGGGTCAGAACATACCACCGAAGAACTTGGAAAAACTATTAAAGGCTAATTTCGATTATGGCCGGCAGGTTGACCCCGTTTTAGACTTTTATAAAAACTTAATCTCTCGAAATGAAAATTTAGAGCGTAGAGATGAGGTTGATAGAGATTTTAATGCAGAAGAAGAAGGAGAAGACGAAATGTGTGACTGCTTAGCAGAGGGAAGTAGGGTATATACAGGCGGAGTTGAGGCGTCGGAATCCACCTGCACAGGTGTGGTGGTTGGGTGGGCAGGTGCAAAGCAGGTACAGGTGTAGAGCAAGTCAGGTCAGATTAGGTCAGCCAAAGGGGATCTCTTGATGGCAGTGGAAGGAGGCGAGACTAACACCGGTATCCTACGGAACGAGATTAGCAAGAATCTGGATCAGATAGACGTACGAGTAAAGAAGACAGAAATGTCTCTCGTAATAACAGCCATCGATGCTGCCACTACAACAGAAAAGACGGAGGAAGCCATCAGAAGGGCCTTAACCTGGCCCCGACAGAGGTAATAAAGGTTAATTCTATACGCTCAACTAGAGATGGAAATCAGATTGTGGACATCTCACTCGACACCTCGACAGGGAATGGGCTCTTAAGCTATTGAAGAGGGCAAGATCCACTGCAGGGTCTACAAGAAAGTCTATAGGTGCTATAGGTGTTTCGATCCAGTACAAACCACTAAAGAATGTAAAGGAGAAGACCGGTCTGAGTGCTGCATGAGATGTCAGGGTAGGGTTCATAAGGCGAAGGACTGCAATAAAAAAGCAATACTGAAGGGCACCAAACATGCACTATGGGCATGCTCAAAATTTCCGTGAGCTGAAACCAACTTACCACAGACAAAGTAAGTTACTCTAGTGCATTAAAAAGTGACAAAAAACAACAATACCAATAATATAACGGCATACAAAAACACAATCATCAAACCAAAGCAGAAGAAAACCCACAAGCAAATTAAAAGATTATATTAGAACTAAAATTAACCTATCCAAAGAGAAATATGTGTACCTAAGTGACATAAAAAACCTACATAACGGAGCTACATTAACAGCATGTCCCACAAAAACAGAAGTGGAAACTTATTATTGACCAAAATATATCTAATGACTATGAGACAAAAGTGACGCAATTAAGGAAAACTAGTATCAAAATCATTAATATATAATATTATATAAAGTTAATATTACAGAGAAATACGATGAAAAATCATTAATAGAGACAATAAAAAATACAGAACCAATATTTAAGAGAAGAAACAACTGAAGTAAAATATTTTAAGGAGATTAAATATATGTAGGTCAACATGGGCAGCTTATACAGGATATCCCCGAAAGGCCTTAAAACGCTCTACCACATGTCCTAAGACCAAAATATAACAATTTAACCAAATTTGTCTCTATCCAAAAGATCTTCATTACGAAGATATCGAGGACTAAAGTTCTTAAAAAATATTTATATTAATTAAACAGCAAAGAATTGCATGTAGCTATTGACTATAAAACATTGCACGTGAAGTTTTCGTGTCAAAGAGTGTCTTTGGCGAAAAATTTGTACCTCTAGGTATCTTGCAAGAAGGTCCTAACCTGGTCATCAACATACAAAGAAGTTGAGTGGTACTGGACCGTTCGAACAACTACTCCTCGGGCAAATACCACGCCAGGCATTGAATTATAGAACTAAATCCAGATTTTGTGTACTACGAGATCTTATCGTTGGGCTTGGAACATCCTTAGATCTCTACGTACTTTCCTGCTCAACTAGCAGTTAGTAAGCATGTTAGAAGGTTTTTCAATATTGCAAGTTAGCTTTGGAAGTAGGCGAATCGAAGAATACTCTCAACCGGGTTCTGCAAGAACAATGATCTATTGTCCGGCGATCCTGAATCTCGAATGAATTTTTGCAACTTCATTGTGAATGCTAGAGCTGAAGACTGAAATTTTCGCAAAAGAATTCTCTTTACAGATGAAGCAGGCTTTACAAGATGAGGTACAACCAATATTCACAATGAACATGTGTATACTGATGAAAACCCACATGCAACAAACGTAATTATTCGTTTTATCCTCGTGTATGTGCAATTTTAATAATTTTTCCCACGACCCCCTAGGAAAGCGGCACGTTGCATACAGCAAAGCAGGCCGGAAACTTGACAATTGCGTTACCCGTGCGCTAAACTCAAAACTGTGCTGTAATTTTTTGAAAATCGCACAGTTCATTCAAATTTTGTAGTCAGATTTGAGATTTTGACGTTTACTGAATAACTATTCTGTCACGTCTCTTTTAAATCTAATATTTTTTTATCAGAAAATTCTCTACGGCTTCTCACGGATGTTACGTTGTACCTATTTTATAACGAATAAATATTAAATGTAACTATTAAAAAAATGGATCCTCCGTGGAAGACCTAAATATTTTAGGTACGAACTACTGGTCATTTATGAATTGGCGGTCAAGAGAACAAATCAACGTGTCATTCATAAGCCGGTCGAAATTATTAGAATATTATGCTCATGGTAAGTTAGTTCCCTACACCTTCGGGTATACAGAGTTATGGATTATATATACATATATATGGTAAGTTAGTAGGCTACTTGGAAATTTTGACATTTATTAACATAGACAACAAATCCTTAAAAATAAAGTTACTGTTTTATGAATACATTTGTCTTCTTAAGGGGTCGTGGGAAAATAGTGTACATAACTCGCTGGAAAGTGCATTTCCTATAAACTCGCGTGCTTTCTGCACTCGGCTACGCCTCGTGCATAAAATTTCACGCTCGTATGAAATTTGTCACTTTCCATGCTCGTTACGTAAAATACTATTATTTATCTTTAGATTACTTATTACCAACATGAGTTTAAAATAAATGTTTGGGCAGTAATAATTGATAATTTTATGGTTGGTCCAATCATATTGCCCAACAGATTAAATGGTGCAAATTATTTAGAGCATCTTCAAAACAGCTTGCCAGAGTTGCTGGAAGAAGTGCCCCTTGAAATTAGAAGACAGATTTGGTTTATGCACGATGGTGCACCACCACATTTCACGTTAAATGTGCGAAACCACTTACATGAGCACTACCCAAATAGATAGATTGGCAGAGGCGTTGATGTACCCATTGGCTGGCCAGCACGCTCACCCGATATTACTCCACTTGAATATTTTTATGGGGAGCATTGAAAACAATGGTGTATTCCAGATCTGTTAATAATGTTGAAGAATTGTGGGGTAGGATACAACATAGCGTCTATGTTTTAAGAAATGACAATTTAATTATGTAAAATGTTCAGTTCAATTTTCTACGTAGAATAAATGCAATTGACTTAGGTCATCCAGCAACTGGGCGAACGCGAATTGGAGGTACTAGTCCCGAAAATAGGCTACATAATTATTTTGAAACGGAAAATTTAAACTTTAAGGCCTGTGTTAGAGGTATTTTTATACCTACCTGACTACCTACTTTTCTCATTGCACGCATCGGTTTCTTTTTATTGCGTTGGCGTGTGCGTGTGTGTATGTCTGTTGGCAATTTTGCGGGATAACGGCTCGACAGATTTTGCTGAGTTTTTGCATACGTATATCAGAGATGGTCCGTAGGA
Source organism: Xestobium rufovillosum (assembly GCA_963966045.1). Lineage (NCBI taxonomy): Eukaryota > Metazoa > Arthropoda > Insecta > Coleoptera > Ptinidae > Xestobium > Xestobium rufovillosum. Next base: position 5,489,830 of record OZ014498.1, on the reverse strand, counting down.
AACTGACGGGGCGGTTTTTTAAAAAACACTTTTTAGCCGAGATATGACGTCATCGAACATTTTTTCAATGAGACCATATATATTTGTGTATTTCATCGGATAGAGGGTATTTTTCGCTACACGATGTGCAAAAATCGTAATAGGTTGTATAAGGAAAAAATTGAGAAAAAAATTGGGAAACGTAGGTAGCGCAATAAAATGTTTGTGGTACATATGTGAGACCGGCGAGATTCCATCCGCAACTCCGCCTGGAACTGAGTGCATGCGCGCGCACTCTGTAGTGCGAGTGCGAGGCGTTGCGATCTACGTGGTGCTAAAGCTAACAGGTAAGTGTTAATTTTCTGTTTCTGATTTGCATAAAAAGTGAATACAATAGACGTTATAGCAATTAAAATACCAAATGCTTATTGGAATTAAAAGTTTTTACCTATTTTACAATTTGAGGTTCGGTTAAGTGCATGATTCAACTGGAGTTGTTACTAATGTAAAATTAATGTAGTCTTAAATCAAATACAATTATTTGTATTTTTCCAGTGCATCTAGAGAAAGTTATGGGAATAGTGCTGCAGGGTTCGTTCAGCTGAAGCGCGAGGGAATGGTTTGTCATCTCAAAGCACGAGCATTCCCAGAACATCGAGTTCGAAGTAAAGCCTACTCTGTCTCATTAAAAGTTAACGAGATGGAATAAAAAATTACAGAATTAAACCCTCACGATTGTGCAGCATCCGAGGGTGGCTGCAAACATTCATTGGCACTTTTAATGTGGGTGCACCAAAGGAGTGAGTATCCTGCTCCTACAGATATGGCATGTTACTGGAAGAAATCATTGCTAGCGGGGGTAGGATCTTCGAGTCAATATGTCGAGTGCAAAAACTTCCCTTCGAGTAAAATTGCACCAAAACTTCCCGACAATAGTAGATTTCTAGCACAAGTTCTCCAAATGGCAAAGCAAAACTGTCTCGATAGTCAGCTGCCTCGACATAATGTTCTTACTGTGGGGCAAAAATTAACTATGCTGTCTATACATAAATAGTTAGCTGACATTCAACAGCTTGGTGGTGCAGGCAGTACGGACTTTCAAAGCTATTTGCGTAGAGTTTACCACTAAGCTTTGTAATGAAGCTGAAAAATGTACACGAGGACAGTATTCGCCACTTTGGGGTTTTAAATATTTATATTCTCTAAATCTGCGTATAACCCGTTCTATGTGTTTTCGCAATCTAGCTATTCTTTTAGTTTCAATAATTTCAGTTTTGATTGGTTTCACCGATGATAATACACTAGGAGGCCTGATAAGAATGCAGCCCCGCTCTTCTATAACCTGTTTTATGTGTTTAGAGCCTCTATCGGCCAGAACAACACAACCTGCAGGTAATATATCAAGAAATCCGCAGCATTTAATAAGTAATATATCAGCAATACGTCCTCCACATCCAGTTGAAATGAAATTTATGAATCCCTCAGGAGTGGCCGAAAGTAAATATTTCAGAGTATTACACTTCTTATACTCACTCCAAGTTAAAGCTTGCTGAATTGAATCTGTTGGTTTCTCAATTTCTATCTCAAAACAGTCGATGACCGACTGAACTTTGTTATATCTAGCTTTAAATGGAATGGGAATTTTTTATGGAATTTTTATTTGGCCAATAAATTAATACTTTTAATAAAAGACTCCAAACTGAAAAGTTTGGAATTGAAAATTTTTGATGTGCTGCCCTGATCCCCTAATCTGCCAAAGGAATCATTTAATTTCATTAACACTAAATAAACTTGCTGAAGTGTTGGATGTGACAAATTAGAAGTTATTTAATTAATCAATGAATTTGGCCAGCATTTATTTATTCCTAGATAAGCCTTAGGATTTTTTTCTTTGACATTGTTGTTTTGAAAGCATGCACCACTACTGACAACTCATTTTCTTCAAATTGTGGCAAATAATCTTCCTGATTATTTTCAGTTATTTCTAAGTCACTGAACGTGTCACTAACAGAATCAGTTTCTGAGCTAGATGTACAACTACTATATATATATCTTCAATTTTGTATTTAGTAAGCGCAGATTTTACACTTAAATTTGGTAAGCTGGGAACAATCGAAGGAACTACTAAATTACATTCTACATATTTACTTCGCTGGTGTGGCCTGATTTTCACTTGGATTGCAACACTTTTATAAGTTATGTTTGTAGCTTCAATTTCATGTTCATCACCTGGTTCATTACATTCAACAGATTTGCAACTTAAATCATTCGTAGGCTGTATATTGCATTCAGATTTCTCCTGAGTTGCTGAATCAATTCCTTTTTGACCTTTTGCAATAAAAGGCCTAACAGGAGCAGTCGTAAACCTTTTTTCTGTCTTGCTGACAAATGTGAGGAATCGCATTACTTTTCATTTTTATCATACCAACCATTAACTTAAATTTCACTTAATTTTCCATATCAATCCCCAACTGTAAATTATTGGTGGTTAATATAATAAACAATCAAAGCATTGAACATAATACTTACGTTAAAATGATTCTGGTAACAGAAAAATATGGATTTACTCTCGGGAACATCACGTCTATCAGCTTTAAACCACTGTTTTCGCCGTGGATCAGCTCTTGGAACTGTCACAAATAATTTATTTGGCGTAGAAGTAGTCGTGTTATAACATTTAGGTACAAAACACCATTTATAAAAAAATTTATTCTTAATTACCTCCATGGAAGTTTGTAAACGTCAAACTTGTGAGCATAAATAATGCTGCAGGCCGTAACAGCTGGCGTAATGCGGCGTTGTTGCTATCTTACCGACCGTTTCGCGGCGCAATTTGAAACTGACAATTTTAAATTACCATTTCATACTCAAAACGTAATCAAATTAAAGAACGAAAAAATACAGCCACATTATGCGATGTATACGTGTATTTACGCAATAAATTTAAAAAGAAGCATACACCCAATTGTAGAAGTTAACAATACTGTTGTAAATAGTGTTTATATAAGTGTTCACAATACGTTCTATAAATTGCCATCAGTGTTGAAAGCAATAGATGTTTGTTTCAGTAATTTCACGTTTTAAATTTAAAATACCCGTTTGAAAGTGAACATGTATGGCTTTTCATTCAAATGGCTATTTACAAACTTTATACAAAGTACGATAACAAAATTTCTACGCTAATTGACATTGTAAACAGAATTCAGTTGTAAATTTTCTGTACAAATCTTACATAATTATCTATTACACGCACCACATTTGAATAAGTCCGACGCCTGGCTGTTCTAAAAATCTAACACCGTGTTAATTTCAATTCTAGATTAGTATGATACAACCAATCATGAAATCGGTATCAACAAATCCTGTGTCAAAGTTAACGCGGTGCTAGATTTTTCGGATCAGAATATATACTGTGACATATAATAACCTTTTATGTAAAATTCGTATCAAATACGTAGGCAAAGCTGTGTTTATCTCTCATGTTAAACTTTATCACAAACATTTCCACCAAGAGTATATTTGTGGAGGAATCGAAAATATTCAAGTATTTATGCAATGAGGAAACATGTTCTTCAATTTCATATGTCATCAAGTCCCCCAACTGATGAAAATATTGAATTACCTATTGTAAATTATAATAATGATTCCTCTAATGATAATCATGAAAGTAAAATCCGTTTACCTTAGTTTCCCACTAACGTTACAAAATCGCAGTGTGATTTAAAATTCAGTATTATATATTTTTATTCGAAGATGTATACGAACCCCAATATAACGCGAAAAGTTCTACAAAATGTGGCGTCTTATTCCATTTATTTATTAAATGACATTTAATAATATAAAAAATATTATACCCGAACCTGCTGCATCTGTTGCAGAAATTAAACAAAAATTGTCAAATATTGCAATCCTATGGAAGGATTCGATAGTGAATATTAGAGAATGAAATATTTTGAGGAAAGTCAATATTTGGTAAAATCTCTTCCAGTTCACATCGGTTCGAGGGGATCTGATGGCAATGTAAATATTCATGTAAAAGAATGCTTTGCAGAGATTGTTCCTCTGCAAATTATTTTTAAATATTTATATTTAAATTGAACTACCAAATGTTATTGACACCATGTTAAAGTATATTGCTGAAGAGGAAAGTAAACCTGTTGGTGAAATTAGTTCAATATTTTTTATCGCAAGATTGTGGATATCTACAAAAAAATATGAATCAAAAATTCTTTTGCCTGTAACTATATACTACGATGATTACGAACCAGGGAACCCAATGGGTACTCAAGATGGTGTTCATAAAATGGGGGCCTTATATGTATTATTCCTTTCCATACCGCCAAAATTTTCTTCACTTTTAGAAAATATATTTCTTTGGGGTTTGTTTTATTCAGATGATCGTAGGCAATTCGGAAACGAGACTGTTTTGAAAAATTTCATAAAAGATATGCTTTTTTTAGAATCTCAAGGCATATCAATTTGACAGCATCGTAGGTAGGAAACAGACAAAACGCACTAAATATTAAATACAACTGTTTTTTTATAACATTGTCGCAATACATCTCAATCTCAACAACATCTCACTCCAACTTCTTCATTATTTAATATATATTATATACAGGGTGTCCCACACTAGCGTATTTCCTCCATAACTCCACAACCCTTAGAAATACGTAAAAAACTGCTAAGTTTGCGAAGTACGTATACAAATAACAGTTGCGGTTGCTCCTGCTTAGCTTAAATTTTGGTATCTCTAATTACCTACATTGTTTATTATTATTTCCAAAGTAGATGATGGCGACACAAACCGAGGTAAGTCTATTTTAGCATTTCTCAATTAATTGTTTCAAAGGTCAACTACAAACTAAAATGTGTAGGTATTAAGTTTTGCTTCCCGTCAATTAAGATAGGTTAGGTATTTTTATTCATTTTAAATATTTATTAACTAATGATTGTGATGGATCCTAGCGCTGTAAAGTTTCTAGTGAAAGGCATCTGAAAGGTCTAGTTAATAATATTACAAATGTAGATTTGGAAATCTTAAATCAATCTAAATTGGAAAATGTGCCAAGTGGTTCTGTTAACGTTATTTTGTATGTCTGGTATATACCTACATGGGTGGATAAAATGTGAATTGTTTCAGAATTTAAAAAAAGCAATACTTAGAAAATTAAATTTTCTAATTTAGAAAGTTGAGCACCTTGAAACACCCATAATTTGACAAAGGATTCAAGAGAAGCTAGTGTTCCTAATAAGGAAGCCGACGCTGCAGCACAGAATTTTTCAAAAACTTCCCACTGAAAGACCCTTTAGAATTACAAAACTTCGAAGAAAAACTTGCCACCGAGAGCGGATTTTTTGCCCAGATGATAAAAGAATTTTTGTACATCTTATCAAACAAATTAATTTTCTCATTTTTTTGAGGTTAACACATTGAAACTGTTAGAAGGAAAGGATATTCAAAATGCAACGATTAATATATTAAAACGTTTAATAACTCGTTGGGGGGCCAATACAGCCTTCAGGAGAAGAGAAAGAAAAAAGTTTTAAAGAACTAAATGGCTATCGGCTCTTAGCAGACACAATTCGAATTTACTTCCCAAAAGCTTTAGAAAATGTGGCTTAACACTAACACTAACATCATAAATAATTAGTTGATTATCCCATTAATCTTATACATACTTATATGTTTTAGTAACAAAAACAATACTGAAGATGATTAAGGTGCCAAGACTACATAAAGGGCTGTGAATATTTTAAATAGAAACTTTTGGATAAAAACTTTCTTGATCATTTAAGAGTAGTTGTTAGAACTACTTTTGTTTAATAGTCATTTAACATACAAGTATCGTAGCAGTTCGTATTACGATACAAGATGGCCGAGTTTGATAGCCCATCGTGTATCCTAATATAAAGTAAGATAAGAGTATCTTACAACGTTTTATATACTATCAGCGTGAACGTACAACTATCATATTTGTTTCAGAAATAATTAGTAAATGAGAAATAATAATAATTATGTACAAAAAAGTCGCAGGCTGGTACGTATATACGAATATTTTGACTTCCGTTAGTACTCTTTTGACATCTCTGCGAATGCGGTGTTTTTCCTAGAACATCGAGATAGCAGCAATGTGGCTGTGAAATGTCTTCCTTCAACATCTCCCGGTGTTGAGTTAATTGCGCAAATTTTGTAATGAACGTTTACAAGCAAGTTTCATTTGATTTTAGTATTAGTTTGTCGTGCAATTCACTTCACAAAATGCGTGCTCTAAAGAATGTCTATTTTTTAGCGCATAAGAGCGCTAAAATATGTCATTAGAGCATTCAAATGAATATCATAAAAAAATTATTAAGTATGTATTGATAGTGGATAAAATTATTTATTTTCTTTTAATAAAAAGTGTTAAGTTTAATGAATATACTGATTACCTATATTTAAAGAATTTTGTTGTTTAATAGATTTTAATAAATGTTATCAAAATAATTTTGTTTTTTTATTTATAGTAAAAAACACGAAAGCAATATTGCAATTATCTAACAATGAAACAATTCTTACACATTCCAGTGCAACATTTCTGAAATGTTACAGTGAAACGTTACATTTCATTCATGTTTCGTAATGTATCACATACTATTACCTATGTTGCAATGTAATATATCGGTTTTATTTCTGAAATGGTATGGTGCTGTGTGGGTAATGTACAGGAATTAGATAACATTCTGAAAACTATATTATAAATAAACAATGACCTTGATGCAAATACTCAATTTATAAAATATTCATAAAAACCCCAAAATAAAATCAGAAATTCAACAATAACTGAACCTCTAATGCCGCCAGTACACGCTCGCCGAGGCGACCCGAGATCACGCGAGCGCGAGAGTGTACTTGATGTTCTTGCCTCGCGCAAGACCCTCTCGCCTCGCTCTCGGAGCGCTCGGTCTAGAAGCGGCCTCTCAGCACGTGTCAAAGGAAGCGAGAGCGTGTTCTGTCCCGAGAGTGTACACGGTACTCCCGGCAGACCTTGGAATTCCTAGTACACGGTCGACTGTTAAAACCTGTCTAGTCTGTGTCGAGTCGAATTTTTTCCGTAGTTATGGAGTGGACAAATGATTTTACCCTCCAATTTTTGGAATTTTACCAGGCGGAACCCTGTTTGTGGGATCCCTCTCATCAAGATCACAAAAGGAGGGAAAAAGTAGCAGATGCGTGGTAGAGAATATCCGAAAGTACCGGAAAAGATGTTGGCGAACTGAAGAAAAAAAAGGATTCTTTGATGGCCACTTTTCGGGGCCATTTAAGAAAAAAAAGGCGTCTATTAAAAGCGGTGCGGGAAGCTGTGATATATACAAACCTGGTTAGCATTCGACTTCATGGAAAGTTTTCTTGGTCACATATATGACTGTCAACCCACCATCCATACAAAACATAGAGTAAGTACATCCATAGAATAATTATTACAAAGTTGTTCTGAATACTTTTTATTTATTTAAGTAAAACATTACACTGTACATTATGTGCTTGTTAGGTAATTCATAAATTTGATTCATTACATGTTCCTCAAATGCATGAAACATTCAGTAAAATGCTCTCTAATCCTACTAGCACGAATCGGGGGTCGGCGAGCAACATGTGGAATGGATCTAATGGCGCCAAGTTCCCTCAATCAAAACCCCGTTTTCAAATCTATCAACGGTGCCCTGCGGGTTATAAATGTTTTGTGAACTTGAACTTTTCATAAGAAAATTGTGTAAAAGTACACATGTCATTGTCAAAAGCGTCACTTTTTCCGGCATCAATTCTATTGGCCTTCTAAAGATTCGGAATCTGGCAGCTTATATACCAAAAGTATTTTCAGATAATACGCGGGACTTTGACAATGTTTCATTGAAAATGCGTTTTGGACTATTCAACCCATGATCGCCAGGATATGGCTTCATTATGTTCTCGCTTAGCGCAAAAGCACCATCTCCCAAGAAAACATATGGTAATGCGACGTTTGATCCAGGCAAGGGGCAAGGTAGAGGGAAATTCATCTTATTTTCACAAATATTTTTCCACAATACACTATTTCGAAGAACACCGCCGTCACTGATTCTCCCTTGGCTTCCAATGTCAGCAAAAATAAACCTATAGTTACTGTCTACTAATGCTAGAAGAACAATACTAAAGGTTCTTGTGTAATTGTAATCCGCTGTGATCAGGGCATTTCATTACAACGTGTTTTCCATCGATTGCTCCAATAGCATGTGGAAAGTTATCCCTAAATCCTTTTTCGATTTTGATCCATTGTTCTGCAGTTGACGGCATCTGTAAAGAGGAAAATAGGGACTTTTTAATTGGTTGACTTTGTTTTGTTTATATTTCTTTAAATTGTTGGTATACGTAGTTATAAAAATGAGTTACTATTATTATTATTAATATTATTATTATTTGTTTAATTTTCACACGCCTGTTGAAAATGAAAACCTTGAATCTACGTCTCAACAATCAGAAATCAATGATGATACTCATGCAACAACCTGGACAAGCTCTCAGCAAACAATACGGTCGGCGAGCACTCTGCAAGCAACGCCCTCAGTGAGCTCTCTGCAAATACTTCGACGTCGTAAAAATCCTCCGGAGTTGCACGAAGCAGAAAATCAAATGAAAGACGCATTTGCACTGCTGAAGAATGTTGCGACCAAAAACAATGATGAAGAAGAAGACGAATGCGACTTATACGGGAAAATCTTGGCAAAGAAGCTGCGAAAATTACCGGAATTTGAAAGAGAATCCCGTATGCATGCTATTAATGGAATGGTCCTTAAGACAATGCATCGACCTCCTATTTCTAATTCCACTCCATCCAACTTCAGTATAAAGATCGAATTCATCGCGACTGTCTTCGTTTTCTCGGCCCACGTCTGCAAACAGCGATTTTACTTATGCTTCCGCACACGGATCTAACGAAAATACACAGGATCAAATGGACCAACGTACACAAGATTCTGATGCTATCAACCAAGCAATATATATGACCTTTGGAGAAGATACCGTTACAATGTTATGAAATTGCCCATGCTAAAAAGCGAGCTGCCGAGTGAATGTTGTGGTGTCGTTTCCTATCGATTTTACCCGAGTAAATTAAGAGTTTAATTATTAGCCTTGAGGCTAAGTGTTCTGTTATAATATAACCTGTTATCAAACTTAAAATTTGTTGTGTTGAATGACTGTAAGTAGTTAAAATATTGAAAACCATTTTTGTCGCCTCTAGTACCAATCCAAGGTACAATGTCAACCTGCAGTGTATGTGACTCACTGGTAACGACAAAAAAGCCAAGCATTTCTTGTGCCGGTACATGCAAAAAGAAATTTCACCTAGAATGCGTTCGCTTACCAGCTGATATAAATAATACAATAAACGAGAATCCTGGACTACTTTGGTCTTGTCCTCAATGTTCAGCGCGTTGTGCCTTTTTTGATCAGGGGAGTATTACTGATTTACTAAAAAATTTAAATCAGAAAATTGAATCTATGAGGACAGATCTATATAAAGTTGTAGAAGATAAATTTTCTGAATTCATGGTGTCTGAACCCAGGAGGACAGTTTCGTATGCTTCGGTTTTGAAAGATAGAACACAGCCTGCAATTGTTATAAAACCCAAAAATCAGAATCAACCCAGCGAACATACGAAAAGCGATATCTTGCAGAATATTAATCCGGTGTTAGCAGACATCAATATTTCAAGAGTAAAAAACATAAAAAATGGCGGTTTATTAGTTGGATGCGGCAGTGAAAAGGACAACGATACTTTCTTGAAACTCGCAAGAGAAAAACTTTCTAATATATATGAAATCAAAGAAACTAAAGGTATTAATCCCCGACTTCGAATCTCTGGAATCAGTGAGGACCTCTCTGAGGACGAACTATTGAACTTCATTACTAAAATGAATAAGAATGTATTTACTGAAGAATCTGAAGTAAAACTGATAAAATTCGGGCCAACAAGAAATAATAAAAATCGTTATCAATCTGTCCTTCAGGTAGATAATTTTTCTTATGGAAGAATATTTAAAGCGGGCCATCTGCTGGTGGGGTACGACAGCTGTATGGTGTACGATGCAGTGGAGATAAGGCGTTGTTACAATTGCAACGAATTTCATCACACATCCCATGGCTGCGGCAATGATATTTCTTGTCCGAGGTGTGGTCTGAGGCATGAAATTAAGGAATGTAAATCTAAAACTTTAAGGTGCAGCAACTGTGTAAAACTAAACGAACATGAGAAAACTGATCTTTCTACTGATCATGCAGCGTGGGATTCTCGCTGCCATTCATATAATCGCGAATGTAGAAAAATAAGAGATGATCTCATGACCGTCGCCCAATAGCAGTCAGACTCGATAACTGATGCGGGGGTTGAAAGGAGTTCTCGCAAAGACCGTTTCTCTGGTAGTATTCTTAAAGTAGCCCATGTTAACATTCGATCCTTAAATACTTGCTTCGATGAATTCTCGAATTTTGTCCTGGACCACGATTTTGACATAATAGCTTTGAGTGAGACGTGGCTATCTGCGAATGACTCGTCGAATTTGTTTGCGATTACACAATATAAGATGATTCGTTCTGATCGGCCACGTAGGGGAGGAGGTCTTTGCTGTTATATTAGAGAAAACATCACTGTAAACATCGATTACGTAACCCAAGAACAACTGGAGCAAATGTGGATTTCATTTGCATTGAATAAACGTAAAATAGCACTGGGAATATGTTATCGCCCTCCTCATGTTAGCGTGCACTCTCTTGACAATTTGGAAGAGGTACTTGGAAATGTTGTTGTCTCCGCTGATGATGTTATTCTGCTTGGCGACATCAATATTGACTTCCTTCAGAAAAACACCCCCAGCTATCGTTATCTTAAGAACTTATTCGACTGCTTCAATCTACAACAACACCTTGAAGAGCCAGCTAGGATCGGCATATCATCTTCAACGTAAATTGATATTATTTGCACCAACGTTCCTAATAATGTTTTAGAATGCAGTACAATTGATGCTCTGGGTATGACCGATCATAGACTGACTTACTGTTTTCTGGATTACGCCGTTCGCAGGTGCATTCCTCGCAAGATCATTTACCGTGATTCATTTTGTGATCTCCAGGAGTTCAAGAGAGATGCGTCTTCGGTGGACTGGGACTATACTAACTGTCTGCCAAATATAGACGACAAGGTGGACTTTCTGACTGGAGCAATTGTGCCATTGTTTGATATGCATGCTCCTTGTAAGACTTTTACTCCTAAACACTCGCCAAAACCTTATATCACCGAAAACATCAAGGAAATGATTCGCCTTAAAGATCATGCTTACAATAAATACAAAAAAACACGATCTCCTTCCCATTTAAATTTGTATAAAGATCTCAAAAGCTATGTGTCTTACTGCCATTAAAAATGAAAAGAAGGCGTACATTACTTTCCAGATTAATTTAAATAAACGTAATCCCAAGCAATTGTGGAGAGACTTCGCAAAGTGGAATGTTCATCGCAAATCCAACTATGATATAGCCCCAGAGATTAAAAATCCAAATGTCATTAATGACTTTTTTGCGCGAATTCCTTCTCACCCTGTTGACAACGACACAGTACAATATTATTTGAACCATAAAAATGATGCGGTCTCGACAGAAATGAACATCGGTACTGTGAAAATGGATGAGATGGAAAGAGCGTTTAGAACAGTGAAGTCCAATGCTTGCGGTAGCGATGGTATAGATCTTAAGATGTTAAATTATGTTTTTCCGTATTGCAAGGAAGCCTTGTGCCATGTTTTAAATAACTCTTTCTCTACCAGCACTGTACCCTCCGCCTGGAAGTCATCTATAATAACACCAATTCCAAAAGTACCACTGGCATCTGAACTTAAGCAACTCCGTCCCATTAGTGTACTTCCAACATTTTCGAAAATAATGGAGAGAATTGTCTGCAATAAATTACTTGACCATATAAAGACCAACAAAATATTACCTACTGAACAATCGGGTTTCCGTAAAAATCATAGTACCACAACGGCCTTATTAAGATTGAATAATGATCTAATATCGTTTTGTGACAAAGGACTTGCATCTTTTTTAGTGCTTATCGACTTCAGTAAAGCATTTGATGTTATCGATCACCAACTTCTTTTAGCTAAACTGCACCATTACCGGCTGCATCCGGACAGCATATCCTGGTTTGCAAGTTACCTCTCTGAGCGGTCTTCCATTGTTAAAATTGAAACCAGATTCTCTAGTGAAGTGGCTGTAACCAAGGGTGTCCCTCAGGGTAGCATACTTGGCCCAATATTATTTACATTGTTTACCAGTGATTTACCTCAGATAATAAATGGTGACTGTGGCATCTATATGTATGCGGACGATGTGCAGTTGTTGAGGTCCTGTGATCCTGGGTCTCCTAACGAAACTGTGCGGATTATTAACGAAAACCTTGGCTTTATTTCACAATACTCAAGAAATCATGGAATGATTATCAATCCTTCAAAAACCGTCGCTCTTTGTGTGGGATCTAAAATAATGTGCCAAAAAACTAAATCGAACTTATCCGTTGATATAGAGTTAGACGCCAATATTGTTAATTTGAGTGAGAGCGCAAGAAACTTGGGATTGACTTTTGATGAAAGTCTTGGTTTTGAACATCATGTGATTAGCAAGTGCGGTTTAGGTTACTCTAGGTTAAGATATCTTTACAAATATAAGTATGTTCTGCCTAATAATATTAAGTGGACGTTGGTAAATTCATTAGTTTTGAGTCACGTGGATTACTGTGGGAGTGTATACTACAATTGTTTAACTTTATATTTCAAGAGCAGGTTGCAAGTATTGCAGAACTGCTGCTTGCGTTTTTCATATAATGTTGAGAGAAGGGCACATGTAACACAGATTTATGTTGATAATTCTATTTTAAAAATGAAATTCAGGTGCACCTTGTTCTATGCTTGTCTAATTTTTTCCTTGCTTTCTACTAAAGAATCATCTTATTTGTATGAGCTGCTTAATGTTAGATCTGATTTTCACACTGTTAATGTAAGATCTGCAAGCAAATATTCAATACCTTTCCATAGGACTGCTAAGTTTCAGGGGGGATTTTCCTATACGGCACCTAAGCTTATTAACAAGTACTACACCATGTATACGTTACCTACTTTGTCTCAGTTCAAGTGTCGCCTATTTGGAACACTTCTAGCAGAGCAAAGTGTTTAGGGTGTTTAATGTTTTAATGTTTAGTGTATTTATCTTTTGTAAATAGTTGTAATTAACTGATAGCATAGGATGGTTGGAAGAACGACGTTGTCGAAACCTTTCCTTTTTGTTTGTATTATATGTATGTATGCATCCAAATAAAGAGATATAAAAAAAAATGTTTAAGTTAACAAGTAAATGTACCCATTGTAAGTTACCTATTAGATACATAATAATAATAATAATACATTTATTGTCATACACATACACACAACAAAAATACATTAAAAAATGGACTTTTATAATATAACTGCGCATCTGATATGTCAGAGATGTCTCTTATGGCAAAAGATGATATGTCATTCAAACTCTCTTTTTTCAAAATTTTAGTAAAATTTCAATGCTAAATGCACGTGTTTTTAAGGATTAGATATTTTTACGCAATAATTGAATATATGTATACAAAAACCTATTATTAAGAAAAATGTGTTTGCTGAAATGATTTATGAGTTGCATAAAAACTTTAAAATGGTTTCCTGTAAAATCACTGGAAACGACATATCAACTTTTGGCAAATAACCACAGATAGTGATTGAAATTAAAATAATCGTTCGTTAAGAGTAAACTCCAATCGTGCGTCGCAGCTGACACACACAAGTTTTTTTTTAAATAGAATATAAAATTTCTCATGATAAAGAAATCTGGATAAAAGTAAACTTAAGGCCACCAAATATTACAAGATTGGCAGCAGCAACTCCCATACCTACCTCAAAACCCTGCAATGTAAAAGCTATATCGGCAGAGAAGGTTGCAGCGATAAAATCAATGATGAGATTTATGCCAGAAGATGATTGTCGATATTACAAAGCAGTTTTGAAAATTTCGTTTACATTTGTCACGTTATGAGTCTTTCCTTTATTATATTTTAAAAATAACTTAAGTTAAATTTAAGTCCTTGATAGTATGTGCCATGAAAATATTTTTGGTCAGTTGTTTAGTAAAACAAATTTGTATGTTATTTTTCTTCGTAATAAATAAATGTAAAAAACATATTTTAAATGCGTTTTCTTCCCTAAAAGGCCAAACAAATGGTACCAAAATTATAAAAATTCAATCTAGACATTGAGATCAAATTGTATTTTTGACATATAAATACGCCAATTTTTAAACGTCTCTACTGAAAAATATACCTTTCGGCACTTACAACTGAGTAACTCTGAATGTTTAACGCCGAATGATGAGTGAAAAACGAAAACGACCAGCAGCTGAAAAAACATAAAAATTTGCGGAGAAAATGTTAACTTAGATGAAGTAAGTGAAATTTTATTTATTTACTTTTTTGTTGTTTCTATTTTATTTTTCAATATTATTTGTATTTATTTGCATACCTATTTATTGAAATTTGAATAAGTCCATTTATTTTTTCTTCCCTTCATCATTACCTTAGTTTTTACAAAAATTCAGGTGGGTGAAAACACAAAGATGTACCTACTTAAAGCGCTTGCCTGCGCGCAGTTTCACCTAATCAGTATTTTATTCAATATTATTTATATTGATACGAACTTTTGCCCCATCAGCGACGCCCCTGTTGTTGACAGCGAGCCGCGGCTTTGATTTATTACGGCGCGACCTTGTCGCTGTTTATGATTCCCGAAAAGAATAGTCTATCTCGAAGATTCTCATTCTGGAACAATGTTTGATCGATAATTTTCGAGAATCTTCTAAGACCATTATAAAATGGGAAGCAAGAAACCGAGTGGACAGTCTTACAGTTTGAAGTCTGAAGTTTGGAAGCGAATGTTGAATGCGATAAGAACCGGGCGTTTAATAGTTCCGTGTGAGTATAAGTCTTGATACGCGTTTAGTGTCGGTACGGTACGCGAGTGCGAATTCTTTGGTGGCGTTTTAAGTGTACCGGGGCGTCTTCGTATGTGATTAACCGTCGGTTGAAGACGAGTGTTTTAGAGAGTTTAAACTGTGGACTTGTGTACTGTGGATTGTTTAAGTTAGGTAATTAATTGTTTAATTGTTCGCTTAATTGTTTAATTTTCACGGTTTGTTGTTATCCACTGCTTGTATATATTTCACTGCTTATTGTTCAATTTGTTAATTTTAAGTTCTCAAATCACTGTTAATCATTGTAAATATTTGTACATATACATAAAGTCACTGTAAATAAAAAGTGTAAAATCGAAATACGTTACAACTGGTGTCAGAAGTGCGATATTTGTGGAGCCAAGAAGAGCGAAGAACGTCGTGGAAGCCGGTGGAAAATTGAAGAATTTTCTGGAAGTTGGCTGAATTAGTGGGAATTTCGACGTTGTTTGGACTCCTTAGTGACTGTTAGTGGTTTGAGACTTGTGTTTCAACTTGTGAGTGTTTATGCCGGTTACAAGAAGTGCTGCAGCGATGGAGCAGCAACTGCAAGCCTTTTTGGAAATGATGAAGAAGAATTTGGACGACGCAATGAAGACCAATCAAGAAGAAATGAAGAACAATTTAGAAGAGGCGATGAAGACTAACCAAGAAGTAATGAAAACCAATCAAGAAGAAATGAAGAACAACTTAGAAGAGGCGATGAAGACTAACCAAGAAGTAATGAAAACCAATCAAGAAGAAATGAAGAACCACCTTGAAGAAACAATGAAGAACAGTCAAGAAGAAATGAAGAAAAATCTAGAAGCAATGAAGAATAATCAAGAAGAAATGAAGTTAGCCATAGAAAGAAGTCAAGAGCAAGTAACTGAAAGAATTACTGAAGTAAGATCCGAATTAGAGACCCGAATCACAGAAGAAACACAAGATATAAGAAAAGTGGTGGATGAAGAGATAGCGAAGATGAATGAGAGAATGTCACAACTAGAGAAGAAGAAGACCTTGAAGACAGAAGATACTGGATTGGACGAAGAAAGAAGAGCTCCTGTTGTTAAGGTGAAGCCGCCTACATTTGATGGGAAGTCCTCGTGGCATACATACATCAAGCAGTTCGAGGCAGCGGCAGCGGCGAACCAATGGGCCAGTAACGAGAAGGCGGTGAATTTGGTGGTTGCTCTCCGAGGTGACGCCTTAAATATCCTAGATACCGTGACAGCCGAACAACAGGCTGATTATAAAGAGATAGTTAAGCGCCTAGAGATGAGGTATGGCCATCAACACCTCCAGCAAGTTCACCAGGCTCAGCTAAAGGGTAGGTCTCAGCGCTCCAATGAGACCCTGCAAGAGTTTGAGGCCGACATCGCCCGTTTAGTCCGCTTGGAGTATCCAACAGCCCCGGAGGAGTTTTTGGAGAGCCTGGCTGTTGAAAACTTTATCGAGGGACTGCGTGACAGCGAAACAAAGATGGCGCTGAAGCTAGCTAGACATAAAGCTTTGACAGACGCTTTGGCCCACGCCTTGGAGTATGAGGCAGCGAAGCAAACATCAAGAGGATACTCCAAGGTGCGGCAGCTGCTTACCCAAGAACCAGACGAAGACCTACTGGAAAAAGTAATAGAAAAAGTTAGATTGAAATTACGCAAAAGAACTGAGTCCAGTAACAATGAGGGGACTGGCAGAAGATGGTGTGGAAGGGAGAATTTCCTGCGATGTTGGAGCTGTGGTGTAAAAGGTCATCTTCGTAGTAGATGCCAACGTACTCCTGGCCAGAACCGGTACGTGAAGACAGCCCCATCCAACCAAGCCCCAGTGGAAGATGTGAATGTGTCAAGATTGGCCCGAGTTGGGGATAGTTTAATGATTGATGGGATCATTGATGGCAGGAAGACCGAAATTACCATCGATACAGGAGCCAGTGATACCATAGTCAGAAAAGATGTTGTGGCTGAGTGGAGAATTAGGCCGACCAATAAGAATATCCGATTGGTTACTGCTACCGGCGAGACAGCACCTATATATGGAGAGGCAGAAATCGACATAGGGATGGAAGATGTCGTCATTCCACAGAGAGTTCTTGTAGCCGACATTGTGGATGAAGTTATACTGGGCCTGGATTGTATGAAGAAGCACGGGATTGTGCTTGATGTTGGCGCCGGTGTACTTCGAATTGGAGAAGAAGAACTAGTAATGAGTTCTCCTAGGCAGAAGAACTGTGTATACCGAGTGAAGGTCGAAGAAGATGTCCTGATGCCTGCCAGATCCGAAAACATCGTACGGGTCCGTGTGAATGGTGCTCCAAGCTGCTTGGTGGGATTGGTCGAGCCGATGTACGAAGAGGTGAAGAAAGGATTACTTATTGGAAAGACGTTGGTAAGACCTGGTCAGCACCCAGTATTCGTAAGAATAGCGAACATTGCTGAATTTGACCAGAAGATTTGCAAGGGCACGTTAATTGGTATGTGTGAGCCAGTATCTAGGATTGCCATGGTAAAGAATAAGAAGAAGGGAGAAGATCAGAAGATGTCCCAGACCAGTTTACCAACTCCCCTGGAAACGATGGTAGAAGAATGTTCCCAACAACTGGATCAGATACAGGGTGAGAAGCTGACTCAGCTTCTGATGAAGTATCAAGATGTCTTCTCATTGCAAGATGGTGACCTAGGACGGACGGGAGTAATTCAACACACCATCAACACCGGTGATCATACTCCCATTAAGCAAGCTCCTAGAAGAGTACCATTGGCAAAGCAAACCGAAATGGACAACCTGATTAAAGACATGCATAGACAAGGGGTAATTGAGCATTCGCAGAGTCCGTGGACTTCCCCTGTAGTGCTGGTAAGCAAGAAAGATGGCTCCACTCGTTTTTGTGTAGACTACAGGCGATTGAATGATGTCACCAAGAAGGATAGCTACCCCTTACCTCGGATTGACGACACCCTGGATACAGTGGCGGGTTCCAGATGGTTTTCCACCCTCGACTTGAAGAGTGGTTATTGGCAAGTCGAGTTGCATCCCAAAGATAAGGAGAAAACAGCGTTCTCTGCCGGAACTGGTTTGTGGCAATTTACGGCAATGTCGTTTGTGCTCTGCAATGCACCCGCCACCTTTGAGAGATTGATGGAGACAGTACTGCGAGGACTGCATTGGAAGACTTGCCTGGTATACCTCGACGATATCATCGTGATGGGGAAGACTTTCGATCAGCACTTGAAGAACTTGTGCGATGTCTTTGAGAAATTGAGGCAAGCTAACCTGAAATTAAGTCCGCAGAAGTGCCAGCTATTTAAGAAGCAGGTTAAGTTTTTGGGGCACATAATTTCCACCAAAGGAGTTGAGACAGATCCAGAGAAGACAGACGCAGTGAGGAATTGGCCTGTCCCGAAATATATACATCAACTTCGAAGCTTTTTGGGATTGTGCACCTATTACCGCCGTTTCGTGAAGGGGTTTGCAGACATCGCGAAGCCCCTGCATCATCTGTTGACCGAAGATGGAAGGCCGTATGAGTGGACGAAAGAGTGCCGAGGAGCATTTGAAGAGTTGAAGAGGGCTCTGTGTTCTGCTCCTGTTTTGACGTATCCAAGGCCTGGAAGCAAGTTTGTTGTGGATACTGATGCGAGTAATGTGGGCATAGGCGGTGTATTATCCCAAGAAGAGAATGGGGAAGAAAAATGTTGTGGCCTATTTCAGTAAGGCCTTGTCAAAAGCTGAACGAAATTACTGCGTCACTAGGAGGGAGCTGTTAGCAATTGTGCGGACCATCGAGCATTTCCATAAATATCTGTGCGGGCAAGATTTTCTTATCAGAACTGACCATGCTTCCTTGAAGTGGTTGCTGCAATTTAAGAACCCAGAAGGTCAGTTAGCCCGTTGGATTGAGAGGCTGCAGCAGTACAACTTCATCATTCAACATCGGATTGGGAGAAAACATGGCAATGCTGATGCACTTTCAAGAAGACCTTGCCCGGAAGATTGTAAGTACTGCGTGAGGCAAGAGTTGAAAGAGCATGTACACCCCATCAGATGCCATCAAACCCGGATCCAAGTTGAAGAAGAACATCTGCAATCCTGGAGAGCCGCCCAGCAGAAAGATAAGACCTTGGAACCTCTGCTAAGATGGAAAGAAGCTGGTAGAAGACCGGAGTGGATGGAAGTTTCTGACAAGAGTGTGGCCCTGAAGTCATACTGGGCACAATGGGATTCTCTTGTGATCGAAGACGGTCTTCTGAAGAGAATGTGGGAGAGCCCCGACGGAAGAGAGAGAAAGCCCCAGGTCGTGGTGCCGAAGGACAAGGTTCCGGAAGTCCTAGCAGAGGCTCACAATGGAGTGAGTGGGGGACACTTAGGTGTTAATAAAACCACGATGAAGGTCAGAGAGAGATATTATTGGCTGGGCTACCGAACAGACATAATGAACTGGTGCCGGAGATGTGATGACTGCGCGTCAAGCAAGGGACCCAAGACAAGGAGCCGTGGCAGAATGCGCCAGTATAATGTGAGAGCTCCATTTGAGAGGATCGCAATTGACGTAGCAGGTCCATTTCCTACATCAATTGATGGAAATAAGTACATCCTGGTTGCGACGAACTACTTCAGTAAATGGCCTGAGACATATGCGATACCGAATCAGGAAGCCACTACTGTAGCTGAAGTACTGGTGAACAATTTCTTCAGCCGATTCGGTATACCCATGGAGCTTCATTCTGATCAGGGACGGAATTTTGAGTCTGCAGTGTTCCAAAATGTTTGCAAGTTGCTGGGAATACGGAAGACCAGGACCACTCCATTACATCCCCAGTCAGATGGAATGGTTGAGAGGTTCAACAGGACCATAGAAAACCATCTGAGGATAATGGTAAACGAACACCAGACAGACTGGGACCGACATCTTCCACTGTTCCTGATGGCTTATCGATCGGCTGTGCACGAGTCAACCGGAAGAACACCTGCCAGTGTGCTATTCGGAAGGGAATTGAGGCTGCCAATGGATGTGTTGTTTGGGCATCCTGAAGATAGGCCAGTGCCTGTAGATGAGTATTCCCAGGAATTGGCAGAACGACTCGACGCAATTCATGAGGCTGTTCGGGATCGCATGCGCCTAGAGAGCGACCGAATGAAGACGCGGTATGATGCCCGAGCGAATTCTGTGGGTTTCCAAGCTGGCGATCTGGTGTGGTTTTATAATCCAGCCCGGAAGAAAGGACGATCGCCGAAATTACAGAAGAACTGGGAAGGGCCATACCGAGTAGTGACCAGGATCAACGACGTTGTTTACCGGATTCAACGTTCTCCACGATCGAAGATGAAGATAGTCCATCTGGACCGGCTTGCACCGTACCGTGGGAAAGAAGGAGATAATTTCTGATCGGGGCGATCAGTCTTTTATGGAGGGGGCAGTGATACGAACTTTTGCCCCATCAGTGACGCCCCTGTTGGTGACTCAATTATTTGTTGACAGCGAGCCGCGGCTTTGATTTATTACGGCGCGACCTTGTCGCTGTTTATGATTCCCGAAAAGAATAGTCTATCTCGAAGATTCTCATTCTGGAACAATGTTTGATCGATAATTTTCGAGAATCTTCTAAGACCATTATAAAATGGGAAGCAAGAAGCCGAGTGGACAGTCTTACAGTTTGAAGTCTGAAGTTTGGAAGCGAATGTTGAATGCGATAAGAACCGGGCGTTTAATAGTTCCGTGCGAGTATATGTAAGTCTTGATACGCGTTTAGTGTCGGTACGGTACGCGAGTGCGAATTCTTTGGTGGCGTTTTAAGTGTACCGGGGCGTCTTCGTATGTGATTAACCGTCGGTTGAAGACGAGTGTTTTAGAGAGTTTAAACTGTGGACTTGTGTACTGTGGATTGTTTAGGTTAGGTAATTAATTGTTTAATTGTTCGCTTAATTGTTTAATTTTCACGGTTTGTTGTTATCCACTGCTTGTATATATTTCACTGCTTATTGTTCAATTTGTTAATTTTAAGTTCTCAAATCACTGTTAATCATTGTAAATATTTGTACATATACATAAAGTCACTGTAAATAAAAAGTGTAAAATCGAAATACGTTACAATATGCAAGTTAATTACAGTAACTACAATGTGACTTCTAACAAACAAAAATAGCTAAAATAATGTTCATCCTCCCCTTTTATTTTTTCTAGGCGAACAATGGCAGGTTTCTATAGGTAGGTGCAGATATTTACCTTACCTTGTCCACTTTTTGAAATTTTTTATCTCAGAAATTGTCAGTTCTGTTTTGTTATAAATAATTTTAATTTCAAATTGTGTTCCGCGTTTTTAATCCTTGAAAGCATGTTGCGCTGTATACTGGTGTGCAGGCACGTACCGTCATTGCCTACCGATTGACGTAGGCATATGGCGCACTTGAGGTAGGTCGTGTTACATGCGATAACCTCTATACTTAACCAGCCTTGGCGTTTAAGTACTTTTAAATTTTCTTAGGTTACATGTTGTTGACAGTTGAGGATAAAAAACGCCTTTTCTGCTTGACCCTGTGGTGACACCTAGAGAATGGTTACCAAAACGTGCAAATATCATGGTAGACACTTCGCAGTTTTACGTTAGTGCTTCATGTTTTTCTGAACTTGTATGATTCATATTTATGTACTTGTTCACTTCTTCCGGTTAGCAAACATACCCGTTTGTATGTCGCCACTCTTACTTGTTAATTATCATTCGTTTTAGTTAGTTCTTAGTTGTGTTACGGAAAGATTTTCTCATATTATAAATAAAAATCATAAAAAGCACGTAGTATTTGTTTAAAAATTTAGTAATAATCTGAGGTTAGGTTTGACACGTGGTCTGAATCATACCACGCCCAACAAACGACCTAACAATTGGTGACCCGACGTTCGCGAATGCCCCGTGTATCGTCCATTGTTACTCGAAAAGTGCCCGCGATTAAATTACACGTGGTCGTGCAAGAAATTAAAGCAAAATGGCAACACCAACCGACAATTTGATAAATACTTCCCCAAACACTCCACCACCGTTTGCTATAACTAATACAACCTACAGAAAAGACACAGGACCAATAGGTGAGACATCTACTTGTACGGTAGCTCATCTAGGTCGATTACCAACCTCTTGGAAAGAAGATCCCACCATCTGGTTTGCTCAAGCTGAAGCTATTTTCTCCTCACCAAGGATATCCTCTACAATAACAAAATTTTATAGCGTAGCGTTGGAGTACAGTATTTTACAGCATGCGACAGATATTGTAACAGCAACCGTTACAACAGAGAGATACGATATTTTAAAAAGGAGGCTAATAGGTATATTTAGCAACTCTGAGGACATCAAATTAAATAAATTCTTAACAGAAATGGATGTGGGAGACCTTCGCCCGCCCCAATTATTTAAAAAATGCGACAATTAGCTCGGAATAAAATAAAATAAAATTTCCTGGTTAGGGAGCCGCAATGGTAAATTATTACTGTATTTTCTACCATGCCAGACGTTATTAGTAACAATGTGTCAAACACATCATCATCATCATAAGGTTCTCAGTCCGAAGACTGGTTGGACGCGTACCTCCATTCTTTTCTATCCTGAGCTAACCTACGCATTTCCCTAAAAGTAGAACATCCTACATCCCTAACTATTTGAGAGCAGTAGTCTAATCTAGGCCTACCCCTACCTCTTTTTATTCCTATCTCTGACTCTAGTATGTCGCGAACTATTCCTTCGTGTCTTAGAAGGTGTCCTACCATCCTATCTCTCCTACTCTTTATTGTTTTCCATACCTTTCGCCTTTCCCCAACTCTTTCTAATACTTCCCTATTGCTAACCTTATCTATCCACGGTATCTTCATCATGCGTCTGTAACACTACAGTTCAAACGCTTCTACTCTTTTTCTATCCGCTTCTCCTATTGTCCAAGTTTCGCACCCGTATAATGCCGTACTCCATACATACGACTTTAAGAGTCTCTTCCTAGTCTCTATATTAACCGTTCTCGAACATAACAGTTGTTTCTTTTTGTTAAACGCAACTCGTCCCTGCGCCATTCTTTGTTTTATATCTTTAGTGCTCCTACCGTCTTGGGTTATTTTACTTCCTAAGTAGCAGAAATCCGCGACCTCCTCTATCTTCTCATTTCCTATTTGTATTTCAATTTTAGTTCTATTTTCACTCCATCTACATACCAAAATTTTAGTTTTCTTTTTATTGATTTTCATGCCGTAGCCCTGTGTCAAAACTGCTTCCATTTCATTCAAAGCCGCTCCTAATTCTTCTTTGCTAGATGCTAACACTGCTATATCATCCGCAAATCTGAGCATGTTAATAGTTTGGCCCTGTACATTGATCCCTGAGGCTGTTCTTTCCTTAACAATATTAATCGCATCTTCGATATATAAGTTGAAAACTAGAGGTGACAATGCACATTCCTGTCTCACTCCCTTCCGGATATCTACTTCCCTTCGTTCCTGCTCACATTCTATAACTGCCTTTTGCTCTTTGTAGAGATTATGTATTATTCTTCTGTCCCTGTATTTCATCCCTACCTTTCTCAGCACTTCGAACATCTTCCCCCATTTTACGTTGTCGAAGGCTTTTTCTAAATCTACAAATCCTATATATACGCTCTTTCTCTTTTCTATCGTTTTTTCTATAATTACTCGTAAAGCTAGAATGGCCTCGCGCGTTCCTCTATTTCGTCTAAATCCGAACTGATCTTCTCCTAATATTTCTTCCGCCTTTTTCTCCATCCTTCTTTGTCAAACACGAAGAACAAGAATATGGTTATGAAAAAGTTGCATCTGAGTCGCACCGCAGATGGCGCTCTTCAGAAAAGTTTGGAATCGTCTGTCACCCACTCGCGACTTTCTAATGCGTCTGGCATTGATATTTTGGCATTCTTCATGATACAAAGAGTCAGTAAAAGAAAAATCTGTTGGTAGAAAATATGTCACGTGACGCTCCAGCTGAAGATAAGTTTGGAGTTCTCTGGGACCCACTCGCGACTTGTAATGTATCTGACAGTATTAGTTTGCCATTCCTTATGATGCAAAGAGTCAGTAAAATAAGAATCTGTTGGCAGAAAATGTGTCAGTAGCAACTTTTAATTTAACCGTTAACTTTGAAAGAGCGCCATCTGCACTGCGACTCAGATGCAACTTTGTTATATCCATATTCTTGTTCCTCGTGGTGCATACGTTAAGATTAATAATATCCGGCATGGTAGAAAATAGAGTAATGATTTACCATTACGGCTCCCTAACTATCCGAACACTGTGGCTGCAGCGATTGCCTGTTCAAATACGCGAAATTTTAACAGTTTCACATAAATCAGACATCGACACCGTGGTAGAAATCGCTGATCGCCTAGGTCCTAGGAGAAGAAACTGTACCAACAATTTGTGCCATTAAAACATCATCGACGAATAACATAATTGAATATTTAACTAAGAAGATTGACGAACTAACAAAGGAAGTGTCCGAAACTAAATTGCATGCCAGAAACACATTCTTATAACGAGGGCGTTTTTACCGTGAAAGAAACCGGTCATCATCGCGTGTGCATGTAAATGGACTCCGCGTATGTTTCTATCATAGGAAGTTCGGTGTATCCGCTCGAAATTGCCGAAAGCCGTGCTCATTTAAGGTTTATACTCAGGTCTCTTTGGAATATTAGTTTTCGTTCAAATTTGATGAAATTTGGTATGCACATTCATGCGGAGGTCCTTATGAATATCTGTAAATTTGAAAATTTTTGAACGTGTAGGTTTTGAGTTTTTCTTGAAAAATATGGATTTTGGAAGGTTTTATTTTTTTTTCTTAAAATCTACTCGTTCATTCGCATGCAAAAAAATAATGTAATTAGTATATGGCCATGTGAAACACGGAGTAAAATCTGATTAAAATTAAACGGCAAGTTTTGGAGATATTCAAAATTTTGTTATTAAAATTGGCACTAAAACGTCTTTAAAATGTGAAATTGACATAAATCTTAATTGGGTACATGGCATAAAGAGGCAACAACATAATACATTATGTTTCCTGTCAATTTCACCAAAAGTTTTCAAAATATCTGAAAAATTATAAAACAAATGCAGCAGTCCAGGAGGTGGCGCCGCGGCCGTGCAGTGGTGTCTAGCGAAAACGAAACGCACTTGCTATTTATCTGTAAATCTTAGGCTATACCGAACACCTGCTTACTCGGAATGTCGGAATTCAGATTTACCGAACGCATAAGAATTGTATCTTAGGTACTTTTCGTAAAATGTTTATGAACCTCATTCCGATAGAATTGGCAATCTCAGATTGGCATTTTGTCAGTCAGAGTTGATTATTCATTATAACATGTATTATTCCCGATTTGTGCATGAATATCTAAAGCGGAGAATTTTACCACTCAGAAGCAGGTTTGTATTTTGAATTTGAATTTCAAAAAGTAATTGGGTATAAAGTAGGTAGGTAGGTACATAAATAAGTATAATAAGAACCGTAGTTTGAAAAAACATTATACATATATTAACAATAACAATGAAATATACATACCTACATTGGTATAACAAATAAAAAAACATTATTTTTTCAACAAAAACAAAACTTTGCAGGGTGTTAAATTTTACTGGCTCACCATTACTATATCGGTTACCTACCTATTGTTATTGTTGAAAATAGAGAGAAGGATAAATGGGGAAAACTGGCTGTTTTGAGGCTCATCACTATTATTTTTCGACATCTTATCCGGTCTGAATAGTTTCTGAAATAATATCATAAAAGAACTGAAAATGCGTTTTCTTTCTTTAATAGCAGACGTATTCTTATATGAATTTAAATGAAATTTTGGCTGTATGTATAAAATAGACATTCTCCGTCTATTGGCGACATCAGGATTGTTCTCCAAAGTTTTTTACTTATGGGCACTGTATTGAATTTTCCAACCTTCCGATTTTAATTATTTTTGGCAAGTTGGCCATGGATATACTTTAACATCGTTCAAACAATTTGTAAATACATTTATGCATATTATACTTGGGCCGCCCAACAGACGGAGTGATCACCCTGCAATCATGAGCTCTAGGCAGGACCACTATCAATTTAGGACGACCGAACCGCAGTGATGCGCTTTCTTTAGACCCAACGAAGTCGCATGACTCCAATTAGGTCGTCATAAATTAATATTGGCCCCGCTAGAGCACGTTCTTGCAGGGTGATCACTCCGTCTGTTCGGCGGCCCAAGTATACCAAAATTTCGTCCAAATCGATCTAAAAAGAAAGCGGATAGAGTGGATAAGGTTTCGAGAAATCATGTTGATGGGTAGGTACAAATAAAATAAGTAAAAAAAAATTAAGTTAAACGGCTTTATTGTAAAGAAACATAATAATGATGCAGATAATGTACTAAAAGCTAAAAAATAATTAGGTAGGTACCAGGTACCTGTCATCACACCACCCTCCTCATCAATCTAGAGCATTGATCAGACTAAAATAAAATCGTGGGGCGTAGAGTAACCTGAGTAAATATGTAAATGATCGTTTTGCGATGTTGTCTATTGAGAAGGAGAAGATGCATCCAAAGCATACCTATAATGATATGAGCGGTTGGCCGTAGATAATAGAAATTCGACTCCTCCCACGATTTTATTTTAGTCTGATCAATGCTCTAGATTGATGAGGAGAGTGGTGTGATGAATGGTACCTACCTAATTATTTTTTAGCTTTTAGTAAATTATCTGCATCATTATTATGTTTCTTTACAATAAAACCGTTTAGCTTAAAAATGTTTTCTTACTTATTTTATTTTCAAGTTTTTAGTTTTTTTTGTTTGTTTTTCTTTTGTTATTATTTTTCTAAAGTGTACTGTGTTCTACTTGTCAAGCCCTTTCATTTGATACCCATATTGAGGGGATTGAAAAAAAAAGTAATACGCCATTTTGTGGTGGCGGCCATCTAGAATTTTGAATTTTTCATGGTGTACTGTATTCTATTAGTTAAGCCCTTTCATTTGATACCCATATTGAGGGGGTTGTAAAAAATATATAATCCGTCATTTTGTGGTGGCGGCCATCTTGGATATTGAATTTTTCATGGTGTACTGTATTCTACTAGTTAAGCCCTTTCATTTGTTACCCATATTGAGGGGATTGAAAAAAAAGTAATCCGCCATTTTGTGGTGGCGGCCATCTTGGATTTTGCATTTTTCATGGTGTACTGTATTCTACTAGTTAAGCCCTTTCATTTGATACCCATATTGAGGGGGTTGAAAAAAATATATAATCCGTCATTTTGTGGTGGCGGCCATCTTGGATATTGAATTTTTCATGGTGTACTGTATTCTACTAGTTAAGCCCTTTCATTTGATACCCATATTGAGGGGATTGAAAAAAAAGTAATCCGCCATTTTTTGGTGGCGGCCATCTTGGATTTTGCATTTTTCATGGTGTACTGTATTGTAGTAGTTAAGCCCTTTCATTTGATACCCATATTGAGGGGGTTGAAAAAAATATATAATCCGCCATTTTGTGGTGGCGGCCGTCTTCGATATTGAATTTTTCATGGTGTACTGTATTCTACTAGTTAAGCCCTTTCATTTGATACCCATATTGAGGGGGTGAAAAAAATATCTAATCCGCCATTTTGTGGCGGCGGCCATCTTGGATTTACAATGATACTGAATATACATAATTGTATTGTCATCACAACTAAAGGTGTGTACCAAATTTCAGATCAATCGGTCAACAGGAAGGGGGTAAAATTTCAATTACTAGATTTGACCCACACAAACATACAAGGCAAGCTAAATAAAACCGTTTAAAAATGCCAAATTTTCTTCTCTCTTCTCTCTAACTTCAATAAAAAGAAAACTGTAAATTCATGAGTCGCGGCCTCTCTGTGCAAATAGCGGAAGTGCCGGGCGGCGATATCATTGTGGTTTCGACACCGCGATATGGGTCATAGCCAAAGCTGAGCGACATTGCCATCTACCGTCCGTAAAACACATTAGAAGGGTCTGAGTATAAACCTTAATGCCCCAAACTTACAGCCGGAAAACTAGTGGAGGCGCCGGTCCTCGCAGAGTCCTCCACCGGCGCAGAATCAGTCCGTTTATTTATAACGAACAAGACAACTGGACTTTGTTTTCTTATATTATACAATCCTGTGCTGCCGTGTCAACTATTGCACTACGCCGCGGTACGCGAAAAAATCTTCAGATTACAAACTTTTTGCCGCTAACGGAAGTACAATAAGCACATATTGAATTAATGAAATACTCTGCGTACTACCAATATAACAATTTATTATAATATTTGACCAGTGTGAAGATTTAAAAAATCTCATCATCAGAAAATGTTTACGTAAAGTAAAATTGTAAATAAATTAATATGACACTAAGGGAACGGCTGACAAGGAAACTAAAATTGACAAAACAATACAAATAATAATAAATTGTTATATTGGTAGTTCGCAGAGTATTTCATTAATTCAACATGAATTTCTACCAAAAAGTGAGCCAAGAAAATATTAACTACATAAGCACATATGGTGAATTTACCCTTACAATCGACCTTGGTTTACGCTGACCGTATTCTTGGAAATTCATCGTGGCTTTTATCTCGCGACCTCTTTTGGGAGCTAAATTCCTTAAGACACAAGGACTTTTAGTCGATCCCGCCGGACGCCACCTAATCGACACGACAACCGGACTGTCTCGTGGAACTCAATCTATACATTTCCAAATATAACTAGACCATCAATAACAGCTTCCAAAGTCACACATACCGCAACGCACCACATCCAAACCACTGGACCCCCAGTTTTTGAAAACTCCGACGATTAGCACCCTACAAACTTGCCATAGCTAAATGTGAATTTCAGATTATGCGTGAACAGGGAATATGGCGTCCTTCAAAAAGCCCCTGGACAAGCCTACATCATTTAGTGCGCAAGTCAACAGGAGTATGGAGACCTTGTGGTGACTACCGTCGCCTGAATGCAATAACTGTCCCTGATCGTTACCCGTTAACAAACGACCTAACAACACTTTGGCTTTGACGTTTCGATATACTGCTGTGTAGTACTGTGAAAATAATTCAATATTTGTGCTTCGCATATGGACACAAGTATATTTACACGCCTTTGGAGATCCATGTTAACGAGAAAGGCCTAATAAATTAATAATTTTGAAGAATTTGACAGAAGGCAAGCTTTGGCAGAAGCAATTTTCGAATGAATGGGCGACATTTATGGAAAATTTCTAGAGTGAGACATGAGCCTCTTCGAGTATAAGTTTTTAAAATTATTTCATCTTTCGCAGGATATAATCTATAAACAGCTTAGAACACTTCTAGAAGAGCGGGACCAAGTGGCATTTGAAAGTATGATCGAAAACTTCTGCATTTTAACTGACTCAGATTTCGAAGACTTTAAAAAATATTTCAAGGATAACTATTTCAATAATCGCCAATATTGGGCTTATTGTTATAGGCTAAACTGTGGCATAAATACCAATATGCATTTAGAGCGTATGCATGGTTTGATAAAATATATATATTTAAAGGGCAAGAAGGTCAAAAGGTTGGATAAGGCAATCCATGCTATCATGAGAATGGTGAGAGATAAACTAACTGACAGACTTATCGTAACACATAAGTGAAAACTTTCAAAAAAGCTTCAAAACATCCGTCAACGACACAAAACGAGCATTGAGCTAGATCCATCTTTAGTTGTTAGAGTAGAACATGGATGGGAAATACTTTCCCAAAGTCGCAACGAAGTTTATTTTCTTCAGGAATATAGGACAATATGTTCATGTAAACTAGTATGTACAGAATGTGCAGCTTGTATACACAAATATCGTTGCTCTTGCTTAAACTCGTCAATAAAATTTAACATGTGTAAGAACTCGCATCTGGTGGCTCAATTTAGACAAAAAATTGAAAAGAAAAGTGAGGAAAGATCAGGAGCAGCAAGTGATGGTAGTGGTGAGTATGCAATGTCGCAAGAGTCCTATGAGTAAATTTCCCTTAAATTTTAGTTGCTGATGAAAACGAATTGCACATCGTAACAGCTCTAGCTGTAGGCATCAGAGAAGATCCAGTTTTAGCTGAGCCACGCTGTATATTGCATGGTAGGTACTATAAATTCCAAAAGTGGTGTTCCACTTTGTAAAGGGAATCGTTTGTGCCGGACATTGCTATGTTTTCGTCAGTCCCGGCCCCCCATAGATATTGTGATTTTCCGTTATCTGATCTCGATACTTTGAATTTGTGGTGCACTTAAAATAATTAACAATGATAATAATAAGAAATTATTGTAATAAGTACTTAACATTTAAAACTACAAACATTGAGCAAAGTTAACAGTTAGAGAAAAATAATAAATAATAACGTTCTAATGTATTTGAAGTTCTTCCTAAAAGTCAAAAATTCGCCAACTATCTTATCTTATCTATTTTTTGCTGCCCTTTGTTTACTGTTGCAAGGCTAACATATTTTGTTTCATTCAAATAAAATCGTTTAGATCCGCCTTCAAAACTTTAATTGGCGGACGTAATTGGATATGGCATTTTAAGCGGAATTGAACCGTAAAGTGGAAGACCAGTTTTGGCACTGATAGTACCTATATAGGTACTTACTTTTTAATAGCTTGGATTGAAAATTGAAAATGTCAGGTGTCATTTCTGTCCTAGATAAGCCAGCTCAAAAATAATGCATTTTTTGAGAAAAAAATGAATGCAGAGCCAATCATGCATGTGTGCAATTCGAGATAAAATATCACTGTGCTATTAAGTTATAATGCAATAATAAAGAATAAACTAAACGTTGTTTAAATTGGTATTTTTATTTTATTATAGGTACCTATCCGTATTATTACTATTAACAATTAAATACATTTTATAAATAATAATATTAAAAATACACGTTTCAGTAGGTAACATTTAGGTAGAATCCAATATTATCTATTCTAACCTTTTACAAATTAATTTCCAAATTTTAAATTATTTACATGTCGGTATACTATACCACCATACATATTTTTATAATTTACTGCTAATTTAATTTGGTGTAAGTAATCAACTTTAATTTTTTTAAATGTTACCGGGCGCGACTATGACAATCGACTCTGTTCGGCTGCCAGGATTATTTGTTTAGGAGGACGCGCCAAGCGCAAGTCCGTTGTCAGTCTTCAGTCTGCAATCAACCAGTGTCACGGTAGCATCGACTCCAGTAGTTACTACACTTGTGTTCTTGTATGTTTAATGCTTGTATGTTTCACCTACGGGTAGATAGAGTTTTGATTATATATATATAAACTCCTATCATTATTGCGTCCGTACATTTACGTTTTACATTGATTGTTGCGTCCTCGACCTTATTGCTTCCGTATACGGACGCAATAAAGTCACCCCATGTTAAAATTCGTTCCAACCTACTATTCAAAGAAATGCTGCTTGGCCCTTCCCCTTGATTATCAACCCATTCCAAACCTGTAAGTTTGGTAGCGCTATCTGGCGAGATTCATAAGATATTTGCTGATTTAGATTTTTGTGTGGAAGCAACAATGTTAGGTCATTGTAAGAGATAGTGTATTATTAGTTCAGCGAAATTCCGTGCGGGGCGTGAAAAGCATATGCGCACCTGTATATAATTTGTACATTTTATGCATTCTATTGCGTCCTCGATCTGGCAACGTCGAAACCATTTTATTATTTCATCTGGCTGCCCGAGATGTTATTTTGTGTGAATAGTAGCTCACGTGCGAGTACGGCGATTGTTGCGTCCGACGTTTAATCATGTTGCCAGTAAGTAGGGGCAATAAAATGATAAGTTTGTGCAAAACAGTGGAAGAATCAGGTATGTACCTACACGTATTGACGCATTACATGTATACTGAGGAGTAGTTGAAAGTAAACGATATTTTTTATGTATGTATGTATGAGTCGTTTACTTTCAAGTGCTTGCCAGTGTACCTACTTATTTATAATAATTAAAATCAGTGGTTTCAGTGGCTCCGGTGGTTCAGACGGCTTTTTGGGAAAAAAAGAAAAAATCCAACTGGTTTTGCAATCGGTCACTTACACCATTGCCCTTGAATGAGTCCTATGGTTCCTCAGAAATTTCTTCCCACGAAGACACATTATTAGTACCCGCAATAGTACCTGTAGGTGGGCCAAGTGCTTCCTCAGAAACCTTGGATTCTTCTTATAAGGGCAATAGATTAGAAAATAGTTTTTTTTTAAAATCGATTGTGATACTTCAAGATATTACTATTAAGCAATCAAATACCGATACAAATTTTACCACAAACATAATCAAGAGTCCTCTGGAAAAAACTTTACCGATAGAGCAGAGTTCAGGTAACACCAAAGATTATGAGGATATATTTTTGTCATCTCCGGAGGACCCATTTCATACGTCAGGCGAGGACTCACTTTTTGTCCCCAGCGACAGCGAAGTTGAGGTAAGTACATATTTCTATGTGGAAAATAAAAAATGCCTCGTCTTATTTATTTATTTATTTATTAGTTATTTCCAAAACTGATTCTAAGTGCAACTATCAATTTGCTTGGTTTTTAACAGAAACAAATGCCAATTAATTATTGCAAGAAACACATTGTCTTTGAAAGATATAATACCACCATTGTTATTAAAGTACATAACTCAAAAATGCAACAATCAAATTACCATGGCCGGTAACACGAAAGAGTTCACTGTTAATTTTCTGATTTTTGATGTGAAAGTTTTCTTCAAATATGTTGGTTTCTTGAATTTGTTCTTTAGGCTTTTGTTTCCGTTGTACATTGAAATAAGGTTTCCGGGCTGGTTACCACGTCGTCGATGGAAATCTGAAACGCAAACACCATTAATAGCACTTATATTAATAATAATAATAAAAATAATGTATTTATTGTTCTTTGTTGGTTATAAAAAAGGATTCAAATAAAAAAAGGAAAACAAAGAAGAAAATGGGACACTTGCCTATTTATTTTTTTCCGATTATTTCAATGATTATATTCTAAACAAAGTAACCAAGAATCAACACTAACACTAGTACAATAGCTTTCGTTTAAAAGTGCACGATTTTCTTGGGTAATGTATGTGATCTTTTTTATCTCATTGCAACATATTTTTGACACTTCACCTGAATCCCAAATGAACAAGTCTGTTCCACTTTGCTCAATTATAAGGAAATTAAGGCCCGGTTTTTCAAAGAATCTAACACCGGGTTAAGTTTGACACCGGCTTCGTTGCTGTGATACAACCAATCAGAAAGCCGGTATCATAGCAATGAAGCCAGTGTCAGACTTATTCCGGTGTTGGATTCTTTGAAAAACCGGGACTCAGTATATCAATCGTGCACTTTCAAACGAGTGCCAGTGCACATAAAGTTTATGTGTTAGTGGTAATCGGAGTGCTGGTACTAGATATAAGTGTGTGAGTTGCTTCTTGGTTACTTGATTTAGAATTGAAGTATTAAAATAATCTAATAAAAAAATATACAGGTGGCCCCGAAAAGATTCCACAACATCAGAATTTAACACTGTTTCGTAGATCAAAATTAAATTTTAATTTTCACAATCTTAATTTATAATTTCAGAATGACTTGACAGTCTCCTATATTACGCGGGCAGCAGCAAAACTAAATGAAAAAAATAATGATGCGAACAGTGAGATGCGCGATACAGGTGCCGATATGGTAGCTACTATGGGCGCTAGTACCGTGGCTGATGTTGGAGTTGATACAGACTTTGATACGGGTGTCAACATAGACGCTGACTATGATGCTGAAACCGTTACTGATACTAGAACTGAAACGTCTGGTCCAACAAAATCTTCACCAAAATACAAAAGGAAACCAGATTATTGCTTTTTTTGTGATACAGAAATACTAAACTTTGCGCGTCACATCAAAAGAAATCATTCGACGGAAATAGCCGTTGCAGAAATACTTTCAAAACCTGTTAAATGCAAAGAAAGGAGATATCTGTTTGACAAACTAAGAAGAAAAGGTAATTTTTTAGCTTCTGGAAAGGAATGTTTTAAGGCAGTGCGGCAAACATATGTTCCTGATAGATCATATTTGCCATGTGATAATTGCCTTGGATATTTTTCTTCTAAACTTTTGTATCGTCACAGAAAAAAGTGTCTTGGTGATAAATGTAAGGGTGGTGCTCAAGCTGCAGGTCAATCAGCACTCATGTCAAAAATAAGCGTTGATCGGCGTTTGAAGGAACAAGTCTTTCCTCATATGCGGGCAGATGAAATATCTTTGTGTGCTAAAAAAGATACTTTGATCTGCGCATTTGGGACAAGATACCTAAATATCCATAGGGAAAAACATTTCATCTCAGTTACTTCACGTAAGATGAGAGAACTCTCTAAAATGCTCATAGAAGTTAGAAAACTGGAACCATCTATAACAAATTTGTTTTCGGCTCTTCAACCAAAATTCTTCGATAATTTCGTAGTTGCAGCAAAACGCATCGCAAAGTATGATGTTGAGAAAGACATGTATATGTCACCTACGTTTGCTATGAATATTGCCACATCTTTAAAACAATGTTGCGATATTGCTATCAGTTATGCTTATAAGAGACATGCTTCATATTCATCAGTTTCTTCTGCTCAAGCAGAAGCAGACCTTAAAACACTGATTCACTTGTTCGAATCGAACTGGAGATTTGATATTTCGTCACAAGCGGCAGACAATTTGAATCTAAACAAGTGGAATAAGGTCACTGTCATTCCGTTGGCTAGTGACTTAAAACTGTTAAGGAAACATCTAATACAAGTGGCGGAAAAAGCTTTACAGAAGGTGAAAAATAATACTAATACTGCAGCCTATGATACTTTGGTGGAGTCTGTTTACTGCAGGGTTATATTGTTGAACAGAAAACGTTCGGGAGAATTGCAAAGAATGAATTTACACACTTACGTCAATTCTTCATCGGAAAATCAGGAGTATGAAGAATTTAAGAAAGCAATATCTTCTAGTGAGCAAATACTTTTAAAAAATCTAAAGAGAGTTGTCATAAGAGGAAAGCGTGGAAGAGGTGTCCCGGTATTATTTAGCAAGGATGTTCAAAACCATATAAAAACACTGCTTGAAGTAAGGCAGAATTTTGTTCCGAAAGAAAATCAGTATCTTTTTGCAAAGTCAAATTCGTTATCTCATATAATTGGATACAAAATTTTGAATAAATACGCAAAAAGTTGTGGAGCAAAGAACCCATCAGCAATATCATCGACTCATCTTCGAAAGCATCTCGCTACTCTTTCTCAGCTCTTCAACTTATCCGAAAACGAAATCGAACAACTGGCAACATTTATGGGCCACACTCCAGGAGTCCACAGGAGCTCTTACCGACTCCCTGATGAAATATACCAAACGACAAAAATTTCAAAACTTTTATTGTTAATGGAAAGAGGTGGTGCAAATGAATTCAAAGGAAAGTCTTTAGAGGATATTGACCTAGACCTAGAAGAGAATTTGTTAGATGCTAAGGAGAAAGCTGATGATAGCGGCGATGAAGAGGGTGGCAGGGATTACTTACCGGATCCGAATGATGAAATTCCGTCCACAAGTGTAGCTCCTGCTGCTTCATCCGAACCGATTCCGAAGAAAGGAAAATGCCGTACTTTGGTTCCTTGGACACCTGACCAAAAGAAAGTAGTAAAACAATTTTTCAAAAATCACATCAAAGGTAAGAGGCCTCCCAAACGAAATGAATGTGAGGAACTGAAACAACAACATCCTCAATTGCTGCAAAATAAAGATTGGTTGAAAATTAAAGTGTTTATTCAAAACGAATACACTAACAAGAGAAAGTACTCAGATGACTAGCTTTAAGAATAAACGATTTGTATGTTTTTTTTTAATATAGAGTGTCCCAGGGTAGATGTAATAAGGGGTATAATGAACAAATATTTTTCTAATTATGGAATGACATTTAGGGATTGAGTTCTTGTTATTAAACTAAGGTACACCGAAAATAAGTACCTAAATTCGGTGTTCTAAGGAGTGTTTAATAAGGAAAGTTGTAAAATCACCACTCTTAAAGCACATTTATTTTTCAAAAAAATTACAAATTTCATTAAGAAAAATTGTTACCTCCATACCAGTTCTCAGAAATATAAAAATATTTTTTAAAGTTCTCGTTTTTCAATATGTCAGTATTTTATATTGAACGATACATTTATAAAAAAGAACATACGAAATGCAAGAAGGCATAATGTCAAACAAATTAAACTTAAAATAAATCCTATTCCTAATTCCTAAAAATTAGTATGGAGATATAAAATTGCTTTCTAAACCACTTTTCTTCATGGATTTTCTTCATATTTTGAAATATAAAGATACTTTATTAATGGTGATTTTTACAAATATGTTTATGAAACACCGTAGAATATTGAATTATATATTATTTTGGTGTACTTTAGTTTTACAAGAAGCATGATTCAATCCTCAAATGCCATTCCAAAACTCGAAAATTATTTGCTTATTATACCTCTTATTACATAAATCCTGGGACACTACACAAGATGATTCAAATTGCATGTTAAGTATGGGTATTTCGCTTATTTGTAGATCTACAAATTCGGTTAAATGAGAGGAAGTCACTTACACACAATTATGAAAGTTCCCAAAATTTGATTCGCTTTTGTTATAGAGAAAAAACAAAAATTCGCATTTTCGTTTTTCCCTGCAACTCGGTTATTTAAAATTATATTCGGAAACCGTTAGAACATTATTAAAACACATTTTTGAGCACTATTGATTGACGTTATTTACTTGTTTTCTGACTCATTAGTTTACGAGATAAGGCATTTTTTTGAAATGCACATCAATGAAGGCCATGACTCCGTTCAATAGTTTTTAATTACCTTTTCAGCCATACCCAATTTGCATGTGTTATTTTTGAAAGCGATTTATAAGGAAAAATATTTTAAAACAAAAGAAACAAAAATAAATATTACCACATTTACATGTTACTTTGAAAAATGAGTTTTCCTTATAAATCGCTTGATTTCAAAAATAACTCATGCATATTGGGTATGGCTGAAAAGGTAATTAAGAACGCTATCGGACCGAGTCATGACCTTCTTCGATGTGCATTTGAAAAAATGAAGCTATGTGCATTATTGTAAATTAAAGCAACAGAAAACAAGTGAATAACGTTAACTAATACTGTTCAAAAATGTATCTTAATAATGTTCAAACGATT
Source organism: Xestobium rufovillosum (assembly GCA_963966045.1). Lineage (NCBI taxonomy): Eukaryota > Metazoa > Arthropoda > Insecta > Coleoptera > Ptinidae > Xestobium > Xestobium rufovillosum. The sequence continues at coordinate 5,452,553 of OZ014498.1, read as the reverse complement.
TCCGAATATGATTGAAAGTAACGGAGTTACAAGGATAAAACGAAAACGTTAAAATTTTGTTTTTCTTGCTCTATAATAAAAGCGAATCAAATTTTGGGAACTGGAGAGAAGTGACTTCGATCTAAGGAACATTTTCTATCATTTAACCAAATTTTTAGCTTACAAATAAGCGAGATACCCATACGCAATTTGAATCAACCTAAATAAATGTTTTGATTACAAAAGTTTACCTAAGGTTTATCTTATGTCTTCTGGCTTTGCGTTTTAATTGTTAACTTTGTTTTTTTTGAATAAATCTTTGGATACCAAAATGGATGCGAGTACCTAAAGTTTACTTTGTGTGTTGTTTGAAGTGTTTCCTTTTGTTGGTTTCGATTTTTTTATAAACGTTTTGTCAATTTATTTCATTAATCCTTGTTTTGTGTTTTAAATATTTACTTTGTTTTTTAATAAACATTTTCTTACTTCTGCATGGCGTTTTATACTTTCTTTGGATAGTACTAATATGTTTTGAGGTTGGAAATTACTTACTCGAGGAAAAAACTGCAGGTGGTTATTCCTCAATGCAATAAAAATAAGAAAATCCTGTATTAGTTCCAACTATAAATGGTGTTATATTGTAATACTTACGTAGTTTTAATTTCAAAGGTAAGTATTAGGGTAATGCAAAATTTGTCAGAAAGCAGAATGTAATCGATTACTTCCGAGATATCCAGGAATCTAAAAAATAAAAAAATGCAACTTAAATATTTTTTCAGCATTATTTTCATACTTACGTGCTTTGAGTCTTAAAATTACTTACCGAATGTAACATTCCTCGTCCACAATAGTAATTCAAACATTAGTTAAGCAAGAAAATTCTAATTTTATTTACCTATGCATTACGACTTTCCTATAATCGATAAAAGCCCAAACACACATCATCATCATAAGGTTCTCATTCCGAAGATTGGTTGGACGCGTACATCCATTCTTTTCTATCCTGAGCTAACCTATGCATTTCCCTAAAAGTAGAACATCCTACATCCCTAACTATTTAGAAGCCATAGTCTAATCTAGGCCTACCCCTACCTCTTTTTATTCCTATCTCTGACTAGTATGTAGCGAACTATTCCTTCGTGTCTTAGAAGGTGTCCTACCATCCTACCATCCTATCTCTCCTATTCTTTATTGTCTTCCATACCTTTCGCTTTTCCGCAACTCTTTCTAATACCTCCCTATTGCTAACCTATCTATCCACGATATCTTCATCATGCGTCTGTAGCACCACATTTCAAACACTTCTACTCTTTTTCGATCCGCTTCTCCTATTGTCCAAGTTTCACACCCGTAAAATGCCGTGCTCCATACACACGTCTTTAAGAGTCTCTTCCGAGTTCCTACGCTAACCGTTCCCGGGCATTACAGTTGTTTCTTTTTGTTAAAGCAACTCGACACTGCGCTATTCTTTGTTTTATATCTTTAGTGCTCCTACCATCTCGAGTTATTTTACTTCCTAAATAGCAGAAATCCACGACTTTCTCTATCTTCTCATTTCCTATTTGTATTTAAGTTTTAGTTCTATTTTTGCACCTTCTACATACCAAAATTTTGGTTTTCTTTTTATTCATTTTCATGCCCAAACACTTAGCTTTGGAATAACTAGTTGGCCATACTACGTCAAGAAAGTTCACTATAAAATGTAATTTCTACAAAATTTTGTAAAAATATCTGGCTTCAGCAGCCCACTCTACATTTGTACTATTGTAGGTTTCCATAAATCATTTTCGAATATTTGCTCATAGGACCCTTATTTTTATTTTTGCGTGTAGAATTGGAAACAGGACATTGTGTGGTCTATTAATTATGTTAACAATAACACTGCTCTACGCGTCTACGCTGTAGTATAAGTAAAGTAAGTCGTCTGAAGGGGATCCGAAGTTTTGCAACAAAGCGCGGAAGCAACAATGTACAATATACATGCAATCGGAGCCAGTAATGTACGCAGATTCAACGGAAGCAATAATGTGTTATAATTATAGAGTTCGTGTATATACACAAAATAGGTTTCTGTAAATATGAATACCATTTCTATACAGTACTCTGCCTTACCGACCAATATACGCATTCAGGTTAAAGCTGGGTCTACACTTTCAAGGGGACGCAACAAGGATGGATTTTGAAAGGACGCAATAATGTTAGCAGGATGTATATATATATATATGTTTCATTAATAAACGTTTATACAAATAAAGTGTATTACTGTACGAAGTACAAACGTTACATGGCGCAATCGGAAACAAGAAAAAGTGAGTTATAGTGCATTTAAAAGTGAAAAGAGATTAAGAAAATAAAAATTGCATTTTTGTCTCAACCGTCTCCGATGGATTTCACGGGAAATCTGGCAAAGAACTGAAAGAAGTTCAAGAGCGATTTTGAAATATATGCGATGGCTACAAATTTAAAGGACAAAGGTCCCAAAGTACATTTTGCGACATTGTTACATGTAATGGGGGAAGAATCAAGAGACATATACCAAACGTTTGACTTCGAAACAGAAGCAAATAAAACGGACGTCACAAAAGTGATCGAAAAATTTAATGAATATTTTTTACCCAAAATGAACCCAAGCGTAGAAAGGAACAAATTTTATAATAGAGTTCAAAGCTCCAGTGAAACATTCGATAATTTTGTTACGGAATTAAAGAGAATTGCAACCGATTGTGAGTTTTCAATAACAAATAAAGAAGAACAGTTACGAGGCAGAATAGTTTGTGGAGTCAGGGATGCAAGAGTAAGAGTAAGAGTAAGAGAAAGAAATTTGACGTTAGATAGGGCCATAAAAATTTGCAAAGCAGCGGACGTAGTAGATGAACAAACGAAAAATATTGCAGCATCCGGCAACAGCAGTGCAGGTGCGGGAATCCATGTGGATGAAATAGGAAGCAAGGAACACGTGCAGGCTGCAGATGTTCACGGAACGCGGAAGAAAAGTTGGGGCGACCGTCAAACGTACCGACAATCAAAGGGACCGCCAAACATCAGAAGCCGCGGCGAAGAGCCGACACAGCTTTACGGTAAGTGGCCGACAAACAACAAGTGCGAAAGGTGCGGAATAAGCCATAAAATGGGTAGTGAATATTGTGCCGCCAGTGGTAAGTCATGTTTTAAGTGTAATACATTTGGACATTTCGGGTATCTTTGTAAAACCAATAAATCCGCAATAAAACATGTGCAACGTGTGCATAGTTATATCCTAGACCACAATAGCAACCATTGATAGAAGATGCATCAGTTGCAACTAACAATGGAACTTTCCAGAACATAGACTGACGCTGTCAGCAAATAAAATGTATAAATTGAATTGTAACTTCATTAGGAAGAATTCTAGTTCTTAACACCGAACTGTACTTTACTAAATAAACCTGTATATTTTATTTTTTAAAAAGTACATCGGCAATTCCCAAAACTTATCTGGCGCAGTCATCGGTAGGATTGCTGAAGAAATATCTTACATCGCGTAGTGATTTTCTTTCGTTTCAACGATTAATCAGCAACCGAAAAATTGAAGATTTTGGTAATTGTGAAGAACTGGATTCAAGTAGCTGAGAAGGACAAACATCGCCTACTCATCTACACCGTAGCTGAAAAGGACAAGCATCGCCTGCTCATCTACACCGTGGTTTAAGAGGACAAAAATCGCCTGTTCAACTACACACAAAGGGACCACATCGCCCAGGTTCGAGAGGGACACACATCGCCCATCAACCTAAAACCAACAAGAAAAACAAGAAACAGAAACAAGAAAGAAATGATAAAACTTGGAATAATTTTAATGTAAGTGCTTTCCTACATTTTGATTTCCTTCAAAACCGCATACAATTAAGTTTAAACCTTGAATAATTTTATTTGCTCAAAATTGAGAGTAAATTAGAAGAACTTTTAGATAAAATAAGTAACCTTTCACTAACAGAACCAGAAATGGCTCATGCTAATAACAGTAGTACTAACAGTAGTAATGTAGAAATTAATATGCAGTTGCTTAGATACCAATCAGACAATATACCTTGTTTTGATGGAAATACTAAACAATTGAACAGATTCATAAATGCTTGCGAAAATTTAATAAGAACTTTTCAAAATCGCGAAAATAGAAATGCTTCAATTAACATTATTTTAATAGATACTATTTTAAGTAAGTTAAGAGGTCGTGCAGCAGATCTTATCTGTTCGCGCAGTGAACTCAACACCTGGCAAACAATTAAAGATTGTTTAATATCCACATTTGCTGACCAACGCAGTATTGACTGTCTGATACAGGAATTATTATCTATCAGACCTAATAAAAATGAACATCCGCTTTGTTTTGGAATGCGTATACAAGACTCACGTAGTTTACTTTTCGTAAAACTAAACTCAACAAATGAAGACGCTAATACTAAATTAATTAAAATCACACATTATGATCAGTTTGCTTTAAAAACATTTATTAATGGCTTACCACCAAATTATCAACTACCGGTAAGACTAAAAAATCCAGATTCACTCGAACAAGCAATGTCGTATGTTAAGGAAGAAGAAAATTTTAATTTGTTTAGACAACAGTCGTTCACTTTAACTAAACCTCCATTACCCAATAATCCATTACCTAATAATCTGAAACCAATCAATCCACAAACTTATTATACACCGCCTTTCACACAAACAGTTCAACAACCAATATTTAATCGACCTTTTGGACAAACTTCAAATTTCAATCCTCAAAGGTTTCATCAAAATAATTTTAATCAAAACCCTTTCAATAGAAACTCATCTAACCCCTTTTATCAAAATACTTTTCAAAGACCTTCATTTAATCAATCTGTTAACTTAAGACCCCAATTTCCACAACAAAATTTATTTAGAAACAACCAATTTCAACAAAATTCAAACGCCTCACGTCAATACCAACCTTTCACGCAAAGAACGAACGTATTCAAACCAGCATCTAACGTTTTCAAACCAACATCCCGAATTCAACCCACATATCAACCGGAGCCGATGGATACAAGTTCTGGCACAGCTAAAACAATTTTTCAACAATCCCAAAGACCCAAATTCGAGACACTACACAATCAAGAAGTAGCTTTCCCCTCATCCGAAATTAACGATTATCCTGACGAAACCGATTTTGACTACGAAGCCTATAATTATCAACCTGACGAATATTATGAAGTCAATCCCGAAGAGCTTCTTAATGAAAAGACTGAAAATGATAAAAATTTTCACTTGGAACAAGACCCCAAGGATCCGACAATATTCAACTTAACGTTTATTCTTCTGACCTTCCATATATATACGTACCCGAATTAAATGCCAAATTCCTCATCGACACAGGAAGTACCAAAAGTTTTATTAAACCTGTCTTAGCCTATCAACACTTTTCGAATTCAATTCAAAACGAACTTTTTCAAGTAAGCACAGCCCATGCCATCTCCATGCATAATGAAATTATCAATATTCCCATTTTTCCTATGTTTAACTGCGATATCAAACATAAGTTCCATCTTTTCGATTTTTCAGACAAATTTGAAGGACTGGTAGGACTTGATCTTTTAACCGAATTACATGCTAACATAAATTTTCATGATTGTAAATTACAAACCCCCACAGCAGAAATTCCTATCGTTTATAAAAATCTAAATGCTCTTAAGAAATTTCAACCTCACCAATTCAAAATTCCACCACGTACAATGGTCATACAAAAATTACCCGTAACACAAAAAGACGGCTTAGCAATCTTTCCTTTCCAAAATTTTAGCCAAATTGAAATTCCAGAAGCTATTGTTAATGTTAAAGATAATTTTGGTTACACCACCCTTACTAATTCTTCAGACGAAGCTATAGAATTTACACTGGATGAACCCATTCAAGTACAAACTTTTGATTCCACAGAACTAAACCCGATAGACCTTATTAATGATCCTAATGTTTTCATACCTGATAATTACTACATTGACAACCTTCAAGAAAAAAATGTCGACGCCCTTGACGCCCTTTCCAGAATTCAATTAAACTATAAAGAACTTAAGAAACCCGAAACTGAATCAGTTATTAACAATCCGGGTGATGTAGACGAAGAAATTCTAGAGTTTATTCGAAATTTCGCAGAAGACCTAGATCCGATTGAAATTCCACTATCACCTGTACCTTCTAGACCTAAACCTAAACAAAAAATAAAAATCCTTCAAAACATTCAGTTAAGACCTCCTATAGTAAACCCCGAAATCTCAGACCCATACGAAACTGTACACACCACACAAAGACCTACTAATAATACTAATAGTATTCCAATTTTAGATAAAATGATCAATGATAAAAAATACCAATTTATAATTGATAGAAATCCTCACAACAGTTTAACAGTAAATAAAAAACTTATTAATGATAATTTTGTAAATCATGTCAAAATTTATCCCAATAATCCAGAACATGTTTTAAAATTATTAAAGGAACACATTCACCCAACACACACAAATTACTTATATTTTCAAAGAAGAGACCTAATTCCAATGTTCACTCAAGTTTATTTGCAATATTTTTCACCACTCCAATTAGTTCAATGTACCAAATTACTCACCAACGTTACAACAAAAGATGATCAGTTAATGTTCATTCGACATCAACACGAAGGAAAAACCAACCATAGAGGAATAACCGAAACATACGAACGATTAAAGAAACTATATTACTGGAAAAAATATTAAAACCGACGTAACAAACTATATCAACAACTGTGAAATTTGCCAACAAGCAAAGTATTCCAGACACCCTGCATATGTACCACTTGTCCTAACCCAAACTCCAGACAAACCTCTCCAAATATTACATATGGATCTATTTTTCTATAAAAAACACGCTATCCTCACGATCATTGACAAATTCACTAAATTAGGCCAAGCGTATAACATTCCTAGAGATACAAAATCTGTACATGACAAATTATTAACCTATTTCCAATATTATGGTATACCCGAAACCATTGTTGCCGATAATGATCCTATTTTCAAGCCTAACATAATCACAGACCTTTTGCGTATGCACAAAATTAATATCCACTTTACCACTCCATATCATCATGAATCAAATTCACCAATTGAACGTTTTCATTCTACTATTCTTGAACATTTAAGAATATTAGAGATACAAGATAAATCAAAATCAGTTGACGAATTACTTCTATATGCTTCTATTGCATACAACAGTACAATCCACTCAGCAACGAAATTTTCACCTTACGAACTAACATTTGGACATTCAACTTCTCGAGATCCTTTTGACCTTATCCCAATCACATTTTATTCAGACTATGTTAATTCCCATAAACAAAAAATGAATTTACTCTATCAAGATGTAAAAAATCTCCAAATTCATCAAAAACAACGTGTATTAGAAAAACGCAATAAAAATGGTAACGAACAATCCGAATTCAAAATTGGTCAAACAGTCTATAAACAAAATCCTTCTAGAACAGCAAAAAATTTACCAAAATATTCCGGTCCATATAATATAATTGAATTATTAGAAAACAACAAAGTAAAAATTCTAAATCCTAAAATTAAAAAGGAAGAAATTATTCACATAAAGGAACTAAAAAAGCCACATTTTTCAGATACGTCAGCTACAACGCAGCAGACATCCTCAAAATTCATGACAACCCAGGGCTTCTCACAACAAAATTAGGAACCGCATTAATAACGGAAGATATTTGGACTTTAGTCAAAATTTTTGAACTAAACCCTTTAATAAATGAATTTAACAAAGTTTGTGCACATATCGATACAATTGATAAAGCTTTTCAGAATAACTCCCTTTACGAAAGAGAATATTTTAACACCAGAAATCTAATTAACCATCTTAGAACAAGTATTCAAACTCAGTTTATGCAATTGAACCCAAAATTACAATTAAATTCAAGAAAGAAACGCGGATTAATAAATGGACTAGGCTCAATAATTAAAGTTATAACTGGAAATTTAGACTCATCAGATGCCGAAAAATATGATCAACAAATTGATAATTTGCAAAAATCAGAAGACAAGACAAAGACTATTTTGGATAACCAACTTTCTTTAATGAATGCCACTGTATCAGAATTTCACAAATTAATGAGCAATGTTTCTCATAATCAACTTGTATTAGAATCAAAAATTAAAATTCTTGAACATACTCTTAAAAAGGTATCTATTCGTTTAATAGAACAATTCGATTACACATTAATTCATATTACTTTAGGACAAATAACAATCACTCTCCAAATAATTTCTAATCTTTTAAACAAAATTGAAACAGCTATTTATTTTGCCAAATTGAACACCTTGTACAATTTTTTAATCAGACCCGATCATTTACTAACTGAAATTCAAAATATTGAAACCCATATCAAAACAACAAAATTACCGTTTGATTCGAATCTAAGTGAGCTACTGAATTTTGAAAACATCATAACAATTAAAAGTTATTCTAGGGAAAACGAAATTGTATTCCTTTTAGAGATTCCTTTGGTAGAAATTAAAAACTATCAATTTTTCCAAATGTTCCCACTTCCCCAAAATGTTAATGAAACCGAATTCACCATTATTATCCCGAAAACCCCATACCTTGCCATTTATGAGCACAAATTTTATTATTTTAAAACCGAGTGCAAACAAATCAAGAACACTCAGTACCTATGCAACAGAGAAGACAACGTACCGTTCCAAGGAACTCCATGTGAAGTGAAATTAATAACTTTCGTTAATCCAATAGACAATTGTTTTCCTATTAAGTTAAAAATAACTGAAACATTTATTCAAAAAATATCCCCGAGCAAATGGACAATAACCTCGCCGAATGAAATAATAGCACACAAATATTGTGATGAATTTAAAGAAAATGTACCTCTTCAAGGAACTTATTTAGTTGAGTTGCCAACAAATTGTAAATTAATTGTAAATTCACACGTTCTGCATGCTTCCTTTAAATCTACAAGTAAATTAGATGTAATTGCTTTACCTCATATAAATTTTAGCCTAACAAATACTGCTTCTCAAATTTATGTTCCAAAAGATTTAAATTTAAATAGTATTAACCTACACAAAATTACTGAAACTCAAGAAAAATTCAAAATTCAAAAAGAAATGATAGATTCTATTAATTCACCTGTAGTAACTCATAGAACTAGTGTATGGACTATTTTATTGTATGTTTTAATATTTTTATATGTTTTATATGTCATTTTTGTAAAATGGAATAAGTGCCCGTTCCTGAAGAAACGAAAACTCCCAATATTACAGACGAAAGAGGACATCATTATTTGAAAAACCATCCCTTGGATAGTTTTCCATCTACGAAGGGAGGAGTTATATCCTAGACCACAATAGCAACCATTGATAGAAGATGCATCAGTTGCAACTAACAATGGAACTTTCCAGAACATAGACTGACGCTGTCAGCAAATAAAATGTATAAATTGAATTGTAACTTCATTAGGAAGAATTCTAGTTCTTAACACCGAACTGTACTTTACTAAATAAACCTGTATATTTTATTTTTTAAAAAGTACATCGGCAATTCCCAAAACTTATCTGCATTCCATTAATGTAGAAAATACCGACAATGGCAGTGTTGATAACGGAAGTTATGAATTAGGTGAAATCAGAGATGAAAATAAAAGTGGAGATTGGTATCAAGAACTTGAGTTTATAAATTTTAATTCAAAAATTCTTTTTAAAATTGATACCGGTGGTCACGCAAATGTTATTCCTAAGCATATATTTGATACTTTTAAATTGTCCAGTACCGCATTGAGTATACCACATAACACACATAACACACATAACATTACCTCAAAGTTATTATATAGGAAGTTGCCTAATGCCCGTGAAGCGCTGTAGCACCGCGTGAAGTACGAGTGGGGGAAGCATGTGACGTCAGCGTCGGACGTCAGTCGCGCTCCGCAAACATACTTGTACAGACGTCTGCATGTGTTTCCCGATTCCCACGCTTTATGCATGCCTTTGATGGCATAAATTTATGTATAACCTGCGTTGTTATGAAGTTTCATCGTTCTGTAGGGTGTAAGTAAAGGTCCTAAAGGTAGGTACCTACCTCAAATTCCCGCACTAAATTTCATTGAGAAATAGTCAGGTTCAAATTGGAATTTCATTCATTCGATAGCTATGGACTTCTAATATTGTAGAGTAATTTAGATTTTTGAATTAGCAATGTTAACCTAATGAAGTTATATTTAGATTGAAAACAAAATCGCCCTCGATGCCGTTCATTTTTAACTGGAAATGTTTAAAATAACAGTACACCTACTAAAAACTAAAATCCACATCCAGTATTTTATTTTCAGAAATAAATACATACATACCCATACTCCGACTAATTCCAAACAAAGTAAAAAGTTGAAAAAAAGTATGCGCATAAGTTGAAATGTAGTAGGCAGTATAGATATAGATAACATTATGTACCGTTATTTGAATAAAAATATGTACCTACTTATAAACATTTTCTACTCGCCGATGTGTTTTTAAAAGTAAAACTAAGTATGTACCTACCTAATACCTACTTACCTTCACACCTACTACCTACTACTCGAATAAATACATACCTACTTGCCTAATATCATTCCCGAGACTAATCTGGAAGTGTCTATAATAATTATATGGTAGGTACGTAAGTACTGAATTTTGTGCATTCATTGATACATCACTCATCATGGCGAAGAAAGTGTACGTACCTACTGAAACAGATGTTCACCGAAATTTAGTTTTTGGGTTAATAATAAATAATTATTATTTTATACCTAACGATGATTATTTTATTCCACCGTTCTATGCGCTCCGCTTATCGGCTAATGTAAGGCAGGAAATTGCGGTCCCGCGGTGACGTCAATTTACGATCGCAGCCGACTAAGAACGAACGTCGCATTAGGGACTTCCCATATAATAACTTTGACATTAACTAGCTATGAGGGAAATTCCTTAGATTTGTTGGGTTCCTGTGTTTTTAATTTATTGTTAAATGGTAAAATATATGAAATTGAATTGAACAAAAAATAGAGCATCAGCAATTTTAGGTAGGGCAACTTCAGAAAAATTAGGCCTGATTAAAAGAATATATGTTAATGAAGTAAAGAGACAAACAAATCTAGTTGTTGAGAAAAATATTGATGTTTTAGAAGGATTGGGCAAAATAAATAGCAATCCTTGTGACTTTAAATTGAAAAATGATTATGAACCACGTGTTATGCCTTGTCGAAGGGTTCCATTTCGACTGGTATATATAATTTAGAAAATGCCCTGGAAAAAATGATTAAAGATGAAGTAATAGTAGAAGTCAGGGAGCCGACGGAATTTGTGCACCCAATAGTTTTGGTTAGTAAACCGAATAAAGAAGTAAGAATATGCTTAGATCCCCAAAATTTAAACAAATCATTATTAAGCGAACATTTTGAAATCCCAACATTTGAGGAAATCACTAAAGATATGTCGGGTTCAAAGTTTTTCACGACATTGGATGCGAATAAAGGCTTCTGGCAAATTTGTTTAACCGAAAAGGCGTCTTATTTAACAACTTTCGCTACGCCTTTCGGAAGGTATAGATTTCTAAGATTGCCGTTTGGTGTTTCTAACGCCCAGGAAATATTCCATCGTACATTCTCGGAAATATTTAAAGGAATCAAGGGTGTCAAAATATACATTGATCGTATAATATATGCAAACACTGAATTGGAACATGATGAAATCCTTGAAAAAGTATTAAACAGAGGTAGGGAACACGGTGTAAGGTTCAATTTAAGTAAATGTAAATTTAAAAAGCAGGAAATAGGATATGTAGAACATACTCTAACGGAAGAGGGTATAAAAATTGATGAGAGAAAAGTCGAGGCCATCAGGCAAATAAATGCTCCTAAAGACAAAAAGGAATTGATGGGTTTTCTCGGTATGATAACGTATGTAGGTAAATTTATTCCAAATCTGAGTGACAAAACTAAAAATTTAAGGCAGTTAGTAAAAAAGGATATAATTTTTCAGTGGACGGAACAGCATGAAATAGATTTTCAGAAGTTAATAGACCATCTCATGTCTACACCTGTTCTAAAATTTTATAATAATAAAAAAGATTTAGTTTTATCTCTAGATAGTTCAAAGGACGGATTAGGCGCGGTTATTCTTCAAGACGGTGCATCAATTGCATATGCGTCAAAATCTTTAAATAATGCACAAAAAAATTACGCGCAAATAGAAAAAGAGACACTCGCCATAGATTTTGGAGTCCAGCGATTCCACCAATATTTGTATGGCAAGCATTTCATGGTGGAGAGTGACCATAAGCCACTCGAAATAATTTTTAAGAAACCTTTGAACCAGTGTCCACTTAGAATATAACGTTTAAAAATAACGTTACAACTGTATGATTTTACAGTTATATTGGAGCAAAACTTTACTTTGCAGACACTATGTCACGTGCACACTATGATGATAAAGGCTTTGATATAATTGAAAATAATGTTGAACTTCAGTTGGATTTTATTAATTATGTTGAAATGAGACCCCATAAATTCGAATTATTAAAACAAGAAACACTCATAGATCCGGAATTAAAATTCTGAAAGAAGTTATTAGTGAGGGATGGCCACTAAGTAAAAATTTAGTACCATATCAAGTTAGAGCGTATTGGAAGCATAGGAGTGAATTAAATATAATGAACGATGTAGTATTCAAAAACTGCCAGACGGTAATCCCAAAAAGTTTAAGACTAGATATAATTGAGAAATTACATTATGTACACTTAGGAGTTGAAAAAACATGCAACAAAGCTCGCGATTTAGTGCTTTGGCCACACATGATAGCAAAAATAACACACAAAGTTAAAAATTGTGCAGCTTGTCTACGTTTTAAAAATTCAAATCAAAAGGAACCAATGATCAATAAAATATCCGCCACGAGACCATGGGAAATAGTCTGCGCAGATTTTTTTGAATTTAATAAACGAGAATACTTGCTAATAGTAGAAGAGTTTACAAAGTATCCAGAAGTTACTTGTTTTCAAAATAATACAACTGCAGGCAGAGTAATAAACGAATTTAAGTGCCATTTCAGATGAGGCGTTTGACGCGCCCTACGTCCTACGTTGGAAAATTGGTTGGCATTAAGTTAAATGTAACATTTCAGATGCGAGCGTGTTGCAGCGGCGTGTGAGGGAGCGCGAAATTTCTCGCCCGGGCATCCGCTAGGACCTTGCGCCCGGCGTAGCTACGTCAGGCGTATGGGCATGGTGGTGATACGTGCTATTCACACGGTGCGCCGCGTGATAGCTGGCTTATGCATACGCAGTTGCCAGACATTCAGGCCCGGTTGTTAGAAAAAGTTAATCCTGAATTAACTTGAATTTGAACTCTGTTGCTAAGGTAGTAGCTTCATGATTGATTGTACCATAGCAACGAAACCAGAATTAAAGTTATTTACTTTGTAACAACCGGGCCTCAGTTGTTAAAAACATGGATGCAATAATTGACACGGAATTATTAATTAGTGCAGTGCAAGAAAAAACGAATATTTGGGATGTCTCAGATGAAAATTACAAAAACCGAGACTGTAGGCAAAAGTCTTCGGAGGATATCGCCAACGAATTTTGAGAATATGCCGGAGAAAGAAAAAAAGAAATAGGTACGTATACAGATTTTTATTTATGAGTAAAAGTATGTTTCCATTTATTGTGATGATCGAAATATCGCTATGGTTATAAACAATATTGTGTAATTACATAGTTATTATGTTATTTTGCTGTCTTGCCAAGGAACTTTTCGTCGCCTATGAAATAATTAGCAAATGCGTCTCTTACTGTGAACGAGGAAGAATTCTGAGGAATTTGTTGTGTAAAATCCTGAAATCCATGAACCACCAACGTATCTTCAAAGCGAAAACCATCCCGTACACGAACAAAATTATGCAAAATGCAGCAAACTTTAATTATCTTTGTTGAAAGACGTTCACTAACATTTAATGGTCTGTGAAAAATTCTCCATTTGTTTGATAGAATTCCAAAAGTACACTCGATGTATCTTCTAGCACGGGTCAACCTGTAGTTAAATATCTTTTTTTGTAATTCAAATTTTTGCGTGCATAAGGACGCAATAAGTTTTTTGTCAATGGAAAGGCTTCATCGCCCACTATGACGTAAGGTGCAACAGTATTGCTTTCTCCAGATAACGGTTTCCCAGCTGGAATATTTAACGAATTGTTTTCCAGTCTTTGCCAAAAGAGGCCACTCTTAAATACTGTTGAATCGGCAAATTTTCCATATGCGCCAACGTCAATATACGTGAAACAATAATTTGCGTCACAAACTGCCATCAAGAGAATAGAAAAGAAATGTTTGTAATTATAAAACAGAGATCCGCTTTTTATTCGCTTGATAATCCTCATGTGCTTGCCATCAACAGCCCCAATACAATTGGGGAAATTTGCACGCTCTTCAAATTCCAATGAAAGCTCTTCCCATTTTTCTGCACTTGGCATTGTCATACATTCGTCCTTGAGTAGCTTTCAAATAGCCGTACATACTTCATCTACAATGCTGCTAATGGTTGAAATGCCCAATCGATACGTATAATGTAAATCTGTGAATGTGTTGCCGCTTGCTAAATATCCACAATCAAGACAAAAAATACTGTACCTCACATCTCAGGTAAATACTGATTTTAGTGGCTAAACTACAAAAACGTTGGAAAACAGTCAGAGATGCTTTCACCGTGCCGTGCTAAGGGAAAAGGTATAAAAAGTGGATCAGCTGCGAAGAAAATTTCCAAATATATATATTACGAGAATTTAAAGTTTTTGGAAAATGCTATGGATCTAAACAGGTGTGTTTTTGTTATTTCATTACTATGTCGATATTGCTCTCCAAACGTACATGCATTTTCAGCACCGAAACGAATTTCACTGAGAATGATACTCCACAACCTGAAAGTCAAGCTGGTGATCCAGAAGAAGACGCTGAACAAGACATAGACACGAATGAAGAAGAATCCCAAGTTGAACGAGTACCAACACAAACCAGAACGTTTGTCAGAAAAAACGCTAGAAAACAAAATTCCGTAGAAGACAGTTTGATTAGACTTTTAAACAAACCAGAAGAAACACAGTTTGACGCAGATAAATCATTTTTGGACTCATTATTACCAACTTTGAGGAATTTCGACGAAGATCAGAAGCTACAATTCCGAATGCAAGTGTTGCATTTAATGATGCAAATTAAAAACCACGGTTCCGCAAAATCAATTCCACCAAATCCCGAGCCACAACCACATTATTACCCTATACACAATTTTCACCCTCTAAACAGTTTTCGTCGCATCGAACAACGGTCGCCATCTCATTCAAACACAACTACTTCCACACCAATGTTTTCACCTTCTGGATAATATGATACATCATCATCGCCATCAAACACACCTATTGTCACGCAACCAGCAGAATATTGCACAGGCGAAAAGGACTACGAACTTCTCCAATTTCCGTATCGTCAATAATTTATATCATTATATAATAGAACTGTAATAATCCAATTGATAATTGTTTGTTTTTACCTCGGTTTTTACTTAACTCAGAGTAACACATAATCGTTCAGTCACCGAAATAGATAATCTTACAACGTTTGCATGTGTCAAACTTTGTTCAAGTTTGGCATACAATTCATCAAATGTAGAACACGACATTCGAAAATAATTAAAAAATTTTCTTGGGTGCTCTCTCAGATCTGAACAAATGCACCTTTCATGACTCTTTGTTCTACAATCGGATGTACCCACAGTCGTTTCTTTCGTTGTCGATTTTTATTAATTATATAATAAGCCGCAATGGCAACAACGCCCGATCTGTACGGCGACGTAGTCATTTTGATACTGCTCATGTGAACACAAAAGTGCACGGCGTAGGACGTGGGGCGCGTCATACGCCTCATCTGAAACGGCATGCCTGATATTTTGTATTCGGACAATGGACCGCAGTTTTCGAATTTTAATTTTCAAAATTTTCTTAAAGAATGGGAAATTTGTCATAAGACCAGTTCTTCCAGGTATCCACAATCTTATGGACTAGTGGAAAGGCATATTCAAACCATAAAAAAATATGTTGTTGAAAAACTTGTTCGATCGAAAAGACCTTTATCTTACACTTCTGGAGTATAGAAACACACTCATAAGAAGTAAAATTCCGAGTCCAGACGAATTATTGTTTGGTCGAAAAATTCGAACACAATTACCAATAAATAGATCCCTATTAAAACCAAATTACGACACTACATCTATAATTAACTGGCAATTAAAAAATAAGGAAAAACAATCACAGTATTACAACAAAACATGCAAAACAATCAACAGAGTTATATCCCGGAGAAGAAGTAATTGTACAAGATTATATTACTAAAAGATGGGAACCAGGAAGGATTACCAAAAAAGACGAATATAGACCAAGAGCATATCACATACAAGTCAGTAGAAATAACAGTATACTTCTGAGAAATAGAAAATATTTAACCAAAATTAAGAAAAATAATTTTCCCACACAGTACCCCAAGAATTCTGAGGAATTTGATAACATACTTCATGAATCTATAATATAATAATGTATTTTTTTATATTATTTTTTCATTAATGTTGTTATTGCTATTTTTATTACTATAGGTTTTTCCCTGCTACTGAAGATGGCAGCTTAGCTGCCGAAATGCGTATAAGTCACTACCATTGTTTCACATCATCATTATTGTTGTTATTATTATTGTCATATATATAATTGTGTGTTTTTTTTTATATTATTTTTTCATTAATGTTGTTATTGCTATTTTTATTACTATAGGTTTTCCCCTGCTACTGAAGATGGCAGCTTAGCTGCCGAAATGCGTATATAGTATTTCAAATTTTATGTGGTTATGGGTACAATTGATTCTTGAATTGTTTTCCGTCTTAAGTCTTTGATTCCTTTACGTCTCTTATACTTTATTCTTTCGTCTTGCATTGTCTCCAGAGGGTTTCTATTATCATTTTATCTTGCTTTATTTTGGGTCGGGAAGTCTTCTTTAGCTTCCTTTTATTCGGTTTATTTCCCCCCATTCATTGGCGCTATTGAAATTTTTGAGTTTCTAGGGGAAATTTGGGTACTTGTAATTTTCATGGCACCGACTCGCACTATCTTCTCGGTGCGCGCTTTTTTTGATTGCCAATTTCCGTACAACCTTGTCTTTCTCATGCTGTGCTTCGACGTGTAGTGTATGGTAATTTGGAGAGTTTTGGCAATTTTTGATTGTGCTAGCCTTTTCGTTGGGATTTTCTCAAATCACCTATTTTGGGACCTCGATTGATAGTTATTTTTGAATTGGAATCGTCGTCTGACCTTTTTAAGGGATTTAAACTCACGTTTTGAAGTTTGGCGTGCTTTTGGCAAAAAAACCCCTCACGAGGTAAGCGAGATATTTTTCCTTCTTTCATTTATTTAAATCTTCAACCATTTATGTGCCCTGTTTTCTTTCTTCTCATTTGTTTCCTGATTTGTTTGTGTTATATTTTAGGGTTTTTTTGAGGCCTAATTTTTATTGATTGGTTTTCCTACATCAAGGAGCGTCGTATTAGTCTCCTGGTGCTAATAACTGCTGCACGTGGCCCAGAGAATTTTCAGAAGTAGCTGACCTCCTTCACCCTCTGTAAGGTCAGACATTTTGGTATTTTTCTACCGGTTTTGTGTCGCCTGTCCGTTTGGATCATCGTGTCCAGCGGCTAGTTTTAATGTAGATGCCTGGTCACGGCTTGTTTGTGGCCACCCCCCGTTTATGTAGTTAGTTCATTTATTTGTAAATTCATTAATTTAATTTCTTACAGTAAATTTGCGTAGTTCATTTGTTCATTTGCTTAATAGTTTAATTCAGAGTTCAGTAAGACATTTGTTTTTTTTGACAGTTTTATTGTACACTTTTTTTGGAAGCTATTTTCTAAATTCGATTCAATTAATTGTTTTTTTTGTGTCGTGACCTTGTCACATCCGATACTCCCGTTTGCGCCTCATTGCGTTTTCTTAGGTAGCGTGCGTGTGATAGACCCGTCGGTGCGCCGCGCGAGTGGAGCTTCACCCGTGTTGCGTATTTACCGTGTCATCGGCGCCTATTTTTCTTGCTCTTTTTTGAGAGCGTAGCGTTAGTACCGGGTGCTTCGCGTCACTATATGTAATTCGCTAATTAACCTTTCTGTAATTTGTTTTTAATTAATTAATTATTTCGATTTGTAATTTCCGCATTACATTTACCAGTTGTTTTTTTTAATACACTATTGAAATTGACCATTTTGACTACGTATTTTTTTTTTTTTGTTTTGTTACCCCCTTTTGTGTACCAGTGGCTCTTAGGAGTTGTAGCCACTGTGTGTTGCGTAAGTATTCTGGAGGATCTGTCGACAACTCCTTGGCGCCCCTTTCTGTTATTAGCCCACGCCCATCTTCGGCTTTGAGTATAGCTGCGACGTTACGTCATCGGTGACGTCACAGACTTCGAGAACCTAACATAATAGATTGAAATAATGTAAATATAAATGTATTACCTTATAAATAATTCCCAAATTGAATTTAAAATGTTTAATTGACACAGGATCGTCCAGAACCTTAATAAATCCTGAAACAGCAAAAGAATTTTATACAAATTATGTAATTGAAAAACCTTTCCAAATTAGAATAACACATAGAACCACCTTACATAAATACAGTGACCGGCAGAAAGTTCGCACCATATGGGCAAAAATTGTATATTTTAATTCAATAAATGTATTTTACTGTGAAAAAGTCCTGCATGTCATTAAACTAAAATATCACCCATCGAACTCTCTAAAACTTTTGTAGTATACGAGGGAGGGGCGAAAATTTCAAATTGCTCCAAGAGTAAAGTACTCTTATTTCTCATGTTAGAAAAGAATTTTATAAAGAAAATTTATCCCTAATTAAAAGTTATGCTAGAATATCAAGTGTCAGATCTTTAAGATAGAAAAATTGTTTTTGTCGTTTTTCCGGGCCTACCCCCGTATAACAAGTTGAGCAATTGTGTGAATGTACTATTCCATTACTAGAAAATGTTGTTTCGTTCGAAAATAAAATAGTCTGTTCAAAATATGAATTATCTTCTCTTGTACCTTGGAACCAAAAACTGATGTCAATGCGAGCATCCAGATCCCTTTCTTGAAGAAAGGAAATAAATTTTGGCTTATAAGGCCTGTACTTATTTTTCTTAAAATTCTTCGAATTAACTTTTCAGAAATACCAATTTCTTCTTGCCTTGCCGCCAGTGGCGTCGTATGAACTTCATTAGCCGACAACAATAAATTTAAACGATAAGTATGGAAATTTTCACTATAAATTAAAACTAATTATATTTTTTATTGCAAAGATAACTTCGCCGCTTCCACTTTTGATACCTTAATAAAATTACCGATTATTAATATCAGCTTGGGTCAACTATTCTTTCTTCAAGGCTGCTTTGATGTTTGGTCTAAACAGATTTTGTATTTTTCTTTGAATTGAATTACCGATGCTGAAAAATGATTGCACAAAATATTGTAGGTTTAAGGGTTTCTTAAAAATTATGCATTGTAGAGGATAGATAAAGGCATTGTGTGTACCAGTGTTACAATTGTATTTAGTTTTTATAATATTCCATAAAATAACATAAGGTGTGCATCAAAAAATCTTAATTTTGATTTTATTTTTGGACAGGCTCTATCATTTGCTTACCTAACTTTATTTAAGCTATAAGTATGTTTTGTTCTGTAAAGAAGCCTACAAGAAACGTGCTTGGGCACTGGATAATTTCGCTAAACTTGTTATACAGGGGGTATACGTGAAAAACGGCAAAAACTGTTTTTCCATCCTAAGGAACTGAAATTTTATATTCTTGAGTAACTTTTAAATATAAATAACTTTTCCTAATAAAATTCTTTTCTAAAATGAGAAATAAGAGTACTTTACTCTTGAAGTAATTTTAAATTTTCACCCCTCCTTCGTATACTACATAAGCTTTACCGAATACGATGGGTGCTATTTTGGTTTAAGGACATGCAGGACTTTTTTACAATAAAACAAATTTATTAAATTAAAAGGTAACAAATTTTCCCATATGGTGCGGACTTTCTGCCTGTCACTGTACATCGCAGAAATACCTTTACCAAAAATCTTCAACACAAAAATATAGGTATCATAAATTTTGTATCTTTGATTTTAACAGTAAATATAATGGACTTATAGGTATACATTTATTAAAACGTTTAGAAGTTACCATAGATACCAAAAACAATTTGTTAAAAACAAAATTTAGTACAATACCAATTTATTTCGAAAAAACAAATAATTCCAGTTATCATATAAATATTGACGCAAGAACAAATCAAATAATTAAAGTTCCAGTAAATTCAACTAAAACACAAGGTATTATAGAATACACAGAGTTAAAACCAGGAGTAGAAATTCCTTCATCTTTGGTTAACATAAAAAATAATTTTGCTTACGTTTCAATTTCAAACATAAATGAAGAAAATGCGGAGATTCAATTAAGAGAACCATTGAATATTACTGAAGTCGGTAATTTAGAAACAACTGATATTAATGTTATAGAGAATGTAGAACAAGATAAATTGCTCAAAGAAAATATGAAAAATTTAAGGTTAGATCATATGAACTATGAAGAAAAATGTGCAATTAGGAAACTTTGTTTCGAATTTAGAGATATTTTCAATCACGAAGAATTACCATTATCATTTACCAACGAAATTAAACACCGCATTCAAACCCCAGACGAAATTCTAATATTTAGAAAACCATATCGTCTACCGTATGAAAATCAGAAAAAAGCCGAACGTCATAGAAAAAATGTTAGAACAAGATATTATCAGACCGTCAAACAGCCCTTGGAGTAGCCCAGTAATTATTGTACCGAAAAAAGAAGATGCATCAGGAAAGAGAAAGTATAGGATGGTAGTTGATTATCAAAAATTGAATGACAAGTATCCACTCCCAAACATCACAGATATTTTGGACAAATTAGGCAGGTGTCATT
Source organism: Xestobium rufovillosum (assembly GCA_963966045.1). Classification (NCBI taxonomy): domain Eukaryota; kingdom Metazoa; phylum Arthropoda; class Insecta; order Coleoptera; family Ptinidae; genus Xestobium; species Xestobium rufovillosum. Next base: position 5,431,463 of record OZ014498.1, on the reverse strand, counting down.
ATTTCAGTACGTTAGAACTAGCATCAGGATTCTACCAAATAGAAATTGATGAAAGAGACATCAGTAAAACCGCTTTTAGTACACCACGAGGGCATTGCGTATATAAAAGAATGCCCTTCGGTTTGAAAAATTCACCGAGTACGTTTCAGAGAGTAATGGACAACATATTGCGAGGAATACGAAATTAAAAATGCATAGTGTACATGGATGACATCATAGTATACTCAGTATCACTGCAAGAGCATCTAGAAAAGCTAAGAAACGTTTTCGAAAGACTAAGAAAAGCCAACTTTAAAATACAAATGGATAAAAGCGAATTTTTAAGACAAGAAGTCACATTTTTAGGACACGTAGTAACACCAAAAGGAGTATTACCCAACCCGGACAAAATTTCAGCAGTAATAAGTTACCCGATTCCTAAAACAAGAAAAGAAATTAAGAGCTCTTTAGGACTCGTCGGATATTATCGCAAATTTATTAAAGATATGGCCCATATTACTACACCTCTTACGAAATGTTTAAAAAAGGGGCGAAGATAGAACAAAATTCCGAATTTATTAAATCATTTGAAACCACCCAATTTTACAATCTCCATATTTTTCAAAAAAGTTCATTCTAACAACAGATGCATCTAATGTAGCATTAGGAGCAGTGCTGTCGCAAGGAGAAATTGACAAATATAAACCCGTTTGCTATGCATCTAGGACACTTAGCGACTCGGAAACAAAATACAGTACGATAGAAAAAGAACTCTTAGCTATCGTATGGGCAGTGAAATTTTTCCATCCATATCTTTATGGCAGAAAATTTATTGTATACACAGACCATCGACCACTTGGATGGCTATTTAAATTAAAAGATCCGAACACAAAATTACAACGCTGGAAAATTCAATTAGAAGGATATGACTACGAGATAGAGTACAAGAAAGGAAAGTATAATACGAACGCGGACGTTTTGTCAAGAATTCAGTTAAATGCTATAGAAAATGAATCAATCGCAGTACAATTAGATCAGACAGATTTAGATGACAACCTAAGACAGATAGACGACATTGTAGAAGAAGCATTAAGAAGACTAAACCCAGAAGATGTCGAAGAATTATTAGATGATGAAAATTTAGAAACAGTACATTCAGCAATAAATCAAAAACCAATAGGATCAATCAAAATTTTAGAAGAACCAATTAACAGTAAACCTATTCAAGTTTTTACATCTCCAAAAGAAGTTAAGATAGTCAAAGTAAATGGTCACAGAAAAATTTATGCACAGTTTACAAAATATAACAATGGACAATAAATTATCAACTTGTAACAAAGCATAATTAACCGCCTGAAGATCTAACACACTTAGATTAGGCATTATCTATTTTGTTCGATAAAACATCGCCACCTTACAAAAAGTGCACAGATGGGAGAAGACGCGTCAATGAACCGAAGAGAGTTGAAAGAGAGGGTACCGGGACCGCGCGCTGACAAATGGGAGGAGCCGAACCCCCGACCGGCCGTTCACGAAGTTTGGTGGAAGGATTTACAAAACGCGATGTCACCGGCATTCAAGAGACATTCACTCAACATTCACTAGACATTCACTCAGCATCCATCCGACAGACATTCATCCTGCATTCTCATACCAGATAACTTCCAGAATTATCGTGAGTACCTGACTAACTGACTTGCGTCGTGTGAAGTGATTAGCTGTGATACAATAATTAAATGCCGTTATTTAATGATTGAGGCTGTGAGGCTGTCAATGATTAAATATACGTTAATTGGTCAAGTGTAAAGGTATAATAGGCTGGTGAAGGCTAGTTCTGAAATTATACGGGTAGCCGTGGATGTTCAAACCATAAATTCGCACACGCCGAAAGCAGATTGAAACTTGCAGTGAAAATAGCACGTCCGCCTTCGACCGATGCAGTGAGCGATTGAACATCCCGTTCGGTTGAATTTCGGAGCAATTATACACCTGCTCACGTAACAATTAATGGCCATCCGATTAATGGATCGCCGAGAGTGGCTGTTACGTATATCCCCGATCTACACATCACCTGGTTACACACCTGTGCGGCAACGTAAACCAGATACCGAGTACACAGTATAATACATGCAGTTACCAGAAATCCGTCCCGGAGAGAATCGCTTGCGATACCTGGCTATCAAAACCCAGTATCGTTTGCTATTCGCTCTTGTATATAATTACCGTTTAGATTTTACCGTATGGATCATATTTAATTTCCTGTAAATATTTTATACGAGGATAGTTCACCAATTATTGTCCCTAGGCTAGTTGGCGTTGACCGAAACAATCGGTACTCTAGTAGTACAACTGTCAACACCTGTTAGTCTTGCTTGCCAAATTTCAATATCACATCGTTTCGAATATTCGAGTACGAATTTTTATTATTCGGTTGTGCATAGTGAATTGAGAAAATGGAGAAAAATGAAGTGAGAGCGGTCATAAAATACCTCCAAAAGAAAGGGATGACTCCGAAGGAAATTTACGAGGATATGCATGGAGTGTTAGGTGATGATAGTCCTTCATATCAAATAGTTAAAAATTGGGCTCGGGATTTCAAACTTGGAAGAGACTCTTGTGAACATGCTGCTGGTGCTGGTCCTCCAAAAACGGTTGTCACGCCAGAAAACATCAATTTGGTCCATGATATGGTCCTCAATGATCGCCGAATCACAGTCAGATTTATAGCAGAGACATGTGGCTTTTCTGTTGGGTCCGTTGAAAAAATTTTACACGACGAATTAGGGCTTAAAAAAGTCGCAGCACGTTGGGTACCCAAAATGTTAACGGACGACCAAAAGCGCATTCGCCACTTGACATCTGAAGCCAATTTGGCGATGATTAATAAGAATCCCGACGAATTTGCAGAAAGATTTGTTACCGTTGATGAAACATGGGTTCATCATTATGACCCTGAATCAAAAAGGCAGAGCATGGAGTGGCGGCATCGGGGTTCGCCGCCCCCTAAAAAATTTCGTGTCGTCCCTTCTGCTGGAAAGATCTTGTCGACAGTTTTTTGGGATATTGAGGGTGTTCTGCTAGTTGATTATTTACCAAAAGGTCGGACCATTAATGGGCAATATTATGCAAATCTGATGCCACAACTTCGAGAAGCAATCAAAGAAATTGCGTCGAGGTGTTCTCTTTCATCAGGACAATGCTCCCTCTCACAAGAGTAGCGTTGCGATGGCTGCCATTCACAGTGCAGGCTTCGAAATTTTAGAACACCCGCCGTATTCACCAGATCTGGCACCCAGTGATTTCTTCTTGTTCCCCAAACTCAAAGAACATCTGCGTGGTTCTCGATTTTCGAACGATGAAGAAGTGATTGAAGTTGTAAACGGCTGGCTGGGAGAGCAAGAAAAACAATTTTATTTTCAAAGTTTCCAAACGCTTCAACATCGTTATGAGAAATGTATTAGACTTTCAGGGGATTATGTAGAGAAGTAATAAAGTTTTTGAGTACCCATTTTAATTGCCTCTATGTTCGGGACAATAATTGGTGAATCGCCCTCGTATAATACCGTTTGACCAGTTTTAATGTACATAGCTAACTATAATTCAATCATATTTATTTGTTTCCCGTGTGTATTATTATCTCCGTATAGCAATAGAGAACCCAGCCCTTCTTCGACTGAAGCGAAGGGTATATATCTTTCGACGAATAAGTTTTCCAACCGACCAACCGAGATGCAACAATTCAATCGTTTATAAGCGAACGACCCGAAATAATTTAGTATACAGTGTGTCCCAGGACGCACGAGAGAAAGTTCGTTGCAAACTTCATGAAACAATTTACCGCTGAAAAGAAGAAATATTATCTATACATTGAAAATGAAAGCTTATTCATAACTCTATGTCGCATATACACACAACTATTTGATAACAAAGGCCCTGAATTAATTAAATGAACAATCAAAGAAATTAGGCAAAGACGAGATATGCAACATAATCAGAAACCACCATGAATCAAAGACAAATCACAGAGGTATCAATGAAACGAGTACAAAAGAAGTACTATTTTATAAACATGGCAAAGGAAATAAGTTCCTATATCAACAAATGTGAAATTTGTAAAAAAGCAAAATACGCTAGACACGCACCTATAACCCCAATTATGATTACAGAGACCCCAAAAAGACCTTTTCAAAAATCCACATGGACACGTACAATCGAAAGAAATATGTATTTAACTTTAGTTGACGCTTTTTTTAAAATTTGGACAAACTATACCGTTACAATCAAAAGTAGTATTGATATAACAGACGGACTAATTCAGTTCTTTACATTTTATGGTTTACCAGAACAGATAACAACAGACAACGGAACCGAGTTTAATACCCAAGTTTTACAAGATCTTTTAGAATTGCATAAAATTAAAATTCATTTTACCACAGAAAATCACCCAGACTCAAACGGTTTAATAGAAAGATTACATTCCACAATTTTAGAACACATTAGAATTATGAAACTAGAACATGAAGGCCCTATAAATACTTTAGTATGCCCTTTTAGCATATAATAACACAATAAATTCAAGTACAAACTTTTGGACACCTTAATGATAAAAACCCTTATGACATTGATTACGAAAAACAAGTATTTCAAAATTATATTAAAGAACATAGAGATAAGTTAGAATTAACATACAGAAAGGTTAAAGAAAAGATGGCTGTAGAAAAAGTAAGAGTAGCGGAAAAACGAAACGAAAGGTCAAACATAGAACAGTTTAAGGTAGGAACAAAAGTTTATGAGAAAAATTACCGAGCGAAAAGCAAGAAATTTAGGAGCATATACAATCACGAAAATGAGTAAAAATAACGTAGCTCTCATAGAAGATGATAAAACCAAAAAATATGTGCATCTCAAAAATTTACGACATGATAATCATTACAGATGGATCATCAACCTCATCGTCGAATTTACCCGAGGACAACCAAAATCTATAGACATCATGAAGATAACCAACAACCCTGGTATACTACCGATAAAGTTAGGAAAAACGCAAAATGCAAAAGATCACTGGTCATTAATAATTCAAACAATAAATTTAGACATAATAATACAAAAATTGGAAGTTTTAGAAAGAAATTACCAAGCTTTAAACAGGTCGTTACATTCTGAAGAAGTATTCGCAAACGAAATGCATAACTACCGACATATCACAGAACATATTATAGCTCTAATTATTTAAACAAATAATACCTCAAAAACAAAATAGATTTTAGAGAGGTTAAATTAATAGCTTATGTGAAATTATAAATGCAATCACAGGAAATTTGGATCAAAAGTATGATGATGCAATTAGTCAATTAAGCGGAAATCAAGAACAAATAAAAAAATTATTAGGCCAACAGATTTCATTAACTACCAAAACTATTTAAAAATTTAATATAACTAGGTCAGCTCGCGCGCTCATTGACCTACCGAAATCAGATGAAAATTAAGTTTTCATATGTATTAATTAGTACTAACGATGTACTGATATTTTTCTGCCGTAATTTTAACTACTTACAGACGAAAAAACCGGGCCCCTAAAAAATAGTTTAGTGTTTGTATATTGTCAATTACCAAAATTATAATTATAACCGTTTCCATCTGCATTTCTGTTACATTTTCTTTTTCTATTTATTTAGGATATTCATCCCAAATAAAAACATCTACACTCCTTAAATAATCTGCTTCTTTTGAATTTTTCTTAATGTTGGAAGATGAATCTAAAAGCAGAGGAACAGGTAACCCAAACGTTTTATGAACTGTTCTGCCATGAGGAAGTAGTGTTGCTGCTATGCCCTTGAAGCCCACAGTACAAACAATTTTATTCTAACTCTTCAGTAAACTGTAAAAGGTTGTATAAACATAAGTCTTACCGGAGCCTCCTGGACCGTCTGTATAAAAATATGAAGATTCAGAAATTAATTCATTTATGTTTGCATCACATTTACCCAAAATAATATCTACAATTTCTTTCTGCTTTTCATTTAGGTGTTTATATTGTCGTGATCGTATTTCTATTGCTTGTTCTTAATTTGAAACATTATCTGCATATTCCATTTCATTTATTTGTGGCATGGTAGGAACCATTGAAAGATTGTAACCTTCTGCAGAAACTAATTTGAATATAGGCTTTTTTGTCTTTCAGTATTGCCGTACCGTCTTTCATAGTCTCGTGACATTGCTTTTTTAAATTCTTCCCACAATTCTTTCGGATAAATTGGTTGGCAATGCATTAAAATACGAAATAATAAGTATCTCAGCTGTCTGGGCATCATCCAAATTTTAGCTTCATTCATGGCTCTTTTCCAATCGTGATCATCTTCAATAAGACCTATTTTTAAACACGCTGCTACACAAGATTCCTGTATTTCTCCGTTTACTGTTTTCAGATCTTCAAATATGTTTGCTCCTTTAACATGAAATAATAATAATCGCAAATGAAATAGTTCTATTTGACTGGGGCTTACGGAGTACATGCGTCCAATAACTTTGAATTGTTTCTGACGGCGTTGCCAGTTATAATTACATTTGGCATTATCTTTCTTAAATACATCATGACTCGGTATGTCCCCATATAAATATTGCAGAGCTTCAGTATCCCGAGCATTCAGAGTAAATTAATCAACCAACATTGTTTGTTTGTCTAATGCATTTCTGATTTCATTTTCATCATAATCATTGCTGACCACAACATTCTGTTGATTTGGTAAATGCACTGGTAATCTTGAATGACTTATCTTGTTAAGGTTTACTTAAAATTCTCCAAGCAGCTTCTGTTTGACCAACGTATCTTGCTTCGATAAAATTACGAATTTCGTCGTGCTCTATAATTGCACTACTGTTTCTTTCACCAACTGTTATCCCTGCAGCATCATGACCCTTGAAAAATGTTCTTATACAAATATTTAACAGATTTTACGCTGGAAATCACTTCAACATTAATATGGGCATCGAACAATTTTAACAGAGTTTGGTTATAGGGTACAACATATTGATTATTACAGATATGTCCATCAGAACGTTTGAACGAAAAGCCAGTATTTCTACGATGATAATTAGGATATCCATGTTTATCTAAAGTTGGTTGGTTGGTTCTGTTCCGTTAAACAACAATTTCCACATGGACCGTGAATCATGTAATAAAGGTTCTTCTGGATTTGGTATATCGATCAACTACTTCAGACGTTGCTATTTTGTCAGACTGCTTTAAAGTAACCGACATATGCATATGCGGTAATCCGTGTTTTTGAAATTTAATTACATAAACGCGTGCACTGCTCCAGAAAAGCTTTTATTTACAATTAAATCTATAAGTGCGTTTTTTATGTTGAAAACTAGCCACTAAATCAGTTCTATCAGCAGCAGTTTGTCCATCCAACAAATTCTCTGAAATTTCTCTACATTTGGAGTTACAAGTCATCGTAATGAAAAGATCTGGCTTACCGTATTTACGTACAATTGCCATCGCATCTTGATAATTCTGCAACATATTTCGCGGTGATCCCTAAACTGTTGATGGTAAAATGATCATTTTTCCAATATTTTGCCGACTAAGTTGTGAGTTTTTTTCTAAATGATGTATCAAACCTTGGTACGATTCTGCACGTAATTTCTTTTGATTGTTTCTACAGAAATTTAATCTGTCTTTTTCAATTTTAATGTAACTATGAACTAACCATTGCTGAAATAGTCGTCGACCCATTAGGAAGACATTGGTTTCGTTGCGAATCGCTATTCTGTACTTTGTGTAAGCTGCTCGAGTCACTCGCTTATTTTTCTTACTACAAGGTATTCCCTGATGCCATCCTCGAGTACCAAACGGATAAAACAGTGGATAAACCCACGGCTCCACATTAGAATCCATAGTACTAACATACTGTAAAGGTTTATCACTTTTATTTCTTACTGTTACGTAGGACTCTGGAACATCACCATCAGCTGCTGCAGAAAAAATCGCTGCAATTTCATTAACCATTTGAAAATGGTAACGATTCCGATCCATTCCAGCTTTCATCATAAATAAAAGATGCAGTTCAGGCTCTTCATTTGTATTATTAATTGACCTTCGACTTTCTAATTCTTCACCCATCATTTGATATGACTGAGCAAAATCATTATGTTCACGCATCAAATTCTCAATTATTTTCATAAGTTCTGAATCACACTGTGAATCTTACTGTAAACGAAACTACTGCTTCATGAGGATCCACAATAAACAGTTGACCATAACTTGGAATCTCATTAAAAGCTGGGTACAGTGCTGTATTTATTTGATAATATATTTGTCCTTGTATTTTAAAACAAAATGGACCTCGCCGTGATTACAACAATCATTAAATGAATTACCTTTATTTGCAACTTTCTCAGATACAAAATGTGTCACACCACAATGTACCTATACATAGAACAGTCATGGTGCCGATGTAATGTTCACCATTACACATCAGTTCTAGTAATATTCTGCCCACTATTTCTGGCTAATTCTTGACGTCGACGTTGATATTCACGGTGTTACGGGCAAATTTTATTTTAGAGCATTTATGGTAGGTATAGAAATGCTTAGACAAAATACGCATAGCTAAAAGATTAAAACATTTCTTTTATTGAGTATAAATACATAGATATTAGGTACTTACAGTTAATTTGTTTATTGCTCTATTTTATTTGTCTTGTGGCATTTCTTCAATTAGTTCTTCGTCCCCTTTTCATTTCAACTCTTTCTGATGTTTACCATTTGTACCTTAAAGTATTGGAATAGTTAATATCTCAGGTTGCATTTGTTGTATTATTTGCGCTTACCTTATTGTTAAATTCTTCACAATTATTTGTTGTTTTCTTCCATGTGTCTGTTTCGGTTTGTTGTTTGAGGTTATCTGTCATCTGTTACTGTTGGTAACTTCCTTACCGATAGGTTTCAATTGTCACCCGGTTGAGGTCATTGCACTCTCATTTGATTGATGCTCCAGTGGCGTCCAGGTTGATTTGCCCCTTTTCTAGTGTGTTTCTTCTGTTTTCCTTTTCTTTCTTTTCTTACTTTCTGCTTGGGTTATCGTCGAATCTTCATTGTAAATGAGTTTAGATTGTATTTTTCTCGGTTAGACGTTCCCAGGTCATCTTTTGTCTCACTTCCATCTTGACGGAAGCGACGCCTTTGTCGATTTCTGAATTTCTCGTTCTGAACAAATTTCATTGGCTATCTTCTGCTACCTACGTTACCTTTTTTTGAAAATTCGTAAAATCTTGCCATCGGTCGATTTTGGCCATTCTTCTCTCGCTAGTGTTCTACAAAGCGACGGTAGTTTTCTAGAGTCGATTGAAATATTTTCAAGCCACGTTTGTGGGATTTTTCTCTTGGAAAACTATTAAGACAGTTTGGATTGTTGCAATTGGTAGTGATTTTGGATCCGCTGTCTGTCCATTGAATTGGGATTTTCGCCGTGCTGCGTTTGAAGCATTTGCGTTTGAGAGAAGGACAAAAAAACCATTTTGCTGAAGGTAGGCCACGTTTCATATTCTATTTTCTTTCTTCCCTTATTTTCCTTTGTGTGTTCTTATTTCATTTGATTTTTAGGGTTTTTCCCGAGGGTTTTTCTCCTGGGGTACGTTTTATGAATTTACACCTGGCATTCACCCAGAAACCAGAATAAAGTTATTATTCTATATTGGAGTTTTTTCTATTGTGTTTGCGGACGGCTGCGGCGTCGGTCCGCCACTTTTGGATCATCCGATCATCGTACTGATAAGGTCAGATTATTTATTTCATTTATTTTGCCATCGTCTGGAGCGAACCAACGAACCACGTGTGATTTGGCTTTTCGAGTTTAGTTTTTGCTAGCTTGACTTTTATGTATAGCCTGGTAGCGGCGTAACGTTACCAAAAATATTGTATTTGTTTGTTTATGTATGTACTTACCTTTTTTACGCTTGCAGTAAGTAGGTAGTTTAGCTTAGCTAATTTGTATGTATAGCCTGACAGCGGCGTAACGTTGTCAACCACCTCGCTTTTTGGCATTTATTTTCTTATACTTAGTTATTAATTAGTTTCATATTTCTTTGCTTTGCTTTTTTACAATTCAATTAATTCTGTTTTTTTATGCTTGATAGTGCTGGTGTTAGTAGCGGCACAGATTGTTGCGATTCGCGTTTGTTTCGTGCGCGGTAATCTTGTCGGTGCGTCTGCGCGTGCGGGGCCTCGTTCGTCAGCGTATGGTCGGGTTATCTGCGGTTTGTTAATTACCGTCTTTTTGCGCATCGTTTCGCCGGGCCGTTGCTGATTTTAGCATTCTTCCAGCCATTCATTTTGTACTTTACTCATAGTTTATTTGTTATTTTTGTTTAACTTTAATATTTTGCACTTACATTTTGGTAACTTCAAAAATTAATTATTATTTTTTCTATATTATATTCAGATTTTCATTTAAATTAAATAGTTACACCAACTCTTAATTTGACTCGTGCTTTTATTATTGATCGTACCTTTCGTAATTTTGAGGTATACCACGAGGGCAGTTTGAAAGGTAGGTCCCGTAAATTACGTGGCGCCCATTTTTAAGATATTTTTATCCCGATTATTACCGCACGGCCGTCTTCGACTGAGCCTGGCTGGGACAGGGCCTATCTATTTTGAGTCGGTGTTTGTTATTTTAGTGATATTTTGTGAGTTAATAAATTTGGCGTCACAACGGTCTCTTTCTCGTTTACATCTAACAAATGCTTCTTTTTCCTCAGGACTTCTATTAAGTTTTCTACGAGGCATAATACAAAGTTCACGTTAGATCAAACAACAGTTTTACTAAGTAATAATAATATAATACCACACGTCTACCTACGTATCTTTCACTACTTGTTCTCTATTTATTTAATTGGTTTTCTGTCTTTGTCTTTCATTTTCAGTTTAAAATTTGTTTATGTACCTTGTAACTATTTATTTGTTCTTACAGGTATCTGTGTTGTCTTTTAATCTTAATTTAATCAGTGATAGTAACAATAACAATAATATAGGTCAGGTATTCTCTGCTCACCACTCCGAAAGAATCGAAGTGCACTCGGTCAGCTCTCAAGCTAGAATGAACTCCGCACGGAGAAAATCTCCAATATATACTTAAAGTGACGTAGCACTGACGTTACTTGTGACATCAACATTAATCACGCTAGGATAGAAAATTCAATATCCGGGCATACGCTCATTTTTATACCACTCCATTCTTATTTTCACTATCACAAATGTACAGAAATGTTGCCATTGCCATCCTTACTGCAGTTTCAATTAAAACATCCTATCTTCAGGATAATTGACTTGAATGAAACAAAAAGAGAAAATGAATCCCATATTACCAAATAACCTCGAAGGTCCATGGCTTATATGGGCTAGCAAATAACTACAGTAAACTGCAATAAAGAAGACCTTGACCTCTCCACCCTTACATTTTTCTGGTTAAACCCTACACGCCTACACATTAACGACATCTAACAATACGGAATCAGAAATTGGACCTCAATCTTGATTAATAAGTTTACCTTCATACTTGCGAATAAACATACTCTCATAAGCGTCTAATTCCCTATTGTCCGATACCGACCTCATAAGCCGAAGATCCTTCTCATGTACAGGATGGCCGGTATCAAAGATATGTTGGGCAACACTTGACTTCTCAATCCTATTATATCTAAAATGTGCCATATGTTCCTTAAACCTAGTGACGATTGTACGCCTTGTTTGCCCAATATAACTCTTGTCACAACTACTACACTTTATTTCATAAATTCCCGACTTCTGCTTGTCCTCTACTTTATCCTTGGGATTTCCCAACAGCTGCTTGATGGTATTCTTAACGGTATATGCTACATATAAATTTTGCGACTTAAAAATAGGTTCCAAGCCTCTGGTATGTGCCAAACTATACGGAATTTTAACATATTTCTTATTCTCAATAGGTGACATGGAAAAAGTCGTGGAATCCTTAACAAACTTTTTGTGTCTAATTCTGCTTATCAATCTATCAACTAAGACAGTCGTGTACCCATTATGAATCGCAACATCTTTTATATATTTTAACTCTTTTTGATATCTTACCTTTGACAGAGGAAATGACAACAATCTGTTGACCAGAAAGTGCAAAGCCGAAAGTTTATGTTGTATTGAATGTTGTGAATCATTCACAATAAACCTACTTATATTAGTATCCTTCCTATACACATCAAATTCCAATCCGCCAATGCTGTTCCTAACAACCAAGACATCCAAAAAAGGGATTGAACCATTTTGTTCCAGTTCAAATGTGAATTTCACACTATTATAAATATTATAAATTATCTAAAAAATCTTCAATTCTACTCCTCTTGGTATCAAAAACAGCGAACACGTCATTCACATAACACAACCATACTCGAGGGAAGTACTCACTATCTCTTTTAAACAACACTTCAAACCTACTCATGAACAGATTAGCCAAAAACGGAGATAAACTATTGCCCATTGCAGTCCCTTCCTGCTGTTCAAAAAACTTACCATTAATTTGAAAACAATTCTGGGACATACATAATGAGGTCAATTTTAAATATTCATCCACTACAATTCTGTCCACTTCATTTTCAGTCAGTAGCTCCTCCAAATATGCAAGCGTGGTAGGTATAGGTACACTTGGAAACAACGATACAACATCGAAAGAAACCAACACCTCACCCTCATCAAGTACTATATTTTTAATTTTATTAATAAACTCCAACGAATTCACAACTGAAAAACTTTCCGGAGCTGTGGGCAATGCGGTGAATTCCTTCGTTAGCCATTTAGAAAGCAGACAGGTTGGCGAGTTAATACCGGAAATGATGGTTCTCACCAATCTACCTGGTTTATGAATCTTAGGAAGGACATACATCTTGGGAACTACAGGATTAGACACACTTAACCTGGATTTGTTTTGGGGGGTAATAAGATTTGGGCAATCTTTTATGGCATTCTTAGCCGAACTGACCAATTTTGGCAATGGATTTTTCTTAATCTCTTTGTATGGACCATCCTTCAAAAAAGTTTCCACTCTATTGAAGTAATCTGCTTTATCTAATACCACAATCTTATTTCCCTTGTCCACTTTCAAATAAAAACAATCTTTTTGTCTGAGTCCTTCAACGATATTATAATAGTTATTGTTTTTCACTGTGCTCTTACTTTTATATTTATTATCCTTTATGTTCTTAGTAATTTGTATTTTGCATGCGCTCCTAATAAAGTTCCTATCCAAGTTATCCAATTTCTGAACAGAACTCTCAATACCCGCTACCATATTCATAACCGGCGATTTTCGAAAAGGCAAATTAAATTTTAAACCTTTATTAAGGAAAACAATTTCTGTATCATTGAAAGTCTCGGGCGATTCATTAACAATTATATTTTCTTGAATCGGATCCTTCTCCAGCCGCGACGCGGGAAAAACCAAAGAACGCAATTTTCTAGCATGAATCTCATTAACCTCTTTAATTTCATGTAAATTTATCTCCCACATATCACTCTGGACAAGCATCCATTCTCCAAACTCAATTGAACTCAAACCGTAAACCAGTTTCAAATGCAATCGATACTTCTTTACATCTAAAAAACTACGTTTTTGGTACAAATATTTGATTTCCAAATCCAACCATTTTTTCTTGGCACATGTTTCTATGGCATTATGAAACCTCCTACTACTAGTGTTATTATACCTGAAACCGAAATCTATAAAATTTGGAAAAACCTTATGAAACTTGCATTGTTTAAGAAAGGAAATATCTGCACCTATTTTCCAAATTTTAAAACTTACCTTGCGAAACCTGTTCAACTCTTGTGACCGGGAAACCATTTTTCAAGGATTAAGATGTAAGAGACTGTGGTTAAATGATCAATTCAAGAATCAATCGTACCCCTAACCACATAAAATTTGAAATACTATATACGCATTTCGGCAGCTATGCTGCCATCTTCAGTAGCAGGGAAAAACCTATAGTAGTAAAAATAGCAATAACAACATTAATGAAGGAAAAAAAAACAACACACACACAATTATATATATGACAATAATAATAACAACAATAACGATGATGTGAAACAATGATAGTGACAATAACAATAATATAGGTCAGGTATTCTCTGCTCACCACTCCGAAAGAATCGAAGTGCACTCGGTCAGCTCTCAAGCTAGAATGAACTCCGCACGGAGAAAATCTCCAATATATACTTAAAGTGACGTAGCACTGACGTTACTTGTGACATCAACATTAATCACGCTAGGATAGAAAATTCAATATCCGGGCATACGCTCATTTTTATACCACTCCATTCTTATTTTCACTATCACAAATGTACAGAAATGTTGCCATTGCCATCCTTACTGCAGTTTCAATTAAAACATCCTATCTTCAGGATAATTGACTTGAATGAAACAAAAAGAGAAAATGAATCCCATATTACCAAATAACCTCGAAGGTCCATGGCTTATATGGGCTAGCAAATAACTACAGTAAACTGCAATAAAGAAGACCTTGACCTCTCCACCCTTACATTTTTCTGGTTAAACCCTACACGCCTACACATTAACGACATCTAACAATACGGAATCAGAAATTGGACCTAAATCTTGATTAATAAGTTTACCTTCATACTTGCGAATAAACATACTCTCATAAGCGTCTAATTCCCTATTGTCCGATACCGACCTCATAAGCCGAAGATCCTTCTCATGTACAGGATGGCCGGTATCAAAGATATGTTGGGCAACACTTGACTTCTCAATCCTATTATATCTAAAATGTGCCATATGTTCCTTAAACCTAGTGACGATTGTACGCCTTGTTTGCCCAATATAACTCTTGTCACAACTACTACACTTTATTTCATAAATTCCCGACTTCTGCTTGTCCTCTACTTTATCCTTGGGATTTCCCAACAGCTGCTTGATGGTATTCTTAGCGGTATATGCTACATATAAATTTTGCGACTTAAAAATAGGTTCCAAGCCTCTGGTATGTGCCAAACTATACGGAATTTTAACATATTTCTTATTCTCAATAGGTGACATGGAAAAAGTCGTGGAATCCTTAACAAACTTTTTGTGTCTAATTCTGCTTATCAATCTATCAACTAAGACAGTCGTGTACCCATTATGAATCGCAACATCTTTTATATATTTTAACTCTTTTTGATATCTTACCTTTGACAGAGGAAATGACAACAATCTGTTGACCAGAAAGTGCAAAGCCGAAAGTTTATGTTGTATTGAATGTTGTGAATCATTCACAATAAACCTACTTATATTAGTATCCTTCCTATACACATCAAATTCCAATCCGCCAATGCTGTTCCTAACAACCAAGACATCCAAAAAAGGGATTGAACCATTTTGTTCCAGTTCAAATGTGAATTTCACACTATTATAAATATTATAAATTATCTAAAAAATCTTCAATTCTACTCCTCTTGGTATCAAAAACAGCGAACACGTCATCCACATAACACAACCATACTCGAGGGAAGTACTCACTATCTCTTTTAAACAACACTTCAAACCTACTCATGAACAGATTAGCCAAAAACGGAGATAAACTATTGCCCATTGCAGTCCCTTCCTGCTGTTCAAAAAACTTACCATTAATTTGAAAACAATTCTGGGACATACATAATGAGGTCAATTTTAAATATTCATCCACTACAATTCTGTCCACTTCATTTTCAGTCAGTAGCTCCTCCAAATATGCAAGCGTGGTAGGTATAGGTACACTTGGAAACAACGATACAACATCGAAAGAAACCAACACCTCACCCTCATCAAGTACTATATTTTTAATTTTATTAATAAACTCCAACGAATTCACAACTGAAAAACTTTCCGGAGCTGTGGGCAATGCGGTGAATTCCTTCGTTAGCCATTTAGAAAGCAGACAGGTTGGCGAGTTAATACCGGAAATGATGGTTCTCACCAATCTACCTGGTTTATGAATCTTAGGAAGGACATACATCTTGGGAACTACAGGATTAGACACACTTAACCTGGATTTGTTTTGGGGGGTAATAAGATTTGGGCAATCTTTTATGGCATTCTTAGCCGAACTGACCAATTTTGGCAATGGATTTTTCTTAATCTCTTTGTATGGACCATCCTTCAAAAAAGTTTCCACTCTATTGAAGTAATCTGCTTTATCTAATACCACAATCTTATTTCCCTTGTCCACTTTCAAATAAAAACAATCTTTTTGTCTGAGTCCTTCAACGATATTATAATAGTTATTGTTTTTCACTGTGCTCTTACTTTTATATTTATTATCCTTTATGTTCTTAGTAATTTGTATTTTGCATGCGCTCCTAATAAAGTTCCTATCCAAGTTATCCAATTTCTGAACAGAACTCTCAATACCCGCTACCATATTCATAACCGGCGATTTTCGAAAAGGCAAATTAAATTTTAAACCTTTATTAAGGAAAACAATTTCTGTATCATTGAAAGTCTCGGGCGATTCATTAACAATTATATTTTCTTGAATCGGATCCTTCTCCAGCCGCGACGCGGGAAAAACCAAAGAACGCAATTTTCTAGCATGAATCTCATTAACCTCTTTAATTTCATGTAAATTTATCTCCCACATATCACTCTGGACAAGCATCCATTCTCCAAACTCAATTGAACTCAAACCGTAAACCAGTTTCAAATGCAATCGATACTTCTTTACATCTAAAAAACTACGTTTTTGGTACAAATATTTGATTTCCAAATCCAACCATTTTTTCTTGGCACATGTTTCTATGGCATTATGAAACCTCCTACTACTAGTGTTATTATACCTGAAACCGAAATCTATAAAATTTGGAAAAACCTTATGAAACTTGCATTGTTTAAGAAAGGAAATATCTGCACCTATTTTCCAAATTTTAAAACTTACCTTGCGAAACCTGTTCAACTCTTGTGACCGGGAAACCATTTTTCAAGGATTAAGATGTAAGAGACTGTGGTTAAATGATCAATTCAAGAATCAATCGTACCCCTAACCACATAAAATTTGAAATACTATATACGCATTTCGGCAGCTATGCTGCCATCTTCAGTAGCAGGGAAAAACCTATAGTAGTAAAAATAGCAATAACAACATTAATGAAGGAAAAAAAAACAACACACACACAATTATATATATGACAATAATAATAACAACAATAACGATGATGTGAAACAATGATAGTGACAATAACAATAATATAGGTCAGGTATTCTCTGCTCACCACTCCGAAAGAATCGAAGTGCACTCGGTCAGCTCTCAAGCTAGAATGAACTCCGCACGGAGAAAATCCCCAATATATACTTAAAGTGACGTAGCACTGACGTTACTTGTGACATCAACATTAATCACGCTAGGATAGAAAATTCAATATCCGGGCATACGCTCATTTTTATACCACTCCATTCTTATTTTCACTATCACAAATGTACAGAAATGTTGCCATTGCCATCCTTACTGCAGTTTCAATTAAAACATCCTATCTTCAGGATAATTGACTTGAATGAAACAAAAAGAGAAAATGAATCCCATATTACCAAATAACCTCGAAGGTCCATGGCTTATATGGGCTAGCAAATAACTACAGTAAACTGCAATAAAGAAGACCTTGACCCCTCCACCCTTACATTTTTCTGGTTAAACCCTACACGCCTACACATTAACGACATCTAACAATACGGAATCAGAAATTGGACCTAAATCTTGATTAATAAGTTTACCTTCATACTTGCGAATGATTGTTTTTATTTGAAAGCGGACAAGGGAAAAAAGATTGTGGTATTAGATAAAACAGATTACTTCAATAGAGTGGAAACTTTTTTGAAGGATGGTCCATACAAAGAGATTAAGAAAAATCCATTGCCAAAATTGGTCAGTTCGGCTAAGAATGCCATAAAAGATTGCCCAAATCTTATTACCCCCCAAAACAAATCCAGGTTAAGTGTGTCTAATCCTGTAGTTCCCAAGATGTATGTCCTTCCTAAGATTCATAAACCAGGTAGATTGGTGAGACCCATCATTTCCGGTATTAACTCGCCAACCTGTCTGCTTTCTAAATGGCTAACGAAGGAATTCACCGCATTGCCCACAGCTCCGGAAAGTTTTTCAGTTGTGAATTCGTTGGAGTTTATTAATAAAATTAAAAATATAGTGCTTGATGAGGGTGAGGTGTTGGTTTCTTTCGATGTTGTATCGTTGTTTCCAAGTGTACCTATCCTACCACGCTTGCATATTTGGAGGAGCTACTGACTGAACATGAAGTGGACAGAATTGTAGTGGATGAATATTTAAAATTGACCTCATTATGTATGTCCCAGAATTGTTTTCAAATTAATGGTAAGTTTTTTGAACAGCAGGAAGGGACTGCAATGGGCAATAGTTTATCTCCGTTTTTGGCTAATCTGTTCATGAGTAGGTTTGAAGTGTTGTTTAAAAGAGATAGTGAGTACTTCCCTCGAGTATGGTTGCGTTATGTGGATGACGTGTTCGCTGTTTTTGATACCAAGAGGAGTAGAATTGAAGATTTTTTAGATAATTTAAATTCATGTTATAATAGTGTGAAATTCACATTTGAAATGGAACAAAATGGTTCAATCCCTTTTTTGGATGTCTTGGTTGTTAGGAACAGCATTGGCGGATTGGAATTTGATGTGTATAGCAAGGATACTAATATAAGTAGGTTTATTGTGAATGATTCACAACATTCAATACAACATAAACTTTCGGCTTTGCACTTTCTGGTCAACAGATTGTTGTCATTTCCTCTGTCAAAGGTAAGATATCAAAAAGAGTTAAAATATATAAAAGATGTTGCGATTCATAATGGGTACACGACTGTCTTAGTTGATAGATTAATAAGCAGAATTAGACACAAAAAGTTTGTTAAGGATTCCACGACTTTCTCCATGTCACCTATTGAGAATAAGAAATATGTTAAAATTCCGTATAGTTTCTCACATACCAGAGGCTTGGAACCTATTTTTAAGTCGCGCAATTTATGTGTAGCATATACCGCTAAGAATACCATCAAGCAGCTGTTGGGAAATCCCAAGGATAAAGTAGAGGACAAGCAGAAGTCGGGAATTTATGAAATAAAGTGTAGTAGTTGTGACAAGAGTTATATTGGGCAATCAAGGCGTACAATCGTCACTAGGTTTAAGAAACATATGGCACATTTTAGATATAATAGGATTGAGAAGTCAAGTGTTGCCCAACATATCTTTGATACCGGCCATCCTGTACATGAGAAGGATCTTCGGCTTATGAGGTCGGTATCGGACAATAGGGAATTAGACGCCTATGAGAATATGTTTATTCGCAAGTATGAAGGTAAACTTATTAATCAAGATTTAGGTCCAATTTCTGATTCCGTATTGTTAGATGTCGTTAATGTGTAGGCGTGTAGTGTTTAACCAGAAAAATGTAAGGGTGGAGGGGTCAAGGTCTTCTTTATTGCAGTTTACTGTAGTTATTTGCTAGCCCATATAAGCCATGGACCTTCGAGGTTATTTGGTAATATGGGATTCATTTTCTCTTTTTGTTTCATTCAAGTCAATTATCACTTATAATAGCCCAAGGGTCTTGATAATTCGAAATAACTTGATACATTTTCGAAAGCGGGTTGCTCGGCAACATCCCGACGCCGAAGGCGGAGGTATGTTGCCACAGAGAAACCCGCTTGAGGAAATTTATCAAGTTATCTCGAATTATCAAGACTCGAGGGCTATTCGGTAAGAAAATTTTTTGCCCAAAAAGAACAATTTGTTAAAATTGAAAAGAACAATCTTGGAAATGACATTTTGTGCAAAAAATTCGACAGAAGTGCAAAATAGACATTTTTCCGTTGTTACAGTAATCCAGATGACATAAGTGAAAATAGCCCATAAGCACTCTTCAGTTAAATGTTTTCCTGATTAGCTGTCTTTGAACACGTGACTGTAGATACACAAATTCTATTGGATTATTGTATAGGTAAAAAATTTTCCTGAAGATAGGATGTTTTAATTGAAACTGCAGTAAGGATGGCAATGGCAACTTTTCTGTACATTTGTGATAGTGAAAATAAGAATGGAGTGGTATAAAAATGAGCGTATGCCCGGATATTGAATTTTCTATCCTAGCGTGATTAATGTTGATGTCACAAGTAACGTCAGTGCTACGTCACTTTAAGTATATATTGGGGATTTTCTCCGTGCGGAGTTCATTATATTATATATAATAGGTAGCGAAGGAAGTTACAATTATTATGAATCTCCTAATTAAATAACCACAACCTCACTTTTGGATCTAATGTAGTAGTCGCACTATTTAAGTGCTTCCGGAAAGACAACTGATCCCCGAAGGATAAATTGTCAGTCAATGAGAATCAAGCCCAAGATTTATACAATTATTAAATTTAATTAATCGACCGGAGAGAATATAAAGTATAAACGGGCATACAGTCAAGAACAACTACATAGGAGGCCCCTCTCACGAAAAATGTAAAACAGGCGCCGGCCGGGATTCGAACCCGGACCTTTCGCATTCATGGCGACTGCTCTAACCAATTAAGCTATCTGCAACGCCACACATAATAATACAATTATTATGAATCTCCTAATTAACTAACAACAACCTCACTTTTGGATCTAATGCAGTAGTCGCACTATTTAAGTGCTTCGTAAAGACAACTGATCCCCGAAGGATAAATTGTCAGTCAATGAGAATCAAGCCCAAGATTTATACAATTATTAAATTTAATTAATCCCGGTCGGCGCCTGTTTCACATTTTTCGTGAGAGGGGCCTCCTATGTAGTTGTTCTTGACTGTATGCCCGTTTAAATACTCATTACTTTATATTCTCTCCGGTCGATTAATTAAATTTAATAATCGTATTAAAAAGAGACGGAAACGAAAAATCTGACCTCCCTAGATCGAAACGGTACGTGTCTATTGCGCATTTGCGAAGAGCCATGCGAATTTTATGTTTGGACCATAAGTAAATTATCTCACAATCAGTTAGTAATGGAAAGCAGGCTAAAACAATTAGATGGTGCAATAAAAAAGAATGAATCAGAAATTTACACTCTAATTTTGTTTAATACTGTTTTTTCACAATTGGCAATAAAAGTAATCAGTAAAATTTTAAGTACTTTAGAAAATGCAATAACCTTTGCTAAGTTAAATCTTTACATGCTTCAATTACTGAACCAGAAGACTTGCTAAACGAACTACAAAGTATTATCCTTTGATCACAAAAGGAAAACTACCTTTTGAATTAAGTTTAGAAAATGTTCTTTTATATGAAAAAATAATCAAAATCAAGAGTTACATTAAAACAGAAAATAGTCCATGTGCACCACAGCTACTAGCATTCACCCAAAATTATAAAAATTGCAAGGAAATGTTAATAAACCCGAAAGAAAATAAAATTCAAAAAGTTACAGAAAATCAATGGATATTAGTAACAACAAATTTGACAACAATACACTCAAATTGCAAAGAAAACGAAGATAATTCAGCCTTAAAGGGAAGTTATTTAATTACAGTACCAGAAAGCTGTAGTATCCAAATCAATGGAGAATCGCTTCGATCCTAAAGAAATTCAAACACAAGACAAAGAATGGTTGACGTTCCGGACATCGAACTTACGAAATCAAAAGAAAACTCAAGCGAGCTGGAAGAAAGAACAATTCACTTTGAAGACATCTAATTAGATTGTCTCAACCCAATAATCCAACATCTGAAACACAACAAGAAAGAAGTGGAATCCATTCAAACAAAAATCGTACACCATGACAACGTGAGTGTGTGGACAATCCTACTGTATGTGTTGGTATTCAGTGTATCATGTTTTGTAATTTAAAAAATAATTGTGCGAAGAAAGCATTATTAACAAGAGAAACTAATGTGACAATTCCATTAGACTCTATTGGACTTAAAAAACAAGGGATTCACCCTTATGTTTTTTTCTTGTGGGGGGAAGAGTTATATAATCGAACCCTGTACATTTAAATGCATAATTAATCTTTATATTATATAACCTTAATGGTACTTTAACTGCACAATAGTATATCTTTGTTAATTTCCTAGACTTAAGATACTTAGTTGCCGAGTTATTTAACCAAACTCTGTATATTTTCCAATTGTATTTTTGTTAGTATAGTTCTACACCTCGAGCTTGCTCACACGTTTACTCAAATTTGTAAACTTTTGTTACTTCAAGTAAATTGTCTTGAAATAAATTGGTGTATTTTTTTAAAAATACATATTTCCACCCCGGAAATATAAGTTGCGGAACAAATTTTGTTCAATTTGTACTCGCGCCGAAAATAGAAACGAAGATCTGCTACAAGAATTGGCCAGAGTCATCCCCAGCGATGGAATCAGATAAGGCTTCACTGCGAGTGAAATGATGCACGATATTCGCTACATCCAATTCATCGCAGACGGAGATTCAAGTGTGTAAGCAAAAATTAAAGAACCTGTGCCATATGGACAATATATGAGAAAAATAGAGTGCACAAACCATGCTCTAAAAAATTATGGAAAAACTTCAGGAAAGTAAGAGCAGACACATTGAGATAAAAGGCAGAAAGCTTGCTAACTCTGCAGAAAATTAAATTATTGACGAAAAGAGCAAAATGTACCATTTTTGAGCACTCCAAAGAAGAAAACTGAGATATAGAACTGTTCAAGAAGGACTTGAGAAACAATGTGCATCATCATCATCATCATCAGTTGGACAGTTTGGTAATGAAACGTATGAGAGTCAAAGAAGCAAAATGCTTACTGCTTCATTATTTGGACGAGTCATCAATCGCAAATTATGCACTCCTTGGCACAACATAGTAAAATTGTGTCTACAGCCAACTGCATTTCATTCAAAATCAGCTATGGATTATGGTATAATGAAAGAACCAGTTGCAATAAAGCTTTTTGAAAGCATAATAAAAGTGAATGTTCATCCATCTGATCTGTGGAATGACGAAAAATACTAGTTTTGAGGGGGCTTCACCTGATGGTATGTTTAAGTTGTGTTGTTTGCGTAAGTTGCTAAAACAATTGTTTTTCCAGAACTGGTTGGAAATGATGCCCTGGTTGATGTGAAACGCATGTTTGCATCTGATAAGATATGAATAAATAAATTACTTCGCGTACTACCAATATAACGTTTTATTATAATATTTTGACCGGTTTCAAGATTTATAACGATCTCATTTCTGATAAGAAATTCAGAATTTAGAGCAGCTAATAAGAATATTGAAGAGTTTCCTGAAGGTACAAGACGGAGTCATCAAACTTAATCGACGCCATTTTTACTATCAAGTATGTACCACCAGGTTAAAAGGGACTTTTTTAATATATTTATCATCAATTTTATTTTAGATCCAAGGTCAACTAAATATTACGAAGCTGCAAGAATGTTACCTAGCAGTTTACGTCAATGACAATATTCCTATATTCATAGAGAAAATTGTTCGGGATGCGAAATATTGGGAAGAAAAAATGTTGCCTTTCCTTATACAGTTTTACAAAGAATGTATCACTCCAGAAATTGTAAGGGGAAATTTGAAAAAGAATAAAAAGTGTGTTGATCCACCTTACATAGCAGAGGCAATAAAACTGCATCAGGAGAAATTAAAATAATTATTTTTTCATCGTCAAATTGGCCAATTGAAACATTTCATTTGGGTCCCGTGACTTGTATTATTTCGATATTTTTTTCGAAAATTTCACACATCGCTTTTTTAGCCAATCAGAAGTTTGTTTTTGGTTTCGTTACCACGGCAACTCAAAAAATTTCCGGAAGTTTTCATCCTCCACAGTGCGTTGAGCGAAATTAATAAGCGGAAATTTTTCTGTCAAATAATGACGCGGGATTTAAAAACTGAAGTTTCATTTTTAATGCAGAACTTCTTCTGATACTTTCTTGGTCGTCTTTTCCAAAACGAGACATGGTAAAAACCACAAACTAAACCCTACATTATTTAGGGTATTCTTTACTGCTAAAAACGCTCTATAATAGACGATCGCACTTCGCACGTCAACTGACAGCACTTTTCATTGACATACGCAGGCTTCTTTACAATTTTAGTTCCATATTGTATTTTCGATGACAAAAATGTCAGACTAATGCCATTAGTTTTTAATTTTATTTAGGTGTGAAATTTTCTTACCGAATCCCCCACGTGCTTGAATTATTAACCGTAAATTTTTTCTCGGTCTCGAATGTTGTTTGAAAATTATGCCTCGTCTTCGACTCGGGATAATTTTCGGAAATAATTCAAGCACTACCGAGATTACAAGCGATAATTTTCCTTGTTGATAAGTTGTCATAGTTGCGAATTTGTAGGTGCATTTATAATCTAGTTACTTTAATACCTGCCAAACGTCAAATATTCCCAACACCTTTCTTTGTATGTGGATTAATTGAAATAAAATTCGTTTTGAACTACGTTGCTTCGATTCAAAAAATAATCTTGTTATTAGTATTAATGTATCACACACGAAGAACAAGAATATGGCTATGAGAAAGTTGCATTTGAGTCGCACCTCAGATGGCGCTCTTCAGAAAAGTTTGGAATTGTCTGGCACCCACTCGCGACTGTCTAATGCGTCTGGCATTCATATTTTGGCATTCTTCACGATACAAAGAGTCAGTGAAAGAAAAATCTGTTGGTAGAAAATATGTCACGTGACACTCCCGCTGAAGATAACTTTTGGGTTCTCTGACACCCACTCGCGACTTGTACTGTATCTGACAGTATTATTTTGCCACTAAATGACTACACCGACCAAACTGGAACATTAAAGTTGGGTTAATCAGCGTGAAGTTGGATTAACCTATCGATTTTGGTTAATATCTCGGTAAATTGACGAGCACAAATTGCAGCACAAATTTAGCGCTAAACGGCTGCACTAACCAAAATGTAACATTAGAGATGGGTTAATCAGCGTGAAGATGGATTCACCCATAGAGTTTTATTAATACCTCGGAAAATTGACGAGCACAAATTACGGGAACTGCAGCACAAATTGGGCACTAAATGCTGCAAATGAGAAAATTTCGCTTAAAGAAATGGGTTAATCCAACTTCACGCACTGCAATACCAGGCACTAGTAAAGCTGTCTCAAACCTACAAAATAAAGGGACAGTGTCAGCGGTAGAATTAACAAGCACTCCGTATAAAGAAGATCTGGCAGAGAAGAAAAGAAACGCACCTAAAGAGTAAAATCCTAAGAAAGCAAAGAAAGCGAAGATATCCCTAGAGAAAGCTACAGTAAACCTATTTTCGAAAAGTAAGAAGACAAATTTCCTAAAAGGCAAAGCCCCCATGAAGAAAAGACGACTCGCACCAACCGATTCTAAATCATCATCTGAGAACAGTGCATAAGAAGACGACGCCTTGTGTCTCTATTGTAATGACATTTAAATTCTGCTCCAAATGAGGGTTGGGTTCGTTGTGGAAAGTGCCTGAGATGGTCACATGAAGAGTGTGTCGGACTTGAAGAAGATGAAAAGTTAATTTGCGACGGTTATGAGAAAGTAACCATGTTAATAGTGTTCAATTTTTTTAAACATTTTCTGGTGTTTCGATGAATAAATAATATTATGTTGTTTCGCTAAGCATATTCAATAATGATGTCGCAAATCAAGGTTCATATTAAGATACACTGGGTTCAATTTAGGAAACCGGTATCCTAATTTGAACCGTTGACAATAGAATTGTATTTTTTAATTTAATTACGAATGTTACATTTTAAATCTTTTTGTGAAGGAAACCTCAAAACTAAATAGTTATAGAATATATATTTTATTTTAATTTCGGAATTAAAAGCAGAACTTTGGAAAACATGTTTTTTTAAGTGGTTCAATATAGGCAACTCTCCCCTACTTCAAACTTCAAATGCAAAAATGACATTTTCTTCGTTACTCAATTTAAAGAAAGTATTCGTTTGCACCACAAATGATGAGAAAGTAAACTTTTTTCAAGAAGTGAAGTACTTTTTTCTACTTTGAAAGTCAATTGATCCGAAGTTACCAAGTTCGCTATCAAGTATTTTGCAAATCTAGACCACTGTCTTCGTCCATCACTACTAATTATTAGACTTATCTATTATAGTTATTTTCGTCACTGGTGGGATTCCGGCATTATAATATGAGTGGAAAGACTGCACTATGAGGTCAGAGACCAACTTATGTAAGAACACGAGTATTATAATAGGCCAATATCCCATAATATGAGACAACTTTTTTTTTATCTAGGACGTCCGGAAAATTGATGTTGCACCTCATTTGGAAGGTAGGTACTGCAATTCTCTAAACATTAAAAGTAAAAGGGTGGCAAGATAGACCAACGGCGGGAAATCAAAAAGGCAAAAAGTAAATTATGTTTTGCTTCTTAAAAAATTAAATTCTATTAAAACAGGTGACCGGAGGTGGTAAAACTGCTCTCTCCAAAGAAGATGCAGAGATTTTGGCATCTCGGATAAAGACTAATGAGTAAGTGGGGGTTCGGTCTTTCTCGCAAAGAAATACTGAACTCGGCGCAGTTATATGTTCAGCAGAATAATCTGCAAACGCCATTTAAAGACGGTAAACCTGGTGAAGATTGGCGTCTCAATTTTTCAAAAGATAACCGACTTTCTATTAAATAAAAATTTGTGTGTGTCAGCTCCGACGCACGACTGGAATTTACTCCTTACGAACGATTATTTTAACTTCAATCACTTGATAATAGGGTACACGCGAATGTCAATTTTATACCCAAATATGTATTTATCAGACGGTTTATGTTCGAAAATGTCCAACTATATCAAAATATAAATTGTTTATAAATTCAGTAATTAAATGACAATCTGCTAAACGTGGATCCCACTGGCAATGAAATAAATACTTTTCCTGGTGTTCGAATAGGCGTTGATTCACATTTCGGCAGTAAGCAAAAAAATCTTGTGCTATTTTGTTTGGCGATGAAGGGTTCAGAAATACCTCAGCTAATGACATTGTTTTGAAAATAAACGACGCCGTGGTACCTTTTACGAAATGTGTTAAGAATTTGGGATTGCACATCGATTCTAATTTACGATTTACGCAACATGTCAACTCTATGTTGCAGAAGGCTTACCTTGCGCTGAAACATGTATACGGACAGAGGCATTATCTTAATCTGAATACCAAGAGGACGCTGTGTGACTCGCTTGTTCTTTCCCATTTCAATTTCTGTGACACTGTCTATGGTCCTTGTCTCTCATTTCGGGATAAATTTCGTGTTCAGAAAGTTCAGAATTCGTGTCTTCGTTTGATGTTTGGAATTAGAGCACGTTCACGTATCTCTCATAAGCTGAAAGACGCGAACTGGTTGAATATGTTCAACAGACGTCGCCTTCACATGGTCTGCTTCTTTCTCAAGATTGTCCAGTTCCGTGTACCTCTCTATTTGTATAATAAACTTGTTTTTCGTGCTGATGTGCATGGCGTTGCCACCCGTCGAAAGTCCCTAATGCTCACGATTCCGCGGCATCGCAAGGAAATATTTAAGAGATCTTTGTCGTACAACGTCGTGTCCTGTTTAAATCAGTTTCACTCGTTTCGGACTCTCCCTTGTGGTGCCGTGAAGCGTGAGTTATTCAAAATTCTCTTTGACCAGCAGTAGCTAGTTCCTTTTGTCTACTT
The DNA here is from genome assembly GCA_963966045.1 of Xestobium rufovillosum. Lineage (NCBI taxonomy): Eukaryota > Metazoa > Arthropoda > Insecta > Coleoptera > Ptinidae > Xestobium > Xestobium rufovillosum. The sequence goes on along the minus strand of OZ014498.1, from coordinate 5,403,775 downwards.
AGCATTACGTGGGCTGCACATGACTGTGTTCTTCTTCTACATCTTCATAATCTTTCTTCTTTTTTTCTCTATCCTTTCCTTTCCTTTCCTTTCCTTTCCTTTCCTTTCCTTTCCTTTCCTTTCCTTTCCTTTCCTTTCCTCTTCTTTTCTTCTTCGTCCCCCGTATTTTTTCCATTCATTTTTAGTTTATGGGAATAGGAATAGTGAATAGGCCCGCATGGAAGATCAGGCTCTGAGAATACTGCGTTATTCTCAGATGCCTGAATGCTGGCCTTTTAGCACCAGTGGTTATTTTCATTTTGTTGATTGTGCACTTATGTACCTTGTACCTATTGGGTGTTAATAAATTTGTTAATGTTATTATTATTATTATATTTATCCAATATTAATTTATCAGTACCTACATGTTGTGTGATCATTCGAATGTATCTAACTTTTATTACTTACTGTTTTTATGTATACACTTTATATTACTGTCCGACCAAGTTAACTCTCCATCTAAGTACGTCAACAATATACAGCAACTGCCTAATCGTATTTTGTGTAGTGACAATATATTACCTATTATATGAGCGATTATGACAGCCATTATTCACGAAGATGATGTTTGAGCCCACGAGCCGAAAGCGAGTGGCGCAAATCATCTGAGTGAATAATGGTCTTATCACGAATATAATACTATACTTTTTCTACACCTATTAAACAAATAAATTAGACTCAAATTTGATAACTTTAATGGAACACTATCATAATACATTAATTTTTATTTTTCAATAAATGAACTAGGGTATCTACTTACTAGGACAATATACAGTGCCAGCCATAAAGTCTGCACCATATGGAACTTTTTTATTTATAGGATTATTGGAAAACGGTTTTCGGCATTAGTTTCAGCATGATTAATAACTAGAAAACTGACAAAAATATTTGTCATGTCACAACTATGACACCGCCAAAATGTCATTTGAAATTTTAAAATGGGCCGAAATGACCTTATTTGTTATTTATCAAAATATGGAAAAGTGCGATAAGGAAAAGTTATTTGTAATTACATTAAGATTCTAAATACGACATTTGGTGAGACAATTTCAATGTTTTAATTTTTCCTTTTTCTTGAAAACTTTAAATAAATTTTAATTGGAATTCTCAGTTTCATTTGTATGATCTAAATGTAATTTAAATAAACAATAGTTGTTTTAATATTTACGCCCATTATCCTGCAAAATTCCACTGTAAGGGTTTAAAATTGCTGAAAATAGTCCAAAATTGTACTGTTATTTTTCGTAAAAAAGGTTATTTTGCAAGAAATTAATTAATTTAAAAAATAAATGTAACATTACTGTATTTTTGCATTGAAATATTTCAAATTAACTCAACTGTAAACAAATAACACGCACACAAAAGTAAATGTTAAATATTTTTGGAAAGAAAAGGAAGAAACTAAAACATTGAAATTGCCTCACCAAATGTCGTATTTAGAATCTCAATGTAATTACAAATAACTTTTCCTTAAGTATAGCATTTTTCCATATTTTGATAAATAAGGGCATTTCGGGCCATTTTAAAATTTCAAATGACATGTTGACAGTGTCATAGCTGTGACAAGGCAAATATTTTTGGCAATTTTCTAGTTATTAATCATGCTTAAACTAATGCCGAAAACCGTTTTTCAATAATCCTACAAATAAAAAAAATTTCCATATGGTGCAGACTTTATGGCTGTCACTGTACATGTATTGAAATTTGTGCAGTTAGTAATATATAAATTTGGAGTTGTCACTTCCATTGTTAAATTCTCGCAGTTTTAGTGGTGGAATTGTTAGTTTGCATGGATTAATCGGTACCTACTTGAACGAAGTGCATACGTTGGAAAACGTAAACAAGTAATATGGCGATACACTTCGGGACCTAAGTGCCTCCGTCATACGTCAGATTTTCATTCCAAACAAAACAAAAGCACGTGCCATTTGACGTTTATCGATATTATTTACAACGTCTTAAACTAGTTTTTGCAATATAATTATAGACGTTTTGCAGTGAAAACAGTTTATTTTCAATTTGTGTGTTGGGCTTACGCGTAAAAACTTGAAAACAACTATATGTAATTATAATTATATTTCAGAGGTTAGGTTAAAACGTCAGAAAGCACGTGGCTTTGTTTTGTTTGGAATGAAAATCTGACGTTTGTGACGCGCCACTTATCTCCCGACTTGGCTGTCACCCGAGTCGATTGTCAGACGAGACCTTAATAGTAGCTCCCGGTTGCATACAATACGCATGCGCACGCATTTTGGAAGTGTAAAAAAACTAAAGCTGAGAGAACGCATTTTTGAAACAGGCCATTTACTTGCCCTCTCGCACCAGACACGCATTTTTTGGAAAAAAGATGATGTAAAAACAAGCAAGTATATCAAACCCCTACGGGATCAGAACTTGTCTAGCCGTAGGAGAACAAAATGGCAGTTCTGTACGATACCCGAACACCCACCGAGATCGTTGGCGATGTTTTTCAATAACGAATTACTTAAACGTCATTTTACTGATATTGCGTAATGGTCACGCCGCATGTGTATTGTATGCAACCGGGAGCTACTATTAAGAGGGATACGTACGTTGAAAACAGCGCCGATATCGAGCTCTATGTTACGAAACGTAGGGCTCTTAGTAATAAATATTTTGTAGAAACTTCTTCTTTGTCAGAAAGAAGAAGGTTTGTTCTACAATTCCGTCAAACCAAATTAAGAAGAAATATGTAAATAGTCATAGAAACGAGACGTGAAATTTGCCTATTGGTGTATTTTTAGCAGCTAGAAACTTGGTTCAAAAAGCAACTACTGGAAAACTAATTTGAACACACTATAATATGAACATTAATTTGCTTGCGTTTCAAATTTGAATGCATTTAGACTGAAAATAAATAAGTTGCATTAAATTTACTTCGACAATAAGCCCATTTCTAAAAACGGGAGTCACCTCCTTCCACTAGCAGATTCTAACCTCCCCTCGGTAGTCGGTGACAGCCGAGTACGTTCGGGCCGTATCTGGCCGGCAGATATGTTTCTCCTCGTTTTTCTCCTACACTGGCTGGTGTAGTGGGGGAGAATATCACGCGACCGAGTGCTTATTTTTCTTGAGCAACGTACGTATCCCTCTTAAGATTTCCTATTGTCAGCTCCAGGAAGAGTTGATCGCGGTCGATATAAAATATCATTGGACCAGGGAAACAGTGATTATTGAATGCATATTTGTGACTGGCCGAATGCAGCGAATTATGATTCCATAATTCACTACAGTGAATTATTAGGTACGATATTTCCCAAAGAAAAAGCTAATAATTGTCATATAATTAAAAAGGTGTAGAAAAAGTTATCCATGATACAAAATGAGGTTACACTGGCTCACTGGCACAATTCTAACGCTATGTATTTATAACCCAGTAACCAAACAACCGTATACTGAGCTGCCAACAGAGATGCAAAGGTTATAATGTAGGTTATACAAGTCAGCGGCTGAGATCTGAAAAGTCAGCGGCTGAGATTAAAAAGTCGACCGCTGACTTTCGAAATCTCAGCGGCCGAGTTTAAAATGCCAGCCGCTGAGTTTAAAAAGTCAGCCCCTGAGTTTAAAAAGTCAGCCGCTGAGTTTAAAAAGTCAGCCGCTGCGTTTTAATTTATTTTTTAACATGGCACTTCAGCGCCGTCGTACGTATCTGAAAACGGTTGGATGACTCAACATGTATTTTTCCTATGGTTCAAAAACATTTTCAAAAATTGCGTCGAAAGGGCTGTTCTTTTGATATACGATGGTCATTTATCGCACATTTCACCCGAATTAGTCACCTTAGCCATTACTGAAGATGTTACACTTCTGCAGCTAGAGATATTTTGGGTTACAAGCAGAATGAAAGTAGAAAACCCTGGATACCAAAGGATATTGTGACTCTAATAGACGAGAGGCGAAAATATAAAAATATGCTAGATGAAAGAGGGAAACAAAGACATAAGGCGGTCAAGTCGGAAATTATTCGGAAATGTAGGAAAGTGAAAGAACAGTGGATTGATCATAAATGCAAAGAAGTGGAAGATAAGTTGAAAGTAGGAAAAACTGATGCAGCGTATCATCAGAAACGAGGCGGTGATATCCTAATCGGAAGAGAGGAAAAGGCAGATAGCTGGAAGGAATATTTGTGAAGATTGTGTGCGGGTCAAGAACTTGGAGATATATTGGAAAAGGAGATCAGTATAGGGGGATAACCTAGGCTGTCCCATAATGAGGGAAGAGTTTGAGCTAGCATTAGGAAGTTTCAAAAACAATAAAGCACCAGGAATTGCAGGCAGAAAGTTTAAAGTGTGCATGTCCAGATGTAAGAGAGCGTCTATTTAAACTATTTAGCCGCATATACGAGACAGGTGAGATTCCAGAAGATTACAAAAGGAACATCATAGTCGCTTTGCAATAAAGGAAAGGCGCGGTGTGAAAATTTTAGAACAATCAGTTTAACTTCTCACCCGTCAAAAATTCTGACTAGAATTGTGCAAAGAAGGATGGAGAAAAGGGCAGAGGAAATATTAGATCAGTTCGGATTTAGACGAAATAGGGGAACACGCGAGGCCATTCTAGCTTTACGAGTAATTATTGAAAAAGCGCTATGACAAACTTTGGCAGATGAAAGGTGATGCGATTCTAAGGAAAAGATGTTATATGAACATGGGTCCGATTCATTTTGGTTAAAGAGTTAAAAGCCCTTGAAAATTTGTAATAAGAATCGCAACAATAATTATGAAACATACAACGTTACTGTCTTTTTGTTTTTATTCTCGGACGTCACTGGTAGAATGACGTATCTTAATCCTTCTCGGTGCTTCTGGATTCCGGGCCCTTAGATATACAGCTGTATCCCTCGGTATCACGTATTGAGACACAGTGTATATCTACGGGGATCTGGTCGTTCGCTTATGAACAACGTCTTTCGTTGTATCTGGTCGGTATGAGACTTATTCGTTGCTACCCTTAGCTTTCAGTCGCAGAAAGGGTTGGGTTCTCTTACTATTGCTAAACGAAGGTTAAAATAACAACACATAAGGAAACTATATCGGTATTCTATTACTGTAGCTATACACAAGATAAAATGATAAGACTAAAATAATATTTACAGCAAAATCGGTATTTACATGAAATTACATGGGTTTTCTTTATGAAAATTAAATCTGTTTTCGCGGTATATACTGATTGGACACGCCACGGGCTCGTCGTATGATCAAATTGAATTAGTTTACGTGATAGCCCCAGAATACAATCTCCTCTGGAATATCACCGGGTTATACGTATCGGAGAAATAGACGGTATTACAGCTGGATTGTACTAAGGCCGCCGGTTCGGCCAGGTGTGATCGATCCCCGCCTGTATATCGTCTCATTTGTTGACTTATGTCACCACGAGATTGCCGGATCGATCCAACCCACACCAGCAGACACCCTCAGCTCCTGCTGTATCTATTCCCTCGCTACGCAAAGCTGGATCTAGTCCACTCGCAACTAGGTTGTGTTTGATAGTTAATATTACTGCAATACCAACTATCATTCACCGGGCACTTACTCAAATTTATTTATTGCATATCAGTCAATCACACGGCGAACTTAGGCAGGTTCAATCAGTTATTTCTGTTTCGGATCGGAGCGGCCAGCATCATCTCAGATTCTGGGAGTGCTGGTCTTGACTGAGGGCCGGACGACCAGGTACTGAATTTCTTCTCGAGATCCTCCACTTTTATAAGCGGAGAGTGGGGGGCTAGCTTCGGCGGTTCACTTACAGATTTCCGGCGGGAGTAGTGCCGGTTGAAAATACATGACGTACCTATCTTCCACATCACGGCGTGACGTCAGAACGTCTAAAGTAAACACTAATCAATTTTGATTATCCACTGGGTTTACTTTTGCAACGTTACAAACACAAATACAGAGTTGGCTGTGGTAACAAAACTGAGTTCTTTATGTCAAACATTTCAATTTACTGTATTCTGTGTGTTTCAAAGTTTATTATTGCCAGAGTTTTGAATCGAAAACAAAAATGCATGCATTTACGACTGAAGAATATGCAGATATTATTTTTGTATACGGGCTTTGTAACGGAAACGCTCGGCAAGCAGCAAGAGAATACCTTCGTAGGTTTCGAAATAGACATCAACCTGCCCATACAGTGTTTTAGTGCATCATTTCGCAGACTGAGAGAAGCAGGTAACCCCGCTGCACCACATTCCGTTCGTCCCCATGAAGTGAATGTACAAAATGAAGAACATGTTGATCCTGTACTTGACGACCCTTCAATTAGTACTCGGCGTATAGCGAGCATGTTACAACTGTCCCAAAGTTTTGTATGGCATGTATTGAATCGTGTATTCATCGCCAAAATGTTTAAGCATTACATCCTGGAGATGCTGAGCAACGCTTAGCATTTTGCCACTGGATTATTCAGCAACATGCTCAAAATAATAACTTCATTTCCCAGGTTCTGTGGCCTGATGAAGCGTGTTTCACTAGGGACGGCATAAATAATTATCATAACGAACACGTGTGGTCCTTGCAAAATCCACATGCAATTAAACCAGGAAGATTTCAGCAACGGTTTAGTGTAAATGTTTGGGGTGGCATTTTTAACAATACTTTGCTACCTGTACGGGTGATAAATGAACGCTTAAATGCAGATATGTACAGAAATTTCTTGGAAAATAACCTTTTCGGTTTTATCGACGACGTACCACTTAACATCGTTCAAAATATGTGGTATCAGCACGATGGTGCACCACCACATCGAGGAAGAGAAGTCATCGCTTGGTTACATGAACATTTTCCAAACAAATGGATTGGCAATGGAGGTCCAGTAGCCTAGCCACCACGATCCCCAGATCTAAATCCGCTGGATTATTATTTCTGGGGACACTTGAAGCAGCTTGTGTGCCATGTAGAAATTACTACCAGTCAGCAACTACTGGACAGAATTCAAGATGCAGCTAATAGCATACGGAATGATCCAAATATCATACATACGTCGTGTGACAGAATCTTTAGTTCGTCGATGTGAAGCGTGCATTCAAGCTGAAGGCGGACATTTCGAACAATTTTTATACTTTTTAAACTTATTTTTTATGTTACATTTTCATTTGCCTATTAAACTGCGTAAAATTTTCAAAGGCTTTTAACTCTATAACTATCATGTCCATATAACATCTTTTCCTTAGAATCGCATCACCTTTCATCTGCCAAAGTTTGTCATAGAGCTAACGAATCACCCTGTATAGGATTTGTAGATTTAGAAAAAGCCTTCGACAACGTAAAATGGGGAAAGATGTTCGAAGTGCTCAGAAAGGCAGGGATGAAATATAGGGACAGAAGAATAATACATAATCTCTACAAAGAGCAAACGGCAGTTATAGAAATTGAGCAGGAATGAAGAGAAGTAGATATCCGGAAGGGAGTGAGACAGGGATGTGCGTTGTCATCCCTAGTTTACAACCTATATATCGAAGATGCGATTAATATTGTTATGGACAGAACAGCCTCAGCGATTAATGTACACTGATAAAAAGGACGTAAATTCACATAAAAATTTACAGTAATATATCGGGATTATTACATTTTCTCTTGTGTAAAAAGATATTCCTGTTTAATTTGTGAATTATTACCGAATAAAATATGTAAAGAAAAAATATTACTAATTTAATATGGAAATTTACATTGGGTACTGTAATTTTGCATATTACATTGTAAATTCACACAAAGCATTGCAGATTCACACAAAGCATTGCAAATTCACACATTCTACGGTATTCTTACGTATAATTCTGTGTAATGTGCGAGACGCAGCTGCATTTTGCGCAGCCATATTCGACAAGTTGTATCGCGTCGAAGCTCGGTGGTGCAGTTTATTTGTTTATTATTTTAAAAAGGTGAGTACATATATTTAGTATAATCAGTATGTATAAATGTAAAAATTGCAATTTTGCTAGCATAACTCTGTGGAAGTATAATTATCATCAGTATTTACACCGCAACTGGCCATACGCTGCATTTCAATGTTTAGAAGCTAACTGTGGAATGAAATTTACTCTTTATAATAGTTTTGTTAGCCATATTAACAGATCACATTTGAAAGAAACTCCAAACAATACCAAAAGTAATGAAATAATTTACAGCTTTTCATGTTTGTTAACGGGATGCAATTATACTTCCACTGAGCGAAAGGAATATCTAAATCATATTTATTCTCATCTGAAAGCGGGGTTGCACACCAAATGCCCCTTTTATAGCATTTGCAAAGTTAAAAGTGTGTACTCAAATATAAATTCTTTAAAAAGTCACATTTTACGGCATCACTCTAAAAATTCAAACATTGTTAATACTTCGGATAACTGTCTTCACGATGACATAAACTTTAACAATAATGATGAAGATAACATTGCAGAATCATCCACTGACGAGAAAAATTGTGAAAATGTCCCAGACCGTAAAACCGCAGAAGACTTTAAATCTTTAAGCTTAAATTTGTTATCAACCATGTATTTAACATTACAATCCAAATATTTTTTAAGTGACAAAACATTGCAGACGATAATTGACGGTATTGCGGATCTGAGTGCCTTGAATAGCGAATACCTAACAGTTTTGCTTAATAGACATAAAATAGATGAAAATGTATCAAACGACATTAAAAAAACTCTATTTGATTTTGCTCATAATTCGACTGGTGCATTAAGAAGTAGTCACATGAGAAAAAAATTTTATATGGAAAATTTTAGCTATATTGAGCCGGTTAATATTTTTCTAGGCAAATTAAATAATACAGACTGTTTCTATATTTACGTACCGATATTACACACAATTAAAAATATGTTAGGTGACAATAATATTCGACGTCAAGTCATTGATAACTCAACACAAAAATTATATAATACTGAGGGCGATGGTATTTTTCAGGATATAACAAACGGCTCTTGCTATAGGGAAAATATGTTTTTTTATAATACCAATAATGTCAGAATAATTCTTTATCAGGACGCCTTCGAGATTTGCAATCCGTTAGGACCCTCTAGGAGAAAATATAAAATTTTGGCTATCTACATGACAATTGCAAATCTGTATCCTTGGCACCGGACACAGGTGGATAAGATACAGTTGGTTGCTCTTTGCTACGAAAAACACGCTAAACATTTTGGATTTTCAGAATTTTTAAAAACTGTTGTCAAAGATATTCTAAAATTAGAGAGTGAGGGTGTTGAAACTGATAACAAAATCTTCAAAGGTTCACTTATAGCTGTAACGGGTGATAATCTGGGACAACATCAAATTGGTGGTTTTATTGAAAATTTTAATACAGATTCGTGTTTTTGTAGATTTTGTTATATACATAATTTTGATAATATAGACCATAAATATTCTAAAAGGAATAAGGAGTTGCATTCTCTTGACATTAATGTAGCATTGACAATGAACGATAGTTTTAATGGGGTTAAATCTGATACGGAATTAAACAAACTCTGTAATTTCAACATCTGTGGTCCAGGTTTGGCTCCATGTTTGGCTCACGATTTGCTAGAAGGAATAATTCAATATGACTTGATACTATGCATCAATCAATTAGTAGAAACTAAGTTGTTCTCCTACGATTATCTAAATTCCCGAATAAACGATATTACATTTGAAATGGAAACAAAAGTATGTTGCCCACCCATCAAGAAATCAGAAAAGCTAATAGGCACAGCTTCACAAAATCTTTGGATTTTGAATATATTGCCATTTGTATTGTATGAAAAAGTTGAACAGCTTAATTTCTGAACTCCTGGAAAATTATTTTGTTGATGAGACAGATTACGAGCATAACATTAGCTTTTAAGATTTCAATTGGTCAAGTGGCATATTTAAATACTCTGATAAAGGAATATTTACAACTACGAAAAACCACCTTTTCAAATATTAAACTGAAACCTAAACATCACTACTTACAGCACTATCCATTTTTAATCAAACATTTTGGGCCCCTGCGTCATTTGTGGACCTTAAGATTTGAGAGTAAACATAAATACTTCAAAAACATTATACGCCACAGTCCGAACTATAAAAATATTTTGCAGTCTCTAGCAATAAAACACCAACTTTTGCAAGCTTCCTGCTTATCGCAGCCTTCACAATATGATGTGAATTTTGAAAGCAAAGGACAAGTTTATGCAACACAAGATCATATTAAGTATTTTAAAGAAATGGGTATTTCTGATCATGATATTGTTCAATACGAGCTGTCCTGCAATCACATAAATTTTAGAGGAATAGAGTATAAATGCGGCATGTACATTTGTTTTCCAAGAGATGAATTTGGAAAAATAATATTATGTAAAATTCAGAATCTACTCTTTAATCGTAATCATAACGATATTTTATTTATAGGACAAAGAATTCCTGTATATTATGATAATGACAGTGGCCTCTATTTAACATACCAAAATATAAACGAAGAGTTGTGTTCTGCAACATACAGTACATTACCAAATATTGAAAGTACCCTTTGCGTTACATTGGATAACTCAGAAAAACTGTTTTATTTTAAATCGGCTTCGTTTGATGAAATGTAATAATAATACGAAGTAAACCAATAATTACTTAGTTGAAAATCTTATTTAGTCCTCTTTCACACGAAATGTATGCATTACTGCATTACTGGTCATGTCTCTTAAATTATCCTGTTGTTACTTCGTAATTACGCTGCCAATAGTCACAGACCTAAAACCGTTGATAGCCTGAACTTCATCAGTTTTAGACACGTTGGGCACAGTGGCCATATAAAAGCTAGATAGTAAAGTATCAACCACGTCACAGCGACTAGTAAATTTTCCTCCATGGTTACTATTAAATTGGTATTGAATGGAGGGAACATAACCGAGCAAGAGGGATAATCAAGAACATCAGGTAATTGAGAAGTGACAGTTACTGTGCTGTCCAGTAGCGCCATGGCCACTCCGTGTCAAGCGTGTCTGAAACTCTCCATGTTCTGATCACCACCAACTTTAGCGACTCTTACTTAACACTAGCGACGTAACCACGGCCACTTCGTGTGAAAAACTTTTATATTTTTAACATCAAATTTATTTGGTTTTATTCAAAGATTGCTTACACCAAAAAACTCAGTTTTAGCCCTCGAGCGCAGGCGTTGTATCTTCTTAAATTTTTTGTTCGTTGAGTGATGCGTCTAGGTATGCCTCCGGCACAATTATGTTAGTCAATTAGCAGGATATGGGTAATTATTCCGCCAATTACTGTTTGTTGGACGGACCCTATACTCAACTAAGATCATTTCCACCTTCCATATAATAGTTTATAATTATTAGTTCCTTATGGCACTATTTACCTATACGGTGGTTTCGACCGAGAGCGCGTGTGTTGACGTTATCTTTACAAACGCGGGCGCTCGAGAGTTAAATAATTTTATATCAAGGGTGAAATAAAGTTTATGCCCCTCCGTGCAATTCTAGTCATCCGCCGTGCGGCGACCTTCAAACACATGTATTGGTCCATAAATATTTCGCCCTTAATAGTATTATGCACATATAAACAAAGTACCACCAGATACCTACTCGTTGTAATATTTCACGTAACAGGACTTTGAATCATCATGGTTCTTCTATTCAAAATTTGGTCAGCAGATCGAACAAAAAAGGCCTTTGTCTGCATGGATGAAACAGAAGATAACATGTATGAAAACCTTATACTGAAAGGTAAATTAGTATGTACTGTTTAGCATGTACTTTCGGCAGTTGCATTCAGAGAACCATAGCTGTTTCGGTGAAAACAGTAACCGTAATTTTTTCCGTAGGAGAATCTGTGATTAAGTGATTAAAATGGATATAACCAAATATTTATGTATAGGCAGGGGAAAATTTTATGTTCATTTCAAGCCCAGAACTCTGCCGGGGTTCTCTGTATATGCATGCATTGTTTTAAAAATTGCGTGGTTTGAATGTTACGTTTTATATTTTCTTAATTTTTTTATATCGTTTACGATTTTCAATCTGTCTTCAAATCAATTTTTTTAGCTTCCGCAAAATTGGATTTAAATGGTCACGGAGTTGTCTTAGAAAGCGATGGCACGCCAGTGGATGATGATCAAGTCCTGCAGTTCCTAAGCAAGGAAACATTCCTTTTGCTCCAACCCAATGAATTCTGGTATCCCCAAAACCGAAATTGTTCCTCGCGGGGATCTACTGTAACGGTAGATACGAGTGCAACTTTGTCTGCATCGGACATAAGTTTCAGTACAGTGGAAGAATTCCCATTATTTCCACCGCAAAGAAAGGATGACCATCCGAATGAAGACCCTACGAACAAAGAAATGACAGAAACCACAGAGACTTCTATAAATGGATCAGGTCCACTTCTAGTATACAATATAAATTGTAATACAGAATACATGTGGAGTGCCTTCGAACCAGCATGGAACAAACTACCAAACTTCATGATTGACCAGTTGAATCAGGGCACCATAAATAAGTCAACCATGACACATATAATACATACGATTGTAAATGACATGCGGGAAGTTAAGAAGGAAATACCTTCAAAGGCTTTCAAGTTTATTGCCAAAAAAATGATCAACAGGTATCCTGATGTTTTTCGGGATACTGATGAGGACGGAATAGTCTTAGGTGATGGGTCGCACTCTCTTTTCTGCCGTCTAATCGATAGGAATAATTACCTAAATCGACCCGAGAAAAGAAAAAGTGGAGATTTAAGTGAAAACCCTGTTAAGAATAAAAAAATGCGTTTAAGTGCGCGAGCTGGCTGTTTGCAGTGGAACCCAACTCAAGGCGACGCAGAAGATATAGAACCTACTACAATTCAACCAACGAACTTAAATTTCTTGACTGAAATGGAAGCGTCATATGCTAGACAGAGATCATTTTTGAATAAAAATCCGACAGTAGAAGAAGTTAAAACTAAGTGGCCGATTCTACTAAACGAAAAAGCCATATTGTGGCATTTCAACAGATTAACAAACTCTGATGTTCACGGCTTTGAGGCCGCTCTAGAAGAAAAGAAAAATAAGTTCATAAAATTTGCAGAACAACAAAAATTATCTTATCAAGATTATGGAGCTAGCGGCACTTGCTCCAAAGTTTTATCAATAATTGCTTCTCATTTCAAGGAAGATGTCTCTTACATTTACCGGGTAAATATCCTGTATAAAATCTTACGTAAATTAGTTAGGTACTTTATAGTTTTATCACAGAAATAGTTTTTGAATATCACAGTAATTTAAAATTTATTTACTCTTTGAAAGCCCTGGTAAAATTGCAGAATCAAAATTCACTGAATTGTCACACGTAAACTGACCGTTTTGATAGCAATTTCAGTATTTTTCCTCTTCTGTACAAAATTGCATTTTATTTTGTACTAAAATAAGAATTATATTTGATATTTACAGGAGCAGGATTCCCAAAATGATACATTCCAAAACTTGATGCCCCCCCATATACTCAGTGTATCAAGTAAGTACCATATAGCATTACAGTTATCTTGTTGGGTAGTGAATATCTCTATAATTTTTCAGGTGATACTGACGATCACAATAATAAGGCATACAAAGTTTTATATGAAAATAACGAAATTCAAACTTCCAAATTATACAGATGCTTTTAAAATAGTATTTGCAATATATTTTAACTTCAATTTGGAATATCCAAAACAAATTGCTTTTACTTTAGAATTTATTCAAAGATACTTCTTTAAAATACATCCTGATGCAGGAAGTAAGAGCAAGAAAATTGGCAACTCCAAGAAGAAAGTATTAACTTTAATGAATAAATTAAGACGGGCCGATGATTAAATCATTAGTGTCAATTTTCTACAAAATTTACCAAAAATAATAAGTGTTCAGTTGTGTTTCTATTATTCTTTAAGTTCAATTACCTACATATTATGTTAATGTATTTAAATTCAAAGAGTTTTACTGTTGTGTTTATTATTTATGAGATTTAAATAAATGAGTTTTCTTAGGTGTGCGTTTTTTTCTTGATACTGAATATAAGGTAATTTGGTTGAATCTCCTAGGTACCTTTTTATTTTCTACAGTCTAAAAAATCCGCCTATAAACATAAAAGTTACAATGGTGTTTCTATTTGGAGTGAAAAACACACTGTATATAGATTAGATTTAAAGAAATAAACTCACTTTTCATTTTTAATTGTATTTTTCAATAAGTAATCCACTCATTTACATTATAGGTATGTTATTAGGTACTATAGCATTGACTTTGCACCAGTAATTTGCCTCCTAGATAAAAACTCTGTTTTTGCTAAACAATGCGGGGCGAAGGAGGCCGCATAATATGTAAATTTTGCGATTGCCACTCCATGCAATTTAGATTACCTATACAAGCCGTGGAATAGATTGGTTTTAATAAAATATTTTGTTTTAATAAATCTTTTGCATAAATCTACCACGAATTTCGAAAACAATCAAAAAATTCCTTAAAAAGAAAGTAGGTATTTTGATAAAACCGTTTGTACGCGACGTAACGGGAGGTGGCAATCGCAAAATGAACTTTCTGCATGTTCGTGAAAAGGTGAAAATAACGTGTAAGTAAAAATAGAATGTACTTTTACAGACAAATAGGTAAATATAAAGTTTGACTTTACATAAGATTTGAAGTAATATAATCAGAATATATTACAGATGATACGTAATTTTACATATTCTTTATTGTAAAAATATAATGCAATTTCACATATCTCTCAAAATGTACACGAAGTTCTTCGTAATTTCACATAAATCTCGGAATTTTACCAACTAATTTTGCTAACACTTTCCTGTAACAATACTATGTAGTTATTCAAGCATATGAAAATTACCTTCTGCTTATGTACTTTTACAGTACATTACGTTGGCAAAAAGATGCCAACGTAATTTACTGTAAATTTACGAAGTACGTTTTTACAGTGTACAGGGCCAAACTATTGATATGCTCCGATTCGCGGATGATATAGCAGTGTTAGCATCCAACAAAGACAAATTAGAAATAGCTCTGAATCAAATGGAAGCAGTTTTGATAGAGTGACGCGGTATGAAGATCGATAAAAAGAAAACCAAAATTTTGGTATGTAGAGGGCGTGAAAATAGAACTAAAACTAAAATGCAAATAGGAAATGAGAAGATAGAGGAAGTCGCGAATTTCTGCTATTTAGGAAGTCAAATAACTCGCGATGGTAGGAGCACTAGAGATATAAAACAAAGAATAGCGCAGGGCCGAGTTGCGTTTAACAAAAAGAAACAACTGTAAGTAAGCAAAAACCAATAAAAAACGGGGAAGAAAGCATCCAAAAAACAGTCCGAGTTAAGTAGCGACAATGCCGAATCAGAAAAAGTAGTTTATGCAGAAAGTGATTATTCATATGAACCTCCAAATGTCAATGAGGAAGAGGAAATAGCACCTCAAGTTCAAGGACCCACTGACGATAATATAATCTCAGGAAAATACATCGTGATACGAATAAAAAAACGAGCAGTAATTCATTCTATTAGGATAATATTACAGAAGAATGCAGTGAAGAAAGTCGTAATAATCAGATGCTTAAAACGATGCACATGAAATATCTTCAAATGTCATGTAGAAAACAAGCCTCTTATGTTTTATAATGTTTTAATTCCATTACGGAAATTGCGTAATGCAGGTTGGATAATATCTTCCCCTGCGCGGACAAATTATTTAGGATAGATAATAATATTTCCTCCACCAGACGGATTACCTCATCGTCTATGAATTTGCGTACCACGAGAGCTAGAAGCAGCTCTCTGATTGGTGGAAAGAGATCACCCGATACGCTAACCACCCTTGTAAGCCAGATCGGCTCGCGAAAACTTCAGTAGTAACCCATCTCTTCGTTCGTATACGACGTGTTCTGAAAGGTTTAGTTCGCATTGTAGGCGTCCATTTAAGTGGGATTTTTCCTTCAGACACCTTGCTGGACATTGCTTAATTGGTATTGATTGTGAATTGATAGTGGAAAAGCAAAGTTCCATACCATTAATTTGGGATTATTCGTACGGACGTTGGAGTTACTATTCGCAGGCAAACATTCTAACCAGGTAGGAAGTCCTTTTAATTCTCATCTTTTCTTTGCCCGTGCAGGCATGTGTTTTGTGGAATTCTTTTGATTTCTCTTTCCGTATTCTTTGCTGAGATATCTGTACGATATTTCAGGGTCTTTCGTTACCCCGTTTGTATTGGGTAAACAACGTAGAAACTAGAACTCTGTGTATGAAGTGTTCGAGTAATCCACATCTGTAACCGAACGAAATATTGGAAACACAAATACGATACGAGAGCTGCCCGTTATGCTACTAGCCCATGTGCTGAAGAAATAGGACATCCTTTAAGAAGCAATTTGGGAACAAACCAGATAAGCAAAGACGACATCCATTGAGGCCAGAAATTTTATACTTTGTTATCGCGGCCCGCCATCTTTGACCGCGAGTTAAGGAGTTAAGCTATTTAGTAGGGATCCTTTGGTTTCGTATTGCATCGTTTGTGATATTCAGCATGTCAGTGGTAGTATCGCGTTGTTTGTAAAGATCAGAGGTAGTAGTCAAAAGATTTTTAGTAGTTGTGTAATCGTGGTTCTAGACCACGGGGTTAAGTTATTGTTTAACAAGTTTATTGGTAATTTTTAACATTGTAGAATCATTGTAATCAGTGATTCGGATATTTTGCGCATTTCTTTAGTCACCATCTTTACGGTACGCGCAGGCGTGAACGAAGCTTCCTTCCGTGAGGCATATTACTGGTTTGTTTATAACTCACAGTTTATCTAAAGCGTATTCCAAGTTACAGAGCTTATAGCTCGACCATTGGTCTATTGTGTATTTTGCACGTTTTGAAATTCGATATTTAAGACTAAATTTAATCTTTAGCGCAAGTAACCTTTTAATTTACATTTCAACCATTATTTTATAATACATTTATTAAATATTTGTGTGCCTTTTGGTTACTCTTTCCCCCTTCTTGTGTACCTAGCGGTTTTTAGGAGCTGTGACCGTTGGATGTTGCTGTCATCGGAGGATTATCGACAACTCCTTGGCGCCCTTGGTAAAAATACTACTGTTTTAGCCCACCCCCAACTCCGGCTTGATCTAGTCGCGGTGTATCCTTCTGTATTTTGCGGCGTTAGGCATTTTGGCCCGTGGCAGTTTAATTATGATGACGTAGTCGGAATACTCGGAGTTCCAAAATAGATGAAGGAACGGTCATTATTTGTGAAGATTTAAGCAAATTCAAAAATATTGGTTAGCTGTGTTAATTTAGTTCCATAATTTTTTATTTAAAATATTATTTTAGTTTTAACCCACAGTTACCCCTCATCATATCGTTTACGTGCAGTGTTCTAAGCAGACTACAGTCTCCCCATCAAATTCCACAGTTACCCAAAATTAACGGGTAACTGTGGACCCTGACATGTGGGGAAAATATTTAAAAAATCATCCTCTATTTTCTTTGAATTCTAATGAAGGGAACATACTAACAGAACATAAATGTATATCCTCAAACAAAAAAAGATATAAAACCGGCCTGACTTCATAAGTGACTGCAAAAGAAAACGTTTTGCATTGGGTCCACATTTCACCTACTGATGTGGATAAAAATGTATTAGGTTTAACTTCATTGCAGATTTTGTTGAAAAAGTTGAGTGCTTCACATTTTTCACGTCTCATTGAAGAAACTACAGATAATTCCTCTGTCAAGTCACTAGTTCTTGTTTTGCGTACTGTAACGTGCCTTACTGTTAAGGGTGCGGAATTTGAGCACTAAAAACGGGACATGTAGACATATTTTTATTCCAACACCATTCTGAAATTAAAGTAGATAAGGCGTTAAATAAAAAAAAGATTTATCAATAAAGGATCAACTTAGAGACTCGCACTACTTTTATAGTAATATTTTTCGTTCGCCTTAAATAAATCTCCCTCAAATTACTGAAAATTCGTCATAAAACCGTCATAAACTCGACACATTTTTTACTATTTGCACACAGATTTATCGTAATTAGAAAGTAGGGTTGTCTAAGTTAATTATTCCTTATTCATTTTCGACCAAAAACGTCTTCATACGTTGCTTCTTTTAAGCGGGGTGTTGGAACGAAAATTTTATTGCAATTTCTCCAATTTCTGCATATATTGCGGAGATGCACAGTAAACTGGACGTTTGACAGTAGAAGTAGTGTGGCCACTGCAATGTAGATGGCGGTGACGCTTCAATTTCTTCTCATATTTCTAAATAGAAAATAATAATTTAAAGATAGGACTGCCGACTAATCCTCCCAGATTTATTCGGTTGCCGCTAAAGCAAAAAAACCTTGAAAATTCCAAGCTGTAGAGGTTCCGTCTGAAGATTTTGCTGCTGTGATAAAAACCAATTATAATAGATTGTCACTAAATCCTAATCACACTTTTGGGCGATAGGTGGTAGCACTTTATAGACTAACAGCTGACATTTCGCAGCCTTAATTATGAATTTTTGGCTTTAATCCCCATGCAATCTGCAACTGCAATATACGATTGTTGTGAACAATAATTTGCGAACATAAAAATAACGAGGAGAGTGATACATTCCATGCGGCAGCGCCAAGACGTACTGGAGCAGGGTACCTCAAGTCTTATCGCGGCTATCTAATCCTCTCATCTGTCAATGTAGTTCAGAGATGTCCGTGTGGATGGCGCAATTGCAATCGGTGTAGAAGATAGCTATTCAGTGTTTTTCTATGTTACCCAAGCGGTGCGAGAGATGGCAGTAAACAGTAATTTAAAACTTTCGGTTCGGAAGTGTTTAAATTTGTGTCAAACAACTTTTTTACCTTTATTTATTTTTATTTACCTTTTCAAGTGTATAATAGAACTAGAATAAATTCGAACTTTAAGTGATTTTTGTTTATAACGTTTCTCCGTTAATGTTAGGGACTGTCAGGGTAATTTTGTTCGTTTTTCATTTACTTATTTATTTATGTGTTCCTGTATGTTCTGTGCGTATCGTGAGAAAAATAATGTAGTGCCTGAAATATTTCTTGTTTCTTGGGAATACTTAGATAAGATACTTTAGTTAATTACTTCCTCTGATTTGTTTAGTTTTTGGATTGCCAGTGCATACAGATTTGTTAACTTTATAAGGTGGAAATTTAGACTTGTGCTTCGTGAAGGGCAGTGTGGAGATGTGCAAGTGCATTTATAAACCGATTTTGTTGCTTACGTGTTTGCTATTTGTGCTCTTATTTTGACTATATTAGTATTTGATTTACACTTACCAGCATAAAAGGTTCATGCACATCATAAAATTTTCAGTCGTCATTTCGAAGAAAATTGTTTTATAAAGCCCAATTTACTACGACCTGATAGTGTACCAACTTTACATATAGGAGGTAATTAAAATAATATGAAACTTATTATATTCAGAACTTCGGGTTATTACAACTTGTCGTTGTAGAACGGGTTGTTTTAAGTCCAAAAATTGATGTGGAACAAGAATCAGCAAGAGAAAATGTTACCATTTCACTAGTGGACTTATTAGAAGCTGGACCTTCAACTGCTGCTGAGAATATTCCAACTGTCTTCAGCTCACCAAGAAAACGAATAACTCAAAAAAAAGACGTGCTGCTAGTAAAGGACCTAGTATGAAAAGTAGGGCTAAAGTAATTTACTTGGACAAAACGTATTTATTTATTTGTTTTTTCCTTTCATTAGTGGTTTCACCTCCATTATTACAAGGAACCGCTTCCATACCCCAACCATTTCATGAATATGCTGATTTAGGAGTTGATGTATTGGAACCTCCTCTAACATGTAAGATTCATATGTTTAAATTATCGACGACAAAATATTTCTTTTCATTTATAGCCACTGAAAATATTGTTGCCGAAGCAGCAGAGTTTGTGCCATTTATTGATCCTGCGCTGCCGTCTAAAGCGATTTCGGAAGGTAAAAATATTCCATGAAAATGATTTCGCCCATCTACCTAATAGTCTCTTTATTTTTACAGACAAACAACCCCCCGCATTGGAGATTATGCATGGTGCCAAGAGTAAAGTTAGAAAACAAAATGTAAGTACAAATTTTTTTACATGCATTGCTGGATTTAGAGGGTTTTCACAAAAATTATTTTGTATTTCCAAGTCCAGTGTTAGGTACATAAATTTTGTATTTTCACAATTAATAGGTAAATTGAAAATTTAAATACATATTCTATAATTTCTGTATACTCCTTCCTACAAGAACTTGGTGTTACGAGACTTACGAGCAGTGCAAATGCCTGGTTCATTGAACTTATCTATCAGCCATCGTGTGATAAAAACTGCATGTATGGGGAAAAGAACTGTAGAGCATAGTTGCCTCTCAGAATAGCACGATTTATCGTCAATCCAATCAAGTAAACACAACCCAAGGCATTGGATCATTTATAGTGCCTTCTCAATCCTAAGCCTCATTTCTCTTATCCATTGTCTGTTGCATTGAACTCTGTCTTTAATAAAATTACTTTGTGATTGTTTATGTAGTTACATATATTCATATTTTAAAGATTTTTTCGTTGTCGATTTCATAATTTTCTGTCGGTTTTCATATATTTATGACTGTATATTTGTAGCATACCTATATCGAATATAGCCGTATCAGACAATAATATAACATAAATGTTGGTAATAGCTTTTTTGTCTATCTTATTTATAAACAAGGGTAATAGTAAGAATTTCTTGGCCCCAATTGATGAATTATAAATTTTTGTAATATGCACTTGTTAGGTCTTGTATTTTTAAAGTTCAAAAGCGTTATTAGATACCTATAAATATTTTCATTGCATTGTGTGCATTCTGCTGTCAATTTTAAAAAGTATATTTTTAATAAAAATAAAACATTCTTTTATAAGAAATTACTTGTATTTACTTCTTCCTCCATGGGCATATTTCTTATATTTGTTTGCATTAAAAGCAGCAATATATGATGATCTATATTGTTGCTTTTAATGCAATCAAATATAGAAATAAAAATAATTAAATTAATTCAAATAAAATGTATAGGAACGGTTCGTATCTTTGCTAAATATAGTTCAGGGATGTCAGCTTGGATGGCGCTTTACAGTTCTAACAGTTAGGGTCCCTATATTTAGAGAGTACCGCAATCAATAGCTCCACTATGTTTCAGAACTGTGAGTAAATATGGCGGACTGACGTGTCAGCAGCAAAATGTTATATGTCAGTCAAAGTCCAGCTGAAATGTTGGTTTGTTTCGTGTTTATGTTTTATCGTTTTTTGTGAATCAGTGATATATATTTCCACAATCTGGTCTGTAGTATTATTCCTCAACGTATTACAGTCAAGTTTTATTTGTTTATGGATCAAAAATCAGAAGGTGAATCCGCAATTTGTAACACATGTCAAATATATAATCTGACGTTCCGGCGCAATTCAAATTTGTCGCCTGTTATTGTGAGTAAAAATCTCCGCCATGTTTACTCACAATAACAGGCGCCAAATTTGAATTGTGGCGGAACGTCAGATTTTATATTAAACAAATAAAATTTGACTGTAATACGTTGAGAAATAATACTACAGACCAGATTGTGGAAATATATAATATCGCTGATTCACAAAAGACGATAAAACATAAACACCAAACAAACCAACATTTCAGCTGGACTTTTGACATGACATTGTGCTGCTGACACGGCAGTCCGCCATGTTTACTCACAGTTCTGAAACATAGTGGAGCTATTGATTGCGGAACTCTCTAAATACAGGGACCCTACTAACAGTTACTGTGGAACTTGTCGTTCTCTATTTTTACTATTTTCATGTACTGGACACTGGAGTAATTTCATGGAGTGTCGCACTTACCGTCTCAAGTATCCCCACTGGAAGGGCGGAGCTTTCATCTTCAACAGAAAGGAGACCGGACATGATTCGTCAGGCGGGGCGGCCTCATCTGTTCCAAATACAAACACTGTTTCACAAAATATATCCAATATGCAAGAACTCCGATTAGACGAAGTTGACTTGGACACGATCTTCGATTGGGTGAAGTGAACTTAGGGCTCTTCAGTTTAATATAAAAGAAGCGAAGCTGCCGTCATTCGACTCAAACCACTATTTCCAAGTCTTTTCTTCAGGGAACTGAATGTGAAACTGGATATCCGGTAGTGGTAATTGAGTCTGAATTTGGCCACTATATCCGTCTTTTAATCTTCAGAGTACAGGACGTGAGACTGCGTGCCTGGTAGTGGTCATAATTAAATTTTTAAGTTGTTAATATTGTACACACGTTCAGAATTAGAATAAAGTTTAAGTTTTCCGATTTGTAATAAAAGTGTATTATTAAGAATAAAGTTTAAGTTGCATTTACAAGTTGTTATTCAACACAACCAACAACGATGATTATTACTTACTTTAACGATCATAACATAGAATACAAAAAAGATATGATAGGATTCGCTACAGATGGTGCTAATTCGATGGTGGGGGGCCATCACTACGTACAAACGCTGTTGAAAAATGATTTACCACACCTTTACGTGTATAAACGTATTTGCCGCTCGTTGGCATTATGTGCCTTTCACTCCTATTTAAGCTCCCAAGAACACCCAGAGAATTTGGCGAGGAATATTCAATTATTTTCAAAATAGTTATAAAAGACTTCAAGAATATGAAGCGTTTCAAACCTTTGCTAATGCCAAGCCTCACAAACTTTAGTATCAATCACAGACACGTTGGCTGCCATTGATATCTGTTGTCAAACGTACTTAAGGACAATATAACGCCCTTTTGTTACATTTTCGAGCGGAATATACTTTAGTTAAAGACCAGGCATCAGAAATTATCTATAATAGGTTGTCTGATCCTATAAATTTGTTACGTGCCTTTTGTTTTTGGAGTAATATTTCATATTGAAATTTAGAATTTCAATCTGAACTACCTAAAGTGTATTTATTTTACTCCATAATGGAAAAAACGTTTATTGTATATTATTATAAAATTATATGAATTTAGATTATTTAAAATCAGTTCCTCCTGGAAATGCGGAATTCAAAAATCCCCGTGATTTTAGGAATTTTAGCGACATTTTTTACCACCCAAGGTTTTACAGGAATTTAATATTCCAAATAAATTTACCGAGCAGCAAAAAGAAGATTTTAGAGAAAGATGTTTAGTTTTACGTGGAAAGCGTAAATCAAATTGTAACACGCTTCCCATTTAAAGCAAACTTTATCCAGTCCTTAAAACTTCCCAAGTTTTATTTACCCTCCAAATATTCAAAATTGGTACGAGTATCATATCACTAGGTCCAGTATCAAACTATTTTTCGAATTTTGTTGATGATATACATGAGCCTGATAGAGAATGGCGACTTTTTAGACAAAGCTGTAGAAATACCAATCCGACACCGGATGTCCTTGAATTTTGAAAAATATCTCTGAATGCTAAATAGGGAGATGGAGCAAGATTGACATGAAAAGACACCAGCGTCAGCCCTGCTCGAAAAACCTGTTTTCGTATCGGGCGGGCGAGTTTATCGCTATAATAGGGGCGGCCGACTGTTTGACAACAGGAAAGACATCCAGTGGTCATTGACGTAGGCCGGCTTTTTCTCGGAAGGAGGTTTTCTACCTAAATTTGAAGATTTCTATTTACTTGTACAATATTTTAACAGGTTCCTATAGTGTGTTTTGTATTTCTTCAGGGGGTGGGGGGTGGCAAACATTTGTGCATACAGTTACTGTATGCAGTTACTCTATGCACAAATGTATGCCCCCCAGAAGAAATACAAAAGAATCTAAAGGAACCTGTTAAAATATTTTAAATTAGAGCCTGCGCTATTTTTGTTGCATCCAATTGCAAGTCTGGCGATTTTTGCTAGGGATTTTATCGTTACTGATTATAAAGTTGTGTGGTAGTATTAATTTCTCTACGATTTTGACAATTAGCAGATGTCATTTCTTAATCATATGTTTCCTGTTTACTGATCTGTGGTAGTGTGTTCGTTTGCTGTTATAAATTTGGGAGTAAATTTGCTATAAATAGGGCTTTTCATTATAAAAAATGCTGAAGCGCATGCGTGATCGCACCATGACAATTTCGGACAGATGTCAAAGTTTTGTACCTATTGTTTGAAAGTGTTTATTTTAAATTCTTTGGTCTATAGAGTAAAATTTTATTGCAAACGTGCAAAATTAGTATGGAGCATCCAAACTTTGTACTTTTGGTGACTGCAACTGCGCTAGCAGAATGGGTAGGCCAAGCTATCGCTTGGGATTACGATTTTATCCATTTCCCAAACCCTGTCTAACACTGGGGTAAACCAAAGTTAATCACTGGGTCGGTGACCAAGTGAGGACTTGTTCCACCTATGTAAATTGTGTTGCGTGAATGAAAATGTGTAAGAGGCAAAATTCGGAATGGAGGTGTGTTGGACGTTTCCAGGTTTTACGTCATTATTTATTAGGTCTTTAAAACAATAATTATTTGTAGTTTCATACATACTTTGGAAAAAAATACGCACCTGTCTATTAGATCTTTTTTCTGTTTTCTTTTAAAAAATTGATTGATTTTCACCGCTACGTATGAAAAACATGCGTAATTGAAATTATGTTGGTTAACATTCCCGTATTTCAAACAGGCCAGGCACGCCTTCGGGATTCAGCCTCATAATTTTATGAGGGATGTCACTGGGAACTAACATTTGTAATTTTCCGTCTTTCAAACACCCTTCTTATTTGGTAGTCTACTATTTACTTACGAATATCCTACACGAAGTTCAAAAACTGACAGTGACATTCGTCCGAAAAACTAAGAACAGTTGATTGTCAGTGAACTTCTGCACTTGCGCACTAACGAAATCAAACGAAATGAAAAGGTCTATTGTTTATAAAATTGCTACAATGAGTCAAAAACAAAACTAGACACGTGAAATATCAACCAAATCAATTAATTTATACGAACAATTCCCGGCATTGCATAATTCCAATATACAGGATGTCCCAGAACAACGGGGCAATATTTCTGGAGCATATTGTTTGGGTCAAAATAACACTTAAAGTATCTAAAAAAAATTTCTAGGACGCCTCCCTTCGAAGCTATTCGCCCTTAAAGGTCATGTCCTGAAGAAGGTTTTTTGCTGGTAACTTTCAAACTACCGCATCCAATGTTATAAAATTTGGACTGTAGACATAGTAAGAAAGTATCTGTGATTGAGTGACATGACATCTTCCGTATCTTGTCTAGGAAGCCGGGGGTGGAACACCCCAAATGCTTTTCACCCCTTAACTTTTGCGTTGATGCTTTTAGCGAATTTGCAATGACATTTTTAAATTCCTTAAACAATTGTCTCAAAAAGGTACTCTTTTTTGAAACCGTTAAAATGGCCCGTTTCCGAGAAAAAAAATATACAAAGATATGGATCTGGGCCTTTCAATAATTTGGCGATTGAACACCAGTCTTGAATATTTCATTCGATCGTCCCCTCTACCAGGGGGGTTCAAAAGATTACCTACTGAAATGTAATGTCAACTGAACTTCTCCTCCTAACCTGTCTCTGAATGATTCTATCTACCCTGTGAATTTCAAACTTATTCCTAATGGCAATATAAGGTGGTGTTTTTTGCACTACCGAATTATAGCTTTGAGTTACTATTGTAACACCAACATCAGTGCGCTTGCGCCCCTGAGTGGCAACACTGCCTCTCCAGAACTTCACGCGAACTGGCATCGCAGCGTTTGAAGTTAAGTTGAGTAAATC
This sequence comes from Xestobium rufovillosum, assembly GCA_963966045.1. Taxonomy (NCBI): domain Eukaryota; kingdom Metazoa; phylum Arthropoda; class Insecta; order Coleoptera; family Ptinidae; genus Xestobium; species Xestobium rufovillosum. Next base: position 5,377,970 of record OZ014498.1, on the reverse strand, counting down.
TGGTAATGTCTGCGCTTTGTTTTGGCCGGCATTCTTACATTTATTTTAATTATTCAGTTGTTTGTAGTTAAAGTAAAATAAAATCCAATTTAATTGGAGGTGTGTGTTTTATTATTGGTGTAATACAGTATCGTGTTACATCTTAATAAATTTGGCGACCCAACTTGTGGCAAGAACTTTAAATAAAGTGATTGTTGTGCACGTGTTGATGAACAAAATCAAGATGTCTAACAAGAACCAAAACCAAGTTGTAATGACGAATGAGCAATTGCAGGCTCTTTTTGCAGGGATGCGTTCCATAGTTTCTGAAGAAGCAGTCGGTAAGGAACCAACACCTTTAATTATTCAGCCTACACCAGGTAATTTTGCAAATTGTAACTCTCGCTTTGCCGGTGATAAAAATGAAGACGTTGAAGCTTTTATAAGCGCAATTTCTGTATACAAGGAGTGTGTAAATGTTTCGGACATTAACGCATTAAAAGGTGTATCTATGCTATTAGATAAAGTTGCCGCGTCGTGGTGGATGGGTTGTAAAGGTACTGTCACCACTTGGGGCGATGCGTTAACGGCTCTGAGGCACGCGTTTGGTGCAAATAAGCCGCGATATAAAATATTTAAAGAACTTTTTTCAACAGAACAAGGTGAAAGGGAACCTACTGATGTGTTTGTAAGTAATGCGCGCGCGCTGCTATCGCATTTACCCGCAGAACCCGTGTTACACGAGACTTATAAATTGGACATGATCTATGCTTTGTTAAATCGACGCATACGCCGCCGATTATCGCGCGATGATGTAAATAATTTTGATGAACTTATGGAAAAAGCTCGGTCTATTGAAGAATCGTATTTTGACGCGTCATCTGGTGATAAGTTTAATAAAAGCGGTACTGGTGATACGCAAAAACCTCGCATAAAATGTAATTTTTGTAGAAGTTTTGGACATTTGCAGTCGGAATGTAGAAAATTCGCGGACAGACATAGATCAAACGTGAGTGTAGTTCCGAAAACTGACAAATCGCCGTCGCGTTCATCAGACACTGAAGGACAATCAAGATTGATTTGTTTCGGTTGTGGGAAGCCCGGTTACGTGCGGTCGAATTGTCCTAATTGCCGAAAACCAAAATCCGATCATGCTCAAAGTAAAGCTGATCCTAACGTCGAGTTGATGATGACTAGTTTAGGTGCAGAAGTAACTCGTCCGTTGATTTGTGTAACCGTACACGCACTTACAGGTCTTGTATACGTAGACACAGGTGCAAAGTGTTCTATAGCTGGCGAGAAACTTTATAGACATTTACTTGCAAAAAAGTTGCCATATTCTGTTAGTTACAAATGCATGACTCTTGCGGATGGCATACCACGTGACGTAACAGCTCACACATTCCAGTGCGAAGTTTTAGTAGAGCACAGAAGAGTGCCAACTTCTCTAGTTGCAATTCCTGATCACGTGAACGCTAAAACGCTTCTGGGGATAGATTTTATAAAGCAAGCGGACCTAATCCTAGATACGCCGCGCATGGAATGGTGGTTTGGTGATAATGGTGCTGTTAAGTACCACTTGATAGAAGAACCATCTTCTAGTACTACTGATGTTAATTTATTGGTAATGAATCTACGAGAAGGTGAAGGAAGAGATCTTAATGATTTGGAAAAAGATCGACTTTTGCAATTACTGAACACTAACAAAATGATCTTCGAGAAAACCACAGAACCAACGCCATATGCAGAACATATGATCAAGTTAACAGATGATACTCCAATTGCAGTACCTCCGTATCGACTGCCTGCTCCGAAATTGGAAGTGCTTCGATCAGAAATAGACAAATTGTTAGAAAATAACATAATCGAGGAATGTGATTCCGCGTACGCAGCGCCGGTAGTGCTGGTTCCGAAAAAGACTGGCGGGTATCGCATGTGCGTGGACTATCGTCGTTTGAATAGCGTGACGGTACCGGATCGGTATCCCTTACCAAGACTAGATGATCTTTTACAGTCTACCTTGCCTACTCGGTTTATTTCAACCCTAGACTTAAAATCGGGTTATCACCAAATAACAGTTCGGAAGGAAGATAGAGATAAAACAGCGTTTATAACGCCTCTCGGAACTTATCGGTTTAATCGAATGCCGTTCGGGTTGCGCAATGCCCTAGCGACATTCCAAAGACTTATCGATCGTTTTCGATCTGGTTTGCGCGATGTAGTTATCCTAGCATACTTGGATGATCTTATATTGTTGTCACCAAGCTTCGATCAACATTTAATTGATCTGCAAATTGTTTTCTCGCGATTGAAACAATTTAACTTGTGCGCGAAAAGAGAAAAATGCACATTTGTTAGTTCACGTGTACCATATTTGGGTCACATCATCACTCAGCAGGGTATTGAACCCGATCTAGATAAAATCTCTGCTATCACCCAGATGCATGCACCCCGTACCGTGAAACATGTAATGTCTTTTCTCCAGACCTGTAGCTGGTTTCGCAGGTTTGTGCCAAATTTTGCCCAAGTGTCTAAACCATTGAGCAATTTAACTCGTAAGAATGTTACCTTCAAATGGGGTGAAGAAGATAAATCTTTCCAATGCTTGAAAATGTTACTCACGAGTGCACCGATTCTGCGTCAAGCGGACTTCTCCTTGCCTTATACCATAAGGACTGATGCCAGTGCCTATGCTTTGGGTGCATGTCTGCTCCAGGGGGAGGGCTACGACGAGAGACCTATCGAATATGCAAGTCGTTTGCTGACGGCTGCAGAAAGAAATTACAATACTACAGAGCGAGAAGCGCTTGCGGTAGTATATGCACTGCAGAAGTTTAGAGGGTATATTGATGGTGCCCCAATTGTTGTCAAAACGGATCACCAAGCCTTAAGGTGGCTTATGACCCTTCGTTCACCAAGGGGACGCCTAGCCCGGTGGGCCCTCATATTACAAAGCTACGATCTGAAAATAGAGTACGTTCCAGGTCGAAGTAACGTAATCGCCGACGGTTTATCTAGACCTACCTGTACCGTAGACTCCGAACAGTCACAGTGGTGTATGTTCCATCACCATTAGTCTACCTGTGCAGTCACCTAAAGAAATACGTGATAAACAGCTGGAAGATCAAGACGTGTTAAAAATCATACAGTGTTTTGAATCCGATACACCAAATGACCTTGACCATTCTCGTTGGTCCGAACGTGGCTACGTCATGATGAGTGGAGTCCTGTATAGATACTGCCCAGATTTAGATGCAGAAGAAGCCCAGCTTGTGGTTCCACGGTCCCAAGTGATGGAAGTCCTGAAAGAAAACCACGATTCTCCTCTCGCAGGGCACTATGGTGTCGACAAGACAATTAAACGCGTCTCAATGCGATACTACTGGCCTAGTCTAAGACGTGACGTCACTAAATACGTGAAATGTTGCGTGCAGTGCCAGAGATTCAAACCGACCAATAAGAAGCCGGCGGGTTTGTTACAAACGCCCGTTCTCTCCCAACGATTCGAGACTATGGCGATTGACTTAGTCGGTCCACTTCCAGAATGCGCCACAGGAGAGAAATGGATACTTGCGATAGAGGATACCTCTACTAAATGGATAGAGTTGTTTGCTCTAAAAAGGGCAACAGCTGAGGCTTGTGCAAAGTGCCTTATAGATGAGGTGATATTACGATTTGGTACCCCACGTCGTGTAATAAGTGACAATGGATCACAATTCATCAGCGATGTTATGCAGAAAGTTTCCTATTGTTTTGGGATTAAACAAAATTTAGTGCCCCTGTATCACCCTCAGGCAAATCCTGAAGAAAGGAAAAATAGAGACCTTAAGGTACAAATTGCAATATTAGTTCAAGAAAATCACACCATGTGGAAGGAATACCTACCTACCGTTCGTTTTGCCATGAATACCGCTGTGAATTTGGCAACGGGATTCTCACCCGCGTACATGTGTTTTGCGCGAGAACTACGTACTCCAGAAGATGTTCATAGAGACTTACGTGCGGTTATAGACAATGAGAATTTTGTACCGGAAGTTACTCCATACTTAAAAAAGTTGGCCGCGCCTTTACTATTAGCTCGCGAAACCAGTGAACTCCGACAAGACTCTTCTAAACATTACGCTGACAAACATCGCCGCGAAGTGACTTTCGAACTCGGTGATAAAGTTTTGGTAAACGTGCACGCCCTTAGTGAAGCGTCGCTCGCCTATTCATCTAAATTTGCTCCGCGCCGCGACGGCCCGTACGTTATTGTAAAACAAGTGTCACCTACCACATACCAGGTTGCTAGAACTGGCAATCTTGAAGTCCCATTAGGTACTTACCATGTATCTGCGTTGACTCCATTTGTGAGTCAGTCTGATGAAGATGATCCGGAACCTGTACGTCCTATAAGAGGAAGAGGTAGACCACGACCGATCCGAGACAAGCCCGAAGATCGTGAAAACGATGAGACCAATCCCCGAGTGGATGACTCCACGTCTGCCGACTCCGGAAATACCGAAGAAACTTCCGAAGACGAGTTTCCCTCAGCTCCTGCCGTTGAAGACTTGGAAGACACTCCAAGGGCCCGGATTCGACGCCCAGCGAAGAAATGCAGCCTAAGTTGTTGTGTTTCAAACGAGAGAAACTTGGGTCGAACCCGAGACGGTACGTCCGACCCAAAGGGGGAGGATGTAACACCAACATCAGTGCGCTTGCGCCCCTGAGTGGCAACACTGCCTCTCCAGAACTTCACGCGAACTGGCATCGCAGCGTTTGAAGTTAAGTTGAGTAAATCTGGTAATGTCTGCGCTTTGTTTTGGCCGGCATTCTTACATTTATTTTAATTATTCAGTTGTTTGTAGTTAAAGTAAAATAAAATCCAATTTAATTGGAGGTGTGTGTTTTATTATTGGTGTAATTGGTGTAGCGTGTTACACTATAGGTAGATCTGAATACTTAGTATGTGTTTTTGTAGCGAATTTTGCAGGAAGATTTTTTAGGCTTTGACCGTTGACTGATTATTGGGTAGACGCACAAGTATACGGCTGTAAATGATGCCTGCAAGACGTATCGGTCGCTAGGATTTCTCGCGTCATCCACCTAGCGGTGGTTGAAAGCATTTAATAATATGAATAGTATTGAATAGCGTCGGTAACACGGTAGTTATCTAGAATCATATCCCAAACAAGGTGCCGGGACACCTGCGATCGGCTGCTTTGATGTATGGAAGCCAGTTTGCAGCTGGACAGATCAGCAAGGACCGTATGTAAAATTTTTGAGGGCACCACAGAATTGAATCAAATTTTATTTTTACTTTGGAAACATCACAAATATAAACAACTATTAAAGATATTCTGTTATTAATGAATTATTATTAATAAAAACAAGTAAAATAAGTAAATAATATCTAACAGAACTCACTCAACACAGTTTTGGAATTGTGTATAAAATCTAATATTAAAATTTGTGCTGTTATAAAATACAAGTTCTCATACTGCACATGTATTGCACTTAATATGAAATTTTCATTTACACATAAAAGTTACGTACCCACTTACACTTTCTTATAAGTATGTATACGAATAAGATTTGTTTTTCTGAAAAAAAATTTTAAGAATGTTTCCAAATTATGAGTGTTCGGTTTCTGGTTGTTTGATTGAAATTATAAAGCGAGTTGTTGCTTGCCCCTCCCTGACCATTAAGACTTCATAAACAGGAGCCCGCCCCCAGAAATTTTATTCAGACGTATCCGCCCAAGTCCCGCATTACACAATACCAGTAAAATGACGTTTAAGTAATTCGTTATTGAAAGACACATGCAACAATCTCGGTGGGTGTTCAGGTATCGTACAGAGCTGCCATATTGTTCTCCTACGGCTACACGAGTTCTGCGACCGCAAGGGTCCGCGTTTTTTGCTTGTTTCTACATCATCTTTTTGCCAAAAAATGCGTGTGTCTGGTGCGAAAGGGCAAGTGAAGGGTCTGTTTTAAAAAAGCGTTCTCTCAGCTTTAGTTTTTTTTACACTTCCAAAACAGAAGGACTCTGTCGGGCGTCGGGACTGGGGCGGATGCATCTGAATAAAATTTCTGCAGCCCGCCCTGGATCTTTGCCATTCATGCAGGCGGTCGGCGCCTACCGAAGTAATAATTTATGTTTGAAGCTGTCGGATTATCGCGTTTGGCGGTGTTACAAAAATACCGACTATGCATAACCGCGAACGCGTCTTTGCCAAGTTTTTTTTAAATATCAGTAGACTTGGAACTCAAATCAATATGTTAGAACCAAAATCAGTAGTTCTAATGGCAAATCAGTAGGTCTGGCAACACTGGTGACACCAACCCAGGGAACAATTCTCAAACTAAAAATTAATATTTGTTTGCCATTACTGACCTAGCGATTGTGTTTCCACGGTATGCCGCTGCTTGTGAGAGCGCTGCATATCGGCTAATCGGACGTTTTGAGACACATGATGGCTAAACAGAGCTCTTGAGAGAGATGAACAGAGTTTTGGTATACAATATTTTCACGGCTGGATGAGGCGCGCTTTAACCAGTGGAGGTTAGACATCTTCCCAATAGTCAATCAACGCTTTGACTCTCTACGACGGAAATCCCATGATGAGCATTTTTTATCTGGTTTGTTTGGATATCTGGCATCGCTCTATTCTGGAGTTTTTCCAGTTTGATCCATATTACATGATTCACATTTTATTTCCCAACTCCTTTAGAAGCGGCTTCACATTTTCTTATTTTCCCACCTCGTTCAGAGGTGTTCAGCCACTGGTTCTCCTCCCTCAGAGGAGTCTTAATTCATATTCCACCCTTCGCGTAAGTCTCCATCGTATTTCTGTTTACCCTCTTTGTTGAGGCGCTCAGGTGGCCTCTGCTCGTAGCGTTTTTCTTGATTTTATCACTGCCAAGTATAATTTTATTGTATGATTAGTTTATACCTCTATTTTTATCCTATTTGTGTAGTTCTTGGTCGGTCTGACGATGGGGCTTGTTAGATAAGGACCCCGAACCGGTAACCAGCTTAAATATATACCTTATACCTTTATCATTTAAATATCTCGATTATGGAACGTTTCAACGATTTTATCACTATATCAAACTGTTAGTTCATTTTTTGCAACTTTTCCCTGAATTGTAGTCTGCGTATTGGTGTACACTGTCGACTGCAGTAACTAAATAAATTAGGGGTATGACCAACTTAATACTAATATGCAACAAATACGGGGCCAGCTTCCCATCTTGCTAGAAAAGGAAGGAATAACAACCAATCTTCAGCAGAAAGTATGGTCGGAATTAAGAAAAAGATACGCAACCAATGAATTAACAACTGGAATAGATATTGAAAATATGTACCCTCGTAGTGTTGAAACTCAACGCCAAAAACATTTTAATAACTCCTTTCTACCCTTTCGTATGTGCTTTCTGTCTTATGATAATCTACTTTGGCATTAACATCAAACGAAGGGTCAAAACAGCTTTCCGTAGACCTCAAATATAAATACTCGACAATTCATAGTTTAATTAGAAGTGTTCTGCGAACTGTGAGAGACAAACAGAAGCTAAATATTTGGTATAACACACAACAATCCAATTTATGATAAGTTTTTATACTTCGGATCTAGAGCTTGTGGTAAAAGTACGGCTCGAGTATAGTACATACTCTTGCATAAACACCTGAACTATCAATTTAATAGAAATTAAGATACTGATACGGATTTGGGTGATGACCGCTGTATTTATTTAGCACATAAAAATGCAACACATTGTGCTAAAAACTAAACCTTTAACTACAGCATAAGCTGACAAATTTGATACTTAGACTACGACTTTGATGAGTTATGACAAGATGACTGTCTATTGATGCTTGTTACCCAGAGGTCCAAAGGTTGTCTGGCAACCAATAGTGCTAGTTCATTTAGCGTTATCCAGGGTGCACCACGTGGAGGCGAACTAGCTTTACACCCCATAATTGCAGTATAGGGAATGACTTTAAGGTCGGGTTGTTCGAAAAAAGTAACAGAGGCTGAAGTTTAGTAAGTACCGGATCAGTTGCTCCGATACAACCAATCGGAGAGTACAGAAAAACAACTGATCCAGTGTCAGACAAATCTTTTACTTTTTTCAAGAATACAATATATTCGACTTAAAAAATGAAAGTTTTATAAAATAACACGATGCAACTCTGAGTGCTTGATCGTATAAATTTAAACAATTTGTTAACGGGCAAGAACACAATACAATACGGGGGTTAAAACGATTTTTTGGACACGAAAGCATTCGATGCTGTTCCAAAGTGAATAAGACAAGTGTCTCCACTTGACCGCTGTTGCAGCAGTAGAGCGGGTTACGCAACTGTAACGCTGCATTGGTGCCGTGTGCAGCAAACTGGGTCATTCGTTCGCGCGTAGCCGTATGCAGTATATTGTTTTAGCGTTCAGGAAGTTCTCTGGTTGAAGGGAATAATGGGGCGTAAATGATGTGTCCCAAAATGTAATTCCGGATATAAGTCGTGTTCGGAAAATGTAGCATTTTTGTCCATTCCAAAAGAACCAGAATTAGCAGCTAAATGGACACGGGGCATTCCTCGAGAGGACATACGGACTCCGTTTGTGAAATACATTTTGATCCTGAAAAAATAAAAACATTTACGACATTTATGCAAGTTTACCGTATGTTATCCTCCTATTGTCTCATTCGGCTACCGAAAGTTAGTAACTGCACAATTTTTCCGTCAGAGTTTCGGTCAAGCATAACTATGGAAGATTTCAAGAATACGTTCGAAAAAGATAGTATGAAGAAACAAAATTTTATTGAAGTATTGCAAAACAAAATTGATGCTTTAATTACTGAAAAGGACAATTATGATTTAGATGAAGAATTACTTTAAAATAACAGTTATGCTGAAACAGTAGTTGATTCTGTTATTGATTACGTGACTGGATTCATTGTAAAATCCGTACCACCAATTGTAGTATATGCTTATCTTCACTTAAGAACAACGAGTTGGACCCCCAAAATCTTCCAGACGAAGCCACTTTAGCACTGATTAAAACAAGGTGAACACTTGTGCACCCCAGTTCTTACACATATTGTTTATTACGAAAACTAGAACTGTTTCTTTCTAAACATATTGATATCAGCGATGTTTACGACCTAACTTTACATGATTTCTTATGTAACTGCAGTGCTTTCAAATTTGAATGTAAATCTCACGAATCATATGTGTCGGCGTCATTGTTTCTTAATTACATATTGGTAAGAATGCGATTTTATTCTAAACCAGCAAGATGGACGCCTCAAAAAAGAAAGCCGAGAAAAGAAATTGTCAAAATTACATTCAAAATAAATATGACTTTCTAACAACTTCTGAATTTATTTTATGACCTAACTTTAAATAATTTCAATACAGTAAATCCTGTGACATTAACAACGTATAAGTTGATCGCTTTTTGTTGAAACCCACGAATTTCTGCAATTTTCCATTATAGTGGTTAACCCAGACTTCTAGAACGAACCTGGTGTCCTTAAGAGCCAAGTCTCCCTGCTGCATTTTCGAGCGATTCAGACGTTCGCGCCTTTACAAACTGTACTGGTATTTATTAATATTTTGCTTTCTACTTTTGCAAGCATATACAGAAAGCATTTCTTAAGAGTCGTCTCATCGGCGATTTCTAAAAAATATAATAGAAGTTTGTCTTTTTCGGCTCCAAATATACCCTAATTTTGCGTACTTATAACTTACTAAAAAAATACTGTTTTAAAAATCCGAGATGAGAGGCCGATTTCCACAAGTTTCTTCTTTCAAATAAAACAAAGAATTTCAAAATCGGTTCATAAATAAGGAAGTAATTTGTAAAGAGAGCTGCCCTTGCAAACGCAATTTAATGCCCTGCACTGTGGCGACCTCTGCTTCGGAGCAAAAAATTCTTGACGTTCGCGATCGGATACTTGGTTCTTATGATTTCTGTATATACTTGCAAAATTAGAAAGCAAAATATTAATAAATACCAGTACAGTTTGTAAAGGCGCGAACGTCTGAATCGCTCGAAAATGCAGCAGGGAGACTTGGCTCTTAAGCAACAGCTGATTTTGTTGTGAAGCCTATACGGTCTTAGGCCAGCGGGTCGCGGGGAGCGTTGTTTGTTTTTACATTCAAGCAATGGACCAGGCTGGTGTTCTGCGATATTCTGTTTCCGCGGCGGCACCTATTTACTACACAACTGGTCGGCTGCTTTGTTTAGCCTTTTCCACACACAACCGCTTACACTGTGAGTATTCCGCCTGTTTCAGTCGTAAATGTAAATAGCCAAGTCCCCTCTATAAGTCTTTGGGTTAACCTGTGTCTATGTTGACAATCGTCCAACGTGAAACTTTTTTGTTAAAAATCAATTTTTCTGTAATGTAATGCAATCAAGGTATCATACACAATGCATTCGCTGGGACGCTCGGCCCAGTTCCCACACTCCAGGGCGCGAGAAGCATTACATTTCCGTAAATCAGTAACCGGGCAGAGCGGAGGCACTTGTCTTATTCACTTTGGTGCTGTTCCATCGCATACTTTATGAAACATTCAGCTTTGATTTCGGGCTAATTGGAAAGGGGATGAACCGACCAACATCGTACGGGTAGTTTTTGGGGTTTCCGATGCACGAGGGTGAGATTATAGGGGATTAAAGTTGAGGTACGTTTTTAGCAAACTTTAAACGTTCGACATTGTTATATCGCATATTTCTGTAACATCCAAATTTAATTTTGGGCTGGTTGGAAGGAGGACAAATGAGCACATCGTATGGGTTTTTGAGGTTCTTGATGCATGGGAGCGATATTTAGGGGTGCAAACTTGAGCTACTTTTTCAGCAAATTTGAAGTGTTTGGTGCTGTTACATCACATACGTTTGTAAATAATAATAATAAATAAATTTATGCACGAGTCGCAGTCGAGCGTAGAAGAATTGGAAGTGTGATTGTATTCGGAGTTCTCAGTAGCGATTTCTGTGACGGCTGGAAATTTCGCTGTTTCTGCAAATTTTTGCGAGTTCTACGTATGCCAGATCAATGTTTTTAGTGTCATTTTGAAGATCTCTCTCGTCATATGCGAACTTCAGGGGGAGGGAAAGAAGATGCAAGATTCTAGGGGGCGAAAATACGGGGGTTAAAACTGTTTTTTGGACACGGAACGTCCAGTGCTGCTACATCATATACTTTACGAAATATTCAACTTTGATTTTGGGCTAGTTATAACCATGACCTTCCATAACCTGCACAAGCTTAGCGTAGTAACTTTTGTTTAGCAACTGCTAGCAACAACTAAAAAATATTTTCTAGTTTTAGGACCTGAGAATGATGCGCAACTTAGTGCGCGCGCGGTTTATATGAATATACAAGCGCTCCACCATAAAAATGAATTACTTACATAAATTTATTTTTAATATTATTTCCATAATTACATGACATGCCATTTCCATGTAGACCAAAATAAAATTAATTATTAAGTAATAGTATCTTTATATCAGTAATATGTATAAGCATGACTCACTTTACGTATTTCTTATACAATAACTATCGAAAAATTTATGAAATAGAGTAATGATAAAATTATATTTTATTTAAAATGAATAAAACATTTAGTGGGCACGTAGAATACGTCTGAAAAGCTTGGAATTGCATTTTCGCGCCTTTTTACAGGGGGAGAGGGTATTCCGTTTATTCCCCATTTTTCGAGACGTGCGGAAATTTTCCATTGTCTAACCAAAGTTTTGTAAAGCCGTTCTTATTTTTGTGAGGTGCATATTATTATATACATTTTGTTTTGTTTTTATAACAGTACGAAAATATGGGAAAGTACAAGGGTGTCATAAATTATTTTTTGCAATTATGGTTGGAGTGGTGATGCAGTAGTGAAGAAAGCACCTCCTAAGTGCGTCTTTATTTTACCTAAATTCCTTTTATTGGGAATAAATATCTACTTCCTATTACTTTTCAAAAAAAGTGTAGTAATAAATGGGATATTGGTTTGGATATGGGAGTTATACTTATTGAAATTAAGGACTTTAAGGACTGAATTAAAAGTTTTTGTACCTACGAGGGGTCATTTTTATATTCCCGGACTAGGCATGAAAACAAAAGACTAGAGCAGCAACAAAAATTTATTTTTCAATATGGTTCCCTTGCTTTTGAATACAGGTATTACACCGCTTTAATAACATATTTAATTCGTTGCAAAAATATTCATTCGGTTTCTCCACAAAATAGCCGCAATAAGTTCGTCATTGTCCCTGAATTTTGTCCCCCTGAGTGTTTTTTTGAGATTAGAAAACAAAAATAGTCACTAGGTGCTAAATCTGGACTATAAGGAGGGTGTTCAATTTTTTTGAAGCCACAATCAGCAACAGCAGCTTTTGCAATTCTTGACTTGTGCACTGGTGCATTGTCGAGAAGCAACAAAACACCTCTTGTCAGTTTTCCGAGTCTTTTCACTTTAATTGAATCTCTGAGGCGATGCATTAAGCTTGAATAATACTCTCCCGTTACTGTTCTACCTCTCTCCAGACAATCAATCAGCAGAATTCCCTGGCAGTCCCAATGGTTGCCATTATTTTTCCTGCCGAAGGGGTGACCTTAACTCCTTGGGAGGGCTGGCGCACTTAACATGCCATTGCATCGACTCTTGTTTCGATTCAGGTTCATAATGATGATCCCACGTTTCATCTCCAGTGACAAGTCGGTGATAATTAAATCTGGTTCATCTCCACAAAGCGTCAAGAATTGTTCACACACCTCTACCCGAACGTGCATTTGGAATGGCGAAAGCATTCGCGGAACCCATCTTGCACTAACCTTTGTCATGTAGAATTCTGAAAACCGTGGTTTCTGAAACTCCTAGTAAAGCTGCTAATTGCCGCTTCTTCAATCTTGCATCCTCCAAACACTTGGTTTTTTCAACAACATCTGAAGTGATCACGTTAATAGGGCGACCTGGGCGGGGATCATCATCCAATGATTATCGACCATTTTTAAACGGTTTTGACCACTCGCAAATAGTTGACAATCATTCCCGTACACAACCAACATTTCTTCAAGAATAATTTTTGGGGTTTTTCCTTGTCTGGTAAGGAATTTTATAGCAGCCTGATATTTGATTTTATTCATTTTAATGCTCGACAACACAAACTGACAGTTAATGAAATTAAACATGTTGCAATTGTTCTGTAATTTGGCATACACGTCCAAAGCATATGTGATTACCAAAAAAATTAATGGAAAATTGTCACAAAATTTAAAACTGCCTAGTCTGGGAATATAAAAACGGCCCCTCGTATGTGCATACATACATTCAGCAAAATTCAAAAATAGTAGTGGCCTGTAATTCAATATGAACTTGATCTAGTTCAGTTTTGATTCCATTGGCTCTTATTCATTACCCAGTTTATTGCAGGTGTACGTTATCCATTAAGAGCAACTTCTAGAAAAGGCAAAGGAGGGCCCAAAAAATCAAAAACAGACATAGAGAGTGTTCCAATGTCATCTACAACTCCCAGGTACAAATACAACTTCTTTGCAAAACATGTACGAAAAGCTATAATTTTCAAACTTTAACCCCCTTATTGAGAAGACTCCCATGAAATCAGCTAATTCAAATTTCCAAGTTTCAAATACTAGTGAATTTTCTCGGAAAAGGTTGTTTGCAGAAATGGATGGTGAATTTTCCGCAATAACATCTACACCAAAATCTGATGGTTCTCCACTACCCAATCTTGAGGACGTATGGCATCGCGAAGAAGAATTTAACAGGTGAATATATACTTTACCACGTGACCTATAATAACCATTTCCATGAATTTTCCAAAAACTACTTAAATGAAAATTTTAATATTTTCAGTATTATGACATATTCACCTGAAATTGACTGTGAGAAAACAATTTCTGAAAATAGGATTGTTCAATTAGGTTTTGTACTGAAATGGGCCATCCATCTACAGCATGACCATTCCAAAGAATGTACAGGTGGGATGTTGTATGTTTCGAGAGAAATACGTAGAGGCTTGGGACTTGTCAGTTTTATTGAATTTAAATTTAAGTACAGTGTGTGATGTTGAAATTGTAAAATCTACTGAAAACCCAAACCGTAACAAATCAGTAATCAACACCGGAGCTGTTTGGGGAACTTTATCAACGGGTAGCACCTACGGTCATTTAGAGGAACTGCTGAGTTGTATGGACATTCCATGTTTCAATAAACACATATTTTACAAAACAGAAAATGAGCTTCAGCAGGTACTAATAAACATAAAAAAGCAGTATATCAGAAAAATTCAATCTTATTTGTCAGGTGTGGCATGACCAAGTCTACAGGGATATGGAGAAAGCTGGGGAGGAAGAAAGGGCTATTGCAGTTGCTAAAGGCAATGTTAGTGCTAGTGGGATACCTCAAATAACTGTATATTTGGATGGTCACAATTACAATGCTGCATCTGGTGCTGTATGTACCTTATCAAATTGTATTTCTAAATTATGATATACTTATAAATGATTTTTGTTTTAGGCTGTTATTATTGGTAAACAAACTGGAAAGCTGTTGTTTCTTGATGTGCGAAACAAATATTGCATTATATGTGCTAGGGCTGCAAATAAAAATGTAGGCGCTAACGAACACAAATATTTCCGAAATTGGTCAGGCAGTTCATCTTCTATGGAACAAGACATTATAGTTGAAGGGTTTTGTTATAGTGAGGAACAACACGGTTTGCAGTATACAAAGTTTATAGCTGATGGCAATTCTAGTGTATTCGCAAATATTCGAAGAAAAGTTCCTTATGGAAATATAGGGAACAAAATTGAATGTAGTAATCATGCAGTTAAAAATTATGGCAAAGCTCTGCACAAATTGAAAACAGACAAAGCTTTATCCGCTGAAGCTAGAAATATGGTGAAAGTATCTGTAATAAAGGACCTCCAGAAAATTGCACAAAGTGCAATATATAATTGCCCATTTGAAGATGATCCTGAGCCTTAGACGTGACCTAATGAATGGACCGCTACATGTATTTGGACAGCATAGCCAGTGCAGAGAATATTATTGCAGCAAACTAGAAGACATTACTGAGAGTAAAGTAGATAGAATAAAATCAAACGGGTTATATTGCCACTTATATTGCAAGTTGATTATTATTTTAAACTACTGAGTGTAGAAAGAATGTATTTTTCATTACAGCAGCATTAGAAATTTTACTAAGAAAATCCATCCAACTTCTCGATAATGAAACTAACAATAAAGCGGAGCTATTTATGAGTATCCTTGCCCGATTTAATGCTGGAAAGAGATTGCATTTGACAAGTCGAGGATCATTCCAGTCACGATGTCATTTAGCTGGAATACGGTACAATAAAGGCATTGAATGGCACAGCAGTCCCTACAAAATGCAGACTACCTTTAGTCCAGGGAAGTACATGAAATTATATATACAACGCGTCCAAGATAAAGATCACGGCAATTTCGATAATGGTAATAGATACAGATTTGGTTAAATGGGAAAAAAGTAAAAGGACATTATTTTGCAAGCGAAAAAATTTCAATAATTTTTTGGTTTTCAAGAAATCTCAAAAAAGCTGAATATTTCGATTTTCGATTACATTTTTTCTGATGTTATTGTCATAGCTAGAACGAAAAAAAGAGCACTTCCTCACAGCAACTTTTTGCAGACTATCTCAAGGAAATATCAGTTTTGTCGCCCGACGATTCGTTCTCAAAAATCATCATCAACTTATTTTTTTTAAATACGGTCCTGTTCTTCCGAATACCTATTTCTAAAGTATTTTTAAATCTACGTACACTGATACATTGTAACAGTTTAATTCCGTTTATAACTAGTTTTGGCAGTCTAAATAATAATTGTTTTGTGAAAATTTTAAGTACGGCCCTAAATTTGAAAGAAGCTAAAGAAAACTCATAATTAATTATAACAAGAAGTGTTCGAACAAATTTCCATTTCTTTCTAAACATAAATAGCAACTTGTGTAGAACTTAAAACTGTACAATTATAAACAGAATTAAACTGTCACAAGTGATGTATCAGTGTACGTAGATTTAAAAATACTTTTAAAAAAGGCATTTGGAAAAACACGGCCGTATTTAAAAAAATGAAGTTGATGATGGTTTTTTGAGAACGAAACGTCGGGCGGCAAAACTGATATTTCCTGGAGATAGTCTGTAAAAAGTTGCTGTGAGGAAGTGCTCTTTTTTTGTTCTGCCCATGACAGTAACATCAGAAAAAAATGTAATAGAAAATCGAATTATTCCGTTTTTTTGAGATTTCTTGAAAACCAAAAAAATTATTGAAATTTTTTCGTTCTTTTACTTACGCGACTTTTTCCTCATTTAGCCAAATCTGTATCTACTACCATTATCGAAATCGCCATGATAGATATCATCTTTATCTTGGACACGTTGTATAGCCAAGCAAAAAAATTAAGGTAAGAAAAGGAAAGAACTCGATAAAAAACCAAAACACAGAAAAAGTACATCTGCAAAGCTTCCTAATATTGATTACGGTCCCTCGGCAGAAGAAGTAGAACCATCAGATGAAGAAGTTGAAACAATCAAGTAAAGAATTCTGGAACAGTTAACAGTAAGGCAATTAGGTGAATTATATTATTTTATAGTAAATATCTCCTTAGGTTACAGCTGACAGGAAACATGAAATTTCCTGTTTAACAATTGGTCAATTTGACAATGATCTTTATAGGGTAGAACGATCATTACGTTTAACTGCCTCGTTATTTGGATCTGTTGTAAAACGACAAAAAACAACAAGCTGCCATTCTCTAATGAAAACAATTTTATATCCTAGAGATTTCACCACAGCTTCCATGCAATATGGGAAAAATTATGAACGGGTGGCGATTGCTCTTTTGGAGAAAAAAATAAATGCGACTGTACAACCTGCTGGTCTCTTTGTGGATGAAACGTACGGATGCCTTGCTGCCTCAACTGGATAGAAGAGGCAATCGAGAAAAAAAAAATAAAATTAGTTAAATGCGAGTAGGCGTACCCTCATCCGTGTTGCAACCCCAATATGAATAACTCTGCCCAGAATGTAGTTCCCTCAGTTGTTGCCAAGTAACGTTTTTCTTATGTAGAAGTAGGTAGTCTGTTCAGAATCAGTTTATTTTTAGTGTGTTAAATTCAATTTCTTCTATTTGACATAAAATATTCATTTATGGAATATATTCATTTATGGAATTTAAATGTAGAAGGGCAATTCAGTTTTATTGTAAAAATTTTACGGACTGTAGAGTGCCATGGACAGACTAATAGCACATGATCGTCATCGGCATAAAGTTTTCATTCTGAAGACTGGTTGGATGCATACCTCCATCCTGAGCTAACCTATGTAATTTCATAAATGTAGAATATCCTACATCCTCAACTATTCCAGAATAGTAATATAATTCGAGTGCCCCTCAACCTCTTTTTCTTACTATCTCCGCCCCTAGTACTTATATTGCAAACTAATTCTTCCTGCGTCAGAAGTGTGTGCTATCATCCTATATTATTAAATACATAATAAACATGCAAAAATTTGTACCAGGTTATGAAATTTTTATAGTTTCATGTAGCCTTTATATGTTATTCATCACTCGACTCTTATCTACCAATCGGTAAAAATTTTAATATTTTGTATGTCAAACTGTACCTAAATACTTAATAAATATACAGTCATTGTAATGAAGTCTTGTTTGCCTCTTTGTGGAAGAAATCAAGTAATAAAATTACGGCTGATTTCCCATCGTCGCAAACTATCACTTTTTAAAAATGTTGGTAAAATATTTTATGAATTTGTCACTTTCTTCAGTACCTACCAATAAGTGTGGCTTCTGTTTTTGTATTATTTTCCTAGTTTTTTTTTTGGAGATGAAACTTATTCAGATAAAGGTGTGTCTTTTTTACCAATTTGTGCATTTTTATTTAATTTTGTAGCACACTGTCGGGAAACTATCAAAAGCTACATGAATCGTTTTGTGGTAATTATTTATGCTCATTTTAATCATTTTCCTTATAAACAGTCAACAAATTTACGGGAACGATAAACATTTGAGTTTGAGGTTATATTATTATTTAAAATTGGAATAGTCTTCTAAAATATCAAAATTGCTTTCTTCGATCTCTGATTGGCCTTCCGCATATATGCTTTTGTCGCCCTCTAGAGGGATTTGTCAGAACTTCCATTCTATAATTTGCAGTTTGCAATTTTTCAACCTTTATAAATTACATTGTTTCATTGGTAGATTTTATGCGCCATTATTCAAAACGCTAAAAAAATTATGAAATCGAACTTCAAGTCTTTTTCGAAAACGGTGTACACTAAAAATTTGATCTTTCAATGCAATTACTGAAAACTGGCATAACCTGAAAATATGGTGCAAATTTTAATGTTAAAAATTGATCATATGAAATGCTTAATAAAGTGGGTGCCTGAGGAGGATAAAGCATTTTACGAAAATATAATATCTACGTGGAAACCCAAATCTATGGAACATACCAACGATTAAAATTATGTACATACCTATCCTACCTAATTTTTTGCATTTTTTTTTGGATCTGTACGTTTTTATTTTATTTGTTCCAAAATTAATTCTTTAAGTTGCACAATGAATGTACACTGGCGAGCATAAAATTAGGGTCACTTCAAAAATTCAACTTTTCTGGTTATTTATTATATTTTATTATTGTAAATGGATTTCGTTGTATACATATCTCTAAACAGGAATGTTTTAAAAAGAAAACGTTTCATTTTCTAATGTTTTTGTTGAAAATTCGTAAAGAAGCAAATTTTAACAAAATTGTCTTAAAAATGTGTAGTGAGAAAAATGTTGGAATAAAACAAGGAACTGTTAAAATTTTGACCCCTAATAACGAGTGTTTCCTCCCCGTGCATTTATGACAGCCTCGAGGCGATGTGGCATGCTCTCAATTAAATTACGGATCACATTTTGGGGGATGTTATTCCACTCCTGTAGTAGGAGCTCCCTAAGATCCTGTGCGTTGGTGGGAGACGGCGTATGACTTCGTACACGTTGTCCTAGCTCATCCCACACATGCTCTATAGGGTTCAAGTCGGGACTCCGTGCTGGCCAATCAAATCGCGTAATTTGAACCTCATCCAAATAACCGCTAACAATCCTTGCCACGTGGGGTCGAGCGTTATCATGCATAAAAGCTGCATTTTCTCCCAGAACCGTCATAAAAGGCATGACATGATTTTCTACAACTTCCGTTACGTACCTGCGCAGTTAGGGATCCATTGCCGATAAACACTAATTCGGTACGTGCGTCTGAAGAAATTCCTCCCCACACCATAACTGAGCCTTCACCAAATGAAAGTCGCTCATCAATACAAGCCTGGGCATACCTTTCTCCGGGTCTTCGCCATACCCGCCGACGTCCATCCGACCCATTTAAACAGAAACGCGACTCGTCGGAGAATAATACCTCCCCCAATCGTCATTTGTCCATCCCAAGTTATCTCAAGCAAAGTTCAGTCTTGCAATTCTATGGCGACGGAGAAGTGGAGGACCCGTAGCCATTCTCCGACAAGATAATCCAGCAGAACGAAGTCGCCTCCTAGCTGTCCATTCGCTAATGTTAACATTTCTGACTTCTTGGAGGAGATTTCGAAGCGAAACTGCCGTAACAGTCCGATTCCGTAAAGCCATGGACACAAGAAAACGGTCATCCCTTGGCGTGGTGGTTCTTTTCCTTATTGATCCTGGTCTTCTCGTCAGCCTACCAGTTTCCTGAAATCGTTGGGATACCCGCTGAACTGTAGAAAGACTTACACCAACCGTTCTTGCCGTTACACGTTGCCCCCGACCATCTTGCAGCAGCGCTATAATTCTGGCCGCCGTGACAGGATTTAAAGCCATTATAAGGAAATAAACGAAGACTACACTTTTCGACCGTCAATTTATACACAGGAAAGTTAGTGAATAAATGAAGGAAATTGAAAAATAGACCCGAGAAATAAGCTTCCAAGTAGCGCACCTGTAAGCATTTCCTAGAAATTGGAAATATTGAATCTTTGTTGTGCAAAAGAAACCACAAAAAGCTTATAACAGTTCTCAGAAATGCAAGTGTTATTGCCTCCAAGAATTAATTAAATTTAATATTTTGAATTCTTAGAAAAATTGGCAATTTTCAAAGTGACCCTAATTTTATGCTCGCCAGTGTATAATATTCTTGTCAAATAAAAAAGTAATAATAAGTTTTCCTGTTTATTGTTGAAAAGACCTACTTAAGTCAAATTTTTTATTGCACTTTAGAAACAGCTAACAATCGAAAATTATAAAATTGATAAGTACACATGTGTATAAAGAGCATTGGTTTGTTCTATAATTCAATAAGGGGAAATTAAATGATGCTTGTGAAATCTAGACAGTTTATTGTGATTATCTCAAAACAGTCAAAAGTGACTTAAGACCTTTTAGAAATAAGCGATTCCTCTTCCACAAGTTCATTTCCAATAATTGTGCAAAATTTGAACATCGTGCGTTTTACCGATTTTGAATATGGCTTGAAATTGTAATTTTATGCAAAGAACGGCAGCCTTAAATACAGATACTGCATCAATAAATGGGTTTATACTTTCGTTCTTAGTTCCGTCAAAACGTAAGATGCATTTTGTAAAACCCCCAATTTTCTGTCCTTAACGTTCACTGTATTTGCTGCATACCCAATAACAAACTACGCAGCTGCTGCTCAGACATTGACAAACTTGGCACGGAGGAAGCCGCAGCTTCAACTTCATCCTCTGACATTTTAGAAAGATTAATATCAGCACCCACCTGTAATGTCTGCTGTGGAATTTGTTCCTTACCACGGTTTCTTAAATTATAAGACGACCTCACAGGATTCATATACACAAATTACAGTCTTATTGTTTCAACGAACATTAGTCACTCAAAAGTATCTTGCTGGAACTGAATAAAAGAAACGAACATGAAAACCGTAAACAGTTCGTATCGGCCAACTTTAAAATAAAACAAATCTGAATAAGCAGTCAAATCCGCGACATGCTGGGACACCAGAACGCCAGTTATAGCAGCTGAAATGTGCTCGGGGTAATTAACTAAAACTTTATTCTACTGCTAAAACATGATATGATATGGATATGATTAAAACTTATATATTGGAACAACAAAAATAAAAGTAATTCTGTGTAAGTAATGTCAGGCGTGGACTCGCACAGCGTAACCTAACCGGCAGTTTTTTTTCACTGAACTTCTCGCCTAAGATCGTCCTCGTACTCACCGAACCGACCGGTCACGAACGCGATGGGATCACTATTCACTTAAAGACTTAAACGGTCTGTTACAAGTACAATTCCAATAATTTTACCAAATTTCTTCCAAATTTTGCCAGAAATTAGCCATTTAAATCTTTGTCGCTGACTAAAAATCCTGCAGTAAATATTCAAGAAGTAGGTAATAAAGTTTTTTCTTTTTTTAATTCCAAATAAATCTTTTTGGAATAAAAGCGTTCTTTTTTATTCAGAAGTCCTTCCCCAAACTTCCCAGTGACAAAGTGTACTGCAATAATGACTGAAATATCAGGAAAGCGCGATCAGGTAAACAACGTGTATGTGAGCTGTGTTCTGTGATTGTCCCAAAAATGATTACCACAGATCCAAGCGACCTGGTGCGGAGAGGAAAGGTAAGATGCACGATTTCTTTAACTATGAGCGGGCATAAGCTTGAAGGTTCTAAAGACTACTGTAAGGTTTGAATCCTACCATTTTTTATTTAAAATCTGATTAAGCTTTCATACAAAGTTAATTTGTACATGGTCTTCCTAAATATTTTGGTCAACCTTCGAAGTAATGCAGACAGGTCAGGTCCCTGGTATTCGGGGTGTCGCATACTGAATGATAATTTCGTAAATTAAATGCAAAATTATCATTCATTAAGGGTGTGATACGCAACGGCAGGACAGGAGATCGGTAGTACATGTGTAAGACAGAAATAGACATAGCTTTAGCAACCGCTTGGTACAGTCAGTCCAGCAGAAAATTGAAATAACAAAATTAGGCAAATATAGTTTTCAAATAAAGCTAAAAGATCGGTGAGTATGCTCATATATTTTATTTGGCTGTTAACTAAAATCCGAATGTACAATTTGTGTGTGAATAATGCTAAGATTTCCGTTAAAATTTGCCGGTTTTCAACTTCGTTTATTTTAACAACAGTGTAAATATGGCAAATAAAATAGTTATAAGCGTATTCTACCAACCCTCATATTTCTTTTAAACCATAATTCATGTCTATAAGTAATACCGTTTTTGAGCTGGACTGTCTGTAGTAACACCGTCTCAGAAGCGAGGAGAACGCTTCTCGGGTATTCGAATATCCCAGCCTTAAACATAGACAACAATAGATAACAATAACTTCAGAAAAATTTCGAGGGTCAATTACAAATAATTATGATCAAACTACTCTCTGAAGGCTGAAAATGTCAAGAAATACATTTTTTCAGCAAAAGTCAAAAAAACATGGCTTTAGCGACTCTATGAACGACACTAAACTATCACTTTTTATGTGCTTAGCAACCAGGAGTCAGAAAAAAGTTATTTTACTGACTAGTCTGTAAAAATTTTTTTACTGACTTGCCCGTAAAAAAAAAATTATTAAATCATAAGGTTCTCAGACCAAAGACTGGTTGGACGCGTACCTCCATGATTTTCTATCCTACATTTCCCTAAAATTAGAGCATCCTACATCCCTAACTATTTGAGAGCAGTAGTCTAATCTAGGCCTACCCCTACCTCTTTTTATTCCTATCTCTGACTCTAGTATGTCGCGAACTATTTCTTCATGTCTTAGAAGGTGTCCTACCATTCTATCTCTCCTATTTTTTATTATCTTCCATACCATTCGCTTTTCCCCAACTGTAGTTGTCAAACTCACTTCGTTCGTCCGTCAATGGTCTACGGATCCGCCACAAAAAGTATCACTTTAGCCCCTTATAAAATAATAAACTATTTAGTATTACTTATATGCTTATTGTAAAATTTACATTTCATAAATTTTCATTTTGTTTTTATGTTCACAAAACAACACATTATAGCAACGTACTTTTAATTAAAAGAAGTTGATACTATTTTATACATCAATAACTATTATATTCTTTGATATGAATTTATGCCCAAATGACAGTTGTCAGATTTTAAGGAGAATGGGGAAGACCCGCTTAATCGAATTTATAACTTTTAGTACTGTAATATCAAGCATAAATAGAATATGTATCATGTACCACGTAAAAATTTTGATTATGTGCCGTGCTGAACGAAAAATTTGCAACTTAGAAAGCAGCATGACCGGGATGGCTAAAACGCGTGCTTTCTGTGGCGTAGGAGACCTATCTGTTGCGCCGCGGTGTTTACGCGTCTCCCTGGAAAAAGTGGGAGGAGTCGAGAAATAAACGAGCGCTCAGGGTGCAAATGGATCGGTTTGCGCATGTAAAAATCCCTACCTAATCTGTCGGGCCCAGTGGTCAAGTACGTCACCAGCGTCATTCAAATATTGTGTCTTGAGCGTGACGCATGTTTCGTATTTAATTATGACGAAAATAAGACTCAAATGTAAAAATCGAAAGTTGCGGAATTTGTTTTGGGTAGTAAACTATTCAATATGATCATTTTCAAAATTTGCGGGTTTTCCTCATTGTGACAGTGTAATAATACTACAACATAGGCCATGCACGAAAGCGTGACGAAATGCCTTTCGCTTAATTCACAGGATGTCTCCAGTTATCACGTGGCGGACATCTTCTAAGGAATTGAGTATTGTTAGATAACTTTAGTCCAACTAAATTTTTCATAAGTAATATCATAAGAACTTAGATTTTGCCGGCAAAATTTCTCAGTTGTCACGAAAGGTTGCCTGTCAATTTCTTGAGTGACATTTTACATAAAAATTACGAGACGTCAGTCGAGTAATTTTTGAAAATGTCACGAAAGAAATTGGGAACCTCGAGTGTACAACTGACGAATTTTGCCAGGTAAAATCTAAGTTCGAATGACTATTTCACGAAAAAGACTGCAAATGTTAAGCTTTATTTATTACAACTTGACTATAATATCTGTCATATCGTGGCCACATAACACATATAGATATAAAGGAAAGTGCATCGGGCAGCCTTGGATACATAATATAAACACAATGGTATGCTAAGGCGCATATCGCTTCTTGCTCCTCCCACTTCGATGATGTAAAATCGAGGTGGCGGTTTGAGAGACACCAACCATATACCTACTTAGATCTACATATGTGACAAACAAATAGCGCGAATGCAAGATTTGAATTGTTACACTTCAAAAAATTGTAGCTGTCAAACTCTTCTCAATTAGGCAATCATTTTCTTGAATAAACTCACCCCCATCCAAAATTACTCGTCTTCATCTCCAACAAACCATTTCTTAATTTCCATACAAAAGCTTTTCTCAAATACTTTAATTTTCCTATTTGAATCAAACATTTTTCACTGACAATTTCTATATTAAGTCAGACTTGTTCCCTTTTTAGTCACCGCACAATTTGGCATTTTGACGCTTGTCACTTAACGTTCGCGCCGATAAAGCAAAAACATATCCGCCAACCGGATCTTTCGGGAGACTTCGCAGCAATTTCGCCTCGATGTGACGTCATGCGCAGTGCGAGACGGATTTCGGTCGGCAGCGTAGCACGACATGCTTGGATATAAGTTTTATAGTAATCTAAGAATCCACTGTGGGCGCTGATGGTTAGTCCATAGAGATAATTCTATATTTCATTTCTTTATGGGAAACTTATTACATAAAATTTAAACGTCAAAAGTCAAATCGCCTTGTCATTTGAATTTTAATTTTGGGTACGGGAGTCAAATCATCAATTTTCCCTACATACTCAAGTTTTGCCGAGAAATTTCTATTACTGTCTACTGTTTATTGTTCTGTTTGTTGTTTAAGTGTTTCTATTTTGTGTTTTTTCGAACTGGTAGTTTTAAAAATGGTTTCATATTGTTGTGTTTGCGGAGCAAACTCAAAAAATGGTACCCTCTCATTTCACAGGCAAGTTTCTCCAACACATACCAAAATACAAAAATACGGTTTGGGTTATTAAATATTTGTATTAATCCTCAAACAGGAACACTTTGTTTTCGTAATTCTTATGTGAAATATTGTATCTATGTCTCATCTATTTTATGTTACCTATTTATGCTTATATAATTGAATATCATAATATTAAAAGCGAACTGGCACAACACTTTACAGGTGGGGATATTGGTCTCTTTTCAACTGACGGAGATCGTATGGGTGAGGTTGTACACTCGATCAGGTGTTTCTTTAACGCAAATAAGAAAATTGCATCGGCATCATTCCGATGGACGCTTGGATCTGCTCAGCGCTGTTCGCAGTCGTAGTTCAACCTGGGATTCAACGTCGCACCCGTAGGTAGAATGGTTTTTGCCGTATTAAATTAAACGCAAATAATTATTTAAGAAATTCTATGGGAATATTTTGTGGTGCACCTGGGATGCACCTACGTTTTAAGTATAATTACTACACCGATTCACCACTATGTAAAAGTCGTGGAGCGTAGCCCACTGGTTCATCTAGTCTTATTTATTTGTATGTAAAGAAGTGATATCTCAATAAACTTATGATTCACTGAATTTGGTGTTGTACCATTATGCCTTTCCTTGTATCCTTATATGTACATTAGCTCTACGAGCCTAGAAGGCCCAAGGCTTTATTGACTATTTCCTTCCATTTTTTCTTCTCCAATGTTTTCTTTTTCCAGTCAGTAATTCTCATCTTTCTTAATCTTTTTCCACTTCACTCTTCCATCTCTCTCTCGGTCTCCCCCTTCTTTTCCTTTCTCCAATGCCCCACGTCAGCAGCCTTTTCGGAAGTCTCTCCTCTGGCATCCTCATTATGTGCCCTAACCATCTTACTCTCTGTGATTTTATTATTCCCGTTATACTCGTCTCGTTATACAGTTCTCTAAGATTCTGGTTCGTTCTTCTCTCCCACAGGTCGTTGTTTTTCTTGCCACCAAAGATTCTTCGAAGGTCTTTTCGCTCCCACACTTCCAATTTCATTATTTCTGTCTGTCTCAGGGTCCAAACCTCACTAGAAAACACCACGATTGGTCGAATCACTGTCTTGTATACACGTATCTTTAGATTCCTTGATGTAGCTTTGTTCTTAAAGAGACGGCTGAGTGCATTGAGGCTCTTGTTTCCTGCCATAATTCTTGTTTGTATTTCCTCACTACTTCCCGGTGTCCTTGCTATAATTACACCCAAGTACTTGAATCTATCCACCTCTTCAAAATTGTACTTTCTTCCCTGGTTGCTCATTATTGTTATGTGTTTTCCTTCTTTGAAAATGCCATCTGACCAATTCATAAACCTGGTTTTCTCTTCATTCACTTCAAGTCCTAATCTCCTCGCTGATTTTTCCAATCTCTTGAATACCTCTTGCAGCTCGTACTTACTTCTTGTTAGTATGGCAATATCGTCCGCATATGCCAGGCACTGGTGTCTATTGTAGTATAGTGATCCTGTTCTATTAATATTTGCGTCTCTTAAGGTTTTTTCTAGTGCATAATTAAACACAATCTATGAAAGCGGATCCCCCTGTCTCAGTCCCACTCTAACCTCAAACTTGTCTGATACTTTTCCTTTCACTCTCACTCGATCTTCTGTTTGATTCAATGTCATTCTTATCATATTTACTAGCTTCTTGTTGACTCCTAGTTCTAAAAGTGCTTTATACAATTCAGTTCTTATAATCTTATCGTAGGCTTGCTTAAAATCTATAAATAGTATGTTGGTCTCTATTTGGTGTTCGTAACTTTCTGCATGAATTTCTTTTAATATATATATTTGGTCAACAACTCCCCTGCCAGCTCTAAAACCGCATTGGTATTCACCCATTATCTCATCCATCTTGGTCACTAATTTATTTTTTATAGTTTTATAGGGACGAGTTGCGTTTAACAAAAAGAAACAACTGTTATGTTCGAGAACGGTTAATATAGAGACTAGGAAGAGACTCTTAAAGTCGTATGTATGGAGTACGGCATTATACGGGTGCGAAACTTGGACAATAGGAGAAGCGGATAGAAAAAGAGTAGAAGCGTTTGAACTGTGGTGTTACAGACGCATGATGAAGATACCGTGGATAGATAAGGTTAGCAATAGGGAAGTATTAGAAAGAGTTGGGGAAAGGCGAAAGGTATGGAAAACAATAAAGAGTAGGAGAGATAGGATGGTAGGACACCTTCTAAGACACGAAGGAATAGTTCGCGACATACTAGAGTCAGAGATAGGAATAAAAAGAGGTAGGGGTAGGCCTAGATTAGACTACTGCTCTCAAATAGTTAGGGATGTAGGATGTTCTACTTTTAGGGAAATGCGTAGGTTAGCTCAGGATAGAAAAGAATGGAGGTACGCGTCCAACCAGTCTTCGGACTGAGAACCTTATGATGAGTTGTTATTTTATAGGCTACGTTGAGAAGAGCTATACCCCTATAGTTTTCACATTCCATTTTATTACCTTTCTTGTAAATTGGGCATAATATTCCTTGTATCCTTATATATTCTAAAATTCTAATCGAACTTAAATTTACTTGAAATTTGAATAATCCCGCCATGTCGTCTACTCCAGCACCTGGGGCTGTCTTTGACGTTTATACAGGGCTTTCCTTTATATCTATATGTGTTATGTGATCGTGGCATCGCCGTCGTTTTGATTTGTATTTATTGCATTGTTAAGGTAACACACGGTAGTCCAGGAAACTTTAAAATTTTGCCGCTGTAAAATCATGTAGGTTGGTAAATGCTAACAGTTCATTGGCTTATTACCCCCGATAAAATTTTTAGCAGGTACTTTTTCAGCTGTAATACATCAATATATTCAGAAATAGAGAGTTTGGATTGGTTTAAAATTCGATGAGTGGAACAGTCTTTTTAAATTAGCAGGTTTTGCCCACTGACAAGTAAGTAATACAAAACTGTCACTTTCATTTAAATTTCATTTAAAGCAAAGCTATAAGAAAGTAAGGCGTGAATAAAAAGTTAAAATTGTTGCTTCTTATGTCAGAGGTCTCTCGGGCTATCATTTTACGACAGAGTTTTCAAATAAAATTGTTTGGGATTGTAATAAAGTTTAGGCAGCTGAATTATAAATACCTAAATAAAGTTAGAATACAAGTAAAAATATTACAAATGCATACCTCCTTAAAGTTTCAGCAGATAGATCACAAAAAAATAACTTTGTGAAAGCTATTGGAAAAAATAATTTAAATGGGCAGGTTCTACTTCAAAAAGATCTCTTCCAGAAAGGAAAACATCTAGAAACGAAAACTAGATAGTCCACTTTTAACTGATAAGTAAATACTTCCAAAATTGAATAATTTTCAATCAACTTCACCTGGTTCATGTTAAAATATGTGATCATCATCGCCATAAAGTTTTCAGTTCAAAGACTGGTTGGACGCACACCTTCATCCTTTCTTATGCTGAGCTTCACTAAGAATTTTCCCAAACTTAGAACATCCTCGAACATTTGTGAACACTAGTCCGAGCACACCTCTACTTCTTACTTCTCTTTATTCCACATCTACTATGTTGTGAACTAATCCTTCGTGTCTCAGAAGGAATACTTCCATCCTATCTCATCTATTCTGTATCGCCTTCCGTATATTTCTCTTTTCCCTAACAAAAACATACAAAATATAGATTTAAAATATTTTTAAAAGAAAACTACCGAATCTTGTATCTCTAAATATAATTCACCCATAATCAGATATCTGTAGTTGTTTAATTTTAAATGAAAATAAGTCGAAACTAAACTGATTAATAAAATATTGTTGTAAGCGACGCCCATGTTGGTTGCGCAAAGAATGATTCAGCGTAAATAAACAGACAGATGTTTATTATAGTGTTGAGCTTGTGTTATATTAAGAGTCGAGAAATGCTGGTGACTAGAACCTTCTAGAAGCTACAACGACTAGATGTCTCCGATTTCTCAAAATTTTCTTTGGATGGTATAGTGCTTTCATTTCAAAACTAGCCACCCTCAATAACACTTGATATGAAGCGAATTCAGCTTAAACAAAAAACACGTCAATTTAGATATCGAGGGGGAAGTTTAAAACCAATACAGATTGGATTCTAGGTTTCACCCTCTTACCCTCAGCTACCCCTACTTTGAAATTTCAAATAGCACCCCCTACCTTGTGATACATTATTTTAAAGGCCGTAAAAATCCTGAACTAACCACGTTTAAAAAATTGAATTCGGTTCATCCGTAAATAAGTTATGGTCAAAAATTGTAAGATAAAGTCAAAAAATGTATTTCCAGAATTATTATGACAATTTTATAAAATTTACTTTATTATGTGTTCAAAATGTGCTCCATCATTTGCTAGACAATAATACAGCCTGTTTTCGAACTCGTTGCGGACTTTCTGAAAAGTTTCTGGAGTAATCCGTTTACACTCTTTTACCAAAGCACACTTTTCAATATTTTTTGTCATGTTTTATGAAATAGGATTACTCCAGAAACTTTTCAGAAAGTCTGCAACGAGTTCGAAAACAGACTGTATTATTGTCTAGCAAATAATGGAGCACATTTTGAACACATAATAAAGTAAATTTTATAAAATTGTATAATTCTGATTATTTTTTTCATCGTCAAATTGACCAATAGGAACATTTCATTTGGGTCTAGAAGCGTGTATTATTTCGGCAATTTTTTCGATAATTTTGCTTGTTGATAAGTTACCATAGTTACGAATTTGTAGGAGCATTATTTATAATATATACTCAAGCTGTTGCTTTTACTAACCACTCGTGCAAATTTGACAGAAGATCACTCGCGCAAGTGCTCGTGATCTTTTAACTGTCAAATTTACACCCGTGGCTACCAAGCAACGCAACAGCTTTCGTAAAATTTCCGACAATTCCAGACCACTTATTGTATTACTACAGAAAATACATTTTTTGACTTTATAATTTTTGACCATAACTTATTTACGGATCAACCGAATCCAATTTTTTAAACATGGTTAGTGCAGGATTTTTACCTCCATTAAAATGATGTATCACAAGGTAGGGGGTGCTATTTGAAATTTCAAAGTAGGGGTAGCTAAGGGTAAGGGGGTGAAACCTAGAACTCAATCTGTCTTGGTCTTAAACTTCCCCTCGATATCTAAATTTACGTGTTTTTTGTTGAAGCCGAATTCACTTCATATCAAGTGCTATTGAGGATGGCTAGTTTTGAAGTGAAAGCACTGTATAAGGACAAATAAGAGGCCACGTTGACGGTCTTAATCCAGGAGATGCGACAAGAAGAGAAGAAAGCGATAGAATTCGAAGGCGATAAATTTGAGCGAATATTCGTGTCAAGTGTTAATAGTGTTGTGCATGCAGTATAGTGATTTTTGATGTTGCATTTCGTGGTATATTGTATACCGGAACGTTTTGAGACGAGACTAACCATTGTGTGTAGAAGTGTTTTTAGAAGAGTTTTAGCTGTCAATTTGTGTATTGTTGGATTAATTAGGGTTAGCAAAAGGAATCTTAGGTATTAGAACTTAATTTTCTAAATTCTCGCCATTCATTTATTCTTTCTTGTTTGTTCCTTATCAACAGTATATCCCCGGATTAAGTTACAGAGGACAAAAATGATAAAAAAATCATTTTTGTCCTCTATAACTTCTCGAAAAAAATCAACTCAGCGAAAAACCCTGCTTGTTCTCAAGCACATATAATTTTTCATTCAA
Organism: Xestobium rufovillosum; assembly: GCA_963966045.1. Lineage (NCBI taxonomy): Eukaryota > Metazoa > Arthropoda > Insecta > Coleoptera > Ptinidae > Xestobium > Xestobium rufovillosum. Next base: position 5,347,166 of record OZ014498.1, on the reverse strand, counting down.
CTGTTACATGAGATTTGTTATTAATTTTTATGCATTTTTGGACTTGGAACATTTGTACTGAAATATCATCAAATCGAAGAAAACATTTCCATGAATACATATTTAAGTATTAAAATAGTGCACCATTTATTTTTGTTTCTTTTTTAAATTTAAACTGAAGCAATTTCTAAATTTTTTTTGTCAATTTCCATGCCAACATGAACATTTATTTCTTAATTTTTTCTGAAAATTTTGTAATTACTAGACTGTAGCATTCGAGCATTCCTCACCAGCACCATATAAATATATGGCACTGAATTAAATAAATTTTTACTGTATTGCCAATGCCAACATTAATGAGAAACACATAAAAAATAATAAAATGTTTCCAGGAACAGTTGATTAAAAACTATATGTGCAATTGAAGTTTAAGAACAAGCAGGGTTTTTTACGAAGTATTTTTTCCAGAGAAATTAAAAATAAAAATGTTTTCCCTCTTTGTAACCTCATCCGGGGACATACAACAAATTTTTGGAATTAGTAAAAACAATATTGGATGCTAAGGTAGGCATTATAAAAATTGTAATCGATCTTACATAACAGGATCTTGACAATGTGAAAACCAATTAACAGTACAGTTGTTGTTTTGGCCTATAGGGTGGCAATGAAGGATGTATAGAAACCAACATATAAATAAACTAAAAAATTCTTTGAGTGGGTTGCATTAGAATGTTAAGTAGAACCCAAGAGAATTCCTAACCTATTGGCACATACAAATAAAGGTTTGAGTTTAGTAGAAATTCTTGGATTAAGGATGCTAACAAAATTTGTTTCAATTAATGGAGATAGTGAGGGGTTATCCACTAGTGGCATTTGGTGTAAATTTTCACAAGCATTATAAGCATTACTAGCATTAACGAGCAGTAACCAGCATTATTTGGCAATATCAGGCATTTAAAGCAATAAATAACTGGCACTATTTGAGCATTGACGAGCAGTAACCGGCAATATTTATGCAGTAATAGGCAATGTGCATTTTAAATTTCGTGCAACTTTGCACCATCTGGTGGTAAGATAGAGGGTTTCATCAAGACAAAAGGCTAAAATTCTATTGATCATGAATTTCGTATTTGTGTTATCAACAGCAAAGCATATTATATATAGGGTTGCCAACACTCCCGTTTTGACCCGGAGTCTCCGGGTTTTCACGATCATTCTCCGGGCTCCAGGTTACGTGTTTATTTCTCCGGGTAGAAGTCGTAAGTCACAAAACAAAAAATTAATTATTTTCGAAAATTTCAGACAGCCTGAAAGACGTGGCAGCGTCGCAACATTCGTAAAAATTTAGAATTGCGCGCGATAGGCAACGGCGTAGAGCGCCGCGTCGACCCTCAACGTCAACAGTCGTGTTTCTGTGAATCCCACAACAATAAGTAGTAGCTAGCTGACAGTGTGATAGTGCTGCGTTTTTATTAGATCAAATTACTTAAAGACAAACCGATAATTTTTTTGGTAGCAAAGTATCCTCTGGTTTAAAATATCTCACACCCTACGAAAAACAAGTTTTTATTAAAGAAGCCTCCCTAGATTATGAGAAAACAATAGACTACCTAAATCGTTATTATGATTTTAAAACCACTCCTTTCCAATATTTTGAATGCCTTAATTTAAAAGATATACAAAGTCTAAGTTTTTCTAAATTATTAGAAGCAAAGGAAGCTGCAAAAGTTAAAAATGTTGATGAAGACAAGTTGTTTAATGAAATCGTAATCCTAAGAAAAACTTTTGAGGAGCTCAAAGAACATATTTCTTTTAAAAATATTGATGAGGCGTGGTGTAAAATATTTCAAACCAAGGAACTACCTGAATTAGTTAAATGGTTGGTAAAATTTTTTCAATACCGGTTAGTAACGCCTACCCTGAATGTTTATGTAGATTGGAAATGTGCAATTAGTTAAGAGGACATCTGTTTTGTTTATTTTGCCACTTTAATAACGAGACGTTAAATAACACAAGATATTCCGGATTTGATCGTGCCGCTCCCCATATCTCTAAAATGTTGCTTAAGTACACTCACCAAACAAGTGCTGCCAGCTCCCAGCATAGCGTGGTACAGAAAGGCGACGCATAGAAATTGCCCCTCGTAGCGTCGAAGGCTCGATTCCGGCGCTGACCTTTTACTTTTTTCTTCAAAATTGCATTTATTCAATTTCCACCTTCCCCCTAGTTCTGTAATCAAGAAAGGTATGTTGTTAAAAACAGACCGTGATTACATGACCAAAAAAGCTGTTATTATTAAAGACAAACATCGTCTCTGATGTGGAATACTTTGCGTTATTTAAAGTCTCGTCTTTAATAAATAATATATTTATGGGAAATACGTATTTTTTTCAAAGTCGTTGAAAAGCTCCGGGTGAACCCTAATTATATACGCGTGTGTCTCGTAGCGGCACCACAGAACACTGACACCTGCGTTGGAGGTCAGTGCCGCAGAACATTCTGTACAGAATATTCGGTACCGAATAATGAATTTTCAATCCCACCGAATAATAACAATCAGAAAACATGCCGAATACACCGAATACCGAACATTTGGTACATCCTTAATTTCTGATATCCAGTGTTACCTGAAAGATTGGCTATGTAATTTGGTGCATTAGAAGCGCTGTTTTTCAACTAAAAAGGAGAGGTAAAACCTCCTGTTGATGACGTAGACACTGGACGAGTAGATAATTTTTATGTGTTTGCGGTTTGCATGCATACAAGTCATGCAGACATTTAGGAGATTCTTGCGGACCATCGAATTCACAAATATGGAGTCGTAATATCTGCATTCAATTTGGAAGAAAATCGGCACCTTTGAATTTTTTTGTAAGCTGCTTGGTTTCTGAGTGAAACAGCTTTTTGTATCCCATCGCGCACCTCCTTGAATGAGGGTATTCTTCATGAAAAAGTAAGTCTATAAAGTGGCAATGAAAAAGTATTCACATCAATAGCAAAGGAGCTGTTAAAGATGACCAATATGGTCAATGTTTTACAAAGGCTAAGTAAGTTTTGCTTTCAAACGTGGGGCATTTTCTAGGGAGTGTACTTAGTTATTGTGGAAATGTGATAACAGAAATTAATTGTCATATTGTCAATCATTTTCTATCAAAATGTATTCCAACAGGAGTATTAGAAAGATTCAGTGGTTGAGTGGGACATCGATATCGACGACACATCGGATTCTTCAAAGACACCAGCATCATCCATATCATTACACCCGTGTTCAAAGTCTCGAACCCCCGGATTATCCAAAACGATTGCCAAAAGCCTAGCGAACAAAGTTGAAAACAGATTAACTTTACCATCTCATTCGCTGCTGAGTAAAATCACCGGAAAGCAGCTAGAAAACTCGCCTAATGTAATTGGAGCTTAAGGTGCCTTTTGTGCGAGGGAGATTGGGAGATTCGGCTAAACGGAGATTGGCCGCATTGGCGGATGACGATCACGTGACGCCAGCGAGTGTAGGGGAAATCGTCATTTCTCCAAATACCCGAAAGTTGGTTGAAGTTCATGTTTTCGCTGATATCCAATATTTTGCGCACGCATAATAATCCAATAATCAGCTGTGAACGTCATTTGTCAAAATGCATCGCACTGTTTACTTGGAAAAAGGTTGTTACTGTTTATGTAGACGTGCATTATGGTTACTTAGAGGACCCCTCTAGTTATCCGTAACATGCATATAACGATGGATAGCAGTAAATGCATTATATCCACAAAAAGCCATAGTGTTGAGTAACACAATCACCGAATCGCCGGATCCCCAAATACCCAGTGCAGTAAATGAGTCTCATTGACAGTTCGACTCCCCCATCTTAAATCTCTCAATATCGGAATAACCAAATCACCCAATCTCCCTGGTACAAAAGGCAGCTTTAAGAAACAGTACAAGAGTATATTTGACACAATGAAACAGTAAACGAGCATACACAAACTTAATATAAAATGAAATGGGGTCGTTGCACTAAATAGAAAATCAATATAATTTTGATAGAAATAAGTAACTAGGTGTTTAGTGGCCCTCTGGATTACATTTACTTACTCACCAATATCCCAAAATTTAAACAATGGCAAGCGCGCCTTCGGAGAATTAAACAGAAACACGTGCTGCACCGGTTACGTCATTAACTTAGAAGCACTTGTGATTGGTCATCAGAATTGATGTTTTGATACCCAGAAAGCTAACGTTACGTGGAGGTTGAGTTGGTAAAGTAGGGATTAATAATGTTAGGAATAATCAGAGTTTGACATTTCGAAATTTGTTATTTTTATTTGTATTGGGTGTATAAATAGTTCTCTGTCGTTTATTTATTGTGTCAATTAGTACGAGGGCGAATCAAATATGAACCGGACTTTTCTTTTTAACGCCCCATAGGTGAAATGAGCGACGTGACGTCTTGGTATATGTTGGGTAGGGATGTCAAGAGGCGGGGAGTACACCGGCTCGCCAGGCTAAGCAGATTGACTGTTAGCAGCATCATGTCTGAGCAAGAGGTGCGCACGTCTGTTGCGCAACGCATTATCATAAACTTTTTGTCACACGGGAGAGCGTAAGACCTGCCGAAATTTTGCGTCGACTAACTGCACAGTTCGCTGAAAAACACTTTCAAGGACCCAATAAATTATCCCCCTCTACTCGATATCGCGCCAAAAGTATTTCGCCCACTGCGAGATGGTTTGCTTCCTGATCTTCCGTCAAGAGGCGAGGAACTCCTCCTTGCCGACAATTTTCGGTAACTATTGGGCACTCCCGTATGATATCCCGATGTATACAGTCATTTCCCATACAGTAAAGCGGCGGTCACCTTTAATTAGCTCACGGATCGCACGAATATTCTCCTCACTGATGCTTGTCCAGGGTCGGCGTGTATGGCTGGCACTTTCCACTGACTTTCGGCCGCCTAAAATTTGTTTGTGCCAGTCGGAGACTTGGATCGTTGAAAGGGTTTTTTCACCGAACTGTGCAGTTAGTCGATGCAAAATTTCGGCAGGTTTTACGCCCTCCCGAAACAAATATTTGATGATGATGCGTTGCGCAGCAAACGTGCGCACCTCTTGATTAGACATGTTGCTAGTAACAGCCAATCTGCTCCGGTTGGCAAGCCAGTTTACTCAACGCCTCTTGACATCCCTACCTAACATATACCAAGACGTCACGCCCCTCATTTCACCTATGAGGTGTTGAAAAGAAAAGTCCGGTTCATATTTAATTCACCGTTGTATGTTTGTGTACGGAAAATAGAGTAAGGTTTCGTTAAAGCCGATTCAGACAATTTTCCGGTAGTTAGTGGTGAAATGATTGACAATTATTATTTATCCTATTTGGACTATTTCAGTGTTGAAATGAAAAATATTAAAACGAAACGGTGAGTGCTTCATTTATTTGGGAACCAGACAAACTGAAAACAACACTTGCACCAAGCGTGTAAGTATATATACAGCAAGCAATATTGCATGGTTCGAGTGTGTAGGGCAAAGCACCGTACTGATGAGTCCCAAAAGGAGGAAACCAGTGGTCTACGGTTTTCCATGCACATTCGAAACATGCAATATTGAAAAACTTCTAACACTATCTGTCAAACGACTAGACTGCCATGATTGTTTACGTTTGCGCTAGCAAGCATAAACAAACTACGGTTGTACTTTCCGACTAATATCGACAATTCTTGGCATTGCCCTGGATACATACGTCATCATTTAAAAGGCGTAAAGGGTCAGCGTCTCAACTTTGATGCTGGTTTAGATGCCTAAAACGTTCGGTGCAAGAGAAATAAGAAAAATACAGGTCAAATATTTTACGAGCATCTTCGTTTTCTGAAATATGCTCAGAACTAAAAAAAGGGACTAAACATTCTTAAAAGAGAAAAAAGGCTCAATGAAAAATAAAAAAAGACTGAAGGTGAAGAAAGACTGAAGGTGAAGAAAGGTTCGCAGAATAGGTACTGAAGAAATTTAATGGCAACTGATAATTATTTTTACCACAATCAGCCAAATTGCAAAACCCAAATGGGAATATATTATATGAGCACCAAAATAATTAATGAGCACCAATTTTTTCTAATAATTTTTACACTTTGCCACTTAAGTAATGTTTGTGAACTAAAATTAATAAACGAGCACCAAAATACGGTTACCGGAAATTAATACTTTAAGCACGAATAATTGTTATGAAAATCACCAGAAGTAGTAACAGTAAGCGAGTACCTGAACTAATTAAGTAGGTATACACGTCTGGAAAATGCAAACCTTGATATAGAATTATCATGTAAGTAAGTGAATAAGTAAATAAATAAATAAATAAATAAATAAATAAATAAATAAATAAATAAATAAATAAATGAGTTCCAAGCTGAAGTGGGATAGAGCAAAATGAGCACATTTTTGTCAGATTTATTTTTACCTCTGCTGACAGTAGCATGCTACGATTTTGAAACTGCTTACAGCGGCTGCGTCGATTTTGAAACGACTGACATTTTTCGCATTTCAAAGTAGCCTGTGCCGAGAGATTGACATTTTAAAATAGGTAATAAAATGGTTTACTCTCGAATGATTTTGTACAGCTGATAGTGCAGAAGAAGTGGTTGGGCTTTTTGCATTTTCCTATTTTGACCAACCAGTTCCGTCTGCTCAAACAATTTTGGACATTTTTCATAGATTTGTGAAGTCGCGGTAGTATCAATCACTGACAGAAGTGCAATTTGCTATCAACTGATCAGCATTCTACTCTACTTTCGCAATTAATATGAACGGCAACGTTGATGCTATTCTATCTTTGTTAGGGACATTACGAGTGTTATTCTTATTCACTTACTCACACGTAAATATAATCCCAAGGTTTGAGTTTGCTAGACGTATACTTACAAATATAGTATATCCAAGTAATGCATCAGTGGTGTCCGCGGGTAGGTAGGTATCGCATAGAGTTAGTACTTTAATGTCCTTAAGCCGGGGGGGAATCGACTCTTGCAGAGGTTAAGTTTTGCTTACATTTTTACATTATCAATTTTTACAAAAAACATGCATGTCGGGTCTCTGTCAGTTAAGTGGTCTGTTTCAAAAATGCTTTCTGTCAGGTTTCCGTCAGTAAAGGGATCTATTTCGTTTGATAAATTGCTTTGTTACTCGTTTCAACACAATACCCCGCACAATACTTAATGCCCATTAACTTCATAGCCCGGCTTTTAATGTTATTTCCCTGTTTAATATTAGACTAATACACTACCAAATCTTATTTTATTTGATAGCATATCTCGCATATTTTAGCGCTCAAATTTTGGTGATCAAGTAATATTTTTGGTGCCGAAAACAAATGTCTTGCTGAAAATGATAAACAGGCTACAAAACTTTACGTTTTTTGATGACAAATATGAACAATTTAGTGCTCAAATCTTATTGCTAGAATTTAATTTTTAGTGGCAAAAGAGAAGTATTTAGAGATCAAAACAATATTACTTTGGTGTTCGGTTAAATACAACCCAATCTAAATTAATCTGAAGTTTCCAAGTTTGATAACAAGCCCAAGTACCTGTATCATTCTCAGGTGTAGTGTAACGAAGTAGTACAAGTATATTACCTACCTTATAATGTGCAACTTACATTATTCATGGTTATTTGCTTTCTACTTCGGTCAACTTGTGGTTCTGTAGATGGTTGCTGCAACAGAACGAGGCTGATCACAACTACTCTAAGAGCATCTCGTTTACGGGTGAATGCTGTTTCTCAAGGGAAGGAGTGTTTAATGCATACAACTCTAAGAAAATCCTTTCGTAACCAGAGAATGGGCGTATCTATAAAGGTTTTCTCTGGAATATACTTGGGCCGCCCAACAGACGGAGTGATCACCCTGCAAGCATGAGCTCTAGATGGGACCACTATCAATTAAGGACGACAGAACCGCAGGGATGCTTAGACCCAACGAAGTCGCATCACTCCAATTCGGTCATCATAAATTAATACTGGCCCCGCTAGAGCACGTTCTTGCAGGGTGATCACTCCGTCTGTTCGGCTGCCCAAGTATAGTAAACGACCGTTTAGTGAGTTTTTTAAATTTGCTGAAGGCCAAATAATAAATTCTTATCTAAATTCTGTAGGGTCAGTCCCCATCTACTTCCGGAAAGGCTAAATGGTGAAAGGTGCGCCCGTTTCATAAAAAAAGATCTTCCTGAATTGTTAAAAGATGTGAATTTGGATCTCTGAGAACGTACAGTAACTGCATCATTGAGATTGCACACTCTGTAAATGTTCTAGTACTTAATGAAATTAAATGTATTAAATAACACTACTATTCACTTTCTTTAACAAATTGATTGATCTATGGTCTTAAAAAATTATAGGACAAAAAACTCTTCAGTTGAGTGCAAAAGTAAATAAATCTTGAAGAAAGTAACTAACACTTTCAACGAAGACTCCAAAAGAATTAGTAGACTACAGATATGCGTTGCAGCTGGTCTGGTACTAACTTACATCCAAACGCCAGAACAATCTTTTTCTTTTGTGCAAATTCAATTTACCGACAACCAATCACAAACATTCTGCACATTTTGCATTACTCGGAGATACGTACTCACTATACCATTTTATGGCGAGCATTTGGTACGTTCGGCCTGTTTAGTTGAAGTAATTATGCGGTATAAGAATTTATTAAAAACCAGTGCTTGTGTGATCTCTCCTGCATGCTCGGACTCCACCAATGCGGGTGTAAAAGCTTGCCATAGCGGCACATTGCATGGGTAACACCGGTAACACATCTAAACGCAAACAACAACGGCCGTTACTTAACTTTCATAAACGAAAACTGGCGATGTATCGGTGCAACTAAGCTACTCCATAACAGTACTTAAAAATTTAATTTTTTATTGCACTGCTGAATTCACTCACACAGAATTAATGCAAATCTAAGTGAAATTTAGTTTTTAGAAAACGATAAAATTGCTGTTACTATTATTGGTATTATAGGCAGTACTCGGGTATTACGAGAAGTAAGTAGGCATTATAGGCAATAATTAGGCATTATAGGCAATAATCAGGCATTATAGACACTGTGGAAGCAGTAAAAGTATTACAAGCACACAAACAGTAAATTGCCAAATCGGCATTTGGTGTACAAAATTTATGTAGTGAATAACCTCAGAAGATAGGTGGGTACTTTTTGTTAGACAAGCATGGAACTGAAGAATCAACAGACCTTTCAACTGCACACAAGTTCAATCACATAGGTATAAATATTTTAGTTTACGGTGAATTTTCAGTCAATAAGAATTTGTTGAAAAATTTTCAAAAACCACTCACAGCTCAAGGAAGAAAACTTGATAAATAAGCAACAATTACATTGGGCGAGTTTACTAGTTATTCACAGGTGATTACACTCGCTACAAATGAATACTGTAATAATGATGGTGAGTACACTCATCCTCACCAAAAGCCTAGCGAACAAAGTAAACTTTACTAGCTCATTCGGTGGTGAGTAAAATCACCGGCAAACAGCTAGTAAACTCGCCTAATGTAATTGGAGATTAAGAAAAAGTACAAGACCATATTTGACACAATGAAACAGTAAATGAGAATACACAAACTTAACATTAAGTAACTGAAATTTTCTGCAACATGTTCAGAACTAAAAAAGGGACAAAACATTCTTAACACGTTCACTGCGGCAGGAAAAATTGACTAAATTCTTCCAGTGTGTTGTCGGTCCCCAGAGAATTTCCCTATGTGCGGTGGGGGGCCTTGGGGACCCCCATGCAGTGGTTTATGAAGCGCCATCTTTCATAAGCTACTTGAACCATTTGTGGGAGTATTAATGCAGGATTCTATTTATTTTACATGTAGTTCGTTGTCTTCAAGGCAGGAGTGGGCTCCGAGGACCCCAACCGTACTAAACTAAGAAAATAAACAAACATAAATTTGGTATCTTTGAAACTTTATTAAACTTAAGCGAAAACAATGTGTTTCTATAAAAGTATGAAAACAATTCGTGTTCTATATTATTAAACTTAAATATTTAGAGCGGGCAATCTGTTTTTATACTTCGTAACTAAAAAATCTTCCATAGTGGTATCTTCAACACTTTCGACATTTTCATTATTTTCATCATTTATATCAACACCACAACAACTTGTGAACAAATGCAAATATAAAACACGAGTGTTTAATAATGGAGTTTTCCTGTCGTAACATGTTTGCCCCTTTAATTCTATATCGGTCCCCGGAGATCCCAACCGCACTATGCTAATAATTATTACCACAGTGCGGCGGGGGTCCCGCGAGACCGACGTGTTTTTCAAAACTATTAGAATTGCCTGTGATTGGGGCTTTTAAAAATTGAATTCGGATCAGTTTTCTCTAAACTGCAGCATTCGAAAGTTCTGGACGAATCGATCGAAATGCTGCGCACAGAAGTAATGCGCGGTAACGGTCCCCGGGGACCCCCAACGCAGTGAACGTGTTAAAAGAGAAACAAGGCTTAATGAAAACTAAAAAAAGCAAAGGTAATTCTATCGAATTTTTGCGTTTTTTTGGAGTAACGACTAATTTGTGTATTGAAACATGGTGTAATGTTGAAATGTTTTGTCGGAAAGGCCGAAAACCCCTCAAACTTACGGGACTGGGGAGCGAATAGGGATGATGGGTGGGTAAAAAATTGGTTCAAATTGTCGATTTTTTTAGTATTTTGTGCTTGTACATGGATGAATTGTGGATTTGTAACCTCCGAAAATTGAATATAATAGAATCGCTTATTGCTGAAAGGGCCTAAGTCACTTTTTTGCCATTTTGAGTTATACATATGAGGATGTAGTTTCGACCAAGCCCGATCGTTTGGTGTTGAAAAGAACTAAGTCCCGTAAGCCTATAGTATTTTATGTCCCTTTCAAGATTCCGTTTACTGTAGAAAGGAACTAAGTCATATGACTTAGTTCCTTTCTGCAATAAATCACTTGCAGGACAATAAAAACCACACCATGTAAGAATGTGTTTGACCTTAACTGACTTGCAGCGCTTTTGCAAAATTGATCATTTCTTAACTTTGCGATGACATTCTTTCTTACCTTGTGACCGGGTATTTGGTGTAATGAAGAGGAATATTAAAAAGTTTCATAGTTTTCAGAATACATGAATACACTGAAATGATAATAAAATATAGTGCAAAGAACTTATTCACTGTAAAGGAAATAGAATATGGTGGCCTACGCATTATAAAAAACTGGGTGCGTGGTCACCACACGCGATAGAAGTGAAACTTCAACGTTATTAGAGGAATGAACCAAACGCTTTGTGGCGTCACGAGAACTGAAACGCTGTGTCCTCACTTTACTGACGCTTGCCTGAGAGAAACAGCGCAAAGCATGAGACAGAGCGTGGCTAAAGAGTGGGGCGGCGTCACGAGAAATGAAACGCTGTGGTCTTGCTTTACTGGCGCTTGCCTGAGAGAAAGAGCATGAAGCATGAAAAAGAGCGTGGCTAAAGAGTGGGGCGTTCGATATTCCCTTTCTCCTCTGCCCGTCTTCTCAGACTGCTCCCCTCCATTCGTTTCACTTTTCGTGAGGCTCGCATTTGCCAACACAGGAACTTACTCTACCGAAACAAAAGAAGCTTCACTTCAAAAAACATGCCAGTCAGTTGAAACTGAAGTGAAAAATGTTCCCAGGAATAAGAAAATCAGATTTTCAGTTATCACCTTTCATCATTTTGTTTATCAGTCCGAATTTCCAGGGCGGGTTAGAGCAACTGAGTTTATTAACGGTTTTATCACACATTTCAAATTAACGCAAACAAAATTAGCTCACACTTCCATACAATTACCGAAAACTTTGGCGTATCCTGAAGATATGGTGCAAATTTTAATGTCAAAAATTGATCATATGAAATGCTTAATAAAGTGGGTGCCTGAGGAGGATAAATCATTTAACGAAAATATAATATATGCGAGGAAAACCAAATCTATGGAAAATACCAACGATTAACACTATGTATCCTACCTAACTTTTTGCATTTTTTTGATTTGTACGTTTTTATTTTATATTTGTTCCAAAATTAATTCTTTAAGTTGCACAATGAATGTATAATATTCTTGTCAAATAAAAAAATAATTAAGTTTTTCTGTTTATTGTTGAAAAGACCTAAGTCAAATTTTTTTTATTGCATTTTAGAAACAGCTAACAATCGAAAATGATAAAATTGATAAGTACACATGTGTATAAAGAGCATTGGTTTATTCTATAATTCAATAAGGGGAAATTAAACGATGCTTGTGAAATCTAAACAGTTTATTGTGATTATTTCAAAATAGTCAAAAGTGACTTAGGCCCTTTCAGAAATAAGCGATTCAATTAGAGGGACGGGGGGAAGGGGGGGACTGAATTACAGAAGAAAATGTGAGCGGAAACGTGGGTTTTTTCGATGCAGTTTGGTGTGGTGGGGAAGGGAAAAATTGAGATCTTTTTTCCTTCCCCACCACACCGAACCATGGGAAAAATTATAACGCTGTATAGCGGAGTAAATAATGGGTAAAATTGTGTCGTTTTTTTTGATGAGCTTAGAACAAGATCAGACCCAGTGGGTATTGTCAACAACAGCATTATACACATAGAAACTCAAAATACGACATTTTTTAGCGGTCACCACATTTTTTATTTTTAAAAAACTAAAATTTTTACTTTTTTAAAAGTCATGCTTTTTTGCATATCTGCTAGCATATCTCAAAAACGAATTGAGCTATCGACGTAATCTTTTTTTTATTTTAAAGCACACACCTGTGCGCTTCTTTAGATGTATAATAACAATAGTATTGTTTTTTAAATAAATGATAAAACGCCGATGATCTTGGACGTTCAGAAACTATGCAGGTAAATTTTCACTAATCATCATAAGGTTCTCAGTCCGAAGACTGGTTGGACGCGTACCTCCATTCTTTTCTATCCTGAGCTAACCTACGCATTTCCCTAAAAGTAGAACATCCTACATCCCTACACTAACCGAGAAACTTTTTTGTTTTGGAAATTTTTATATAACATGATGCGAAGGAAATATAGCCAAAAGACCAAAAAAGTTTCTAGAAAAAAAATTTCTGGATATTTTCAATAGTTTTTATAATATGATTTTTTTAGTTTGGAGGGTAATACCTAAGTTTGCGCGCATGGTGCAATAATAGTGGGTAATGGTTCAGCACCTTCAATTTTGCTGTGTTTATTGCCTATTTTCAGTATTTTCAGTTATTGATCTGCAATGCTTGGGCATCTCAGATACAAATTCTAGGTATATTTTCACCAATAAATGTAATGTTTTCTAAACGTTGCTGAAATACCCACGCAATGAGTACCTAGTATTTTTTCCGTGGATTGTGTCCTCATTTAAATCAAAATTATCTATACTCGCGTGTGTGTAATTTTTGATTGTATTACCAACAACTTTTACTTGGAGGTACATAAATTTTGTCATTACTAATTCTTTGTTTGGCAATGTTGGTTGTTAATAATTGTCTAATATCGTTATAAGTACAGCTAATACCAATTTCAGATAGCAAGTCAAAAAGTTGTCTACTTCGTAGTAAATGGTGTACACATAAATCTAATCCAAATTTAAAAAGTTTTTTTTATAAAACTTAACGAACTACGCCATAATAAGATTGCAAGGAATAACGCTTTTAGATTTATATTTTTTTCTAACGTTATAACTATCATCGTCGATAAGCCAAGATATAAATTGTAGCAACATATTTGATACTTGCTTTGTAAACGCATTTTGATTAATATCATGAGGAGTTGAGGAATTGGAAAATTTTTTCGTGGAGAATTGAAATTGTGTGTTTTTAAAAATTCCAGCTGCTTGATGCAAAATTTCATATTCATTTTGATAAACTTCTTCCTTACAGACATCATTATTAGTAGTTTCAAATACAAAGGAAGAACGTGAATCTGATTCTCTCGTTGATTCTATTTTATCAGAGTTTGATGAAAAAGTCGGGACTTGGGCTAATTGTTTGTTAATTTTCAATTTATTTAAAAATGTTTGTATGTTATACATATTTCGAAATGTAATGGCTATAACACGCCCTATGATATTTCGCATCATGCACAAACAAATCATCATAACCGGTGAACTTTGCAACCATTCCAATATCGCCCCTCTTTTTGGCCGCTTTGATTATTTATACATAAGTACTTTTTCCTGTCCCCTCAAGAGATTAAGATAAATTGGCTATTGTAGTACATATTCTTAAAAGTTTCTATAATTTTTTATTGTACGCTATCCGGTTTCATATTTTTATATTTTAAGTGGATTTTATCCAAATAGAAGTCAGTAAAAAAAGTGTAGACTGTAGGTACCTCAGTCGTTTTTTATTCTGAGGTAGGCTCTTACAACCTCACTCTCGACCTAACCCAAAAAATGATCAGTTTGGAACTTTTTTATTTCATATATCGGTGGTATATTTTTATGCAAATTAATGTTTCATTTAAATCAGAATTTTTCGAGTTTTATTTTTGTTTATCTTTTGACTGACGAAACCCCTAAAATAATAAAATGAAATGGGTAGGTACCTAATACAATCTGCAAACTTGTTTGTATAAATGTTAATTTTTGCTTTTTCTTTGTCCCTTTTTGATTGCAAATAAGACACGTTTCACGTATGATTCCATGTTACTCCTACTTTTTGAAGAACCTGGAATGTCTCGCGGAATGTTTCTGCCTCCGTCCGAGCTATTACTAATTTAGCAAACCATCTCAATATTGTCCTTGCTGGTATAGACCTTTCTGCAGTCTTCATGATATTTTGCTATAATTTTTCCGTTTAAAATATCATTCTTGATTGCTAAAATTTTCTGTCCAAAATCAGTTCCGCAGCCCTAATTATTGTCTCTAAACCCCACTTCCAAGGCTTATGCACAACAAGTTTATCTTTTTCCTTCACCACATAAGCACTTCATTTTAATATTTAGCTCATCTATCTTAAATATTTTTAAGCAGTAAAAATTAAAGAACTCGCCACGAACAATACGAACTAATGTGTAAATAAAAGATGATTTATTTCTTTCATGTTATATCTCGCACGCGTCCATATTGTCATCGGTCGCCCCTTATTATTAGCCGATATAAAATATCATTGCGCCTAAACTACAAAAGTCACAATAACAATTATGCTGCCAAAAACTTTTTTGGTCTTTTGGCGGCATTTCCTTCGCAGCATGTTATATTAAAATTTCCAAAACAAAAAAGTTCCTCGATTAGTGAAAATTTGCCTGCGTAATTTCTGAACTTTCTAGGTTACAGACGTTTTGAGGATATTAAAACAAAAGACACCAACCAATACTATGCTTAGAAAGAAGCGCCTAAGTGTGTGTTGTAAAACAAAAAAAAAAGATCATGTCGATAGCTCAATTAGATACCTAGATATTAGAGTGGATATATAAAAAAGCAAGGTTTTTAAAAAAGATACGAATCCACTTTTTTGGAAATAAAAAATTTCGTGACTACAAAAAAATGTCGTATCTTGTGATTTCTCATAAACAATGACCTAACTAATAAAATGAGATATGTCTCAGTTTGTTCTAAGATGAAAAAAATAAAATCGAGAAGGAAGCGACTTTTGGCTTGGTTTTTACTCGACTAGTAAAAATGTAAGGAAAATTCATTTTAGAAACACTAACCTATAATAGATATCAAATAGATTACATTCTTGTTAGGCAAAGATTTAGAAATCAAGTTAGGGATTGTAGAAGTTATCCAGGAGCAGATATAGGTAGTGATCACAATATAGTCGTTATGAAGGCCAATCTTAAATTTAAGATTTTGAAAAAAGGAAGCGGAAGAAGGTATCTTGACCCAGAGAAACTAAAAGATGATGATACGCGCGATAAGTTCGAGAAAAAGACAAACGAAGTACTAAAGGGCGCGGGCGAAAATATTGTTAGGGACATAGAGGAAGAATGGAATTGCATTAAAAATAGTTTAGTTTCCTCAGCTAGGGATATTTTGGGTCATAAACAGAATGAAAGTAGGAAACCCTGGATAACAAAACATATTGTGAGTCTAATAGAGGAAAGGCGCAAATATAAAAATAGGTTAGATGAAATAGGGAAACAAAGATATAAGGCGATCAAGTGGGAAATTATTCGGAAATGTAGGAAAGCGAAAGAGCAATGGATCGATGATAAGTGCAAAGAAGTGGAAAATAAGTTCGAAATAGGAAAGACTGATGAAGCATATAAAATAATTAGGAGAAATTTTAGAGAAATTGGATCTAGTACCAAAAGCATTAGGAATGAGGCAGGAGATATCCTAATCGAAAGCGGGGAGAAGGCAGATAGGTGGAAAGAATATTTAGGAAACTTATATGCGGGACAGGAAGTGCAAGATATATTAGAAAGTGAAAGCAGTGTAGAAGGGGATAACCTAGGGAGTCCTATAATGAGAGAAGAGTTTGAGCTAGCACTAAAAAGTTTAAGGAATAATAAAGCACCAGGTATAGATGGCTTGCAGGCAGAAATCTTAAAGTGCGCAGGTCAAGAGGTAATAGATCGTTTATTTAAATTAGTTAGTCGCATATACCTGACAGGCGAGATTCCAGAGGATTACAAACTGAACATCATGGTAGCTTTGCCAAAAAGGAAAGGCGCGGATAGATGCGAAAATTTTAGAACTATCAGTTTAACTTCCCATGCGTCAAAAATTTTAACTAGAATTGTGCAAAGAAGGATGGAGAAAAACGCGGAAGAAATATTAGGAGAAGATCAGTTCGGATTTAGACGAAATAGAGGAACGCGCGAGGCCATTCTAGCTTTACGAGTAATTATAGAAAAAACGATAGAAAAGAGAAAGAGCGTATATATAGGATTTGTAGATTTAGAAAAAGCCTTCGACAACGTAAAATGGGGGAAGATGTTCGAAGTGCTGAGAAAGGTAGGGGTGAAATACAGGGACAGAAGAATAATACATAATCTCTACAAAGAGCAAAAGGCAGTTATAGAATGTGAGCAGGAACGAAGGGAAGTAGATATCCGGAAGGGAGTGAGACAGGGATGTGCATTGTCACCTCTAGTTTTCAACTTATATATCGAAGATGCGATTAATATTGTTAAGGAAAGAACAGCCTCAGGGATCAATGTACAGGGCCAAACTATTAACATGCTCAGATTTGCGGATGATATAGCAGTGTTAGCATCTAGCAAAGAAGAATTAGGAGCGGCTTTGAATGAAATGGAAGCAGTTTTGACACAGGGCTACGGCATGAAAATCAATAAAAAGAAAACTAAAATTTTGGTATGTAGATGGAGTGAAAATAGAACTAAAATTGAAATACGAATAGGAAATGAGAAGATAGAGGAGGTCGCGGATTTCTGCTACTTAGGAAGTAAAATAACCCAAGACGGTAGGAGCACTAAAGATATAAAACAAAGAATGGCGCAGGGACGAGTTGCGTTTAACAAAAAGAAACAACTGTTATGTTCGAGAACGGTTAATATAGAGACTAGGAAGAGACTCTTAAAGTCGTATGTATGGAGTACGGCATTATACGGGTGCGAAACTTGGACAATAGGAGAAGCGGATAGAAAAAGAGTACAAGCGTTTGAACTGTGGTGTTACAGACGCATGATGAAGATACCGTGGATAGATAAGGTTAGCAATAGGGAAGTATTAGAAAGAGTTGGGGAAAGGCGAAAGGTATGGAAAACAATAAAGAGTAGGAGAGATAGGATGGTAGGACACCTTCTAAGACACGAAGGAATAGTTCGCGACATACTAGAGTCAGAGATAGGAATAAAAAGAGGTAGGGGTAGGCCTAGATTAGACTACTGCTCTCAAATAGTTAGGGATGTAGGATGTTCTACTTTTAGGGAAATGCGTAGGTTAGCTCAGGATAGAAAAGAATGGAGGTACGCGTCCAACCAGTCTTCGGACTGAGAACCTTATGATGATGAACCTATAAAGGCAATGTATGATCCTCTGGTTGATACAGGTGTCTAACCTCGTGCCAAAACAAATGTCGGCGAAGGCAGTGATCGGGAACACCCCGACGGTACTGGGCATACAATGTAGTGATAGGACGTATTTGTGATTTGAATGGGCGCGTAGTGTCCCAAGACCGCAATCGATAACATGTTTCGTAGTGCGGTAGGTCGGGATGTAGGACGCAGGGCCGGCTGAAGTGACAAACACGAGCCGAATATATTTTAGGAAATATTTTTTTGGAGGTGAAGGAGTACTTTCCACCGAAAAAAACGTTGTGGGTAGGAAGTGTATAGGTGAGTAATACATAGCAGTATGACTGTTATTGTAAAATTAGATAGGCACCTAATCTGTAGAATGACCAAAGCAAATTCTCAGAAACGTAAGAAGCAAGAAGTGGAAAATAGGTACTGGAAGGTTTGCAGAATAGTGAAGAAATTTATTTGCAACTGAACAGTCAAATTGCAAAATCTAAATTAATCTGAAGCCCACGTACTTATAATTAATACTTTTTTAACCGTGCATCATTCTCAGGTGTAGCTACCATTCTGTAACGAACTACATGATATACAAGTATATTACATACCTTATAATATTCAACTTACATTAGGTATTCATGGTTATTTGCCTTTTACTTCGGGCAACTTGGCTAACATTTGCTTGTAATAATCAATTACGTAATTAATTTTGAATAAAACAGAAATGGTTTTGACATTTTGAGTTGTAAACACATGACATGCTCATATTTAGGGATGGCAAAAATATATCGATATATTCAAAATATCGATAAATGCAGTCATATATATCGATATATTTATATCGTTATATGTTCTAGTCTATCGATATATGTATCGATATATCAGTTCGATATATCGAAAAGTTTACTTTCCCTTTTCTGCCAAAAAAGTAATATTTTAAAATTTACACAAAATAATATACGCAGATCAGGCATTACCTTGAGAAAAGCACAAACTGTGAAACTGCATGGTTATAAAGTGATATTAGTTCCAATGCTGTACGCTGGTTTTGCTGTACGCTAGGTTTTGCCACGTAAGCCACTTCCACTTTTACTCGCTTTAATAGACTGCTTAACTTCACGCTAAACAAGGAACGAGCTTGCCCCAGTAGCAAAACGCGCAGGGAGTTTTTGTTCGAAACGAAGCGGATCTTTTTTCTTTTTTGCGTTGTGTTTGGTGTCCCGTCACGAAAAGTATTTCTTTAAAGAAAATCCGCCATTACTAATGAAAACAAGGAATAATAGTACGCTTTATTCCTGTCTGTTGTACCTAGCTTTTGATAGGTAAGTTTTTGTAATTAAAAAATAAATCGATATTTCAAATATATCGATATTTTCTTTGCAATATATCGTATGTATCGATATATCGTTTCAATATATCATATATGATACAATATATCGATATATGAAAATATTTTGTCATCCCTACTCATATTTATGTGATACTGATACAGTGTTGCCAACCCCAATCCGAGCCCCAATCGTAAATATTTCGGAAGCTTCGTTGCCAAATTTCGGTAGATTCGGTTTTAAACAAGAAAACAATGAGTAGGAATCTTCCGGAGAGTAAACAACGTAGTTTTTAAAAGAATTGCGAACGGCACTAACCGAAACAAAAACATCGGAGACGAGGCGTCTCTTTGAAACAGGCGGCGCGGCGGTGCGCCTGATAAAACCATCGCCGCATAGGTGCCGCCGAATCGTGGTGCACGGCGGCTTCATTTTGTTTTGGTTTTAGGTTTTAACATTGAAAATGTTTTTATTTTCGTAGTATGGAGTTCGATTTCGTGTTTCATTTGCAGCATTTATACGAAACAGACCCGAGTGCTACCGGCTAAATGCGAGAGGCTGGCGGCTCTGAACTTATTAGATTTAAAAAGAGACGCGACAGGGGTAGTTTGTAGAGTTGGTTATAGAGGTGGGTTTGGGGGTGGTTTATGCGGGTGGTGTTAGGGGCGGTTTTGGGGGTGGGTGGTCTTTAGGGGTGGTTTGTCTGCTTGGGGGATTACCTGTATTTCCGATTCACCTGATAATGGGCGCGTGCAGCGCGCTCACTTTTTCCGCTTATTACTCATCGACGCTTTTATTTCTACATTACACTTACATACCTCTAATACATATTACATATCGATAATACTGTTGCACTTTACATTACAAATCAACACTAATTTTCATTTTTATCATATTCCAAGCCTGTGAATTTTTTTGCATAACTATACATATAATGTACCGCTGCACTAAAAGAAGAAAGGAAAAAACGCAAAGGCGTTATAAATTATGATCTGTGCGCAATTTCCGGTTATTTCTTAACTGTATAATTTAAAAAATGAAATTTCGGTAGAATTATGTATCATTTCGGTAGATCGGTAAATACCATATATAAAATCGGTAGATCTACCGAAATTACGGTAGGGTTGCCAGATCTACTGTTTTAACAGCCGATGATCGGCTCCCGTAAAGATTGGTTTTGAGGTTACATTTTTACATTATCTTTTTTTGCAAAAAAATGCGTGTGTCTGGTGCGAGAGGGCACCTAAGGGGTGTGTTTTAAAAAAGTTTCCGTCAGCAAAGTGGTCAGTTTCGTAATACGCTTACATCATCGTCAGAGTTGCCAGAAGTGGCGATTTGTCGTCATTTTGGCGATTCGGAGTGACACTTTGGCGACAATAAAACTGCATTGGCGACTGGCGACAATCGTGGCGGTTTGAGACGTAATATGTGGCGATTAATTATTATTGTCTGTGCTGATGACTACTGCAAGAGTATGATTTGGTTATTGGAAGTTTATTAGTTCTGTGGTTCAAACCTGACCGAGCGACTGTGAAATATGTGACTGTATCTGCAACTGTGAGACTGTGACTCTGTGCTACTTACTGTGCGTGACTGGCATTTGTTCTGTTTTCACATTCACCATTCACAGACCACACTCGCCAGGACGAGGTTACGTCACAGCATAGGATCAGAAATGCATATCTACATTTATTTAAATGTGAATAAACTGTAATATGATAGCTGAAAACGAAAGAAAAGAAAGTAATGCCAAAAGTTGCACGTCGGAAGTTTCATAAAGAATGCCAAAAGTCTATTGTATTTTTCTATAGTTGGCGACTTTTGGCGACAGCTGTGCCACCTAGTGGCGATCGTACACTAAAAATATCTGGCAACCCTGATTCATCGTACGTCACGGATCCGAAATATTTTACTGCAGGTAGACCACATATTTAAAGATAGGTATATCGCGCAACGAGTGTTTCCGACCGGCCGAAAATTGCTATTTGTCCTTGACGCCATTTTGAACCACCCCTGTCAAAATGAAAATAGAGGTTATGTAGAATGTTTATATCTCTAAATTTAGCAGTATTTTATTTACAATTGGTTTAGCTAGTGAATGCTACTATTAGAAAAGCAAAGGCATGTTAAATTGAATGTTGTATTATTTTTTTTATTAGGAGTTATTATTTTATTCAGAGGTCAGGAACATCGAACATATATTACTTATACGACTAGGACGTCAGTCAATAACCAGCACTCCACTGTTCTTATAACAGTCTTTTTCCCGTTGGTGTCTTCTTTCAATATCATAAATGAGATTTATAAATTGAGGCAAGCTGAAAGCAGGACTTATCAAGTGGGAAGGAAAAGTATTTTTTGCTTTCTCGATATTTCAGTGCCTCCACTTCTCTTGCAAGCAAATGAACTTTTATTGCATAAAATACTGTTTAATGCTTCGAGTGCATTATCTCTATCATTGTACTTTACCGGTCATTAAACGGTTTGCAATGTTGTTATCGCACGACACTACTCCCGTTTGTTACAGATGCTCCGAAGCAGCTGGTTGACAATTACAAATGAGCATATCTACTAACTCAATGCTAAATGCACAGGATACAAACACTCAACGTCATCTAATCAGTTTGTTTTCTGCTCATCAGCTCAGGTAGTCTTGGTACGAGAAAGCTATGACTGGTCCCTTATATTGGAGGCAACTGTATTGCAGTGACGCATCGTATCACTGTACCAGCTTTAGTTTCCACGAAAGCCAATACACCCTTATAGCGTTGATTGACGCTTATAGTAAGGGTGTATTTATAGTGCTCACCAGGAATGAAAAACCTGCCCCGAGCTGTGCTAAGTACACTTTAAGGCTACGTTCACAACAGAGCCTAGATGATAGCAGGGATGATGGATCATAGATGTTACTATAAGCGCTAATAATAGGTGTTCACAACGGAGCCGAACTACCTATATACCTGCTCGTAGTTTAGTCTAAATAAAATGTCTGATGGTGAAGAACTTTACTTTGTTCTCCTGCTGTAAAGTGGAAAATTTTTACACGACAGTTTCGTATGAGAAGATTTCACATTCATCCTATAAACAAAAGACGGTCTATTTTTGGCGAGTTTCATCACTTATATTACGAATTACGAATACATCCAGATCGTTTTTTTTGCTTATATGAGAATGGAACCGCGTACTTTCGATCATATTTTATTATCTACATCCATAACTATGAAAAATATTCAACAATACCCTCGAGTCTGCTCGCAAAAGAATGGTCTGATGTATTCTTTTATTTTATGATCGCTTATAATAAGCGCTTTTCTCTATTATGCGCAGCTCCGGTTTGAACACGCCAATTGAAAAACAT
Source organism: Xestobium rufovillosum (assembly GCA_963966045.1). Taxonomy (NCBI): domain Eukaryota; kingdom Metazoa; phylum Arthropoda; class Insecta; order Coleoptera; family Ptinidae; genus Xestobium; species Xestobium rufovillosum. The sequence continues at coordinate 5,324,538 of OZ014498.1, read as the reverse complement.
TGTTTCATTTTATAAGCGCTAGTATAAGTCAGCTATGATCTCTGCTATCCTCTATCACCTAAGCTCCGTTATGAACGTACCCTAAGGAGACCTTGGCTCGTGAGTACTCTTGATTCACGAGTACAAATGCACTCATGAATTATGAGTAGAGGAGCATATTTTTTTAATGCAATAAGTAGTTTCACTACTTGTTGTATTGGTATATCTAATAATTTATTGAACAATAAATTATGCATATACATATAGCTTCAGCTTGCTGAAATAGAAAAATCCGGCTAAGGAATTCACCTACTTGAAAATTAAAAACATTGCGATATCGTAATATTTTAATATTTTGTTAACAAAATAAACATTCTGCTTAGACATTTTGGCGAAGTGCGATACAGTGTAGACACACCAGTTTATGTCCACTGTTAGACCTGTCGCAGCGAAAGACGAACCTGTGGTGGCGAAAGAAGAACCTGTCACGTGTTCTGCGCGAAAAACCAATTTATGTAGGACCGGCCTTCAATGAAGTAATGGGGGCGTCCGCTGTTGCTGTCAGCTGCAGTGTCGTGTTGGCCTTTATTGTTTACATGTTTATGCTGTTGTGTGTAAATGTGCAAATAAATAGGAAGCAGTCAGTGCGCACGAGCGACCACGTGACAGGTTCTTCTTTTGCCGTGACTACTATACCTTCGTTTTTAATAAAGCAAAATCTAAAACAAAACTAAATAAATACATATTTTTGCAAGCAACATTTTGTCAATGCTTAAACTGCATATTTTAAAAACAGATTTTAATTTCCGAATAAGTAAACACAACAGATTGTACAGACATATGGACCATCCTGCTCGTGACGTAGAAGGTTGTTACATTTCTTCAATTATAGCAGGAGCTGCTTCCAAACTTGCAGACAAATTTGTAGAGGCATAAAAAGGTATAGCAATCTTCCTGATTACATGCATAAGACCTTTTTGAATTATGTCTTCAGGATGAAAATGTTCAGAACATACAAACATTGACACCTTCCAATTTATCTTGCCCCAAAGCAAACAACCAAGCATTAAACACATGCATGTTCTTAGGAAATCTGAAAATGATGGCCAGATTAGTATTTTTCAGTGTATAGGTTAATAACTTACCTAAGAAATGTAATTTTCGACTCGGGAGGTAATAACCTCACTATTTTTACAGTTTTTTACAAAGCAAGTTATTTCGCACAGCTACTACTGCCACAACCAAATAAACACACTTATAACAAATTGTTCTATAAAATAAGAGAACGAATGAAGCAATAAACACAATCCGCACTTAATAAACTAACTTTTGACAAAGAAGTGGTTCAAAATGGCTGCAATGGCGTCCAGTTCTTTATCTCCTTTTATTTGATGTGCGGTATCGCTGCGCAGTGGACTAACAGTGGTATATTTATCTAAGTATGTGAGGTAGACACAAGACACTCGTCAAAAACGAAATCGTATTTTTAGGTTATGCAGGTGCCAAGTGCTTGTCATGGAAATTGTGTAGCAGAAAACTGCTCTTAATTTGGTTTAGTTGTTGCGGTAGTTCTTAATTTAGTTGACTGTAAAGGTATATTCAGCATTAAAAATTATCTGTAAGAACTGGAATGGAAAATGTTGATAAATAAAAATACTCGTATTGTGGGGCCAAATGTTGTTTTGGTACCATATAAAAAAGAACATGTATTAAAGTAAGTTAAAAGCAAGTGCGTTTTAGAAATTCATATTAAAAAGAAATGTAAAATATTAGGTACCACAAGTGGCTACAGTCGCCAGAATTACAGTCTTTGACGGCTTCAGAACCATTGACCCTGCAGGAAGAATATGAAATGCAAGAAACGTGGATGATGGATGATAACAGTAAGCTATTTTCATTTCTAGTAAAAGATTGCCACTTAAAAATCTGATTGTTTTTTTCAATGCCTTTCAGTGGCAGCGACTGTATAAGAGCTGCAGAACTGCCAAATATTTTCTTTAATATGATTATTATAATACCTGTTAGTTTATTGCTTACAAATTTAAGTAGGCGGTTAAATGACAATTTATTTGCAAAGAATATCCCCGCGTGACGTTTAAAACCATGAAAACGTAGATACTGTATTAACATTACTAAGCAAGGATCACAGTCCAATATTGAAGAGGAACGTCGCTTAACATTAAGTATTAAAAACTGGCTGGCTGTTGCAGATTCCTGTTTCACTATAGAATACTATAGAATAAATCGAATTTTAGCTTCTAACCAAGCGCTTTGTGGTGTCACGAGAACTGAAACGTTGTGTACTCGCCTTACTGACGCTTGCCGGAGAGAAACAGCGCGAAGCATGAGACAGAGCGTGGCTAAAGAGTGGGGCGTTCGATATTCCCTTTCTCCTCTGCCCGTCCTCTCAGACTGCTTCCCTCCATGCGCAGATTGGATAGTTTAGACTCGCAGGTAAAACAGCTGAATTATCACCACTACAGAGGACAGGGCGCAGCTACAACAGAGATGGCCGTACCGGATATAGAGGGCGCAGTCAAAGCCGCAATAGGCGGAATTCCAGTGGCGTCCGAGAATACTGTTGTTATCATGCCAACTACGGGGAAAAAGCTAGAAAGTGCAGTGATGCAGTTTTCCAAAAAACTTCGAGAAAAGGCAGGAGTGTGCTCAGCTTCTGCCCAACAAAAATTAGAATGCAGACTGTTTGTGACTGACTGTATTTCTAAGGTTAATTTTTTAGTGGACACTGGTGCAGACTTTTCCGTTCTACCAGCAAAATATCGTGAACGCAATGTCACGTACATTCCACGATTTCACCTACAGTCTGCTAACGGCTCTAATATTAAAGTGCTCGGTGAAAAGACTATTCTTGTAAATATAGGATTAAGGTGCTCGTACGAGTGGACATTTTTGATTGCAGATATTACGGACCCAATAATCGGTGCTGATTTTTTAAATAATTTTAAGTTACTCTAAAACTTTGCTTTCAGTAGAATGCCCAACAAAAAATTTAAAAGAAGTGGGAATACATGGCGTATTTGAAAATACCAACCAACCGTATCAAGAGCTACTACGAAAGTTTTCTGACGTAATCAGGCCATCAAAATCCCTGAAGGTACCAAAACATTCTATTGTACACCACATCGAAACAAGAGGCCCTCCAGTCAGCCACAGGCCACGTCGGCTGCCTCCGCAGAAATACAATGAAGCCGGGGGGTTATTCACGTGGGAAGTTTGGTGTACACTATAAGGAAGTTCGAAAGGAAGTTTGAGGAAGTCTGGGGAAGTTTGAGGAAGTCCGAGGAAGTCTGGGGAAGTCCGAGGAAGTCTGGGGAAGTCCGAGGAAGTCTGGGGAAGTCCGAGGAAGTCTGGGGAAGTTCGAGGAAGTCTGGGGAAGTTTGAGGAAGTCTGAGGAAGTTTGAGGTAGTCTGGGGAAATCCGAGGAAGTCTGGGGAAGTCTTTGGGAAGTTTGGGTAGTCTTGAGGTAGTCTAGGAAGTGGAGTTTGTCTTGCGAAAAATCTCGTGAAGTTTGGGATATTTAAAAACAATATGCGTAAACCATAAATATTCAAATATGTAATATGTTCTGTTTGTATAATTATGGAATGTTCGTCTAGCATTTTATCGCCATGTATGTGTTAAAATAATGTTACGTATTGGCAAATTCCCATGTCCCCAGGTATACCTAAGCCAGAATACTTACCTATGTGAGTATATCTATATTATCAACCTAATCCTACTGAAGCATAGTAGGTAAAATCACACTATATCCAGTGGTTTCTGCGACACCAGTGTTGCGGTTCAAGATTTGCTTTTCATGCATACTGTGCAGCCAAGTGTGCTCTGGTTCACATGCTATTTTTGTTTCACGCACCAACACTAAATCATCGTGTTCTGCTGCAAGTTAGTGAGTTTATTTATATCCCAACTAGGTTTTGCCAATGCAATGTTTGGCGTGCTATTATTCCCTTGTTTTCATTAGTAATCGCGGATTTTCTTTAAACAAATACCTTTCGTGTAAATTACAACAAGCTTTTTAGAAGAAAAAAGAAAAAGGATCCGCTTGGATTCGAACAAAAACTCCCCGTGCGTCTTGATACTGCCCGCGCCTTTCGGTACTGCGCCAAACCTGTTGCTCACATGGCATGAAGTTTAACATCTATTAAAGCGCGTGAAAGTGGAAGTAGCTTACTTGGCAAGGAAAGCGCCGACACCGTAGTGAAATTACTGTATACTGTGGTAATAGCTATGGTCGAGGTTATGGTATTTTTCAGTCATTTAAAAAGATATAGATATACCCCGAGATATACCTACCTATATAGGCTCTCAATTTTAACAAAACGGAGCGGCGCATTGTCTTTGAGGAGGAAGTCGGCGTGCTACACGCCGAGTTAAACACGTTCTTGTGAGCTTATCTCGAAATTTCCTTTCACGTTACAATGGATGCTGATGCTGATTAAAAAAATTAAGTTATGGAGGTTCTGAATTTTTATATTTGGCTAGGTATACTGGGTGACCACGAAATCAGGCTCACCACTATGACATTTTTGTTTGTTAAGATATTAATTTGAAAATTGGGAAACTTAAATGACATCTAAAGCTCAATTTTTTAGCAATATTTTCTAACACTTCCGGTTTCACCGGAAATGAACTGAAAATGCAATTTTTGAATGGGACTCCCTGTATATTTTTGGATCCAGTGAGTCATTCTAAACACTTTTACATCAAAAATTTAACAGAAAAATTGTTTGAGTGCAACTTAAATTTTGTATCTAGACAGCCATGACTGAAGAATCCTAAACTAGCGTAAATACAAAAAAATCGTTAAACCAGACCAACTGCTTACTTACTTTTTGTAATTGGTTGAGTAGACGTTGGTTTATAATTTGTTAGTTTTCATTTGTTTTTAATAACTAAATACAAAAAAAATGTTTCATGAGTTTTTTTTGGACGAATACCATCATGAGCCACCATTATTCTATTTAAAGAAACAGACTATTATTTCTGAAAAACCTCTTCTGAGATTTTCAAATGGCTCGACCAAAAAATGGTTGGCTTAATTTGATGATTTTGTTTTTACGCTAGTTTGGGACCCCAAAATTACCGATTTTTATTCAACCATGGCCATCTAGATACAAAATTTAATTTCAAATTAAAAAAAATATGTTGTTTTTTAATTAAATGTGGCAGTATGGTATCTAAAATAACTCGCCGGTTCCAAAAATATAAATATGGTATTCAGGTTGTCTCATTTAAAAATTTAAATTTGGGGTCACTTTAGGCAAAACCGGAAGTGTCCGAAAAACTTAAATGCGTCTAAATAATATAGATTCGCAGACTAAGTACTCCAAATTTCAAATGAATATCTTAAGAAACAAAAAGTTTTAGGGGCAACCCCGGGGGAACCTAATTCCATGGTCATCCAGTATAATTCCTCATACCGGGTAGAATATTTCTATTTCTTTACTATTACAGAGATTACTCCTAGATATTGTTTCCATGCTACCAAGATCTGAAGATATTCCTCTACATCTGTCAAAATCTTAAAAAAAATAAGAAAAACAGAGTTGGGTTCTACGCAGAAGAAATGGGACAGCCTGTATCAGGGAAAATAATTTTGTATAATAGAAAATCATAAATCAATGGGGGTCTCTCACGGGGTCTCTCATATAACATTTTACTCTAAATTGTATAATAAAGGTGCTATGGAAGAATCCCGCACCCTGTATACAAGGTATCTCAGAAAAGCTACACTCAGCTACTGATTCCTGAGGATAGAAAGATTTAACTCAATTTAACATTATACACAAAAGTCCATCCGTGCCGAGATAGGGCGCTCTGAATGGGGGTCAACTGGAGTAGGTTGACTTACTGACTTTATTTTACTATTCCAATATGATTTGTAGCACCTTTGACTTTGATGAGAATTGGTATACAGACAGTTTATTTTTTAGGAAACGATAGTCCCTTTTCGGCTGAGAACACCAATGATTTTTTGCAATTTTGGATTTTTACGCTTACTAAATTTAGCTATTATGCCCTAAAATAGTATAGGGAATGTTATCGAATTTGTTGCATTCGGCTTTTTAATACCTATAGAATTTTTGAAAACAGCAAAATTTACTAAAAGTCAAAACGAGAGTCAAAACAATTTCTAAATAAATTATTTTTTTTCCTGTCACCAAAAAAATATCATGGACGCCCGGATAAAAAAAATGGTAAAAAGGTAAGGGCGTCCTTAAAAAATAAGCATACTGTGTATTAATTGTTATCAAACTCATAACTAACATAAATAAATAACATTCGAATACAAAAATATTTTACCTCAATTTATACCAAATCCAAAGTTCGTAAGTCAACCAGTTCCGGTTATTTAAGTTAGCCCTGTTCAGTGGGTTCTATTTCGGTAGGGATGCATTTTTCTATAAACATAAATAGATTTATATAATTATTTGTGCCATTTTTTTAAATAATATTTTAATAATTTGTGAAATTGATGGCATAAATAGAGTTAAGTAAATCACATTATTTTATCCTTAGAAATCTATAGTTAAGTGTTGACCCACCTTTGCTGAGATCAAGATACGCACATATGTATATGGTAATATTTATTACAGGTACATAATCTAATCGCGTGATACGTAACTACCAATCCTGGATATAGCTGATGCTGAACTGAATTCATATATCCATACAGTGTATTAGTTTATAGTTTTTAGTTTGTGCAGAAGGTAGAGTCCGTCCAGTAGAAAGGAAACGGTGGTCGATTTTTTTAGTTTCCTAAGAACACCAAAGAGTCACTGGCGTTCGACTACGTTAGAATTAGCCACCCGTTCGCGTAAAATTAATGCCGTCATAATGTATCACCTTTAATGTAATTTCGTTTTTTAAAGCAATTGAAAATGATTTAATGTGTGTGCTGTAGCAGTAAAGCTGAATTTCAGTTAACCTATAGAGGCTCGGAAAATCATAAGAAGTCTTAGGAGATTCGTGGCCGAGTTTGTGGGAGTCTGTGTAGGCTCTGTAAGATGGGGGAGTCTCGAGGAAGTTTGGGAAGTCTCGAGGAAGTTTGGGTAATCTCGAGGAAGTTTGGGAAGTCTCGAGGAAGTTTAGGAAGTTTCAAGAAAGTTTGGGAAGCCTCAAGGAAGTTTGGGAAGTCTCGAGGAAGTTTGGGAAGTCTCGAGGAAGTTTGGGAAGTCTCGAGGAAGTTAGGGAAGTCTCGTGGAAGTTTGGGAAATCTCGAGGAAGTTTGGGAAGTCTCGAGGAAGTTTGGGAAGTCTCGAGGAAGTTTGGGAAGTCTCGAGGAAGTCCGGGTAGTCCCGGGGAAGTCCGGTAATTTTAGGGGAAGTCTGGGAAGTTGTTGCTAGGAGGAAGTTTGGTGTACATATTTTTCACCGTGAATACCCCTCGAATGAAGCTAAAAAGGTATTTGAAGAACTCCACAAAGCTGGTATTCCTCTTCAGCCTGGGCAAGCCCACTGCATATGGTGCTCAAAGCCGATCAAACTTGGAGAGCGTGCGGAGATTATCGTACACTAAATGGTAAGACCGTTCCCGATAGTTATCCGATCCCGCATAGAAGATTTTAGTCATCTCCTTCGCAACAAAACTATCTTTACGTTTATCGATATGGTGAAAGCATACTATCATATACCAGTAAATCCCGCAGATCGCCCAAAAACAGCTGGAATAACACCATTTGGCCTGTATGAATTTATACGTACACCCACGGCCATCTTGAATTAGCAGGCCGGAAGTAAGAAATCTGGCAACGTTGCAGGCGGGCCGGGAGATTTTTCATATGGCCGTTGACAGACGTGTTTGCGCGCTTGTATACTTGCCTTCAAATGGCGAAAAGTCGGAGTTTTGGATGTATTATAACGTTATAAAGTTGTGCTGTTCAAAGTACATACATTAAGTGTAGATTATGTAGTGATTATTTTATGTGAGTGACTTAAAAAAAAGTTTCATAGAATCAAAATATCAAAAATAACAAAATAAAATTAATATCGTTTTGTATGTGTTTTATCTTTTGTAATAGTGGGCCGCCTGTTTGCCGGTACAGTAAATGAATGAAAATGCTGAGACGTTGTTGTGTACCGGCCTGCAAATCTAATTATGATTCTTCGGTGAAGTTTCCGAGTTGTCAGTGTTAGTTGTCAAATTATAGGTATACGAAAAGGCAAGTAGCTATCAAAGTAAATTATTGTTAATAGAAATTCCTCGGCAAAATTTGAGTAACGATACTTAATATTGATATGTTTGTTCAGTTACAGCCAAATGCATATTATATTTTGACTAAACGTTTTTTTACCAGAAACTTTATTATTAATCATTATCTCTAACTTTCTTGTAGCAGTTTACTTACATCGGTCTACTGCACAAAAAATTAAAATTTACCTTCCCGTTACAATAATAATAGTTAGCGCCCCATTGGTTTCAGGCGTGAAATTGAAATTAAATAAAAATGGAATTATTACGCCCTAAACTTTCTGCTTATGGCGCAAGGTATCTATGTAAAATAATACGGCCATACAACATACCACATACTTACCTAATTTGTATTATGTTTTGTATTGGTAAATTATACATTAAGTTACGTCAAATTCATTGCTCTAGTCGTTTAAACATTATAATCCATCCATCTAAAGGGAAACTGAAATGGACATGGTATTTCCAACTTATGAAAGGTACGTACTTATCAGCGCATTATTTGTCTACTTGAACTTGAACTTATATGTATTAAGTATTGTTGGGCATTAGCTTACATAAAATATGACAAGGCATATTTAATTATTATCTAAGCAGATAATTTAATAATATTTATCATCCAAAAGTTTTCAAAATTAGCTGTAAAATGTGCGCCTTGGCAGTCTGCTGTGGGCGAGAGAGGGTGTGTTTCGGTTCTCGCGACAGGACTACCTGTTTGATGCCTTTCAGTGTTGTCAGTTCGTACTTCGCGGCCTGTTAATTCAAGATGGCCGTGGTACATCGTTCGGTCTTCGAAATGCAGCCCAAATCTTTCAAAGGTTCATCGATCAAGCACTTCGAGGATTAGATTTTGTATATAAGTCGTAGCCACATAACAAAACCTGTCGTTTTATAAAACGACCAGACGTTTTATATTCTTGGAATGTGCTTCCCTTATCTGCCCGGGCACCAGACACACAAAATGACTAGACGTTTTATAAAACGACAGGATTTGTTTTGTGGCTACGACGTATATCGATGACATTTTAATTGCTTCAACCTCCTCAGAAGAACATTTAAAACACGTAGAGATAGTGCTGAGGAGATTGCAAGAGTACGGCATCGCAATCAACCCTAAGAAATGTATCTTTGGTGTTAGAATAACTCCACAGGTCGTTGAACCTCTTCCAGAGACAGTGAAGGTCATTCAGGATCTTACTTTCCCAAAGACGTCGAAAGAACTGCAGCACTTTCTGGGCATGGTTAATTACTACCGTAGGTGGATACCGCACGCAGCTGAAACACAAGTTGCGCTCAACGCACTTCAAAATGGGTGTACAAAGAAAGATGTGCCAATTAAATAAACAGCAGAAGCCGCAGCAGCTTTTGACAAATGTAAATTCGACCTCATCAATGCCTCGGAATTAACGTACCCCAGTTTGCAACACAAAATAAGCATCTCCACAGATGCCTTCGATAATGCAATTGGGGGAATTTTGCAACAATTTGAAGATGGTGGACAAAAACCAATAGCGTTCCTCTCACAGAAACTAACGCACGTATGACAGAGAACTCTTAGCTATTTATAGAACAGTACTGTACTTCCAGCATTTTCTCGATAGTCGAGACTTTACTATATTCTGCGATCATAAGCCATTAATCTACGCTTTCAGTAAGGTGCAACCCACGTCAAACAAGGCAGTTAGATTTAATATCGCAATTCAGTACGGCCATACAATATGTTAGGGAATATGAAAATACACCAGCCGATACACTGTCCAGGATAATAAATGACGATTTACGACTTTGACTATGCCTCATTTGCCAAAGCACAGGAGGAAGACACCCAGCTCCAGCAACTGAAAACAGACAGCAAATTGAACTTCGAGCAGCTGGCAGTTCCAACGTCAGAGAAAACGCTCTACTACGAAACAAGCAGCGGCAATCGCTTATACGTGCCAGAAACTTATCGTAGAAATTTATTCGAATTGGTGCACAACCTCGCACATCCAGGCGTTAAAAGCACCACAAAACAAATCACAAAGAAATATTTTTGTACGACACTACGTTTGCCAACAGAGACATCGTAGAAGTTCCGTCAACGTCCAACGTTAATAAATCAGCCGATTCATCATTCGCAGATAAAATCACATATGGAAAGAAACCAATACTCAAAGACGACTCATCACCGCGACGAAAACGTATACGTACCAAAGAATTTACATTCTTCCAAATAAGTATTCGTACGAGTAGACTCTGTTCACAAACCGCTACGAAGCCCGTACGATGGTCCATTTAAGGTTATAGAAGCAAGAGATAAGCATTTCAGTTTACCAATAAAAGGGAAACCTGTTACTGTTGTACCACTAAACAGGGTACCGGCAGCTAGATTTTGGTGGAAGTATGGCCTGCACCGGCTATCATGATGGTCGCGGTAAAATGTTAAGAGCGCGCAAAGGGGGGAACACGATGAAGAAACTGGAGGCGCTTTCTTCGACATGGAAATTTACACGTCACACACTGTGACTCACACTCTGTCCGTTGATTATTTAAAACCTGCGTGTATTGAAATCAACGAAGAGCTGAAACAAAGAAATACAACAGTCGAAGACATAACCTCCAGCAAAACAAATCCATCTGTCACTGCCAGTGAGGACAAACGTCAGGCAGTCGGTAATGCAGATCGTGAAACGAACGAGAACATTTCACCTACCACAGAAGCAAAAACATGAGGGGTAAATATCCCGAAAAATTTTTGTACACAAGACTCGGAATTCCAAAGATTTCCAAGGAATTCCAAAGAATTCCAAAAATTTCCTAGGAATTCCAAAGATTTCCAAGGAATTCCAAAGACTTTCAAGGAATTCCAAAGATTTCCTAGGAATTCCAAAGATTTCCAAAGATTTCCAAGGAGTTCCAACGAATTCCGAGGCCTTCCAAAATAATTTTATGGAATTCCGTCTTCGAGGAAAGTAATCTCCTCCCAATTATCCCAAACAAAAGTGCAATACTGGCATAAACCTTTTTACTTTTATGCTTAAATTTCTTAATAGAGTGCTTAAAGAAACAAAATAAACTAATATATTATTTTGTTAAAGAAAACAAAATATATACATATGTATATAAAAAAGGCAGCTCTTTAAACTAAAAATAACAAAATGGTAGCTTGAAAATAAACGTAAATACTAATACAGTGTGATTTTTTACGACTTATTGCTCTGTTATTAAAATGGAAGTCATGAAAAGTGAGATATATTGTGTAACGAATGAATATCATTAAAAAGGAACATATAACGTATAACCTCTAATATAGGTAACTTTAGATAAATGTTACGGTAATTGTGATTAATCCGGCTATTTTGTATAAATATCGGCAATTATACATACTTAATCACCACGAAATTTGACGAATATAATAAATTCTTTAATATTTGCAGTAGGTAATTAATTGAATTGGCTGGTTTTTATATTTGATATCCACAATTTAATGGTAAATGTAATAAAAGCCTTTAAAATATTCGATTTTTTAAATTAACCGTACGATATATAAAATCACCAACCAAGTATGGCAAATGTAATAAATTACGTTAGATATAACCGACCTGCCCTGGCCCTGTACGGAGTTCACCCTTGGAATGTATGACACAAGGCAAATTTTATGACATTAGCGTCCATAAAGCAAAATAAGGCTCAGCAGGTAAATTAAACAACACTGATCTAGTGGCGCTTGCGTGCAACATAAAATTTGGATTCCTAATTTAAATATTTATTTCGAACACCTATTATGTTAAATATTGAGGTAAGTTAACTTGATTCCCCCGGTGATTTCTTTTGTAAAATGTTTGTTGAATGATCTTTGAGGAGAATCATATTATAAACGCTAACGACTGAGACTTACAACGCCCCACTCGCTTTGTTCCGCTCCACTTGACCTTAACCTGGCAGATTTTTACGTTGTAAGCAAATGACACATACTTCGAGCTGCCCGCTTTTCCTGCTGGACATCTTTCCTTATGTACGCAAATGTTACGTACGCAAGTATCTTGACGCCCACCCTAGTACTACTACAGCTCCATGCCTTAATAATTTGAACAGAAAATAGAAGAAAACAAAATAATTTATTATTATTAGTATTATTGCCACTGCGTCTTGGAACCCTTTCGCAATTTCCTAAATCAAATATTCTCGAAATTCTCAAAAAAGTACTATTTAGAACCCAATAATACCTACAATGGACAGTTACCCAACTAAATTCACAGATTAGAGACTAAACTTCTGAAACTAATACAGAATTGTGACAGCACTGTACCTCACCCCACCCTCTAATTCGGGACATAAGTGCTTTCGTCATACGTCAGATTTTCATTCCAAACAAAACAAAAGCACGTGCCATTTGACGTTTATCGATATTAATTACAACGTCTTAGCCTAGTTTTGCAATATAATTATAAACGTTTTGCAGTGAAAACAGTTTATTTTCAATTTGTGTGTTGGGCTTACGCGTAAAAACTTGAAAATAACTATAATTATATTTCAGAGGTTAGGTTAAAACGTGAGAAAGCACGTGGCTTTGTTTTGTTTGGAATGAAAATCTGACGTTTGTGACGCGCCACTTATCTCCCGAATTGAAAATTATTGGCCGGTGGATGCGAATGCAATGGATGCCTGCAGATTGCAGAAACTCAGATACCCCTCCTATTACTCATCACACCACTAAAATTTTATTTTCATACAGATAATGAATAGAATATTAAAATGTATTTCAAATATTCTTAAGGAACGTGTGGAGAAATTTATGCTTCTTTTTCCCGGAAAAAACGATAATTAAAACGAAATCAAAGTTGCTTTAGAAACATTTGGAATTGACTATTTTACCTCATAAGGACCACATACAAAATTAACGGTTTCGGGGAATTCCAGGGAATTCCCAGAGAATTCCAAGGACTTCCAAGGAATTCCAAGGATTTCCAAGGAATTCCAAGGAATTCCATTGGAATTCCAAATAAGTGTACACAAATTTTTCGGGATATTTACCCCTCACAAAAACAACTAGATCGTGAAGAACTGTTAGGTTCCCAACAAGGTTTTGTGACTTGGTGCAATTCAAGTATTTTTAAGTGAAATAATTTATTATGTTCACATCTATTATCTAAATTTTGAAATATTCATGTATTTTGTTTTTCTTCTTTTCGTCTATTTATTTAGTCTATTTCTTTCACAATTTAATTTTTTGTCTCGTTCGCCTTTCTCACTAGAAGGGGGTACTGTGGCGGCAGACACTTCCAGTCCCAACAGGAAAGTTGGAAGAGCAGACCCGCACGCAAGAACAGACACTAATAGTAGCTCCCGGTTGCATACAATACGCATGCGGCGTGATCATTACCGATATCAATATTATAACGTTTAAGTAATTCGTTCTTGGAACACATCGGCAACGATCTCGGTGGGTGTTCGGGTATCGTACAGAACTGCCGTGTTGGTCTCCTGCGGCTAGACGAGTTCTGATCCCGCACGGGTCCCGCATCTTTTGTTTGTTTCTACATCATCTTTTTGCCAAAATATTCGTGTGTCTGGTACGAAAGGGCAAATAAGGGCTTTGTTTAAAATGCGTTCTCTCAGCTTTAGTTTTTTTACACCTCCAAAATGCGCGCGCATGCGTATTGTGTGCAACCGGTAGCTACTATTAAGGTCTCGTCACGCAAGATCCGCCGTCCATTTTGTTTTGTGGTGAACTGTTATTTGTGATCACTGATCTCTCTTGTTTTAGCCGCCGTGGCGAAAAGTTGTGCCGGTAAATTAATGTAAGTAGTACCTATGTAAATAAAATGTAAAATGTTATTATGAAGTCTTTAATTTCCAACAATCTTAACGAGTACAGACCATAACAACACCAACCTAATGTTCTAGTTATAAAACAACCTGTTTACCTAATAAAACAAATTAGCGATAAAAGGAAATATAATGGATTTCTTAATTCTTGTATTGTCAACATTGTTTGCTACCAGTTCTGTTTTGATCTTCTCTGAACTTGTTAAAACATTTACGTATGAACTTGTCAGGGTAAATATTTGATTTCAAGATGTGTTCAACTTTCTTAACGTTGTCTTCAAGATAATTTAGATGACTTAGTTTTGTTACCCTAATTAGTAAGCTCTTTATAACACTAATTTTCTGTTGAATAGCATGATTCGATAGATAATTCAGAAGCCTGCCTGAATGACTTCTAAATTATCGATCGAATCATCCTATTCAACAGAAAATGAGTGTTACAAAAAGCTTACTAATTAGAGTAACAAAACTAAGTCATCTAGATTATCATGAAGACAACGTTACGAATGTTAAACACGTCTTGAAATCAAATAATTACCCTGACAAGTTCATACGTAAATGTTTTAACAAGTTCAGAGAAGATCAAAACAGAGATGGTAGCACTAACAATGTTGACAATACATTCAAAATTTAAGTCAAATTTACAGTAACATAATAACGTAAATCTGCTCTCTACCACTTGATTATAATTTAATATACAGTGTGTCCACGGATTGAGTTGACGAGAGGAAAAAAATCTTTATTAATGATTTTACGACGAAAGGTCATTCTTTATAAAAAAATTTGCTTGTCGAGAACATGAGATTACCCTAAAAAGAATTGAGATTAGATGTACAGGGTGTTAATAAATTAAGAAAACATGAAAATGCTTCAAGAGATAAGTACCATTATTTTCTATTTTAGACAAAATGTTTATTAAACAAAGTTGTTTATAATCTAAAATAAAGCCTAAATACAAAATTTTTAATCGTAATTGTAATTTCTACACTTACAAATAATAATAGTGGTTTTTTCGTACATTTAAAAAAATCAAGATAGCCAATTTAGTAAACGTCAACGTAAAGTCAGCATTTTATTTACGCTAGTTAGTATTTTGATTTCGTGACGGTATTTTTAAAAATGTTCACCAAAGAAGAGCGTGTTTATTTAGTTCAATGCTATAGAATTGGAAATGTATCTTATCAATACGCAATTGATTTGTTTCAAGAAAAATTTCCTGATACGGCTGTCTCAAAGGAAGCATTGAGAGAACTAATAAAAAAATTCACTGAAACTGGGTCAATAATGAATGTGAAAAAAACTAAGAAAACATACAATGAAAATGACGCAGCTACATTATTAGCGTTAGGGTCAGTTCAAGATAATCCAAAGGAGGCGTTCACAAATGCTGAATTTAAGCAAAAGTACATTACAAAAAATTTTTAAGGAAACCAAACTTTATCTTTTTAAGCCAAAGCTGCTGCATACACTTGAACTTGGAGATGAAGAGAGGCGTTTAGAGTTTTGTTTATGGGTAGGTGCAAATTACGTTGAAAACAGAAGATTCCACAGATTTATTTTTTTCACCGATGAATCTACATTTTGTACGAATGGGCACGTGTCTTCCCAAAATAGTCGTCATTGGGCTTTCGAAAACCCTAATTATGTAATCAACAGAAGAAGTCAACGTTACAAAAAAGTAAATGTATGGTGTGGAATTTTCTTTGATCGAATCGTTGGTCCATAGTAGTATGTTTAGGGGGGTTCCAGAGCCGCCTAGGCGTCATTTTTATATGTGAGAGCCTGTCGACGCCTGGCTGCTACGTCACTAAAGTTAGGCGTCAGCGAAACTGCGCATGAGCGTGGTATTGTTTGGGTGTGGATTGGTTGGCGAGGCATCACGTGCCGGTCTGTGATTGGCTGTGGCGGTGGCGGGGGCGGGGCGGGGGCGGAGGTGGGAGCAGGTGCTTGGTTGGTGGGAGGTGTGTCGGAACAATGTGAAGCGAGGTGGGAGAATGGGAAGCGAGGTGGGAGAATGGGAAGCGAGGTGGGATTGGGTTGTGTTTTGTGAAACAACAAAAGCAGAGTATTACCTGTATTGCGTAAGTTTAGTAAAAACAGCAACACGTGTTTGGTAAACAATAGTATGATTTATTTAGATATTACATAGCGTAAGAAAGAAAAAATATAACAAAGAATCAGATTGAGTAGCTCTCTCTCTCTAGCTACAGCGGGGTGTTGCAGCACTAAGCTGTCTCTCTCTAGCTACAGGGTGGCGTTGCAGCAGCAGCACTTGGTGTGGATAAAATCTGAAAGAATAAGAGAAAAAACAACTTAATTAATTAATTAGGTTTGAGTTGTAGCGAAATGTGGTCGTAGCCAAGAGAAAGAAATTATGTTTTGTTTGATAAAAGCAAGTAAAGGTAAGAAAAGAAAGTGTTTGTTTAAGTTAGTTAGTTACCAACAACAACAACAAAAACAAAAGAAAAAAAAACTTACCAATTAGAACGATATCGGAGAATAAAAATGCTGCTGCGTGTCGGGAGTATAGTGCAAAAACTCATTGCCCCCGGCTTCAGCTTCTTCAGTTTCTACTTCATCTGCATCGTTAGGGCCTCCTGATTACGTAGCAGAAGATGATGATGATGGTGGAAGTTGAGAAGTATCGACTTCGTCTTTTCTCACAAGTTGCAGGTTATAGACTTTACCATTTAAACCGTGATTAATTAAACAATACGTTCCACTGCCGAGTTCCACGAGTTGACGATCGGTGAAGGAAGTGTAGCGCTCGGGAAGAAAAATCTTGTACTCTTCGTTTAACTCTGCCAAAATTCGTTCTCCAAATTGTGTAGAAGTTTTACGTAACGACGTCACAACATACGGCTTATTCTGTTCCATCGAATGTAGATCGAGCATATTATATGAACCCAATGCGTTGAATTTCTGCAAGAGAGTAAGCCTACTTTTAGCTTTCTTCAATTTGGGCACTTGTTGCGAAAAATTAGCCATGTTGACGAGAGTGCACGCTAGGAAAATCGCCCGACCACAATGCAAGACAGCACACGACTGAGCTAATGAGAACACAGAGAAAACAGTTCGTTTGCATAAATAAAGTGCAGATAAGCAGGTCCGAACTCCCAGAACAGATAACAAAAGGTCACGAGGTCGCAATTTATTTTAACGAGTGAAATGATAAGCATGCATATCGCTTTCGAAATATGAACCGCAGTAATTAAAATTAAAATAGTTGAAAAACACATTGCGCAATCCTCAGCAGTAAGGTTGCCAATTAAATGTGTCGTGACAAAAATAACAGCCGAGATTAGGGACAGACAGGCATCAACTCGCAGAGTTGATAAAGAGGTCCAAGTACTGAACTTTAACGAAAAACATATTGCGTAATCGTTAATGAGGTTGGTAAAGAAATTTGTTAGAGACGATTGCGTATTATCATACACGCGCCGAGTCAAAAAAACATTCCGTGCCACGTGATGTGGGGAATGACAAAAGTTGGTGTTGTTGTTGTTGGAGTTGAAAATAACTATAAAAGATACGTGCGACAGTACGTGGAGATAGTAATCTTTCAGTCGTAGTGGAAGAAAGTAGTAGTGATGTTTGTTTGCGAAATTTGTGGTACACAGTGTAGTCGAAGGGGTGACTTGTTACGGCATCAAAGGGTCATACATAACCAGATGTCACAAGCAACCTGCAGTAAAACAATGCGAAAAGATAATGTGAAAGCGCATATGTCGAGGCACGGTTCCCCGAACAAACATATAGCTATACACGATCCCCCGACCCACCCATCTACCGAGTCATATTTGTGTGACGTGTGCGGATTGAGTTTTCCGCTAAACTGCTTGCTGCGACAGCATCAAAGGGATCACGATATCAGGAAACCAGGTAAGATCAGTGTTATTTATAAGGGTTATGATATACGTAATGTGAAAATAATGTTTTAGCGAAACCGAATAATGCACTGGCTGCAAGCAGTGTGACCAATAATCATCAAGAACAACAACAACCATCAACTAGTAGGGCAACAGCATCAACATCAGGGCTTCCGCAGAAAAATTGCGATGTGTGTTTCAAAATGGTTCCGGCTAACCAATGGTCGGCTCATGTGAGAACTACGGAACACAAGCGAAGAGTAGCAGTGCCGGACGAGAGAGGTTTTAAGGTAACAACATTAGCGCAGGAAAATGCTTAAACTCAAGTAAGATAACGCTGTGTTTGGGATCTTTGTATGTTATCAAAAGCAGCTTTAAAGAACGTATCGAAACGTTGATTTTCGAAAATACCGACGAGACCACGAAGTTTTTCGAGGCTATCGAAGGACCAACGGTTGTGGAATTAACCAAAAACCTCCAGAAGCATCGGGCGGTCAAAGTAAGTTTGGAACTGTTTGCTGAATATATAAAGATGACGGAAGAGAGCGAAGAAGTGTCCATTAAATCATTCCAAACTAAAATGAATACCATCATTAACGTGTCGGAACTGAATCCCTTGTACGCTGAAATGAGTGGGGAAATCCTGGCAAAAATGGACGAGTTTCAGGAACGAGACAGCGGATGGGCGTTGATCTGCATCCTGCATTTGGAAGTCAACGTAAATAAATACGATCCTATTCGGGGCTCGTCCTATATTCCGTTACCGGGTCCAGTACAAGCGAGGACGGCTTGTATCAACGTACAAAACTATAACGACCCCTATTGTTTTAAATGGACAATAATCTCTGCGTTGTTCCCTGCCGAGATGAATTCAAACAGAACCGCGTCATATATGGTTGATAATATCATGGAAAGCGTCATCACATTGCGCAATAATAAGGTTATTAATTTTGGTCAATTGCACTTTCCTATGAAAATAAGCGACATTGCGCAATTTGAGGCGTTAAATGATAGTATCAGCGTAAACGTGTTCGGCCTAGAGGAAACAAAAGACCGCATAAACATAGTCGGACCTTACTACGTCACGAAAGTGGAGAAACCTCAGCACATTAACCTGCTGTTGATTCAGGAGAACGAGAACTTCCATTACGTGTGGATCAAGAATATGTCCCGCTTAGTTCGAAGCCAAATAACGCGACACAAAAATCAAATATTCATGTGTAACAACTGTTTGTTATATTTTAGCGGACTTGATAAACTTGAAGAGCACAAAAAGAGCTGCAGGAAACTCGTAACTATAATGCCTTCGCCAACAAATAGCACTTTACAATTTCAAAATCATAATAAGAAACTCGAAGTACCCTTTGCCATTTACGCGGACTTTGAATGCATTTTGCAAGATGTGAATACTTGTATGCCGAATCCGTCTGCGTCTTCAACCACCAATGTTCAGCAACACGTGCCTTGCGCATTTGCTTATTACATCGTGTGCTCATACGATAACAGCTTAAATACACTGGGGGTTTATAAGGGGAAGGATTCGCCTAAAGAATTTGTTCTGTCTCTAGCTCGAGATGTGAAAAACATTTATAATAATATTCTAAAGAATCCGAAACCTATGTTGAGGAGAGGATGATGCAACATACTCGCGAGACGTGTCATATTTGCGGAAAGCAGTTAGGTCTGGGGGACAGAGTGGCCGATGACGACCACATGACTGGTAAATACAGGGGCCCAGCACAGCTGTAATTTGTTGTACCGTGTGCCAGAATTTTTCCCAATCTTTTTCCACAACTTTTCAGGTTATGACTGTCATTTATTTGTGAAGGCGTTGGGTGTAATAGAAGGAGATATCGATTTAATTCCGCTGAACAAAGAATTATACATTTCCTTATCGAAGCGGATTCAAGTCGGTGAACCGGATAAGCCTGTAACAGTAGAGTTGCGTTTTCTCGACTCCACCAGATTTATGCAGTCTAGCTTGGAAAAACTCGCGCAAAATTTGGCTCCGTCAGATTTTTACTCTGTACAATCCGTTTTTACAGATTCCGATCAATTTCAGTTGGTCACAAGAAAGGGCGTGATGCCGTACGAATATTTAACTTCTTGGGACCGTTTGGAGGAAACCGAGTTGCCACCTCGTATAAACTTTAATAATAAACTGACAAACAAAGAATGTTCAGATGTTGAGTACGAGCATGCGCAAAAAGTTTGGGAAAAATTCAACTGCTCAAATTTATGGGACTATTTGAAAACCTATTTAATCACAGACGTTTTACTTTTGGCTGATATTTTTCAAAATTTTAGAAAATTGTGCTACGAAATTTACGAACTCGATCTCGCACATTATTACACTGCTCCCGGGTTGGCGTGGGATGCTATGCTTAAATACACCAAAGTAAAATTAGATCTCTTAACGGACTATGAAATGCACGCGTTCATAAAAAAGGGGATTAGGGGAGGAATTACCCAATGCTCGCACAGACATAGTGTAAGTAATAATCGCTATAGAGACGATTATGATCCGGCGAAACCTTCAAAATATCTAATGTATCTAGATGTAAACAACTTGTACGGATGGGCCATGTCGCAAATGCTCCCGCACGGCGAATTCAAGTGGGTTGAAAACGTAGACGGACTCGGCGAGAATATTATGACCATAGCCGAAGACTCTGAGATCGGCTATTACTTCGAAGTAGACCTTGACTACCCACAAACCCTGCACGACTATCACAACGATTTACCTTTTTGCGCGGAAAATAAATGCAGTCCCATTGGAAAGTTCCCGAAACTGATACCGGTCTTGACGCCAAAAACGAACTACGTAATTCACTATAGAAATCTTCAGCAGTGTATCAAATTTGGGCTAAAAATAGTTAAAGTACACCGGGTCTTGCAGTTTAAACAATCGCGTTGGTTAAAGCAATACATAGACTTGAATACTTTTCACCGGACTCGGGCTACTAACGAATTTGAGAAAGACTATTTCAAACTGAAAAATAACGCTGTATACGGCAAAACGATGGAGAACGTGGATAAACGGACAGACGTGAAAATCGTGACGGAATGGGAGAGTGCTGGACGTAGGTTGGGAGCTAGAGCTCTTATAGCCAAACCAAATTTTCACAGCTCTGCCCAGTTTACACCGGACATGGTTGCTATTCAGTTAGCTCGCACCAAGGCCGTCTATAATAAACCGATATATATAGGTTTTGCAGTATTGGAGTTGTCGAAATGGCTAATGTACGAGTTTCACTACGAATACATGAAACCCAAGTACGGTGGCAAGGTACTTTTAAATTACATGGATACGGATTCGTTTGTTTACACAATTGAAACTGAAGATTTCTATAATGACATAAAGGGTGATATAGCTGCGCGATTCGATACCTCAGATTACGATTCCGCTAATCCGTATGATATTCCTCTAGCAAATAAGAAAACAGTAGGTTTAATGAAGGACGAAAACTGCGGCAAGATCATGAAAGAGTTTATAGGGTTAAGGGCAAAAACGTATTCAATCGATATGGTAGAGAGTAAGGTAATTAGAAAAGCTAAAGGTGTAAAGAAAACTGTTGTAGATAATTTAAGTTTAGATGATTATAGAGACTGTCTGTACAAAAAGAAAATTTTTAATAGTACCATGTTAGTATTTCGATCACAAATTCACACCATTTATACACAAAATATAAATAAAATTTTTTAAGTTATGTAGATGATAAGCGATGTATACGAGAAGATGGAGTTTCCACGTATGCCTGGGGGCATTATAAAATTCAATAAAATACTTTACCTTTTGGTAAACTTGTGTTATTCTTTACCCAACCTGAAATAGAACTAAATACATCAAAAACTGGGTGGTTTAACATATATTCTGTAGAGTGTATCAAATTCACACTTGGTTTGTTGAATTTATAACACCATTCTCTATCTCGCTCATACTTAAATAGTAAGGGGGGCCACAATCAAGCGAGGTGCGTGTGTTTCCGCAATGTCGTAAAAACGGATATGTGGGTATAATGGTTAACGCGTAGTTTACGCTGAACTTGAACAGCTCTATGTATAGCTTTAACAGCTTTCTTAACAGCTTCCTTAACAGCTTCAACAGCTTCCTTAACAGCTTCAACAGCTTTCTTAACAGCTTCAACAGCTTTCTTAACAGCTGCAACAGCTTTCTTAACAGCTTCAACAGCTTTCTTAACAGCTTCAACAGCTTTCTTAACAGCTTCAACAGCTTTCTTAACAGCTTCAACAGCTCTCTTAACAGCGTCAACAGCTTTCTTAACAGCTTCAACAGCTGTCTTAACAGCTTCAACAGCTTCAACAGCTTTCTTAACAGCTTCAACAGCTTTCTTAACAGCTTCAACAGCTCTCTTAACAGCTTCAACAGCTCTCTTAACAGCTTCAACAGCTCTCTTAACAGCTTCAACAGCTTTCTGAACAGCGGCAACAGCTTCAACAGCTTTTTGACCAGATGTAACAGCTAGAAATAGGTGATGTTATGGGCTCAAAAAAACTCAAAACAACCAAAAAGAAAAATATTGTGCTATACCCATATATTTTATTTGTATTTTCGTATCTCTTACAAGCAAAACAAATTTCACGTGTTATACAATAGTCATTGCATAAGTTTGTTTAACATGGCGGACGTCGATGTAATCAGGCACGTAGATGGCGGCTAATGCTCTCGGCTCAATCTCTCCGTTGCTCAGGATGCGCTGATCTCCCACTTGACGGTATTCGTAGCAGGAAATGTGCAACAGTTGGACGGCATACTTAGCTTCATAGGTGCAACGAACAGGTAAAGCTATACCGTCGCCGTACTCGAGTCGGAAATGTTTATAAAAAGGCCGATCACTTTCTATTATACCCGCGATTTCCATCTCCTTTTGAATAAGATTCTGCCTAAAGTACTCGATAGCCTCTTCTACTGTCAAAAGGGATAACGAGGAGTCCTCTTCGGAGGTGTTATCAGCTTCCTTCATTTGTAGAGGTTGCGGAACGACTTCGTCAGTTCCATTTGACAAGTTGCGTTGAGCTTCTCCCGATGATGCTGCTATGGTAATGTTTTCTTCTGCAGCTAGCGATCGTTCCGCCATCGTGGTGAGAGCTGCAGGTTCAGTTGTAGCGATGATGGGTTCGGTGGAGGATAGCGTAAGTGAAGGTGAGGATAGTGCGATCGATATCGATATTGATAGTGAGCCGGAGTTGTCTTGGACTCCGGAGCCGCTAGATGTACGGATGATGTCTCTGGACTCACCACTAGATGTCCTCATGGATTCGGACTCGGCACAAGCATCTGATTGGGATATGGAGGAGGAGGACGTGTACTCCGAAGACGACACCATATCCCGCACCTTCCCCAGCGATGATGATGAACTCGATAACAACATAGCCAGGGAGGAGTAGTAAGATCCTTACAGCTTCTTTGAAAATTAAGCATCTAACTTGTCGTCCTCTGTTACAGAAACTAGAAGCGGACTGTCGGGATCCATATAGAAAAAAAACTCGGTTTACGTATACATATAATACGACTAGTTTGTTGTAAATAAAATAGAGGTCAATTTACTGTTACGAAAGAGAATATTAAAATGTTTTTTTTTTTGTAATAGCAGGATCATTATACATTGCAACAATAAAGACATAACAAAAGAAAAAAACTTCGTTCACTTATCTGGCACGTGCTTCATACCCATGTTCAGTCTTAGCAACACACTCCCCACACTATGTACCCCTACCACGGTTATGTAACTTTTTTATCTGAACCATCTGTGAAGCTCTCACTCCAAAGAGAATATAACACCAACCAGCAATCGTTCACGAAGGAACGTATCTCCTTGACAGTTAAGTTTTACAAAAAAAAATTTGGACCTACTTACACTTAAGCAACTATTCCAGAGGCTACCTCTACCCCATAGTACATAGTACGATTCAGAACCAACCCCACCATCCATGTCCAAAATAGTTTAATTGTACAACCAAGAAACAATAAGACACGACCCTTTGCTCACCCTGTACATCAGTAATATTCGAATATCCCGTGTGTTATTTCTCTACGTAACCAGACAACACAATTCTTCGTCAATTCGGATGAGAGTTTAGGTATACCACTTAGCAAACAATTGACCAAAACAACATTTTTTATTTTATTTCCTTTAATTTTTTATAATACATCTTCGTTTTCATCTGTAAGGAAATTTATATCAAAACTACTATTTATTCGACATATTAACGAAAAAAAAACTTACACTCGACTTCTGGAGGCTTCGAGTCTGTAAACAAACAAAGTATTATGAAACGCTACAGCTAAGCCAAGAAATATAATATATTACTGGATATGTAACTTAAAAAAACCGGGAGCACCGGATGCCTGATTAGGATCAGGTATTTTCCAAACTCCGGCACCCCTCCATTGTATACTACGAGGCAGTGCTCCTTTTTGCTTAGGATTTCGCCGATCTCTTCGACGAACGTTAGTTTATACTGAAATACCATAATATCAAATACTTTGACCATTTGTACACCGTTAACTTACTTCACTTCGTCCAGGTCCCGCATAAACCCGGCATAACTTATTTATGAATGTTTCTAGAGAACATAACATCGTTAATAATGAGGATTCTAACAGGATACTTTTTATACACTTACCCATTTTTGCTTCACTGCCTGTTGCACGCACAGCACTGAACAACTAGACACACACGACCTCTTTTTATCTGGATTCTCTTAGCTCTCTATCACCCCTATGAATGATTACGGAATGTTTTTTTTCTTGTTTCCGCCTAATTCCATTTGCATTAGATTCATAATATCTTGCACGCGATGTCCACTCGTTAAACTAAAATTAGGCCCTTGTGACCTATTTCGGTGTTGTCTGACTGTAATCTCCTCTGCAAAAACAACTTGGGTCATTCTCACATCACGCGCCACGTAATATTTCGCAAACACACATTTTTTTTACTACATGTTCAAACTATTAAACATCTGTGGTCGCATGTTCGGCTAAAGTCATCTCTACACATGAGGCGTTTGCCGAATATCGAATGTTTAGCTCGTCACGAACCCCTTCGTCTAACACCAAACAGGCATCTACACACATGCGGCTAGTTTATTTAGTGAACCAATAACAACACCACCAAAGTATTACCTGTATTGCTAAAGTTTATTCTTCCCTTTACTTTGTTAATCCAACAAAACGTACGTTCTTTCTCTTGAAGACTGTATTTCGCTAAATATTCGGGATTTGACCCATCCCGCATGTGTAGCGCCGGCTTAATATTGGCAAATACCGCATGTGTGTAGCGCCGGCTTAATAAACTTGTTTTGCATCTAGTGGAACTTTTACAACCTTTCTTATCAGTATTCGCGAAATTAGCAGAAGTATTGCATCATTTTCTGGTTTCGACTAATTAACTTGTTATTCACGAAAATAGCAGACGTATTGCATCATTTTCTGTTTTCGTGAAATTAACTTGTTTTGCAGCAAGTTGACCTTCGTCACCTTCTTATCGTCACGTTAGATTCTGCAAACTCTTATCGCGGTCATGTTGAGGTTTTCGACTCCTTCAGTTGTTCTCTAACCGCGTCTGTGTGTGTGTCGTTCTGTCGTCCGCTCCTTTTACTTACCGTTAACATGGACAACACGCAGCAACACTTTTCGCAAGGTGACGATACCAAAGAATATGGAGCCCGAATAGTAGCTGACTTGGACGACTATTAGAAAGTTTTCCGTTCGGAAAAGTTTCACGCTTTCACCGAGAGACAGCTGACTGAACTGGGCAGAGGTAATTACTGCTTAATTAACCACGGTTTGCAAACATGTAGCACTTTCAACTTGTGTGAAAAAGACGATTTGCAACATACCTACACACCGATAGTAGTAGTATGTTGAGGGTGGTATCGGATTCTCCGCTATCGTACTAATTGGTAAGTTATCTTTTGTTTTGTATCTATCATAAATCAAACAATTTCTGTCTTTCCGTACCTTTATTTTGTAATCAAACAAGCAAAACATACTTTCTCTCTTGAATACTGTATGTCTCTACAACGCAAACCTAATTAATTTGTTTTTTCTCTTATTCTTTCCGATTTTATCCATATCAAGTGCTGCAACGCCTCGCTGTAGCTAGAACGAATTGTGGTAGAGTTCAACTAACGATGCAGATGAAGTAGAAGCCGGGGGCAATAAGTTTTTGCACTATACTCCCGACACGCAGCATTTTTATTCACCGATATCGTTCTAATTGGTAAGTTTTTCTTTTGTTTTGAATCTATCATAAATCACACAATTGCTTTCTTTCCGTACCTTTATTTGTAATCAAACAAAAACATAATTTCTTTCTCTTGGCGACGCCTGAATTTCGCTACAACTCAAACCTAATGAATTAATTTGTTTTTCTCTTATTTCAGATTTTATCCATATCAAGTGCTGCAACGCCCCGCTGTAGCTATAGAGAGAGCTAGTAAATCTGATTGTTCTATTCTCAACTTCAACAACACCAACTTTTGTCATTCCCCACATCACGTGGCACGGAATGTTTTTTTGACTCGGCGCGTGTATGCTAATACGAAGAGGATTGCGCAATGTGTTTTTCAACTATTTTAATTTTAATTACTGCGGTTCATATTTCGAAAGCGATATGCATGCTTATCATTTCACTCGTTAAAATAAATTGCGACCTCGTGACCTTTTGTTATCTGTTCTGGGAGTTCGGACCTGCTTATTTGCACTCTATTTATGCAAACGAACTATTTTCTCTGTGTTCTCATTAGCTCAGTCGTGTGCTGTCTTGCATTGTGGTCGGGCGATTTTCCTAGCGCGCACTCTCGTCAACATGGCTAATTTTTCGCAACAAGTGCCCAAATTGAAGAAAGCTAAGAGTAGGCTTACTCTCTTGCAGAAATTCAACGCATTGGGTTCATATAATATGCTCAATCTACATTCGATGGAACAGAATAAGCCGTATGTTGTGACGTCGTTACGTAAAACTTCTACACAATTTGGAGAACGAATTTTGGCAGAGTTAAACGAAGAGTACAAGATTTTTCTTCCCGAGCGCTACACTTCCTTCACCGATCGTCAACTCGTGGAACTCGGCAGTGGAACGTATTGTTTAATTAATCACGGTTTAAATGGTAAAGTCTATAACCTGCAACTTGTGAGAAAAGACGAAGTCGATACTTCTCAACTTCCACCATCATCATCATCTTCTGCTACGTCATCAGGAGGCCCTAACGATGCAGATGAAGTAGAAACTGAAGCCGGGGGCAATGAGTTTTTGCACTATACTCCCGACACGCAGCAGCATTTTTATTATCCGATATCGTTCTAATTGGTAAGTTTTTTTTTTCTTTTGTTTTTGTTGTTGTTGGTAACTAACTAACTTAAACAAACACTTTCTTTTCTTACCTTTACTTGCTTTTATCAAACAAAACATAATTTCTTTCTCTTGGCTACGACCACATTTCGCTACAACTCAAACCTAATTAATTAATTAAGTTGTTTTTTCTCTTATTCTTTCAGATTTTATCCACACCAAGTGCTGCTGCTGCAACGCCACCCTGTAGCTAGAGAGAGACAGCTTAGTGCTGCAACACCCCGCTGTAGCTAGAGAGAGAGCTACTCAATCTGATTCTTTGTTATATTTTTTCTTTCTTACGCTATGTAATATCTAAATAAATCATACTATTGTTTACCAAACACGTGTTGCTGTTTTTACTAAACTTACGCAATACAGGTAATACTCTGCGTTTGTTGTTTCACAAAACACAACCCAATCCCACCTCGCTTCCCATTCTCCCACCTCGCTTCACATTGTTCCGACACACCTCCCACCAACCAAGCACCTGCTCCCACCTCCGCCCCCGCCCCAGCCCCGCCCCCGCCACCGCCACAGCCAATCACAGACCGGCACGTGATGCCTCGCCAACCAATCCACACCCAAACAATACCACGCTCATGCGCAGTTTCGCTGACGCCTAACTTTCGTGACGTAGCAGCCAGGCGTCGACAGGCTCTCACGTATAAAAATGACGCCTAGGCGGATCTGGAACCCCCCTAAACATACTACTGTCCATATTTTATATAGGAAAATTTAAACCAGCACGTGTATTTACGCATTTTGGAAACGTTTGTCTTACCATTTCTAAGTACTTTAGAGCCAGAAATACGAAATAACATGTTTTGGCAGCAAGACGGCTGTCCTGCTCATTCCACAGTCCTGGTCAGACAATGGTTAAATCATCATTTTAATGAACGGTGGATAGGAAGGTTTGGCCCAATCCATTATCCTGCTAGGTCACCTGACATTACTCCACTAGACTTTTTTTTGTGGGGTGCCGTAAAACAAAAGGTGTATTCAAATAATTTGCCACATGATACGGAGGTATTAAAAGAGCGCATACGGGAAGCAATAAATGAACTGAATGTGCCGCAAACTATTGGTCGCGTGTACAAAGAATTTATTAAGAGAGCAGAAGAGTGTGTAGAGGTGGGAGGGAGTTATGTAGAATAAATGTAGAAATTAGAATATCGATGTAAAAATTTGTATTCAGGCTTTATTTTAGATTATAAACGACTTTGTTTAATAAACATTTTGTCTAAAATAGAAAATAATGGTACTCTTGAAGCATTCTCATGTTTTCTTAATTTATTAACACCCTGTACATCTAATCTCAATTCTTTTTAGGGTAATCTCATTTCCTCGACAAGAAATTTTTTTTATAAAGAATGACTTTTCGTCGTAAAATCATTAATAAAGATTTTTTCCTCTCGTCAAATCAATCCGTGGACACACTGTATGTACAGGATGACCCAAATTGGGTGCAAGTATGGTGTATCTTGGTAAATATTAGTGATAGAAAAAAACTGATATAGCACTTGCGACCTCTTTTTTACGTTCAAGTCAATGGTCCAGAGAAACTTTTTAAATTGTTTTGCATTTCCGAGCTATGAACGAAAATAGAGTTATTTGACATTTCGAGGAATGCTTGTATTATAAGAGATGGTGGGATGCAATGTAGACATTCTTAATGCACTTTTTAGAGCAAAGTACAGTGGCGTAGTCAGATTTTTAATGACATGAAGGGTTTGTCAACTGCGTGCCAAACTTGTGTAATTTTAAACGGCGGCCATATTTTATTTTCACATAGTTGAATGGAGAATTTCTTTCTGATTTCAGAAACATATGGTGTGATATATATAACTTCAATATTAACGGAGCTATATCGAATTTTCTGCTTCATTAAATAATGTGGATAATTATTATGATTAGAATATAATAATAGTATCATTTTGTATGTTGCCTATTTGTGATAAAAATTTGACATATAGGTACCTATTTATTCATTCATTCATCAATTTAATTCGATGCGTCAATTTAAAAAATAGTGGCTATGTGGGCGATAATTATTATATCTGTCGAAAATATAAGACGGCTATGACTGAAACAAGTCTATTGGGTAATACGTTTTATGTTTAAGATAGAAAATTCGTCATAACTCCGTAATTATTGAAGTCAGATATGTCAAACTATTTAGGGTGTTTCTAAACAATATACAGATTTTTCCGCAATTACCAGACGAAAATTACCAGTACATACATTATCTACTTAGACATAAAGACGAAAGTGACTAGAACCCATCTCGCACCCAGTGCTTTGACAAGGGTGAGTACCGGCAATATTTCTATATTACCTACAAAAACAATTGAGCCTGTGATCCCTTAAATGCTTAAATTATACCTGCTTACGTAACATTTGGTCCGTCGAGCCGGATCATTAGGTTTTTGCCTGATAACATTAATTGCTAGTGTTGCTTTCGTGTTAATTGTGTACTTTCTTTACTGCTTTGCGTTTTTTTCCTTCCTCTGCTTCCTGTCCTCATTGACTACCTATACCTACCTACATACATACATAGGTAATTTACTTACGGTCTTATTTATTAAATTTATTTGCTATAATAGATTTTTAAATTGGCCAAGTTTAAATATCACAAAACCATATCGATACACCGATCGGTTTTTGTGCATATACGTACGTGCACACGTTTCTGTTTGTTTAGCTTACTTATATTCACATCTCGCGTTTTTATACGCTTTATTTTATACCTGCCAGAATTCTCGATAGAATTAAATACAGGATTATTTTACTCGATAAAAATGCCTGCTACCCAGGAACAGAATGTTGAAAAGGTTACAAGATTTAAAGCCTTACGACAAAATATTATTAACCAGTTAGATTTAATTGAACGAACTATTGTTGAGGCCAAAATTGAGCCGGGAAAAGTAACAAAATTTAAGGTTGTTTATCGAAATCTCAAAAAAATTATGAAAGATTTTGAAAAACAGCACAATTCCATACTGTCTTCGATAGCCGCCGATCCCGATGCTTTAATAATCGAAAATGCGGTAAGGGCGTCGTTTGATACTCGATGCCTAGACATCGAAACATATTATTCTGAAATGTTCGACGATGAATTAAATGTTTCTAATAGGTCTGCACAATCAGATCAGTTTGCCATACTTAACGCAAATCACGTCAGCGAACACGCTTATTTGCCAAAAATAAAACTGATTACTTTTACAGGGGACGTTCAGAATTTCCCAACATTTAAAGAAATGTTCAACGCTCTCGTACATAATAGCCGCACATTGTCTAACATTGAAAAATTTAATTATTTACTATCGGTTGTGAGCGGTCCGCCATTGTCACTAATAAAAAATCTCCCGCTTTTAGGGGATAATTATTTAACTGCTTATGACGCGTTGATTGCTAGGTATGACAACAAACTACTACGGGCGGTCACTCATTGGAAAAATATTGAAAACTGCTCCTCTGTTACAGCAGAGCGGGCTCCCACATTACGCAACTTAGTTGACACTTTTTCAGAAAATTTGTCGGCATTGAAGAGTTTAGGTTTCCATACGGAACATTGGGATTTCATTTTGTGTAACATGTTGTTGGACCGTTTGGTTTCTTCTACACGGAAGGCGTTCGAACAAAAGCACTGTTCCAACGATATACCGGCATACGAGACAGTTAATGATTTCATTCTTCAGCAATGCACTGCTTTAGAATCGGTTACATTAACCAACAAAAAATACGTTAAGTTTTCGGAAAGCCCTAGTGGTAGTTCGAACTTCTCTCACGCTCCACGCAATAAAACAACGTTTTTCGTTAATACGGAGGCAAAACAGAGTACTAACATTTGCATTTTGTGTAAAGAAACACACATTATTTATAGATGCCCTACATTTTTATCCAAAACTCCTGAACAGCGTTTTGAAATAAAGGGGCGCAAAGCCTGCATAAATTGTTTAGCCACATTACATTCTACAAATCAGTGCTCTTCTGAAAAGAGATGCCGTTCTTGCAATAAGAACCATCATTCCCTACTACATTTTACTCAAGTCAGTAATGTACAAAATGAACCGAGTACGTCAACTCCTGATTTAACTGGGCATGTCATTTCTCAAAATGTTGAAAAAACTGTAAATGTGGGTATGCTATTAAACCATCAGGATGTCTTACTTTCTACTGTGTTACTAAATATTAAAGACATTTACGGAAATTGGCACCAAGTTCGCGCGGTTTTAGACTCTGGAGCACAGTCATCATTTATTTCCAAAAATTGCGTTGATAGATTAGGCTTAGCAAAATTTAACATTGCTATTGCATTGCAAGGATTGGAAAAAATGTGCACTTCTTCCAAATCAGGCGTGCATTGTACGATCTCTCCTATACACAAAAATTTAAATTTCGAGGTAGATGCTATTATTCTCGATAAAATTTGCGACAAAATGCCCGCGGCTTCCTTTTCTTTGGAGAAGTTTTCTCAGGTCGAAAACTTAAGACTTGCAGATCCATATTTTAACCAAAGTGGTAAAGTAGACCTGCTTTTAGGCGCTGATATTTTCCCTACAGTACTGGAAAACGGCCGAATTTGTAACGGACCCGATCAGCCTTCTTGCATTAACACTGTATTTGGGTGGGTTTTAATGGGGAAAATGTCTGTAACGAATTCTTCTTTCGTTTCCGGAAAACTTAAAACCTTTTTTACTACATTGGCTGATAAAAATAATTTGGACGAAACTTTAAAGTTGTTTTGGAAAATTGAAGAGGTGCCAGAAGTGAAAAGTACTTCTCCCGAAGATGACTATTGCGAAAGTTATTTTTTAGATACGGCCACTAGGACCCCAGAAGGTAGATACATAGTTTCTTTGCCAAAGTTACAGCTCCAGATTTTGGTGATTCGCGCACCGTTGCGCTGCGCCGATTTTATTCGCTGGAAAAGAGATTACCACAAAACAAACCTTTTTACTTGGCGTATTCCGATATTTTGCGTGAATATCTAAAATACAAACATATGGAAGTTGTTCTTCCTCCTCCTCGTACTGAGATTCAAAATTATTTCTACATTGCGCACCATGCGGTGCAAAAGAAATATTCGAGTACAACGCCTTTGAGGGTAGTTTTCGACGCGTCCAGTCACGCGCATAACAAATTGTCTTTGAATGAGGCTCTCTATGCAGGTCCCAAATTGCAAAGGGATATAGTTACAATTTTGTTAAATTTTCGCTTGCACAAATATGTGTTCACTTGCGACATACGTCAGATGTTTCGAATGATTTTTATAAACCCCGAACAAAGAAAGTATCAAAGAATTGTATGGCGGTTTTCTCCCGAAGAACCTGTCTTAGATTATCAATTAAATACCGTAACTTTTGGTGTTGCTAGTTCACCGTATTTAGCTATACGTACCCTTTTGCAGTTGGCGAATGATTACGATAATTTTCCTTTAGCTACGCTAGTTTTAATGAACGATACGTACGTGGATGACATAGTCACCGGCAGCTCGTGTTTTCAAAATTCTTTATTAATGAAAAAACAATTGATCGAATTGTTGGATAAAGCAGGTTTTGAACTTCGAAAATGGGCGAGTAATGAACATGAGTTACTGAAGGATTTACCTGATTCTTACGTCCAGAAAAGTGATTTTTCTTTGGATTTTGAAAACGATGCTACTTTGAAAATCTTGGGTTTAAAATGGAATCCTGCTATTGATGCTTTCTCTTACTCCTCTAGTAATTGTTTGAGAGATACTTGTACGAAAAGAGTTATTTTGTCCGAACTTGCTCGTGTGTTTGACCCTTTGGGTTTTCTCACTCCGGTAACAGTTTATGGAAAGTTCTTGATGCAATACTTATGGAGTTTGGGGCTGAATTGGGACGCTACCCCTCCTCCGGAGATACTCACTAAATGGGGCAGGTTCAAATCAGAACTATGTACTTTCCTAGATTTTACTATTCCCCGTCACATGGAAACAGCAGATTCCCAGAGTTGTCAGTTAATTGGTTTTGCAGATGCCTCCGAAAGGGCTTTTTGCGCTGTCACTTATTTACGTGTGGTGTACAAAACCGGAGAAATAAAAACATTCTTTATCAGTGCAAAGTCCAAAGTAGCACCTTTAAAGAGAATTTCTTTACCAAGACTCGAATTGTGTGCAGCAGTTCTACTTGCCAAATTGATAACTTTTTTATTAGCCTCTTATTCTAATAAGATAGAGTTTCAAGAGATTTTTGCCTTTACCGACAGTACAGTAACGCTTAACTGGATTAAAAGTTCCCCTCACTTTTGGAAAACTTTTGTCAGCAACAGAGTAACATACATACAAGAAAGAGTGGCTGCCGGCAGTTGGTATTATGTACCATCGATCTTAAATTCTGCCGACTGCGGTTCGCGTGGACTATTTCCGTCGGAACTTACCAACCTTACTTCCTGGTGGAATGGCCCAGAATTTTTGTGCAAACCTACGGAAACTTGGACTTTTCTTAATCAAGAAATCTCCGAGCCTACCGAAGTACTCGGAGAAAGAAGAAAATTCACATTTGCTACGGTCGTTGATGCCAATTTTCTGGATTCACTGCTGGAAAAATTTTCCTCGCTACGCAAAACCAAGCGCATTGTTGCTTATGTACTCCGATTTATACATAATTCTAAAACTAAATCTCAGAAAATTAAGACCCCTATGGGTATTGTACCCCATTCTGAATTAAATTCGGCTTTGTTAGTGTTGGCGAAGCGCATACAAGATACTTGCTTCGAGAAGGAAATTTTACTTTTGCAGAACAAATCTCCTTTACCCAAACCGTTGCGGAAGCTAAATCCTTTCTTGGATAGTGCTGGCCTACTACGGGTGGGAGGACGATTACGCAGTTCCGATCTGCCATAGAATCACAGATTCCCGATACTTTTACCTAGTAATTCTACGTTTACTACACTACTTATAAACGAAATTCACATTAATAATTTGCATGCAGGTATACAAACTACGCATTCTTTACTTGTCCAAGGATTTTACATAATTACATAATTACATAATTTATACATAATTCTAAAACTAAATCTCAGAAAATTAAGACCCCTATGGGTATTGTACCCCATTCTGAATTAAATTCGGCTTTGTTAGTGTTGGCGAAGCGCATACAAGATACTTGCTTCGAGAAGGAAATTTTACTTTTGCAGAACAAATCTCCTTTACCCAAACCGTTGCGGAAGCTAAATCCTTTCTTGGATAGTGCTGGCCTACTACGGGTGGGAGGACGATTACGCAGTTCCGATCTGCCATAGAATCACAGATTCCCGATACTTTTACCTAGTAATTCTACGTTTACTACACTACTTATAAACGAAATTCACATTAATAATTTGCATGCAGGTATACAAACTACGCATTCTTTACTTGTCCAAGGATTTTGGGTTCTTTCTGCGAAGAAAATAATTAGAAAAATTATTTCTCGTTGCGTGCGATGCTGGAGAACAGATCCTAAACCTTTTAAACCCCTAATGGGAAATTTACCGAAATTTCGCGTTTCACAAGCCAAAGCCTTTGAAAATGTAGGTGTGGACATTGCTGGTCCTTTTACCATTACAATGGGTCGATTACGGGGTTCCAAAACTTGCAAGGCTTACATATGCTTATATATTTGCTGCGCCGTAAAGGCGGTGCATCTAGAACTGATATCAGATCTTACTACTGAAGCCTTTTTAGCATCTTTCCGTCGATTTTTGGCGCGAAGAGGTAGGTGTTCAAATGTCTACTCTGACAATGGCACTAATTTCGTAGGTGCCAGCAATTACATAAATGAAATTTACCAAAACGCTGCCCGAATTGAAGCTCTACAGTGGCATTTTAACCCTCCTGCCGCTCCACACATGGGTGGCATTTGGGAGGCTAATGTAAAATCGTTGAAGGCTCATTTAATGCGCGTCGTTGGTGATCAAATATTAACCTTTGAGGAATTGTCAACGGTTATTACACAAATTGAAGCAGTCATGAATTCAAGACCGTTGTGTCCGGTTAGTTCTGATCCCAATGACTTAACGGCGTTAACACCTGGTCATTTTCTTACTTTGCACCCTCTAACTACGATTCCTGACCCTGATTTGACGAGAATTGTGGCTGGTAGGCTATCGCGGTGGCAATTGTTACAGAAATTTCACTACGATTTCTGGCGTCGCGGTGGCATCGGGAATACTTGCACACGTTACAGCAGCGGTCAAAATGGCATTTGCCTGAAGTCGCTGTAGTACCCAATACTATGGTCCTTTTGAAACCTGAAAATACTTCTCCACTGAATTGGGCTCTGGGTAGGATTGTTACTCTTATTCCCGGATCTGACAATATACCAAGAGTTGCAATTGTTAGAACCACTAATGGGTTACTAAAACGCCCATTAGTAAAATTATGCCCTCTTCCCAATTATTGCTAAACTGAAATGCCCTGGGCATTTTCAGGGGGGTGGGAATGTTCCGTCCCCGCTAAAAAATACGCAAAGCAGTTTTTTCTTTATTTTGTAATTTCATTTATTTTTCTTTGATTACTAAGTTTTTTTTGTTTAATTTTGATTTACTTAATACTCGTACAACATTGCTGTTAAAATACCCTTTCTCCCGCTTGACTACGCACGACGGGACCCGACGATAAGTACATAGAAAGCCGGGAGTACGTACGAACCATTTCCGCTGTGCTGTGCTTATGCTTTACCTTAACTCATTTTCTACAATTACCAGACGAAAATTACCTGTACATACATTATCTACTTAGACATAAAGACGAAAGTGACTAGAACCCATCTCGCACCCAGTGCTTTGACAAGGGTGAGTACCGGCAATATTTCTATATTACCTACAAAAACAATTGAGCCTGTGATCCCTTAAATTATACCTGCTTACGTAACAATGTGAATGTGGTATGTGTTATGCAGGACAAACAAAACAGCTGTTGAAGAGGATTTATCAACATCGTGTGGATATACTGAAGGAAAACAAGACAGCGTTGTCTACGCACCGTATACGTGATAGAAGTGAAACTTCTGAGATATTTCCCAATATAAGCATACAAACGTCATTATCTTTAATATTTTCGAGGGGTAATCACTTAGGATTTTGGCGTCCCACACGTGCAATATTGCACAAATATTGCACATATTGCATACTTATTGCAACTTATTGCACTTATTGCATACTTATTGCAATACATTGCACACTTATTGCAACCTATTGCATACTTATTACAAGTTTATTGCATCAACACTTTACGGACATTACATAGGCAATGAGTGTTGCTTTACCTCGTGCTTACCTACATTATTACTTTATTCCAATGGTAAATTATAAACTGAGTTGTCGCAAAATTTTGCTCGATTACCTAAAAGTAGAGCTTAAAGTTATGTGTGGTGTTGGAATAGTAGCGCTCCTATAAAGCAAGTTATAAACAAATTCAAACTACCTGAATTCTTGGAGTTAGTACCAGCATTTATATTAACTTTACTTCAGTCCGTAACTTTCAGTAATGAGAAAAAGGCCAAATATAAAAAAGTTGGTTTAAACATAGGACGAAAAATGCATCGCAGAAAGAACATTTTTTACAATCATTAATCTGTGTCTCGATCTGTGTATTATTAATAAGAGAGAATAAGTAGAGTTTGAAAAACATAAAAGAATTATCTAGGTATGAAGTTGACGAGTGAGATACATTTACCCATCTACATAAGAAACCTATCAAAATTGTATTTGAAATATAAATATTCTATGCATTTCAAATAATTCGCAAATAATTCCCAAAGCCCTGTAAATAATAATCAAATCATCATTTTCTCAGCCTAGCCGTAATTCATCTTGGTCCAGCATTTCTTAATGGGGTTTGCGACCGTCTTCTCCTGTCTCGCTCGGACTCGTTGATTATCCCTGAGAACCAGGTGTTCGTTTTTCAAAGACTCCACAGCCAACTTTCAGAGTATCTACTTGAAATTTTGCACACTAAAGCTTTTTGTTGTGTAGAAATGCTCTAAGATCTCATTTTTCTTTATAATTTTAGAAAAGGATGCCTTATTTCACATACAAAATTTGAGAAAAATGCTAGGTTTTAAGTAAACAAAATTATCATTTTGTTTGAAATTACAAAAAAACTGGGATCATAGCGCATTTCTACACAACAAAAAGCTTTAGTGTGCAAAATTTCAGGTAGATACTCTGAAAGTTGGCTGTGGAGTCTTTGAAAAACGAACACCTGGTTCTCAGGGACAATCAACGAGTCCGAGCGAGACAGGAGAATACGTGTTGTTAACTATTTCTACGTTAATTCGAAGGTGTCAGGCAACTCACTCCGTGTTTAAATGGCTAATGCGCCGGCTCTGCAATAGAAATATCCGCAGATCAAACCTAGCTTGCTGCCGTTTTTTTCGTTTCTTATTGTTTTTTTTTGCGTTAACTCCTAATTTATGTTTAAAGTTTCACAGTTCAGAATGTGTGTATCTGGTGCCCCGTCAGATAAGGGAATCCCATTCCAAGAAAAACAGTTTATTTCTTGATTTATAACACTTCAGATTGTCCGAGTCTAGACGAGGACGCATAGTGGTTATATAAAAATTACGCGTGTTTACGGCGTATATTTATATCCCAACTAGGTTTTGACAATCCAACGTTTTAGCGTGCTATTATTCCCTTGTTATCATTAGTAATCGCGTATTTTCTTAAAAAAATACCTTTCGTGACGGGGCACCGGACACAACACATGCAATGAAAAATTCAGTAAATTACAACAAACTATGTAGGTACTTAAAAAAAAAGAAAAAAGAATCCTCGTGGATAGAGTCCATTAGTGTAACGGTGAAATCAGAGCGCGAAATCTAAAATGCTATCCTAAGAGAATAGTTGGATAAAATTTTTCAATGCTTTTTAAATGGAGCTTAGATGACCTTGCACTTCACATTCTATTTTTACCTTTCATCCTGATTTCTTAACATTAAATCAATATATCAATATCAATATGAAGCTTTTTTTCGGTGTTTGTTTTATAAAAACATTTATTTATGCAGTCATTTTGTTTAAAACTAAATAAT
The DNA here is from genome assembly GCA_963966045.1 of Xestobium rufovillosum. NCBI lineage: Eukaryota > Metazoa > Arthropoda > Insecta > Coleoptera > Ptinidae > Xestobium > Xestobium rufovillosum. The sequence continues at coordinate 5,286,270 of OZ014498.1, read as the reverse complement.
ATTTTAATAATTTGTGAACTTGATGGCAATGTAAAACAATTTGTATAAAATGTCAACGTTTCGTTCCCGGTTGGGAACTTTGTCAAGACTTTATTGAAAAAACGTGACAAAAATTTTTGTCACATTTTTGTACGTTTAATGTTATTATTTATATTATTTAAAAAAAATGGCACGAATAATTATATAAATTTAAAACTAAAATCCAACAAACTACTGCAATTTATGGTGCGAGCGTGTCTGAGTTAGAACCGACACAGTACTTGGTTTACTATACTAAACCAAGGACACAGTAGATGGTTTAAATCGTTCATAAAGAAGTCGTTAACAACACTAATTTTTAACACTTTCTCTTCCATTATACAATTTTTAAATATAAGTAAATTCTTAAACCACCTATTAAATAAAGATTAAACAATATATAAGCCGGAGAAATAAGCAACTTAACCTCAAACCTTGTCCAGCAAACGTCAACATAATCTGGTCTGGTCTACACAAGACATACGTTCTTTTCTAATAGGTACTGTGCTCCGTTTTAAAATATTTCTGAAATTAAGTTGTATCAACGGTTGTATTTTAAGTTGTTTTTGAAAATGTAACAGCTGGAAAGAGCAGTCTATATGTCACTTGCAGAATCCCTATTAAGAAATGCACTGAATTTAAATAATCAGTGTTTAAAATCTAAGTCCCATAAGAGCTTCATGATAAGAATTTTGAAGTAGGATAGAGCGCGAAACGACTAACATAACCTAACTAATGGACTCTATTCGAACAAAAAACCCCCGCGCGTTTTGGGTCTTGCTTCTTTAGTACGAAGTTTAACATATATTACATTCAATTGATACTTAAAATGTCCCCTTATTATTCATATAAAATTTTCCAATCCTAAGAATTCTCGAAAAGATTTAATGAAAAATTTCAATACAATTTTCAAAATCTCTAATTAGGACATTAGTACGTTATTGGGTGCAGAGTTCCCACATATTGTATTCTTATTGCATACGTATTGCAACCTATTGCATACTTATTACAACCTATTGCACACTTATTGCAAGTTATTGCAACCTATTGCATACTTATTGCAGCCTATTGGATACTTATTGCCACTTATTGCATTCACGAGTGTCCCGCATATTGCATAAGTGATTAACCGAATATTTTAAATATACTTACATAATAACTGTTCTCGGATATAATCAAATATTCACAGGACACAAATGTAAAAAACGTAAATAATCACAAAACACGATGGTAAGTACTATAATTATACAACGCGTTGTATCTCAGCTACTCATGCATGTTTAACTCTCTTTCTCTTTCTCTCAACGTTATATCTTTCGTCTCTCTCGTGTAACGAAATGCTCGAAAACGTGACGCGACCTTGAAATTTTACTCTTAATTCTCGGGCAATTTTCGAGGTGCTAAAGAAGTTTCACTTCAAAAATATAAGTGAGATGTATTTTATAAAAACAAATAAATCAGTTAATTGGAGAACAGGTACACAACATTTGAGTAATCAGTATAACTACTGTATTATCAAGAGATTGTAATGTTTGTGTTTACCGAGGGATATCTGGTACTTGTTTCCACCACTGGGTAGAGCGTGGAGTGGTATTTGTGCTTGGGACGGTCAGCTGATCATTGTGCTGATTGGACGACTTGAGTAACACGCATTTATTGTTAATTTATTTAAGTTGTTGGTTTGGTCATGGTTTTATTGACAATGACTAATATTTATTTATTGTTTAAACGTGCAATTTTTGAACTTGATTCCACGAAGCACGAATGATCATCTTTTGTAGGTACTGTCGTAGAAGTTGACATGTGATGTTGGTTACGGAGATTAGTATGTTATAGTATTTTCCTAATTTACTTGTCAGGACGGTAGAATAATACTAAACAGGCACTGATTAAAAAATATATATTCAACAGACAATTCTGAATTACACGTCGATACAAAATTCAAATGCCGCTTACTGACTGAGTACCTAACTGACTCCATTGAACTTATATAAACTTTGCACATTCACACCCCTAACATTCTGTAACCAATCCCTTTCAAAATCACATCAACTGTTAAAATACTCACTCCAATTAGACTCGAATTTCACGCCAGCCGACAAGATACATTTATTTCTAAAAAGCACGTTCCAATATTTCTAAGGACCCCTTAATGTCTAACGAGTAAGCGCCCGTTAGACATCAAAGTGGATCATGTACGTGACGATGATATTCGACCCGACTGATCGTTGCAACTAATACACACATATCTACATACAGGCCAACAAACTTACATAATTAAGTTTTAGTAATATTTGTGAAATTTATGGCAAATGAAACACTATGTAAAAAATGTTATCGACGTTTCGCCTCTAAGTAGATTAATTTTAGTGTCAGTTATTGTGCCTGGAATTTGTGAAATGAAAAGCATACAAGCACGTTTAGTAAATCCAGAAACCCGACCAGTTTTCAAGCACTCTCGTACAGTACCTTTTTTTCCTGCTACTCAAGGTGGAAGATGAAACACAAAATTTACTTGATCAGGGTGTTCTAAAAAAGTAAATATCTTCGACTGGGCTACGCCAGTAGTCCCAATAGTTAAAACGAATAATAGGGCCCGTTTATGTGGTGATTTTAAGGTCACACTAAATCCTTGTTTACAAGTAGACGCACACCATTTACCTACGGTAGATGAATTATTCGTTGCTGTGACAGGAGGTGAAAAATTTACAAAAATTTACATATTCCAGTCCACCCTAAGTACTCATAGAGGATTATACCAATGCACGAGATTGCTGTATGGGGTTGCTTCTGCACCTGCAATTTTCCAGAGGGAGATGGAAAAAATATTGCAAGGTATTCCGGGTACAAACGTTTTTATCGATTACTGCTCGAAATTATTAATTACACTTAGAAAAACTAGATTTAATTTTAAAACAATTATCCATCCCAACGGACTTGTACCTTGACGCAGTTTTAGTAATACTGGAATACTGGATGGCTTGTGTGCTTCAATGATCTACAGCGCCGAACCATAGATTTAACCGTATTGGAGGGGTTTTTATTTGAGAAGAAATACTAAATCAAGTCCCTGAAAGAGAGAAGCGGATCGAAAAAGAGTAGAAGCGTTTGAAATGTGGTGCTATAGACGCATGATGAAGATACCGTGGATAGATAGGGTTAGCAATAGGGAAGTATTAGAAAGAGTTGGGCGAAAGCGAAAGGTATGGAAGACAATAAAGAATAGGAGAGATATGATGATAGGACACCTTCTAAGACACGAAGGAATAGTTCGCGACATACTAGAGTCAGAGATAGGAATAAAAAGAGGTAGACATAGTAGGTATATCAAGACAATTTCTGGCCTAAAGGAGTTGCATACAAACGCTTCAACTTTGCTAGAGGGTGATATTTTTTAGATCGCCCCAACGCTAAACAGGGTGTAAAATAACACTACACAAACCATACACTATACTCCACCTCAATGTACAATGCCTATCTAATAAAACTGAGGGAATAACTCCTCTGTCATGACGCAAATATCGACATATATTATGCATTACTAAGCATTGTGTAGACGTTAACTTTTATACTGAAAAACTATCTGGAAATTCTAGACTTTATTTTTGAGCAATATGATCTACAGCTGAACGTTATTCTAACAGGCGATTTCAATGTTAACTTCCTTGCACAGAGTATGAAATCCGAAGAAACTACCAACTGCCTTCTGAGTTACGACCAAATTAAGACAATCTCCAGCCCTACCCGTACGTTCGCATATTTACACATCCTCCTATACGACGGCACCAGGGTGCTGAAATCTATTAGCCTTTGTGGCCCACAATTATGCTACAAAAGCTCATTGATTTAGGCACCTATGTATGAAGCCTCTCCGAGCGCTGAAATCACTGAGTTTGTGTGCCTGCAAGCGCGCGCACATATCCTACAAGAATTTGGCGTTGTTCGTAAATATGGTTAAAAATAATCCCAGCAAACGTGGGAAAAATGCTAAACATATTTAATAAAAAGATGTATCAATTAGTGAACCTGCAGCATTTTTCGACTTTTGTTCATTGTTGTCAAAACTAAAAATTTCAAGTGGAAGGAAAATACGTGTACAGCCAACTTCCAATTAATAGCAGAAGAAAGAGGCAGAGAACACTAACTTGCGGATCGCGCAGGATTCAGTTTGGGAGACCCTTAAAAGAGAAAACAAAAAATAAAAGAATAAAGAGATCTTTCCAAAAACATAAACCTTAATCACCCTAACGCTAAAGGCCACGGTGCAAGCCATTAGTAGGACTTTATTTCGTATTTTGTTGTGTTTGTGTATATACCGAGTGACAAACTTCCATGTGTACATGGGGAAATAACATGGGTAATTCCGTTTTTGGGGATTCCTGCTCCCCATGTATAGTTAGAATGGTGGTAAATGTAACAATCGAAAGAGTATTTTTTCCTGCGTATTAGGATATCAAAAACTCTACAACTTTCCAATTTATTAAAGCATTAAAAGCAAAAATTACATTAATAATTTTCAAGCTAAAACACAGGAATTTATTAGATTATCCGTGACAACTGTATTTATTCTAAGCAAAGACGTCTGTCAACATTAATTTATCGACAATTTAAAATTTGGGTTTCACAATGAAAACCTTTTCTTGAACTATATTTGTTCATTTTGAAACCCAAATTTTAAATTGCCGATAAATTAATGTTGACAGTTCAGACGAATTAGAAAATCCATAAAAATCAAAGAAGTCTTTGATTAGATTAAATTAAGTTGTCATGGATAATATGATAAATTTCTGTGTCCTAGTTTGAAAATTATTAATGTAATTTTTGCTTTAATGCTTTAATAAATTGGAAAGTTTCAGAGTTTTTGATATCCTCATACGCAGGAAAAATAATCTTTGGATTGCTACCTTCACCACCATTCTAACTATGGGTACAAGGGGAGCAGGAACCCTCAAAAACGTAATTACCCATGTTATTTCCCCATGTACACGTGGAAGTTTGTCACTCGGTATGTATTTATATTGTGTATACGAGTACATAATATATGTATACCATATGACCACTGTTTTAAATAAACTAGATTCCAAAACGCGCGCTTTTAGTGGGCGCCGATTTTCGATTTGTTAAGAAGGTACACCATAAATATTATTTTGATGGGATAAATATCTAAATATAGGAGTACTTATGACAAGAAGAATAGAAAGATACATTGTGCTCTGTTGGAAGATATCGTTTATTGACAATGTTGAAAAATATAGTTACCTATATAAAAAGAAAAAATACTTGCATATTATTATAAAAATATAGCTAATGGAAATAATGTAATAGTAACATAATATGAAATAATAATTAAACTATTAAAATATAATAACATAACAATAATAATTATTGTAATCAGAGTTGTCTGTGATTGCGTCATTTACATTCCCTACATTCGTAACTCAACAACTCAACGATTTATGAATGAAAATAACAAATTCATAATTCATAACCAATTCTGATTAATTCAAGAATCAATTGTACCCCTAACCACATAAAATTTGAAATACTATATACGCATTTCGGCAGCTAAGCTGCCATCTTCACTAGCAGGGAAAAACCTATAGTAATAAAAATAGCAATAACAACATTAATGAAAAAAAAATGATATATATGACAATAATAATAACAACAATAATGATGATGTGAAACAATGATAGTGACAATAACAATAATATAGGTCAGGTATTCTCTGCTCACCACTCCGAAAGAATCGAAGTGCACTCGGTCAGCTCTCAAGCTAGAATGAACTCCGCACGGAGAAAATCCCCAATATATACTTAAAGTGACGTAGCACTGACGTTACTTGTGACATCAACATTAATCACACTAGGATAGAAAATTCAATATCCGGGCATACGCAAATGAGCGTATGCCCGGATATTTCAACAACAAAATGTTTAACATGGCAATACTTAAATGAAACATCCATTTTCCCTATATAATGTTCCACAGTTTCATTGTTCATTTTTTGTTGTTTTAAAGTCTGAAACTTTTGGGCACACCGAGCATCATGTCTTCTTCGTTCATTATTTGCACGTCTCTTACGCCGCAAACATTGAAATGCTTCTTCCTCGTCAGCAGTACGATGAAATTTCAGTCTTCCCATGTCTGTGTATCTATGTAAATAGATTATTGTTAAGTACAATAATAAGTACAGAATCTTTTATATGCAATTATTGTTAGTTTTACTTGTTATTTTGCAAATACTACAATTATTATAAAATCGATATTTGAAAAATGGGCATATTGCTACTTACCTACCCTATATAGATACCCAAAACGTCCAAACCACTGCAATTTATTATACACTTTTAGTTTCAACGGTGTAATACAAGAGTTGTGAGATTTGGGCGGGCCCGATGAATGATACTTGCCGCTGCTTAGCGGTTCGCGACATGTCATTCCTACGCCGCGCCGAGGTAAGGTTTTAGTACCGATTAGAAATAATAAACACTATTGGGATATTAATAACCTCCGACCAACAACCAATAGCAGAGCAAATAAATCGGCCAGCACCGATTTTTTAAGAATGCATAAATAATTATTTCAACATGTGTTTATATTATTTTGCTGTGGCTGTTTATTGCATCTGTAAGTGTTAAAATAAGTTAAACAAGTCGCGTAGATGCCTAAATCAATGAACTTTTGTAGCGTAATTGTAGGCCACAAAGGCTAATAGATTTCAGCATCCTGGTGCCGTCGTATAGGAGGATGTGTAAATATGCTACCCGCACCCACTGCAATGGTACTAAAACGGGAATTTACATCTTTACTAATCTCGACGTTTTTCAAGCTTCACTTCTGCCATCTGGTATCTTGGATTTTGATGTCCCCCAACAACCGAATAAACCTACCTACCGCTGAGACTACTCGACCTACAACATTAAAAATCTTAAACAAGCTCTAGACAATACATGTTAGTTTGCTTTATATAGAACAAAAGAGGCGTCAGAGAAATTCGATCATTTTCTGTCCATCTTCTTGGAGCACATGAACCATATACCAATACTAATATCAAAAAGGAATCATAGTCCTAAGCAAGTTACAAAATCTTATTAATTAACTTAAATCAAGGAAACTCTTGATATCATTCTGGACGCCCATAGATCAACTGGAGATACCGAGATATGGAACATCTTCTGTAGCTACACGCAATTTTGTTTAGACACTGCAAGGAGATAAAAACAATCTAGAAACATTAATGGACAGGATAGAAAGGTCATCACCATCAACGCCAGAGACATTTTCACTCATTTGACTTTTATTGTTGAGAATAAATGTAGAGTGGCGGGGCTAGGCGCTAGTCGTAAAACAGACCGGTAGAACACGGAAACTGAGAATTTGAATCTTAGATACATAACTACTTTCATAAAAAGTTTCCGGCACGTGCATTTTTCCCAATACTTTACTGATATTCGGAATGTTCCGAGTATTTTAATAATCGGAAAGTTATACGAATATCATCCGAATAGTGCCCATCACACTTTCAATTTATGTAAAGTGCAGGGATCGGGTTGTACACGTGGTTGTGTCATTCATTCATAAATATAATTTGCGCGTATTAAAAAATTATTGTTTTTTTATCATAAAATGGAAGTACCTAATTTACAATAATTTAAGCATAAAAAGGTTTTGCCAATTAATATATGAGGAAGAAATAAACGTAAAATCCGAAGGTCGTCCATTGCCGGATATTGTTATCGACGTGTGGGGGAGTAGCCACGGAAAAGTTACAAACGTCAATTTAACAGAGAAATTTATGCCAAAAATAAATGGATTTGTGGATGTAACAGGAAAAACGCGTTATTTTGTTTTCCGTGTTTGTTATTTGGCGGCGATAATGCTTTCGTATAATACCTACTAAAATTTTCATTGGCACTTGGACCATCTGAAATGTCATAAATTTTCTCCTGCAGAACAAGCGAACGTTTTATTCACGAGCCGCCACTAATGCCTTTGATGGCTCAATGGTTCGGTCTAGAAATCTGCAGTGCTCGGGGTTATATTGTAATGTATTGAACTTAGCTCAACTAATTTGAGATGGATAAATGATACACTACACAAAACCATATTACAGTAATTTATTGAAGGAACAAAATTATCTTCTACAGTTTCCAACTTGCCGTCATGACCATTCTACTTCTACCCCTCGATTCCCAAAAATCACCACCCAACATATTTGCCATCACCTATATTTCTCTTTCTACATTAGCATAATGTATATCATACATACCTACCTTTTCGTTGCATCATTTCCCTTTTAATATGTTTAAAGTAATATTTGTCCGATTCTAGGTGTCCCGTGTTTCTTAATTTAGCAGAGGCCACTAGACTGGACCAAGGTCATTTGATATATGCCTAAACATTTTTTAGAAAACAGGTGTTTATTCATAAATCCCCTGGAAACTGAAATCTCACGTGGTAGTGTGGGTTCATCTGAATCTGCCTTACAGATTTAAAAAAAAATTAAAATGTTTTAAAATGATATATTAAGCCTGGTTTTTGTCTTTCAGAATGTACTTTCATAATACTGGACAAAGAAACGTATAATAATACACTGGATGAAGTCGGTAAGGATACGTATTCTGATTTTATATACAATTTATTTTTAAATGCCCATTCTACAGAATCTATGATCGGAGATACCAATTTATTTTTCACAACGGAGGAAAACAAAATTGTAGCAGAGGCTGAGATAATGATAGCTGAACCATCATCTAGAGGGCAAAAACGTGGTTGGACAGCAATGATACTAATGCTTATATACGGTATAACACAATTAGGTATAAAACAATATGTTGTAAAAATAAATTTAGATAATAACATCAGTATAGAAATGTTTAAAAGTATGGGTTTTGAGCAAATTAGTATAAGTGATGTTTTTAAAGAAATTACTTTGTGTAAAATAGTAGAAAAGTCCTGGGAGACATGGTTAAAACAGTCTGTAATGCCATATTTTATAGATGACCAGTTTGAAAGTTAAATGCATTTTCACAAATAAATAGGAAAATAAATTGTCAGCCTTATTAATTCAATCTAAATCGATGTAGGTAGGTACTTATGTATAGTAATCCGTTTTGTGACACTTATGTAGGTACCTGTATATCCAAGGAATTATTTTCCGCACTTATATAGTTAGGGAGCAGCAATAGTAAATTATTGCTGTATTTTCTACCATGCCAGACATTATTAATCTTAATGTATGCAACGCGAGGAACAAGAATATAGCTATAACAAAGTTGCATCTGAGTCGCAGTGCAGATGGTGCTCTTTCAAAGTTAACTGTTAAATTAAAGTTGCTGTTGGCATATTTTCTATCAACAGATTCTTATTTTACGGACTCTGCATCATAAAGAATGCCAAAATAACACTGCCAGATACATTACAAGCCGCGAGTGAGTGCCAGAGAACCCCAAACTTATTTTAAGCGGGAGGGTCACGTGACGCATTTTATACCAACAGATTTTTCGTTTACTGACTCTTTGTATCATGAAACATGCCAAAATATCACTGCCAGACACATTAGATAGTCGGGAGTAGGTACTAGACACAAGCGGCTAGCCCCTGATCCACACTATCGTATCCTCAATATTACTTACGGAGCCGGACATGGACGGAAACTTTTTAAAACAGACCGCACAGTTGACACACGCATTTTAAGCAAAGCCCTTAGTTTCCCTCTCGCACCAGACACACGTATTTTTTGCAAAAAGATCATATAAAAACCTAACCTCAAAACTAACCTCTACGGGAGCCGATCCTACCCGGGCTAAGCATACCAAATTACCAGTTATATGCGATAGCTCCCTACCTACCATCGCCACTGGATGCAGTTTTGACTAACGAAGTACTTAAACCTAAGTATAAGGTATAACTAGTATTCGGTTCCATAATAAATATTATTCGACGGAGGATACGATAGTGTGAATCAGGGGCTAGCCGCTTGTGTACTGGACGATCCCAAACTTTTCTGAAGAGAGCCATCTGCTGAGCGACTCAGATGCAACTTTCTGATAGTCATATTCTTGTTCTTCGTGTTTTATACAATAAGGTTAATAACGTCTGGCATGGTAGAAAATACAGCAGCAATAATTTACCATTGCGGCTCCCTAACCAATATGACAATTTTGTCACGAAATAGGTATTATGTAGACATTTCTCTAACTTCTGTCTGAAATTTAGATGTGCCAGCAGTGATATATTCCTCGGTATCTCCTTAACACTTGGAAATGACATTGTATTTGGATACAACGCAAAGGAAATAAGATAATCATGCACCAAAATGGTAAGCTAATTAAGCTAAAAACGTACTGTGAAAATGTTAGAAACGACCACCTATATAGGTAAAACGACCACTTGAGCAAGAGACCAAATTATTTTTTCTTATTTAGCCGAAATTTTGAAACTGTTGGAGCAATTGACAAATTTTTAGGCAAAAGTTCCTTCAATATCTTTCTAACAACGTATAACATGATCCCCCTTTACATTAGAAATTTCGGAAAAACACACACCGGTGTTTCCAAGAAAATTCTTCAGATGCGTTTTTGTCATTCAAATTTTTTTCCCAAAGTTGTAATTCAAGCAATTTTCTTAAAGAAGTTAGTAGACACCTGCTCTGGGACAGCCTTACAGGTAGCTGTACATTTTTACTTTTAGAATTTAGGGATGCCATTTGAAGAAAACGAACGCATGAACTATAAACTTACTTTTTACTCAACTGCAAATAAACGAAACATTCTTCGTATTATAACAAGAAACAAAGTTAATAAATGCTGGCAAAATGAAAATAAATATACCTGGTTGAGATCAATATTTACGAGTATTTTAACAAAAGTCATCATCATAAGGTTTTCAGTCCGAATACTGGTTGGACGCGTACCTCCATCCTTTTCTATCCTGAGCTAACCTACGCATTTCCCTAAAAGTAGAACATCCTACATCCCTAACTATTTGAGAGCAGTAATCTAATCTAGGCCTACCCCTACCTCTTTTTATTCCTATCTCTGACTCTAGTATGTCGCGAACTATTCCTTCATATCTTAGAAGGTGTCCTACCATCCTATCTCTCCTATTCTTTATTGTCTTCCATACCTTCCGCTTTTCCCCAACTCTTTTTAATACTTCCCTATTGCTAACCCTATATATCCACGGTATCTTCATCATACGTCTGCAGCACCACAAATCAAACGCTTCTACTCTTTTTCGATCCGCTTCTCCTATTGTCCAAGTTTCGTACCCGTATAATACCGTACTCCATACATACGACTTTAAGAGTATCTTCCGAGTTTCTACATTAATCGTTCCCGAACATAACAGTTGTTTCTGTTTGTTAAACACAACTCTACCCTACGCTATTCTTTGTTTAATATCCTCAGTGCTCCTACCATCTCGAGTTATTTTACTTCCTAAATAGCAGAAATCCGCGACCTCCTCTATCTTCTCATTTCTTATTTGTTTTTCAATTTTAGTTCTATTGTAAGAATGCACCGTAATAATGCCTAAAAGCTTCATCATTGTTTTACGAGACCGCTGCCGGCAATTCAAAAGCGAATAAATCCGTATACGCATGCACCGATGAAAGAAATTAATAAGTCCCAGATTCGACAGACGTCACACCAGAAGAAGGGAATTTGGAATCGATTTTGCACGCTGCACTAACGTGACGTAGTGAAGATTGACGCCCACCTTTCCGAAATAACAAGAATCCGAGGTGAGCTTTTGCACGTTGCACTAACGTGACGTAGAAGACTTCGACGTCATACCGCCGCCAATAGCCCCTCCCTTGGGCTATAAAAGAAGGACCGCACCGCCATCCAGGGGGAGACTTCTTCTGCCCGCATCCGAAATACTAGTACCTGGTAAACCGTTCTGACGACGCCGTGTGATCAACTGAAATTAACCGACCTGTATATATTTGAGTAAGATAATTTTGAATAGTTGCCTGGTGCTTAATGGTTGTTATCACTACGATATCAACAATTAAACATCACCCAGTCACAACCTGGCTGGCCTAGCTTATCCGAGACCAGTGACTAGTGAGGTGCCAAAACTCGGGAATTAGGGGTGTCTGCTGGTGAAGGTGGGATCGTTTTGGCAACCTCGTGTGGCACTTGTGCCTGTAACTGATGCGACATACCGGCGGAAAACGATCGCACCCGGGTAATCGGCGGCCTCTGGTGACATGCCGAGGGCGGACTAATTATTATTTACTGGCAGCGTATGACTAGGGGTAATTCCCCAGAGATATAGTAACCTGGTGCTGCGACGAGAATCTCGCACCGAAGCCCGTCTAGGAGTCTGTACCTTTTGGTGCTCCCACGTAGACTCCGAGGCCTTAGAAATAATTCAGTATTGGATCGCACGTCGAGCCGACCGCATTATCAGAGTACACCGCGGGAACCGGTTTTTATGTCTGTTTATTTCACTGTAAATATATCTCGCATTTTGTACATATTCCGTATTATAATTTCACATCAATTTTATCAAATGTAAATAGTTAAAACGAATAAAGTCAAGTTATATTTTGCTTATGTATTTTTATTCAATCGTCGTTTAGCAATAAGAAATGAACCCAACCCTTCTGCGACTAAGAGCTTAAGGGTTATCAACGAATAAATCTTCCAACCGACCAGACCGTAGATACGACGAGAGACGTGTTCATAAGAGACCGTTCAGATCCCCTTAGTTATACAGCGTGTCCCAATATGTGAGACCGAGGGATACAGGTGTATATTTAAGGGCCCGTACCGAGAACGTCTGTGTATTTGGCGTTCTAAATAAATACGGAAGAAGACGTCGTTGTATAAGTGGCGCCCGAGTAGGGACTTTTATTCGTAATTATTGCACTGCACCGAAAGTGGTTTTGAGTAAGTGTGAATTTAATTTAATATAAATTGCCTTTTCACAGCCAGCGAAATGATTGAAGAATAAGAGAGATCAGGATCGTAAAGAGACGAGGAAGAAGCAGTGCCAAACTCTCCAATACCCGCGGCCAGAGTGGCGTGGGTGTACCAACTCAATAAGGAGGAGCTTACCAGGGAGCTCCGAAAATTTAATCTAGTACCGGGCGGCAAAATGGAAGCTACGAGAAGGAAATTATCCACCTTCTTAAGGGAAAGCTTCACCGAAGAAAACGTGAGGGTGTAGCACCAGCTGCACAGGCAGAAGAGAAGAAACCACTCTGTGACACCGTCCGGAAATGGAACCTCAAGTACGACGGGACCACCGATCCAATTACATTCTTGGAACGACTGTCAGAGTTACAGGAATGTTACGGAACCTACCCGAAAGACCTGTTAAAATCGTTACCAGAATTATTGAAAGGTACCGAAATAATAAAGTTATGTGGGAAACCTGGAATGATTTTCTGACAGAGTTCAAGGTGAATTACTATCCACCCCGGTACATATGTCCTGCTTAGAAGAAGAGATCCGCACGCGTACTCAGGGAAATGCGAGGAACAGTGAAAGAATTCGCCGTGTCCCTAATAACCTCGATGAGACGGCACGATAGACTCTCGCCCGAAAACCAACTGGAAAGATCATATTTAAATTTACGACTAGAATACAAAACATACATAAAAAGGTGCGAGGTCGATAGCATCTCGAGCCTATTAAAGCTAGCGTCAGAATACGAGGTGGTATTGCAAGAGTGTGCAACATACCGTCCGTCGCCTACTCCCACACAAGCGTACGTACCAGAGACGGCCTGCACTAGCCCGAAACCCCTGAAACAGGAGAAAGGAAATTTAAATATAGTCTCGGAAAGGAAGCCAGACGCCACTCCGTCGAGAAACGTGCAAGAGGAAGGAACGTATCCTGGGGAATCGGTTTGCTGGCATTGCGGCGAGAAAGGGCGCTGGAAAGAGAAGTGCCACAGCCCCCGTAAATTATTATGTTCCAGGTGCGGCAAAAACTGCGTCCTGACAAGGAATTGCTGCGGTATAAGGAACCAGGGAAACGGAAGTCGTCGCCGGAGGTAAGGGGGCCTGACCGGCGACTGAAGCAACCCAAACTCCACCCAGAGACCGGGAGACCGCGCCCAGAGGACCGAAAAGAAGATACAAATTACCATCCGCCTACTGGGGATACAAGAATTTATGTACAGTTAAAAATATTCTGGGGAATATTTTCAGTCTCCGGTGGACACCGGCGCAAGCTGTTCCTACGTAGGAAACCGAGTACGCAGTCACCTGGAGAAGAACGGAGTACGACCGAGGCCAGGCAATAACAAATTTGTCCGGCTGGCCAATAACCAGACAATTCCCATTGCAGCTAATTATGAATTTAGTAGTAGAGAAATGAGAATACTGGGACACATCCCTGACCGAGGCGGTTGACTGCCTCGGCGGGAGGAAGCCGGGCGCCCGTCTTTCTGGCTGAGGAGCGATGGGGCGCTCGAGCCAGCCCGCCAAGGCGGTTGACCGCCTCGGCGGGAGGAATCCGGGCGCCCGTCTTTCTGGCTGAGGAGCGATGGGGCGCTCGAGCCAGCCCGCCGAGGCGATCGATCGCTTCGGCGGGTGGAAGCCGGGCCCCCCGGCTTCTCCAGGTGCCATCCACTTCTTCAAGGAAGCCGGGCCCCCGGCTTCTCCAGGTGCCATCCACTTCTTCAGCAACGACTTCTGCGGCAGCCTCTCTCAGAAGAAGCGAGTGTCTTTGCCGAAGAGTGCGCCCCCCAAGCCGCCATTTTGGGCCCCCTTGGTTGTGGCTGAGGCGCATGCGCCGGGGCTCTGAAAGTACACGTGTTGTTCAGGCCAGTCCATCCAGGTGCCATCAATGACCAGAGGCTGCTGAAGGAGTCATGTCTTCTGCCTCTGGTGTCTTTGGGGCCTTTGGCAGTGGCTGAGGCGCATGCGCCGGGGCTCTATGAGAGTGGGCGGGGCAATAGCCAATGAGAGAGGTTGTGGGCGGCATCCAATGGGAGTGGTTGTGGGCGGTAAGGTTCAACTACTGCTAGATGCCTTTGCATGTGGCCCAGGCGCCTGCGCCGGGGTTTTCGCAAACGTTCTGGAAATGACGCCGACCGGGAGTCGAACCCGGGTCCCCGCGCACCGGAGCCCACGCTAAACCCACTGAGCTAATCGGCTGCCCACATGCCCGTCTTTCAAATCATCCATATATACTTGTAAACAGAAGTTTCTCGGAAATTCCAACGTTTGCAATTGTTTATACTAAATAAATATTGATATCAAAGTTTAAGAAAAAAGCACGTTCGCCGCCGATAAGAGATGTTATAATTGTTTTTATTATGGGTAAAAAACCTTTCAACTCGCCGACAGGATTATGCTTGTTTAGGTTTGCTCCCACGTTCTATATATGCACATACTACGTTGCAGACACTACAAGGTGACCCGTTTGTTTGTTTGTATTATTACAATAAAATAACATTCTAGAACATTCTCAGTTTGTTTATTTTCACACGTACTATGTTTTGAAATTACTTGTTATCTTAATGCGTTTCGGACACGTGTGTGAACCATCTGGTGAGTGCTGGAAGTACTAATTGAGTGTCGGTAATATAGAGCACATGTAGATTTCTGTTACACTTACTGGAAAGTGCAAATTGAATGTCGGTAATATAGAACGCATGTAGAATCTTAAAGATACCATTTATAGTTATTGATATGCAAACATCTTTGTTCTCGGTAGTAGAACATCCTACATCGCTAATTATTTGAGAACAGTAGTTTAAATCTAGGCTAACTCATACGTAAAAACTGCGTCATGAGGGGTATCAAATTAAAGGACTCAACGAGAGGTATCGGAATATTGGGGTGGTTTTTAGGGATGGTTTTTGGGGGTGGTTTTTAGGGGTGGTTTTGGGGATTGTTTTAGGGGTGGTTTTAGGGGTTGTTTTTAGGGGTTGTTTTTGGGGGTTGTTTTTAGGGGTGGTTTTAGGGGTAGTTTTAGGGGTAGTTTTAGGGGTGGTTTTAGTGGTGGTTTTTAGGGGTGGTTTTTGGGGTTTGTTTTTAGGGGTGATTTTTAGGACGCCCCCGGCCACGCTCCTTGCCCCGCCCACCTAGGTCATGTAGGGTATCAAATTAATCAGCTCGATGAAACAAATAGGAATCTATAGTTATTCTCCTACTTCCGAATTCTTATCAGTAGTTGTCTGTCTGTCTGTCTGTCTGTCTGTCTGTCTGTTTGTCTGTCTGACTGACTGACTGTCTGTATGTCTGTCTGTCTGTCAAGGCCGTTGAATTTCATAGACTGCGCATGCGCACGGTTGTATGGAGAGTATTTAAGCAAGAAAATTAACGGTGCTGTCAGTTAGTACTTGTACTTCAACAAGGGAACCGCATTTGAATAATGACACACATAAACGTAGACACGTTTCGTGTTCTGGACGGTGCTGCTGTGGATGAATCAGCACGCCGTGTCGAGGTGCACGTACATCAGCCGTTCGTGACAACAACAACATTCAACGCCAATGACGAAATTCGCATACCAATCAACCAACAAGACGTTTACGTACTGCCGCATCTAAGCTGCATCTACATAGAGGGCAGGTTCATTAAGGGTGCAGGAGGCGGAGATGCGGCTTTAACAAATAACGCCCTCAGTTTCATCTTTGACGACGTCCGCTATGAAATCAACGGAGTGGAGGTGGATCGAACAAAAAACGTGGGCATCACGAGCACACTGAAAGGTGTAGTTTCTCTGAATGAGGGTGAGGTGTGTGCGCTGGAGAATGCCGGCTGGACGAATACGGGAGACTCACCGAGCCACCTTATCGACGAGAACGGGAACTTTAACGTGTGCATCCCGGGAAGAATCCTGCTGGGATTCTTGGAAGACTACCCCAAACTTCTGTTAAATGTGCGTCACGAGCTCATTTTGACTCGATCGAAAAACGATAGGAACGCTTTCGTGGGTAACGAGGACACCAGAATTGAGTTGAGCAAGGTTCATTGGAGGGTGCCGTACGTCTATCCATCGGATGCTGAATACCTAAAACTTCTCAATATTGTCGAGGAAGAGAGAACGTTGCAGATATGTTTTCGCAGCTGGGAGCTGTACGAGTATCCGGTGTTGCCGCAAGCTACGAAACAAACGTGGGCCGTCAAGACTGCAACACGGTTAGAGAAACCCCGCTACGTTATTGTCGCCTTCCAGACGAATCGCAAAGCGAATTTGGATACGGATTCAAGCAAATTTGACCACTGCAATCTGGCAAACGTCAAACTGTACCTGAATTCTGAGTGCTTCCCCTACGAGAATTTAAACTTGGATTTCTCCACGGGGAAATACGCCCTGCTATACGAAATGTACGAGAACTTCCAGAGTTCATACTATGGAAAAGTTGGCGAGCCGCTATACGGCAGGGAACAGTTCAAGGATCTAGCTCCCATCGTGGTGATTGACGCATCAAAGCAGTCGGAAAGCATCAAGTCTGGACCCATAGATATGCGTCTAGAATTTGAGTCGAGCGAGAATTTTCCGGCCAACACAACCGCATACTGTCTCATCCTGCATGACCGCATCGTTGAGTATACACCGGGTAATGAATCGGTCAGGAGAGTGGTGTGAACGCATGCCTACTCTGTATACAGATTATAGTTTTAATTATATTGATGTAAAAATATATTCATTGTTTTTATTTTTGCGAAAACCCCGGCGCAGGCGCCTGGGCCACATCCAAAGGCATCTAGCAGTAGTTGAACCTTACCACCCACAACCACTCCCATTGGATGCCGCCCACAACCTCTCTCATTGGCTATTGCCCCGCCCACTCTCATAGAGCCCCGGCGCATGCGCCTCAGCCACTGCCAAAGGCCCCAAAGACACCAGAGGCAGAAGACATGACTCCTTCAGCAGCCTCTGGTCATTGATGGCACCTGGATGGACTGGCCTGAACAACACGTGTACTTTCAGAGCCCCGGCGCATGCGCCTCAGCCACAACCAAGGGGGCCCAAAATGGCGGCTTGGGGGGCGCACTCTTCGGCAAAGACACTCGCTTCTTCTGAGAGAGGCTGCCGCAGAAGTCGTTGCTGAAGAAGTGGATGGCACCTGGAGAAGCCGGGGGCCCGGCTTCCTTGAAGAAGTGGATGGCACCTGGAGAAGCCGGGGGGCCCGGCTTCCACCCGCCGAAGCGATCGATCGCCTCGGCGGGCTGGCTCGAGCGCCCCATCGCTCCTCAGCCAGAAAGACGGGCGCCCGGATTCCTCCCGCCGAGGCGGTCAACCGCCTTGGCGGGCTGGCTCGAGCGCCCCATCGCTCCTCAGCCAGAAAGACGGGCGCCCGGCTTCCTCCCGCCGAGGCGGTCAACCGCCTCGGCCAGGGATGTGTCCCAGTATTCTCATTTCTCTACTACTGAATTTCAGTTTTCATGCAACGCGAGACAGGTGAGAGGCGTGTGGGGATACCTGCAGCACCTCACCACCGACGTGGTGATGGGGATGGACCAGCTACGGGCCCTAAATGCGAAAATTGATCTCAATAACAATAAAATGTGGTTAGGAAATCAGGAAATACTCTTGAACCGAGATGAAAGCTCCGAAAACGACATGGCAGGCATCACCCCAATAAACCCGGACCAGAAAACCGAGCTGAATGAATTCCTGGAGAGAGAGATGGCGAGATTCTTTACTTTCACGGGACCGACGGCTCTAGTGGAGTACCGAATCCGTTTAAAAACCGGAGAAGAGCCCCGAAAGCAAAGATACTATCCCAGGAATCCCGCCACGCAGGCGGTAATCAACGAGGAGGTAGGGAGGATGTTGAAAGATGGCATCATCGAACCCTCGGATAGCTCCTGGAGTTCTCCGGTGGTCATTGTGAGGAAGCCGTCCGGCAAATACCGTTTTTGTGTAGACCTCCGGGTCGTGAACAAGAAATCCGTGCCAGACGCCTATTCCACCCCGTATATTTAGGCTATCCTGGACAAATTGCGAGGAGCAAAATATATCTCCATAATAGACCTGAAACATGCATATTGGCAGATACCGCTCGCTGAAGAGAGCCGGCCAATTACCGCATTCACCGTACCAGGAATGGGGCTATTCCAATTTAAATTGATGCCATATGGGTTACATTCCGCACCCGCAACATTTCAACGGCTGTTGGACCGGATTATAGGCGGATTATAGTACGCATTCGCGTACCTGGACATCATCGTCGTGAGCCGTACGTTCGAAGAGTATCTTCAATACCTGGAGGAGGTGTTCAGAAGGATCAGGTTGGCTGGTCTACAACTGCAACCCGAGAAATGTGTATTCTGTCAACCGGAATTAAAATACCTAGGACGCGTAGTGAACCAAGAAGGAATTCTCACGGACCCAGAGAAGGTGGAAGGAATCACCAAAATGGAGCCACCAACTAGCGTGAGAGCACTTCGTCGATTCCTCAGTATGCTGTCCTGGTATAGGAAATTTATTCCGTACTTTTCAGACATCGCAGCACCGTCAAATAAACTGCTAAAGAAAAACATAAAATTTGTTTGGACTGCGGACCAGAACGACGCCTTTGAGAAACTAAAGAAAGCACTCATTAGCGCTCCAGTTTTGACCTGCCCTGTGTTACAGACCGACGCTAGCGACGTAGGGTTGGGAGCAGTCCTTGGCCAGGTCCAAGACGGCGTGGAGAGGCACATACCCTACATCTCCCATACCCTCACGGAGGCTGAAAGGAAAATATCTACAACACAGAAGGAATTGTTGGCGATAATCTGAGCCGTGACCAAGTGGAAACTTTATTTAGAGGGGTATAAGTTTACGGTTATTTCCGATCACCGCTGCCTAGAATGGCTAAATAACTTGAAAAACCCGACCGGAAAACTAGCTAGATGGGCACTGGAATTGCAGCAATATTCGTTTGAAGTGAAATACCGTAAAGGTGCCCTAAACCAGGTCGCAGACGCGCTGTCCCGGGCACCAGGAGGTGAAGAAAATCTGGCCGCGATAGCCCGGACAGGCGACAGCAGTTGGTTGCGGAAATTGCGGCGAAAAATAAGAATTAATCCGATACAGTTTGCCGAGTATAAAAATCTCTAAGATAAGATTTATAAATGTTTTCCAGACGTTTTTGCCGAGCGAGATGCAGGTGAACGCGCCGACCGATGGGCGTGGTGCGTATCGGAGCAGCAGCGGAAAACAATTCTAGCCGAATGCCACGATGACCCAGCGGCTGGGCACCTCGGAGTTGCTAAGACGTATACGAGGGTAGCGCAACACTATCATTGGCCGGGTATGTACCGGGATGTGTAAAACTATGACAAAAATGCCAGAACTGTCAATGCTACAAGGTGCCACAGCAATAGCCGCTTGGGAAAATGAATTTTTCTCGTCCTACTGGCCCATGGGATGTTGTAAGTACGGACTTAAAAGGACCGCTACCCCATTCATCCAAGGGAAATGTATTCTTAGCCGTGTTCCAGGACCGATTTACAAAGTGGGTGGAGATCCAGGCCTTAAGAAAAGCCACTGCAACTACGGTCATCCAAGCATTTAAAGAGCGTATAGTTTACAGGTATGGGACACCGAAAATTCTGGACAATCGACATGCCTATAATCTGTTCCCCGAGTCCTGAGAGCGCGTCAAAACAAACATAATCGCGTGATCAGCACGTGTCTATGACGTAGCGCGGTTCTCATTGGTACGTATAACATGGTATCGGTCAGGCGTGGTCGCGACTTCACATGCTTGCAGTATTACGGCGTTTATGGGTCAATCGAGTATTGCTTTCAAACCAAGGGCCGTCATATTTTCTACAGAATTTACATTTAATACTAATTTTACATTGTAATGGAAGTATATTTTTACTATTTCAGGCATACTAATTATTTTTCTATGTTACTTTGCGCGCCGCTTAAGTGAGCTCTTGTGAATTAAGCATATCGCTGTTCATGCACGGATCACGTGTATTTGTTTTGACGCGCTCTCAGGACTCGGGGAACAGACTTTAGACGTGACAGACATTACAATAAACTCAGTTATTTTACCAATCAACTTAGGAAAATCAAAAATGCAATCATCCTCCCACATCCTGATACACTATTATGACTTAAATCCATTAATCGACGAATATCAGAACCTCCTATCACAATTCCAGATCATGAAAAATATAACTTCAAAAGACGATTCGTATAAAATCGAAATTTCTAACTATATAAAAATTACAGGATACAACGTACATACTATTGAAGAAAAACTTCAAAATTTTAAAATTGTAAGAAGAACCAAACGCGGTTTAATTAATGGCGTAGGTTCAATTATAAAACAACTGATAGGAAATCTAGACTACGACGACTCGCAAAACATTCAAAATTCAATAAAAAAAATCAAAAACACCGAAAACCAACTGATCCATGAGATCAATAGACAATATTCAATCAATTTAGAAATAATAGGTAAATTTAACGAAACTATTAAAAATATTAAACACAACGAAATTCTAATAACTTCCAGAATAATGCAACTAGAATCAATTGTCAAAAATGGCAAACAGCATGTAGGTATGTTATTTGCCAAAGACTTATTTAATCAAATAATTCACCTTTTCAACATAATTGTCAATATTTTGCAAGACCTAGAAAATTCCGTTACCTTTTGCGAGACAAACTACCTACACCCTAGTATATATTCTAATGCAAAACAAGGCCTTATTGGTCAAATATCTGAAAACAACTATGAACAAGATATCATTAATTTTATCCGAAATTATATTGTGCCAAATATCATTTATTTTTGCCACTTCAGTAACGAAAAACTATACGAACTTGTAACCACAGTTCTGCAACAAAAATTTTCGTTAAGAGTAACTTTCGCTCGAAAACTCGGAATAAATATAAAAAAGAAAAAATACTAAGTGTCAATCCCGAACGCAAAACTGTCGAACCACAATAGACTCATCCAAAACTGCTCGTAAATTTCAAAAATTACACATTAGCAACATCAAACCGTAGCCTACCGACAGGTTCTAGCCTGGACACAGCAATCGTGACGTCATAACTGAAGCAGTACGCGCTCATAAGAATCGCATGGAGAGGTTCGGAATTTAGCATGTTTTATACAATTTACCATTGATAGTACTATTTATTACGTGACTTAGATAACCTAATATACACTACTTGTAGAATATGATTAACGTTAGAGTTAAATTTAAAAATAGCCACTCTCCTGCAATTTTGCTGTTTAATAAATGAAACTACATCACATATTTAATACACTTTATTGTTGTTATTAACTGCTGTTTTAATTTAAACAAATTTAACTATTAAATGAACTTAATATGGATGTGTGTATACATGTTTCGACAACATATTATCAAAAATAATTCCGCCAATAAATATAACATTACGCACTACTTAATTTTTTAATACATCTTGATTTTCTACTTTTTGAACCTTTTTCTTGTATTACATTGTTTTGAACTTTGGAGTAGTTATTTAATAACATATTACAAAAATGATGGATGCATTTCTCGCCTATTTTTGTTTGCGACATGCCGCAATCTGAACAGGAATCAAATGTTATGCTTTTGTAAACAAGCATCTCAAGGGACAAGTGATGAAGTACATTAAGTTGATTTTTACAGTTTATAAAATAATTTTCATATTCTTCTCCAATGAGAACTTTAAAAAGTAGAAGCATATTTGTAATAATGTGAACAAAAATGTCCTTAGGCCATTTTAAACCCCCGCGATCTAAACTAGTCAGGTACTGAAAGTGTTTCTCTAAATTAACGTGTACATCTACATCTAGTGTTTTATCATAACATGTATAATTTCTGCAACTTTCACAGGTAATTCTTTTGTTCACGGTTCTAACAATATAGCCAGCAATATATATTATAACATGACGCTCATTATCGGAAACAGATTCGTTGTTTGTCAATATTAAGGCGTCATAGAAAATTTCGTCAATATCTGAATCGGTTATGGATAAATTGGTTACTTTCTGGCAGCTATTTAAAAAATCTTTCAAATAAAATTCTCCAACTGAAGACGATTGCAGCTTCAGAAGACTAAGAAGTTTTAATTTTCTCTCTGACTCCAATACCTGGACGACAGAGATGTGATAATTACCTCCGTTCATTTCCCTATACCTACCAAACCTCCCTTCCAAATTGTCAGTTTGAAATTTCCCGAGTAATACATATTCGAATTTTAGTTCATTGAGTAAATATTTCGATAAATCCATTAAACTTTTACATGTATGGCTTAATGACAATTGCGTTTGTTTCGATAGCTTTCCATTTGTTGAAGATATGGATTCTCCTTGTATAATTAAATTATTCCAATTATTTAACCATCGAATAAAATTTTCTAGGAAAGTCAAATTTTTGTCACAATCAGAACTGCAAATTGCATCGTAATGGGAATCTCTAAAGCGCGCACCTTTGAATTTCGATTTACAATTCACTATTTTCCACCATATGGAAATCAAGTTTATGAATTTGATAGTACCTTGCACTGCAGTCGAATTATTTTTATTATTTAATTCTAATGCAATAATATTTTTATTGTCAAATAAACGCACACATAAATTTACATTCTGCCTTTCAATTGATGAGGGATATAATACCTTACGAGACAAAGAGGGTGCTTCTTTTAAAATATTGTTTTCTTCTGCAAGAAAGAGTTGTTTTAAATCCCTTACACATGCAGAAGTATTATTAGAGTTATCAATTTCAATGTCCTCCTCCTGCATATTGTCTGGTATACAGGGTACAATAAAAGTTTGTTTGGAATCTTTTTGATTAAACCAGTTGTTCCTAATAGATTTAAATAAATGTACAGTATCAAACAGTATAAATATTTTCTGTTTGCCTAGATTGTCATACGGATTAATGAAGTACTAGCGTACCCCCACATAATATATCAAACATTTTTTTATTCACAGCGTTATTGTCAGATATAATTGAAACTATATGATACCCAGCATTTGTTAACAATTTTAGAACTTTTAGAGTCAGCTCGTGTAAATAATCATGCTTTAATGTGGAAACCGGGAATAAGCCAACCACATCTTTGTTTTTAGAACATATTGAAGAAATCATAAATGCCTGGATAGTGGAAGCGGGACTTACAGATTCACTATTTTCATCAACAGCGAATCCTTCAACTTTTCCGGCTTTATAAGTAATGTTGTTTTTCACATAAATTTCATCTAGCATCAAAATTACGTTTTTTTCGCTTGGTGTGAGTTTTGCAAGTTTATCAGTTAAATATTTTGCGTGACTTTCGTCTATTCCAGAATTTTTAGTACCAAGTTTCATTAAGAGACGCTTCAAATGCCTTGGCGTAGGAAGTGTTAATAACTGACTTTTCTCTATAAGACAATAAGCACCTGGAAACATAAAAAATACGCAGCTTGCGAATAGTAATGTTTCTGGAGAATACCTAACAAGTTTTGTATCAATTAAATTGAGCTGTTCGTGGCAAAATTTTATTCGGGCAAGTTTTTCAGTGTTTTCGGTTTCACTTTCAATTTCACTTAGAATTTTCGACACGCTTTTCAAATTGTCAGAGGCAGAATGGAATTGCATTAAGAATAGTTTAGTTTCCTCAGCTAGGGATATTTTGGGTCATAAACAGAATGAAAGTAGGAAACCCTGGATAACAAAACATATTGTGAGTCTAATAGAGGAAAGGCGAAAATATAAAAATAGGTTAGATGAAATAGGGAAACAAAGATATAAGGCGATCAAGTGGGAAATTATTCGGAAGTGTAGGAAAGCGAAAGAGCAATGGATCGATAATAAATGCAAAGAAGTGGAAGATAAGTTCGAAATAGGAAAGACTGATGAAGCATATAAAATAATTAGGAGAAATTTTAGAGAAATTGGATCTAGTACCAAAAACATTAGAAATGAGGCAGGAGATATCCTAATCGGAAGCGGGGAAAAGGCAGATAGGTGGAAAGAATATTTAGGAAACTTATATGCGGGACAGGAAGTGCAAGATATATTAGAAAGCGAAAGCAGTGTAGAGGGGGATAACCTAGGGAGTCCTATAATGAGAGAAGAGTTTGAGCTAGCACTAAAAAGTTTAAGGAATAATAAAGCGCCAGGTATAGATGGCTTGCAGGCAGAAATCTTAAAGTGCGCAGGTCAAGAGGTAATAGATCGTT
This sequence comes from Xestobium rufovillosum, assembly GCA_963966045.1. Taxonomy (NCBI): domain Eukaryota; kingdom Metazoa; phylum Arthropoda; class Insecta; order Coleoptera; family Ptinidae; genus Xestobium; species Xestobium rufovillosum. The sequence goes on along the minus strand of OZ014498.1, from coordinate 5,261,142 downwards.
TATTTAAATTAGTTAGTCGCATATACCTGACAGGCGAGATTCCAGAAGATTACAAACGGAACATCATAGTAGCTTTGCCAAAAAGGAAAGGCGCGGATAGATGCGAAAATTTTAGAACTATCAGTTTAACTTCCCATGCGTCAAAAATTTTAACTAGAATTGTGCAAAGAAGGATGGAGAAAAAGGCGGAAGAAATATTAGGAGAAGATCAGTTCGGATTTAGACGAAATAGAGGAACGCGCGAGGCCATTCTAGCTTTACGAGTAATTATAGAAAAAACGATAGAAAAGAGAAAGAGCGTCTATATAGGATTTGTAGATTTAGAAAAAGCCTTCGACAACGTAAAATGGGGGAAGATGTTCGAAGTGCTGAGAAAGGTAGGGATGAAATACAGGGACAGAAGAATAATACATAATCTCTACAAAGAGCAAAAGGCAGTTATAGAATGTGAGCAGGAACGAAGGGAAGTAGATATCCGGAAGGGAGTGAGACAGGGATGTGCATTGTCACCTCTAGTTTTCAACTTATATATCGAAGATGCGATTAATATTGTTAAGGAAAGAACAGCCGCAGGGATCAATGTACAGGGCCAAACTATTAACATGCTCAGATTTGCGGATGATATAGCAGTGTTAGCATCTAGCAAAGAAGAATTAGGAGCGGCTTTGAATGAAATGGAAGCAGTTTTGACACAGGGCTACGGCATGAAAATCAATAAAAAGAAAACTAAAATTTTGGTATGTAGGGGGTGTGAAAATAGAACTAAAATGGAAATACAAATAGGAAATGAGAAGATAGAGGAGGTCGCGGATTTCTGCTACTTAGGAAGTAAAATAACTCAAGACGGTAGGAGCACTAAAGATATAAAACAAAGAATGGCGCAGGGCCGAGTTGCGTTTAACAAAAAGAAACAACTATTATGCTCGAGAACGGTTAATATAGAGACGAGGAAGAGACTCTTAAACTCGTACGTATGGAGTACGGCATTATACGGGTGCGAAACTTGGACAATAGGGGAAGCGGATCGAAAAAGAGTAGAAGCGTTTGAAATGTGGTGCTACAGGCGCATGATGAAGATACCATGGATAGATAAGGTTAGCAATAGGGAAGTATTAGAAAGAGTTGGGGAAAAGCGAAAGGTATGGAAGACAATAAAGAGTAGGAGAGATAGGATGGCAGGACACCTTCTGAGACACGAAGGAATAGTTCGCGACATACTAGAGTCAGAGATAGGAATGAAAAGAGGTAGGGGTAGGCCTAGATTAGACTACTGCTCTCAAATAGTTAGGGATGTAGGATGTTCTACTTTTAGGGAAATGCGTAGGTTAGCTCAGGATAGAAAAGAATGGAGGTACGCGTCCAACCAGTCTTCGGACTGAGAACCTTGTGATGATGATCTCTTTTGCATACTATTTTATAATCTCTTATATAGCCTAAGAATTTCAATAAAATAGTCCACGATACACATTTTCTTGTTTTTCCCAAAATTTCTGCAATACTTTTGTTTGTTACTTCAATGTTTTTGTAAAAATAACTTATAGTTAAATCGTCGCATATAAGTACACTCTTTTCTATGAACGGTATTCCTAAATTATTTTCATTTTCAATTAAATTGTATATAAATATCTTACTCTGAAATATTTTATAATGGAAATAAAAATTTGAGTTTTTAATTTTATCGGCAAAATTTGTTGTTAAATTTTCAAAATTATCAATCACGCCCGCCACTTCTATTTTTGTTTCTTCTAACTTCGTGCGCTTTTGATGTTCCAAACGTCTTGTATCAGGACATTTTCGTTTTGTTGGTAAATTAGTAGTCAAGTATGAAGGTTGATTTTTAAATATTGTCGGGAATGCATCATCTGTCAGCTTAATTTGATTTCTTGGAACAATTAATAAAGAACCGTCAGGTTTTGTCATTTTGTCTTCTTTAATTATGAAGTTATTGGAGAAGTGCTTAATGCAAATTCTAGTAGCATCTTTAATGATAAAATTTTCCCTATGGATACAATTTAGCCATTTTTTCCTACGCAACTCTTCCTTAGGAAATCTAAATACGGTGACGCGTTCGTCATTGGCGTAATTACTTTTACATCCCGGCACACAACAGCCTGCTGGCATATTGCTAAAAATTTTGAATTTGAAAATTGAAAAGAAACAAACATGCATTAAATACCTGTAAGTAGAAATAACCAAAAGAACAAATTAGACTAATACTGTTAGAGACTAATACTGTTAAGTCAAGTGTTTAGTGTTTACTATATGCCACTGTGCATTGTACATTATGCAACATGTGCAAAATCTGGATCGGAAGGCGAGGGTGTTCTGCTTCAATTGTGACGTCAGAGGCTTGGAAGGGATACGTGTCCAGGCTAGATACTGTCGGTAGGCTACGATCAAACGTCCTAATAAAGAAGTTCTTCCAGGTACATCTGGCTGTGGATCCTCTTCACAAGACAATCGACATGCCTAGACGTGACAGACATTACAATAAACCCAGGTATTTTACCAATCAACTTAGGAAATAACTACGTGAGAAACCACAAAATCAAACTTCAAACATTGCTTAAAATTATTGTAAATACAAATATACGTGGTCGATGACAAAAAGTTGCCAATCGGGAAGCAGTATTTTCCAGACCCATTAGAAAGAGAATCAAAAACTAGGATAGGGACATGTAAATCATTTTTCTTTATCCCGTACCGTTTACAAGTTATAATTGATGAAATTTGAAAAATGACGATTTTTAACGTCTGATATCTCCAAGAGGGTGCACTTTACACATATGATGTTTTGCATAAGGTGACCTTAAAATTCGACCAAAAATCTAAATCCGTAATAAAAATGTGGGCTTTCCATTTAAAATAAGAAAGTTGGTGTCTATTTCCGGTAAAACCGGAAGTCGCAGAAAGTCAAAAATATTTTAGTCGAATTGGGCATCCTCGATTACCTATTTGTGTAATTCTACTATACATATATACTTTTCTATATACAGATCGTGTAAGGTCGTCCTGGGATACCCTGTATAGCTTGAATGCTTTGTTTCTCTAACATTATTATTCACACAGTTCGATCATGAAATTGTATTTTGTTTAGTAAAGTTCCGTTTCCAAATTAAAGTGGTTTTAAAAAGCACTCTACGACTTGCGAATCCGTTTTTCATACAGCACTCCAGTAATTCTTACAAGCGATAAAATTCAAGGTTTCTTCTTAAACTTTTGATTAACAAGGAGATAAGACGTGACACACACATAAATTATTTTCACACGGCACTCAATTAATTCTTAGAAGTGATAAAACACGAAAACCCATACAATATTCCACAGGTAAACAAAAAACCATTGGAAAGTTTAAGCGTGAGTTAGACGGTAAAATTATTACAGAATTGGTAGCACTGAAACTAAAAATGTATTCTATCTCTTGTGAGGACGATAAAATTGCAATTAAGAAATCCAAGGGCACTGGTCGAACTGCAGTCAAAGAGTTGACACATAATGACTATAAAAGGGTTTTATTTGGCAACTTGAAACTTCAGGCCACCTTTAATTTGATTCGATCGAAAAATAACGAGCTCTATTCGTAAGAGATTACCAAGAAAAGCTTGTGTGCCGAAGATGACAAACGCCACACGCACGATGATGGCGTAAACACACTACCTTTCGGACACTAGTCTAATGGACCACAATAGTTTGTAAATAAAGTAAACACATGTATTTGGTAAATTATATATATTTCCAATAAAGTGTTTTATGTAAACGTCTCTTGTTTTACTTATTACAAGTCACTTTTATCGATCTATGAATTGTGTGAGTCATCAAAACCAAACCACTTCACAAACATGCGATTTCCGCTCCTTCGCAATATTTTCTCCACCAGGTATGTGTCGGGGTAATTGGTCTTCAGCAGCTCTTGTTCGTAGAAACATCCCTGAATCGGTTGCCCTCGGTAATCCTCGAGATGGTACGTGGTTAGGTTCGTATGCTTCACCTTGACGACGGTAAACACCTCGGTGGTGTAGTTTGGAGTGTACCCCTTGCTGAACACGTGCTTATACTTTAAAATGCGTAACTTGTCCCCCAGATTAAACTGTCCGCACCCTGACCGCTACAAAGTTCAGTTTCGTATCCTTTGTGACGTCAGCGGGGCTCATGCCCTTCACAGAATGCACTGTTTTGTTGTATTCGTCGACCAGTTGAGGCAGAATGTGGAGCCATCTGTCGTTGCCCTGTAAACTGAACACTCTCCGCATTTTCTCTTTGATGGTTCTGTTCCAGCGTTCCACACAACTCGCCTTCTTCTCCATGAATGTGGAGTAATGATTGATTTCGTCCTGCGGGTTTGTGCAACTCGTCAATCAGTCCCTTCTTCTCATTCATTCCGCCACTAAATATTTGACTTTGCAATTCCGCCACATCCAATTCGAGCGCGTGCAATCTATCATTGTGCTCGCGAAACAGCAACGCTACGCTATCTCTGACCTTTTCCAGGTCTTACTCGACTATTTCTAGTATCCGTCCGAGAGGATCCACCACTCCTGTACGCACCGCGTGATCTATTGACAGTCCCAGTGTGGCAAACAAACTGTCCATGTAAGCTTTATTAGCAGCGTCTGGGTTTTGGATGGCGTTAGCGACATTGGTCAGACGCTTGTTGTCTTTGTTATAGTCCCCGGTCTCGGTCAGCAGGAAACCAACTCCAGGTGGTCCGCGCAGAACAAACGCCTCCGAAGATGCTTTCTTGGACCGTCCACCCAGCTGTCGTCCAAACTTGTCCACATACATGATTGGAATAAGGGGCTCGCGCTGTTGCTGCTTCCTTTCTGAACCCCTCCTCCCTCAGCTCGTCCACAATAGACGCAATCTCGTTGTAGTGTGAGGTGTTGCCGGCCGCTCTGGAGGCGTGCAGCAAGAACAAACGTTGCACCAGTTCGTTTATGTCGTTCCAGTAAACGTACTCGCCGTTTTTGTCGGCGACGCGCATCAACAGTCCACCACCCTCCTTTGTAAACCGTTTGATGATGCTCTTATACTTGGCGCTGTTGGTGCCCCGAGTACGAGCTTGATCCCTATACCCACCTTGTGAGCAGTCGTGGCCAGTATTATGTTGTTGTACGCGTTCAAATCACGCTTGGTGTAATTGTCCGGGTCGTTGTAGAAGAGCAACTCGTAGAGTACCGGGTACCGTTTGTCCTGCACGTAGACATCCATCGTCGTCGACAAACGAATGGCCGAGTTCCAATCATGAATGAGTCGTCGTCATCGCCTTTTTGTCTTCTGACTCCGTACACGGTGTCTAAATCTCTGCGGTTCTCATTGCGCAGCAGTCTTTCGATGTGTGCACTGACCTTGGGACCTGGCGCGAAGCCACCGTAATATAGAAAGCCTGTTCCCTGCTCGGGTGACGTCACACTTGGTTGTAGATTTCTGTAGGGCGCTATAAAGAGTAGGTATTCGCAGCCGCCATTTTGGAGCATTTATTTTGTGGGTGGTATCGGACGTGATCCCTAATATTTAAGCGAAATAGTTGTTTTGAAAAAATGGTTCGTTGTTCCGCACCAAATTGCTCAAATAGTTCGACGAAGGGTTTCAGGCTACTCAGATTTCCCGTAAATAGCCAGAGAAAAGTTATTTGGTTACAAAACTGCAGACGTGGAAATTGGTCTCCTGGATTGACTGGCAAGTTATGTGAAGTAAGTACAAAATCTTATTATGTATCAATTTTTTACATTTTTGAGACACCATATCACAGATCTTGTGCCTTTATTATCCATTTAAGCAACTTGGTTTAAAAATTGTGCCACGTTTTAGGTTATGTGTATATGTGTGCAACCTTGTCTCTGGCGTTAGTTATGGTTTTTGTGTTGTTGCTTTAATGTAGCTCATTTTATTTAACATTAACTTATTTAATTTGAATTTCAGGCACACTTTGAAGAAAATCAGTGGGAATCACATCGTGCCGATGGTTGGAAGAAACTGTTGCTAAATGCTGTTCCGACATTATTCAGTGTGCCAAATCCCCAAAAAAGTTGTTATGTGAAAGAAAGTCAAAGTATAAGGTACGTAAAATGCTAACGAAAGTATAATGTTGATGTGAACGCATGAATGGATACTATTACGCCAGCCCATGATCTCGAGTTCTTCCTCACTTGTCATATGTGGGGCAATATAAGTATAGATATATACTTGGGCCGCCGAACAGACGGAGTGATCACCCTCCAAGAACGTGCTCTAGGCGGGACCACTATCAATTTAGGACAACCGAACCGCAGTGATGCGCTTTCTTTAGACCCAACGAAGTCGCATCACTCCAATTCGGTCGTCATAAATTACTATTGGCCCCGCTAGAGCACGTTCTTACAGGGTGATCACTCCGTCTGTTGGGCGGCCCAAGTATAGTTCATATTTCCAGCGTTGACTGTTGCGTAATGCTTTTTGACGCTACCTATATCACTAACGGCAAGTCCTACTGCAGTTTAATTAATTGTCACGTTTGTGCCACTTTGGCATTTACATGTATAGGTTAGAAATATTACTTAAGTTGCAAGCTCACAGCCCCGTTTCGAAGGATGATTTTTGTCCGTAAGTTTTCTCGTTGGTAGAAATATTTGAATGAGTCACGAGCCACCACTGCGCAAACATAATACTTTAATTGTCTGCCGAATTGCCGAATGCTATGTTATTTTTATTATGCATTACGATATTCATATTTTTAGATACGGGACAATTGTTTAAAGGCAGCAGCGGTTTCCTTCCTACAAGATGAAACGCACATTAACGAAGTAGCCTCGCCTTCAGAAGCCCTAACAACAGCATATTTTTGTCGACTCATCGACCGATGGTTTTCCATTTGTGCTTCAAAAGTTTCCAAAGCAGGTATGATTTTTATCCTTATTATTTACCCAATTAAATTATTTCATTGTATGTATTTTTAAGGCATAACTCGTCGAAATAAAACTGCGAAATCAGAATTCTTGGCGCAATTTGTTGAAATTTTCCACAACATTCAAATAGAAAATGGATGGAAGCCATTGAATACCGGCATGATATTGACAACATTGTCACTCTATAACATCACTGAGATGCTGATCGAGAATGAATTTAAGTTTGTACTCTTGCATCGGTTTACTCAAGATGCTTTGGAGAATGTTTTCTCACAAATAAGAAGAAAAGCTGGATCACATCCATCTGCTTTACAATGTTTAAGAGCCCTTGTCCAATAGTTCAGCCAGTACTTCTTCATTCTATCATTTGGGTATGATATTTAACTTTTCATGCAATAATTTTTCAACATATTTTGTTTTCAGGCCAACATAATTATTCTCAGTCAAGTACCGAAGAAATAAATCATGTTTCCCAGCGTTCCTCTGACTGTGACGCTCTGTGGACTGATTCTTTCGCAGGAACTTCTGTAGGTATGATTTCTAAGACAGTTTTTATTTTTTTGCATATTAGATCTTTTTACAGAATTAAACAATGATGAAGACCATCAGAATGTCTATCATTCAGAAGCTCCAGAAACTGATTATGAGGAAAATGTAACTGATTTGCCACAGTTTCCTTTCGGCACATTAACACTTGATATTAATGGTTTGGATACATATGATCTAAACAACTTGTTCAATATAGGGGGTAGTACCATTAACGCAATGTTAAAAAAAAGTTATGTGTGTTTTGCAAAGAATTTTTAAGTTGTAATGCTGATGAAAATTCACCATATGGTACTTATGTAAGTAATTTAAGTAGGGGTAGTTTAAAAACACCAAATCAGGTGGTGGAGCAATTAATATATAATTGAGAAAAACTTTTTAGAAAATATAAATGTTATGTTACATGTAAAGGTAATACGGACTTAATAAAAAAAATTGTAGATGATGTTAACACGGATATTCCGGCATGTTGTAATTTAAAACAGAAAATTGTTAGGCATTTTTTTACTGTACGATCATTTTTACTGGTAGACTTCGATAAAAACAATAAAAGGAATCGCCAGTCCTATGGAACTGCAACTGCTAAAAACTGAAAAAATAACCGAAATGTATATTATTCATATCTCAATAAATTTTTTATACTTTTTTGTTTTCATTTTATATTACTTTAGGTACCTACCTGTACAGAGTGGTGAAATTCCACACAGAATCATAATTTTGTTATTCGTAGTTTTTTGTTTAAATTCAAAAATATGTAAATTTTAATTTTTAAAAAGGCGTCTTCCTACAAGAATTTATTATCACCAGCATTGTTTGCATTATCGCATCACTTCAGGATTTTAAAAAACTAAATAACAAAATGATTTTCTGCGGAAATTTACCATAGTAGTAGATAAATGACAATACTGGGCCACATCCCTGGCCGAGGCGGTTGACCGCTTCGGCGGGAGGAAGCCGGGCGCCCGTCTTTCTGGCCGAGGCGATGGGGCGCTCGAGCCAGCCCGCCGAGGCGATCGATCGCTTCGGCGGGTGGAAGCCGGGGGCCCCCGGCTTCTCCAGGTGCCATCAACTTTTTGAAGGAAGCCGGGCCCCCCGGCTTCTCCAGGTGCCATCCACTTCTTTAGCAACGACTTCTGCGGCAGCCTTTCTCAGAAGAAGCGAGTGTCATTGCCGAAGAGTGCGCCCCCCAAGCCGCCATTTTGGGCCCCCTTGGTTGTGGCTCAGGCGCCTGCGCCGGGGCTCTGAAAGTACACGTGTTGCTCATTGTTCAGGCCAGTCCATCCAGGTGCCATCAATGACCAGAGGCTGCGGAAGGAGTCCTCTAGTAATGTCTTCAGCAACGGTGTCTTTGGGGCCTTTGGTTGTGGCTCAGGCGCCTGCGCCGGGGCTCAAAAAGTGCGCGTGTTGCTCATTGTTGCGCAATGGAAGAATGTTCTGGAAATGCTGATGCAATAGTATGCAGATGTTGCAGAATTAATGTTTTTTCTCGGAAATTCCAACGTTTGCAATTGTTTACACTAAATAACTATTGTTATCAAAGTTTGAGACAAGATGATCGAGATTATTGTATACCCTGTTGTTTGTATTATTATAATAAAATCATTCTAGAACATAAAAAGTTTGAAGGCCACCGCCAGAAACATAAACACTCGATTGATTGTTGTTTTTGATAACTTCTGCATGTTACCAAAATTTTGCAAGCTCGGCAAAAGCTGCGAGATAAATAGAACGAATATAATTGCGAGAATTATTATTCAGTAATCACTTCAATAGTTTAGTTGGTTCCCACGGAATAGGTGCGGTAAAAGTTAGTTTCCCAATATGGATGTTGTAATTGGCCAAGATGATGTTGGAGATATTTTATTGTACCATTTTATCCACCAAAATTTACCGGAAAATTTAAAAGTAAGTCCATTAGCAGTAATCATTTCTTTTATTGTTCAAGCATTCTGTTAATAAAACTCATTCATAATAAAACTCATTCATAATAATTTCATTATATGTAGTTAAAAAGCTCACGTATCTGTTCCATAATTGTGAAATATTTTCTATCTTTAGAAGCAACCCAAAATGATTATGTGCGGAAATGTATCGCACATGGCAACGGAAACCGAAAATGTTTTATTTTCTGGACTATTCATGGAGAAAGAAACCAAGATAATTTTGTTGGAATCGTGCAGTGAACTTGTGGTCATTTGGGTCAATATTGTAAATCGTAAGTAAAGTATTTAGATTTTTTAATATGCAGTGATAGTAGATAAAAAGTGCCAGTTTTGGATTCACAATTTTAGTAGTGGAAAATGAATTGTTTTTATAATGAATGAAGTTATTTCTTTGTTTGTCCGCCCGTTTGTTTGTTTGTTTGTTTGTTTGTTTGTTTGTTTGTTTGTTTGTTTGTTTGTTTGTTTGTTTGTTTGTTTACTAGTACAATTTCTTATCTTTGTTTGTCTGTCAGTTTGTCTGTACGTTTTGTTTGTTTGTTTGTTTGTTTTGTTTGTTTGTTTGTTTGTTTACTAGTATAATTTCTTAATTATGGTATTTTTCTCTTGTTGCAGTCAACGATGTATAAGCAGCGTCACGAGTTTGATTACACTGTTATATTATTTTAATGAATAAAATGTATTTTAATATAATAATATCATATTATGAACAGTATTATATTATTTTAATTGACAAAATGTATTTTAATATAATAAATTATATTATATAATTTACCGTATTCCATGGGAACTAACTAAACTAATGAATTGATTACTGAATAATACTCCCCATTATGTTAGAAATATTTGTTGATTTGATTGCTTTCCAATAAATGTATGCTAGAAGCGTGATTTTTTTTGACAAGCTGTCTGTTGACACCAGACAGCTGTTGACACAGCTGTCTGTTGACACAGACAGCTCTATTCGCAAACACCATGGCTGATGACACAAGCAAGAATAGAAAGAGGAAAAACCCCTCTATGTAGATGCAGCTTAGATGCGGCAGTACGTAAACGTCTTGTTGGTGGATTGGTATGCGAATTTCGTCATTGGCATTGAATGTTGTTGTTGACACGAACGGCTGATGTAACAGACAGACAGATAGACAGACAGGCAGGCAGACAGGCAGACAGACAGACAGACACAGACAGACAGATAGACAGACATACAGACAGACAGACAGACAGACAGACAGACAGACAGACATTTGATGAGAATTCTGAAGTAGGAGAATAACTATAGATTCCTATTTGTCTCATCGAGCTGGTTAATTTGATACCCTCCATGACCTAAGTGGGCGGGGCAAGGGGGCGTGTGCAGTGGGCCCTAATCTACATGCGTTCTATATTACCGACATTCAATTTGCACTTTCCAGTAAGTGTAACAGAAATCTACATGTGTTATATATTACCGACACTCAATTAGTACTTCCAGCACTCACCAGATGGTTCCCACACGTGTCCGAAACACATTAAGATAACAAGTAATTTCAAAACATAGTACGTATCAATATAAACAAACTGACGAATGTTCTAGAATGTTATTTTATTGTAATAATACAAACAAATAAACGGTTCACCTTGTAGTGTCTACAACGTAGTATGTGCATATACAGAACGTGGGAGCAAACCTAAACAAACATAATCCTGTCGGCGAGTTGAAAGGTTTTTTACCCATAATAAAAACAATTATAACATCTCTTATCGGCGGCGAACGTGCTTTTTTCTTAAACTTTGATATCAATATTTATTTAGTATAAACAATTGCAACCATTGGAATTTCCGAGAAACTTCTGTTTACAATCCTAAGTATATATGGATGATTTAAAAGACGGGCATGTAGGCAGCCCGATTAGCTCAGTGGGTTTTAGCGAGGGCTCCGGTGCGCGGGGACCCGGGTTCGAATCCCGGTCGGCGTCATTTCCAGAACGTTTGAGAAAACCCCGGCGCAGGCGCCTGGGCCACATCCAAAGGCATCTAGCAGTAGTTGAACCTTACCACCCACAACCACACCCATTGGATGCCGCCCACAACCTCTATCATTGGCTGTTGCCCCGCCCACTCTCATAGAGCCCCGGCGCAGGCGCCTGAGCCACAACCAAAGGCCCCAAAGACACCAGAGGCAGAAGTCGTTGCTGAAGACATTACTCGAGGACTCCTTCAGCGTAGAAGGGGGAAAAACATTAATTCTGCAACATCTGCATACTATTGCATCAGCATTTCCAGAACATTCTTCCATTGCGCAACAATGAGCAACACGCGCACTTTTTGAGCCCCGGCGCAGGCGCCTGAGTCACAACCAAAGGCCCCAAAGACACCGTTGCTGAAGACATTACTCGAGGACTCCTTCCGCAGCCTCTGGTCATTGATGGCACCTGGATGGACTGGCCTGAACAATGAGCAACACGTGTACTTTCAGAGCCCCGGCGCAGGCGCCTGAGCCACAACCAAGGGGGCCCAAAATGGCGGCTTGGGGGGCGCACTCTTCGGCAATGACACTCGTTTCTTCTGAGCAAGGCTGCCGCAGAAGTCGTTGCTAAAGAAGTGGATGGCACCTGGAGAAGCCGGGGGGCCCGGCTTCCTTCAAAAAGTGGATGGCACCTGGAGAAGCCGGGGGCCCCCGGCTTCCACCCGCCGAAGCGATCGATCGCCTCGGCGGGCTGGCTCGAGCGCCCCATCGTCTCGGCCAGAAAGACGGGCGCCCGGCTTCCTCCCGCCGAGGCGGTCAACCGCCTCGGCCAGGGATGTGGCCCAGTATTGTCATTTATCTACTACTTACCATCACCCTGTATATTATATTCGCCTTTTATATTCGCAAACTTCATTAAGCATAAAAAGGTACTAAATACCTACCTACATTAATTTAAGTGTTTTTACAAATCGACAAACAATACCAGTAATTAGTAAAATGCAATATACATTTGGAAGATCGTTCTTCAAATCAAATTCAGAATTAGTCCCTAACCCTGATATAAATATTGTAAGACCCGAAACATGTACATAAATGTCTGGTCCAGTGGCGGCTCCTGAGTTTAGAACTTGGCAGTGCTCTAGAATGAAATCACAGCTCAGGGGTTGGAGGGGGGTCTGGTGGTTTCTCCCCAGTAGTTTTTTTAAATGAAGTGCTTTAGAAGCCATTTTCAACCAAGAAATTTCACTCACCGCAATATTTAACGAAAATCCCAAATCCAAAAGGTTAAACTTTCGCACACAACTTTTACCGCGACCTTTCGAAAAGCTTTTGATAGTTCGCATAGGCTCAAGACGTCCATTTCATTTTATTTCAAGTTTTTCGTCAAAGTCTATATTTAGATAAACCATTCATTTTTAACTGAATGGAGTATTACAACACAATAATAATTTTGAAAATTGTAAAAATCAGGCGACCACTTTGTTAAAGTTCACTCCACAATGTTTAAGTGTTGACTTTAACTAAACCACTACCTTTAGCCATGATAAGTATTGGAAATTTCAATATTTAAAAATAAACACGATAATGCAGCTAATTACTCACGTTATAAGCAAAGCAACGAGCTATCTCAGACCTAAATTTGGTAAACAAAAACAATAAGCACTGCCGCAGAAGTACGAACTCCCGCGTCTCGTGCTTTGCCCAACAGTAAGTGTGTGCTCAGACAGCGCTCTCAGACGAGCTATAATTCTTCCACCTAAAAGCACATACGACGAAATTTTCCCGAGTCGCAGCGATCTCGCTCCCATATCGAATATGCATTGGCCACACCTCAGTATTCGGACGGCTGGATGCGTGTGTGGTAGGCATTTTCAAAGACGACGCGGAATGCTTAACAGCGCGTACTATTTATTATCTCGCATAATAATTAATATATATTGCGGCAGAGATTCAAAAAGTTTTAAACTTATTAGCTTATAATTTTAAGGTTTTGAACCTTTTATCAAAAAAGGTTAAAACCATATTTTTGTAGGCAGTGCGCGCACGAGCGCACTTATTAGGGAGCCGCCGCTGGTCTGGTCTAGTACTTAAGAAACGTAATTTCAATTCGCCGCAATCTTTTTGCATAGCAAATTACAAAATAGATCACACAAATTCTGGGGCGTATACGTAACGTACGGCATAAGAATTTCAAATTTGGCGGTAGATAGAAAGCCCCAAAATGGCGGCTGCGAATACCCACTTTTTTCAGAGCCTTAGATTTCTGTATGGCGAGCTTAAACGGCGGCCAGACTTTCTCGGCTTAATATTGGGAAATAGTAATTTTTATGTAATGAATTGTAGTTTCGTTGTTATATTAGTGTCAATACGTTATGGGAATGTATTTATCTAGGTAAAATAATCTATTAATAGTTAAAACTTAAAACAAAACGGCACTGCAGAGGGTCAACAGCTTTGGTAAAAGAGTGGTCACCAATTCTTTTGTTCTTATTTATGTGAATAGTAGTCAATTAATGTAGGGTTTACTAATTTATTATATTGCATCGTTTTTTTAAACAGCTAGTATATTGAAGACAAATAAGAAGTCATTCAATAAAAAACTAATTTCTAGTTGGGTAAATGACAAAATTAATACGTATTTTTATCATCCCTAATTGCTCCTTTAAAAACAATTTTATCAAGCGTCGATGATTCAGTACCTACTTCATTATGCTTCTTTGTCATTTGCAATATCATTTAACAGGTTTACAAATTTTCTACACAAGCATTTATTTAATTTGAGATACTACTCGTAATATCACAAGTTTGAATATGTCTTAATGGTTCATTATTTTCTCTAATTTCAACCAGCTATTAGAGAACTGTGCACTAATAAACCCAAACATAAGAATTGTTATAAGTAATAACTAAGCGCAAATCTGAGAAAATGTTTATGGAAAACTTTAAAAATAATGCCTATTTCTGCATTTCACTTAAAAGCGTTTTATAGTTGTTCGGTATGACGTTAACTTTCATTTTTTCTTGATAATTCAGTGCTTGTGCATATTTTCTTGCTCGTTCGCCTGTATTTTTTCGAGACTTTGGGCGTAATGCTGGACATATATTTCGACTGATGTTTAAATGTGGGAAAAGCATCATTTGTAAGCTTTGGCCTTTGGGGCCTTTCCTTTTAGAATTAAAATGCTCCCATCGTCGCGTCCTACAGGATCTTTCCAAATAATAAAGCGATTTTTAAACTGTTTTGCACATACTAGGTACTGAAAATGTCGATTGCTGGAAGTCTTTGCCTAGCTTTGTCTTTGGGAAATCGAAACACAGACACTTTCTCACTTGTGCGTTGGTAATTGCTCCTACACAAGGGAACGCAACAATATTTTGGCATCTAAAGTTGTATAAGCAAAACTAGTTACTTGTTCGGTTATGATAAATCTAAGTAATATGTTGCCATTGCATTATTATAGTGTTCTAATGCAGCGAAACGAAGACGTTGTTGAAGTTAGCATCAGCTTCCGATTTGAGATTCATAAATTTACAGTGGACCAAATGATTATTGTATTTGATGGGAAAAAATTGTGAAACTGGTAATTTAAATAGAATTTGACATGAGTATTGACGTGCTAATCATCAAATCGAAAACTACCTAGAACATAACAACTTCTTACTTTTAAGTGCAACATTTTGTTTACACAAAAACGCATTTAACCGTTTGTTTACATAAAAACGTATTTACCTTTTGGAAAATCATATAGATCGTATCAAAATGTACTTTATTGTTTTCTATAGCATATATGGCACGAAACAAATTTAATTTCAAAGTATGAGGGTTTCGTTTCAAACGACCAAAAAATTCAAAAAGTCGATTGGGTCAAGCCGAAACGTGTTTCGCATTTTCCTTTCCCAGGGAGATTTCTGTTCTAATTAAAAAGGCCGAACAAAAGTTTCAGAATATAATGATTTCCTTTCCGAACCTCAAAAATTTTAAAAAATTCTACTGGCCAAGCGGCCAAGCCAGAACGTGTATCGCATTTTTCTTTCACAGGAGAACTTCTTCTCTCCTTACAAACTTGCCTTGAAAGTTTCAATCCGGTATTCCAGAGTGTAAGGGTTGCATTTCCAACCCCAAAATTTCAAAAAATCGCACCGCGCAAACCAAAACTTGTTTCACATTCTCTTTTCGTGGAAAGACTTCTCTTCTCATTAAAATGCTGCAGCAAACATTTTGTTCAGAAATTCAGAGTATAAGGGTTTTATTTCCAACCCCCCTTAAATTTAAAAAAATCGCACCGGCCAAACCAAAACGTGTTTCACATTCTCCTTTGGTGGGAAGGCTTCTAGTCTCACTGAAATGCTGCAGTAAAAAATTCGTTCAGAAATTCAGAGTATAAGGGTTTTATTTCCAACCCTAAAAATTTCAAAAAAATCGCACCGGCCAAACCAAAACGTGTTTCACATTCTCCTTTGGTGGGAATGCTTCTAGTCTCACTAAAATGCTCCAGTAAAAATTTCGTTCACAAAATCGGAGTATAAGGGTTTTATTTCCAACCCCCAAAATTTCAAAAAATTGCACCGGCCAAACCAAAACGTGTTTCACATTCTCCTTTCGTAGGAAGACTTCTCGTCTCACTAAAATGCTCCAGTCAAAATTTCGTTCAGAAATTCAGAGTATAAGAGTTTCATTTCCACCCCCCAAAATTTCAAAAAATTGCACCGGCCAAACTAAAACGTGTTTCACATTCTCTTTTCGTATGAGGACTTCCCTTCTCACTAAAATGCTGCAGTAAAAATTTCGTTCAGAAATTCAGAGTATAAGGGTCTTATTTCCAACCCTAAAAATTTCAAGAAATCGCACCGGCCAAACCAAAACGTTTTTCACATTCTCCTTTCGTAGGAAGACTTCTCGTCTCCCTAAAATGCTCCAGCAAAAAATTTCGTTCAGAAAATCGGAGTATAAGGGTTTTATTTCAACCCTCAAAATTTCAAAAAATTGCACCGGCCAAACCAAAACGTGTTTCACATTCTCCTTTCGTAGGAAGACTTCTCGCCTCACTAAAATGCTCCAGTAAAAATTTCGTTTAGAAATTCAGAGTATAAGGGTTTCATTTCCAACCCCCAAAATTTCAAAAAATTGCACCGACCAAACCAAAACGTGTTTCACATTCTCCTTTTGTAGGAAGACTTCTCGCCTCACTAAAATGCTCCAGTAAAAATTTCGTTTAGAAATTCAGAGTATAAGGGTTTCATTTCCAACCCCCAAAATTTCAAAAAATTGCACCGACCAAACCAAAACGTGTTTCACATTCTCCTTTTGTAGGAAGACTTCTCGTCTCACTAAAATGCTCCAGTAAAAATTTCGTTCACAAAATCGGAGTATAAGGGTTTTATTTCCAACCCCCAAAATTTCAAAAAATTGCACCGGCCAAACCAAAACGTGTTTCACATTCTCCTTTCGTAGGAAGACTTCTCGTCTCACTAAAATGCTCCAGTCAAAATTTCGTTCAGAAATTCAGAGTATAAGGGTTTCATTTCCAACCCCCAAAATTTCAAAAAATTGCACCGGCCAAACTAAAACGTGTTTCACATTCTCTTTTCGTATGAGGACTTCCCTTCTCACTAAAATGCTGCAGTAAAAATTTCGTTCAGAAATTCAGAGTATAAGGGTCTTATTTCCAACCCCCAAAATTTCAAGAAATCGCACCGGCCAAACCAAAACGTGTTTCACATTCTCCTTTTGTAGGAAGACTTCTCGCCTCACTAAAATGCTCCAGTAAAAATTTTGTTCGCAAAATCGGAGTATAAGGGTTTTATTTCCAACCCCCAAAATTTCAAAAAATTGCACCGGCCAAACCAAAACTTGTTTCACATTCTCCTTTCGTAGGAAGACTTCTCGTCTCACTAAAATGCTCCAGTAAAAATTTCGTTCAGAAATTCAGAGTATAAGGGTTTTATTTCCAACCCCCAAAATTTAAAAAAATTGCACCGGCCAAACCAAAACGTGTTTCACATTCTCCTTTCGTAGGAAGACTTCTCGTCTCACTAAAATGCTCCAGTAAAAATTTCGTTCAGAAATTCAGAGTATAAGGGTTTTATTTCCAACCCCCAAAATTTCAAAAAATCGCACCGTCCAAACCAAAACGTGTTTCACATTCTCCTTTCGTCAGAAGACTTCTCCTCTCACTAACATGCTGCAGAAAAAAATTCGTTCAGAAATTCAGAGTATAAGGGTTTTATTTCCAACCCCCAAAATTTCAAAAAATCGCACCGGCCAAACCAAAACGTGTTTCACATTCTCCTTTGGTGGGAAGGCTTCTAGTCTCACTGAAATGCTGCAGTAAAAAATTCGTTCAGAAATTCAGAGTATAAGGGTTTTATTTCCAACCCTAAAAATTTCAAAAAATCGCACCGGCCAAACCAAAACGTGTTTCACATTCTCCTTTGGTGGGAATGCTTCTAGTCTCACTAAAATGCTCCAGTAAAAATTTCGTTCGCAAAATCGGAGTATAAGGGTTTCATTTCCAACCCCCAAAATTTCAAAAAATTGCACCGGCCAAACCAAAACGTGTTTCACATTCTCCTTTCGTAGGAAGACTTCTCGTCTCACTAAAATGCTCCAGTCAAAATTTCGTTCAGAAATTCAGAGTATAAGAGTTTCATTTCCACCCCCCAAAATTTCAAAAAATTGCACCGGCCAAACTAAAACGTGTTTCACATTCTCTTTTCGTATGAGGACTTCCCTTCTCACTAAAATGCTGCAGTAAAAATTTCGTTCAGAAATTCAGAGTATAAGGGTCTTATTTCCAACCATAAAAATTTCAAAAAATCGCACCGACCAAACCAAAACGTGTTTCACATTCTCCTTTTGTAGGAAGACTTCTCGTCTCACTAAAATGCTCCAGTAAAAATTTCGTTCACAAAATCGGAGTATAAGGGTTTTATTTCCAACCCCAAAAATTTCAAAAAATTGCACCGGCCAAACCAAAACGTGTTTCACATTCTCCTTTCGTAGGAAGACTTCTCGTCTCACTAAAATGCTCCAGTCAAAATTTCGTTCAGAAATTCAGAGTATAAGGGTTTCATTTCCAACCCCCAAAATTTCAAAAAATTGCACCGGCCAAACTAAAACGTGTTTCACATTCTCCTTTCGTAGGAAGATTTCTCTTCTCACTAATATGCTGCAGTAAAAATTTCGTTCAGAAATTCAGAGTACAAGGGTTTTATCTCCAACCCCCAAATTTCAAAAAATCCCACCGGCCAAACTAAAACGTGTTTCACATTCTCTTTTCGTAGGTAGACTTCTCCTCTCACTAACATGATGCAGAAAAAATTTCGTTCAGAAATTCAGAGTATATGGGTTTTATTTCCAACCCCCAAAATTTCAAAAAATCGCACCGGCCAAACCAAAACGTGTTTCACATTCTCCTTTCGTGAGAAGGCTTCTCCTCTCACTAAAATGCTGCAGTGAAAATTTCGTTCAGAAATTCATAGTATAAGGGTTTTATTTCCAACCCCCAAAATTTCAAAAAATCGCACCGCCAAACCAAAACGTGTTTCACATTCTCTTTTCTCATTAACGTGCTGCAGAAAAAAATTCGTTCAGGAATTCAGAGTATAAGGGTTTTATTTCCAACCCCCAAAATTTCAAAAAATCGCACCGCCAAACCAAAACGTGTTTCACATTCTCTTTTCTCATTAACGTGCTGCAGAAAAAATTTCGGTCAGGAATTCAGAGTATAAGGGTTTTATTTCCAACCCCCAAAATTTCAAAAAATCAAACCGGCCAAACCAAAACGTGTTTCACATTCTCCTTTCGTAGGAAGACTTCTCCTCTCACTAACATGCTGCAGACTATTTTAAATTTTTACTGCAGCATATTAGTGAGAAGAGAAATTTTCCTACGAAAGGAGAATGTGAAACACGTTTTGGTTTGGCCGGTGGGATTTTTTGAAATTTTGGGGGTTGGAGATAAAACCCTTATACTCTGAATTTCTGAACGAAATTTTTACTGCAGCATTTTAGTGAGAGGAGAAGTCTTCTCACGAAAGGAGAATGTGAAACACGTTTTGGTTTGGACGGTGCGATTTTTTGAAATTTTGGGGGTTGGAAATAAAACCCTTAGAGGAAAGTCGCCTAATATGACGATAGTTCCTAATATGGGGTACCGCGTTTTTGGCCATATTCCATTTTTGCCACCTGTTGAAATCATTACTAATTAATATCGACTTTATTTTGCTATTCTCCTATATGACCAACGGTGTTACTACTTTCACCATTTCTCCACCAGGTGGCTTCAAAAGTTTGTATACATCTGAAACGTTAGTGAGCGCGTTGTTCCTGCGAGTGTACTCAGTCTTAAAAGTAAGTATTTTGAATTAGTTTATTTGCATCCGATAGTAAACTTTGCGCAGTTTATTGTCATGTATGTGACATTTTAGAAAACGCAGCAAAATTTCTGCGAAAATGCTATATGACCAAACAATCATTTGTTCCTAATATGGGGTACAACAGAGTGCCTAATTTGGGGTACCCCATATATGAGGAAATTATTTTTTAATTCGATGGAATAGCAATGTCAGCATTTTTATTTCTGTGTATAATGGGAAATACATTATTTCCAGACGCCCAATAACCGCAAATCATGGAATAGAGAGCAAATTTTCAGTAATACTGCCCAAAACATTTTTTTAAGTTTTGACAACTTATTTGGTTCTCTTTTGTTATTTTGTTTACATATTTTATATTGGAATAAAATGTTTTGTTTATTTTGAGTTGATAATAAAAACCCTCGTAAAAACCTTTTTTCAAAATATTGTTTTTTGAGTATAAATTCTTAATATTTGGGGTACCCCATATTAAGGACATGCATAAACTTAATATGGGGTAGTAAGTGACAATTTATTTATTGCACATCTCCCTCATTTTAATTTTTTTGATCTGTTTTATAACACAATGCTCAAAGACAAACAAATTTAATGTTTGCTAGTGAAAATTCTCCCAAAAACATAGTTACAACAACTTTGGAGCAATTTGAAAAAAAGTACCCCATATTAGGCAACTTTCCTCTATACTCTGAATTTCTGAACGAAATTTTCTCTGCAGCATTCTAGTGAGAGGAGTAGACTTCTCACGAAAGGAGAATGTGAAACACGTTTTGGTTTGGACGGTGCGATTTTTTGAAATTTTGGGGGTTGGAGATAAAACACTTATACTCTGAATTTCTGAACGAAATTTTTCCTGCAGCATGTTAGTGAGAGGAGAAGTCTTCCTACGAAAAGAGAATGTGAAACACGTTTTAGTTTGGCCGGTGCGATTTTTTGAAATTTTGGGGGTTGGAAATAAAACCCTTATACTCTGAATTTCTGAACGAAATTTTTTTTGCAGCATGTTAGTGAGAGGAGAAGTCTTCTTACGAAAAGAGAATGTGAAACACGTTTTAGTTTGGCCGGTGCGATTTTTTGAAATTTTGGGGGTTGGAAATAAAACCCTTATACTCTGAATTTCTGAACGAAATTTTTTTTGCAGCATGTTAGTGAGAGGAGAAGTCTTCCTACGAAAAGAGAATGTGAAACACGTTTTAGTTTGGCCGGTGAGATTTTTTGAAGTTTTGGGGGTTGGAAATAAAACCCTTATACTCTGAATTTCTGAACGAAATTTTTTCTGTAGCATGTTAGTGAGAGGAGAAGTCTACCTACGAAAAGAGAATGTGAAACACGTTTTAGTTTGGCCGGTGCGATTTTTTGAAATTTTGGGGGTTGGAAATAAAACCCTTATACTCTGAATTTCTGAACGAAATTTTTACTGCAGCATTTTAGGGAGAGGAGAAGTCTTCTCACGAAAGGAGAATGTGAAACACGTTTTGGTTTGGACGGTGAGATTTTTTGAAATATTGGGGGTTGGAGATAAAACCCTTATACTCTGAATTTCGGAACGAAATTTTTTCTGCAGCATGTTAGTGAGAGGAGAAGTCTTCCTACGAAAAGAGAATGTGAAACACGTTTTGGTTTGGCCGGTGCGATTTTTTGAAATTTTGGGGGTTGGAAATAAAACCCGTATACTCTGAATTTCTGAGCGAAATTTTTTCTGCAGCATGTTAGTGAGAGGAGAAGTCTTCCTACGAAAAGAGAATGTGAAACACGTTTTGGTGTGGCCGGTGCGATTTTTTGAAATTTTGGGGGTTGGAAATAAAACCCTTATACTCTGAATTTCTGAACGAAATTTTTTCTGCAGCATGTTAGTGAGAGGAGAAGTCTTCTGACGAAAGGAGAATGTGAAACACGTTTTGGTTTGGCCGGTGCGATTTTTTGAAATTTTGGGGGTTGGAAATAAAACCCTTATATTCTGAATTTCTGAACGAAATTTTTACTGCAGCATTTTAGTGAGAGGAGAAGCCTTCTCACGAAAGGAGAATGTGAAACACGTTTTGGTTTGGACGGTGAGATTTTTTGAAATTTTGGGTGTTGGAGATAAAACCCATATACTCTGAATTTCTGAACGAAATTTTCTCTGCAGCATTCTAGTGAGAGGAGTAGTCTTCTCACGAAAGGAGAATGTGAAACACGTTTTGGTTTGGACGGTGCGATTTTTTGAAATTTTGGGGGTTGGAAATAAAACCCTTATACTCTGAATTTCTGAACGAAATTTTTACTGCAGTATTCTAGTGAGAGGAGAAGTCTTCTCACGAAAGGAGAATGTGAAACACGTTTTGGTTTGGACGGTGCGATTTTTTGAAATTTTGGGGGTTGGAGATAAAACCCTTATACTCTGAATTTCTGAACGAAATTTTTTCTGCAGCATGTTAGTGAGAGGAGAAGTCTTCCTACGAAAAGAGAATGTGAAACACGTTTTAGTTTGGCCGATGCGATTTTTTGAAATTTTGGGGGTTGGAAATAAAAGCCTTATACTCTGAATTTCTGAACGAAATTTTTTTTGCAGCATGTTAGTGAGAGGAGAAGTCTTCCTACGAAAAGAGAATGTGAAACACGTTTTGGTTTGGCCGGTGCGATTTTTTGAAATTTTGGGGGTTGGAAATAAAACCCTTATACTCTGAATTTCTGAACGAATTTTTTTCTGCAGCATGTTAGTGAGAGGAGAAGTCTTCTGACGAAAGGAGAATGTGAAACACGTTTTGGTTTGGACGGTGCGATTTTTTGAAATTTTGGGGGTTGGAAATAAAACCCTTATACTCTGAATTTCTGAACGAAATTTTTTCTGCAGCATGTTAGTGAGAGGAGAAGTCTTCTGACGAAAGGAGAATGTGAAGCACGTTTTGGTTTGGCCGGTGCGATTTTTTGAAATTTTGGAGGTTGGAAATAAAACCCTTATACTCTAAATTTCTGAACGAAATTTTTACTGCAGCATTTTAGTGAGAGGAGAAGTCTTCTCACGAAAGGAGAATGTGAAACACGTTTTGGTTTGGACGGTGAGATTTTTTGAAATATTGGGGGTTGGAGATAAAACCCTTATACTCTGAATTTCGGAACGAAATTTTTTCTGCAGCATGTTAGTGAGAGGAGAAGTCTTCCTACGAAAAGAGAATGTGAAACACGTTTTGGTTTGGCCGGTGCGATTTTTTGAAATTTTGGGGGTTGGAAATAAAACCCTTATACTCTGAATTTCTGAGCGAAATTTTTTCTGCAGCATGTTAGTGAGAGGAGAAGTCTTCCTACGAAAAGAGAATGTGAAACACGTTTTGGTGTGGCCGGTGCGATTTTTTGAAATTTTGGGGGTTGGAAATAAAACCCTTATACTCTGAATTTCTGAACGAAATTTTTTCTGCAGCATGTTAGTGAGAGGAGAAGTCTTCTGACGAAAGGAGAATGTGAAACACGTTTTGGTTTGGCCGGTGCGATTTTTTGAAATTTTGGGGGTTGGAAATAAAACCCTTATATTCTGAATTTCTGAACGAAATTTTTACTGCAGCATTTTAGTGAGAGGAGAAGCCTTCTCACGAAAGGAGAATGTGAAACACGTTTTGGTTTGGACGGTGAGATTTTTTGAAATTTTGGGTGTTGGAGATAAAACCCATATACTCTGAATTTCTGAACGAAATTTTCTCTGCAGCATTCTAGTGAGAGGAGTAGTCTTCTCACGAAAGGAGAATGTGAAACACGTTTTGGTTTGGACGGTGCGATTTTTTGAAATTTTGGGGGTTGGAAATAAAACCCTTATACTCTGAATTTCTGAACGAAATTTTTACTGCAGCATTCTAGTGAGAGGAGAAGTCTTCTCACGAAAGGAGAATGTGAAACACGTTTTGGTTTGGACGGTGCGATTTTTTGAAATTTTGGGGGTTGGAGATAAAACCCTTATACTCTGAATTTCTGAACGAAATTTTTTCTGCAGCATGTTAGTGAGAGGAGAAGTCTTCCTACGAAAAGAGAATGTGAAACACGTTTTAGTTTGGCCGATGCGATTTTTTGAAATTTTGGGGGTTGGAAATAAAAGCCTTATACTCTGAATTTCTGAACGAAATTTTTTTTGCAGCATGTTTGTGAGAGGAGAAGTCTTCCTACGAAAAGAGAATGTGAAACACGTTTTGGTTTGGCCGGTGCGATTTTTTGAAATTTTGGGGGTTGGAAATAAAACCCTTATACTCTGAATTTCTGAACGAATTTTTTTCTGCAGCATGTTAGTGAGAGGAGAAGTCTTCTGACGAAAGGAGAATGTGAAACACGTTTTGGTTTGGACGGTGCGATTTTTTGAAATTTTGGGGGTTGGAAATAAAACCCTTATACTCTGAATTTCTGAACGAAATTTTTTCTGCAGCATGTTAGTGAGAGGAGAAGTCTTCTGACGAAAGGAGAATATGAAGCACGTTTTGGTTTGGCCGGTGCGATTTTTTGAAATTTTGGAGGTTGGAAATAAAACCCTTATACTCTAAATTTCTGAACGAAATTTTTACTGCAGCATTCTAGTGAGAGGAGAAGTCTTCTCACGAAAGGAGAATGTGAAACACGTTTTGGTTTGGACGGTGCGATTTTTTGAAATTTTGGGGGTTGGAAATAAAACCCTTATACTCTGAATTTCTGAACGAAATTTTTTCTGCAGCATGTTAGTGAGAGGAGAAGTCTTCCTACGAAAAGATAATGTGAAACACGTTTTAGTTTGGCCGGTGCGATTTTTTGAAATTTTGGGGTTTGGAAATAAAACCCTTATACTCTGAATTTCTGAACGAAATTTTTTCTGCAGCGTGTTAGTGAGAGGAGAAATCTTCCTACGAAAAGAGAATGTGAAACACGTTTTGGTTTGGCCGGTGCGATTTTTTGAAATTATGGGGGTTGGAAATAAAACCCTTATACTCTGAATTTCTGAACGAAATTTTTACTGCAGCATTTTAGTGAGAGGAGAAGTCTTCTCACGAAAGGAGAATGTGAAACACGTTTTGGTTTGGACGGTGAGATTTTTTGAAATATTGGGGGTTGGAGATAAAACCCTTATACTCTGAATTTCTGAACGAAATTTTTACTGCAGCATTCTAGTGAGAGGAGAAGTCTTCTCACGAAAGGAGAATGTGAAACACGTTTTGGTTTGGACGGTGCGATTTTTTGAAATTTTTGGGGTTGGAAATAAAACCCTTATACTCTGAATTTCTGAACGAAATTTTTACTGCAGCATTCTAGTGAGAGGAGAAGTCTTCTCACGAAAGGAGAATGTGAAACACGTTTTGGTTTGGACGGTGCGATTTTTTGAAATTTTGGGGGTTGGAAATAAAACCCTTATACTCTGAATTTCTGAACGAAATTTTTTCTGCAGCATGTTAGTGAGAGGAGAAGTCTTCCTACGAAAAGATAATGTGAAACACGTTTTAGTTTGGCCGGTGCGATTTTTTGAAATTTTGGGGTTTGGAAATAAAACCCTTATACTCTGAATTTCTGAACGAAATTTTTTCTGCAGCGTGTTAGTGAGAGGAGAAGTCTTCCTACGAAAAGAGAATGCGAAACACGTTTTGGTTTGGCCGGTGCGATTTTTTGAAATTTTGGGGGTTGGAAATAAAACCCTTATACTCTGAATTTCTGAACGAATTTTTTTCTGCAGCATGTTAGTGAGAGGAGAAGTCTTCTGACGAAAGGAGAATGTGAAACACGTTTTGGTTTGGACGGTGCGATTTTTTGAAATTTTGGGGGTTGGAAATAAAACCCTTATACTCTGAATTTCTGAACGAAATTTTTACTGCAGCATTTTAGTGAGAGGAGAAGTCTTCTCACGAAAGGAGAATGTGAAACACGTTTTGGTTTGGACGGTGAGATTTTTTGAAATATTGGGGGTTGGAGATAAAACCCTTATACTCTGAATTTCTGAACGAAATTTTTACTGCAGCATTCTAGTGAGAGGAGAAGTCTTCTCACGAAAGGACAATGTGAAACACGTTTTGGTTTGGACGGTGCGATTTTTTGAAATTTTGGGGGTTGGAGATAAAACCCTTATACTCTGAATTTCTGAACTAAATTTTTTCTGCAGCATGTTAGTGAGAGGAGAAGTCTTTCTACGAAAAGAGAATGTGAAACACGTTTTAGTTTGGCCGGTGCGGTTTTTTGAAATTTTGGGGGTTGGAAATAAAAGCCTTATACTCTGAATTTCTGAACGAAATTTTTTTTGCAGCATGTTAGTGAGAGGAGGAGTCTTCCTACGAAAAGAGAATGTGAAACACGTTTTGGTTTGGCCGGTGCGATTTTTTGAAATTTTGGGGGTTGGAAATAAAACCCTTATACTCTGAATTTCTGAACGAATTTTTTTCTGCAGCATGTTAGTGAGAGGAGAAGTCTTCTGACGAAAGGAGAATGTGAAACACGTTTTGGTTTGGACGGTGCGATTTTTTGAAATTTTGGGGGTTGGAAATAAAACCCTTATACTCTGAATTTCTGAACGAATTTTTTTCTGCAGCATGTTAGTGAGAGGAGAAGTCTTCTGACGAAAGGAGAATGTGAAGCACGTTTTGGTTTGGCCGGTGCGATTTTTTGAAATTTTGGAGGTTGGAAATAAAACCCTTATACTCTAAATTTCTGAACGAAATTTTTACTGCAGCATTCTAGTGAGAGGAGAAGTCTTCTCACGAAAGGAGAATGTGAAACACGTTTTGGTTTGGACGGTGCGATTTTTTGAAATTTTGGGGGTTGGAAATAAAACCCTTATATTCTGAATTTCTGAACGAAATTTTTTCTGCAGCATGTTAGTGAGAGGAGAAGTCTTCCTACGAAAAGATAATGTGAAACACGTTTTAGTTTGGCCGGTGCGATTTTTTGAAATTTTGGGGTTTGGAAATAAAACCCTTATACTCTGAATTTCTGAACGAAATTTTTTCTGCAGCGTGTTAGTGAGAGGAGAAGTCTTCCTACGAAAAGAGAATGTGAAACACGTTTTGGTTTGGCCGGTGCGATTTTTTGAAATTTTGGGGGTTGGAAATAAAACCCTTATACTCTGAATTTCTGAACGAATTTTTTTCTGTAGCATGTTAGTGAGAGGAGAAGTCTACCTACGAAAAGAGAATGTGAAATACGTTTTAGTTTGGCCGGTGCGATTTTTTGAAATTTTGGGGGTTGGAAATAAAACCCTTATACTCTGAATTTCTGAACGAAATTTTTACTGCAGCATTTTAGTGAGAGGAGAAGTCTTCTCACGAAAGGAGAATGTGAAACACGTTTTGGTTTGGACGGTGAGATTTTTTGAAATATTGGGGGTTGGAGATAAAACCCTTATACTCTGAATTTCTGAACGAAATTTTTACTGCAGCATTCTAGTGAGAGGAGAAGTCTTCTCACGAAAGGAGAATGTGAAACACGTTTTGGTTTGGACGGTGCGATTTTTTGAAATTTTGGGGGTTGGAAATAAAACCATTATACTCTGAATTTCTGAACGAAATTTTTTCTGCAGCATGTTAGTGAGAGGAGAAGTCTTCCTACGAAAAGATAATGTGAAACACGTTTTAGTTTGGCCGGTGCGATTTTTTGAAATTTTGGGGTTTGGAAATAAAACCCTTATACTCTGAATTTCTGAACGAAATTTTTTCTGCAGCGTGTTAGTGAGAGGAGAAGTCTTCCTACGAAAAGAGAATGTGAAACACGTTTTGGTTTGGCCGGTGCGATTTTTGAAATTTTGGGGGTTGGAAATAAAACCCTTATACTCTGAATTTCTGAACGAATTTTTTTCTGTAGCATGTTAGTGAGAGGAGAAGTCTTCTGACGAAAGGAGAATGTGAAACACGTTTTCGTTTGGACGGTGCGATTTTTTGAAATTTTGGGGGTTGGAAAT
Source organism: Xestobium rufovillosum (assembly GCA_963966045.1). Taxonomy (NCBI): domain Eukaryota; kingdom Metazoa; phylum Arthropoda; class Insecta; order Coleoptera; family Ptinidae; genus Xestobium; species Xestobium rufovillosum. Next base: position 5,233,585 of record OZ014498.1, on the reverse strand, counting down.
AAAACCCTTATACTCTGAATTTCTGAACGAATTTTTTTCTGCAGCATGTTAGTGAGAGGAGAAGTCTTCTGACGAAAGGAGAATGTGAAGCACGTTTTGGTTTGGCCGGTGCGATTTTTTGAAATTTTGGAGGTTGGAAATAAAACCCTTATACTCTAAATTTCTGAACGAAATTTTTACTGCAGCATTCTAGTGAGAGGAGAAGTCTTCTCACGAAAGGAGAATGTGAAACACGTTTTGGTTTGGACGGTGCGATTTTTTGAAATTTTGGGGGTTGGAAATAAAACCCTTATACTCTGAATTTCTGAACGAAATTTTTTCTGCAGCATGTTAGTGAGAGGAGAAGTCTTCCTACGAAAAGATAATGTGAAACACGTTTTAGTTTGGCCGGTGCGATTTTTTGAAATTTTGGGGTTTGGAAATAAAACCCTTATACTCTGAATTTCTGAACGAAATTTTTTCTGCAGCGTGTTAGTGAGAGGAGAAGTCTTCCTACGAAAAGAGAATGTGAAACACGTTTTGGTTTGGCCGGTGCGATTTTTTGAAATTTTGGGGGTTGGAAATAAAACCCTTATACTCTGAATTTCTGAACGAATTTTTTTCTGTAGCATGTTAGTGAGAGGAGAAGTCTACCTACGAAAAGAGAATGTGAAATACGTTTTAGTTTGGCCGGTGCGATTTTTTGAAATTTTGGGGGTTGGAAATAAAACCCTTATACTCTGAATTTCTGAACGAAATTTTTACTGCAGCATTTTAGTGAGAGGAGAAGTCTTCTCACGAAAGGAGAATGTGAAACACGTTTTGGTTTGGACGGTGAGATTTTTTGAAATATTGGGGGTTGGAGATAAAACCCTTATACTCTGAATTTCTGAACGAAATTTTTACTGCAGCATTCTAGTGAGAGGAGAAGTCTTCTCACGAAAGGAGAATGTGAAACACGTTTTGGTTTGGACGGTGCGATTTTTTGAAATTTTGGGGGTTGGAAATAAAACCATTATACTCTGAATTTCTGAACGAAATTTTTTCTGCAGCATGTTAGTGAGAGGAGAAGTCTTCCTACGAAAAGATAATGTGAAACACGTTTTAGTTTGGCCGGTGCGATTTTTTGAAATTTTGGGGTTTGGAAATAAAACCCTTATACTCTGAATTTCTGAACGAAATTTTTTCTGCAGCGTGTTAGTGAGAGGAGAAGTCTTCCTACGAAAAGAGAATGTGAAACACGTTTTGGTTTGGCCGGTGCGATTTTTGAAATTTTGGGGGTTGGAAATAAAACCCTTATACTCTGAATTTCTGAACGAATTTTTTTCTGTAGCATGTTAGTGAGAGGAGAAGTCTACCTACGAAAAGAGAATGTGAAATACGTTTTAGTTTGGCCGGTGCGATTTTTTGAAATTTTGGGGGTTGGAAATAAAACCCTTATACTCTGAATTTCTGAACGAATTTTTTTCTGTAGCATGTTAGTGAGAGGAGAAGTCTTCCTACGAAAAGAGAATGTGAAACACGTTTTGGTTTGGCCGGTGCGATTTTTTGAAATTTTGGGGGTTGGAAATAAAACCCTTATACTCTGAATTTCTGAACGAATTTTTTTCTGCAGCATGTTAGTGAGAGGAGAAGTCTTCTGACGAAAGGAGAATGTGAAACACGTTTTGGTTTGGCCGGTGCGATTTTTTGAAATTTTGGGGGTTGGAAATAAAACCCTTATACTCTGAATTTCTGAACGAATTTTTTTCTGTAGCATGTTAGTGAGAGGAGAAGTCTACCTACGAAAAGAGAATGTGAAACACGTTTTAGTTTGGCCGGTGCGATTTTTTGAAATTTTGGGGGTTGGAAATAAAACCCTTATACTCTGAATTTCTGAACGAAATTTTTACTGCAGCATTTTAGTGAGAGGAGAAGTCTTCTCACAAAAGGAGAATGTGAAACACGTTTTGGTTTGGACGGTGAGATTTTTTGAAATATTGGGGGTTGGAGATAAAACCCTTATACTCTGAATTTCGGAACGAAATTTTTTCTGCAGCATGTTAGTGAGAGGAGAAGTCTTCGTACGAAAAGAGAATGTGAAACACGTTTTGGTTTGGCCGGTGCGATTTTTTGAAATTTTGGGGGTTGGAAATAAAACCCGTATACTCTGAATTTCTGAGCGAAATTTTTTCTGCAGCATGTTAGTGAGAGGAGAAGTCTTCCTACGAAAAGAGAATGTGAAACACGTTTTGGTGTGGCCGGTGCGATTTTTTGAAATTTTGGGGGTTGGAAATAAAACCCTTATACTCTGAATTTCTGAACGAAATTTTTTCTGCAGCATGTTAGTGAGAGGAGAAGTCTTCTGACGAAAGGAGAATGTGAAACACGTTTTGGTTTGGCCGGTGCGATTTTTTGAAATTTTGGGGGTTGGAAATAAAACCCTTATATTCTGAATTTCTGAACGAAATTTTTACTGCAGCATTTTAGTGAGAGGAGAAGCCTTCTCACGAAAGGAGAATGTGAAACACGTTTTGGTTTGGACGGTGAGATTTTTTGAAATTTTGGGTGTTGGAGATAAAACCCATATACTCTGAATTTCTGAACGAAATTTTCTCTGCAGCATTCTAGTGAGAGGAGTAGTCTTCTCACGAAAGGAGAATGTGAAACACGTTTTGGTTTGGACGGTGCGATTTTTTAAAATGTTGGGGGTTGGAAATAAAACCCTTATACTCTGAATTTCTGAACGAAATTTTTACTGCAGTATTCTAGTGAGAGGAGAAGTCTTCTCACGAAAGGAGAATGTGAAACACGTTTTGGTTTGGACGGTGCGATTTTTTGAAATTTTGGGGGTTGGAGATAAAACCCTTATACTCTGAATTTCTGAACGAAATTTTTTCTGCAGCATGTTAGTGAGAGGAGAAGTCTTCCTACGAAAAGAGAATGTGAAACACGTTTTAGTTTGGCCGATGCGATTTTTTGAAATTTTGGGGGTTGGAAATAAAAGCCTTATACTCTGAATTTCTGAACGAAATTTTTTTTTCAGCATGTTAGTGAGAGGAGAAGTCTTCCTACGAAAAGAGAATGTGAAACACGTTTTGGTTTGGCCGGTGCGATTTTTTGAAATTTTGGGGGTTGGAAATAAAACCCTTATACTCTGAATTTCTGAACGAATTTTTTTCTGCAGCATGTTAGTGAGAGGAGAAGTCTTCTGACGAAAGGAGAATGTGAAACACGTTTTGGTTTGGACGGTGCGATTTTTTGAAATTTTGGGGGTTGGAAATAAAACCCTTATACTCTGAATTTCTGAACGAAATTTTTTCTGCAGCGTGTTAGTGAGAGGAGAAGTCTTCTGACGAAAGGAGAATGTGAAGCACGTTTTGGTTTGGCCGGTGCGATTTTTTGAAATTTTGGAGGTTGGAAATAAAACCCTTATACTCTAAATTTCTGAACGAAATTTTTACTGCAGCATTTTAGTGAGAGGAGAAGTCTTCTCACGAAAGGAGAATGTGAAACACGTTTTGGTTTGGACGGTGAGATTTTTTGAAATATTGGGGGTTGGAGATAAAACCCTTATACTCTGAATTTCGGAACGAAATTTTTTCTGCAGCATGTTAGTGAGAGGAGAAGTCTTCCTACGAAAAGAGAATGTGAAACACGTTTTGGTTTGGCCGGTGCGATTTTTTGAAATTTTGGGGGTTGGAAATAAAACCCTTATACTCTGAATTTCTGAGCGAAATTTTTTCTGCAGCATGTTAGTGAGAGGAGAAGTCTTCCTACGAAAAGAGAATGTGAAACACGTTTTGGTGTGGCCGGTGCGATTTTTTGAAATTTTGGGGGTTGGAAATAAAACCCTTATACTCTGAATTTCTGAACGAAATTTTTTCTGCAGCATGTTAGTGAGAGGAGAAGTCTTCTGACGAAAGGAGAATGTGAAACACGTTTTGGTTTGGCCGGTGCGATTTTTTGAAATTTTGGGGGTTGGAAATAAAACCCTTATATTCTGAATTTCTGAACGAAATTTTTACTGCAGCATTTTAGTGAGAGGAGAAGCCTTCTCACGAAAGGAGAATGTGAAACACGTTTTGGTTTGGACGGTGAGATTTTTTGAAATTTTGGGTGTTGGAGATAAAACCCATATACTCTGAATTTCTGAACGAAATTTTCTCTGCAGCATTCTAGTGAGAGGAGTAGTCTTCTCACGAAAGGAGAATGTGAAACACGTTTTGGTTTGGACGGTGCGATTTTTTGAAATTTTGGGGGTTGGAAATAAAACCCTTATACTCTGAATTTCTGAACGAAATTTTTACTGCAGCATTCTAGTGAGAGGAGAAGTCTTCTCACGAAAGGAGAATGTGAAACACGTTTTGGTTTGGACGGTGCGATTTTTTGAAATTTTGGGGGTTGGAGATAAAACCCTTATACTCTGAATTTCTGAACGAAATTTTTTCTGCAGCATGTTAGTGAGAGGAGAAGTCTTCCTACGAAAAGAGAATGTGAAACACGTTTTAGTTTGGCCGATGCGATTTTTTGAAATTTTGGGGGTTGGAAATAAAAGCCTTATACTCTGAATTTCTGAACGAAATTTTTTTTGCAGCATGTTAGTGAGAGGAGAAGTCTTCCTACGAAAAGAGAATGTGAAACACGTTTTGGTTTGGCCGGTGCGATTTTTTGAAATTTTGGGGGTTGGAAATAAAACCCTTATACTCTGAATTTCTGAACGAATTTTTTTCTGCAGCATGTTAGTGAGAGGAGAAGTCTTCTGACGAAAGGAGAATGTGAAACACGTTTTGGTTTGGACGGTGCGATTTTTTGAAATTTTGGGGGTTGGAAATAAAACCCTTATCCTCTGAATTTCTGAACGAAATTTTTTCTGCAGCATGTTAGTGAGAGGAGAAGTCTTCTGACGAAAGGAGAATGTGAAGCACGTTTTGGTTTGGCCGGTGCGATTTTTTGAAATTTTGGAGGTTGGAAATAAAACCCTTATACTCTAAATTTCTGAACGAAATTTTTACTGCAGCATTCTAGAGAGAGGAGAAGTCTTCTCACGAAAGGAGAATGTGAAACACGTTTTGGTTTGGACGGTGCGATTTTTTGAAATTTTGGGGGTTGGAAATAAAACCCTTATACTCTGAATTTCTGAACGAAATTTTTTCTGCAGCATGTTAGTGAGAGGAGAAGTCTTCCTACGAAAAGATAATGTGAAACACATTTTAGTTTGGCCGGTGCGATTTTTTGAAATTTTGGGGTTTGGAAATAAAACCCTTATACTCTGAATTTCTGAACGAAATTTTTTCTGCAGCGTGTTAGTGAGAGGAGAAGTCTTCCTACGAAAAGAGAATGTGAAACACGTTTTGGTTTGGCCGGTGCGATTTTTTGAAATTTTGGGGGTTGGAAATAAAACCCTTATACTCTGAATTTCTGAACGAAATTTTTACTGCAGCATTTTAGTGAGAGGAGAAGTCTTCTCACGAAAGGAGAATGTGAAACACGTTTTGGTTTGGACGGTGAGATTTTTTGAAATATTGGGGGTTGGAGATAAAACCCTTATACTCTGAATTTCTGAACGAAATTTTTACTGCAGCATTCTAGTGAGAGGAGAAGTCTTCTCACGAAAGGAGAATGTGAAACACGTTTTGGTTTGGACGGTGCGATTTTTTGAAATTTTGGGGGTTGGAAATAAAACCCTTATACTCTGAATTTCTGAACGAAATTTTTTCTGCAGCATGTTAGTGAGAGGAGAAGTCTTCCTACGAAAAGATAATGTGAAACACGTTTTAGTTTGGACGGTGCGATTTTTTGAAATTTTGGGGGTTGGAAATAAAACCCTTATACTCTGAATTTCTGAACGAAATTTTTTCTGCAGCGTGTTAGTGAGAGGAGAAGTCTTCCTACGAAAAGAGAATGTGAAACACGTTTTGGTTTGGCCGGTGCGATTTTTTGAAATTTTGGGGGTTGGAAATAAAACCCTTATACTCTGAATTTCTGAACGAATTTTTTTCTGCAGCATGTTAGTGAGAGGAGAAGTCTTCTGACGAAAGGAGAATGTGAAACACGTTTTGGTTTGGACGGTGCGATTTTTTGAAATTTTGGGGGTTGGAAATAAAACCCTTATACTCTGAATTTCTGAACGAAATTTTTTCTGCAGCATGTTAGTGAGAGGAGAAGTCTTCCTACGAAAAGATAATGTGAAACACATTTTAGTTTGGCCGGTGCGATTTTTTGAAATTTTGGGGTTTGGAAATAAAACCCTTATACTCTGAATTTCTGAACGAAATTTTTTCTGCAGCGTGTTAGTGAGAGGAGAAGTCTTCCTACGAAAAGAGAATGTGAAACACGTTTTGGTTTGGCCGGTGCGATTTTTTGAAATTTTGGGGGTTGGAAATAAAACCCTTATACTCTGAATTTCTGAACGAAATTTTTTCTGCAGCATGTTAGTGAGAGGAGAAGTCTTCCGACGAAAGGAGAATGTGAAGCACGTTTTGGTTTGGCCGGTGCGATTTTTTGAAATTTTGGAGGTTGGAAATAAAACCCTTATACTCTAAATTTCTGAACGAAATTTTTACTGCAGCATTCTAGAGAGAGGAGAAGTCTTCTCACGAAAGGAGAATGTGAAACACGTTTTGGTTTGGACGGTGCGATTTTTTGAAATTTTGGGGGTTGGAAATAAAACCCTTATACTCTGAATTTCTGAACGAAATTTTTTCTGCAGCATGTTAGTGAGAGGAGAAGTCTTCCTACGAAAAGATAATGTGAAACACATTTTAGTTTGGCCGGTGCGATTTTTTGAAATTTTGGGGTTTGGAAATAAAACCCTTATACTCTGAATTTCTGAACGAAATTTTTTCTGCAGCGTGTTAGTGAGAGGAGAAGTCTTCCTACGAAAAGAGAATGTGAAACACGTTTTGGTTTGGCCGGTGCGATTTTTTGAAATTTTGGGGGTTGGAAATAAAACCCTTATACTCTGAATTTCTGAACGAAATTTTTACTGCAGCATTTTAGTGAGAGGAGAAGTCTTCTCACGAAAGGAGAATGTGAAACACGTTTTGGTTTGGACGGTGAGATTTTTTGAAATATTGGGGGTTGGAGATAAAACCCTTATACTCTGAATTTCTGAACGAAATTTTTACTGCAGCATTCTAGTGAGAGGAGAAGTCTTCTCACGAAAGGACAATGTGAAACACGTTTTGGTTTGGACGGTGCGATTTTTTGAAATTTTGGGGGTTGGAGATAAAACCCTTATACTCTGAATTTCTGAACGAAATTTTTTCTGCAGCATGTTAGTGAGAGGAGAAGTCTTTCTACGAAAAGAGAATGTGAAACACGTTTTAGTTTGGCCGGTGCGGTTTTTTGAAATTTTGGGGGTTGGAAATAAAAGCCTTATACTCTGAATTTCTGAACGAAATTTTTTTTGCAGCATGTTAGTGAGAGGAGAAGTCTTCCTACGAAAAGAGAATGTGAAACACGTTTTGGTTTGGCCGGTGCGATTTTTTGAAATTTTGGGGGTTGGAAATAAAACCCTTATACTCTGAATTTCTGAACGAATTTTTTTCTGCAGCATGTTAGTGAGAGGAGAAGTCTTCTGACGAAAGGAGAATGTGAAACACGTTTTGGTTTGGACGGTGCGATTTTTTGAAATTTTGGGGGTTGGAAATAAAACCCTTATACTCTGAATTTCTGAACGAATTTTTTTCTGCAGCATGTTAGTGAGAGGAGAAGTCTTCTGACGAAAGGAGAATGTGAAGCACGTTTTGGTTTGGCCGGTGCGATTTTTTGAAATTTTGGAGGTTGGAAATAAAACCCTTATACTCTAAATTTCTGAACGAAATTTTTACTGCAGCATTCTAGTGAGAGGAGAAGTCTTCTCACGAAAGGAGAATGTGAAACACGTTTTGGTTTGGACGGTGCGATTTTTTGAAATTTTGGGGGTTGGAAATAAAACCCTTATACTCTGAATTTCTGAACGAAATTTTTTCTGCAGCATGTTAGTGAGAGGAGAAGTCTTCCTACGAAAAGATAATGTGAAACACGTTTTAGTTTGGCCGGTGCGATTTTTTGAAATTTTGGGGTTTGGAAATAAAACCCTTATACTCTGAATTTCTGAACGAAATTTTTTCTGCAGCGTGTTAGTGAGAGGAGAAGTCTTCCTACGAAAAGAGAATGTGAAACACGTTTTGGTTTGGCCGGTGCGATTTTTTGAAATTTTGGGGGTTGGAAATAAAACCCTTATACTCTGAATTTCTGAACGAATTTTTTTCTGTAGCATGTTAGTGAGAGGAGAAGTCTACCTACGAAAAGAGAATGTGAAATACGTTTTAGTTTGGCCGGTGCGATTTTTTGAAATTTTGGGGGTTGGAAATAAAACCCTTATACTCTGAATTTCTGAACGAAATTTTTACTGCAGCATTTTAGTGAGAGGAGAAGTCTTCTCACGAAAGGAGAATGTGAAACACGTTTTGGTTTGGACGGTGAGATTTTTTGAAATATTGGGGGTTGGAGATAAAACCCTTATACTCTGAATTTCTGAACGAAATTTTTACTGCAGCATTCTAGTGAGAGGAGAAGTCTTCTCACGAAAGGAGAATGTGAAACACGTTTTGGTTTGGACGGTGCGATTTTTTGAAATTTTGGGGGTTGGAAATAAAACCATTATACTCTGAATTTCTGAACGAAATTTTTTCTGCAGCATGTTAGTGAGAGGAGAAGTCTTCCTACGAAAAGATAATGTGAAACACGTTTTAGTTTGGCCGGTGCGATTTTTTGAAATTTTGGGGTTTGGAAATAAAACCCTTATACTCTGAATTTCTGAACGAAATTTTTTCTGCAGCGTGTTAGTGAGAGGAGAAGTCTTCCTACGAAAAGAGAATGTGAAACACGTTTTGGTTTGGCCGGTGCGATTTTTGAAATTTTGGGGGTTGGAAATAAAACCCTTATACTCTGAATTTCTGAACGAATTTTTTTCTGTAGCATGTTAGTGAGAGGAGAAGTCTTCTGACGAAAGGAGAATGTGAAACACGTTTTGGTTTGGACGGTGCGATTTTTTGAAATTTTGGGGGTTGGAAATAAAACCCTTATACTCTGAATTTCTGAACGAATTTTTTTCTGCAGCATGTTAGTGAGAGGAGAAGTCTTCTGACGAAAGGAGAATGTGAAGCACGTTTTGGTTTGGCCGGTGCGATTTTTTGAAATTTTGGAGGTTGGAAATAAAACCCTTATACTCTAAATTTCTGAACGAAATTTTTACTGCAGCATTCTAGTGAGAGGAGAAGTCTTCTCACGAAAGGAGAATGTGAAACACGTTTTGGTTTGGACGGTGCGATTTTTTGAAATTTTGGGGGTTGGAAATAAAACCCTTATACTCTGAATTTCTGAACGAAATTTTTTCTGCAGCATGTTAGTGAGAGGAGAAGTCTTCCTACGAAAAGATAATGTGAAACACGTTTTAGTTTGGCCGGTGCGATTTTTTGAAATTTTGGGGTTTGGAAATAAAACCCTTATACTCTGAATTTCTGAACGAAATTTTTTCTGCAGCGTGTTAGTGAGAGGAGAAGTCTTCCTACGAAAAGAGAATGTGAAACACGTTTTGGTTTGGCCGGTGCGATTTTTTGAAATTTTGGGGGTTGGAAATAAAACCCTTATACTCTGAATTTCTGAACGAATTTTTTTCTGTAGCATGTTAGTGAGAGGAGAAGTCTACCTACGAAAAGAGAATGTGAAATACGTTTTAGTTTGGCTGGTGCGATTTTTTGAAATTTTGGGGGTTGGAAATAAAACCCTTATACTCTGAATTTCTGAACGAAATTTTTACTGCAGCATTTTAGTGAGAGGAGAGGTCTTCTCACGAAAGGAGAATGTGAAACACGTTTTGGTTTGGACGGTGAGATTTTTTGAAATATTGGGGGTTGGAGATAAAACCCTTATACTCTGAATTTCTGAACGAAATTTTTACTGCAGCATTCTAGTGAGAGGAGAAGTCTTCTCACGAAAGGAGAATGTGAAACACGTTTTGGTTTGGACGGTGCGATTTTTTGAAATTTTGGGGGTTGGAAATAAAACCATTATACTCTGAATTTCTGAACGAAATTTTTTCTGCAGCATGTTAGTGAGAGGAGAAGTCTTCCTACGAAAAGATAATGTGAAACACGTTTTAGTTTGGCCGGTGCGATTTTTTGAAATTTTGGGGTTTGGAAATAAAACCCTTATACTCTGAATTTCTGAACGAAATTTTTTCTGCAGCGTGTTAGTGAGAGGAGAAGTCTTCCTACGAAAAGAGAATGTGAAACACGTTTTGGTTTGGCCGGTGCGATTTTTGAAATTTTGGGGGTTGGAAATAAAACCCTTATACTCTGAATTTCTGAACGAATTTTTTTCTGTAGCATGTTAGTGAGAGGAGAAGTCTACCTACGAAAAGAGAATGTGAAATACGTTTTAGTTTGGCCGGTGCGATTTTTTGAAATTTTGGGGGTTGGAAATAAAACCCTTATACTCTGAATTTCTGAACGAATTTTTTTCTGTAGCATGTTAGTGAGAGGAGAAGTCTTCCTACGAAAAGAGAATGTGAAACACGTTTTGGTTTGGCCGGTGCGATTTTTTGAAATTTTGGGGGTTGGAAATAAAACCCTTATACTCTGAATTTCTGAACGAATTTTTTTCTGCAGCATGTTAGTGAGAGGAGAAGTCTTCTGACGAAAGGAGAATGTGAAACACGTTTTGGTTTGGACGGTGCGATTTTTTGAAATTTTTGAGGTTGGAAATAAAACCCCTATACTCTAAATTTCTGAACGAAATTTTTACTGCAGCATTCTAGTGAGAGGAGAAGTCTTCTCACGAAAGGAGAATGTGAAACACGTTTTGGTTTGGACGGTGCGATTTTTTGAAATTTTGGGGGTTGGAAATAAAACCCTTATACTCTGAATTTCTGAACGAAATTTTTACTGCAGCATTTTAGTGAGAGGAGAAGTCTTCTCACGAAAGGAGAATGTGAAACACGTTTTGGTTTGGACGGTGAGATTTTTTGAAATATTGGGGGTTGGAGATAAAACCCTTATACTCTGAATTTCGGAACGAAATTTTTTCTGCAGCATGTTAGTGAGAGGAGAAGTCTTCGTACGAAAAGAGAATGTGAAACACGTTTTGGTTTGGCCGGTGCGATTTTTTGAAATTTTGGGGGTTGGAAATAAAACCCGTATACTCTGAATTTCTGAGCGAAATTTTTTCTGCGGCATGTTAGTGAGAGGAGAAGTCTTCCTACGAAAAGAGAATGTGAAACACGTTTTGGTGTGGCCGGTGCGATTTTTTGAAATTTTGGGGGTTGGAAATAAAACCCTTATACTCTGAATTTCTGAACGAAATTTTTTCTGCAGCATGTTAGTGAGAGGAGAAGTCTTCTGACGAAAGGAGAATGTGAAACACGTTTTGGTTTGGCCGGTGCGATTTTTTGAAATTTTGGGGGTTGGAAATAAAACCCTTATATTCTGAATTTCTGAACGAAATTTTTACTGCAGCATTTTAGTGAGAGGAGAAGCCTTCTCACGAAAGGAGAATGTGAAACACGTTTTGGTTTGGACGGTGAGATTTTTTGAAATTTTGGGTGTTGGAGATAAAACCCATATACTCTGAATTTCTGAACGAAATTTTCTCTGCAGCATTCTAGTGAGAGGAGTAGTCTTCTCACGAAAGGAGAATGTGAAACACGTTTTGGTTTGGACGGTGCGATTTTTTGAAATTTTGGGGGTTGGAAATAAAACCCTTATACTCTGAATTTCTGAACGAAATTTTTACTGCAGTATTCTAGTGAGAGGAGAAGTCTTCTCACGAAAGGAGAATGTGAAACACGTTTTGGTTTGGACGGTGCGATTTTTTGAAATTTTGGGGGTTGGAGATAAAACCCTTATACTCTGAATTTCTGAACGAAATTTTTTCTGCAGCATGTTAGTGAGAGGAGAAGTCTTCCTACGAAAAGAGAATGTGAAACACGTTTTAGTTTGGCCGATGCGATTTTTTGAAATTTTGGGGGTTGGAAATAAAAGCCTTATACTCTGAATTTCTGAACGAAATTTTTTTTTCAGCATGTTAGTGAGAGGAGAAGTCTTCCTACGAAAAGAGAATGTGAAACACGTTTTGGTTTGGCCGGTGCGATTTTTTGAAATTTTGGGGGTTGGAAATAAAACCCTTATACTCTGAATTTCTGAACGAATTTTTTTCTGCAGCATGTTAGTGAGAGGAGAAGTCTTCTGACGAAAGGAGAATGTGAAACACGTTTTGGTTTGGACGGTGCGATTTTTTGAAATTTTGGGGGTTGGAAATAAAACCCTTATACTCTGAATTTCTGAACGAAATTTTTTCTGCAGCATGTTAGTGAGAGGAGAAGTCTTCTGACGAAAGGAGAATGTGAAGCACGTTTTGGTTTGGCCGGTGCGATTTTTTGAAATTTTGGAGGTTGGAAATAAAACCCTTATACTCTAAATTTCTGAACGAAATTTTTACTGCAGCATTTTAGTGAGAGGAGAAGTCTTCTCACGAAAGGAGAATGTGAAACACGTTTTGGTTTGGACGGTGAGATTTTTTGAAATATTGGGGGTTGGAGATAAAACCCTTATACTCTAAATTTCTGAACGAAATTTTTACTGCAGCATTTTAGTGAGAGGAGAAGTCTTCTCACGAAAGGAGAATGTGAAACACGTTTTGGTTTGGACGGTGAGATTTTTTGAAATATTGGGGGTTGGAGATAAAACCCTTATACTCTGAATTTCGGAACGAAATTTTTTCTGCAGCATGTTAGTGAGAGGAGAAGTCTTCCTACGAAAAGAGAATGTGAAACACGTTTTGGTTTGGACGGTGCGATTTTTTGAAATTTTTGAGGTTGGAAATAAAACCCCTATACTCTAAATTTCTGAACGAAATTTTTACTGCAGCATTCTAGTGAGAGGAGAAGTCTTCTCACGAAAGGAGAATGTGAAACACGTTTTGGTTTGGACGGTGCGATTTTTTGAAATTTTGGGGGTTGGAAATAAAACCCTTATACTCTGAATTTCTGAACGAAATTTTTACTGCAGCATTTTAGTGAGAGGAGAAGTCTTCTCACGAAAGGAGAATGTGAAACACGTTTTGGTTTGGACGGTGAGATTTTTTGAAATATTGGGGGTTGGAGATAAAACCCTTATACTCTGAATTTCGGAACGAAATTTTTTCCGCAGCATGTTAGTGAGAGGAGAAGTCTTCGTACGAAAAGAGAATGTGAAACACGTTTTGGTTTGGCCGGTGCGATTTTTTGAAATTTTGGGGGTTGGAAATAAAACCCGTATACTCTGAATTTCTGAGCGAAATTTTTTCTGCAGCATGTTAGTGAGAGGAGAAGTCTTCCTACGAAAAGAGAATGTGAAACACGTTTTGGTGTGGCCGGTGCGATTTTTTGAAATTTTGGGGGTTGGAAATAAAACCCTTATACTCTGAATTTCTGAACGAAATTTTTTCTGCAGCATGTTAGTGAGAGGAGAAGTCTTCTGACGAAAGGAGAATGTGAAACACGTTTTGGTTTGGCCGGTGCGATTTTTTGAAATTTTGGGGGTTGGAAATAAAACCCTTATATTCTGAATTTCTGAACGAAATTTTTACTGCAGCATTTTAGTGAGAGGAGAAGCCTTCTCACGAAAGGAGAATGTGAAACACGTTTTGGTTTGGACGGTGAGATTTTTTGAAATTTTGGGTGTTGGAGATAAAACCCATATACTCTGAATTTCTGAACGAAATTTTCTCTGCAGCATTCTAGTGAGAGGAGTAGTCTTCTCACGAAAGGAGAATGTGAAACACGTTTTGGTTTGGACGGTGCGATTTTTTGAAATTTTGGGGGTTGGAAATAAAACCCTTATACTCTGAATTTCTGAACGAAATTTTTACTGCAGTATTCTAGTGAGAGGAGAAGTCTTCTCACGAAAGGAGAATGTGAAACACGTTTTGGTTTGGACGGTGCGATTTTTTGAAATTTTGGGGGTTGGAGATAAAACCCTTATACTCTGAATTTCTGAACGAAATTTTTTCTGCAGCATGTTAGTGAGAGGAGAAGTCTTCCTACGAAAAGAGAATGTGAAACACGTTTTAGTTTGGCCGATGCGATTTTTTGAAATTTTGGGGGTTGGAAATAAAAGCCTTATACTCTGAATTTCTGAACGAAATTTTTTTTTCAGCATGTTAGTGAGAGGAGAAGTCTTCCTACGAAAAGAGAATGTGAAACACGTTTTGGTTTGGCCGGTGCGATTTTTTGAAATTTTGGGGGTTGGAAATAAAACCCTTATACTCTGAATTTCTGAACGAATTTTTTTCTGCAGCATGTTAGTGAGAGGAGAAGTCTTCTGACGAAAGGAGAATGTGAAACACGTTTTGGTTTGGACGGTGCGATTTTTTGAAATTTTGGGGGTTGGAAATAAAACCCTTATACTCTGAATTTCTGAACGAAATTTTTTCTGCAGCATGTTAGTGAGAGGAGAAGTCTTCTGACGAAAGGAGAATGTGAAGCACGTTTTGGTTTGGCCGGTGCGATTTTTTGAAATTTTGGAGGTTGGAAATAAAACCCTTATACTCTAAATTTCTGAACGAAATTTTTACTGCAGCATTTTAGTGAGAGGAGAAGTCTTCTCACGAAAGGAGAATGTGAAACACGTTTTGGTTTGGACGGTGAGATTTTTTGAAATATTGGGGGTTGGAGATAAAACCCTTATACTCTGAATTTCGGAACGAAATTTTTTCTGCAGCATGTTAGTGAGAGGAGAAGTCTTCCTACGAAAAGAGAATGTGAAACACGTTTTGGTTTGGCCGGTGCGATTTTTTGAAATTTTGGGGGTTGGAAATAAAACCCTTATACTCTGAATTTCTGAGCGAAATTTTTTCTGCAGCATGTTAGTGAGAGGAGAAGTCTTCCTACGAAAAGAGAATGTGAAACACGTTTTGGTGTGGCCGGTGCGATTTTTTGAAATTTTGGGGGTTGGAAATAAAACCCTTATACTCTGAATTTCTGAACGAAATTTTTTCTGCAGCATGTTAGTGAGAGGAGAAGTCTTCTGACGAATGGAGAATGTGAAACACGTTTTGGTTTGGCCGGTGCGATTTTTTGAAATTTTGGGGGTTGGAAATAAAACCCTTATATTCTGAATTTCTGAACGAAATTTTTACTGCAGCATTTTAGTGAGAGGAGAAGCCTTCTCACGAAAGGAGAATGTGAAACACGTTTTGGTTTGGACGGTGAGATTTTTTGAAATTTTGGGTGTTGGAGATAAAACCCATATACTCTGAATTTCTGAACGAAATTTTCTCTGCAGCATTCTAGTGAGAGGAGTAGTCTTCTCACGAAAGGAGAATGTGAAACACGTTTTGGTTTGGACGGTGCGATTTTTTGAAATTTTGGGGGTTGGAAATAAAACCCTTATACTCTGAATTTCTGAACGAAATTTTTACTGCAGCATTCTAGTGAGAGGAGAAGTCTTCTCACGAAAGGAGAATGTGAAACACGTTTTGGTTTGGACGGTGCGATTTTTTGAAATTTTGGGGGTTGGAGATAAAACCCTTATACTCTGAATTTCTGAACGAAATTTTTTCTGCAGCATGTTAGTGAGAGGAGAAGTCTTCCTACGAAAAGAGAATGTGAAACACGTTTTAGTTTGGCCGATGCGATTTTTTGAAATTTTGGGGGTTGGAAATAAAAGCCTTATACTCTGAATTTCTGAACGAAATTTTTTTTGCAGCATGTTAGTGAGAGGAGAAGTCTTCCTACGAAAAGAGAATGTGAAACACGTTTTGGTTTGGCCGGTGCGATTTTTTGAAATTTTGGGGGTTGGAAATAAAACCCTTATACTCTGAATTTCTGAACGAATTTTTTTCTGCAGCATGTTAGTGAGAGGAGAAGTCTTCTGACGAAAGGAGAATGTGAAACACGTTTTGGTTTGGACGGTGCGATTTTTTGAAATTTTGGGGGTTGGAAATAAAACCCTTATCCTCTGAATTTCTGAACGAAATTTTTTCTGCAGCATGTTAGTGAGAGGAGAAGTCTTCTGACGAAAGGAGAATATGAAGCACGTTTTGGTTTGGCCGGTGCGATTTTTTGAAATTTTGGAGGTTGGAAATAAAACCCTTATACTCTAAATTTCTGAACGAAATTTTTACTGCAGCATTCTAGAGAGAGGAGAAGTCTTCTCACGAAAGGAGAATGTGAAACACGTTTTGGTTTGGACGGTGCGATTTTTTGAAATTTTGGGGGTTGGAAATAAAACCCTTATACTCTGAATTTCTGAACGAAATTTTTTCTGCAGCATGTTAGTGAGAGGAGAAGTCTTCCTACGAAAAGATAATGTGAAACACGTTTTAGTTTGGCCGGTGCGATTTTTTGAAATTTTGGGGTTTGGAAATAAAACCCTTATACTCTGAATTTCTGAACGAAATTTTTTGTGCAGCGTGTTAGTGAGAGGAGAAGTCTTCCTACGAAAAGAGAATGTGAAACACGTTTTGGTTTGGCCGGTGCGATTTTTTGAAATTTTGGGGGTTGGAAATAAAACCCTTATACTCTGAATTTCTGAACGAAATTTTTACTGCAGCATTTTAGTGAGAGGAGAAGTCTTCTCACGAAAGGAGAATGTGAAACACGTTTTGGTTTGGACGGTGAGATTTTTTGAAATATTGGGGGTTGGAGATAAAACCCTTATACTCTGAATTTCTGAACGAAATTTTTACTGCAGCATTCTAGTGAGAGGAGAAGTCTTCTCACGAAAGGAGAATGTGAAACACGTTTTGGTTTGGACGGTGCGATTTTTTGAAATTTTGGGGGTTGGAAATAAAACCCTTATACTCTGAATTTCTGAACGAAATTTTTACTGCAGCATTCTAGTGAGAGGAGAAGTCTTCTCACGAAAGGAGAATGTGAAACACGTTTTGGTTTGGACGGTGCGATTTTTTGAAATTTTGGGGGTTGGAAATAAAACCCTTATACTCTGAATTTCTGAACGAAATTTTTTCTGCAGCATGTTAGT
The DNA here is from genome assembly GCA_963966045.1 of Xestobium rufovillosum. Taxonomy (NCBI): domain Eukaryota; kingdom Metazoa; phylum Arthropoda; class Insecta; order Coleoptera; family Ptinidae; genus Xestobium; species Xestobium rufovillosum. The sequence continues at coordinate 5,216,615 of OZ014498.1, read as the reverse complement.
GAGAGGAGAAGTCTTCCTACGAAAAGATAATGTGAAACACGTTTTAGTTTGGCCGGTGCGATTTTTTGAAATTTTGGGGTTTGGAAATAAAACCCTTATACTCTGAATTTCTGAACGAAATTTTTTCTGCAGCGTGTTAGTGAGAGGAGAAGTCTTCCTACGAAAAGAGAATGTGAAACACGTTTTGGTTTGGCCGGTGCGATTTTTTGAAATTTTGGGGGTTGGAAATAAAACCCTTATACTCTGAATTTCTGAACGAATTTTTTTCTGCAGCATGTTAGTGAGAGGAGAAGTCTTCTGACGAAAGGAGAATGTGAAACACGTTTTGGTTTGGACGGTGCGATTTTTTGAAATTTTGGGGGTTGGAAATAAAACCCTTATACTCTGAATTTCTGAACGAAATTTTTACTGCAGCATTTTAGTGAGAGGAGAAGTCTTCTCACGAAAGGAGAATGTGAAACACGTTTTGGTTTGGACGGTGAGATTTTTTGAAATATTGGGGGTTGGAGATAAAACCCTTATACTCTGAATTTCTGAACGAAATTTTTACTGCAGCATTCTAGTGAGAGGAGAAGTCTTCTCACGAAAGGACAATGTGAAACACGTTTTGGTTTGGACGGTGCGATTTTTTGAAATTTTGGGGGTTGGAGATAAAACCCTTATACTCTGAATTTCTGAACGAAATTTTTTCTGCAGCATGTTAGTGAGAGGAGAAGTCTTTCTACGAAAAGAGAATGTGAAACACGTTTTAGTTTGGCCGGTGCGGTTTTTTGAAATTTTGGGGGTTGGAAATAAAAGCCTTATACTCTGAATTTCTGAACGAAATTTTTTTTGCAGCATGTTAGTGAGAGGAGAAGTCTTCCTACGAAAAGAGAATGTGAAACACGTTTTCGTTTGGCCGGTGCGATTTTTTGAAATTTTGGGGGTTGGAAATAAAACCCTTATACTCTGAATTTCTGAACGAATTTTTTTCTGCAGCATGTTAGTGAGAGGAGAAGTCTTCTGACGAAAGGAGAATGTGAAACACGTTTTGGTTTGGACGGTGCGATTTTTTGAAATTTTGGGGGTTGGAAATAAAACCCTTATACTCTGAATTTCTGAACGAATTTTTTTCTGCAGCATGTTAGTGAGAGGAGAAGTCCTCTGACGAAAGGAGAATGTGAAGCACGTTTTGGTTTGGCCGGTGCGATTTTTTGAAATTTTGGAGGTTGGAAATAAAACCCTTATACTCTAAATTTCTGAACGAAATTTTTACTGCAGCATTCTAGTGAGAGGAGAAGTCTTCTCACGAAAGGAGAATGTGAAACACGTTTTGGTTTGGACGGTGCGATTTTTTGAAATTTTGGGGGTTGGAAATAAAACCCTTATACTCTGAATTTCTGAACGAAATTTTTTCTGCAGCATGTTAGTGAGAGGAGAAGTCTTCCTACGAAAAGATAATGTGAAACACGTTTTAGTTTGGCCGGTGCGATTTTTTGAAATTTTGGGGTTTGGAAATAAAACCCTTATACTCTGAATTTCTGAACGAAATTTTTTCTGCAGCGTGTTAGTGAGAGGAGAAGTCTTCCTACGAAAAGAGAATGTGAAACACGTTTTGGTTTGGCCGGTGCGATTTTTTGAAATTTTGGGGGTTGGAAATAAAACCCTTATACTCTGAATTTCTGAACGAATTTTTTTCTGTAGCATGTTAGTGAGAGGAGAAGTCTACCTACGAAAAGAGAATGTGAAATACGTTTTAGTTTGGCCGGTGCGATTTTTTGAAATTTTGGGGGTTGGAAATAAAACCCTTATACTCTGAATTTCTGAACGAAATTTTTACTGCAGCATTTTAGTGAGAGGAGAAGTCTTCTCACGAAAGGAGAATGTGAAACACGTTTTGGTTTGGACGGTGAGATTTTTTGAAATATTGGGGGTTGGAGATAAAACCCTTATACTCTGAATTTCTGAACGAAATTTTTACTGCAGCATTCTAGTGAGAGGAGAAGTCTTCTCACGAAAGGAGAATGTGAAACACGTTTTGGTTTGGACGGTGCGATTTTTTGAAATTTTGGGGGTTGGAAATAAAACCATTATACTCTGAATTTCTGAACGAAATTTTTTCTGCAGCATGTTAGTGAGAGGAGAAGTCTTCCTACGAAAAGATAATGTGAAACACGTTTTAGTTTGGCCGGTCCGATTTTTTGAAATTTTGGGGTTTGGAAATAAAACCCTTATACTCTGAATTTCTGAACGAAATTTTTTCTGCAGCGTGTTAGTGAGAGGAGAAGTCTTCCTACGAAAAGAGAATGTGAAACACGTTTTGGTTTGGCCGGTGCGATTTTTGAAATTTTGGGGGTTGGAAATAAAACCCTTATACTCTGAATTTCTGAACGAATTTTTTTCTGTAGCATGTTAGTGAGAGGAGAAGTCTTCTGACGAAAGGAGAATGTGAAACACGTTTTGGTTTGGACGGTGCGATTTTTTGAAATTTTGGGGGTTGGAAATAAAACCCTTATACTCTGAATTTCTGAACGAATTTTTTTCTGCAGCATGTTAGTGAGAGGAGAAGTCTTCTGACGAAAGGAGAATGTGAAGCACGTTTTGGTTTGGCCGGTGCGATTTTTTGAAATTTTGGAGGTTGGAAATAAAACCCTTATACTCTAAATTTCTGAACGAAATTTTTACTGCAGCATTCTAGTGAGAGGAGAAGTCTTCTCACGAAAGGAGAATGTGAAACACGTTTTGGTTTGGACGGTGAGATTTTTTGAAATATTGGGGGTTGGAGATAAAACCCTTATACTCTGAATTTCTGAACGAAATTTTTACTGCAGCATTCTAGTGAGAGGAGAAGTCTTCCTACGAAAAGATAATGTGAAACACGTTTTAGTTTGGCCGGTGCGATTTTTTGAAATTTTGGGGTTTGGAAATAAAACCCTTATACTCTGAATTTCTGAACGAAATTTCTTCTGCAGCGTGTTAGTGAGAGGAGAAGTCTTCCTACGAAAAGAGAATGTGAAACACGTTTTGGTTTGGCCGGTGCGATTTTTGAAATTTTGGGGGTTGGAAATAAAACCCTTATACTCTGAATTTCTGAACGAATTTTTTTCTGTAGCATGTTAGTGAGAGGAGAAGTCTACCTACGAAAAGAGAATGTGAAATACGTTTTAGTTTGGCCGGTGCGATTTTTTGAAATTTTGGGGGTTGGAAATAAAACCCTTATACTCTGAATTTCTGAACGAATTTTTTTCTGTAGCATGTTAGTGAGAGGAGAAGTCTTCCTACGAAAAGAGAATGTGAAACACGTTTTGGTTTGGCCGGTGCGATTTTTTGAAATTTTGGGGGTTGGAAATAAAACCCTTATACTCTGAATTTCTGAACGAATTTTTTTCTGCAGCATGTTAGTGAGAGGAGAAGTCTTCTGACGAAAGGAGAATGTGAAACACGTTTTGGTTTGGACGGTGCGATTTTTTGAAATTTTTGAGGTTGGAAATAAAACCCTTATACTCTAAATTTCTGAACGAAATTTTTACTGCAGCATTCTAGTGAGAGGAGAAGTCTTCTCACGAAAGGAGAATGTGAAACACGTTTTGATTTGGACGGTGCGATTTTTTGAAATTTTGGGGGTTGGAAATAAAACCCTTATACTCTGAATTTCTGAACGAAATTTTTTCTGCAGCATGTTAGTGAGAGGAGAAGTCTTCCTACGAAAAGATAATGTGAAACACGTTTTAGTTTGGCCGGTGCGATTTTTTGAAATTTTGGGGTTTGGAAATAAAACCCTTATACTCTGAATTTCTGAACGAAATTTTTTCTGCAGCGTGTTAGTGAGAGGAGAAGTCTTCCTACGAAAAGAGAATGTGAAACACGTTTTGGTTTGGCCGGTGCGATTTTTTGAAATTTTGGGGGTTGGAAATAAAACCCTTATACTCTGAATTTCTGAACGAAATTTTTACTGCAGCATTTTAGTGAGAGGAGAAGTCTTCTCACGAAAGGAGAATGTGAAACACGTTTTGGTTTGGACGGTGAGATTTTTTGAAATATTGGGGGTTGGAGATAAAACCCTTATACTCTGAATTTCTGAACGAAATTTTTACTGCAGCATTCTAGTGAGAGGAGAAGTCTTCTCACGAAAGGAGAATGTGAAACACGTTTTGGTTTGGACGGTGCGATTTTTTGAAATTTTGGGGGTTGGAAATAAAACCATTATACTCTGAATTTCTGAACGAAATTTTTTCTGCAGCATGTTAGTGAGAGGAGAAGTCTTCCTACGAAAAGATAATGTGAAACACGTTTTAGTTTGGCCGGTGCGATTTTTTGAAATTTTGGGGTTTGGAAATAAAACCCTTATACTCTGAATTTCTGAACGAAATTTTTTCTGCAGCGTGTTAGTGAGAGGAGAAGTCTTCCTACGAAAAGAGAATGTGAAACACGTTTTGGTTTGGCCGGTGCGATTTTTGAAATTTTGGGGGTTGGAAATAAAACCCTTATACTCTGAATTTCTGAACGAATTTTTTTCTGTAGCATGTTAGTGAGAGGAGAAGTCTTCTGACGAAAGGAGAATGTGAAACACGTTTTGGTTTGGACGGTGCGATTTTTTGAAATTTTGGGGGTTGGAAATAAAACCCTTATACTCTGAATTTCTGAACGAATTTTTTTCTGCAGCATGTTAGTGAGAGGAGAAGTCTTCTGACGAAAGGAGAATGTGAAGCACGTTTTGGTTTGGCCGGTGCGATTTTTTGAAATTTTGGAGGTTGGAAATAAAACCCTTATACTCTAAATTTCTGAACGAAATTTTTACTGCAGCATTCTAGTGAGAGGAGAAGTCTTCTCACGAAAGGAGAATGTGAAACACGTTTTGGTTTGGACGGTGCGATTTTTTGAAATTTTGGGGGTTGGAAATAAAACCCTTATACTCTGAATTTCTGAACGAAATTTTTTCTGCAGCATGTTAGTGAGAGGAGAAGTCTTCCTACGAAAAGATAATGTGAAACACGTTTTAGTTTGGCCGGTGCGATTTTTTGAAATTTTGGGGTTTGGAAATAAAACCCTTATACTCTGAATTTCTGAACGAAATTTTTTCTGCAGCGTGTTAGTGAGAGGAGAAGTCTTCCTACGAAAAGAGAATATGAAACACGTTTTGGTTTGGCCGGTGCGATTTTTTGAAATTTTGGGGGTTGGAAATAAAACCCTTATACTCTGAATTTCTGAACGAATTTTTTTCTGTAGCATGTTAGTGAGAGGAGAAGTCTACCTACGAAAAGAGAATGTGAAATACGTTTTAGTTTGGCCGGTGCGATTTTTTGAAATTTTGGGGGTTGGAAATAAAACCCTTATACTCTGAATTTCTGAACGAAATTTTTACTGCAGCATTTTAGTGAGAGGAGAAGTCTTCTCACGAAAGGAGAATGTGAAACACGTTTTGGTTTGGACGGTGAGATTTTTTGAAATATTGGGGGTTGGAGATAAAACCCTTATACTCTGAATTTCTGAACGAAATTTTTACTGCAGCATTCTAGTGAGAGGAGAAGTCTTCTCACGAAAGGAGAATGTGAAACACGTTTTGGTTTGGACGGTGCGATTTTTTGAAATTTTGGGGGTTGGAAATAAAACCATTATACTCTGAATTTCTGAACGAAATTTTTTCTGCAGCATGTTAGTGAGAGGAGAAGTCTTCCTACGAAAAGATAATGTGAAACACGTTTTAGTTTGGCCGGTGCGATTTTTTGAAATTTTGGGGTTTGGAAATAAAACCCTTATACTCTGAATTTCTGAACGAAATTTTTTCTGCAGCGTGTTAGTGAGAGGAGAAGTCTTCCTACGAAAAGAGAATGTGAAACACGTTTTGGTTTGGCCGGTGCGATTTTTGAAATTTTGGGGGTTGGAAATAAAACCCTTATACTCTGAATTTCTGAACGAATTTTTTTCTGTAGCATGTTAGTGAGAGGAGAAGTCTTCCTACGAAAAGAGAATGTGAAACACGTTTTGGTTTGGCCGGTGCGATTTTTTGAAATTTTGGGGGTTGGAAATAAAACCCTTATACTCTGAATTTCTGAACGAATTTTTTTCTGTAGCATGTTAGTGAGAGGAGAAGTCTTCCTACGAAAAGAGAATGTGAAACACGTTTTGGTTTGGCCGGTGCGATTTTTTGAAATTTTGGGGGTTGGAAATAAAACCCTTATACTCTGAATTTCTGAACGAATTTTTTTCTGCAGCATGTTAGTGAGAGGAGAAGTCTTCTGACGAAAGGAGAATGTGAAACACGTTTTGGTTTGGACGGTGCGATTTTTTGAAATTTTGGAGGTTGGAAATAAAACCCTTATACTCTAAATTTCTGAACGAAATTTTTACTGCAGCATTCTAGTGAGAGGAGAAGTCTTCTCACGAAAGGAGAATGTGAAACACGTTTTGGTTTGGACGGTGCGATTTTTTGAAATTTTGGGGGTTGGAAATAAAACCCTTATACTCTGAATTTCTGAACGAAATTTTTTCTGCAGCATGTTAGTGAGAGGAGAAGTCTTCCTACGAAAAGATAATGTGAAACACGTTTTAGTTTGGCCGGTGCGATTTTTTGAAATTTTGGGGTTTGGAAATAAAACCCTTATACTCTGAATTCCTGAACGAAATTTTTTCTGCAGCGTGTTAGTGAGAGGAGAAGTCTTCCTACGAAAAGAGAATGTGAAACACGTTTTGGTTTGGCCGGTGCGATTTTTTGAAATTTTGGGGGTTGGAAATAAAACCCTTATACTCTGAATTTCTGAACGAAATTTTTACTGCAGCATTTTAGTGAGAGGAGAAGTCTTCTCACGAAAGGAGAATGTGAAACACGTTTTGGTTTGGACGGTGAGATTTTTTGAAATATTGGGGGTTGGAGATAAAACCCTTATACTCTGAATTTCTGAACGAAATTTTTACTGCAGCATTCTAGTGAGAGGAGAAGTCTTCTCACGAAAGGAGAATGTGAATCACGTTTTGGTTTGGACGGTGCGATTTTTTGAAATTTTGGGGGTTGGAAATAAAACCATTATACTCTGAATTTCTGAACGAAATTTTTTCTGCAGCATGTTAGTGAGAGGAGAAGTCTTCCTACGAAAAGATAATGTGAAACACGTTTTAGTTTGGCCGGTGCGATTTTTTGAAATTTTGGGGTTTGGAAATAAAACCCTTATACTCTGAATTTCTGAACGAAATTTTTTCTGCAGCGTGTTAGTGAGAGGAGAAGTCTTCCTACGAAAAGAGAATGTGAAACACGTTTTGGTTTGGCCGGTGCGATTTTTGAAATTTTGGGGGTTGGAAATAAAACCCTTATACTCTGAATTTCTGAACGAATTTTTTTCTGTAGCATGTTAGTGAGAGGAGAAGTCTTCTGACGAAAGGAGAATGTGAAACACGTTTTGGTTTGGACGGTGCGATTTTTTGAAATTTTGGGGGTTGGAAATAAAACCCTTATACTCTGAATTTCTGAACGAAATTTTTTCTGCAGCATGTTAGTGAGAGGAGAAGTCTTCTGACGAAAGGAGAATGTGAAGCACGTTTTGGTTTGGCCGGTGCGATTTTTTGAAATTTTGGAGGTTGGAAATAAAACCCTTATACTCTAAATTTCTGAACGAAATTCTTACTGCAGCATTCTAGTGAGAGGAGAAGTCTTCTCACGAAAGGAGAATGTGAAACACGTTTTGGTTTGGACGGTGCGATTTTTTGAAATTTTGGGGGTTGGAAATAAAACCCTTATACTCTGAATTTCTGAACGAAATTTTTTCTGCAGCATGTTAGTGAGAGGAGAAGTCTTCCTACGAAAAGATAATGTGAAACACGTTTTAGTTTGGCCGGTGCGATTTTTTGAAATTTTGGGGTTTGGAAATAAAACCCTTATACTCTGAATTTCTGAACGAAATTTTTTCTGCAGCGTGTTAGTGAGAGGAGAAGTCTTCCTACGAAAAGAGAATGTGAAACACGTTTTGGTTTGGCCGGTGCGATTTTTTGAAATTTTGGGGGTTGGAAATAAAACCCTTATACTCTGAATTTCTGAACGAATTTTTTTCTGTAGCATGTTAGTGAGAGGAGAAGTCTACCTACGAAAAGAGAATGTGAAATACGTTTTAGTTTGGCCGGTGCGATTTTTTGAAATTTTGGGGGTTGGAAATAAAACCCTTATACTCTGAATTTCTGAACGAAATTTTTACTGCAGCATTTTAGTGAGAGGAGAAGTCTTCTCACGAAAGGAGAATGTGAAACACGTTTTGGTTTGGACGGTGAGATTTTTTGAAATATTGGGGGTTGGAGATAAAACCCTTATACTCTGAATTTCTGAACGAAATTTTTACTGCAGCATTCTAGTGAGAGGAGAAGTCTTCTCACGAAAGGAGAATGTGAAACACGTTTTGGTTTGGACGGTGCGATTTTTTGAAATTTTGGGGGTTGGAAATAAAACCATTATACTCTGAATTTCTGAACGAAATTTTTTCTGCAGCATGTTAGTGAGAGGAGAAGTCTTCCTACGAAAAGATAATGTGAAACACGTTTTAGTTTGGCCGGTGCGATTTTTTGAAATTTTGGGGTTTGGAAATAAAACCCTTATACTCTGAATTTCTGAACGAAATTTTTTCTGCAGCGTGTTAGTGAGAGGAGAAGTCTTCCTACGAAAAGAGAATGTGAAACACGTTTTGGTTTGGCCGGTGCGATTTTTGAAATTTTGGGGGTTGGAAATAAAACCCTTATACTCTGAATTTCTGAACGAATTTTTTTCTGTAGCATGTTAGTGAGAGGAGAAGTCTACCTACGAAAAGAGAATGTGAAATACGTTTTAGTTTGGCCGGTGCGATTTTTTGAAATTTTGGGGGTTGGAAATAAAACCCTTATACTCTGAATTTCTGAACGAATTTTTTTCTGTAGCATGTTAGTGAGAGGAGAAGTCTTCCTACGAAAAGAGAATGTGAAACACGTTTTGGTGTGGCCGGTGCGATTTTTTGAAATTTTGGGGGTTGGAAATAAAACCCTTATACTCTGAATTTCTGAACGAATTTTTTTCTGCAGCATGTTAGTGAGAGGAGAAGTCTTCTGACGAAAGGAGAATGTGAAACACGTTTTGGTTTGGACGGTGCGATTTTTTGAAATTTTGGAGGTTGGAAATAAAACCCTTATACTCTAAATTTCTGAACGAAATTTTTACTGCAGCATTCTAGTGAGAGGAGAAGTCTTCTCGCGAAAGGAGAATGTGAAACACGTTTTGGTTTGGACGGTGCGATTTTTTGAAATTTTGGGGGTTGGAAATAAAACCCTTATACTCTGAATTTCTGAACGAAATTTTTTCTGCAGCATGTTAGTGAGAGGAGAAGTCTTCCTACGAAAAGATAATGTGAAACACGTTTTAGTTTGGCCGGTGCGATTTTTTGAAATTTTGGGGTTTGGAAATAAAACCCTTATACTCTGAATTTCTGAACGAAATTTTTTCTGCAGCGTGTTAGTGAGAGGAGAAGTCTTCCTACGAAAAGAGAATGTGAAACACGTTTTGGTTTGGCCGGTGCGATTTTTTGAAATTTTGGGGGTTGGAAATAAAACCCTTATACTCTGAATTTCTGAACGAAATTTTTACTGCAGCATTTTAGTGAGAGGAGAAGTCTTCTCACGAAAGGAGAATGTGAAACACGTTTTGGTTTGGACGGTGAGATTTTTTGAAATATTGGGGGTTGGAGATAAAACCCTTATACTCTGAATTTCTGAACGAAATTTTTACTGCAGCATTCTAGTGAGAGGAGAAGTCTTCTCACGAAAGGAGAATGTGAAACACGTTTTGGTTTGGACGGTGCGATTTTTTGAAATTTTGGGGGTTGGAAATAAAACCATTATACTCTGAATTTCTGAACGAAATTTTTTCTGCAGCATGTTAGTGAGATGAGAAGTCTTCCTACGAAAAGATAATGTGAAACACGTTTTAGTTTGGCCGGTGCGATTTTTTGAAATTTTGGGGTTTGGAAATAAAACCCTTATACTCTGAATTTCTGAACGAAATTTTTTCTGCAGCGTGTTAGTGAGAGGAGAAGTCTTCCTACGAAAAGAGAATGTGAAACACGTTTTGGTTTGGCCGGTGCGATTTTTTGAAATTTTGGGGGTTGGAAATGAAACCCTTATACTCTGAATTTCTGAACGAATTTTTTTCTGTAGCATGTTAGTGAGAGGAGAAGTCTACCTACGAAAAGAGAATGTGAAATACGTTTTAGTTTGGCCGGTGCGATTTTTTGAAATTTTGGGGGTTGGAAATAAAACCCTTATACTCTGAATTTCTGAACGAAATTTTTACTGCAGCATTTTAGTGAGAGGAGAAGTCTTCTCACGAAAGGAGAATGTGAAACACGTTTTGGTTTGGACGGTGAGATTTTTTGAAATATTGGGGGTTGGAGATAAAACCCTTATACTCTGAATTTCTGAACGAAATTTTTACTGCAGCATTCTAGTGAGAGGAGAAGTCTTCTCACGAAATGAGAATGTGAAACACGTTTCGGTTTGGACGGTGCGATTTTTTGAAATTTTGGGGGTTGGAGATAAAACCCTTATACTCTGAATTTCTGAACGAAATTTTTTCTGCAGCATGTTAGTGAGAGGAGAAGTCTTCCTACGAAAAGAGAATGTGAAACACGTTTTAGTTTGGCCGGTGCGGTTTTTTGAAATTTTGGGGGTTGGAAATAAAAGCCTTATACTCTGAATTTCTGAACGAAATTTTTTTTGCAGCATGTTAGTGAGAGTAGAAGTCTTCCTACGGAAAGAGAATGTGAAACACGTTTTGGTTTGGCCGGTGCGATTTTTTGAAATTTTGGGGGTTGGAAATAAAACCCTTATACTCTGAATTTCGGAACGAAATTTTTTCTGCAGCATGTTAGTGAGAGGAGAAGTCTTCCTACGAAAAGAGAATGTGAAACACGTTTTGGTTTGGCCGGTGCGATTTTTTGAAATTTTGGGGGTTGGAAATAAAACCCGTATACTCTGAATTTCTGAGCGAAATTTTTTCTGCAGCATGTTAGTGAGAGGAGAAGTCTTCCTACGAAAAGAGAATGTGAAACACGTTTTGGTGTGGCCGGTGCGATTTTTTGAAATTTTGGGGGTTGGAAATAAAACCCTTATACTCTGAATTTCGGAACGAAATTTTTTCTGCAGCATGTTAGTGAGAGGAGAAGTCTTCCTACGAAAAGAGAATGTGAAACACGTTTTGGTGTGGCCGGTGCGATTTTTTGAAATTTTGGGGGTTGGAAATAAAACCCTTATACTCTGAATTTCGGAACGAAATTTTTTCTGCAGCATGTTAGTGAGAGGAGAAGTCTTCCTACGAAAAGAGAATGTGAAACACGTTTTGGTTTGGCCGGTGCGATTTTTTGAAATTTTGGGGGTTGGAAATAAAACCCGTATACTCTGAATTTCTGAACGAATTTTTTTCTGCAGCATGTTAGTGAGAGGAGAAGTCTTCTGACGAAAGGAGAATGTGAAACACGTTTTGGTTTGGACGGTGCGATTTTTTGAAATTTTGGGGGTTGGAAATAAAACCCTTATACTCTGAATTTCTGAACGAAATTTTTTCTGCAGCATGTTAGTGAGAGGAGAAGTCTTCTGACGAAAGGAGAATGTGAAGCACGTTTTGGTTTGGCCGGTGCGATTTTTTGAAATTTTGGAGGTTGGAAATAAAACCCTTATACTCTAAATTTCTGAACGAAATTTTTACTGCAGCATTCTAGTGAGAGGAGAAGTCTTCTCACGAAAGGAGAATGTGAAACACGTTTTGGTTTGGACGGTGCGATTTTTTGAAATTTTGGGGGTTGGAAATAAAACCCTTATACTCTGAATTTCTGAACGAAATTTTTTCTGCAGCATGTTAGTGAGAGGAGAAGTCTTCCTACGAAAATATAATGTGAAACACGTTTTAGTTTGGCCGGTGCGATTTTTTGAAATTTTGGGGTTTGGAAATAAAACCTTTATACTCTGAATTTCTGAACGAAATTTTTTCTGCAGCGTGTTAGTGAGAGGAGAAGTCTTCCTACGAAAAGAGAATGTGAAACACGTTTTGGTTTGGCCGGTGCGATTTTTTGAAATTTTGGGGGTTGGAAATAAAACCCTTATACTCTGAATTTCTGAACGAAATTTTTCTGCAGCATGTTAGTGAGAGGAGAAGTCTTCTGACGAAAGGAGAATGTGAAACACGTTTTGGTTTGGCCGGTGCGATTTTTTGAAATTTTGGGGGTTGGAAATAAAACCCTTATACTCTGAATTTCTGAACGAAATTTTTTCTGCAGCATGTTAGTGAGAGGAGGAGTCTTCCTACGAAATGAGAATGTGAAACACGTTTTAGTTTGGCTGGTGGGATTTTTTGAAATTTTGGGGGTTGGAGATAAAACCCTTGTACTCTGAATTTCTGAACGAAATTTTTACTGCAGCATATTAGTGAGAAGAGAAATCTTCCTACGAAAGGAGAATGTGAAACACGTTTTGGTTTGGCCGGTGGGATTTTTTGAAATTTTGGGGGTTTTAAATGCAACCCTTACACTCTGAATATCAGAATGAAACTTTTAAGGCAAGTTTGTAATGACTAATGAGAGAATAAGTCCTCCTGTAAAAGGAAAATTTGTTACATGTTCTGGCTTGGCCAGTAGAATTTTTTGAAATTTTTGGGGGTCGGAAACTAGATCATTATACTCTGAAATTTTTGTTCGGCCTGCGATAGGAGAATGTGAAACACGTTTCGGCTTGACCCAATCGACTTTTTGAATTTTTTGGCCGTTTGAAACGAAACCTTCATACTGTGGAATGAAATTTTGCTTCGCGCCATATAGGCTATAGAAAACTATAAAATACATTTTGATACGGTCTATATGATTTTCCCAACGGTTAAATGCGTTTTTGTGTAAACAAAATGTTGCACTTAAAAGTAAGAAGTTGTTATGTTCTTGGTAGTTTTCGATTTGATGAATAGCACGTTAATACTCTTGTCAAATTCTATTTAAATTACCAGTTTCACGATTTTTTTCAATAAAATACAATAATCATTTGGTCCACTGTAAATTTATGAATCTCAAATCTGAAGCTGATGCTAACTTCAACAACGTAAACGAAGAACTAAAAAAAGCACGCGAATAATTATTGCAACCGGGAGGGCCTGGAGAACCACCACCATTTGTGGCGTATCATTCGAGGAGTGGGGCGATGTGCTAGGCTTTCTATATTACGGTGGCTTCGCCTGTCGTCGTAAGTGTAAGCGGCAGAGTTTTATCGTCGAAAGACAAAAGTGGCACTGCTGCCGCTTCACTGTCCCGATCGATGAGGTCTTGTCAAAACTAGGGTGCAGCGTTAGCGCGTGCGCTAGCGTTGAGGGCTCCTCGAGAGAGTCCAGTTTGCGGGTCATTTCCTGCAGCGGTTGGAAGCGTCGTCTCAAGCGCTCCTCCGAACTCGTTTGGATTGACTTGAGCGAGCAGTACTTGAGTCGAATGGCTTCAGCTGATTTGATAATCTCTTTGCTAAGCATCCGCTCCTTTTTCCTCTTCTTGCTCGTGTCATCAACCATGGTGTTTGCGAATACAGCTGGGTGCGTCAACAGTCCTTTTATATGATCAGGTACTGGTCGAAGCCCCTCCTGTACTGCCCTTGATTCATATCGCTGTCCTTGTTTATCACCAGAAATCTGTACTTGGATATCCATCAGCATGCGGCGCACGCTGAACGAAACACCGCCCATTCCATGTCGATGTTCAAGTGATCGTTGTACACGTGACGTAGGTTCAAGTCGTCCTGCTTGAAGAGAACCAGAAAGTTGATGTTGTCGCGTATCAGGTGTTTGGGGATGTGCATGTACGTCTGACAGAGGTAGAAGCAGTCTGTGGACTTGTGTCTCCCCATGGCAAAATAGTCGCGCATAATGTTCTGTTTGTCGCAGGCGCTGCGCTTTCCGGATTCACGATATCCTCACGATCACCGTAGACAAAGTCAGCAGAATCTCCCTCAACAGTTGATACTTTGGCTGGTACAGGGACTTGGAGTAGACGTAGACGTTCTCGAAACACAACCCGTTCGGAGCGCACAGCAGCGACAAGATCAGATTCGTTTTGCCACAATTCGAGGGACCGCAGATGATGGATCTCACGGCGTCGGGAAAGACGGGTCCGTGTTTGAGTCTCTTGTTGGCGGGTGGTTCGAAGCCTGCGCCGCATACATTCATGACGGGCAAACCCTCCGATTGTTTCACGAACTTCATCGTCGTCGTCGTCGTCGTCGACTGAACTAGTACCAAACGCAACGAGTCAGCTATCGTCAATTTTGGATGACAACCGGTCCTGGTACACACTGGGTAGCGTACATAAAGCGAGGGTCGCGCGTCCTCTACTTTGACAGTTTTGTCAACCTGCGACCGCCCGTGGAACTCGTTAAATACCTCCGTAGTCACACCACCACTATACAGTACAATCACGACTGGGAGCAGTGCTTCAACTCACCCATCTGTGGACACCTGTGCTTAAACTTTTTATTATTAAATTTGATTGCGACTGCAGAGATGAATATAAAGTAATGTATTAAGTGGGCATAGCAGTCAAGGACAACTACATAGGAGGCCCCTCTCACGAAAAATGTGAAACAGGCGCCGACCGGGATTCGAACCCGGATCTTTCGCTTTCATGGCGACTGCTCTAACCAATTGAGCTATCTGTAGTTGTTCTTGACTGCCATGCCCACTTAATACATTACTTTATATTCATCTCTGCAGTCGCAATCAAATTTAATAATAATTGTATAAATCTTGAGCTTGATTCTCATTAACTGACAATTTATCCTTCAGGGATCAGTTGACTTTACGAAGCACTTAAAGAAGTGCGTCTACTGCATTAGATCCAAAAGTGAGGTTGTTGTTGGTTAATTATGAGATTCATAATTGTAACTTCCTTCGCTGCCTATATATGGCCTTCTCTCACGTTACATGTGTGGCGGTGCAGATAGCTTAATTGGTTAGAGCAGTCGCCATGAAAGCGAAAGATCCGGGTTCGAATCCCGGTCGGCGCCCGTTTCACATTTTTCATGAGAGGGGCCTCCTATGTAGTAAAATTGTAAAATTGTATCCTTACAATCAAAATCGACGTGTCCCAGCTTTTTTCGTGAAAATGATGCTAAATGGCATAAAATCGCACTTACTGTTTTCAGTGGGCTACTGTACAATGATAATTCACATGACAACTGCTATTTGAATCGGTGAATTACTTAAAAGAATCGATTATTTGTGAAAGGAGCTAACTAAATAGTTAAGAAATTTAATAGGTGACAAGAAAACATTGCATTTTCCGAAAGCCAGTTTTTTTCAGAGGAATTTTAGTACCTACATTAACAAATGAGATACCTATCTGTAAACATTTCTGATTACTTTAATTCAACTTATTAGGTTATGTATATTTAAGGTATTTTTGTTCAGTCTAAAATTTGTTAAAATGCTTAGTCCCTTTCAACAATAACCGATTTTAGCTCTTGCTTGGTGATTTTGTTTTACAAAATAGTTAATGCATGCGTTAAAAAATATGGCGCGAATCACAATCACAACAAAGTTAATTTTAGTTTGCTATTTTTCGCATTTTCTTCACAATTTATTTTACCCTTATCAGTTTCTGATAAACCCTGAAATCGTAAACTTAATTGTTTGATTCTCAAATACGTGCTCGTCCGAACTAGACAACGCAGTACTTTGTCTGCACGTTTACATATGTTGAGCCATATAGTTGCTAGCGAGGAATCCCGCGGAAATCTAAAAATGCTAACGTCATTTGTATTTCAGTTATTGTTGTAATAACCCACGATAGCACAATTAGGCATTATAAACTCGTCAAAGATACTGGCAAGTTAGTAAAGTCTGTAAAGTCTTCGTGCGATAACGCCGCTGCCGTAAAGAGAAATGCTCGGCGCTCGGCTCCCAGGTTCGCGCTCCCAATTGACGTCACGTTCCCCCACTTACGTGCGCACTAGATTCTATCGGTACGGCCTGACCTTCCTCAAGTCTCGCATTGTCGCATTGCTGTTTACACTCTCTGCAACTAAACTTCCGCCAGCACCTTTTGTCGAGTTCCTTTTCAGGTTTTCAGTACCTAGTGCTTGTGACATGGCACCAGCATTATTAGTTTTATGTAACAGTTACTACAAAGGAAAAAAGAGGAGATATCGAAAGTATTGGGCGAGAGGATAGATATTAAGAAGACACAGTGATGGGGAAGACACAGTGATGGGGGGAGGCTAACAATTCTACCGCTTCTTGTTTTTCATTTCTATTTCGGTAAATGGCCGAACCCACATCCCACAGACCCAGAGTGATGGGGAAGACACAGTGATGGGGGAGAGGCTAACGCAATGAATCGCGAAACTGCAATTATGCGTGTTATTTAGACACTAGTGGATACCTACAGCTTGCGAAAAGCATTCCCATTTTAATACGCATGTCAAATGAGTGGATTTCTGTCTGCTGAAATAAATTAAATTCGAATATTGGAATAGGCGAGCTGTGCGCAACAGAGAAGCGTCGAGCGTACTATTCTGTCCGATAGAGGTCGCAGCAACAAGCGGCCAGCGCCTGCGAATCCACTTTACCATCCAGACTTCCGCATGCGCGTGGATTCGCAGGCCCTAGCCGCTTGTGTCGCAACATAACAGCTGCATGTGAGACAGCTGCCGAGTGAAAGAGAGTGCGCATGCTCTTTTTCAGTGCTATAGATAATTTAAAAACAATTTTTAATATAAGAATATGTAACAAAATAATAGTATATAGGTAAGTAATAACAAAGTAAACAGAAATTGGAAGATGATACTCAACTTCTGAGGAATTGTCATCGTTATCACTGTTTGTCAAGTGCAATATATCGTCAACTTGTAAGGGCGTTGGGTCCCCGTCCCCAACGAATCCTTTTGGTTTTATTTTAAATAGCCATCCATGAACCAACCGCAATTTTCAGGACGTAGTTTGACACAATCAGGATCAGTTGCATTACAACTTCCAGATTCTGTTGCATCTCTATACCTACTTTGTTTTGCTTTCGTTCAATTTTAGTCCCAATTTTAGAGCCCTTCCACTTAACCTTTCTATTACACTTTTGAGGCTATTTCTTGTGTTTGCTATAATTAGGTACCTACCACATCGTCTGCATATGCTACGCACTGGTGGTTATTACCGTAGATGTAGATTGTCCCTTCCTGTTGATACCGCTATCCCTAACACGACAAAATTAGGTGAGGGAGAGATAAAGGCACGTCCTGAAAATTGCGGTTGGTTCATGGATGCGGCTATTTAAAACCAACAGGGGACCCAACGCCCTTACAAGTTGACGATATACCTACTTATTGCGCTTCTTAACAAACAGTGATAACGATGACAATTCCTCAGAAGTTGAGTATCATCTTCCAATTTCTGTTTACTTTGTTATTACTTATATATTATTATTTTGTTACATATTCTTATATTAAAAATTGTTTTTAAATTATCTATGGCACTGAAAAAGAGCATGTGTACTCTCTTTCACTCGGCAGCTGTCTCACATGCAGCTGTTATGCTGCGTCCTCTATCCCCAGGCCTACCGTTTTTGCGGTAGATCTACCGTTTTCGTACTTCGTCTACCGCCCTACCGCAGAGCGTCCTTTTTACATTGCTACATTTCAAAAGAATACATTGCAAGTCGAGCACCCAAAGTTGGTAGGTGATCAAAATCAGCATTCAGAAGCATCGCATTGCCCTCTCTGGCTGAATATCGGTACTTCTCGTAGACCAGAACCAACCCGGCCGCTTGGTAGAAAAAACTAATTTTATTTTTTTTTAATTTATAAGTAAGAAACAGAAATTCTTTATTTTAACAGTTAGCTTTAAATTTTAAAGCTAACTGTTAAAATAAAGCGTATTGTACCCATGTTTTATCCATTTGTAACCTACCGTTCTTTGCTTTGAATCCACCGCTTTTTCTGGTGCACAAATACCGCTTTCAATTTTCAATGTCTGGCAGCACTGTTTATCGCACAGAATAGTACGCTCAACGCTTCTCTGCTGCGCACAGCTCGCTTACTTAAATACTCGAATTTTAAAGCGCGACAACCGTGTGTCTTGACCGATTTTGCTTAGGAAACCTAATACAACCGTGTTCCCAATCAAATTATCTTTATTTTAATGTCGGGCGTTGAAAATATATTAATTAGAATGGCCTAAGCCGATAACTACTGTTGTGTGCAAATTTTCAGATTTTAATTCTCTGCCGTTTTTGAGAAACGTCTAACTGACCGTCTCCGTGAATCACCCTGTAAACGAGATTTTAAAATATCGTTGACATCTGTTTCATATCCAGTCACATCATCATTGGCAGAAGCCACCCACTTCAATAGCAATTTATCTGAAGATAACTGCCTTGCTTCTGATACTGCAAGTGGAGAAGGATCAACGAAAACTCCTCCCTGAGCTTACAGACACATATTAACTTCTGGCTTAATATTTGAAAGTTGTTGAATTTTGCAGGAACAGTAGTTTGGGTAATTTGGACTTTTGCATTTTGCAACAGTGCTTTCAGCACATGAACAAGTACTTATTGCCAACTCCCTGTGTAGTATTTTCAGCTTGCGGATTATTGAGCTCTGTGCAAGAACAATTGGGATATTTTGGGCGTTTACATTTTTATTCGAAGTGACTTAGTTTAACCATACTTTGGATCATTAATAGGTCGAGGCAAAGAAGCACATATCTATCATAATCTGCAGCATAACCGGTTGCAGTACAATCTGCCATTTCTTTTAACAAGTCATTAAATACTTTGCTGTTTGCTCTCAGTTTTAATTCCTTGGCTAAAGCGTTGACTGATTATTGGGTAGACAGGCAAGTATACGGCTGTAAATGATGCCTGCTAGACGTATCGGTCGCTAGGATTTCTCGCATCGTCCACCTAGCGGTGGTTAAAAGCATTTAATAATATGAATAGTATTGAATAGTATTGAATAGCGTCGGTAACAGGGTAGTTATCTAGAATCATAGCCCAAGCAAGGTGCCGGGACACCTGCGATCGGCTGCTTTGATGTATGGAAGCCAGTTTGCAGCTGGGCAGACCAGCAAGGACCGTATGTAAAAATTTTGAGGGCACCACAGAATTGAATCAAATTTTATTTTTACTTTGGAAACATCACAAAAAATATAAACTATTAAAGGTATTCTGTTATTAATTAATTATTATTAATAAAAACAAATAAAAGTAAAATAAGCAAATAATATCTAACAGAACTCGACTCAACACAGTTTTGGAATTGTGTATAGAATCTAATATTAAAATTTGTGCTGCTATAAAATACAAGTTCTCATACTGCACATGTATTGCACTTAATATGAAATTTTCATTTACACATAAAAGTGACGTATCCACTTATACTTTCTTATAAGTATGTATAGGAATAAGATTTGTTTTTGTGAAAAAAAAAAATTAAGAATATTTCCAAATTATGAGTTTTCGGTTTCTGGTTGTTTGATTGAAATTATAAAGTAAGTTGTTGCTTGCCCCTCCCTGACCATTAAGATTTCATAAACAGGAGCCCGCCCGCAGAAATTTTATTCAGACGCATCCGCCCGAGTCCCGACGCCCGCCCGAGTCCCGCATTACACAATATCAGTAAAATGACGTTTATGTAATTCGTTATTGAAAGACACCGGCAACAATCTCGGTGGGTGTTCGGGTATAGTACAGAGCTGCCATATTGTTCTCCTACGGCTACACGAGTTCTGCGTCCGCAAGGGTCCGCGTTTTTTGCTTGTTTCTACATCATCTTTTTGCCAAAAAATGCGTGTGTCTGGTGCGAAAGGACAAGTGAAGGGTCTGTTTTAAAAAAGCGTTCTCTCAGCTTTAGTTTTTTTTTACACTTCCAAAACACAAGGACTCTGTCGGGCGTCGGGACTGGGGCGGATGCGTCTGAATAAAATTTCTGCAGCCCGCCCTGGATTTTTGCCATTGATGCAGGCGGTCGGCGCCTATCAAAGTAATAATTTATGTTTGAAGCTGTCGGATTACCGCGTTTGGCGGTGTTACAAAAACACCGACTATGCGTAACCGCGAACGCGTCTTTGCCAAGTTTTTTTTAAATATCAGTAGACTTGGAACTCAAATCAATATGTTAGAACCAAAATCAGTAGTTCTAATGGCAAATCAGTAGGTCTGGCAACACTGGTGACACCGACCGAGGGAACGTTTCTCAAACTAAAAATTAATTTTTGTTTGCCATTACTGACCTAGCGATTGTGTTTCCACGGTATGCCGCTGCTTGTGAGAGCGCTGCATATCGGCTAATCGGACGTTTTGAGACACATGATGGCTAAACAGAGCTCTTGAGAGAGATAAACAGAGTTTTGGTATAAAATATTTTCACGGCTGGATGAGGCGCGCTTTAACCAGTGGAGGTTATCCACTAAACATGAAACGTGTAAGAAACATTTCAAATCTGCAGGAGAACTGTGCATATGTAACAATGTTTCCAAATGTTTATGTGACATATCAGAAATGTTCCTTGCGAAACGTTCTAATTTGAATGTTACATAAACGTTTCAAATGAAACAACGCGGCGCAAAAATTCTAATATTTCTCTATTTTTTATTAAACATATGACGTATGTTTAAACAACAGACAAATATCTACGTTATTTTTATTTTTATCATGCCATATTTTGTAATTTATTAATTGTCCATTTCCGTTAGTGACTTTGTTTCTCTTTGAATACCGCTCTGTTATAATGACTATTTGCGACACTGCCATGAGAAGGCGCGTTAAACAAACTAACCAATCCGCGACGGGTCTGTAACAGATTCGTCACCAGTCGTATTTTAGATATTCCGTGGTCCGTGGTCGTGTGATGTCGTGTCGCCAACAACCTGTAACGTTGCATCATGGATCTACGAATTTGCAAAAATTGTGTGTATAACAATAAGTAAATAAAGTAATTTACTTAATTTTATGATTCAAAAGAAAGAGGACGACATGTTGCAAGTGCAAGTGGAAAATCACTCAAACTGTGCTGTGGTGAGTACCTAACCTATCTTTTATTTAATTTTTTACTGCTATTTTTTCCCTCCAAATGTATTTGTAATCATGTAATAGCGTTGTTACGAGTTATACTCTTTGTTCAACTACTCTTGAATTTCTGTTTATGTGGTTTTAAAGTGTGTACTTAGAAAAACAATATTGTAACTCACGTGTAGCTGTTAAAACGTAATGGGACGTACGAAGTAGAGATGGGAAGCTGGAACTGGAATTGATTCGTTGGAACAGGTATGAAGGTTAGGATCAGTGGAACTGATACATGTCAAAAATGGAAACTGTTATGAGTACGAGTCCGCGACCCGCATGGCATGCCAGCCGGTTTTCCGCGCGCAGCGCGCACAGAAACTAAACTGTTGAACAGTTTCCTTTGCCACCCGCAACCTGCGTAGTACGAGTACTGGTACAGTCTACGAGTACCTGTGCAATTTCTCTCTATTTCTGTGGACGCGACGTGCGAGTAGGTTCGAAGCGCGGACTCGCGGACGCGGACATAACTTTGGACGTGGACTAAACTTGAACTCCTGAACTGAAACAAATATCGGAATTGGAGCCAGAACGTACGGCCGGTATTAGAAACCATTATGTACCTGACGCAAAGCTGCAATAGAGATAATGGACTAGACATATGACACAAAAGATATATATAAAATATAATACGTATAATTATTAGATGTAAGGTTTTCAGCTGCAACTATATTCTTTGGCAACTGCAACTGTATCACTGTATCTGCAATTCTAATAATTCTAGTCTATTCTGTTACTGTTACGTGTTATGTGCTCTGTCGTGTAACTTAACATGTAAGAAAAAAAATACTGGGCTTCCTTGGTTCCGATTCCCATTAGATAGTTAATGAAATCAGAGACAGAGATCTTAAGGCGGGTACAGATCTGAGCACGTACGCGTATGAGGCAAGCCGAGGACGCATGAGCATTCAGATGTGGACGTGCTCCCGAGGCGCGGCAAACTGCCTCGTTCTGTGCGTCGTGTGGCCTCGCCCCAAAGTGAATAAGAGAAGTGTCTCCACTTGATAGCTATTGCAGCAGAAGAGGGGGCTACGCAACTGTAATACTGGCATTGGTGCCGTGTGCAGCAAACTGGGCCATTCGTTCGGGCGTACCGCTTGGCCATACATATATGCAATAATACATTGTTTTAGCGTTCAGGAAGTAGTCTGGTTAAAGTGAATAAAGGGGCGTAAATGCTGTATCCCAAAATATAATTTCGTACGGAAAAACAGCATTTTTCTCCATTTCAAAACAAGCAAAATTAGCAGCTAAATGGCCTCGGGCAATTGCTCGATGGGGCTCCGTTTTTGAAAAACTTTTCTATTCGAAGGAAATAAATAGAAACAAAATTTAATTAAAGCGGGTACTGCAAAACAAAATTGGTGCTATAATTACTCAAGAGGAAGTAATAATTGATTCTGTTATTTATTTTACCTGGCTGGATTATTTGTAAAATCTGTCATCCATTACCAATTGTATTACATGCTTATCTTAGCTTGAAAACAACCAGTTGGACCCCGAAAATATTTCAGACGAAGTCACTCTAACAAGGGGAACACTAACTTGTGCATCCCATTTCTTACATATTGTTTAATAAGAAAACTAGAACGTTTTTTTTTTCAAGCATATTGATACCAGAGATGCTTACGACCTAACTATATGATTTCTTAAGTAACTTTAGTAGGTACTTTAAAATATGAATGTAAATCTCACGAATCAGTATGTGTTGGCGTCATTGCGTCATAATTACATATTGTTAAGAATGCAATTTTATTCTAAGCAGCAAAATGCAGGCCTCAAAAAACAGAACCGAGAAAATAAGAAATTGTCAAGATTATATTCAAAATAAATATGACTTTTTAACAGCTGCTGAATTTACTTTACGGCCTGACTTTAAATAATTGAAATACAGTGAATCCTATGTGAATATTGACGTATAATTTGACCGCTTTTTGTTGAAACCGCGGAATTCCTATAATTTTACATAAGTGGTTAACCTGACTATGTTGACCACCGTCAAACGAGTATCTTTTTCACTATAAATCCATTTTTTGGTAATGTAATGAAATCAATCAATGCATCATACACAATACATTCAACATCGGTATAATCGCGCGGACGCTCGGCCCAGTTCCCCCACTCCAGTCGCCTAGAAACATTACATTTGCGTAGCTCAGTATCCACACGGAGTGGAGGCACTTCTCTTATTCACTTTGCCTCGCCCCGATCCGTTTGTTGGCGGTACATCAAAGGCCGTGCGTGCTCAGTCTGGACGCGGGATATTGTACGTAGCCACACAGAACTACTTTTAACGTACTCTCGCGTGCTCGCGAATTCATTGGATCAG
Source organism: Xestobium rufovillosum (assembly GCA_963966045.1). Taxonomy (NCBI): domain Eukaryota; kingdom Metazoa; phylum Arthropoda; class Insecta; order Coleoptera; family Ptinidae; genus Xestobium; species Xestobium rufovillosum. Next base: position 5,193,239 of record OZ014498.1, on the reverse strand, counting down.
TGGCGTGCGTCCACCATTCGAGTATTCAAATTACGCCGCACGAGGCATTCGGTTCGGCCTCGGCTTGCCTCAAACGCGAACGTGCTCAGATCTGTACCCGCCTTTATATCTATGACTTTATGTACTCGGAATCGGAACTGATCCGTGGAACAGGTACGAGAGTGGAACTGGAACAGTTCGGAACTGATCCAAGAAAAAATATGGATTACTCATCCCTAGTACGAAGAAAATTTCCATCACAAAAAGGCATCTTAGACGTTTAGTAAAAAAGCAACAAGAGTTTCGGTCGCTTCAAAAAATTGCTGGGAATAGTTCTGAGCCCAAGCACATATTAGCAGAAGATAGCGAAGATCAAGATCAGGATCAATATGCAGTACATGTTGTAAATAGTTGTGCTGAAATTGTGAAAGAGACAGCTGAGTTTAAGACTCAGTACCCTAGTTACTGTATTCCTCAATTTAGTGCCGCAAATGAAAAAAATGTCACCGATAGTGACTATATAGAGTTCATACGAAACTGGTTTTTAAAATACAGACATTTACTAAGCCAAGTTGCTATGAATGAGCTACTAATAATACTGAAGGCAAAATGTGAAGCTTTGCCATCGGACAGCAGAACGTTTTTACACACTCCAAATAGTTGCCAGTTTCCAGTAATATATGTAACACCAGGCAAATATTGCCATATGGGATTAGAATACATGCTACGAACAAACTTAGTTTTGAAAAATACATCAGATTTGTGCCAGGACAGTGAAAAGTGCATAGTTTTAAACCTGTCTGTTAATATCGATGGATTACCGTTGTCAAAAAGTTCTAAGAGCCAATTTTGGCCAATTTTAGTGTCTATAGATAATAGAAATGTAAATCTGGTAAATCCATTTGCAGTTGGAGTGTATCTCGGGCATAAAAAGCCGGATTCAGTTACTCAATATTTGGAAATGTTTGTGTCAGAATTCCAAAGATTAGAAACTGTTGGTTTTATTATGAATGGTGTGGTAGTAAAAGTAAAAATTTCCAAATTAATTTGTGATGCTCCAGCAAAATCATATATTTTGTGTGTTAAAGGTCACACTGGGTATTTTGGGTGCACCAAGTGCATACAGGAAGGGGATTACATTAATGGTAGAGTTACTTTCCCTGAAACAACAGCCCAATTGCGAACAGATGACAGTTTCAAAAACAAAGTGGATGAAGATTACCATAAAGGGACAACACCCCTGTCACAGTTAACCGTGGGATTAGTGACTCAAGTACCGTTAGATTATATGCACCTAGTGTGCTTGGGTGTTATGAAACGTCTTATTACCTTTTGGGTTAAGGGATCTAAGAATGTTCGATTAACTGAAGAGAACTTAAACAAGATTACAACCAATTTACAGAATTTGAAAGCGTTTGTTCCAAAAGAATTTTCGCGTTTACCCAGAAGTCTTGAAGATGTTGAATATTTTAAAGCAACTGAATTTAGACAGTTTTTGCTCTATAGTGGGCCTATTGTTTTAAAAGATAACATGTCAAAAGTCTATTACATGCATTTTATGTCCCTACATGTGGCTATAAGGATTTTATGTAGCGAAAATTTGTATATTTCATATAATAATTATGCTCATCAACTTTTAAAATATTTTGTTGAAAAATATGTTACTATTTATGGACCAGAATATGTTACACATAATGTTCATGGACTCGTGCACCTGTCCAGAGATTGCCTTGATCACGGACCACTGGATACTTTTAGTTCCTTTAAGTTTGAAAATTATTTATATACTTTGAAGAAAACATTACAAACATGTAAACATCCGCTGCAACAACTAGGTAACCGACTGAAAGAGAAAGAGTTGTTATCAGCACCTATAAATCATCAAGAATATCCCAAACTGCAAACTCATGTAGAAACTTTTTTAAGTGGATATACATTTTTAAAAAAAATTAAGTTGGAATTATTTGAAATTAGTGTAAACCGTAGAGACAATTGTGTTATATTAAAAAATGGAAGTGTCTTATTTGTGAATCAAATATGTGTACAGAATTCCTCAAATGAAATATTTGTAATTGGAATAAAATCATTAGAAGTTTATCAACTTTATGATAAGCCATGTTCGTCTGCTATTTTCAATATGATAAAAGTAGTCAGATTTTCAGAAGAGAATGAAAAATATAGAATCGGTGAAATACGACAGAAATGTATCAGTTTTCCATTAACAGATGGAACAGTAGTTATCCCATTAATACACTGCAAATAATAAATTATTTTTATTGTATTTTTTAGTCTTAGGAGTTAAGTTTTGTAGATTAAAAGAATAATGTAGGTACAATAAACAAGAATTTGTCACTTTATTATATTTTTCAAATTTTAGGTTGCATATCAAAAATGGTGTGTAGTCAATTTTTGTATTGATGAAAAAGTATCTGTTGTACCGTCATCATGGCTTGAGATTTGCGAAGAAATAATTGTCTGCTATTGGCCAAGGAAAAACGCCGGAAAACATATAAAAGACCGCTCAGTTCCTAACAAAGAAGTTTGGGAGAAATGGGAGGTTACCATTTTAAAAGAAACAGGTAAGGTAAATTTTCCATCAGCTAAGTTTATAGCATTGTGCATGTGAAATATAAATCATAAGTCACTTGAACAATTTAAACCTTCAGAAAAAATGGAACCGATTATTATTGCTCCAGAATGCGTAAAACTAATCGTTTGTGTTTCAGATTCATATAGTGAGGCTCGTGAACACGTTAAATTTCTATCAGACGCCGAGGATATTAATACAGTGGTTGTCAGTCAAAACTTGGGTAGGGGTCAAAGAAAGCGTAAGGTTCCAGTTTATTTAAATAATACTTGGGAGGATAATGAAGGCTCTGATGGCATAGAAGAGATAATTACACCACCTCCAGGTCCAAGTGTTTCAGATAACGCTTCAAAAACTTGTAAAGCACCCAAACCAATAAATGTATTTACATTTGCAAGTAAGTTACCCTATTATAATGCAATTGTAAAATTCAATAAATTTGTATTTGCACCAGATACAGAAGATAATGGTGTGGAAGTAAATCAAAATTTGAACAGGGGAAAAAAAGACGTAAAGTTCCACTCTGTTCAAATACCAAAGATTATGCAGATTTTGATGAAATAAGGGAGGTAATAACACCACCACCAACTCGAGGTTCAAATTATTCAGATGATGTTTCAAAACATTCTGAAGCAATTAAACCAGCAAATTTAAATAAATGTAAGATATTCTATCATCTCATATAAAAATCAATATGTTCACATTTTTCTAGCAACCATTATCCGTACAATATCAACAGAGTTAGCAACTACAACAGTTACCACTATAGCAGGTATTACATAATCACTAATATTAATTGTTCTGTGAATAATAGCAATAATTTTTCAGCAACACCAAATACTGCTGTGGCAGTAGCTCAAGATCAGATGATTTCTGCTGCTACTCTCAATACCGTTATTGAAGGTAAATTCTTTGGAATATTCTGGAGAGGTTTTTTATTTACCTTGTATTTAATTTTAATTTAGAGTCGCCGTTGTTCAAAAAAATGGCAAACAATATTGCATCTATAAAGGAAATAGTTGAACGATTAGCGCAAGCCGAAGAAAGACGTGTGTCTACAGGAGGTGGAAGTTCAGAAACAATTACCAATTTTGAATTGGTTCCAAAAAAACCGTTCGGTAAATATCACAAGTTATTAGAGTTTGATGAACAATTGAAGTCGGATAAAGAGACTAAACGACAGAATGTAAGCATTTTTCCAGTATTAATCTTCTTTGGGCACTAATGACAGTATTTTATAAGAAAACTGCATTGTTTTTGCTGGGAGGTGGAAATTACAAGGAACAGATTCGGAGAGGACTCAAAAAGTTGTTTTCGGATAAATTGGCTACTAAATGTTCCTGGACAGGTCGCAAAAATAACTTTTCCCTACAGAACCTGAAGTTATTGGAAGTTCTGAAAATAGCAAGTAGAAAAAAATTTGGGCATCTCACAGATGCTGACTATCAACATGAAGTGGCATTGTGGTTTCGACAAGCCCAACTCCGTTATATCCGGTCTCAAGGGCAGAAACAACTTCAAAATTTGCAACAGGTATATTTTTTTATTTTAATTTTTGATTTATATTCTAGTTATCCGTTTATTTTTAGCAAGTTAATGATGTTGCGCAATAAATATATTTTTACTGCTGCAATCGAGGCTGCAATGGACTTCCAAGTGCAATTTTTGTGCCAAAAGTTAATAACTCGTCCTGACCAAAATAATTGTAAGGGCTGCTACTTCTAGTTTTGTACTGTTTTATTATTAGTATAGTAGCCTTGATAATGTTTTTTTTAGTTTATATCATTGTTTTAATATTTTGTACTTAACTGATATGCAACATAATTAAATTTTTATTTCTTTTAGCTCTTTCATTTTAATTTTATTCCACAATATCTTTCAGTTTGATTGACAATGATTCTTAAATAAATTGTGTAGCTATATTAGGTAGGTAGTGTACGAATTACGCTATGAGTTGATTTTTATGTAAGGAGAAACTGCAAGATAATTCCTAACTGCTAAATTTACAAATTATTTAGAAATATTTTTAATGCAGTGTTTGTTAAATTGATAAATTGCAACATATTGAAACAATAATTTCGAAACATTTCCAAATGTTTCAGTCGAAACGTTTTGAAGCATATTCACAACAATGTTTCCTGTGAGACTTTATGAAATGTTATACTGAAACATTTCTGAGGTAGGACATCTTGGGTTACATAAATGTTTCTGAAACATATCCGTTCACATACCCGAAATGTTTCAAAATAAAAGTGAATGTTTCTGAAACGTTTCAGAAACCGAAATTTGTTTAGTGGGTAGACATCTTCCCAATAGTCAATCAGCGGCTAAAGCTTCAATCATCTGATCCTTCCATTTACACTTATCTTGTGTAAAGCGATTTTTAAAGCTGAGATGGTATGTTTAAACGTCCCTGGATCTGAGTTTGTTTGTCTCTCAACTTTATTCATAAGCACATTTGATATGCTCCACTATTTCCTTCAATGCTTTTCCACTATTTTCATTTTTAAATTCGCATTCTTCACATTTGCAGGGGTCAGAACGTACTTCTGATGCCGGAGAATCTTGAACACATGGATCACAAACCCATTTAGTACAAAAGCAGCCCTCTGGATGTTTTGTATCTCCTTGGTCATTTTTAGGCGTATATGGACATGGTTTGTACACCCATTTTACGCAAATACAAGTGCAATCACTTTTAGATTTCTGATCTTCAGGAGGTTCTTTTTCTTGTAGTATTTTCTTTGGGATTTCAGGGACACATCATATCGTACATTCGCAGTCTTTTACGTGTTTCTCAACATCAAAAAAATAACGAATTTTCATAATTTTTTGTACTGCAATGTTCTTTGTTCTCGGATATTAGTTCCGATTTTATGGTTCATATGAATTGCAAGTATCGCATAAACAATTGATGCAGTAACAGCCCTTAGGATATTGTTTTCCCCCTGTTGATACACAAATGCAGCCGTTGGAGTTTCTTAGCATTTGCAGGTTTTGGGTTTTCTGATTTAGGTTGTTACAAAAAACAGTGGTTCAGCTGACTTTGAAGGAACACTGCGAAGATTACAGAAACATCCTTCTGGGTGTGTTAGCGGTCTACAAATGCACACATCGGATAATTTCTTATTTACATAAAATAGCTAGAGAAGTCCCACAGCGAAATGAAAAATCAATCATAAATTACTTTATAATACCAAAAGAAAATAGAAAAGATATAAAAGACGTGAGAGTGAAAAGAAGTTATGGAATTGGAAGTGATCACTACTTTCTAGAAGCAAAATACAAGGAAGTTAAAGTCCAAGAAACCAGAAATAAAGTTGAGAACAAAGAAGTAAAGGCCAAAATCAGAAGCTATAAATTGAGAGAAGTAGAATTAGCGGTAAAATAAAAAAGCAACGTGGAAATAGAAAAATAATAAAAAACATTAGGCAAATTAATAATGCAGTGTAAGTAGACAACGAAAAGAAAAAAAAATATATATATAGTCCGTTAACCCCCTGTACCTTTCGGTGTCGGGGCATACCATTCACTAATTATTTACAAAGTCAACCCATTTTTTCTATCGTTCGCTAAATTTCTTGCCTCACTTACTGTTTTTCCTTTATTCTGCAATATTTTATTCACCACACTACTCCAACTTTCAGCTGGCCTCCCCCTACCTCTTCTCACTTTTATTTTAGCTTTCCAAACTCTCTTCACTTGTCGATCAGGTCCCATCCTCCTTAAGTGTCCCCACCAGCTTAACTGTCGTCTCTCAACAAATTCCAATATCGGTATTATTTCTAATTCCTCCCTTATTTCTGAGTTTCTCCTTCTATCCAATCTTGTGACTCCTTTAACATCTCTCAAGTACCTCATTTCTGTCGCCTGAATCTTGCTTTTTAATTTTCTTGTTAGGGTCCATGTTTCGCTTCCGAATGTCAGGATTGGTCTAAAGATCGTTTTAAATATAGTCATCTTCGTATCTCTTGATATTTCCCTTTTCCTAATAAAATTACCTCTCATGCTATAGTATGTTCTCATAGTCTTCTCAATTCTTTCAGTTATATCCATTTCCTGATTACCACTATTTTCTATTGTCACTCCTAAATATTTAAATTGTTTCACCTGTTCTATTCTCTCCACTCCCAATTTTATGTTCAATACTTCTTGTTCCTTGGAAGCCATCATTACTTTAGTCTTCCGTGTGTTGATTCTCATTCCATTACCTATCAACACTTCATTCCATATTTCTAAATTCTTTTGTAGATTCTTCTCCGAGTTAGCCATAATGACCACATCATCCGCAAATGCACATTCTTTTATTACTACTGGGGCAAGTCGATTATAGCCTATTCGTATTCCTCTTACTTTTGGTTCACATTCTCGCATAATTTCGTCCATAAAGACACAGAACAATACGGGGCTCAACACCCCACCTTGTCTAAGTCCTTCCAAAGTCTCAAAAGTTTCTGATTTCATACTTCTATATGCAATATAATTTGTACTTTCTGTGTATATGCTCTTTATTGCTTCTATCAGCTGTCCATCTACATTCCGTTTAAGTAGGGTGTCCCAAACTCTCTGTCTCTCTACTTTATCGAAAGCCTTTTCCAAATCAATAAAAGCGAAGAAAGCTTTGTTCTTACTGAATACTGTTTTTTGTTATATCCTTCATTGTAAATATATGATCTTGGATGCCCCTTCCCCTTCTAAAACCACTCTGTCTCCTTTAGTGTTGGTTCGATAATTCTTACTAGCTTTCTCTCTAGCATTCGTTCATAAATTTTGACTGCTGTACTTAAGAGCGTTATTCCTCTGTAGTTATCACAGTTTTTTGCATCGCCTTTTTTAAATATCGGCAAAATCAATCCTGTCTTCCAGTCTTTTGGTGTCACTCTCTGCTTCCATGCTTTATTGCATATCTCCAAAAACATCTGAGTTCCTTCCTCTCCAAGATTTTTCATCATTTCAGATGTCACACCGTCATGGCCTGGCGCTTTACCGTTCTTTGTCTCTCTTATTGCTTCCTTGAGTTCTTCTTCAGTTATCTCCATGTCTTCTACGTTGTTTCCATAATTACCAACCCACCCCGTTGTTAGGCTTTCCCCGTGTTCTCCTCTTTCTGCTATTTTATCTCTGTTAGTTCCCAGTATTTCCTCAAAGTGCTGTCTCCATCGGTTCATTATTTCATCTTCCTCCGTCAGTAATTCCCCTTTTTTACTTTTGATCGTCACACTTTGTGTCGCATTAGTCTTTCTCATGGTTTTAAGAACTCTATAAAATAGTTTCTGATTTTCCTTGCTGTTTGTCTCCATTTTCTCACCAAACTTCTGCCAACTAATTTCTTTTGCATCTCTGACCATATTCTTAACTTTAAGTCTCTGGATTTTATATATCTCGTAGCTCTCATCTGTTTTCTTTATCAAATATTCCTTCCATTTCTGTTTCTTTATTTTCACTTCATTCTTTATTTCTTGATTCCACCAAACTGTCTGCCTTTTACCGCTATTAGGTCTCACTACTCCACAAGTAACTTCTGCTACTTCAGTTATAATTTTCCTAAACCTCTGCCACAAGCTTTCGACATTTTCTCTTAAGCCATAAATTCTCTCTGCTTTCACCCTAATGCTAACCAACTCTTTATATTTATCAGCAACGTCCAATTCCCTCAATTTATAAGTCTTGATTCTTCTATATTCTTTTGCCTTCTTTCTTCCTCCACTCAGTTCACTTCTTGGTTTATTAACATCATTATTCTTTATTTTTGCCACCAGCATAAAATGATCATTATAAATTTCGGGCCCTCTTCTGACTTTCACATCCATTATATATTTTCTGTTAGGTACTTCTTTCCGTCACAATATAGTCAATTATTGACCTTTCGTTTTGTTTGCCCTGCCGTGTATATTTATGAATCTCCCTATGCTGGAAAAAAGTATTCGTGACAACCATATCATTTAGTATGCAGAAAAAAATATGGAAAATATGTTTGCAGAATAGAAACTATAAACAACGAATTAAAGTAAAGGACATGGTCAAAACATCAAAAGAAAAGGCATGGGAAGAATTCGGAGAAATGTTAGAACAAAATACCAAGGAAAACCAAAAACTCTTCTATAAAGCACTAAAAAATATGATGAACAAACCAGAGCCTACCGTAAAATCAATAAAAGACAAAAATGGACATTTACTAACAACCGAAAGTGACATTATGAATAGATAGGAAGTATACCTACGTTTACGAATTATGTACTTAATGATGTAAAGTATGAACAGGGAAGTACAACAATAAACACTGAGGAGAATCAAGAAGTAGAAGAGATAACATAAATGAGGAAATGAAAGGAAGAATTACAGACAATGACCTAGAACCTAGAAGCCAAGGTGTCCTGGGCCCGTTGCTGCTTATATACATATGTCTGATTGATGAAGTCATAAAAGAAATCTGAAACAGAACATCTAAATGCATGGTAGGATATTTGAATTTAAAACCAGTGCAGATACAAGCATACGTCTTTGCAGCAAGGAATGAAAAAGACATGGAATTGAACATCATTATATGGATGGAGCTGCTTGGAATACACTCTGATCAAAGACTTCTAGAATTGACCTGGCGGCGTCCTTATGCAACAGCTTATTTTGCTGTGAAGCCTACATGGTCATAGGTCAGCGGGCCGCGGGGAGCGTTACTTGTTATTATATTCAAGCAACGGACCAGGAAAATGTTCGGCGATATTCTGTTTCCGCGGCGGCACCTGTTTACTACATAACTGGTCGCCTGTTTTGTTTTGCCTTTTCTACACACAAACGCTTAGACTGAGAGTATTCCTCCTGCTTCAGTCGTAAATGTAAATAACTAAGTCCACTCTACAAGTCTTTGACTCTGAGGAGAAAACAAAGGTAACATTAGAGATTACAGATTAGAATCGAAGGAGACATTTTAAAACAAGTGGAAGAATTTAAGTACTTGGGCGTGGTAATAAATAATAACTGTAGACAGGATGCAGACATAGGGAATATAATTCAAGCTGCCACAAGAACCTATTAAATATAAAATAATTAAATTTTAAATAGCACAAAGATGGCAGATAACAACAGGCGGACCAAAAAGATATGGGAAGCTAGAAAGATTGGAAAAGATAGAAGAAGAAGACCAAAAACTTCATGGAAAGGGGAAAACATGGGAAAAAACAAGAATATAGCCAGACTGAAAGAAGTGGCTAAATTTTGTAGAATCCTGGACACCTACGGGTAAAAACAAGGATTCGGATGATGATTTTTGTATATTTTTTGTACTGTATAGGGGAAAAAAATGAACTATAGAGGCGCTGTGACGTTTTGGATTGTCATCATTAACATTTTTGTCATTATTATTAGATTTCAAGTTCACCGCATTTTATTCATCTTTTCAACAAAAATCTGTACGAGAGCAAAACAATTTTTACTTATATTTTCTTCTTTCATTTCTTATATTGAGCATAGATTCTCGGCAGTAGCGTTTTGCGAGATATAAAATTCATATTTCATTCGTTTGATAGTCTTTTGCCGTAGTAGAAGCGACTATTGTTAATATTATATTTTATTATAATACCAAATTGTTGGATTACGGTCAATTCTACTTTATTGGGAATTCGTTTGAATAGTTTTGAAATTTTAAGTAGACGAATCCCTCATTAATTGGATTATTAGCAAAGAATATTGAACGCTTGCTATATTCCGTATTTTACATTTAAATTTTGTCCCTTAATAAAGGTAAAGTGATACTTTATTTATAATATTTCTATTTTATACATTTATTAAATAATTTTAGGGTCCAAGTGTCCAATTGTTCAGTTATTCAGTGGACAGTCGTACCGATTTTGAAAGCAACCAATCATATGAAGTATATATAACATCTAAATTTGTTTCATCAGCATTTAATTTATTGAAGTCGAGCAGAAAATATCCGTCACCTGTGGATCCGAAAGATAAGCTACCTATTTGTTTTAGTTTTCTTTTGCTAGAACTTTTTGCACTATAGTAGTAATAAAAATACGTTTGTTCGTTTTGAATTTAGAATATATTTTCTCCGTACTATATTTGAGTCTGAATTGATTTGATATTTGATGCAATACCGTATGGTCATTGTCATTAATTAACCAACATTAATCAGTCTTTAGCTTTTCAGTCACCTCGGTCATTATTTTTTTTGTTATGAACTTTGTGAACCGTGGTGCACCTGGGGAATTATTTTGAATCATTTATTTGCAGGCAGATATTTACAGAAAATATATTAGGTATAATAGTTCGAATAGGTACTTGCTTTTAGAGCCTATTCTTTTTGCTTTCGTTTAATTTAGATTGTTGTATTAAATTGAGTACTTATTTTTGATTATAGTTGAGTGGGTACCGATTACTTATACCCACATTTTCTTTATTTCGCCGTTATTGGTTGTATTTACGAGTTTGTACGATATCGACGAGAACATTTTTGTGTATATTAAATTGTATGCTCCCGTACAGTTATTTCAGTAGTTTCATTTTTTTGTGCTTTTCTTTATCCTTCGTAATTTAGATATTTTTAAGTGTTTAACATCTCTGGCAGATTTCTGTTTAAATTACGTGGCGCCTAGGCTTTTAGTTACTTATTTGGACCGCACACCAGCTCCGCTGAGTAGGTTTGGGTCAGGGTCTGCCAGAGTACTGGTAACTTTGGGAAATTACTTTTTTTTTAATTGCTTCTTTAGTTTGATTATAAGTGGGCGTCGCAAATTGGCACCCTAAACGTGGGGCCGCCTTTTTTTGTTTATACCGACTTGTGTTTTTTTTCTCTAAATGAAAATTTGAATTTAGTTAGTGCTTACTTTTGATAATACTTTGGTGTTGTGTTTTTGCACTGACGTGTTTATTATACAGTGAGTTGTTTAGTGAGGCATATTTTTGCTTTTTATCAAGTTATTTTGCCAATATATTCATAATGGATTCTCGTATACATCCGAGTTATTTAAATAGAGAAGAATAATTAGAGTACGAATTAAAGTTTCGTGGTGCTGATACCACTGATATGGATATTGCTCAAATGCGAGGTAGTTTACGTTCGTTTTTGACAATGGAAAGTCACAACTGTAACAACGAGTTTTTGTATTTACCCCTTTTCTCATATTTCTGTTCATATCACTAATTACCGTTATAAATTAATTAGTAAATATCGAAAAATTAATATAAGTTTCTATTTAAAAGTGGTTTTAAATATTGGGAAACAGCTACCTGCCTCACTAAAAATGGTCATTTTAAGCGAAGTCAACTAAAGAACTCGATCTCGCACTCGACCCCTAATTCCAGGAAAAGGCCATGTGTTTTAGGGACAAATTATACAAGCTAGGCTACACGTCGAAGACATTTCTGTTGTGTATATTCTGTCGTTTTGATGTGTAGTGGCTGGTGAGGTTTAAGACAATAAATAAAAGGGTCGTGAAGTTGATAAACTATTAATTTGTGATTACCAAAGAATTGGGAATAAGGTGAGTCCCTCACTGAGTATCTGCGTTTGTATTCTAACCATTTTATTATGTGCATGATTCATAATTTAATTAGCAAGGCCTTGTTAGAAATATTGTATATGATTCACCCTGTATCTACCGTACTAAGTATTAGACATTATGATTATGAAGAAAATAGAATGCTGCACACGCATATTTACGAAGTTATTGAAAGTGTTAGGTTCAGTGTTAAGAGGATACAATAATGAAGTGTTGTTAGTTAAAGCCCCGATCACGCTAAAGGATGTATTACATGATAGCGCGTAGACCTTGTAGTCTTGTCGCCCAAAGGGTTGTGTTCCATGATAGCGCGTAGATCTTAGTAATCTTGTCGCCTGTGAGGTTGTGTGGATTCCGCACATTATAGCGCGTAGGCCTTTTGTGTCTAGTCGCCCTTACGGTTGGATACACATTATAGCCCTGAGGTTGTTATTACTATCCGAGTGTGTCTTTATTTTATAGTCTAGCTAGACGATTCTCCAGTGCTAAATTGCGAGTGTTTATAAGGAAATACAATCCTATTAATTTCCATAACTAGACGCCAGAATGCGTTACAGCCATCATTGCTACTTTCCAGCTTAATATTCAACACCTGAAAATCATTTAGAGAAGGTGCAGGTAGATACGAGTTATATACGGGGTGAATTGTACTAGCTTAAACACATAAACTTATTATTGACAAATAATTTGACATTCGCGATGCTCACCTCGTTTGTACTCAGCTTTAGGTAATCTTGGCCTCGCAGCATCTGATGGATTGCCTACCTATTCATTAACACCTGGTTTACCTGACAATGTATTGGTAAGTGACATATTGTTTCTTCGGAATTCGCCCAAATTGGCAAATCTGACTCAATGATCAAATTGAATAACACGCCCTGGTATAGACTTTCACCCTTTTACACCATCAACCCTCATAAATGGGGAGTACCGTTTTTTTCGGGGTGTAACACAACCAATCAATTAATTGTCCGAAATACGCTTTTAAGCTTGAAGATGAGTTAGTTGCAATTCAACATAGTTACGATAGTTTAACCCAAGCAATAGATTCTTTTACTGGTTCTAAAACTGATCAACGCTATAGAAAATGTCAATCTAGACTTGCGTATTTGTTGGGAAGGATCGACAGATTCCCTGTAGACTCTGATGAAAAAGTTTTGAAGCATCGAGGGCATTGGATAGGTAAAATCACGGCCTTAATCGATAAGTTACATAATTCTGTTAGCCGTAAATCATCCGTGGTTGCCGGAATTGATGTACCGCTACCTTTTCCGACGGTAACTGCTGCAACAAATGATGGAGAATCTGACGACACCGAATCGTCTGAATCTTCGACTGCAGAACCTGCTGCTGCTTCTTCACCCATCGCATCCACGTCTTCCAAGGTTAATCCTACACAACCAGTTTTTAAATGGAACTTAAAATTTTCTGGAGATGTAAAATACATCACCGTGACACACTTTTTAGAGCGCGTGGAAGAGCTTCGTGTAGCTAGAGGTGTATCCAGAAATGAACTTTTTAAATCCGCAATAGATCTATTCGAAGGAAAAGCCTTGCTATAGTATCGCTCAGTGAAAAACAGATGCAATGACTGGGAAGAACTTTGTGAGTTATTGCGTAAACATTACTTACCCCCGGATTATTATACTAGATTATTTCAAGAAATCCTGAATCGTACTCAGGGACCGAATGAAACTATAGTGGAGTACTTAGCATGTATGTCAACGTTATTTTCTCGATACGGAAAAGTGGGTGCTGATGTCCAATTAGACATACTTACCCCTAACCTTTCGCCATTCTATACCTTGAACTTACCTGAAGTTACTACTTTGGAGGAACTGGAACGGGAATGTTTGAAATTGGAAAGGAAGAAATTTAGAGCCGACAATTATCGAGCACCGCCAAAGTATCATCTTTCTGCCGTTGAACCTGAAGTTGCCTGCCTTGATGGGCCATCTAATATTACAACTTTGGATGCTGTCCGAGTTACACCTAACCAACAAAATATTACGTGTTGGAATTGTAATAAGTTTGGTCATCACGTACGTAACTGTAATGAACCAATAAATCGTCGTTGCTATCGCTGTAATGAACCTAATTATACAATACGTACCTGTCCTAAATGTAATCCTATTTCGGGACACGAGCATCGGAGTTCCTAAGCGGTCGACGTAGAAACTCTAAACCCTTGCGCAGTTCGACCAATGTTGAAAATGATGTTTCCGGAACCAAACACCAGGCTATTCTGGAATATATTCTACAACATTCTGGGCCTGATAATCGTCCATACATTGAAGTGAACATCATGGGATATCGTCTTTTGGGTTTGTTAGATTCTGGATCCACCCGTACAATCGTAGGAGGACCTGGATGGGAAATTCTTAAAAGTTTAGGACTGGAGCCATCTTACCGCGAGTTAGCTTCATGTGTAGTTGCTAATGGTGAGCAGTGTGAAAGCTTAGGTGCAGTGTTGGTTCCCATTGAATTAAAAGGGAAGGTTTGTTTATTTGAAGTGCTTGTAATACCATCTCTTAAACAACACTTGTATTTGGGTATCGACTTTTGGAATGAAATGGAATTTATTCCCGACATTCGAAGTAACGAGGGGCGTTTTGCGACTAGTTCGGTATCGCCGTCTATCGCTGCCATCTCTGATGAAACCCATCTTACTCTTGAACAACGTCAAGCTTTGGATAACTTACTTGAAAATAAATTTAAAACTGTTGAAAATTCATTAGGACTGACCACCTTAGTTGAACATAAGATCGTTGTAAACTCTGAACCAATCAAGCAGCGATACTACCCGGTTTCACCAACCAAACAGAAGTTAATTGATGCTGAAATCGATAAAATGTTAGCTGATGACGTCATCGAACCATCTACTAGCCCTTGGTCATCACCCGTCCTTTTGTACCCAAGAAAGATGGAAGTGTAAGATTCTGTGTGGACTACAGACGCTTAAATGCTGTAACACGTAGAGACGCTTTTCCCTTGCCATATATTTCTTCTATTTTAGATAGTCTGAGAGATGCCCGTTACCTTAGTAGCATCGATATTCGAAATGCTTACTGGCAAGTTCCCGTAGCAAAGGATTCCAGAGAATACACAGCATTTGCCGTCCCAGGACGCGGTTTGTATCAATTTAAGAGGATGCCCTTTGGATTGACTAATGCTCCGGCTACATTTGAAAGGCTTATAGAATCCGTTTTGGGTATTGATCTTCGTCCTAACGTGTTTTGTTACCTGGATAATATCGTGATTGTGGCCCCGGACTTTGAAAAACACCTGGAGATTCTCGGAAAAGTATTTGATCGTCTCTCTGCCGCTGGTTTAACTATCAACCGAGAAAAATGTTCTTTCTGTCGTCCTCAACTTAAATATCTCGGCTATGTGGTAGACAAACACGGTCTCCATGTCGATCCTGAGAAAGTTGACGCTATTCTCCGCGTACCTTCTCCTGTTAATTCGAAGCAAGTCAGAAGTTTTGTTGGACTTGTTAGCTGGTACCGTCGCTTCGTGCCGCAATTTTCAACCGTTGCTGCACCGTTGACTGAACTTACTAAGAAGTACAAACGTTTTGAATGGACTGAGGCTTGCGAGAACGCTTTTCGTACCCTTAAGCAGCATTTGGTTACTGCCCCGATTTTGACCTGTCCGGATTTCAGCGCGAAGATTTTATCTGCAAACTGACGCGTCAGCATATGGACTTGGAGCTGTTTTGACACAGATATTCGAAGATGGCGAGAAAGTTATTTGTTTTCTGTCAAAATCTCTTACCCGTCAAGAGAGAGCATAGTCTACAACTAAAAGAGAGTGTTTAGCCGTTATATTTGCCGTTGAAAAACTTAGGCATTATCCTGATGGAATTCACTTTACCGTAATAACCGACCATTACTCACTTTTATGGTTAGATCGCCTCAAGAATCCAACAGGAAGACTTGCTCGATGGGCTATTAGATTACAAGCTTTTGATTTCGATATCATACATCGTAAAGGTGCCGATCACGTTGTTCCAGATTTTCTTTCACGCTCCGTACCAGAAGAAGAACCTCCTGTAGTAGAAGTCGTTACCACCGACGTGGACGTCAAGGATCGTTGGTACTTGAAGATGCTGAAGAATGGTGAATTTCTACCGCATAAATATCCATCGTGGCGAATAGAAAATGGCAAGCTATTGAAGTACTTCCCTGTTAAGATTCCCGAACTTTCTTCTCCATCCGATTCTTGGAAGGTCGTCGTTCCAAAGGAAAAACGTAAACAGTATTTGCAACAACATCATGATATACCTACCTGTGGTCATTTAGGGGTCTTTAAGACGTACTGGAGATTGCGCGAACGATATTTTTGGCCGAAAATGCGTGCTGACGTAGCACAGTATATTCGTAAATGTGAAACTTGTGCTCAACATTAACCCTTGCAACAAGCTCCAGCTGGACTTATGGGTAAGAGATCAGATCCGAAGTTAATCTGCCTTGGGAGGTCATCAGTTTGGACTTCATCGGTCCACTTCCTCGATCACCTAAAGGATACTGTTACTGTCTGGTAATAACTGATTATTTTTCAAAATATGTTCATGTTTGTCCTCTTAGAACTGGTAATGGAAAATCGTTAGCCCGTTGTGTTGAAGAACACATATTTTTAGTGTTTGGCGTTCCTGCAATGATTATCTGCGACAATGGTCCTCAGATGAGAAGCTCTGAGTTTCGCAACTTATGTAATAAATACAAAACGAAGATTGCATTTACTCCTCTTTATCACCGTCAAGCAGACCCGACTGAACGTACCAACAGAACAATGAAGACAATGATATCATCGTATGTGAAGCAAAATCATCGAAAGTGGGATGAAAATTTGGCTGCAGTTAGTTGTGCTCTTCGAACTGCAAAACACGAGACTACCCAGTACAGCCCTCATTTTGTGAATTTTGGACGAGAATACATAAGTTCTGGAGATGGATACGTACACCCTGTGCCTAATCCAGAAGAGAACTCGATCGAGAAACGTAGAATTCGATTTGTGAAGATGTTTGAAGTTATCCGTAACAAATTACGCGACGCAACTATTCGCCGTAAACATAATTATGATTTAAGAAGACGTGAAGTGACTTACAGCGCAGGCCAGACCGTTTGGCGAAGAAATAAAGTCATATCAGATGCTGCTAATTTCTTTTCTGCAAAGCTAGCTCCTAACTATGTTGGGCCCTTTACTGTGGTTCGGAAGATTGGCTCTGTTTCATATGAGTTACAAGATGTACGAGGAAATCCAGCTGGTATATGGCATGTGGAAGACTTGAAACCCGCTTTTGTTTCATAGAATTACTATGCCGGTGTGTGAGGCGAGATTGGATCACACAATTGTTTGGGAACCGTTCTATCCACAATAGCAGGATAGATAAGAACGCCGGTGCGTGAGGCGAGATTGAATCACACAATTGCTTGGGAACCGTTCTATCCACAATAGCAGGATAGATAAGAAAGCCGGTGTGTGAGGCGAGATTGGATCACACAATTGTTTGGGAACCGTTCTATCCACAATAGCAGGATAGATAAGAACGCCGGTGTGTGAGGCGAGATTGGATCACACAATTGCTTGGGAACCGTTCTATCCATAATATCGGGATAGATAAGAGAGCTGGTGTGTGAGGCGAATTTGGGTCACACAGATGTTTGGGCACTGTAATATCCATCATATCGGGTTAGATGAAGGAAGCTGGTGTGTGAAGCAAGACGTTAAAAGGGTCACACAGAAGTTAGGGCACCCATTCCTTGAAAGCTGGAATATTGTTGATCCTTAATCAACACAAAAACTTTTCGTTAATTTAGTGTAGTGTAGTGTATGTATAAACTATGTGTTTGTCGGTAATTGGGAATTACCTCTTTCCGATTGAGGGGGGAGTGTGACGTTTTGGGTTGTCATCATTAACATTTTTGTCATTATTATAAGATTTCAAGTTCACCGCATTTTATTCATCTTTTCAACAAAAATCTGTACGAGAGCAAAACAATTTTTACTTATATTTTCTTCTTTCATTTCTTATATTGAGCATAGATTCTCGGCAGTAGCGTTTTGCGAGATATAAAATTCATATTTCATTCGTTTGATAGTCTTTTGCTGTAGTAGAAGCGACTATTGTTAATATTATATTTTATTATAATACCAAATTGTTGGATTACGGTCAATTCTACTTTATTGGGAATTCGTTTGAATAGTTTTGAAATTTTAAGTAGACGAATCCCTCATTAATTGGATTATTAGCAAAGAATATTGAACGTTTGCTATATTCCGTATTTTACATTTAAATTTTGTCCCTTAATAAAGGTAAAGTTAAACTTTATTTATAATATTTCTATTTTATACATTTATTAAATAATTTTAGGGTCCAAGTGTCCAATTGTTCAGTTATTCAGTGGACAGTCGTACCGATTTTGAAAGCAACCAATCATATGAAGTACCTATATATAACATCTAAATTTGTTTCATCAGCATTTAATTTATTGAAGTCGAGCAGAAAATATCCGTCACCTGTGGATCCGAAAGATAAGCTACCTATTTGTTTTAGTTTTCTTTTGCTAGAACTTTTTGCACTATAGTAGTAATAAAAATACGTTTGTTCGTTTTGAATTTAGAATATATTTTCTCCGTACTATATTTTAGTCTGAATTGATTTGATTTTTGATGCAATACCGTATGGTCATTGTCATTAATTAACCAACATTAATCAGTCTTTAGCTTTTCAGTCACCTCAGTCATTATTTTTTTGTTATGAACTTTGTGAACCGTGGTGCACTTGGGGAATTATTTTGAATCATTTATTTGCAGGCAGATATTTACAGAAAATATATTAGGTATATAGTAGTTTCATTTTTTTTGTGCTTTTCTTTATCCTTCGTAATTTAGATATTTTTAAGTGTTTAACATCTCTGGCAGATTTCTGTTTAAATTACGTGGCGCCTAGGCTTTTAGTTACTTATTTGGACCGCACACCAGCTCCGCTGAGTAGGTTTGGGTCAGAGTCTGCCAGAGTACTGGTAACTTTGGGAAATTACTTTTTTTTAAATTGCTTCTTTAGTTTGATTATAAGTGGGCGTCGCAGCGCTGTAATCGCGGCTGTAATGGCGGCGAAGAGAAGTATGTTATGCAAACAACTTACTTTTCTTGTCATAATTTACTTGCTACAATCTTCTTCCCAAAATGGATTTCGCCTTAAGAATTGCTTATTTGTTCAATTATTTGGAGGTAAGCTCTACTTCTCGTTGCATAATAGACGAGCAAGCAGTTTTAAATGCCAATGATATAATTTTATGCGGCATTAGAGGTTAGAAACTGAAATAGTGTTCTGTGTATTATTTATGCTTTGTGTTTAAAAACAAGTGTTCTGCGGTATTATTTCACATGAACTAGACGTTCTGGAGGGTTCAGATGTGCATATAAAGAATGCAGTTGCAAAGCTGGAAAATCTTCATGGTGTGAGCATGTTGCTGCATTACTCTTCTTGTTTACCAGGTTGTATTATGTATTATACTTACTATAAATGAGCTACAAATGAAGTGTATGCAATTTAATAAAAAAGCAAATGAAATTTTATTTATTTCTGTGTTTCTGTAGGTACTTGTTCTAGGTCTGGTATTATTTATTGACTTTGAAGTATCTATTATATGCCCTACTGACATTCAGTCGCATTCAGTGCTACTGGGAAAAGGAAAAAGTCGATGCATCTAAAAACTATGAACCATTTCCATTTAATTTTAACGTTCAAGCCTTACATTTATCCACCTTTTTTTGTTAAACCCAATGAATTGATTTGAATAATAGTTGCACTTTTTTTTCTTGAAAATGTGTGAAAGGTTAGCTTGGATTCTCTTTCTTTCTTACTTTGACAATTAACCATACAGCAGTAGTGTTACAAACGCTCCTTTTCGCTGCAATTTCCATTTTATTTATGCAAAATAATTGCCAAACTATTTAGATAAATACTGTCAAAAGATCTTATCAAGGGTACCATACTTTTCGTAGTAGTACAAATTACGCCCAGCAGGTGGCGTGTTGCTACATTTTCTTTCCCTATTGACTTAATGTGCCCACAGTGAAATAAATTATTATTAAGTATAAAAGCAGCGTTCCTAGATTCTGTTTGTTCCATTTTAAGACTTCAACTTATAAATTCTGCAGTGTCCATGAAGTGCATCCAACCTCCTCAACAAGAGCCATCATAGTGCGTAAATAAACAATAAATGTAAAATGTAAATAAATAGATAATTTGCAACTGTGTAACTGAAATCACAACCAGAAATAATTTGGAACAATTCATCTTGGCAAGTAGTATGAAATTATTTGATGCTATCTAATCAATACTCACTTTTTCAAGGAACTTTTTACTTTATTTCCGACAATGCCCCCCCAGAACTGGATTGGTACCAAGTACTACTTAATGGGCAATCGGACACTACATAACGAAATCTTTAGAAAATCTTGCTCTTAATCCAAAGATAATACCTATTTAACACCCCACATAAACGTTTAACATTTTAACATTTAATTTTAGGAAGCACTAAAACATCGCCATTTCGCCGCAGAATTTATTCGGCGGCAAGTAATCAAAGTGACATCACGCCCCCTGTCAGCTGCATGCTACACGTGTGTTAATCAGAGATATATCCAGGCTTTTATTACACTAGGTCAGCTCGCGCGCTTCGCGCGCTCATTGACCTAGTGGGATCAAATGAAAATTACGTTTTCATATGATTTTACGAATAATTTTAACTACAGACGAAAAAAAACGGGGCCCTCAAAAATAGCTTCGTTTTTGTATATTGGCAATTACCAAAATTATAATTATAATCGTTTCCATCCGGATTTCTTTTTATATTTATTTAGGATATGAATTTCCACATGGCATTAACGACAAAAATTCAGTTGAAACTTTAAACATTTATGGTTTATTGCAAATAAATATTATAAAAATATAAATGAAGTAGGTAACACTTGATTTGAGATAAAAATAAACTGATTCCTGAAAACGAATAAATAAGAATTATGGGAAATAGGAATAGGTATATAAGTGGCATTATTGCCTGTAACGATGTAAATATAATTTGTAAATGCATAAATACATTCAAAGACGCATATTTTTGATTAAAAAATTGAAAATGCCTAAGAAAGGCCCAGATTAAATATTTTGTAATATATATAATTATTATATGTAGCAATAATGTGTACCTCACATGCAAAAAAATATGTTTTGTTGTTTAATTCTCTTCGAAGTTTAACTGCAAAATGATAAAAGTTGATATTTGGTAAGTCTGCTAAAGATATACCTTATTAACCTTTTTAACAGCTTTGTTTGTATCTGAAACTGTTCTGTGATCTGAAGAACGTTTCCTTGCCACTGCGCCTGCTGCATCGTCCTCATGCAGTTTCTTGGGGTGTAAAAAGCTGCATTAATTTCTTTATCACTTAAAATTAAAATACTTACTGAGCTTAGCAACGCTCAGATGTGATTTCCGAATGCCAATTGTCAACATTTCTTCATAATCTTCGTTTTCCTGGCTTGGCAACATATGAAAAGTCGCCAAAATGGCGACTTGCAATGGAATAGTCACCCCCACAAACCACCCCAAAACCGCACCCCTAAAATCCACCTTTAAAAATCGCCCCCAAGAACCACCCCTAAAAACCACCCCCCAAAATCACCCTCAAAACACCCCTAAATACCACCCCCAAAACCGCCAAAGAAAACCTCCCTTAAAACCATTTCTAAAACCACCCCCTAAACTGCACCCTAGAACCCACTCCTCCACCCACGCCTAAAAACCATCCCTAAAAACCACCTCCTTAAACCACCTAAAACCAAAAATAAAAACCATCCCATAACCTCCCTAAATACCACCCCTAAAATCACCCCCAAACCGCCAAAGAAAACCTCCCCTAAAATAATCCCCCAAACCATTCCTAAAAACAACCTCTAAAAACCACCCCTAACAACCGCCCCGATAATCACCCCCAAAAACCACCCCTCAAAACCACCCCGTAAAAACCTCCAAAACCATTCCTAAGAACCACCCCTATAAACCACCTCAACATACACCCATAAAAACCACCCCCAAAACCATTCCTAAAAACAACCCCCAAAATCACCCCCAAACTAACTCTAAAAACCACCCCTAGAACAACCCCCAAAACCACACCCGAAGCCACTCTTAAAAATCACATCTAAACCCAACCTCAAAAATAACCCCCAAAAACCACCCCTAACAACCGCCCCTACACCACCCCCAAACCCACCCCTATAACCACCCCTACAAACTACCCCTGTCGCGTCTCTTTTAAATCTAATAAGTTCAGATCCGCCAGGCTCTCGCATTTAGTCGCTAGCGCTCAGGTCTGTTTCGAATAAATGCTGCAAATGAATCAAGAAATCGAACTCCATACTACGAAAATAAAAACATTTTCAATGTTAATAAAGATGCAGTTCACGCTCTTCATTTGTGTTATTAATTGACCTTTGACTTTCCAATTCTTCACCCATCATTTGATATGTTCACGCATCAAATTCTCAATTACTTTCATAAGTTCTGAATCACACTGTGAATTTTGCTGTAAACGAAATTCTACTGCTTCATGAGGATCCACAATAAATAGTTGAGAGTTGACCATAACTTGCAATCTCATTGAAAGCTGGGTACAGTGCTGTATTTATTTCATCATAAGGTTCTCAGTCCGAAGACTGGTTGGACGCGTACCTCCATTCTTTTCTATCCTGAGCTAACCTACGCATTTCCCTAAAAGTAGAACATCCTACATCCCTAACTATTTGAGAGCAGTAGTCTAATCTAGGCCTACCCCTACCTCTTTTTATTCCTATCTCTGACTCTAGTATGTCACGAACTATTCCCTCGTGTCTTAGAAGGTGTCCTACCATCCTATCTCTCCTACTCTTTATTGTTTTCCATACCTTTCGCTTTTCCCCAACTCTTTCTAATACTTCCCTATTGCTAACCTTATCTATCCACGGTATCTTCATCATGCGTCTGTAGCACCACATTTCAAACGCTTCTACTCTTTTTCTGTCCGCTTCTCCTATTGTCCAAGTTTCGCACCCGTATAATGCCGTACTCCATACATACGACGTTAAGAGTCTCTTCCTAGTCTCTATATTAACCGTTCTCGAGCATAACAGTTGTTTCTTTTTGTTAAACGCAACTCGGCCCTGCGCCATTCTTTGTTTTATATCTTTAGTGCTCCTACCGTCTTGAGTTATTTTACTTCCTAAGTAGCAGAAATCCGCGACCTCCTCTATCTTCTCATTTCCAATTTGTATTTCCATTTTAGTTCTATTTTCACATCCCCTACATACCAAAATTTTAGTTTTCTTTTTATTGATTTTCATGCCGAAGCCCTGTGTCAAAACTGCTTCCATTTCATTCAAAGCCGCTCCTAATTCTTCTTTGCTAGATGCTAACACTGCTATATCATCCGCAAATCTGAGCATGTTAATAGTTTGGCCCTGTACATTGATCCCTGAGGCTATTCTTTCCTTAACAATATTAATCGCATCTTCGATATATAAGTTGAAAACTAGAGGTGACAATGCACATCCCTGTCTCACTCCCTTCTGGATATCTACTTCCCTTTGTTCCTGCTCACATTCTATAACTGCCTTTTGCTCTTTGTAGAGATTATGTATTATTCTTCTGTCCCTGTATTTCATCCCTACCTTTCTCAGCACTTCGAACATCTTCCCCCATTTTACGTTGTCGAAGGCTTTTTCTAAATCTACAAATCCTATATAGACGCTCTTTCTCTTTTCTATCGTTTTTTCTATAATTACTCGTAAAGCTAGAATGGCCTCGCGCGTTCCTCTATTTCGTCTAAATCCGAACTGATCTTCACCTAATATTTCTTCCGCCTTTTTCTCCATCCTTCTTTGCACAATTCTAGTTAAAATTTTTGACGCATGGGAAGTTAAACTGATAGTTCTAAAATTTTCGCATCTATCCGCGCCTTTTCTTTTTGGCAAAGCTACTATGATGTTCCGTTTGTAATCTTCTAGAATCTCGCCTGTCAGGTATATGCGACTAACTAATTTAAATAAACGATCTATTACCTCTTGACCTGCGCACTTTAAGATTTCTGCCTGCAAGCCATCTATACCTGGTGCTTTATTATTCCTTAAACTTTTTAGTGCTATCTCAAACTCTTCTCTCATTATAGGACTCCCTAGGTTATCCCCCTCTACACTGCTTTCGCTTTCTAATATATCTTGCACTTCCGGTCCCGCATATAAGTTTCCTAAATATTCTTTCCACCTATCTGCCTTCTCCCCACTTCCGATTAGGATATCTCCTGCCTCATTTCTAATGTTTTTGGTACTAGATCCAATTTCTCTTAAATTTCTCCTAATTATTTTATATGCTTCATCAGTCTTTCCTACTTCGAATTTATCTTCCACTTCTTTGCATTTATTATCCATCCATTGCTCTTTCGCTTTCCTACATTTCCGAATAATTTCCCACTTGATCGCCTTATATCTTTGTTTCCCTGTTTCATCTAACCTATTTTTATATTTGCGCCTTTCCTCTATTAGATAATATATTTGATAATATATTTATCCTTGTATTTTAAAAACAAAATGAACCTCTATATGTTCAATTAAAATTTACCAGATTAGCAAAAGAAAATGTACTGTTATAATTTCGGTTATGATTAAAAAAGTTATTCGATTTTGAATGGGAACCATTGAATAACTCTAGGACTGCAGGATTTAGCATTTTACATAAACACGTCCGTGCATAATCAGTTGCCTATTCCACTGGTTGATGCTAGGAACATTACTTTTACAACGAACATGACAGTTCAGACGTAGGTACGCACTTTCGGCGATCGGCTCCCGTACGTATTAAAAAGAGACGGAAACGAAAAATCTGATCTGGCTAGATCGAAACGGGTTCGTCCCTATCGCGCAATTGCAAAGATTCATGTCGATTTTATATTGGGATCAGTCACATACAAGAAACATTTTTTATTAATTTTTTTCTAGGTTAATGTGTGCACTAGGTGAAAAAAGAAAAAACAGAGGTCAAATATTTTGAAAAGTTCTTTCTAATTATGAAATAAAAAAACACTTATCCGATTGCCCATTGTAATGAAACAACATTCCCCATCAAGGATCCTTTATTAGTAGAAGTAATAAATGTTTAGGTTAAATCAATATAATTAACATACAATACAAATATCTGGATGAAAATAAGAGATCCAGATATATGTATTATATGAATACGATAAAATAGCTCAAACATCTTTCCATTTAAAAATAATAAGACATTACGTAACAATTCTAGAGCATACTTGTTATGCTGATAAAGCTACAATTATGAAAAAATATAAACTAAAAATATGATGGCTGTTAGTTAATGAGCCCCTTGGCTTTAAAGAGATCACGCATCAACCCTTTTAGGTACTTAATCTCCCTTTGCAAATCCGTTATTCTGTCATGCAATTGATCATTTTGATTCATTAGACCACGTTCTTCTCCCAGAATTTCTTCTACTTCTGCTTTTTTCTTCATACGATAACGAGTTGCAGCATTCTTATTTTGTTCCTTCTTCCGAGATTTTCTATCTTCCGTAGTGCTCCGAGCGTAGGGCTTCGCACGCTTTCTGGAAATTTTAATTGGCCCAACACTTGGCTCATTATCATCTGTTGCTTCTGGCATCCATTCTGGGTCATCAGAACTGCAGTCTCCGAAATTACTGCTGCCGCTGCTACCTGGTGATACTGGCCCATTCCACTGCACCATATTTTCAACTCTAGAGCGAACCAGCTCTTCGACAACAGCAAGTTCGTGAGCCACATCAGTTTGAGGAGTGCATATGGGCGCAAATTCCAAGTTGACATTTAAAGGATTTTGGTAAGTGATCTGCTTTTCAATAACAGGATAAACTGAATGTGCAGAAATTGGTTCCAATGTGGTCAATAACGGTTGCTCATATGGCGGACTTTGAGGCGGGGTTAAGGTACCGTGGGTCATTTCCACAGCACCAAGTACAGTCTCAAATTCCATCAACAAGCTTCTTGTATCAGATGATGTAGCCAGCTTAATTTCTTCAATTTTAACTGGAACAAACGGAATGCTTTGGGTGGTTTCGACATCTTCCAAACCAGATATGATTTTGTCATCCAACCAGTTAAAAGGTTCTGGAAAATGAAAAATATTACTATTTTACTTAACAGGTCATAAAAAGTACGAAGTGCGAAAAGACCCGGATAACCTGTTTCCGATGAGACTTGAAACAGGTTATCTTATAACATACAATTGTATGTTAAAAGATAACAGGGGCGTAGCATGCATGAATGTGGAGGCATGGATTTAATGTTTTATTATAATTTCTATTCTCATTTAAATTGCATTGTATTTCTAAATTGTTGCTCTTTATTTTCAGTTTTGCCTCTGGCAAATATATTAAAATTCTCAAGATTGCTTTCTTACATATCCTATATATGTATATGTTAGTTAAACATACATTAACCATACTTAACTCCACTGGGGTCACTTTGAAAATTCAATTTCTCTTGGTATTTATCAAAATAAATGAATTTAATACTTTTAAGCATTGGTGTACTTTTCTGAGAACTATTAAACGCCTTACGGGATATTTAGCATTGCACGTCATTAATTAGTTTCAAACGAAAACATAAAAGAAATATCCGTTTATCAAAAAAATTTGTTTTTCTTCTATAGCAGTGTTTTTCAACCTTCTAGAATACGCGACCCCTTTACAAGTAAAAAAGTTCTGGCGCCCCCCTCAGGACCGTAATAAAACTGTCAGTGATTTCAAAGACGTCGTATTTAATTTTCTTTCCATAGTTAAGTACATACCAATCAAGATATCAAATGCAAGGTGGTCGTCTTGAACTATAGAATCTATAGTTCAAGTAAATTAATTTTTCTCTAGCGTTAGCTATCCTTGTTATGTTTGCTTGGTTTGTGGCAAGTGTCGAATAGACCTTATTTGTAGGGTCACTGTATACAGGAACTCTACTTATTTGTAACGTGCAGCGCCTCTGGCAGATACCTTCGCTACAGTGATATTGTGTGGCTCTTTGAGTGCGTTCAGAAACAACGTTCGAATGTTAACGTTTAATGAAAATTGTTCACAAACTCCACGCTTTCTGATTAATATTTTTTACCTATTGTGATTTGTGATACCTCAAAAACTCGACAAAAATTGTGAAATCATGTTAACCACTAAAATCGTTCACCGTAATCTTGTGACACTCCGACTGCACAACGGTGATAAAATCACATAATTCAAAAGGAAAATACTGCAATTACAGTTTCGTTTCTGAACGCATCAGATGTCAAAAGCGGCGCCACCCACTGCCACACACAAAGCCAGCTTTCTGGCTGATTAGCGCACGCGCAGTTAAAATCAAAATAAGGTCTATTGTCATGTCGTTCCTATTCAGTTTGTATTTTACGACAGTCAAATTATCATGGCCTTTAGATTTTAATGTTTATATTTGACTTGTCAATGGATTAATGATGTTACTGCAATCGTCAAACGTGATGGCGCCAGCCCGCGCAGGCAAGGCCACGCCCTAGTTTCAGGCAGTGGTGCGAGGTTCCCTGGACTATAGATGAATTTATTATGAAGTTAATCGTGCGCCACTGATAGTTGCGTGCGTCCATCGAAAACCAATCCCGGTCGAGAGGGTAGTGGATGAATAGTGGGGATTACTCAACTGCGCATCTCTGTTGCTCGCCATCACGTCTGACGATTGCAGTACTTCACGTTTTGATGTACCTATTTTATGTTCATTAAAATTATAATAAAGTTCAAAATCGCCAAAATCAATGCTTTCTGGGTACTAAATAGAAAATAGAGTCACTCGTCATGGGTATTATATTCTTCAGAAAACTTTTAACCGCCGATTATAACATTTTAAAGGTCTTGTTAGATAAAACTTAATTTCCTAATTTATATTTTTAGTGAGAAAGAGGTACAGTATGAGAAAGGATTTATGTTCTATAGTTTAAATTTTCTCACAAGTGCATAAATATATTGCATAAATATATTCATGAACACGCACTGTTTTGTTTAAGGTAGACATTTAGATTTTGTTAGGTACGCAAAAAGGGCGTAACTATCAAATGCCACTTTTGTAATAAATTATTATTTCAAAAGTACCGAATAGTCACAAACGTATAACACAGCAGTACGACATAACCTAAAAGAAATATTCACGTCGATTAAAATCCCATATGAATGTACTACAGGCTTAGGTACGTTATCATCTAAAGGTTAAATATTTTTCGATTTCTAGGAAATCTTTGCAGGTGCTATTTGGAAGTTTATTTTTCGACTACAATGGCTTTGAATCCTGTTGTGGCGGCAAGAATTGTAGCGTTGTTGCACGATGGTCGGGGCAATGTGTAACGGCAAAAATGCTTGGGGTAAGCCTTTCAACAGTTCATAAGGTATCCCAACATATCCCAGAAATTGGTAGGCTAACAAGACCAGAATCAGGGTGACGAGTGACTACCACGCCATGGGATGGCCGTTTTTTATATTCATGGCTTTGCAGAATCGGACAGCTTCAGCAGTTTAGCTTCGAATTCGCCTAGTACGAAGTCATAAATTTTAAAGTTAGCGAATGGATAGTTAGGAAACGACTTCGTTCTGCTGGATTATCATGCCAGAGAATGGCTACAGGTCCTCTGCTTCTTCATCATCATGGAGTTGCAAGACGAAGCTTTGGTCGAGATCACTTGGCATGGAATAACGATTGGATGGGGCTATTATTCTCGAACATGTCGCATTTCTGTTTGACTGAGTCGAATGGATATCGGCAAAAACCCCGAGAAAGGTATGCCCAGACATGTATATTGATGAGCGATTTCCATTCGGTGGAGGCTCAGTTATGGATCTGAGCAGCAATTTCTTCAGGTACACGTACCAAATTAGTGTTAATTGAAACCTTCATGCAGATAGGTACATTACGGAAGTTTCAGAAAATCATTTCATGCCGTTTAAGGCAGTTCTAGGAGAAAATACAGCTTTTATAATACATAATAATATTTATTGCACCAAAAAAGTACAAAAAGAGATGATTCAGTTACAGAAGAAAACTGCTGTTCTCCACCTAACATAATAAATATAACGGCAACATTGAAAGCTGCCTATTTAGATAGAAGTCTTTTAACTTTTTTCTTCTTAGTTCAGAGCGACTATTCCTAAGTTCATATGATATATAGGCCAGGCAAAATAGGACAAAAACAGTTCAAAATCGGAACTAATTAACCTAAAGCTGATTTTTGGGGAAACGATGTTTGATATACGTAAAACGTTATGTAAAAAATCCACACAAATCCGAGTGTCGGAAGACCTTGAAAATCGGCCGACAATCTGGGCTCTGAAAATTTCGCGCAACGTCTCTGCGGTTGCTCAATTAGTTTAGTGCTATCGACAATTATTATTGTGTGTGTTAATAGCGCGCCTTTGAAAAGGGATTAAAATAATGTTTCCAATTTGAGATGTCAACTTTCCCAATGGTACTGTTTCAGGGCGAATAATTAAGACAACTTAAAAGTTTAAAAGTTTTCGGCAAAATTATAAGTCCAATACCTGAAATTATTGGCAAAATTAATTTAAAATATGTGAAAGATGGAGGACATCTGCTGCATATATACATATGTATGGCAAAACCCTGTCAGTTTTCTGAAACGCATGTAAAATTTCATTACTGACAAAATGTTATTGTCGTGTTCGATAACTACCAACAAAACTACAAAGTAGCGGGAAAGAATTCGACGAGGTTTTGGCAGAGCAGTTGTTGTTGCTCTATTGACTATGACTACTGCAATCTGCAACTATCCACAGCAATCTGAATTTTTCTTGAATTCAACAATACAATTATTAGTTATTGTTGTGGTAATCGATGGCACTGATGTATTTATTTGGATGTTTGATTCCTTCGTGAACGAAAAAACGGAAATGATCATCGATTCACTGAAATTGTGAAACTGCAAAGTTGTATTGGAAATTTCAAGGAATCAGTACTTGCATTTTATGCTCCGTCTGGATGGGATACCACGTCCGACTTTAACAAGAAGAGAACATTTGTTTGTTGTGCATCCTTCGAAAGAAACAATTGTTTGTTGAAGAAACAAGTACATATATTCTATAAACAGTGTGTATATAACTGATCTCTGCAGTTGACAAGAAATTGAAACAAAGGATATGGTGGAATTTCACAAAAAATAACGATATGAGGTGCCTAAGTGTTTGTGCTGGATAGTAAAACAACTATAAAGTTGATGTGTCGAAATTTGCGGGCACGAGCTATATAAGAAAAAAGTTGCACGAATTATGTTTTCCCGTCCGAAATATCCGTTTTTAAAAACAATTAAAATTATTATTTATTCACTAAATCTAAAAATACAACTTATAGCTATGACATTCTATGCAGAAGTGTGTGATAACAGTTTGGATTTCTCTTGAAGAGAGAGATATACAAAAACGCTGACTTTACACTGATAGCGGGTTCCATCATCAGCGTGGGAACAATGAATCTGTTGTTTACCGGACACATAACACCTCCCTTCGCAGATTCAACTTAAGGTCACTAAAGTTGAACTTTGGTCGAATCCAACGCGGGCATTTCGACTCCATCTTCAGTTTTTCTTGATGACCTCCTTGCCCATAATTTTTTCTTGCAGCACAGGATAACTATAGCAATAACTATAATAATATAATAATATTGTCCAAACACTTGGGTACGAAGACACAATATTTGACGTGTCCACTTGAGGAATGTTTTCTTTAATTTGATTTTTAATTTGCTGTAATTCGTCGAGATTAAGGTTGTCCAAATGTAAAGTTAAATTTAAATTTTCTTCATTATTAGGGCTAGCCTCGATGTCTGGAAGTAATAGCGGTTGAGCTTCTACTAGGACGTATTGTTTATTTTTTATGGTTTCCGAATTTGTTGAAATTTCACAATTTTGTGGGATTTGTATCAAAAACGTTCCAAATAGGTTTCTGATTTCTTCTCCATGAGGGCATTTTGAACTAATCGTTGTTTGTTTTGGAAAAACTGCTATCCATCGGTTTGTTTGTGTAATTGATTGTAACAGAGGCTTAGAAATTTTGACATTAATTGAATGACAGCTTGAACTATTTTTCATTTGCAGAAGTTGAACTTCACAAGGGTTGTTAACTTGTATTTCTTGAATTCTCTTCGGCGGGCATACGTAGTACATAGGTTGTATCTTCTCGCATGCTTCATTTGTGAATGCAAAGTACAGTTCATTTACAAGAACAAAATTTTGATTTGGAATAATCACTTTATATTGATTCCCTCGGAAAACAGGAATCGGATGTAAATGGTAATAATTAAAATTTGATGGATATAAAATTGGAAGATGTAATAGGAAATTGATTTTGTTATTTAAAATATAACATTCGACATCCATTAAATTTTCTAAAAGAAGGGTATTTTCAATTGTGATTTTTAATGGTAGTTGCTCTGGATTTAATTCCTGTGAAAGTTTTGATAGTTCGCGGTACAAATCACTTTTACTAATAATACTGGAATGAAGTGTATTTAATTTGGAAAAGGTTATTGAAGTTTCGATATCTTGGAGTACTGAGTTTATAATTTCGTAAACATTTATTAATTGATCCAAAATGTTCTTCGTAATTTGGAATTGATTAAAAGCTGTTTCCTCCTTAAATGCTTGTTCGATTCTAGATATTTGTCCTCGTATAAGCTTTTCGTGACGTGATATGCTTAATACGGTTTTATTAAAATTTTCAATTAGTTTGATTGATAGTGAATTTTGCTTTAAGATGGAGTCTTTTAAATTTTTCTGATTATTCTGTAATTGTTGAATTATTCTGTCATATCTTTCTCCATCACTAGCATCTAAGTTGCCAGTTATTGCCTTAAATATCGAGCCTAAACCATCTATAATTCCTCTTTTGAATCGACTAGGATGTGGTAATATTTCCTTAATTTTGCTCTCTACTTTTCCTTCAATTAGATCTAAAATTCTTACATAATTTAGTGTATCCAGTGTTAATGCTGCTCTTCTTGAAATATTTGATTTTAAGTTGCTCGCCTGAATATGTAATTTATTAGTTTCTTCGATTATTGGATTGAGATCGTAGTAATGAATAAATGTTCTAAAATATTCTCGAATTTTAGCTGTTCCTAATTTTGTTGGTAATATACCAGGGTTGCTGGACAGGTCAGTAAAAATAACATTTTCTTGCACTGCGAGGGCGACGTGTAATCTGTAAAGAGTTATTGATTGAATTTATATGTTTGTTTAAGAGGCCGTTTAACATTGTCCATACTAATTTTTACTAATTTGCCTTTTGAATTTTTATGAAATATTGATTTTCTTTGTTCATCAGCTTTACTAATTTCTACGACATGTTTCGCCTTCGATTCATGTTTTTTCGTTTTATTCTCCTTCGGGTAAACCTTTTGAGTTGGTTCGAACATATCTGGTTCTTCTCTATTTAAATTTAATTTTTGAATTAAGTTACCCTTTTTACCTAAAAGTTCGTCGTTTAATTTTGAATATACAATTTTGGTTCTTTCCCTATGTTTCTGCATATAATCATTAAATAACTGCTTATCTACATCTAAAGCTAAATGATTATTATTATTAAGATGTCCATTAATTATGTCCATCGGTTTCTGGCTCGTGACTGAATGTATTGAGTTATCGTACGCTAAAACGGCATACAACATTTTGGTTGAAATTGAATCGTCCTTAAATCCTCGATTATTTAATAATCGGATATGTTCTGCGATTGTCGAGTGAAATCTTTCTATAGGACTGTTTGATTGTGGGTGTTCTGTACTTGTGAAATGAATTTTGACCTTATGTAATTTTAATAAATCTTCGATTACTGTATTTTTGAATTCGGTGCCTTTATCGCTAATTATTTGATCTGGAATTCCGTGATGATTAAAGTACATCAGTAATTTATCTACTATTTCGATACCATTTAAAGATGTTAGTGGGTACGCTTGAGCATACTTGGAAAATGTATCTATGATAGTCAAAAATTTGCCTGTTTCAATTTTGAATGTATCAATATGTAAGATTTCGAATGGTTTCGACGGGGTTTGAGTGATATTGAATTTTAGTTTTACTGGATTTCGTTCGTACTTACTAATTTGACAAATTTCACATTCGTTAATATACGATTGGATACTTTTACGCATTTTTGGCCAGTAATATTTCTTTCTAATCTTTTGATCTGTTTCCTCGATTCCTCGATGATTCGTCTTTCCTTCGTGATATAATTTTAGAATTTCTAACATTTCAGTTTTGTCAAAAATATCTTCTAGCATAGTATTACATTTTTTGAATTTATAAGATGGCCACTTAAAATTTCTTCTAATTACTTCACTAAAACGTTCATAAATTTCTGGTTGTTCAAAATAAAAATGATAATAAACCTTTGGTACTATATACTCTTTAATAAATGTAATGATGTCCTTTTCGAAATTGTTTTCGGAAAGTTGAACGTGAATTCTTTGTTTGTCAAATAATTTTTGAACAATTGGTTCTGCAGGACTATGATATACAGTACTTACAACGATTTGATTTTTCCGTGGTTTAGAGGTTGTTCGGAAATGGGAATTTCGACTATTGGATTTTCGGAATTGTTAGTATGTACCGTTTGATCATCATTAGCTGATTTTTTGATTTCTTTTAATGTTTCTGGTGATGATAGGGTTTCTTCTGAATCTGTGTCTGGATTTGCAAAAGTGGATATTTGGTCTAAATTTTGGTTCCGAAGATCTCGTGAGGTACTAGGGAAATTTTCATTAAGTTCCTCCATGTAGTCTAGAAATTGCTTCGTATGAGTTTCGATTTTTATACGCGAAAGTGCGTCAGCGTTCGCGTTTAATTTTCCCTTTTTATATTGAATTTTGTAATTGAACTCTTCTAATTTTAATCTCCAACGTGTTAATTTTGAGGTCGGGTCCTTCAAAGAGAATAACCACTGTAATGGTTTATGGTCCGTGATAATGGTAAATTCAGTGTCAAAAAGATACGGTCTAAAATATTTTATTGCCCAAACTATGGCTAAGAGTTCCTTTTCGATCGTTGAATAATTTTGTTCACAATCGCTCAGTGTTCGTGATCCATATGCTATTGGAAGATCTTGTCCGATAGGTCCTTGTGATAAAATAGCGCCAATTGCTACGTTACTTGCGTCTGTCGTTAAATTAAAAGGTTTGTCGAAGTCAGGATATTGTAAGATAGGTGAATTAGTCAGTAATTTTTTGCAAAATTCGAAAGTATCTTTAAATTCTTGATTATGTATGATTTTTGCTCCCTTTTTGAGGCATTTGGTTAAAGGTTTAGTAATGTCCGCGTAATTTTTAATAAATTTTCTATAGTAACCCATTAAGCCTAAGAATCCCTTAAGTTGTTTTGTGGTGTTCGGAATTGGATAATTTTTTATTACTCGTATTTTTTCAGGGTTTGGTTTTATACCATCTGCTGTTACAATATGTCCAAGGTAGCTTACTTCCTTCCTTAGAAATTCTGATTTGTTTAATTCAATTTTAAAATTTGTATCTCGCAATTTTTGAAAAACGTTTTTTAGTCGACACATGTGTTCTTGAAGAGAAGTTGAAAAAATTATTATGTCGTCCATATACACAAGACACTGTTCGTTTTGGATTCCACGCAAAACATTGTCCATCACCCTTTGAAAGGTGGCTGGAGCGTTTTTTAGCCCGAATGGCATTCTGAGATACTCATAATGACCATTCTCGACGTTAAACGCCGTTTTTTCTACGTCTTGTTCACACATTTCGATCTGATGGAAGCCGGAAGTCAGATCGAGGGTAGTAAAATAATGACACTTGCCCAATTTGTCTAAAAGGTCATGAATGTTAGGTAGAGGGTATCTGTCGCTTATAGTCTTGTCATTTAATTTTCGGTAGTCTACTACAACACGCCATTTTTGTTTGCCGGTTGCATCTAGTTTTTTTGGTACCACCCAAATTGGGGATGACCAGGGGGAATTACTAGGTTGGATAATTTTTTGGTCAAGCATGGATCGAATTTGGTTTTGGATTTCCTTTTTATGTGCAAATGGATATCTGTAATTTTTCGTGTAAACAGGAATTTCGTCTGAAGTCTTTATGCGGTGTTTAATTTGGTTAGTAAAGGTTAGGGGAGTTCCTTCATGATAAAAAATGTCTGAATATTCCTTACAAATTTTGTAAATGGCTGCCTTTTCTTCCGAATTAAGGTGTCCAGTTCGTAATTTAGTCACGTCGAGTAAAGATTTTTTCTGATCAGTATCAAATACTGTGTCACAATTTAAATTATTAATTTCGATAGTTTTAGGGTCTACATATTCGTCTACTTGAATTGGTTCTGAAAGGTTTATCGTTACAGGGTGCATTTCGCTG
Source organism: Xestobium rufovillosum (assembly GCA_963966045.1). Taxonomy (NCBI): domain Eukaryota; kingdom Metazoa; phylum Arthropoda; class Insecta; order Coleoptera; family Ptinidae; genus Xestobium; species Xestobium rufovillosum. The sequence goes on along the minus strand of OZ014498.1, from coordinate 5,157,713 downwards.
TTTAGAATAGTTGTTATAGCTTTACCATTTTTCGCTACTGTTAAGGATTCTGGAATTTCACAATTTTCAATTTTTGTGTATGGGATTACAATTTCGCCATTTGGAATGGATGAATTAATTTCTATTACTTGTAAAGTGCGTGATTGTACTGTAACATTATTTAAATTCATTCTTACCGGTTGGTATAGCAAATTAATTTTCGTATGAGGGGTAATCAAAATGTTTTTGTTAAAATCTAAATGTGCCTTAAGAATTTTTAAGTTGTCAAGACCTATTAATCCGTCAAATATGTCATGAAATTTGAAAAGATAGAATTTTAGTCTTAAATCTTTATTGGGAATTTTGAAAATATTGGAAGGGGGAATTTCACAACTGAATTTGTGAGTTGATGTTTGAAAAACTGTGGATACTGTGAAAGGATCATCTTGAATTGTATTAGAAAATAATTTATTTGCAATTTCTGGGTGGATAAAGGATTTTGTGGATCCGGTATCAATTAAAAGTTTAATTTTGTATTCCGGAAAATTAATATAAGGTAGGTCATTCGAATTTACGTTGTGGAAAGAAATCTCCGTTATGTTTCTTCGTTTGGCGGTGTCTCCGGGATAAAATCCTGGGGATTTTCCTCGTCTTGGAAATTGTTTTCTGAAATGTGTTCGTCACCTTCAGTTTGTTCAGGGTAGTAATAATTTTGATCTGAATTTTCGTGAGAATATGACGGCTGGTATTTTTGTTCGTCAGTTTCTAAATTGTACAGTTCTTCTACTCGGTATTTATTTTGAGGTTGGTATGGTTGTTTTCGGAAATAATTTTGGTTGGTCTGTCTAGTCGAAATAGACATTGGAGTTGGACCTTGATTTATCGGTTTCGGGGTATTTTGATTTGGTCTAAAAGCGTTTGGTCTGGGGGTGCCAAATACTTGTGAGTTAGTAGGAAACTTTTGCGGGGTAATTGGTTGTCTTGGATTTATATTTATAGGTTGGCTAGGAAAATTTTGGGGTCTTTGTTGCTGAAAATTTTGTTGATAACTTGGTCGAAAATTCGGTGAAAAATTCGGTTGAAATCTTGGAGGTTGATAATTATTATTGAATGGTTGTTGCTGGAAAGGATTTCTATTTGGGATTTTATTTGATTGATAATTAGTTTGGATGTTTCGGGTAGGAAATTATTTTTGTGGGTTTTGGTAGTAATTAACGTTTTCTTCTTGAATTACAAAATGTAATGCGTCGCTCAAGTTTGCGGGCCGCATACATCTAATTGTTGTTCCTAATGGTTCCTTAAGACCTGATAAGAACGTTTTTAAAGTTAAATTGGAATATAGATCCCGTTTTAATTGTTTCTCGCCTTCGCTATTGGCGTGAATATCTACATATGAACAAAGTAAATTCAACAATTGCAAACATCTATCGTAGAATTGTTGCGGTTTTTCATTTACATTTTGTTTTAATAAGACTAGATCCCTATTTAAACAGGACTCATCTCTTTGATATGCAAAGTTCCTATATAAAACTAATTTTAATTCATTCCAGTTTGATACGTGCTGGATGTTTACAACTAATTTAGCCTAGCTTATTAATAATTGAGTTTAAAATATATTGATTCGTAAAATTACCGGGGTTGTTCACGTCATAAAAAGCATTTATTATACCTTCACTTGTGGACAAAAATCTATTTAATTCGTTCGGGTTTCCGTCGAATTTCGGAACACAGTTTAAGTATTCAGATTTAAAATAATTCTCTGCTTGCGCCATTTCTGTAGGTGAGGCAGGAAGTTCGGGTAAATCAGTATAAAGCGTGTTAATTTTTAAAGACGCTAAAGTATTTGTTAAGTTTTCAATTGACATGAAATCTGTACTTACATTACAAAAAGGACTTTCATGCTGGGAATTTCTTAATTATGAAGTATCGATCAGGATTCTGAACAGCGATTGTTTTCTTCCTTCTGGGTACTTCTCAAATCAGACCAATGTTGAGTGTCTAATTTCGCGTCGCCTTCTTCTGTTTGACTTCTTTTGGGTATGCCACAGACACTGATGGCTTTATACGGGCACTCTTGAAGTTTGAAGAATGCGCACCAAAGAGTTCAAAACAGTTAAAAGTTCCGCCTGGCACTACGCGATGTAGGTCACTTTTCAGGATAGCCGTTAAATTGTTGAAACAAAGGAAAAGTACTCGATGTAATTTCCACGACTATCCTACCGACTGCGCCAATTATGTTTTCCCGTCCGAAATATCCGTTTTTAAAAACAATTAAAATTATTATTTATTCACTAAATCTAAAAATACAACTTATAGCTATGACATTCTATGCAGAAGTGTGTGATAACAGTTTGGATTTCTCTTGAAGAGAGATATACAAAAACGCTGACTTTACACTGATAGCGGGTTCCATCATCAGCGTGGGAACAATGAATCTGTTGTTTACCGGACACATAACACACGATTATCTCTTGCATTGCATTTCATCTAAATATTTTGTCCCCTACGGCAGGTGCTGTTAAGCAACATGTATTGCGTGTATTTCACCAGGTACAACAATAATGGATCAATAATGATCTATGTCCAACAGAATCAGGATGGTATTTTATGAGTGACGAACTTAGGCCCTGCTCTGGCATACAGAATAAGGCACCCAATTTGTCCATAATGTCAGTCTTTTGCAACTGCAAGGAAGGCTGTGGAAGCATGCGTTCCTGCCAGAGGTCGTAACACTGCTCAATCCAATGGGGTCAGTGCAATGGGGTGTCTTGCACAAATAAGGATACTGATCGCATTTGGGAAGATGAAGATTTATTATAATATTGTCACCATACAGTGTCATTGAAATTTAATGAACAAGTCTTTGGGATCGACAGAACTCGCAAAAATAATGGGAGTTTTCTTGATACATTTTTTCAATTTAGGTCCTCAATTTTCTAAATTAACTAAGATATCATTTTAATATTTGGTACCTACACATGATTTTATCGACAATAAGCAGGATTCTATAGCAATTTCATTGAGTCAAATTGTTGGGAGCTATTTTTAAGAGTCTGCGCGTACCTACCACTTACCCCACCTGCACTTTTTCATACCACGCCATTGACTATGGATTGGAACCTTTTATTCCTTACTCAACTTTCATAGCTTTTGTCAATTTTTGATATTTTGCTTTATTTAATAGGTATTGTCCAGAATTCATTTTCATGTCATCCTCTAATTATTTAAATTTACATTTCCATATTATTTAACAAAATGGTAAATCACAAGAACTTGCTGGTACGAATTGTGGTGTAACAATGTTACAAAAACTGCTGTTTTGGTGATAACGAAAACAAACTTTTGTAGAATAATAATTATTATTAGATAAATGCCCTGTATCCTAGAAATGGTGCATTTTTCAAAGTATGTTTATTAAGAATATCCCTACTATTTTCTTGAGTTATATCAATTTCTGAGGTCTTACTCATTAAAATTTGACCACTATGTATACTAAAATAAACAAAGTGTGTACCAAAATAAAGTTATGAAAATGAAACGTAAAATATCGTTAATAATAATTTTAAGCAATTATCAGGGTCTTACGACACTCGGATTTTTGGGGATTTTTCACAGAAGAGATTACATACCATTAACTACATTTTCTGATTCAAACCCTAACTTGCCTGACCTAATAAGGTTATACACAAATGGTCCATGTCCATGGTACGCAAAACTACATTGAAATTAAATAGTACTCATACTATGGCCAGGTACAGTCATGTTATTAGAGTTTCTTAAGTTTATACCGGTCTATTGTCTTCAGCTCTAATAGAGAGCAAGTTAAAGAAATACTTATGTTATCTACGGAAGGTTACATTACAAACAAAGTTTGCGTAATGTAGTTCATAGAGATTGTCAAGTTTAAGTCTTAAGGTTATTATAAATTTGTGTTACATGTTCATGCCTTTGTATACCCCGAAAGGAGTAACGAAGGCCACTGTTCTGTACTCGTTTGAGTTTATTTTTAACCGACTTCAAAAAATGAGGAGGTACTCAATTCGACTGTATTTTATTTATGTGTGTTACCTCAGAACTTTTTTTCCAGGTGAACCGATTTTGATGATTCTTTTTTTATTTGAATGCTGGTGCTTCTCATGTGGTCCCATATAAATTTGATCAAGTTCTGACCAGTAGTTTTTGAGTTATCCTTAATAATGCGTATTTAATTGACTTCGACTACATTGATGATGTTCTCATAACTTTTTTCTAAGTAAACCGATTTTGATGATTCTTTTTTTATTTGAAAGCTGGTGTTTCTCATGTGGTCCCATATAAATTTGATCAAGATCTGACCAGTAGTTTTTGAGTTATCCTTAATAATGCGTATTTAATTGACTTCGACTGCATTGATGATGTTCTCATTGAAGTCGGTTTTTCAATTTGTAGGACAAAAAGATTATTTAATATTACAGAGAGATGCGGACCGCACCGTAAACTGTATCACAATAGTTTATCTGACTCAGTATCAAGGACTCAAAGAGCCTCCACTTGGTTGCACTGGGAAGATATTCAGCAAATTCAAATAATACTTCTAGCTTTACATATGCAGATCTTACAAGTTTGTATATTGTGAGTTTCAAATGTTACAGTTTCATCAAAGGTAATTTCCAGATTCTTCACGGTGTATACTTTTTCTATGGGTTGTCCATTTATTCGTATATTGAGAGGTACCTCTCTTAGATATGAGAGTTTGTATTTTGTTCTAGTCACCATGTAGTGTCTTGGCCGGATTTATTTTTAGAGCATGATTTTCACACCATGCTTGGATTTTATCAAGCTATCCATTCAAATAATATGTCTGGGTCTCACTTATGTTAGAGAGACTAAACGAACGAACTATCTGGGTATTATGCATGATGACACTTGACCCCACAAAACGAGGATTGTTAGCAGTTATTTAAACGAAGTTCAAATCACCTTTTGATAAGTCAGCATGAAGTCCAAACTTGAACCCCATAGAACATTATGGGGGATGAGCTAGGACGACGTCAGATTCATTGATTTATTCTATTATTTTATACTATGACGGCGTGTACGGACTCATATGCCTTCTCCCACCAATGCACAGGAACTTTGAGAGCTGATACTCCAAGAGTGAAACAACATCCTCCAGAATTTAATTCGTAATTTAATCGAGAGCATGCCTGATCACCTCCAAGTTGTCATAAATGCAAGAGGAGGGAAACACATTATTAGGGGTAAAAATTTTAACAGTTCTTTATTTTGTTCCAACATCTTTCTCACAACAAATGATATAAAGTTGCTAAAATTTATTTATTTGAGAGTTTTCAATAAAAATATTAGATAGGTAAAGAAAGATGTTCTTTTTAAAATATTCCTGTTTATATGTATACATCAAAAAGTTATAGTTATTTATTGTATCTCACTGCAAATAAGATACAATACCTAAAGACCGAGAGATTATTATAAAATAATGGTTATAACCTACAAAGTATGCCTGCCTAGTGATAGGTAGCTAGAAATGTTCCGAATGGGAATTTCCTGGCGAAATGGAAAATTCCCAGAAATTTCCGCAAAGCAATATTTCCGGGAAAAATCGTAAATATTAAATTTGATGCGGCAACATGTGTTGACCTTCTTTTGTCGAGCCGTTACCTGAAGTGTCTACCATAGAAGCGGATACTTATAGCTTGCGAAAAGCATTCCCAATTGTCTGACTTACGGCAACGGGCGTATTTCCACTTAAATACTATTTTCGTAAACTTTCTTGTCAGCACTCATTCGTGGGTCAGTGGTTGATGTATCAGTCCCCCAAGTCGCAACACTGGAGGGTTCGCACCTAGTCGCAGTTATTTTTCGTTATGATGATTTAACTTTTTTCTTTTGAACAAAAAATCGGTCAGGTCAAAAAGGACAGATAGTGGATCGCCATCAAAGTTAATATTTATTAACTTTGGATCGCCATCACGCCGGCATATAAAGAGCACGCACATGCGTATTAAAGTGGGAATGATTCTCGCAAGCTGTGGCTATTCGCTTGTTCTACCATCCGCTGCACCCGTGCCCTCGGCCAATCTCCCCCGTACTAGGATAAATATAAACTAGTACTATGATGTGTATTTATGTACCTACTGTAAAGTTTAAAAAAGGGAAGGTGCAGAGAAAATTGATTTGTTAGTTGACTAAGGAAAACTAAAAGGATTCTCCTGTTATAATGAACTACAAGAAAGACAACAAGATGCAGTTTGTGTTAGCGGGGTTCCCCATGCTTATTTTCATTTTCAATTCTTGATAGAAACATGGAAAGAACGTCAAAAGGAAAGGTTGCTAGAAATGAAGTTTGGTCTGCAGTTAGTTATTCAATGGAAAAATTTTGCAGATATTTGACAACAAATTATTCTACCATTAACACTGAGCGATTACAGAAACCATAATAGTTCGTATAGGAACCCTTTCGTGTTCAAACACTTCATATTAACGAAAAACTTGGGAATTAAACCCTGAAATTTATTTAGTGACAAATCAACTGACGTTGCTAAATTGGCAGAGTCGCGACTCACAAATATGACACTCCTGACTACAGAGGTCCTCCACAAGTTTGTCCACATGCGCAGAAGGCCACTAAAATCAGTTCTCGTAATGTCGAACAATTATCTATACTAAACCAAGGTATTCTGCCATATCTACGTCTGAGAAAAGTTTGAGTAGGTTTTTGGGGTACCTAAACGCCAACAAAATGTCATCCAGTATTTGGAATGAAATGAAGTTGTTGCCAAATATCTAATGGTTAGAAGTATAACCTACAAAGTATGATTGCCAAATTTTAAAGTCGCGCATTTCCTGTTTATCAGATTATTACGGAAAAAGCCTTAAAAAATAAACTCCCGGACAGTTTACTAAAGCGTTTTTGTGTAATAATTTATGTGATAAACCCCACTATTTCGATGCATTTTATGTACTTCCGAAGTACTTCAAGTTTGTTGATTAAAAACTGGACCATCCTGATGTGATGTATTAACTCAACTTATCTAACATATGCATGAACATAAAAGTCAGCAGTCTCAACGGCTTAGTCGCTTACTGCTATTGCCAATAATAATATGTTGTTGCAATGGGCAATTGGACGACTTTTTTATTTGAAATTAGAGATGTAAATGGAAATATTGCCATTGGAAATATTTCGGAAAGTTTCCCAGAGCATAGTGGAAATATTGGAAAAATTGGAAATATTTGTAATTTTTTATATTTTGGTTAGTACTAGTTGTTCTGTGACAGCCCTGGGCCCTGGCGGATGACTCGTGTCCCCTGAGCGGTTTTCTACTACTTCACTTAGCAAAATAACCATTCGAATTTTATCTTTACCAGCATCTTCTTCGGCTACAGAGCGCTCTTTCAGCTCTTATAGTCAGATTCACAGCAAAACAATAAATAAGCTGACCAACGACAGAGTTGCCAAATTATTTTATATATATCACAACAGCACTTTGTTGAAAAAAATTAATCAGGGGATCGTTCTATAAAGAATTTCGAGTCCACCTCTGATGATGAATCTTCAGACATTCAATTCAATGAGACGCAGATGAGGTGGAATCCGAGGAGGAAGAAACTGAATGAGGACCAGAACATAACAACTCCGATTCTGATGATGAGATACCACTGAGTTTACTTGTCAATAATAATTAATTGTATGTACCTTTACACTTTATTTGTTATCGCTTATCGCAGACAACTCCTGAATATTGTTTAGTTGGTCTTGTTTATTTTTATTTCTATTTTTTGAATACATTTTTTCTTTGCGTTTCAGTTATTTTCATTGAAAAACTACATAATTCTTTCTACAGAAATAATATTTCCAATATTTCCGAAATATTTCGGAAATATTTCCAGAAAATATATTTCCGGATATTTTACATCTCAATTTGAAATATTGAAAATTTGGATGAATATTTTTGACCCCTATTTTTGCGTTTTTCTCTGTGCTTCATTTTAATGCAGAAAAAAATAATGAATAATTTTGCCATGCACAATTATTGTCGTCACGCGTGCACCCGATATTGTCATGTCATATGTAACTTGAAATCATTATTTCTACTTTTCTAATAGCGAATTATTTCAATTTTATACATAAAAATGAAACATTGCAAAACACAATGACAGTACCATCTAAAATTATTTTCAGAAAACGGAACTGAAGAATTAAAAATGCTTTTGAACTTAGCTCTGAATTATATGACCCACAAAGCGGTTTTGACGGGAAGTTATTCGTATTTTATCAGTTTCTGTCAGCTGTCCTGATGCCACTTATGACCTTTATCTACGCCGGTGAGTTAGGAACTTCTTAACCCACTCATTTTGCGTGAGTTAAGGAGTTTATTACCGCACGCGTTTTTCTCAATAAATCATGACAAATTTTAAATTATAATTACCTTTTATTTTCACTCTTTATGGGAGTAGGTAAAAATCTGTACGATATACGTGTGATAACGCTTTATTAACGTACTTTTGCGATTGCCCAACTCGTGCTACGCACTCGTTGGGCTAATTTCGCATGCGTACCTACGTTAATAAAGCTCATATCCCACTTATATCGTAAATAACTACTATATATATATATATATATATAGTCTGGTCACCTTTTACCTCTCGGTGTAGGTGTTATCACTTAATTTAACCGTGCACAAATGTCGACCACTTCTTCCTGTCTTGCGCTAACTGTCTCGCTTCTACCACCGTCTTGCCCTTGCATCTCATAATCTTTGCAACTACTTTATCCCAGTTGTCTTTTGGTCTTCCTCTAACTCTTTTCGTCTGTTGTCTTGCCTTCCACACTCTCCTCACTTGTCTATTGTCGTCCATTCTTTCTAGGTGTCCCCACCATGCCAGCTGTCTCTCCTGAATGAAGTTTAAAACCGACTTGCACTCTAGCTCTTCCCTTACATCCTGATTTCTTACATGGTCTCTCATGGTAATGCCTTTAACTCTACGGAGGTATTTCATTTCAAGTGCCTGTATTTTGCTTTTTATTCTTGGGGTGAGTATCCAGGACAGTAAATAACTACTGCATAACCTTTACTTGACGATTTGACATCTGAATCCACCGTGAAAGTAGAGATTGACAAACGAAAATGATAAATTAATATGCTGCAGCTAAAATGTCTCGCGTTTTAATTGGTTTGAGCAATGTATGTCATTAAGTTTAAATGGAGCGCAAGCGAAAAGAAAAAACTTTGTTTGAAAATGTTGGTCTTTGGAAGCATTTTGAACAATGATTTTTTATAAATTTTTAACTTTTATCAAGACGTAATGTAATGTAATTAAGTTGGTGTTTACTACGATATTAAAAGAAAAATCCCATAAATTCAATTAGTGTCCAGTTGCCCATTCCCTCCCATTCCTTGCACAGACCACCAGATCGTCCGCAAATGCACACTCGGCAATTATTTTCACTGCTTCCACGTTTCTGCATTCTACATGCACCTGTTTTATACTTGACTTAATTAATTTCATTACAAACAGCATCGGGCTGAGCACGCCGCCTTGTCACAAACTCTTCACACTGCTCATTTCTTGGCTTCACATAATTGAATATATGCATGTGGTGTTGCTGTTTAGTTTTCTGCTCACTCCCATTCGCTGTAAACTATGCTAGATATTGCTCCTTGGTACACTGTCGAATGCCAGGAAAGCTTTTGTTTTGTTTATCCCCTTTCTCTTGAACAGGCAAAACGAACCAAACGAGCACGATAAAATGGTATAGTGAGTACGTATATCTAAACATTCTGTGCGTTATGTGCTGTTTGGAGATTAGTACTCACTTTACCAAAAGTGCACGATAAAATGGTATAGCGCATACGTATCTCCAAACATTCTGCGCACTCTGTGCCGTTTGGAGATTCGTACTCACTATACCATTTTATCGTGCGCGTTTGGCCTGTTTAAGTGAGTAAACGGCATTACGTACCTACTTCTCAAAGTTAATATGTTAACTTTGGCTACTTCTCCCCTTTGGAAAAGTATTAGAAATTATAAGATAATCACAAATTTACTTAATTTCTCGCTTTTACAGTTGACGATTGCCCGATTAATCCCAAATATAAATAATTTCTCAGTACTTTCTTTATTGGAGGCTGTGATGAAAGTACACACAAATTGTCATGCGACTTGCACTGTAAAATTTTCGGTGGGGCTATATATCCGCTGGCGGCATTGTGCAGTGGAAAAAGTCCGCCTTAGTTTTCATTGTAGGTAAAGAAATCCGCAGGAAATGGAATGTACTCAACCGCGACGGAATTATGCAGTACATACTGATATTACCGCCGTCTAACAGCGGAAGAGTGACAATTAACGCTCAAATCCCGCAGTACAGTGGTATTGTTCCGTTTGGTTTACTTTAGTATTGTTTGAATGATCTATCTATCTATCTACCTATCTATCTATCGCATGGAAGATGTGATATTGCAAAAAAAAACGATGGAAAGGAGATATGCAACTTTGGGAATCGAACCGGCATATTACCTATATCACAATAACACGCAGCCGTGACATATAGAGATTTAGCTTCGTTGTAGTTACCCACCGCGCCAACCTGACTGCTGGAATGACTTGACTGCTGAAGTGAATCTTAGTTCTGTGTGTATGTACATTGTACATATATGTACGCATCTAGGTCGGACGTAGAGAATACACGGCTACGCGTCCGACTTCGGACACGCAGCCACTGCCACAGTTTGAAATAAACATTTGTTTTTTCATCTTAATATATGTGCAATTCATTTTTCCACCAAACCGAAGCAGGCGGAGTTAATAAACACTAAACTGAACTCCGCCGTTCGAAGGAATTTGCGCATTAAATGCCACTGTTCCGCCATCGGACGGCGGCAAAATCAATAACTACTGCATAATTCGCCGAGTTGCGTAACTGATTACATTTCCGGTGGATTTATGCGCGTATAATGAAAACTTCCGCCGGACGGCGGAATTCCAATTTCCCCTGCACAACGCCGCCGGCGGACATATAGCCACGCCGTAAAATTTTACTAAAGATCCAACTGGCTGAAGAATCCGCAAACATCAAGTTGAATAAAAATGTAGATATTAGTACTGATTATTTAAGTATAACGAAAATACATTGGTATACATTGGTATAACCCAAAAAGTGCAGCAGAGCAATATTTCAGTAACTAGAACTTTATTGTCCAATGTTCAATCCGATTGTAACTTAAGCCTGGGTTAGCTGTCTGGTTGTATCTTAGCAAGTAAGTCAGGTGCCGTCCAACACGTAAATCAATATTTCTTTCATTTCCTGCATTTTAATTATGTGCTATAAAATCACAAATGTATTTCGCAAATTTTTGAACTGGACATTAGTCCCATAATACAGATCCATTAACATTAGAAGGTCATTTTTTATTATGTGCCAAACTTCATAGTATGATTCTGTCTTGCCATACCTATATGCTTTAATATGAAAACCTGTTTTATAAATAAAAAAGTATTTAAACGGAAAAAATGATCACCCCTTTCTTATGTTCAAAAGTAATAAATACAGTCTTATTACGTGCTTGTAACTTGATATACAACAGTAAAAAACAGAAATGGAATTATTCATTAACAATAAAATTACTTGTGATTGTCTGAATTAATAAAACAAGCCAGTTTATCTTATTAGCATGTGAAAGTATCGGCGTGGCAGTGGCTGGCCTTGCCAAATAAATTAAAATACGGCGCGCAACAGAAAGAACATGTGTTTCTAGGTAAAAAGATTCCATAAACCAGTAAATGTTACAAAAATTACATAGGTAGGTACCTAAAGATGTAAATAGTTTCAAATTAGCTGTTCTACATCTCTGCAAATTCAAAATGTGTGAGACGTGACTACGTTAAATGTAACTACATACGTCACAAATATTTGAAGTTCGAAAATTTGGCTTGATCTCGACCATTCATATCTGAAGAAAAAAATCCAGTTACTACTTTCCACTTAAGGCCGTGCAAAATATTCTTTACGCGATAATATAAAATTTTTGCAAAAACATTCCGAAACGTGTAGCAACTACTAGTTAGCCTTGTTATTAAATATGCTGATTAGTCAACTGCAAGTAAAAGACCTACGTAGCTAGAGATTGTCACAAACTATGCAAAATGGACTCTGAGATACGAAGGGCTAATTATTTAGCATTATACGAGTACAAATTTTACTTAGAAATATGCTATTTACAAAATTTTCAGAATCGTATTTATAAAATGCAGCAAATTTATCTATAAAATTCACAAAGAGTAAAACCCAATACCAAGCCCAATACCCAATAACAATATCTGCATCATACATTTGCATTGTATAATGTACCTACATATCCCACAATTCTCTTAAAAACCGTAATATTTACTTGTAGCACTTCTGAAAACCTTTCACAAAAACTGAGCTATACTCCCCAGCACTAAAAATTATTTATAACTAAATCATTCCTGTCTCTTCTTGGGTAATCATATCTGCCTGAAAATATGTATTGGAAATTACATGACCAAGTTAGAAAATTTCAAAACCATATCATTTCTAAGACACACTTGTTTTCTATCCCAAACTTTCTTACGATTATATGGGGTGCCCACGCCAGTGCCTTGTTATTTAACGTAGACTTAAAATTTTGACCAGGCGCATGGTTCACTTTTTCTATTACGAATTATATTTCTAAATAATATTTTGACTAAATGTGGCGTCGAAATTACACGTTTTCTTATGAAACAAGCTGACCGTGGTATATCATGAAAGCAATGGAAAAGAAAATCTCATCTGCAACATTTCATAGGAGCATAATATGTTATCTTCTTTCCTTTAAAATTGTATCGTAAGCAGAAGTAGTGATAACAACGAAGCCAGTGTCAGACTTAATCACGTGTTGGTTTGTTTGAAAAACCGGACCTAAGAATTTTGTTTCTACTGATATTTCATGGCGCATTATTTGAAATAAAAATGACGCCGAAATTACACATTTTCATATAAAAGGAAGTTGGCCATGATAGGTATTTACAGCCAAAAATTGTAAATGATTCCTTCGATCTCATTAAAGTGCTTTTGTAGCGCATTTTTTAAATAGACTAATGAAGCTTTTTTAAAGCATAAGAAAAAGCGTTGTACGTGATTTTCCCAAGAAACAGAACGAAATGCCTTATTCCCAATTTCAAATTTGAAAACAAATGATAACCTTTAAGTAGGCAACAAGCATAAATCTGTACAGCAAAAAGTTTAAGTGGGCAAAGTTTCAGATAGAAACTCCCAAAGATGTTTGTGTAGTCTTTTGAAAAACGAACACCTAGATCTCAAAGATCAATGTGCAATGTGCGTGAGCGTGGGCTTTCGGTATACATAGGTATAGTATACCTACTTTCATGCAACTACAACTTGGGATTCTTGAAAGTCGCCACAGAGAAACTCTTTAACAACACGGTGCACGGCTGATAACATATAAAAATATTCGGAAAGAGGAATTCAATTGCAAATTTTTTTGTAATTTGTGGTATTTTACCATTAGGCACAAAACAAATTAAATCTGAGTAACTGCACCTTACTTTTTTAAACCAAGTGTAATCTAGTAGTTTGGCTAGGTTGGAAAGCTGATGATAAAAAATTTGTTAATATCCGTGATAAGCATTGATTGCCCCTGAGAACTAGGCGTTCGTTTTTCACGGATGAAATAGCCAACTTTAAGAGAATTTACCTGAAATTTTGGGTACTTATTCTTTTTGTTATGTAAGAATGCGCTATGATCCCAGTTTTTTGTAATTTCAGTAAAAAAGATCTTTTTGTTTATTTAAAAGCTACCATTCTTTCAAATTTTTTATGTGAAATAAGGCATTCTTTTCTAAAATTACAAAGAAAACTCAGATCATAGCCCATTTCTACACAACTAAAAGCTTTAGTGTGCAAAATTTCAAGTAGATACTCCGAAAATTGGCTGTGGAGTCTTTGAAAAATGAACAACTGGTTCTCAGGGCTATCAACGAGTTCGAGCAAGACAGGAGAAACCTTCGACAAGCCCCCTTATTAGATCGGGCTACCAGATTACACATTTTGTGTTTAAGAACGTTTACCATTGACCCTATCTTTCTGGAAAAAACATAAAATAAAAGTAATCGGCCTCGTCATGAAAGAGTTTATGTCTGATCTGTGTCGCGACGCCCATTTTTCAGAGACTAGTTAGTCCACTGATAACAAATTTCATCTCAAAAGATGACTTAAATCTATGTGGAATGCTTACCGAATATCATCCAAATTGATCCAAGTATTCTGCTGTTATAAGAAAAATATTTTTTTTAACAAGAACTTTGAAATGGAATACTAGTTGAAAGAAAGCATTTGGATGTAGGTAAATTTAGTTAAATCGCCTTATTTTTGTCCCAGGAATCTGATGTGGTCAAGCTACGTCAACTTATTTTAGAGACACCCTGTGAATACGTACATAATTGATGGATTCCAAATTAAAGTAACGTTAGTTCTCGTCCGCTTCAGAACTGAATCTGAAAGAGCTCTTAATTTTTTAAAATTGAATATCAAATAAATTCTTTGTCTACGGCCCGGTCTACGGTGCTTTTACGGTTTCTCTCTCCTCACGACCAAGTAGCAAGTATAAGTATCTAAATAAAAAAACAATTTTTATAAATGACATTCTTTATCTCTGAATTTTGTTTTATAGTAAATTATTCTGAAATTGCATCAGTGTGTAAAACAAGTCATACTTATTTATTTAATACGTGTATTAAGTTCGATCAAATGGAATAAAATGTTGCTTGCAATTTTGCGTGGAGCACTGCCATTTTTGCAAATGATGCTTTTACGGTTAGTGAACTGGTTTTGTTTAAATCGAAAGTATTTTTTCATCAATGGACTTGAGTGGGTAATGTGCGCCTGATCAGTAAACTTAATTTATTAGAAATGTATACCTCAAAATAAATTAGAGTTAGTTAGAGCTTGGTACTTATGTCGTTCATCTTTTCACAAATTAAAGCTTAAGTTCCACTGACTCCTTTATTTTCCATCAAGATTTCTGCAACTCTTCTGCGCAATATAATTCTTCTTTGGTTTGTATGTTATGCGGCGAGTTAATAAAAGAAGTAAGTACAATTTAATTGTAAAATAAGATTTTTCTTTTAGACACAAAAAACATAATATTGATATCGTATTACAACTGTTGCCATAAGAAGATATTTGTACATAAATAAGCTACATATATCGTTTGCACCGTGTATTTGATATCAAAGGCCAACCCTTATCTAACAATAAACAATTCGGAACGAAGACTTCGATATGGAATATTCACGTCCTTTAACGTATCACTGATTACTTTTGTACATTAACAGTTCAAAATAAGTATAAACAATCAAGCTATATCAAGTTGCATTAATTCTATTAAGGCAGTGCATCAAATTATATCTGGTCGAAAAGTTTCAACGTCAACAATATTGCACATTAAACTTCCTATGTAGGTCGAGGTTCTTAACCCCAAACAAGTGCGTTCCATTTTATTACATTTTTTCACCTTTAACACTATGACCCAAATCGGCCTTTAGATTATTACTAGCATGTTGGATTTTCAAAATTTTCCTAAATAAATTTTACCGTCTTCCATACACTCATTCGTAACTTAAATAAAATACCTAGTGCAGTGCATTATTAAAATATCTAAATATTACGAATACGAAGTTCCACTTAAAAATCCTTCATGGCACGCTGTGACATCTTTCAAAAGTAAAACCATGCAAAATTACATTCAAGTTGTAATATATAAGTATGTTATGGACAAAGTGAGGAATCGGGCAATGTCAGCGATGCCCGGGCAACTTGACCAAACCTTACCAGACCTGACCCGACCCGACCGGACAACGGGCATTGTTTGCATTGCCCGGGCATTGTTAGCATTGCCCTACTTTCCCACTATGCCCGTAGCATACATACCTATGTAAGTATACGAAAATATATCAGTTTTAGGTGGATACAGGGAATCCTTTATACAGGGTTCATATAAACGTACAATATCACTGGATGGGGTTATAAAGAGGGAAAAAAGATTTTTCATTTCTCAGAAAACTATTCATTCAACACCCATGGCACGTTTTATTTTTTATCTAACTTTAACTATAGCAGGAAACATTTTATTAATTTTTATTTTTTCGGCCTTTCATTTGATAACACTACGTAAAGAATTTATTTAATTTACTGATGTATGTGGTGAGGAATAATCCAGTAATAACAACATTATTTTCAGAAAAAATCCAACCGAATTAAATAAACAGATTTATTTGTAAAATTATTAGGGGATCTTTTTAATAGTTGGCATACGAAGAAGTTACTTGACTCGTGAAGTCTTGAAATGTATTAGAAGCCAGCGGTCGGTGTGCTGTAACGCGGTATATTTTGGAAGGCGTGCTGCGATTGAGTATGTTCTGGAATAACCAATCAGGTATTTTGTGGGCGTGGCATGTGTTGTAGTTAAGTGTGTTTTGGAAATAAGCGTCCCGGCAGTGAATCGAACCCGCACTGTCCGACCCAGAGGCAAGTGCCATACCGCACCATTACATTCACAATTTAACGTGCCTCCGAATAATTATTTAAGTTGCATTCGCTTGGGACTCAAAAATTTGCTTTCAATAGATGTAAAATAAATTGCTCGATTATTTTACTGGGGGGGGGCAAGATGTGTTTTTGCACTTGCCGGTTTAGAGAAACCATTATGTAGACTATTTATAAATTAAAATTTCCAGTGAAAACTTGTTGGATTTAGTAGGAAAATTACAATATTTTGGAACAAATCATACAAATAAAAACTGAATATGCAATGGATTATTCAAGAAAAATATATATAATTTTGAAGGGTGAAATTTTTGGAGAAAATTAATAATTTTGAAGAATTTGACAGAATGCAAGTTTTGGCAGAAGATATTTTGGCTTGAACGGACCATATTTATGGAGATTCGCTCACTCTCACTCTCTCACTCTAGATTGAGACATGAGTTTCTCTGAGATTCTATAATATGTATAATTTAATAATAATTTATTGTACATAAGTATCTAAATAAATAAATGTGTGGAAAACTACAATACGAGCTACAATATGTGCATAACTATAGAAAATAAACTTTGGATGTGTTAACGACTTAATTTTCATACATATTTTTTCTTCTCCACTTGCAATATTTCTAAAGTGCACTTCTAGACATTGCTGTTTTTATTACTGCATCAAATTCAGTTAGTATAACAAGTACAAAGTTAAGAATATTGCGAAGATAAAACATATTAGTAAGGGCCCCCGCGCACTAGCGGCCAGGTCGCGCGGCCACGGTCGCGGCGGCCAACAGAATACATTGTCTTTAATGTACCACCGCGCACTTGGCCGCCACTGACAGCGACGGCCAGCGAGTCGCAACGGCCAACGGGTCCTGTGGCGGTGCACACGCGGCCAGTTGGCCGCGCGGCCAACTGTTTCAATGATATGCAATGGGTGAGCGCGCACTAGCGAGCGACTACACAGCGGCCAGTGCACTAGTTCAATACAAACTACAACAACTGCTTGCCCAGCATTCATTTCAGGATACCAGACAACTCCACTTTGCAGGTCGCGGTCGATTGGCCGCGCTTAAATTTTTCGTAGCGACCTGGCCGCCGCGACCGTGGCCGCGCGACCTGGCCGCTAGTGCGCGGGGGCCCTAAGTATCGAGGCAAGTATTAGCGGTGCAATTCGATTTTAAACGAGTTCATTAGACGGTTTATATCAGGCCCGTGCAACCTGCGGCCCGCGGGCCGCATGCGGCCCCTCTGGCATTTTTATGCGGCCCGCGGCACAGAACTGATGAACTGAATATTTAAAAAAATAAAGCAAAATAATGTCTGTTAAAAAATGTAAACGTCTCTCAACAAGAAACCCATAAAATACACCGTTTCATGTACCTACAGCACATGCCGCGATGATTGTACATTTCATGAACTGGATGTCTGAATACTGTTTCTGTCATGAAAAACTTAGTTTGTTGCCGTTTCTTTCGTTTGTTGCTGTTTTTTGCGTTAACTCCGAATATATATTTAAAGTTTTACAGCTCAGAATCTGTGTCTGGTGTCCCATCAGATAAGAGAATCACATTCCAAGAAAACAGTTTGTTTCTTGATTTATAACATCGCAGGTCGCCCTAATCCAGCCGAAGACGCTTACTGGTTACATAAAGAAATAACGCACATAATTTATGCACTAATCGTGGTGAGAGTATGCAGACGCAATGCGCGCAGTGT
Source organism: Xestobium rufovillosum (assembly GCA_963966045.1). NCBI lineage: Eukaryota > Metazoa > Arthropoda > Insecta > Coleoptera > Ptinidae > Xestobium > Xestobium rufovillosum. Next base: position 5,139,457 of record OZ014498.1, on the reverse strand, counting down.
TCCTCCATTCAGTTTTGTCTTAAATTAGAATTTTTGTACAAGTTTTATTAAAGTATGTACTAAGTTTAGTTAAAAATTGTTTCAAGACTAAATATTTATTATTTTTGTTTGCAATTTTTTTCTCAATAATTTGTATTTTGATGATAAATATTTTATTTATTTTTACATATACAGATGTAGGTACAAGTATTAGTAACGTTTTTGTTTAATGTTTCTAGAAAAAGTGTTTTTTGTTAACTTTTTCTATTATAAAATTATCAATATTAACGTGTTTGCCTTTCATTATTCAAAATACTCTAGACCCACCACACCGAGGGAAAACTTGATAGACAGTAGTGCGGCCCGCTAAGATTTCATAAAACTTGCAAATGGCCCTTTCGCTTAAAAGGTTGCACGGGCCTGGTTTATATCAAAAACTATGGTTTTCAAGTAGAACCTGTGCGGTTGTTAATGCAAAAAAACTAAATAAAACTATTATTAAGGTCACAGAATCACGGTATTATTCAAAATATACTTTAATCTGTTACTAATCAGTGGCATGCAATATAACATCAAGGACAAGAGGGTGTTATCGAGAATCGAGGGAGTAATGGAATATTACATGTAAAGTGGGTAAATCTTGTTCATAACAACTTTAATGAGTAAGCAGTCTAGAAGGTGAAGTGAAAAACAGTTTGAGTGTAGTGTACTACAAAAACAACTATATTTTAGAAGAATTTTTTCATTCTTAAAGGAGAAAATTTTCGAAATAGTTGAGTATTACTTGCGAGAGCTAAAAAACGCGTGGCCTCCAACCAGATATATGCTGGATACGCAATATCATACCAACATAGCAGCCTCTTAAGAATAACGAATAGAACAACTTTCATAATCTACTATCGAAGGTATTTGTCCTGAAAATTACACTTAATCAGTTTTTTGATTCACGTACTTATATCAGTTCCTATAAATTAAGTAATTAACTTTGTTAACAACACATATCTTTAAATTGCATTATATATGCATATTCAGCTAGAACTTCCAGAATTTAAGAAGCTTCCCCATTAGGTACACTAAAGTCGCCTTATATTATGTTCCACGAGGCTAAAAAGCAGAAGTAAACAAGGTCACGTGTTCATCACGCGAAACAAAATTGGAAAAACCGCAAATTTGAAAATGGTTTTAATCAATAATTTACTACTCTAAAGAAATTCCGTACTTTCGCCTTTTATACTAGCATTAGGGATATTAGAGACTTAGTTTCGTCAAAAATAAATAAGAAAGTTGCAGGGCATTTTAAGGGCAATATTTCAATGTCCTGGTTAGGTCAGCTCTCTGCATAATAGATCATAAGCGTTAACGGCTTAATGTCAAAATTGGACGATACTAGAAAATGCATGCTAATAAACTCGCGTGATTTGATTCCACCATGTCCGACTACTGACCGCATCTTTGTAGTGGGCATGTCATTAGCTCCGATTAGATTAGTCGCGCTGTCTTCGAGGGGTCAGCAGACGATTGTCAAATATTTGGGGATTCCGAACAATCACGATCGGAACGAAGTCATATTGAGACAACTTCCTTTTAACAGCTTTGGGACAAGAAAGAGTCTAGGGAACAGATATGTTGGAGCTCCGAAGGATGCCGAATGATCGAAGGTCATCTGTAGATTCGTATTCGTATTATTTCTATTTCTACGTTAATTCGAAGTCGTCGGGCAAGTTTATATGTATTCGGATAGCTAATGCGTTGGGTGTGTGATCAAGATCAAACCTAGGTTGCTACCGTTTTTTTTTGCGTTAACCCCGAATTTCTTTTTAAAGTTTCACGACTCATTTTGCGTGTCCGGTGCCCGGTCAGATAAGTGGATCACGTTCCCAGAATCATTCCAAGAAAACAATAATACGAATACGAATTTATAAATGACTGACCTTCACATTCGAGTATTTCTTTATTTTGCACAAGCAATTAACGCTAAGAGTTGCGATTTAAACAAAAAAGAAATTAAACAATTTTCATAGCAGAACAGGATGAAAAATTAAACGAAAAAAAATCTTGTCCACAAAATTGTATAACTACAAGATCGTCTTTAAGAAATTTGAGATCCGTCTTTTACTCAGAAAGACAGACTGAGAAGTCCTGGTTTGCTACTATGAATGGTTGAAGTTGCGAAAAATTATTTGCAAAATTGTAAACAGAAATGAAAACATTTTTTTGAATAATTTTTTGAAGTTTTGAACGAAATTTAAATCACTTACTTTCATTTTCAGCATGAAGAACATATTTTATTTAATTTTCCCACTTACCATGCACCATGCATTAAATTTAAATGTTCAATAAAACAAATGCAGGTACATACATATTTAATTTGATTTTTCCATGTATTAATAATTTATTTTAGAGACAGGATTATTCATAATGGAACGGAAATTCGACACAAAAAAGAACATGGGTTTGGATTTGGATTTTTTTCAAATTTTGTGAATTACTGGCACTAAATAAATAACTGTATATAGTATAACATCGACGTTTCGCTTCCGTTTGGGGGCTTTGTCAAGATGGGTTTATTAAAACTTGTAGATATAAAAAAATATTTCACAAAATTTTTTAAACAGTCAAAACTTATATGGTAACTATGATATAAATATAAAATTTTAGCACTTTTGATTTTGGAAAACATTCCAATTTATGAAAGAGAAAAGGCATTGTATTTAATTTAACAATAATATCTATTAATGAGTAAGTAGCAGAGAGTATGATTTATTTTATTATATTACAGTAAATTTGACTTAAATTTTGTATATCAGTTCTATCATTAATAGAGTTTTGTTCTTTTTTATGCAGATCATTTATAAGAATAGTCGAGATTTTAAATTTTTTCTTGTTCTAAAATTTTGGTATGATTAAATTCAAAAGTATGATTATTGTTTTTCATTGCTAAATTACTGTTTATGTATTTGTGTTGCTTAAGTCTGGTTTCCAAATGATTTTTAGATTGCCCAATATATGTTTTTTCACAGTCTTTACATTTAATTTTGTATATAGTATGTGTTTTCTTAGTTTAGGAATTGGTGTTTTTAAATTAGAATACAAAAATTTTAAGTTGTTATAATTCTTGTGTGATTCTTGCAAGTTATATTTTACTAATAATTTATTAATATTTTGTGACATACCTTTAATATATGGTAATGAAATGTAATTTTTATTTTCTTTTGGTTTCTTACTATCCGTATTATTATTGTAAAATTGGTGGATTCTATTTTTTAAAATTTTCATAACGAAATTTTTAGGATACTTATTTTTCATTAGACAATTTACTACTTTTTCTATTGCAGATTTTCTATATTGTGGGCTGAAGAGTTTAATTGCTCGGTCAGCTAGACACATAACAATACATACTCTTTTTGTGGCAAGTGGGTTGTTCTGAATTAAAACAAATATAACGGCCAAACCAAGTTGATTTAGTGTCCCATTCAGTTTGTATTGAATTTTTCATTTTATATAAAGTTAAATCTAAAAAAATTATTTGATCTTTTGTTGAAATTTCAATAGTGAATTGTAATTTAGGATGGCAGTTATTAAATTGATCAAGAATTTCGTCATATTTGTCAGGAGAAACAGCATGTTATCCCCTGACGTCGCGGGATTACCGGGAACCGGAGGGTGAAGTTGAGACTGAGCTGCGCGAGGCGGTTGCGACAGCGCGGCATTCGCTCACAGGCATCGGTCCGGGTTATTGGGTTAAATCAATCAGTGGATTACGCAAACTGTATTACTATTATTAATAAAGTCTGTTGTGAAAATAAACAGTGTTTATTTTCGCATTCCTTTACATCAGAAGGGGGATAAAGAATTCACGTGGAGTGTAGTGCTATTAGAGTTTAGAATAGTGTTAAATTAGCGTTAAGTGAGGGTGGTGAAAACAAAAAAAAAACAATGCCCAAAGAAAAGCATCATCGTTCGGAGAAGTCAATGGATACCGGTGACAGGGGCGAAGTAGATCCAGGCGAGGTCGCCCAGAAGACGTGAGGTGAAGTAGCACAAGTTCGCAACTTAGGTCTTCTTCGAGGCGCCATCGCGAACAGCGTCGTACTTTGAGCCCGGAAGCTGGTGGAAGTCAGCTGGTTGAACCTAGCACTTCGGGATGTTCTTCTCGAACCGAAACCACTGCAATATCGCAGCTTGGAGAAGCGATAACGAAAAGTTTGAGCCAAGCAGTGCGTGACATGAGGGAGGTAAGGGAAGGTGATCCCTTGGCGTGTCTTAGATGTTACCGATATAAGGTCCAAAATTGAAGCAATTACAGCTGAAAATCAAACGTAGGTATCAAAAAAAGACGATTTGATATGAGACGAAATAAACCCAGGAAATATATGGAAGGGGACTTGGTGTTGATTCGAGTTCATAGTAACCCGGCAACAGGAACGAGTCAAAAATTGTTGCCCAAATGGCGTGGGCCGTTTCGTGTTACCAGGGTTGTTGGAAACGACCGGTACGAAGTGTCCGATATTCTGGGAAGTCGTCGCTCTCGTTTGCGGTACAAGAACATAGCTGGCTTGGACAATATGAGACCATGGATTCATATTGGAGAGGCAAGCGAGAGGTTGGATGAAAGTTCAGAGGTTAGGGAAAGGTTGTAGAGATAGTGGCGTAAACAACAACAGAGAGTGTCACGCGGAGTGGCGATAACAAGTTGTTGCGTGTCATTGGGGACAACCAGGTTGTAGAGATAGTTACGGTAACAACAGAGCGTGTCATGCGGAATGGCGAGAACAAGTTGTTGCGTACTGGGTACAACATAGCGGTCAGGGTGTTGTGAGTCCCGCACTGACCAGGGTGTACCGGTAGATGACTGCAGCATCAATATAAAATGAGTCCACGAGCAGTGGGGAAAGGTTGATGCGAGTCATTAGTATAACAGGGTGGATTACTCGTTGGGGCATTGATCAGTGACCAGCGCAGTAACCACGGTGCCTCTGACAAAGTTCTGTTGTAGGTACACCCGTCACCTGTACTAGTGCACAGTACGGTGACTATCAGGTAGTATTATGTTAAGCTTATACATTTCTTTCATGTACATGCATTTTCTATCTCCATATATTATTATTGACAATTATGTATAACGTGGCCACGTTCATAACCCTATTGTAATTAGGATTAGGTCTGCTGGGGCCCACTTTCGAGGAAACATCTAGATTTCTTGTACTGTTTTGCATCTGAATTTTACATTTAGTCGATTGTGTCTCAACATACTATAAGGTATGTACAAGTTTCAGTCTTGGATCACTCTGCCCGAGCGAGGACGCTCGAAGTTGTCAGGAAAGGCCGAATGTTATCCCCTGACGTCGCGGGATTACCGGGAACCGGAGGGTGAAGTTGAGACTGAGCTGCGCGAGGCGGTCGCGACAGCGCGGCATTCGCTCACAGGCATCGGTCCGGGTTATTGGGTTAAATCAATCAGTGGATTACGCAAACTGTATTACTATTATTAATAAAGTCTGTTGTGAAAATAAACAGTGTTTATTTTCGCATTACTTTACAAGCAGTTAGACAATCATCAACATATCTAACAAAAATGGTAAATTGAAAGATAATTTTAGGAATAACAGTAGTTTCTAAAAACACCAATTCCTAAACTAATAAAAACACATACTGTATACAAAATTAAATGTAAAGACTGTGAAAAACA